>LR990199.1:1418522-2706379 GCA_905147375.1 Hylaea fasciaria
AGAGGGGAGAGTGGGGGATAAAGAGGGGTGAGTGGGGTGAGAAAGAGGGGAGAGTGGGGGATAAAGAGTGGTGAGTGGGGTGAGAAATAGGGGTGAGTGGGGGGAGAAAGAGGGGAGAGTAGGGTGAGAAAAAGGGTAGAGTGGGGAGATAGAGAGGGGAGAGTGGGGTATGAGGGTAGAGGGGAGAATGAGGATAGAACGGGGGAGAATTAGGGGAGAGTGGGGGGAGAAAGCGGGAAGAGTGGGGGGAAGAGGGGAGAGTGGGGGAGAAAGAGGGAAGAGTGGGGGGGAAGAAGGGAGAGTGGTGGGAGAAAGAGGGGAGAGTGGGTTGAGAAAGAGGAGAGAGTGGGGTGAGAAAGAGTGTAGAGTGAATAGAAAGTGATAATACAGTGGGGGGAGAAAGAGGGAAGAGTGGGGGGGGAGAAAAGGGGAGAGAGGGGGAGGAAGAGGGGATAGTGGGAGGAGAAAAGGGGAGAGTGGGGGGAGAAAGAGGGGAGAGTGGGGGATAAAGAGGGGTGAGTGGGGTGAGAAAGAGGGGAGAGTGGGGGATAAAGAAGGGTGAGTGGGGTGAGAAAGAGGGGAGAGTGGGGGATAAAGAGGGGTGAGTGGGGTGAGAAATAGGGGTGAGTGGGGGGAGAAAGAGGGGAGAGTAGGGTGAGAAAAAGGGTAGAGTGGGGAGATAGAGAGGGGAGAGTGGGGTATGAGGGTAGAGGGGAGAATGAGGATAGAACGGGGGAGAATTAGGGGAGAGTGGGGGGAGAAAGCGGGAAGAGTGGGGGGAAGAGGGGAGAGTGGGGGGAGAAAGAGGGAAGAGTGGGGGGGAAGAAGGGAGAGTGGTGGGAGAAAGAGGGGAGAGTGGGTTGAGAAAGAGGAGAGAGTGGGGTGAGAAAGAGTGTAGAGTGAATAGAAAGTGATAATACAGTGGGGGGAGAAAGAGGGAAGAGTGTGGGGGAGAAAAGGGGAGAGAGGGGGAGGAAGAGGGGATAGTGGGAGGAGAAAAGGGGAGAGTGGGGGGAGAAAGAGGGGAGAGTGGGGGATAAAGAGGGGTGAGTGGGGTGAGAAAGAGGGGAGAGTGGGGGATAAAGAGGGTAGAGTGGGGTGAGAAATAGGGGTGAGTGGGGGGAGAAAGAGGGGAGAGTAGGGTGAGAAAAAGGGTAGAGTGGGGAGATAGAGAGGGGAGAGTGGGGTATGAGGGTAGAGGGGAGAATGAGGATAGAACGAGGGAGAATTAGGGGAGAGTGGGGGGAGAAAGCGGGAAGAGTGGGGGGAAGAGGGGAGAGTGGGGGGAGAAAGAGGGAAGAGTGGGGGGGAAGAAGGGAGAGTGGTGGGAGAAAGAGGGGAGAGTGGGTTGAGAAAGAGGAGAGAGTGGGGTGAGAAAGAGTGTAGAGTGAATAGAAAGTGATAATACAGTGGGGGGAGAAAGGGAAGAGTGGGGGGGAGAAAAGGGGAGAGAGGGGGAGGAAGAGGGGATAGTGGGAGGAGAAAAGGGGAGAGTGGGGGGAACGGGGGAGAATTAGGGGAGAGTGGGGGGAGAAAGCGGGAAGAGTGGGGGGAAGAGGGGAGAGTGGGGGGAGAAAGGGGGAAGAGTGGGGGGGAAGAAGGGAGAGTGGTGGGAGAAAGAGGGGAGAGTGGGTTGAGAAAGAGGAGAGAGTGGGGTGAGAAAGAGTGTAGAGTGAATAGAAAGTGATAATACAGTGGGGGGAGAAAGAGGGAAGAGTGGGGGGAGAAAAGGGGAGAGAGGGGGAGGAAGAGGGGATAGTGGGAGGAGAAAAGGGGAGAGTGGGGGGAGAAAGAGGGGAGAGTGGGGGATAAAGAGGGGTGAGTGGGGTGAGAAAGAGGGGAGAGTGGGGGGAGAAAGAGGGGTGAGAAAGAGGGGAGAGTGGGGGATAAAGAGGGGTGAGTGGGGTGAGAAATAGGGGAGAGTGGGGGGAGAAAGAGGGGAGAGTAGGGTGAGAAAAAGGGTAGAATGGGGAGAAAGAGAGGGGAGAGTGGGGTATGAGGGTAGAGGGGAGAATGAGGATAGAACGGGGGAGAAATAGGGGAGAGTGGGGAGATAGAGAGGGGAGAGTGGGGTATGAGGATAGAGGGGAGAATGAGGATAGAACGGGGGAGAAATAGGGGAGAGTGGGGTTAGAAAAAGGGTAGAGTGGGGAGATAGAGAGGGGAGAGCGGGGAGAATGAGAGTATAGTGGGGGGAGAACGAGGGGAGAGTGGGGGGAGAAAGCGGGAAGAGTGGGGGGAAGAGGGGAGAGGGGGGAGAAAGAGGGGAGTGGGGGGAGAAAGAGGGAAGAGTGGGGGGGGAAGAGGGGAGAGTGGTGGGAGAAAGAGGGGAGAGTGGGTGAGAAAGAGGGGAGAGTGGGGTGAGAAAGAGTGTAGAGTGAATAGAAAGTGATGATACAGTGGGGGGAGAAAGAGGGAAGAGTGGGGGGGAGAAAAGGGGAGAGAGGGGGAGGAAGAGGGGGAGGAAGAGGGGATAGTGGGGGGAGAAAAGGGGATAGTGGGGGGAGAAAGAGGGGAGAGTGGGGAAGAAAGAGGGTAGAGTGGGGGAGACAGTGGAGAGTGGGAGTGAAAGAGAGGAGAGTGGGGCTAGAAGGAGAGGAGAGTGGGTGGAAATAGGTGAGAGAGATTGAGTGCGAAATATATAGAAATAGAGGGAGAGGAAGAGATATAGACGGAGAGGGTGAGGGAAATAAATATAATGGATGAGATGGACAGGGACCTCTCCCTGTCCATCTCATCCATTATATTTATTTCCCATATATATCATCATTATATCCATATATTCATTATATTTAATATCCCTCTCCACTCTCAATCTCTTGCGTTCCCTCGAACGCAAGAGATTGAGAGTGGAGAGGGATATTAATGATAGAAAGATAGGGAAAGATATAGAGATATAGGGAGAGGGAAAGAGATGGAGGTAGAGGAAGAGAGATAGAAAGAGCGAAAGAGGGAGAAAGATAGAAAAAGAGCTAGAGAGGGAGAAAGATAGAGGAAAAGGGAGTGAGAAAGAGACAGATATATTCTTACCTATAACTGTTCCCCGCGCCACAATTGATTTTCTAAACAGTTTACATTTTATATAAAAATGCGAACGAAGTTGCGGGGTATCAGCTAGTTATTTTATACAAACTGAACTCAATCTCGTGTTTTGTTTTACAAAGTAACAAATTATATTTTATAGGTACATAATTATGTAAACAATAAGATTGTATCCGTATTATAAAATATCATTGTGCGCTGCACCATACGCAGTAATGAAAATAAATTTCCGTCTTACATACCACCAAATGACTTTCTTTGCAGAATTTTCTCTGAAAGTGACCATAAATCTTTGGTACATTCTGGAAATAAAAGCACAAGTAATTGGGGTTCCCGAGGACGTTATACTTTTGAACAAGAATTAGGAAATACGGTGGTGTAAGTACCTACACATATACCTACTGTATGTATATCTATAGTGGTTTACTTATGGTTTAAAGTTAAAAGTGTAATTTACTTCTTCTTAATATACTAGCAGACACGGCAACGCGTTGCTGTGGATAAGGTTTTTGTTATTGCGACTATACATTTTAATAGAGATGTAAGCTATTTAAGATGAATTATTATTACGCGTCACGTTGTTTATCCGCAATGGACTCCTAGTTTACTTAACCGATTATAATCAAATTTGCACACCGTGTGCAGTTTGAGCTAACTTGAAAGATAGGATAGCTTACATCTTAATAAATACTTAGCCACAGCGTGTATTTTGTATTCACAAAAATCTAAATAAACACATTCAGGTGGTAGGTGGTCAATCTTCACATCAATATCAGAAGTAATTAAGGCTCAGTTTGTACTAAGATGGTTATACTGGTGGTGGTACTGGCAGATGGCCGCGGTCGCTTAAACTGCTAGTTATTGTATGTTTTTATTCATTGGAAAAAAGTGATAACGATATTTAGAAAATGTAAGTTCCCAATCGCTTCCAATATAAAAAGCTCCATTTATTGGTATAACTTTTACGTGGTTTCATGCTGGAATCTATTGGTAGGTGACAAGTATATATGCTATTTAGATCTTTGTGATTTTTTCTATCGAGCTAATTATTCGTAATCGCGTTTCTGTCTTCCCAATCGTCTTGACTGTATGATCAATTTTAAAAAATAAAAATTGTCATTCATAATTTTATATTTTAATTGGTTTCCTGAATTCGACAGCTCGTTTGGCGTAGTGGTTGAGCGATCGGACTGCTGCGATAGGGGTTGCGGGTTTGATTCCCGCCTGGGACAAATATTTGTACGATCCACAAATATTTGTTTCTGGTCTGGGTGTGATGTGTATGTGAAATTATATGTCTGTAAGCGGTACCCACGATACAGGAGCAATCCTAGTGTTACCTACGTTAAAAAAAGAGAAAAAATAAATGCATAAATTAAAACACTTGAAATTTGAGTAAAACCTCGCCGAAGAGTTTCAACGATTTCATTAATATTTCTGAAGAAAAAGGTCATAAAAAATCACAGACAGAAAACGCTAACCTAATATTTCAATTGGATCTAAATCACACGGCACAGGGCCGATATAATATGCAGGATGAAACAAATGGGATGCTCGGATGTACGGAACACTGCGCATTGAAAGGATTTATACAGAGCGGGTGATACCGTTGATCTTTTATGAATGAAGAGAAAGATTTCAACTGAGGAAGGGAATTAAATCAAGAAAGGATCCATTTTTGAGTAGATTTGTTTTTAACATCTATTTTATACATATGTTAAGGAAAAAACATCCCTTTTAAGATCCTATTTGTATGTCTGTCACAATTATTTCTCTAAAACTTTATAACGTAGAAACTGAAAACAATACTTATTATTGAGATATTATTTATTTATATTAGTTTAAACATGTGAAGCAAAAAGGTGATGCCTAAATTATATAACTTACTTGAAATACATAATTACATTATTTTAATAATTAATGTAATATAAAGTAGTTTTTCACTGTGATTACTTTGTATAATACTTTTTTTTTAATGTGAAATATGTTATCTGAAATACAAAAACACACATAACTTTCACATGTATATACCTAGTCAGGTCATAAATTCTGTCACATGTTTTATATAAAATAATTGAAACAAGTTTATTCATTATGTAACCATTTATATACCAAAATGAACTTAACAAAACATAGATTCTTATGACACTAAAGTTTATTCAAAATGACCTCCGTGATTTTGAATACAGGCCTTCAATCTGCGCGGCCAGTCGTCTATCGCAGCACGAACGAGGTCCATGTCAATATCGGCGGCTGCCTTAATCAAGGATGTCTTGAGTGACTCCAAATTGGGATGAGGCTTTGAGCACGCCTTTTCCTCCAAGTGTTGCCATATCTTGTAATCTAGCGAATTCAAATCTGGACTGGAGGAGGGCCAGTCTTCGTGCCGGATGAAGTCGATTTCACGCGCCGCCAGCCAGTCTTGTGTGCTCTTCGCTCTATGAGCTGGCGCCGAATCTTGTTGGAATACCCAGTGCCTGTTATTAAACATGGTATGAGAAACAGGTTCCACAAGGTTCGTCAGGACTGTATTTTGATACACAACTGCATTCGTTTTTACACCTTTCTCACAAAAATGTACCTCTGTTAAGCCCCAATATGACACTCCCAACCATACCATGAGCGAGGATGGAAAATGACCTCGTTGGACACGCGGAATACGGTTGCTCGCTTCTTCACTACTATGTGCGTACACCTTATCATTTTGTTTGTTGTAGCTCTCTTCTACGGTAAAAATTTTTTCATCCGAAAAAAGAATTTCCCGATATTTTTTTCCCGCGTACCGCTTCAACAAAGCGCGGCATCTCTTCAGTCTCAGGTCCATTAGACGAGCATTCAAATGATGTCCTGTTTTTCTTCGATATGCCCGAAGCCCTAAGTCTTCATTTAACACCCTTTTCACCGTGGTTCTGCTTAATCCCATCTGAAGGGCCAACAGTTTCTGCTTACGTTTGGGATTTCTTTGAATTCGTGCCTTCACAGCTTTTATCACTGCTGGAGTCCTAACAGACCGAGGGCGACCACTTCTTGACCTGTCATCTACACTAGAGTCTTTTTTTTTTTTGTTTTAGTCTTGGCTTCGCACGGTTTGTGCATATAACCAGTGTCAAGTATTTTATTATTATAAGTATTACTTAATTTCATTCATTATTTTCATTAATTTCATTAAGAAAGTCACAGCAATATAGCAATCGTGGTCAAGTAGTCAAGTCAGTTATTTACAGCGTCAAAGTCACGATTCAGTAAAGTAGTGGATGCTTTACTGAAACTTCCTGGGAGTTTTGGAAAAAATGCGAAATGACACGTTTTTTGAGTTTATATCATTCGCCTACACTCGTGCACGTTAACGAACACTTAATGGTTAATATTCCACCAATATTACACATTAACACTCGAAGAAACACAAGTTTGAGCTAATAATACAAAACCAACAACGTCTCACTATCGGATTCCCGCCAAAAACTCCCACTAGAGTCTTCATTGTATCGTTTGATGGTACGATAAACGAATCTCTTGGTTATATTCAAATTTTTCAGTATGTCAAAAATTTGAATTGGCGCGTAACCGCAACGATGCAACGCAATAACTGCAACACGGTCTTCTTTAAGCGTCCACTCCATATTTAAAAATGAGTAAAATTCTAAAAAGTATACATTTTTATTTTCATGAACAATTCGAAATTCGAATTCAATAAACTTTTTTGTGGCCAGCATTCTAAAAGAAAAGTTTTTACTCACACAGTAAATACTTATGACCTGACTATAATACGTACCTTCATTAGTAGGAAGAATATGATTTGAAATAATCAAAAATGTTCACAAAATGATTGTGTTAACAGCTCTATATAAATCTTTGGATTGTTAGTCAAATCGCGTACCGCTCTACAGACGGAGTGTTCTTGCTGTAGTCAATACCATCCATCATGGAGGAACAGAAATATGGTGTCGTTTATGGGAAAAAGTGTAGAAGAGCACAGATTAAACTCTAGTTGTTATGCAAGTATCGAAGGGGGCTCTTGTTCTAGAAGGGGGTTCTTAGACAATATGCTGTGGAAGATGCGTCTTGCCACAAAATAATTAAAACAAGAGTTAAACAGATGTTTCTAAATATTTTCTCCACAGATAGACGCCTAATAGTCGCTTTTTCTAACTCAATAACAAATTCACAAGTAATATAATTAGGAATGCCAGGTTTGAGTAAGACAAAGCGAGTGATAGACGTCGATTTAGTGGGACGAAGTTTCAGAAACATTATGTTTAACTCTGGTTTAAAATTTTGCAGTAAGACGTTCAATGTTTATCAAAACCCATTCAGTAGTATCAGCTCATTGGCAAAATTATATAAGTGTGACCAAAATGCATTTATAACTTGAAAACTGATTGACGTGTGACCAAATTGCACTAATTAACCATCTAAATAAAAAAACTAAACACAAGTGTGACCGATTTACACTGGTTTTGGCGTGTGACCAAATTACACTAACCCATAACAAAGACATTATTGTACAGACTCAAACGTAAGAATAACGTTACTTTTGATGTTTCCTTTTTTTTCATACTTTTCATTCAGTGCTCTTTTATGTGACACTCAAGAAGAAAATAATGCCAAATATAATTATATTGATAGTAACAATTATAGAACACTCAAATAAATACCCATACGAGTACATAGGTGCCCTAAAGTATATAAGAAAAGCGTAATTTATTTATGAACATTGTAACCAATCACAATTAATTTGATAAATATTATCATAGCCCGTCTAGCAACTTCATTCCAAACAGTTTCTTTTAGTTTCAACTTTGCCAAGGTCCTACATACAGTCCACATCATAAATACTAAAGTACCCGGGCGCAATAATAAAGTTCAAATAGTAGAGGTGTAAACTGCGACAAACTACTTGTCTTCACTAAGATATTTACGAACTCCACTCCCTCTATTCACCTAGTCAGTTTTGACACAGATCCAAAGGATATAGACAACGCAAATTGCAAACTTCATCATCGTCATCGCCTTTTCCATATACCTACGCTGATGATGATAATGATGATAACGACACTCTTTCATAATATACATCTTTGTTAATAATATGGCAATCTCATACAATGCCGTATCCTTACTTATAAATCTGTGGTTTTCACACAGACATAATTATAGGAGGAAGCAGACATTACATTACAGATATATAATGAATCCAGTCTTAAAAGCCGGGCGCCATTTTGATGAGTGACGCTGGCGACGTTTTGTTTTGACAGCTCATTCTACTTATAAAAATATTAAGTCAGATTCAACACGAAAATGTATCTTACAAGGAGACGGCAAGGGTGTGGGGTCCTCAAATCAAACTTAGGTTTCGCGTGTAGTTAGCACTCAGTGAGTGTATTCATATACTCAAACCCTAGTAGTCCCCTAGTAGTCAAATACTAGTAGTGCGCTCTAGGGTTTGAGTATATGAATACAGTCACTAACTACACGCGGAACCTAAGTTTGATTTGAGGACCCCACACCCTTACCGTCTCCTTGTGAGTTAAATTTTATGAACGCGTGTATTGTTCTCTATCAGCGTACCTAAGTTCAGCCCAGTCTAAACGTAATTTTTTCAAGCTTCACTAGGTATCTCTATTTTCCGGTCTGCTTCCTCTGTTATGTCTGTGGGTTTGCAACGTTAACTTTCTAACGAATCCTAGAGTGCTCCATACACTGCTTCGAGAGCCACTCTACTGTACCGTGTGTCGGGTACACTACAGCGAGAGTGCTTCGGGCTACAAGAGACTTGGAGCGATAGCAGCCGATAACGTGACAAGCTGGGGCCTGTTACAATGTGACTAGATTTTTATAAGTAATTACTGCGCTGCGCGGTTTCAGTCGCGTTCACTATTATCCCACAGAAAGTGTACTTTTTAGGGTTACGTACACAAAGGGTAAAACGGGACCCTATTATTAGCTAAGACTTCGCTGTCCGTCCGTCTGTCACTAGGCTGTATTTTATTAACCGTGATAGTTAGACAGTTGAAATTTTCAAAGTTGATGTATTTCTGTTGCCGCTATCAAAACAAATACTAAAAAACTGAATAAAATAAATATCCCCTTCAATATTTATTTATTTTATTCAGTTTTTTAGTATTACCCATACAACAGACGTGTTTATTTTTGTTTTTTTTTTAGATTATGGTACGGAACCCTTCATGCGCGAGTCCGACTCAGACTTGGCCGGCTTTTTTATATTCTAGGTCTTATGGCATCTGTATACCAAATTTCATCAAAGGAAGCTCACACATACACACACCCTCACACATTGTATGTGTATGGATTTTGATGTAATTATCATAGACCAACGTCTCAGGGTTACGGGTGCAGTGCAATGCCACGCAGTGCAATGCAAAGCTCTAGGTGGCAATGCGACTGCTATGGGCAGGCATAGCGTTTACCATCAATTGAGCGACTTGCTCGCTTCATTACTCGGTAATACATTTTTTTTCATGAATATTCGCATTCATTACCGAAACCAAGCAAAACGAAAAAGGTCGCAAAAAGAAAGATTTGTTAATAAAAGTTCTGGAGCAGTTAATGAATTGGTCGTTATTGAGGCTTCACGGAAAACTCAGTACAAACAGAAGTGAGTAGCTAGCCCAACAGCTAACCTACACTTACATACTTTACATATTTATGTTCGTTTTATTATTATTATTATAAGGCCCTAGGTACATTTTACTTTGCTTTTATTGTTACGTACTGAATATTGTAGTTTTATTTATTAAACTATAAACTTTTACTGTGAATGGCTATTTGTTTTGCATTATGAATAGCCCGTTACGTTAATTTTATTATGTGATTTCAGAATATCAGCTGTTATATTACGTTTAATTATACTATGTTTATATGTAAGTATTTAGTTACACAGAGGCAGGCACGACGCGGACAAAGTGACATCGATAATGACAACTGATGTTATAAAGTTCTCCACTAAACGATGTTCATGACAAGTATAATCGCAATCAATACCCATTAAATCCATTATTATATCCGTTCTAATACAAAAAGACTGTCATAACGATTCCGATTTAGCGTTTTTAGCGGCCGTAAATGGGAGGTAGACACGCAGCGGTATTGTATTATAGCCTTCATGGTGGCTGAGCTTGATCTGTGTCGTAATAGTTCCGTAGGGTTTTACATAAAAGATTTTATAATTAGACAGTTTCCTGCTTCAATTCCGAGCATGTATTCAGGGCCAGCGTTTTTTTTCTCTGCAATAGCCGCATAGGGAAGTAAGTTGTTCTGCCAGAGTTCGTTTGGGGAAGAAGCGTGTTTTGCAATAGGCCGCTCGGGAAGTAGCTTGTTCTGTAAGAGTCTGTCTGGGGAAGTAGTACTTCTCCAGGGTAGAAGCTCGATTATCACATTTGTACTTTTTTATTCAACACCATACAATAAACATAATATACAGAACAGAAATATAAAACAAATAAATCTGTAGTGTAGCATAGTAGTGTGTGATGTGAAAAATATTACCTTGTTCCGTTTGAAGGAACATGTTTCTTGTGAGATTGCTGGGGTTGAAAAAATCAATGCCTCAGGGCGACGAATGTGTTGCAATGCCGAGCGAGATATTGCAATGCAAAGTTTTGGATGCAAAAATACTTTTACGGGCGGCTAGTAAATTGATAAATTTAATAGTAATGTATAAAATTGGTTTTGTATAGATTTTAAAGACATTTCTACAAAGTTTAATTCGATATGAAACTTACAATCAATTACAAAAAAATCTTTCAGACATTTGCATCATTTTCTATTCAATTTCAGCCCCGGGGTTGAAACACGACCTGAGAACCAACCCCGGGGGAAATAAGCGAGGGTAATGCACTCATACAATTTGCATCGAAGGTGCTGACGGTATAATTGCTACCCTTATCTGTGAAGGAATTGAATTTTGAACCCTTCTATTTTCTAGAATCGGGTTATTAATATTATGACTTGTGTTGTTGTCAGTTTGTAGGATGTTTTACCTACTTTTGAGGGATGTTGTTGGATCAAAATGAAATGCTACAGATATTCATAAAGCTCTTTGTATGGATGGATGATAGCTTATTCAAATGTTGCAAGAGATACAAGTAAATTTGGACACAGTTCCTGATGTTGAAATGTTTACCAACTTCGATCACATTGCCACTTAATGCTAGGTGAGATAATGGTCAGATGATAACGTAAAAAGTATCATAAGTATGTACCTATCTCACTCCAAAGTACAATCTATCTCTATATATAGAGTATAGCAAGTATATATACGTACCAAAATTCAACATAATTCGTTCAGCAGTTTAAACGTCCAGACGACAAACAAACAGATTATTTCGCATTTATAATATTAATACGGATAAGATTTTATTAGAAAAGCGTCGTATATCGATCTTGCTCTGCCATATCGTTGTTTGTCTCACGCAAACGAAATTATTTACCTACCAAATACGCAAAGTAGGGTCACGCAAAAACACATTCTTCGCGCCGAAAATATGACAATACCATCAAAGGCGCCGTATAATAGCGGCGCTCGCATCTTTTATGAGGAGCGTAAAAGCGATAAGGTTCCATTGCTTATGCCGTCAATGACTAGATAGAACTTTTGTTAAGATGAGCCCTTCAATAAATAGGTTTGACGGTGCTGGGAAGATCTCCGAGGATTTCCGCCGCAAATATTTCGATGCCGAGTAGGTTGCCATTATGTATTTATAAGTAATATAAGTGGATACAATTTTGTCACTTCATCTTCGTCGAAATATTGGCCTATTCGGTATAATTATAAGTACTTTATTCGGGAAATATCCTATTCTACTAAGAACTTAGTATTCTTTTAAACGTAGTCCCATACTAAAATAGCTCCTGTATCGTGGGTACCACTTACAGACATATAATTTCACATACACGTCACACCCAGACCAGAAACAAATATTTGTGGATCGCACAAATATTTATCCCAGGCGGGAATCGAACCCGCGACAGTGATATAGAATATGATATGATATGATATAATTTTATATATTAGTGATAGATAATAATATAGTAAAAATAAAGTACAGTAAAACATAATATTTCTTTACAATCCAATAACTTAAGAGTCCAATAAGACCGGCAACATAGTTACGAATCAATCTTTGACAGCTTGGGCGGAACACCTGCCCGCCCAACCAACCCCGTCTGGGCGGGGAATGTATTCTATATAGAAACCTCAAGATGTTATGAGAATTTGATAACTGGGAAGTATCATTCTGAGAAGGAAATTGAGTAAATTGTTTAGCAATATTGATTATTCTGGCTCATGATTTTAGATACTTATACAATATTTGTTTACTTGGCGTATTTTTGAGGTACTGGTAAAGTTGACGGAGTTTCCTTTACGTGATTGAGACATTAATTAGCACATGAAAGGGAAACTTCTTCTTAGAACATCAATTCCAAATTTTTATGAACGTATTTGTTTAGGTAATTTAAACTTATTTAATGTTATCCACCAACCCGGACTAGGCCCCCGGGTGGGTTATGGCCTAAGCCTCCTCACGAAAGTGAGGGGAGGCCTTTGCCCAGCAGTGGGACAGTTGCAGGTCGAATTATTATTATTATATTAAACTTATTTAAATATTCTGAATCAGTTACTGATTTATAATAATTATCATATTTTCTATTTTTAGAATACCCTTTCTTGTTTAGATAAGTGTCTGAAATGTAAAAGTACTATGTATATATATTATGTATATTCTTACGTTATAATAAGGCAATAGTTTCCGTGTTTAGCCCTATAATTTTATATTTGCATCTTTTCAGGTAATCACATCTGAAATCAACGTCGCTAGAAAAAGGTACCTTTACCATTGAAATTGAAACATAAAATGTGCCCCCTTCGTACCTGAATTTAATAGCATCCATCACGCACCCAACATAAGGAAACAATTCCCATCTGTTCAAGTATTCTTATACATAATTCCCAAAACATTTGAGATTGTTCTCGAGGTGCTCGCTTGAAACGGCCCGGACAGGGCCGGAGCTAAGGACGAGGTTGAAGGGCTCTTTTTACCTTTTGAAATAATTAAAAACTGGAGTTTTATGTGCTAGTAAGTACTATAATCACTCATTGTTACTACGTAATTAACCTGCACAATATTATATGTATATTGTTAACTTATAGACGTAACTTTTAAAATATATATTATGTCCATTTCCCTTCCTTTCGTAATGACAAAATAATAAAATAGCGATTATGTTTGCACATTCATGTTTGCAGAACGAAATTATCTTAACTTATGATACACCTACATCAAATTGCCACCAAACTAGATAAATATAACAGTATCTTGTCGTTGACTGTATAAGTGTATACCCTGCTGCACAACTGGGGAAAATATTATATAGGTGCTATCTATTGCCTTACCTGCTTTTGCCCCACTTTTTATTTAATTCCCCCGAACCTCACGACACTAGCTCCGTCCCTGCGTGTCTAATTCTCGAACGTATTAACTATGCATGCAAGATTACACGTAAACGTAACGTGTACGTTATTTAGGCATATTTGAGGCCCTCGCCGTAGGTAGGTAGGTACCTACTCGGATTGTTTTCTTACGTTTATGGAACCTTTGTGAACAATGGGATAATGGTTAATTATGTATTTTTATTGCCTGCTTGGTAGGAAATAATTGTATGTCGTGAATTTTGTGAGATTAAATTTTACTTTCTGTGGATAGCGCTTATACTTAAAATTATTATAGTACCTACCTAATTATACGAGTAGGACTTTGAATTTATTGGGTGAATTGTGTTTTCAATGTATCATTCTAGGCTTGGAAAACGTACCTAGCTATCTAGTACCGTGTGCTAATAAAAAGTAGGACCAAATAAGACCATTGAGAATAAATGTATTGTAATTATATTATGTCGATGGACCGCCACTATTGCTATTTATTAATTCAAGCGCCATCTGTGGCTATAATATATCTATTTTAACAGCATTTAAAAAGTAACAGCGCCATCTATTGAAGACTAGTTGAACGACGGCATCCTTCAACAGTCAAATGGGAATCAGTAACGCCATCTCTTGGCCGCGCGGAAAGTTAAAAAGTATTGCTACTGCACACTAGATGGCGCTAACCAACATAAATAATAAAACATTTCTTCGTTTTGTCCAGTACAACCTTACACACTTACAACCAGTAGACTACTCTATATAAATAATTATTTTATTTGAATCTTAAAAAATATAAATAAATAACCGAATTAATAAAAAATATTGTGCAAAAAGCGAACTCCGCCGTGACAGTGTGTGACACTGCCGTGACCAGGATTCGAACCTGGGTTACTACGGCCACAACGTAGGGTCCTAACCACTAGACGATCACGGCTACCGGAGCGGTGACTACTACGTCGAAATTAAGAAACGGTTTCGGATTGTACATTTTGACAAACAAAATATATTTTTTTTTTGTTTTAGTTATGGCTTCGCACGGTTTGTGCATATAGCCAGTGTCAAGTATTTTATTATTGTTTCTTAATTTCACATTAAGAAATTCACAGCAATATAACAATCGTGGTCAAGTAGTCAAGTCAATTATTTACATCGTCAAAGTCACGTTTCAGTAAAGTAGTGGATGCTTTACTGAAACTTCCTGGGAGTTTTGGAAAAAACGCGAAATGACACGCTTTTTGAGTTTATATCATTCGCCCATACTCGTGCACGTTTACGAACACTTAATGATTAATATTCCACCAATATTACACATTAACACTCGAAGAAACACAAGTTTGAAAAAATAATATAAAACCAACAACGTCTCACTATCGGATTCCCGCCAAAACTCCAACAAAATAATTGATAACGTAAACAGATCTTACTGTTGCATATATTGAAATGCTATAAGAACTCCATCGTCTCTTTACCCTCACCATTATAAAAATTGCATTATCAACGGAACTTGACCATTCTATGCCATTATAAGATAAGATAACAACTCTTTATTGCACTCCAAGACATACAGTTTTAAAAATAAAGAAATAATATATAGGTAGGTATAGGTACAATGGGCGGCCTTATTGCTACACAGCAATCTCTTCCAGGCAACCTTTGGATGGAGAGGATTAAATAAAAATAAAATTTTATCGACCGGTAGTGCATTACCTATCCAATAACTAATAAAATTAAAATACATACAGACTAATAAAATTATTCATATGCCATTCATGCATGCAACATTTTAACTAAACGGAAATTGGGTAAAAATTATTGATTTGCATGATTTGACCGATTGCTTTCTCAAATTGGGTCGAGTTTAATGAGATCTTTAATAATGTAAGTAAGTATACATAACCAGTTATTTACTATGCTAGTCGGTTGCGGATCGTCCCTTCAAATAATATCTTATGCAAAAAACATGTTCAGCACAAAATTTGAATACACGCACAACATCATCCCAACCTTACCCCTCAAAAGAGAACCAGTTACTCATAAACCATATTACAATAAATCACAAATCAATTCGTACGTGAAACCAGAGTGACCCGTGGGTTGTGGGCTGGTCAGGCAGGTGGTCCGACAGACCGATGGACCGACCGATCAGTGGTCAGATTAACCGGTAGTCACATGGAACAGTGTATCATGGCTACGTTTTAGGGATATTTTGTGTTGTAGGAATGGTGTGAAATTAGGACTTTCGAATTAAGTTCATTATGTCCGAGAACATAACTTTAAAGTCGGGGTGTTCAGGGAGTTGTTACAGAGACTGAGAGTCTGTCCCATTTTAGACTGAGCACGACTTTCGATTACATCTTCACAGATCAGATGAGATAGTGGGCAAATGATAGCCAAGGTCAAAACAAGGTCAACAATCTTCACAAGAATCCTGTACGCTAGACATTTCTCCAAATGTTCAAATTCCCGACATCTCCTGCAACAAGTGATGAATACAATATTATACAGGCTGTTCACATTTACTGTGCTCACCCCTCGTCGGTCACATATTGTGTTTGCAACAAGCTGGATTGCTTCGGACCTGTTTGATTGGCTTGTTTGGGAAATTTGCATGTGATTTTATGCCTGTTTTTTTTTTTATTAATGTATCCACCCAGAGTATGCTGTTGTTATGGCCGATGTATAAACAGAATTTTATGGTGTAACATGAACAATTTTATCGATGTATTAGCGGAGATATTTAGAGAAGATTTTAGGTATATACGCCAAATATATGGGTAAAGTATATTGTTATATTTTAGCTCATATTATATAATTATTCCAATAGGATATTTCTTATTAGAAATTGCACCTGTCAGTATAACCTATTGGAGATAGCTAGTGTGTTGGTAATTTAACCTAATATGCCTTATCATGAAAATAATGATGTTTGGTTGGTTCACAAAAATTGTTCTGAACGATACGCTTAGGCAAAGCTTTAGCTAAGTTTCAAGCTTGTTTGAGAGATCTGCTTCACCCGAACAGCTCCAGGCTCCAGCCTCCAGGTCATCAAGCACGTCTCCGAGTGGTCCAACTGGGTCTCAGACGATAAACTGGGGCCCTACCATGACGTCTTATTGAGATCCAATTGAGGACCTAAACATAATAATTTCCATTTTCTACATTTTCTTAGACTGCGACTGGAATAGAATTCAAAATTATTTTTAAAAATAAAACTTTAGTGGAAACTGGACGTCAAAAACTAGACTGAGCAAGTTTCAGAGACAATAAACCTTTTTTTCACATTTATCCTACAAGTTCACGGACGCTATGGTAAAATCTCGTTTGCAGTTTGGCATAGCAACAGCACAAAATATCAGCATCCGAATACAAAAAAAATACAACCACCTAATAGCAAACCGGAATAACATTACCGCACGCTGTCACCATGTCAAAGTAATAAAAGATTTTACCAGAGCAACCTTGAAAAGTTTACCACGGTCGCGACCGTAGGCCATTGTTGCCCAGAATCCCGTTTTTACAATAGACTTCCCCACTATGTTACACATTTTACTAATGCAGACGAAAATTTGACTATCGCAAAAATTATCATTCTTGCCAAAAATTCAGTCATTTTTGCCAAAAATTTCACTTTTCGCCCTTATTGACTGTTACAGATCGATATTTTTCACTAATGGTAACAATCTTATACGCGTCAAATGTCAACATTGCCGCAAAGCGTGTTTGGATAAGATTTCCCATTATTAATCCTACTCTTATGGTACTTAATCTATGACATGAGATTTTTCTAATTATATCCGTTATCTTTTGTTAATATCTTCTTAATCTGACATTATGTCAACAGTGAAGCAAACTTCCAGTTAAACAATAATAACCGCTTGAAATTTTGAACCCGTTGAGTACGGGGTCCTATAGAACTATGTTTGTTTAACCCCTTTATCCCCTATACCTCTTTAATCGTGGTTCATACAATATGTTATCTATTTTCGTGATGAGAAAACACTGTAGTTATCTAATATAATAATTACAATAGAAGATAATATGGTAATCTTGAACTGTTTTTCAAATATTTAATGGCGACATTGCCCATAAAAGTATACTGAAGGCTGTAGGCATTCGACGCTTAACAGTCTTAACTGATGTTTTTAATTCAAGATAATATTCGATATTATCGGAGCATTAGCTAAATATATAGGTCCAACCTAGACACGAATGACTTTGGACATGGATGGCCGAGATATGTTCATATCCCGCAGAAATAGATCGCCCATTGCACCATGCCCTTCCTCTGTTCTATACATTTTGGTGAAAATGATGAGTAATATATCTATCTAAAAGCAAATGATGACGATATTTTATTCGTGTATTCTAAAAAACCTATCTCACGTTAAATATTACAGATATTGAATAAACAATTTCACGAAAGTTATTATGAACAGCAATGAAATGGACAATTTCCTCAGCCCACCTCAAAATAAAATTCAGAATGTAAACATGCAAGATACATAAAATTCTAACAAAGAGCCTATTGATATTCTCGGCCGAGAAAATATCGGAATGATATCGTTCAAATATTTACGACTATGAGTATTTTCTTCGCACGAGGGTCATAATTGAATACCGCAAGCCCCTACTTTATCTTTTTGATTTAGTAGAAGACATGGAACCGCACGATATCGTTGCAAAAGGTCCACAGAAAAGTAAGCCTTAGGCAAAGATTCCGAAGATTGAAGTGGATGAAACTGTTTCTCCACGCAATTGTTGGAGAGTATATCGCTCCCTCAGTGATAGCTCTAAATTCTTTGAGAATGTTGGGGCGTTTTTTGCAACAATTCTGGGATTTTCCATACAATTTTGATGAGTTGACAGACATGTTGCGGATTCTATTGAAATAGGAAACAAACTTGGATGATGGGAAAGCTTTTGTTTGTTTTGTTTATTGTTAGTTTAAAGTGAATAGATGCGGCATTAAACTATTTATTTTTGGAGTTAGTGTTCTTTTAATGAAATAAATACCAAAGACTACTTAATATAATGAAAAGTAGATCCCTTCTGAAACTCGTGTACAAAATAAATATCAATTCGATCTATATACATATGAAGTGCGCAATCAGTCTCACGTCGATCAACATGAACAAATTGATCAGGTATTTTGATCGAGTAGATTTCGTGTGAAACTTCGCCCCTGATATAATTGCATTCACATTCGCCCCTTATTAAAACTACATTATGCCAGCTTGACATGACATGACATCTTGTCAGTTCACGATTTACCATTGTTCTTGGAAGAAGGGGGTCTCCCCTAGGGTCAACAGTGAAATCATAACAATATTTCTAAGGTCGAAACATTTAGGGGTTTCGCTACTCAAGAAACTATCTATTGAAATGTTTCTAATCTTATTTTGATCAATGAACGGGTTACATTTAAGATTGTTATCTTAATGGAATGAAAGGTGATTTCTTTGTTGCTAATCATTGAGATAATATTTGTTAATATATTTTGATCTTGTTAGTAATATGTCAGAATTCAATTAAGTTGTCAGTTTAGATGTTGTAACTGGTTTGAAGTTAAAAACACAGAATTTATTGGGTCTTGGGGTAATTTTAATATTCACATGTTTATAAATATAGGACATAGGATTATATATATATCATTAAGTTCCCTATGTAGGTAGTCTATGGACCCTATCTCAGAGCACAATCTTTGACACATCGTCAAGAAAAAAGTACATGAATGCTTAGTCCATAATATGTTTACTCTCAAAATATCCCATACTAATTAGTATTCAATTTCTGCAACATTATTACTATTTTATTGTAGTGTTAAATTATTTGTATTATATTTATATTAATACTAATGTTCTTCTATTTCACCAAATTATCTACTTTATTTCTTAATCGTTAACCCGATGTCAAATTGTATTCCCATGAGCTTCAGTGCACGGTCTTCCATACCATTTAGAAAAACCGGTTCTGTAACCAGGAAGTTAATTTCACAATTCCCGTTTTCCTCCAAAATAGCTTCTTTAAACGTAACGTCAACATCTGTCGGGTTCGTTTTGTTTACCCCGACTTCACCTTCTTTTGTGTGCGCCTTGCAGACCGTTGCATCATCATTTTGTACATATTGGTTGTGATCAGAATTGTTAGTCTTGTCAAAATTCTTGACGTGTTTTGCTTGAAGAACACCTCCCTTGTCTATTCTTGCTCACATGCATGACTGACCCTAGTTTGGCTTCATAATCCTGTCATACTACAAAATTATAAATGCAAATAAATATGTGAAATATATTCTAGTAAGTGTTTGGTACCACTCTGCTCTCTATGAGCTGTGTTAGTTTTTAGGTAAGTTCATGTAAATACTTTAGGGTCTGTCTATAATTTCACAATAATGACGCTCTATATTATGCACTATAATATATAAGGCTCTGTTTATTTCTTTTCTAATAGTTTATAATTTAGCGTGTCGTATTTTTTTAATAGTTTCGTTTGCCCATTCGTTTTGTTGACTTTTTTAAGCTGTTGCTTCTTTAAATCTGGCGTCACATCTAGAGAGGCTTTCTGAATACCAGCAGCAATGAGAGGATAGTTCTCCCAGTCCGGTATCTGGTCCTTATGTATCAGGTTCTTAGATTCGCCGCACGCTGTCATTGGTGCGAGAATGAACTCTGAAATGCGGTTTTATTAATATTTTTAACAATACTAGCTGCGTCCCGCTATACTTTTGCTATCCATAAGAGCTTTTACACCCCGTTTCAACCTTTTTGGGATAAATTTATGAAATAAATGTGCCCAATATCTACACACAACCCTAGTATCACTGTAGGAAATAATTTAGGAGAAATTAGTTCAAGTGAAATTATAGGAAATACTGGTTTCAAGAGCGCGAGATTAAAGTGGGACTGGGCCGTGCATGTGGTACGCATGCATCCAGCAAGGTGGGCAAAAATCGCCACTCAATGGGAGCCTACAGACAGCCTGCGACGTCGTTGCCGGCCCCGTAAAAGGTGGCGTGACGATTTAAGGTCCTTTAAGGTTGATTAGCAAGACTTGGCTCAAGACAGAGAAATTTGGAAGGATATGGGGGAGACCTTTGCCCAGCAGTGGGACACAAATGGTTAATAAAAAAAAAAACTTACTACCCCCTTTTCTGCAGTTAGCTTTATGCATAGTGCACTTATCGTCAAATGCAGTTGCCTTATTCGTGCCCACATTTAGCGCACATATTTTCTTTCCGTTACGTTTGCAGTGAAACTCCTTCCAACATTGACGTTGGGCAAATGTCAGGTTCAAGACTTCCAAATCTGCGCCTGCGCTTTGTAAAAGTTTAAAGCCCTTTAAAAAAGAATACTTTTATTGGTGAGTGGTTTAGTAGAACTTTTCTGCGTTAAATCTAAAGAAAAATAAAAAATACAGTTTCAATTATTACCATAAAACAGAAAAAAATGCGTATGAAATTTACCTTTTCATCCCATAACTTGGAATACACGCTGATTGGGCACATGCTCAATAGCACTGAAAATAAATAACGAATATGTAGGTAGTTGTAAAAAAATTTACAGATAGACATAATATTTATTTAATAAGCTATAAGATTATGTTTAAATCAGGGGTAGCGAAGCTTCTCGTCGACTACGGTCGTCGAGTTAATTTGCATACACTTTTTGTACTGAAATTGATTGCAACACAGCCACATAAAATCGTCGTAATGGATTGCGATCACTAAAACTGGTCGTAATCAAGATCACCCTGAAGTTGTGAGATTAGGATTTTGAGAAAATGCACCAAAATCAATAAAATGGAGTAAAAAAAAGTTTACCAAAAACATTGATTATAATGAATAATGACATTTAAAAAATACGATAAGCAATACTAGGTGGACCGCAATGGCAATATATTTACAACTACTTCTAATTTCACGGTATTTAGCATTATGGTATGATAAGTACATGCTTAAAACTGAAAAACTATGTACCCATTAGGTAATTAAAACTGAGTATTATTTACATGCATAAATTCTAAAGACTGTACCTATACCTACCATGAACCTCCACGAACTTATAAATGAGAAGGACACCCCGGTGCAAAACCGCGAAAGATAAACTCTCCTTTTTTCGTGTTTTCTGTATAATTCGCCTAGTGATGTCTGTGTAAAATGTCCACTTTGTCTGACATACATTATAAGGTAGGTCTGTCGAATTACGCCTACTTAAGGTTAAAGCTGAATTTCTCCAATATTACTAGTGAGGAAAATTAAAATAGTATTTGTTTTGAGAGGTACTTTAATAATGAATCAAATAAATCACAAATGATACTGCTCTTTATAGAAAGCAACGAAAAAACAATAATATTCAAACACATTGGTTTTGGCAGAATTAAGCTACTGGGGTTTAATTCCGCCTATGGTTATTTACTCATAATAACTTTATAGTTGAGCATTATTTGAGTTATCATTAGTTAGAATCATAATCAGTGGTAAGTTTACTATCATAATCATCAATTCTTTTATTATTTTTAACATAGTTTCACAGTTTTAAAATTAGGTAACCAAACTCTTTAATTGCTAAGGCAATAAACATTATTATATTATTTCCCTTAGAGGAACGTAGATAACACTTAATCAAATAGTCTTTAGATAGCTATCCAAATAAAAATAAAAAATTAAAAAAAATCAACACTAGGCGTTTTTATACGCAGTAGGGGAATTAACGCCTATTAACAACCATCAGGACATTTGAATTCTTCCACGTCATTTTTAGTCAAACCGATACATTCCTCGTGGTCGTGGTACCATTTTGAGCAGTTCACACAAATGGTCTCATATCGGGAATTCGATCCTCATAGTAAGTGTAGCAATACCAGCTAGCTATTTTATTTTCTTTACCGTTGACTCCTCTAATTTCCGCTTTTTCTTATTGTTGGCAGCAATTTTATATTATGTCATTTTATTGTTTGTATTTATCCCTTTTAGTTTATTTTTGAATAGTTTTTAATATTCGGCAATTTCTATGCCATTAGATTTCTTCTTCGTTTCCTCACTATACTTAGTTTCATGGTGTCATTAAATACATTTTTGGTTAGGTGTTCTTTAGCCTTTGTAATTTAAAGCTTTTCCGCGTAGTTTTTTTCTAATAATAGCTTAGTTCGGCGTGGGAAAAAATGGTTGAAAATGACATTTTCCGGGTAACTGAGCCAACGGTATGTCCTCTTCATGATCACCAGTCTGATTCAAATGAATGTGATGTTTGCTGATGGTCTTGTGTTGTGATCAATCTAGTCATAACTTCAGTGCCAGAAGTATCTTTTACCATCAGAAGCGTCTCTAGATGAGCTGTAATCCACAATCTTCTTTGCAGTTTTCAAGTAACTTGTATCTGGGTTGGTTTCGGAAGTTATTTTGTGGTAGAGTTAACTGTGAAGGAAGTGATGAAGGAACTGCGAGCGAGGTGGAGTAGTATGTGGGGTCGGACTTAAAGTCATTGAGGGTGGTGGAGTGACTTGAGCAACTGGAGATAGAAGAGGTAGAGAAGAAAGAAGAAGAGGTAGATAATATATTAGTGATGGCATAGAATAAGTATTACGGTTAAAAACGCCTAGCTTAGTGAAATACCGCCTAGGCGTAATTAACCATCCAGAGCAATTCCGACTAAATTTGCATTAAAACTAAAATCTATCACATTTTACCATAAAAAAAAACAGTTATGGCTAGGAATATAGTTATATTGACGAATAACTTTAAGATTTGAGTAAAAAACTACCAAAAACCATAAAAACTTACCACAAACGTCCTGATTTTTCTTAGAAAAAACAGCCCAGGGACCAGGTACGGCGAAAGTCAGTCGATTACTAGCTAGCGGGGTGGAGGGCGCGGCGGTCGTGGTTCGGGACCGCCACAAGGCTTGTTAACCTTAGTGCATACGCATTAAGATTGATTTTATCGATAGTGTAACTGGGGGTTTTAGGGCATAGGCGTAATTAGACTCTAGGCGTAATTCGACAGACCTACCTTAATAGTACCTACCCTTCTATCTTATACCTTTGCATTACCTTTGCTTTCGTTGGCATGGCGGCGTCGTCACTTTTATTGGTTCGTGTTGGCAATAAAATTCGTTCCACGGCCTGTTACTTTCTTTCCCCTATTGTGACCTTTCTCAAAACTAGCTCAACGATCCACACACGATGTTAGTAGCGAAAAATTACAATACGTGTTCTATGATTTATACCACGGGGTTGAACAGTTCAGATGTGGTGTTACGGCTCATAAATTTGTTGGAGCCTTTGGTTGTTCGGACTTAAATGTAGTAATGCCATTGATAGGAGAAATTCCATTGTCAATGTGCGTGTGCGCATAAAGTTCTTGTTATATTGATTTATTGTGTGCATTGTTTTGGTGATCATGCTTTTGGGATATGCTAATTAAAGTTCGTAATAGAGATTCAAGAGATGTTTGTTTGAATTAGTTTTATGCTTACACTGTTTTATTTTGTTTTCATTATCTATCGCAATCAGAGCGTGTATCAGATATATTATAAAGACTTGTTCTCAATATCATCAAGTTTCTTCTCATCTCAAGACTGTTCCGCCTTTCTTGGGTGTGACCCTTCCTAAGCCGTCCAATGGGCGAGCCCAAAACTTGCAATTTTATTTCTCAACCCTCCAGTAAATTTTGCAAATAAAAAATACATCGAGGGTCTTGTCTCTTGGTCCCTACTCCTTTCTGATGTGAGCAATCTGCTACTGCAATTCAACAGTCAACTGGGGGTTTACTTTATTTGTTTGTGGGATTTCGGCTTTTGAAATTGTATTATAAAAATAGATTGTAGATTGAAATGGGCGTTTACTATTACGGAAATTCATGTAAAAAACTATAATCCTATAAGATAAATTGAAATGATTTTTGAGCAGGTTTGACGGTGACAACACGTGACCAAAATGCTGGCCTTTATTTGTGGTCAAATATTGAGCATTGCCATACAACGTGGCAATGCAGCCAGCATTTTGGGAACGTTGCCCACTGGTAGTGGCCTATTAGATTAGTTTTATTTACGTTAAGTTTTTAGTTTTCATTTTGTTTTTATATTTGACGGTTAAAATTAATAAATACAGGACAATGCCTGTCGGGTCAGCTAGTTAATAATAAATAAACAATACGATAAGGAGCTAATACTTAACAATATTTCCTGAAACCGACATCAAAATAAATCATTGGTATTTTTCTAAATCTAATATTATGTTGTGCATCAAATTAATTAAGTATTCTTTTTAGCATTACTTCCGGTGTTACTACCAGTAACGTATAAATATTCTTTTATTTTACAGATTATACCTTGAAACCACACAATATAACCATAGCTAATTATTGTGTGGATTATTATATTATTATAATTCTGCTCACGTAGGTAGTCATGTTCATCAGTATGTTTACATTTACATTAAAACTTTGCTTAATTATAATATGTACAAGCTAAGTAAATATTTATTCGTATAAACCGCTTCCTTCTTCCTTATTCATAATATGTAACCCCTTTTAATTTTATTCATACCTTAGACATGTTTTTGACACTGAAGTTTAAAAACAACGGGAATTCTTAACAATGTCCGCTGTTTTTTTTTCAATTCTCACGGCAACTGTGACGCCTATAATTCTGCCTTGGAGTGTCGCTACACAATAGGATTTGTCTGACTCAATTAGTTAAGATATAGTACGAGGCTCTATAATGTGTGACGACTTAAGTCACTTTTCTTGAAAAAAAAAAGTCTAACACTTTTTTAAATATTCGCGTGTCTTGTTACGCTGTAGTCTCCATAATTGTATTGTTAATGTGAAGATGTTTTATTCAGTGTGAAGATTAGTAAGATAAACAGTTTTTAATTGACCCCCTGCTGGGATTAGACAAGTTTACTGTCAATGTCAATGTCAAACCCGATCCATCATTAGTGGTGTGTGCTTGGATGCGCGTTGTGAGTTACTTGGTTTGTATTCCGGCGGATAGGTGGGCTTATTTGCATTATTTCTTTCATACAAATAAGGGGTTCTTTACCCTACCTTGCCTTACCTGTAGGGACAGTTATAGGTCGACCAATATTATATTTTTGATATTTCAGTTAGTGACTATCCGTTGTGGGATAAAAACATTTTAGTAACTCTACCTCTGTGTGCGAGGTCTCGGTTAGGTTCATTGTTTGTCATCTTGCTAAAATTCTACATAGGCTAGATTTACCAACATTTTTAACATGGAGTAATCGAGTTATAATAGTTGTTAAGTTCATAATAAGTAATATGTTTTTTAATACTATAGCTGTCCGGCATAAGAGTACGTTGTCCTGCAAAATAACCATTTTAGATTAATTGGATTTTTTAGCTGTTCCTTTGCGTCATTCGAGGCGTTAACCCAGCCCTAAGGGCTAGTAAGAAATAATACACAAGGTTAGACAAACAAATATAAACAACATCATCAGAGTTCCAGAATAAATATTTTCATGTTTCCTGTAATCCTATCTACTGCACACGATCAAACACATTAGCTAGCATCCATGGCCATCACTCATAATGTCATAATGATTGATAGATTTGTGATCGAAGGGAAACTTGCAGGGGTTACCATAACTGCCTCAACCTGCCGCCCGTCGTACGGAGGTTCGTTAACTCGCGAGCGTGGAACTCGGGAGCGCGCGGGAGTTGGCACGTTCTGATTTTACCTATTTTTTGTGTTATCAACTCGCTCAATCGTTAAAATGTGACGTTTTTATGTACAGTCTGCTACAAACACATTCAAATTTAATATATACGTAGGTAAACCTATACTATAATGAGAAATCTTTTGCGTTCCGCGCGACATTCGAGGAGCTAACCCTTCGAGTGTGGGGTGTATAGGCTAAACTTAATTAGGTATTTGCCATGCCCGATGGGTTTACAACGCGTGATAGGCTAAAGACCGTATTTTACTGTTTTTTTTAAGTTTTATTTCGATTCGTTTTGTTGACTGCGTTTTTTACTGCTCCATTTTTCAGATTACTAGTAGAGCATCATTAATCTAACTTTGTAAAGGTGGCGCAAATGGACCAAACTCGTCCTGTGAATCGTGTACATTGTGTTTTGTATATGGTATCATTACGTCGACATTTATCATAAAATAGCAACATTAGGCATCATGAGTGTTATTTTTGTAGTTTAGTCGAGTCACAGTTTGACGTAAATTGAGTATTATAAGTGCAGTCTTCTCGTGACCACGGCCGATGTAACTTGGTCGAAACGTCGAGGTATGTCAAAATTATATATTTTGATATTCGTTTGTGCGCGAATTAGACCCGTTTAAATACTAATTAACATGTATTATAAGTGCATCTCACAGTACTGACATTATTTCTTTCGTACTAATCTAGCGTTCATAGCAATTTTTTAGTTCAAACTAAAATTACGCACTCGTCAATTCTTTCATAAAAATATTACCTATCCCAAAAGCAAGACATCAAAAGGGACCAATAAAAATATGACTATTCGTTCTAGAATTGATAGTTTTAAAGAAACAAAACAGTTTTGATATGTTTTTGAATAGTCATAAAATAAATTATAATGCAATTAACGTCCACCCTTCAAATCACGCATTCTACATCCGGTGCAGAACAACTTTGTAAGGGTTGTAACACACGCGTTCTAAATCAAGTTGCGTGTGTGCTGCGCCGCCAAATGCGAGGGTGTGTCTACAGCTTTACGATCACTGCTGTGATAAAGTTGTTACTAACCATGTATAGTATAAGTATAAAAAACTGGTCCACACACATTTGTATCAACTAAATTGACTCTCCTTGACTATTTCTAATATAAATGGATTAAATAAAAAAAATACATTTCGCAAATGACCTAAGTTAGTACCTACAACATCGAGTTCTTGACCTTTCGGTTCAAGATAAAAGGCCCTATTTGTATAAAAAGGTGTAATTATAAACCGTTTAGCGAACGTTGACCTCACTTCGGCTAGTAACCACTTGACCCGCTTGGGGAGACAATTTTCTTGCTTCAGTGACTTAAAAACCACAATTTAATATTGTAGCTTCAACTTAAACATTTATAAACTACTAAAATAAAGGCTAACTTCTACAAAGTCATGTGTTCATATTGAACCTACTCAACTGCGTACAAAACTGAGACAGAGTTAAGCTAGGTTTATCAGTAATCTGTCAGGACGACACACAATTTAAAATAATAATAATAATTCAGCCCACTGCTGGGCAAAGGCCTCCCCTCACTTTCGTAAAGAAGATTAGGCCATAATCCACCACAGGGGCCTAGTCCGAGTTTGTGGGCACATGCCTCCGAAATAATTCTCGGGCATGTTGGTTTCCTCACGATGGTCTTCTTCACCGAAAAGCGAGTGGTAATTACGTTCATATAATAATTATTCAAATAGAAACACATAGGCAAGTATCTTCTAAAAAAACTACTCTTCTTAATCTATCTACGTATTGAATACATTGATTGAAGAACAATAATGAAAGATTCAATTAGATTTCCTACAGGCCGGTGAAAGTCTAGGCTGTATCCCGCCATCGCTCAACCGAACGGAAGTCGCTTTTCTGCAATTATATCTACAATTTCTCCATAACTGCAGTCATTGTGCTAATTATGGGGCAACGTGGACATTAGTTGAAACTAGAATGGTTCTGAAGTTACAAACTTGCCTTGATAGATTCTGATGTATAAGTAGCTGGATTGCATTGGGTCCAAGGTTGGGTCCAATATGGCCCCATTTGTATCACAAAGTTGAATCAGCGTGAGTATCTGCGTTGGGCATAGGACGCAAAGTCGCGCCAATGTCCAAGGTCTGTCCAAGTCTATGAGTAGTCCATGGGTGTATTGGGTCCAACTAGCTCTTAGTCCAGATTATATGGGTTCAAAATTACATCATGACAAACGGACATAGAATAACTTGTATAGTATAGTCCATGCGTCTCACAGCAAAGTGAAAACAACATAATAATTAACTATTAGCTAATCGGAGGAAGCATCAGATCGACGACACAAAGAGGAACGTGAGAAATGCAGCCAAACAAAAAGTGAAATCAACGATTGATTAGCTTAGGAGCTGGTGCCAGATTTAATCATTTGTTGTTTGAGTAAAAGTGGATGAATAATGTATGTAAAAAAAGGTAACATTTTATATAGAATATTAATTATAGATTTCATGTCGAACAACAACAAGTACTTATAATAATAATTATAATCTGTCAGAGAGAATAATTTAACAGCGGTGATTATTTCGCTATTCGTTTTGAATGTGGTGGTATACATTATTAATATTTATTATTTATTTATAATTTTTTCTTTGGCCTGTTTTTCAAAGAAATGCATGTATTCAATATTTTACGTTGTCATAACCATTCTGATATACGTACCTACATATAAATGTATATCTATGGTAATTACGGAATTAGGTATTACGTGGGTACATTATACCTAATTCCGTACATCCGTCATCGCATTTATATATCAAAATCACCGTCATTGCAACTTTAAGTAATCAAATCTACCACCGTCTCCCCTTCTAAAACCCCCGATTACGCCCGAACGATTTTGCCTAATAAATAATTCCAAATAATCGATATACCTCGATCAGAACTCACTCGATTGTAACTAATGGCTCCACACAAGGGATGTTACCTCGTAAATTGCAGTTAGTTTTGGTTCGTAAAGAAGTCGAGCCCATAGTAAGGCCAAATTGTTAAGCGGTCATGTATTGTGATAATTTATTTATGAGATTACTGAGATGTTCTTAGTTACATAGTAGCCAAGAAAACTTTAAAGAATGTATGGAAGGGAACTAACTTATAACAGTAATGCTTATTTCTACAACAGGGCACAATTTATTTTTAAACTGAACTATCGATCACATAATTTTATATGATAATTACATGTAGGTACTTAGGCAGCTAAGGAATAGGTATATAAAACATATTGGCGGTCTTATAGCTTAAAGCGAACTCTACCAGACACATCGATGTTACGCATCTGAAAATTAAAAATGGTGCCAGCCAACATACGAGTACATTCAGGAAAATGGAGATAAAATGACTGATAACAATCTAACAAAAATTAAAAACTAATGATTGAAATAGGTACTGTCTCTCAAAACAGGGGCTTCGTAGTGTTGTAACTAAACTACCTACCTAAACAAGAAAATACACGTGATAAAATATATGGCCAAATGATCGTCTTAACCCTTCGTTGTGAAATAACAGTAACCTCGGTTCTTTTAGAGTTAGAGACTGCTTATAATGGAACACAAATAAAATTATATAATTAAATAAAGGAGAAGTATATAAGTAAGAAGTATATAATTAAATAAAGGAGTAGTAAAAAGGAGTCTTTTAAATATAAGAGAGAGATTAACCTGTGAATACAAGGAAAACGAAAGGCTGCTTTCCTTTTGTGAAGAATGTAGCCCCCCCCATTTGGGGAGGGAGGATAGGCCCCAGCCAACGCCCATCCTTGTGAGTGCCAACCACAGAGTGCACTCCCCGGGAAAGAGGTAAAGGTATGGACATTAGGTCTTGTTTTAACCATTCAGTCCAAATGTGATTGTACTTTTTTTCCTTTACTCAATCCCGGAATTCATTATTTATGTTTGTTGACCATTCACGGTTCTTTTCATGTTGGGTATTTTCCCAATTACTAGACTTCATCAAGAGATCAATGCTCATGACTACAACCAATCCACAATGCGTAAAGCAGAGCCAGAAGGTACACCCAGGGGTCCCACTGCTATGTAGCGCTTGTACATACGTGATGTTCCAGGAGTGCTGGGTGCCCAGCTGCGGAAATGATTGAGCCCACATATATTTCCCCAAGGAAATCCGATAATTGCATAAAAGCTGTTTTATAAATTGTAATTATTATTATCATTTGTAAATAATGCTCCGGTAAATGGCATGGATCAATCACATCCAGGCTGAAATAGTTTTCAGTAAATACATAATCAGTTTTGTCGTAAATTAACGGAAAGAATAGGTAGGAAATGATTAAGAGGAGGAAAGCTAATAGGAGTCGGTACTCCCCTATCAATATTTGCGAAAGTTACTGACTAGCAATAATTTACTAAATGTGTTTGGTCATAGCGTTGTAATTTGAATAAGCAAGGGATGCACAGTTGGCCTAACTGAACATTTCCTCGCCGATTCGGTGTACAGTGTGGGGAAATATTTGTGCCCTGCGTGTATAGTGTTAGTGCTTGCAGTAAGACGTAATCACTAGTAGTAACTTCATCGGAATAATTCCATACATATAAGGGTTGTGAGGCCTCGGACGTAACAACGATTCCAAGCAGTCACTTACTAGTTATGAAAACACCTACAGTATGTTATATGAGCAAACTACTGCACATCAGCAATTAATATAAAGGTTGTTGATTTTAATCTAAACTAGGGGATGTTACCTGGACAAAACGTTACCTCAAAACCTTTGTTACCAGTAAAAGAATAATAGACGATCCCACCATATGTCCACAATTTACCGACTGAAATGGGATTGCCTGTACCTTGCACAACACATAGTGTCAGAGAATTTTATAGTGCATCAGCTTATTTCAAAAGAGCTGGGTTCTGATAGGCTTAAATAAAACAATGTGTAACCATCCCGCAGTCTTGTACTCATAATATAACTGAAGTAGCAAATACTTTTGTGTAAGACTAAAGTCAAATATAGATCATGGTTCAGTGCTGCAGAAATGTAGTAAATTATGTGTAATATATTGACATAGTCAAGGAGTTGGTTAAGGCTGTAAATAAACGGTAAAATGATGTGTGTATGATAATTGTCGAAAGTAGAAATAAACCCCATACGCTGATAAATAGTATAGATTACCGATGTGAATAATAGTTTGATCGAGAGTCGTGAATATATGTCAAACGATCGATGGTAAGATATATTCAAGCTGAAAATAATTGTATAAATGGTTTTGTAGAAATGGTAATTAGTGAAGTAAGTAAAAGTTTGGTTAGAGCTGTAAATAAAATGTCAAGATAATCGTACATACGAAATGTCAACGTAACGCACGTAAACGTAGAATCGTAAAGATAAACGTAAAGTAATTTCAAAGCCATGGGTAATCGTAATTTATATAAGCCGTTCCGTAAAAGTGGTGTCGAAGTACATAACTTGTAGTTATGATTGTAAATAAAATGATAGAATACGAACGTATGGTAAATTCAGTAGATAGTTTGGTAGTATGGTAGTATTCAGAAGACGTATGGTAAATTCAGTAAATAGCCGCAAACATCAGAAGGGTAAAGCCTTCCAATATTACATGAGAGATAAAATAATAAACGCAAAATAAGTCAAAAGCTGAAAATAAACACGTACAATGTAAGCATGTTAAATAGTAGAAATCAAAGTAAAATAATTTCAAAATCGTGAGTAAATCATAAAATCCGTATCGTAGAAATAGTATCGAAGTAAATAATGTTCCGTTATGGCCGTAAATAAAATGGTAAAATAACGTAAGTATGTAAAATAAATACAGTAACACCGGAAGGGTAAAGCCTTCCGATATACCATAAGATGAAATAAAATGGCAGAATAACGAACGTAAAGTAAATTCAGTAGTTAAACGTAAATTGCCGCAAACATTGAAAGGGTAAAAAAGCCTTCCAATGTAACACAAGTTTAAATAAAATAACGAACACAACATAAAATCAAAAGATGAAATCAATGTAAACATTTAAATAGGTACCAGAAGTACAATGAGTGATTTATAAATTACTTTGCATAAACTGTGGAAACTTATCACTCACCATATCGACTGATGTGACCAAATTGGATCCTTACACAGCAAAAGTTATGAAAGTAGATAATAATTTCAGTAAAGTAATTTAAACAAATATATTAATATCATGATAAAAATAGCCATATTATTATTATTCGATCCAATTAGGTGTGTAAATAAAAGTTCCACCAACCTCGCGAAGGCTTCTTTTACCTTAGAATTGCCATGTTAGGTTCACCTGAAATAGCCTAGCTTACGGAAGTGGATGAGCACTATTACTCCTCATTTAATTACTGAAATAGCTCGAAGATTTCATTTAATCTAAGTTGGAATGAGTTTATTTGAATAGACCATATTAAGCACCGAAACCAATCGAAGGTTTCCTCTTATTAGAAAACTGAACTAGATGGATCACAATAAATCTAGAAACCGATCGAAGGTTTTGTTACTATCAATTAAACGATTAATATAACTGAAAGAAAGTGACTAGCTAATCGGAGACATGGCAACCCATAAGGATCTCCTCCGGCACCCATCAGTCATCAGTTCTCGTCACACATATTATAATTCAAATAAAGTAGCATAATAAAATGCGCATGTTTAATGGAATTTGCAAAAGAAAACTTTACATGAACATTTTACCAAGCCAAATAAAGATGCCGGCACAAAAGAACAATGTACTGGGAAAACGTCCCAACTTCTTACTAGAAAAGTTACAACCGAAACATCTTTAAATAATAGATAATCGACTCACGACCTCGGCTTGAAGACCACTAGCACTTCACTATAACACCACTAATCCGAATTAGCACACCGCTATCCCTATGCATAATATTACTACACCCCCCAACCCTTTCTATCACTGTTTTTCGGATGCGTGTGCGTTACTCTCCAATTATCGACCAACTCCCCCGACTGAAATCACGTCTCTCCTGACGACAGGTGCCCCCCTTCACCCCTGTAATTCCACTTGACTCTCATACAACGAGCCCTTGTTCCCAAAACTTGCGTACGCGCTAATATTTTGTTTAACTTAACTGAGGTAGGTACTATGGGTCGGTACAGTGTTACCTACAATAAGTTTTTCTCTCTATTCTTTTAGAAAGCGTAACATGTTTTGACTGGACATCTTAGCACCTAATTCCCAAATATGTTCCATATATTTAGACTATTGAGAGCAGGCCGGTCGTAATGACCCGTATTATTTGTAATATAAAAGTTTATCGGCTTTCAGTGACGTCAGTAAGTACATTCTAGTCCAGGCGAGACGATGGATCTGAAACACTCTGGAATCTGGGATGATAATATTATGGCGAGCCCGCTCGGTCTACTTGACGTGTATTCTGAACGCGCTGAATCGCTTCATTTACTTATCTAAAAGTCAAATTATATCTACCTTTATGCTAACGATGTTAAGTCTAATTTGAGCCCAAACTAATATCAAAATATAAAATTTTGACATAACTCGACGTGTCGGCTGAGTTACATTGACCGTGGTTACGAGAAGATTCCAGAATTGGACCCGTTTAAATCTTGAAAGGTATAAGTAAGTATGTTTTCTTTTCTGGAAAGTTTAAGAACTTTAGATTGCACTCTAAAATGAAGTATCGAAATAACTCCAAAGACAAGTCTTACAACGACATCTGTAACTATTAAAAATACACAAATCATAACTCCCTTGACATCATCGTAAATAGTAACCTGGCGCTGAAACTATTTACTGACGTCTATTTCTAAAAATATACCTACATTATTTTTATATGAAAGCGAAAACTTAAATGGGTCACAACCTAAAACTCCAAGGTGACATAATAAACTAGAAGCGCCTCGCGGTTTCACCCGCGTTTACTACTATCCCGCAGGAACCGTTAATTACGGGATAAAAAGTAGCCTATGTCACCCGTGGATAGTGTAGCTTTTCAACAGAGAAATATTTTTTCAAATCGGTTCAATAGTTTCGGAGCCTATTCAATGCAAACAAACAAACAATTAAATCTTTCCTCTTTATAATATTAGTATAGATGAAAAACACACATACTTTCTAGATGTATGTACACGTATATCTGTGTGATGCTTATAAAAGAGGACATAAGTCGTGGAAGCAAGTCTTTGAGAGGAAAGTTAAGACTATTCCGAAATATAGCGGCGGCACGCTTTCAGATGCATAATGAATGACCCTGTCCCAAATGTACCTACCTTTCCTAATGTCACCCGTCCCAAAATGTCCCCTTACCAAAATATCCCTGCCTGTGTGAGGTAGATTTGTCATTTTTTGATTTTGATTTGAGGTAGATTTGAGTTTGTCACTCCGCACTCTACTTGGTGTAAGACTTAGGTTTCCTGGTGTCGTTTGACTGGACCGCGCACAGATTATTGTCTCTTACCCCCAGTTTCTGAAACGTCAGTCAACGTTGACTACAGATTAATTATATTGCCATCCTTGTCATTTGTTTAGTGTCAGATAGAGGCAACGATAGTTTTAATCTACTGTCAAAGCCAACAAACGTTCTAGAAAACGTTCTAGAAACCGGGGGTTAGCCACTTTGATTGCAGATGGTCCACTTTAATTGAGATGTAATCAGTGGTGCATAGTTTGGCTCCTACGTCAACTGAACCCGCACCAAACTGTGTGCGCGGGATGAGTTGACCTATTCGTTAATTTTATATTTTATTCAATTGATTGTAATTGTTTGCATCAGTTTACGTAATCGCCTTACAGCTGGCAGTAGATTAACAGTAATACGATAACGATTTTCTAATTTGCCAAAGTACGAATCTGTGTAACGAGTCTAACCCTCATTTGAGGTGAATAAATAAATTAAACCTTTTGCTGATGTTTTTGACCTATATCACAAATGCAGGGGATGGCATGAAAAAAGTAAGCCTATAAAATAAGTACTTTACATGAATAGGCGATCCTGATCCTGATTCTAGAAATTATTCTGAGGATTGTTTCGGCAAATACGCACAATATTATGTGCAGTAATTGGGACAATAATATTGCACGTCACACAATAACAGTGACATAGAAAAAAAAATCGAAAATCCTAGTGAATCCTTTACTGAAACGTCCTGGGAGTTTTGGAAAAAATACGAAATGTTATTTTTTTTGGGTTTATATCATTTGCCCACACTCGTGCACGTTAACGAACACTCAATGAATAATATTCCACCTGTTCCATGTATTATTATTACACATTACACTTGAAAAAACACAAGTTTAAAGAAAAAAATACAAGAGCAACAACGTCTCACTTGCGGATTTTCGCCAAAAACTCCCGAGCAATGATTTTTTTGTTTTAGTTATGGCTTCTTGTATATCGTACATTGAACTTATGTCAAGTATTATAATCTGGCTCCTCCAGAGCAATGGTTAGTTAGCCACCTTACGCTGCACAGTGGGCAGGAATTCCTTTTGTGGCTCAGTGCGGAAGTAGACGCCACCTTGCCATTTTAGTCAAAGTAATCAGAACGTCGAGTCAAGCTATTAAGTCTTCTGTGGAACAAGGTTGTATTCACTTCCTGCCGGATGAAGTGAGATTTCCTCGCGCTCGTTTGTTTGTTGCAAAGTAACAGTAAATATGTTACTTTGTTATGTTAGTTTACAGAAAAAACATAATTATTAATGTAAAACAATTATGTGCATAGTGTAATAAGAACCGTTTTATTTTTAATTAAGGTTGATTTTTTATCATTTGGTCAGTTGGTAGGTAGTACGGTATTATTTTTAAATAGACTATTGATAATAACTTGCAAGAATTGCTTGGTTCAATTCATTTTGATAGTTTTAACATTTATGTAAGACATACTTTACAAACACTATGTTAAGATTATAATTATGCTGACTGTGTCAACAGCATACATAATACCGTTCATAACGATATTTAAACAACTGCGTTAATGAGTAATCATTATTTTTAATGGAAAAATAATTTTCTATAATCCACCGCCGCCGGGCAGCCACATGATTCATGACATCTGTTAAATGTCATCACTTTAGCTTTCCCTTGTCAACGATGTTCTCTCTTCCCATTGTTTTTTTATTTTCACGTGATTACAAAAATATAACTGGTACACATGCACTGAATTATTAGATTGATTAGTAGAGTCGTTACCAATATGCTTGGTTTATTGCTGTAAATAACGGATTTATATTATAATTCAAATAAATAGTGTTACCTATATTAAACAGTGTTACTAGTTGGTATTTTTTTGCCAACGTGTAGCAGTGTTACCCCCACTGTGGGAGCGGGAAACACTTTTGGAAAAATTGTTGTGAAGCCGCACTGACGCACTGAATCGAGTCACAATGTGACACGATTGAGTGTGACTTGTTGGAAACACCAACCTAAGTGTAGTGTTAGTGTTTGAGCAAACTAAAGTTAATAGATTTTAGTAATAATCACAGTAAGTAATGAAATACAAATAATCCTGAATACTCAGCAATGGGCTACTATAGCATTTAAGACTTTGGTAGCGTAAAATGAACACCAAGAGAGAAGTTGCAAGAAGTAATAAAACTCCTGATAAAAATACATCTCTTGAGACATCGCTCGGTATGATGAGTGCAATTAAAATTTTGTCCTTGGCAGCCTAGGCCTCTACCCACTCATTTAAATCATGTTAGAGATTGTGTGTCAAAAGCTTCTCTAATATCAAGAAAAGTAAACCGCTAACGTCACTTTGAATTAACACCTCCTCCAGAAAATCATTAACCTCTCTACACCCTAACGTGACCAGAGTCGTAAAATCTTTTTCATCAATTGTGACTAGATTTTTCTTAAGTTCATTTATAACTGTGTCGTAACTTACGACTGTTTAAAAGTCGTTCTGCGCTATTCCTTTCATTTTATATACGGTGTCGTCAATTTTTTTCAATGGTATTTTGAGTTTTAGATCCAATTTTAATGTGTGACAATGATGTTAATGTTCCATTTACTTCTTTTTCAGGTAATTAAATCTTTGAAGTGGATTCTGGGGAAATAGCTACGGTTGAGGTATTTATTTCACCAGACATAGGAGGCCGTCTAGCTGGAAATGCCGTCGTTGTGGAATTTCAACAGTATTAATCGATTACAATGCAATCTCATTGAACCACTTCGTTAGCATCATGGACGGATGATTGTTTAGGTCAAACTCGACAAATCTTGCAAGTACACTTTGAGACCATCATTATTGGGCTGAGATTTTGCATGCTTATTATGCTCTGTAGACATTACAATATATTATGGCGGCAGCAAGCTGATCTGGTGGTAGAGATAGATAGTAGACACTAATAATTAGTCTCACTAATATGTAGTTACACTAAGAATTAGTCTCAGAAAAAATACTTTGTTTACTATCTTCAAATATTTTATCGAACGCAATACCAGTTCAGTTGGATCATAGCGCCGTATTTCAGTGCCAACTGCGTGATGAACAAAATGAATCGGAGTAACATCTTCTAAAAATTTTATACTTACAATTATACTTACATAAAAACTAAAAACGAATTGAAAAAAACGTAACTTTTTTATTATGAACTAGAAGCGCTTCGCGGTTTCACTCGCGTTAACTACTATCCCGCGGGAACCGTTAATTATTAAGGGATAAAAGTAGCCTATGTCACCCGGGGATAGTGTAGCTTCCCAACAATTAAAGAAAAAGCGGTGGTAGCCTAGTGGGCGAACGTCCGCCTTCGAAAACGGAGGTGGCGAGTTCAAATCCCAGTGCGGGCACGTACCAATTTGTGTATCTTGTGTAACATATGTACGTAATTATCACTCGCTTTTCGGTGAAGGAAAACATCGTGAGGAAACCAACATGCCCGAGAATTATTTCGGAGGCATGTTATCCACCAATCCGGACTAGGCCCCCGTGGTGGATTATGGCCTAACCCTCCTCACGATAGTGAGGGGAGGCCTTTGCCCAGCAGTGGGACAGTTACAGGCTGAATTATTATTATTATTTATTTCAAATCGGTTCAGTAGTTTCAGAGCCTATTCAATGCAAACAAACAATCAAATCTTTCCTCATTCTAATATTAGTATAATAAACTTATTGGTAATAAAATGCTCAAGGCGATTCCATAAAACTGATAGTTACTAACATGGAGAGCAACCTACACGCTGTACTACTACAAGGCTCAGTTCTAGGTCCTGCACTATTTAAATTACACATTCTATATTCTCCGTCTTACTCTTCTAATTTGATTATCATGTAAGATAGAAAGAGACAGCGGTATCGTAGGAGGACAGGTGCGTAGGATAGATACAGCTAATACGAGATATTATCCTAAGGCTTACGATTTGTATGTAGAAATAAAAAAGGAAAGGTCACAAATCTCCTGATAATAATGACTACATGAAATCGTGAATTTAATTATGTTTAGTAGTCCAGAGGAAAACTGTTTTATAAACAATTAAATGTCATTACGTCACAGAGTACGTATTACATATTAATACGTTCATTAAAACATTGAAAATAAAATTAATTTACCAATTCCTATTATAATATGCGAAAGTAACTTTGTTGGTTTGTTTGTCACCTTTTCAGGACTAAACGGCTGTATGGACCGTAATGAAATTTTTCAAAGAGATAGGTTAGACATAGGAATAGGACATAGAATACTTTTTATAGTGATATAATGCGGTCCGCGCAATGTTTATCTGTTAAATGTTTTTCTGTATACTTAAAATAGTGTTTCTAGTTTTCACATTACTAACATCCCACGCCGTACCCATCTTTACTATTAATGTTGAGGAAGGTTCGTTATCACGTCCCGTGGTTGTACAGTCAGCGACACAATTTGATGAATTCGTCCCAAATTCCAATTTAGCTAATATTAGTAAATTATTTTGACAAGAGTCCTCAAAATGTAGGCGTATTTACTAACTAATTCTACTACTTTTTCAATGGTACTCTGTTCTAGCTCAGGCATACGGACCATTTTACCACTACAGGTTTGAAACGCACTTGGCGGAGAATAGAGGCAATGTTAGCCCCTAATCCCAAAAGTCGCATAAATGATGGGATTTGTGTCGACGACTGTAGACACGACCGGTCCAGTCCCCGTGTAGGCGGGACAGCATTCTGTACCTGTAATTACGAGTATGGACACAGTAACATTGTGAGACAGGTTTCCTGTCATGTAGACCATACAGATCCAGTAACCGAATCTACTGTGAGGGGTGGCTGAACGATATATATCCATGCACTCGGACAGCACATTGTTCAAAATCAAAGATTCAAAGCATTTATTGGAGTTAGGCATTACTGCCTAATTAAAATTATCTCAATCTCAACTATCGCAATTTTACTGATCAAAACATCAAATATGACAAGTTAATTGAATAAAGTTTGAGATTGTAAAAGGAGGTTACCGTTCATGCGCTGATCCAAGACTGAATTTCCCATTGACTCTACGTGCGCTTTGGAATACGCAGAGAAGACTACGCTAATTCATTCGACTATCGCTTCTCTTTCATAACGTCGATGGTATCTACCATCGATACGCGTAAAACAGAGTTTATTTTCGTTAATAGGAAGTTGACTACACTGACAACTGTGTACCCTACTATGGCTTATGTGTGACTTTTGATCCGTTTTATACGAAATCGTGGAAATACTCATTCTCATAAAACTTTAACTCTCAAAGTACAAACTAATGTACATAGCCAATTCGCAGACCTTTTAAATCTTCTTGAAGAACTAGCACGAAGACGACCGACCATTACAAATTGAACATTACGTCTCTATCCTGGCGCTGGGTATGCTGTATCAGAGAAAGGCCAAGATAAATTGGATGACTGTGCCTAACCCAACCAGCATATTATGAACCTTAATGATAGCATATTTCTCTTTTCCGGTATTCGTATAGATTTATCAGACAAAGGTCAGGTTACTTTGGATTATGGAAAACGAGGCTGCATCGTGCTTGCTGCTTAGATGCAGTGATAAGAATTTGCACGACTTTACTGTTTTGTAATAGAAGCGCTTTTACGCTTCATATTTTGTTCAACAATTTGAAAATTTAAAAAATGTACTTCATTAGAAACATGTTTGTGCCTTTTGGGGTCTAAACGCTGGGCCTTGGGGACCGGGAGCCCACAAAATCTTTAAAGACATATTATTATGTGGACGTCTGGTCGACGCAACACGTGACCAAAATGCTGGCCTTTATTTTGGTCAAAGATTGAGCATTGCCATACAACGTGGCAATGCATCCAGCATTTTGGGAACGTTGCCCACTGGTAGCGGCCTATTAGATTAGTTTTCATTTTGTTTTTACATTACCGAATGATTTGTTGAATTAATAAAAAATAAATCTTATATCAATTATAATCTTTTAATCTTATAAATTATACCTAGTTTCAAACCACCTACGATTGTCAGATAATATATTATGATGCGGAAATGATAAAGGAAATAGATAGTGAAGTGACACATGAACACATTAATAAAAGTTACAATCATGGCTTATTTCTAAAAGATTTATTCAAATATTGACGAATAGATTAGAAGTAATTATACATGTTATAATAATTGTAAATAGAAGCATATCAATGTTACTAATTAAAATTATTATTAAAATAAACGTAGGTATAAGTAAACTAGTAGCTTACATAGTAAATAGCAATGGACAAAATACAAGACATAAGTAATTAAGTACCTAAGTATATATAGATAGCAGCTTAAAATAAACAAGGTGACTACCATCTAACGAAATCTAATTAACATCGCGTTATCTAATTAAATACCTACTCCAATTATATTAAAAGCTATTCCGAAGTTATCTCAAAGCGCTAAAGCGGCAGTTTACATTGAATTTATATTTCATGGAATATGAAACAAAGGAATTATATGATCTCATATTACTCGTAGGTATGAGTTCATAACTGAAGGAAAAATATAATGAAAAGTGAGCACTTTTCGTAAGGTTTTTTCCTACATTTTCATTAACTCATCAACGTAATATACTAGGTAGTACGAAAATTAATTTAGAATTCAATAGTTTTAACTTTATTAAATGCTTCCTAACGTATTGTATAAATTTACTGAATAATATTTATCTTCGTTGCATTCTTGTAGTGCAATGCAATGTATTTTACAAAAAGCAAGTAGGTACCTAATTAAAATTGATTAATTGTAATAATTTGAGAATTTATAGTATTTTGTTTATAAACAAAAAAAACTGGTACCTATTACACAGCGACGTGTCACAATACACATCAAATAAAATTAAATTTGAAGCTGTTATAAAACAAATAAATATTTACTATTCATAATATTAGATACCTATGCATAGAATTTGTATGCTAAGTACCGCCATTGCGTCTAATAATAACTACTTATAATATATACCTACCTGACGTCAATTATGTAAATCAACGGTTGAATAAGTTGTACTTACTACCAAACAATTACCAGATACAGTAAGTTCCATAGCATAATGATATTATGTAATTTACTTGTCAATAGATACACTATTTGCCAACATAAAATACTTACACATTTCCCCGTAGCTTCACAACCCCATAAAATATGATTGTATCGTGATTGCACTCCCAAAACCACGTTTCCAGCCGTAAACTTTTACTGGTCACACCGCTCGACCGAAAATTAATTTTCATACCCATTCAGTTGGCACAGGCTCGGTTATCAGACAATTAATCCGAACGGCCTTTAGCGAATTGGATAGGTCTGATAACAGATTGGCGAGTGTACCTGTAGTAAATATTACGTATTCTATAGAATTCGCTCCCACAGCTCCTGAACTTGCCGAGTAGAAAAAGGTACTCGGTGTTAGTCGTCAGTTCTCGAACGGCTTTGGAGAAGGCCGCACGCGTCGCGCTCCACCGCTCTAAGTCACCACAATTCCAAATATGAAAACAGGATAACTAATAGTGATGCGCGTGCTGAATAGTGATGAGCTAAAACAATAGTGACATAATTCCAAATAAGGAACACCAGTGCCACCGGATTTGAAAAGAAAACTGAATTCGAAGATAGAGCGCGACCTTGTGATGTTTCGTGTTAGTGACATCAGAATTAAAAAGTTATGTTTGAAAATGGAATCTACAATTCTTATCGAAACGCGGAAATAGATCGAGTCGATCGTAAGTTGATACCGTGAGAACAAGAAATACATAGAGTAGTTACAATGACGATGCTGGCGGTAAAGAATTTTTTTATGCCGGAGAAGAGAGTGGACTCTCCGAGGTTCTCTCGAATGCCTGAGGCTTTGATGAGGTCTATAAGGAGGAGATCTTTACGCGTGAAGAGGACCAAGTCTCTGGTTCTTGTAAATGAGAAGAGAAAATCTGGTGAGTGGTAGTGTATGACTTTTTTTATTTTTCTCAATTTACTACGAGAATAGTGCGACGTTTGATAGCATGCATGTTTCTGCTAAGATAAAGCTTTTTATCTTCGTTATTGCAAATGTTGACAGAGACGAAATTATCTGCAGTAACCATAGATTACGTTTTAAAATGAATAAATATGTTTTGATAATGATTCACATGACTTTTAAATAAATTTTTAGTTCCATCTTTGTCTTTTCATGGTTTTAGAATTTATTGTACTGTGTTATATTTACATTATATTAGCAGTATAATTATGTAGGCTACCTTTTTAATTGCTATCATTATATTTTCAATGTAATTCATAGTAATTACAATTAAAGAGACACCGAACAGAACTCGTCACTGGTGCCTTCTAATATTCTTAAAAGTAATTAGTTGTAATGAGCTCGTTATACTTTACTACGTCAGTGCCGTGAGATCTTTTTACTCATATCTTAAACACTTAACTGACGATTAAATTCTTAAAGTACCTAGATCTTATATTTTTTATTTAACTTAGTAATTGTTTAATATTATACTTTAACTTTGGAAAAGCAGTGTTTGTAACAACCATACCTATTTATTCACAATAAGGAAAGTGCCCGATATAATTGACAGTAATATTATGTATTATTTGGTGTCATTACTTACTAAAACAGTAGGTAGTAAAATATGAGTAGAAAAAACTCCTTTAGCTTACCTCATAAATTAACAATATGAAATTGTAAAATCTCAACGCAGGAAAGGCACAAGTCGAAAACACCAGTTCGCTTTAAAACGAATGAATAATTGGAAATCAAGAATAAATAATGCAAAACACGATACGTAACACCACGTAATTGTAATTACTGTGCATATCAGCGTTCCGTATAATTACAATTGGTAATTGTAATTGGCGATGCAATGGATGATTATGGGCAATATTAGTTCTTGTTTATTTATGGCTATTTATTCCGTGACTATAAATAATATCACTATTTTTTGTAGATATCTATTCTATTTATATACGTTTGTACTAGCATGAACAAAAGTGTCTGGAATCGTCTCGTAACTTACGTGACGATTTCTAGCCGAATGTAAATTTTTGAATAAAACAGTTGAAAATCTGGACAATGTTATTTTTGTAGCTAACTGTACCTACATTGTTATTTTGAAGTATGATTACTATTACAGACAATATGCTATAAAAAGTCCATAAGACCATCTCATGACTCATGTGTGTTTATAGGACATTGCACGGGTCACATGTGGTATGAAATGTAGTTAGTTTATGTTTACTTATCTTATTTAGCACGCATGTTCAATACGAGTGGTTTCATGTGAGCGCAAATAATATTAGCTTGACACGACTCTCATGTTTTCTTAACTATTCATAGTGTACGTACTTTGTATGCTCTTAATTTTTGCTACATGTTTCCTTGTCTTAAAACAAATAGGTCACATAATAAAAATGTATTTAGGTAACATAAGAAAAAAAAACTAGACTGACTTTTATAGCATACCTACTTAGTTTTAGATTCATTTTTATCTTTAAAGATAAGTACATCTATTTATAAAGAAAAAACACTTATCTCCTAAAAATCCTACGATGATAAATATCCTACAACAAAATATTTCACAAAAACATTATTTTGTTTCAACCACACTCTTTACTTTCCACATATTTTCAGGATTCTGCATTAAAAAAAGTTGCCGTACGCGCATAGATAAGTATAATTATTAATGAACTAAAACTGCACTTAGCAGATACAAGCCTTGATTAACTTTTAGATCGATGGGCAGATAAGGCAGGTCGTAATTGGAGGACAGACGAACGTCACCAGCGCGTTAAGTCAACCAATTAATTGGTTAAGCTTTACAATGAATTGTTATAATTGGATTGTGTTTAAGTAATTATGCTAATTGAGTTATTCGTCAGTGAAATTAATGTGTGTATTATACTAATTTAAGAAATGAATTTCTTTATGTTAGGTCGAAAAAATAGAATAGGTTTGATATCCATTTTTGAATCAACATTTGTCCCACATGCACATTATGTTAGCAACCTGTGCAATATTATACAAAAGGACCAATGTAGGTACTAAATTAAAATGTATTATCAATGTTTAATTCAGTATCCTCGAACAGAATGTGTATTGCAGTTTTTATACGAAAATCAATGAGACTTCACCTACTTCCAATTGCAATCACCTAATGCAAGCAAACTAATCCATTTAAACGGCCTAGTTTCCCAAATTCAATTAGTTGATTCTATGTGACTATTTTGGGGATCTCGCTACCAAATTCAATTCCAGCCATTTTTGTATTGTATAGAGTTACGAGATTAGTTTTTTATCTCACTCATGGACCATGGTTAACACCGCGCCTGCGCACAACAATTGCAGTGCGATTTAGTACCTTGCATTGCAAAAAAACTTTATCTCATTGTCTCTTTGACATTTCAATTTACTTAATAACTGCTACAACTGAATATCAAAGAAAAAGTGGTAAGAAATAGGATACATTTTTTTCTCGTTTCCGAAACAACACCCCAACCACCATTCGATTTATCAATACTGACCGACCACCCCAGCTAAAGGGCCTATAAAGTCCATTTATTACCTCCATTACCATAATTTTCGAACCGTAACAACCTTTACTCTATAATTAATTGAAACTGCTACGAATGCACCTGGCGAACGCGTGCCTGTCTCAAATGTCACAATATACGTTGGAAACCAGTAACAAATCAACCCTGGTTGGTTTAATGGTGATGAAAAATTAAGCTCTTATTATAGTGGTAATTGCTTCGGTATCTTTAACGTTTTCCACCACATTGTTCACGAAGAAAGTGACAAGGCCAAGTCAAAAGCACCTATCACCGGCGAGCATGTATGAAGGGCCTCATGAAAGTGGAAGAACTAAGCGAAAGAGGTATGTCAAGATTGTAACAAGTAGAACGATATACAGCCGAAATTAATATTGCATCTCCTATCCAAGATTGAAATCGATCTTGGATGGCTGCCTATCATTCGATCGATTTCCAATCTGCGTGCCTTTATAAACCAATCCACGGATCGGTTATTGGCACGTTTGACCCTAAAAATGGATTGTGATATCAATCCCAGGTTGCAAAATTTGGATTGGATTGATTATTAATTTCGGCCGATAGTCTGTGGCTACTCCAAAAGGACAAAAGCGCGACACCACATGATAATATTGTAGCGTAATACGCATTCTGACAACATTCCGTAATCAATGCGGTTTCCTGTTGAAACTAGAAATGCATTGCAATTCAATCCCATGAGAATATCAATGAAGAAAGAGATCGAGTTGCTTGAAAACATCCGGATTATTCCGGATTGATAACTTAGTTATGTCCTTACCGCAGAGTATAATTATGACCATTGGAAATACTAGGACATGGTATAGATGTAAAAAAAACATAAATAATATTGACGAACACTTTCGAAAAATATCACAATATTATGTACTTATCTGATACATTTTGTAATACTAAATGTATTACTATTTGTAATACCATAGAATACCTATTAATATACCCTTGTTAATGGCTTAATTGATTCAATTACGTTGTATATAACACAATTTGGCATCCTCCATCGGACTGAATCTCGCAAACTTGGCGTCCCGCCTGATGCATTATCTGCATGCTGCTAGTGACACATACAATTTGTACTTATAAAACTGTTTGGTTGGATCAATTCCAAATTAGATTATCTGGAAAACACCAATAACCTTATTACTTTTCTTGCGTCTGGAAATCCCTATGGAGCGTCTTATTATTTACGTGGAAAGGAACGCTCTATTCCATTTTTCGGGCAATATTTTTGTAAACGATTTAATAGCTTCTAGGCGTTTACGATGATCTTCAACCACACACACAGGGTCTTTACTCCCATGTGCCTATGGCCTGTGAAAGGATCTGTCATAAAGATAGAACTTTTTGCCCGAGGCTGTTTCCTGGGAGTGTTCAGGCCTAGTGCATGCATAGGTTACTTCTACGTAAAGGTGTGCTATCGTCGACCGCTTCAAGTGAGAAACTGACTGACCATGGTTGGATAAAAAAAGAACAGACTAGTAAAACCAATGTCTCCAATTGGGCTTCTTGGAGTAGCAGAAACCAATATCAATTTGCATTGAAGTCAAGGTCTCATAAGGGTATCCAATCGGAACAAACGTCGTTCCACGTCGGAGCGCAGATCAGACCCGAGGTTGGAATGCATCCAATTGTTTGAACTGACCTGATTTGTTTGCTATCAGGTCAGTGGCGAATTGGGAGTACCCATGCATCTTTATTATAGCAATTTGATTGACGGGTCCGTGGTATACGCTGATGAGCCAACTGCGTAGCGGGAAATTGTATTTTCGTCCCCAGGGTAATAATTTGCGCAGACCTCATGTTGTTGCACTATACAAATAACTTACACAAAAACTATAACGATGCATTGTTAACTCTCACATATTCTCCCTCTATATTATGATAACTTCCCTGAAGATACCCGAAGCCATCACATAAAGTGGGAAATGCGGCCATTACATAAAGCTTTCCATCGGAATTGCAGAAGTTCGTACCTTCTTCCGAAGTCATAATAAATTCATTTAGCGTCGGCTTATAGTCGAAGAACTATAGCGGAGGCGTTTATGAAAGTTAAAAGATAATGGCGTTTATGAGTAAGTTCTGAGACTACAATGCACTTTAAAGTTTCTGTAGTTATGATCAAATGGAAACAAAATGATCTACAAAGTGTCTGAAGTTGGGAAATAAAAGTTATCTACAAAATGATTGTAGTTGAGATTGAAAGGAATGAAAGTTATATACAAAGAGTTTGTAGTTGAGATCGGATTGAAACAAAGTGCTCTACAAAGTGTCTGTGAACGAGATCGAATTGGATCAAAGTATACACTACAAAGTACAAAGTATCCGTAGTTGAGATTGCCACCAAGTGATTATCACACATCAGCAAGCTACTGTCAAAGCTACCTACAGCTACCGCTACATACCTACATACCTATAGCTACAGCTACCGCTTTTGACTTGCACCCTTTTTCCCAAGTCGAGGCTTCTTCCAATTTATCGGGGTCAGCCAGGGATGTTATTGAATACGTTGTATTGAACCCGAACACCGCGTGCTGCGGCCGCCGTTCCCTGACCATCGCTCTCTTGGGACTGATCCCTGGTAGATACATGGGGCTGCCAGAATTGTTAGGGTGAATCAGATAGAAGTAAAATGGAAGTAGACATTGATATATATACATCTAGTACTTATGTGGATTGTCTCGCGTGCATGCAATCGCTAGTTTTCTGTGGACGTGAACGTAACGATGTTTATTTTTTGCGAAGGTCATATAATTGCACGCGTTGGCACATTAGGTAAAACTGTATTTAAAAAATATAGTTTTTCGTAGGTATAAAATTTTACGTTGAATAGTAAATTGTAGTTTCGACTAGTTTTGTTGCTGACTGTACCTACCAACCGATCGTACGATTCGTACGATTTAAAGCCTAAAACTTCGCACCTACTTTTGATGATCTTCACATAATTATGTTAGGAAAATGTGGAGAAAATTAAGGAGGAGTCAGAAACTGAACAGGTTATAGCAATCAGATGTAGGTACACTCGCAAGGACTCGCAAAACACATCAAAAGGTCAAGTCTCGTTCGAGCCATAAAAGCCAATGTCACCCCGTGAGTCAGTGTCGCGTTCTGATGGCAAGTGCGGAATAAACGATGCTGGCATCAGATAAAGCATTACATATTATGTTGCACGCGTACATAATATACCTAATTATGTTTGCCAGACTTTGTTTTATATGAATAATTATTTGATTATTTGAATTCGACCAACATAATAATATATTTATTAAACCAAATTTATTAAACGCTAGACACTTTGTTGCTGATGTTACCTACAACACTTGGTGTGACCAAAATGCACTAAAAACAAATGATGTACCTATACATATTTTAAATGTGGCGTGAGACGTATTTTCGTCAAAAATGTCTGAATGTTTAACTGAGATAACAGGAATTTTTCCTAAAAACCGCCTTGGAAATGGAACGTACTGTAAATTTTCTGTTTTAATAAAAATAGAGGTGCTAAAAGCGGAAGCAAAGGAGGGACTATGTAATGCAATTTAACCAGACGCCGTCCATTATTTTAAAAGAAGAATACAGGGCCACCAATAAGAATTCAATCTGGCATGAAGTTGAGAAAAAAGGCTGCATCCGACGTAACGGAAACAAGTCGTCACGCGGTGTTCTCTCTCGGCTCCCAATCGAAAATCGAGATAGAAGCTGTTAGTAATGGTGGCTACACACGCACGGATCGTATCTAAGAGATATTTATGTAAGTAAACAAAAATCGTTCACATCTTTACCAACTCTAGACATCTTTTCTACTATTAGTGAAACAAAATTCGGAACTCTCGTGGGAGAGAAAACGAAATTGCTGGAATTACTCCGTGGCTTGATAATTATTTTGTTATTTAAGGGGGGGTACATAGACAGCTTCCGTAAAATGGGCTGTTTTTTGTCAAAAAGTTAAGCCGTAATTACAAATATTTATAAGCCAGAAAAAATACAGTGTATAGCCAAGTGTTTCAGTTAGCTAATAAATAATTGAATGCTTCAGACTAAAGCCTACGCAGTAACTATCTAGTAATCTGTGCTAAGGCCACGTGATGCCGTTAGTAAGAGTATAATAATTATGAATTAGCGTTTTCGACTTGAGACGTGAGCGCGGAGCCAGGGTGGCGCGCGGCCCGGCCAGGTAACTTTCATCTTCTAAAATACATGAATCGCTCCTATATTAGCGCCTTAATATCGTCATTGTAGCGAATGCGTAATTTGAGTTGGACTTACAAACGACCGATGAACTTTAGTGCTAAATATTAATTAATGCCTGTGCGATGAACGTTAGTGCTAAAAAAATGCTAGATAAATAATTTAAGGGTATCAGTTCGTTTTTTTATCATCATTGTCACGCATGCATCGAACGTACGTTAACCCAATGACGGTCGTTAATCAGTAAGATGTAACTGCGTATCGTATCACGTAGATACGATTTTACGATACGCGCGCCGCGTCGTATTGTCACAGCTTAAAAGCTTTTCTTTCCCTTCAAGCTGTAAAGCCCGTAATATAGGTCGCACTGTGCAATCGGAAAAGCCATTTGCTGCGGAGCGGTGGCCCTAGGAAATATATTAGAAGTCATCAGTACCTAAGCTTTTTGAAAGCTTGAAGCCTTCTCCAAATAAGCGAATACACAATTAACTTGATGATGGGATTTATTAAAGTTTAATTTACCGAATTATCTTAGTTACGTAGAACTTATCATGTGGATAATTTATAACTTTGACAAGTTATTTTTTTTTTTTTATTAATGATGCCCAAATGATACCTAATGCTATTCAGTATCTAGATTAATATTATACAACACGCTATTGTAACAGCGTAAAAATCTTGTTTTTTTTTTTATTTGCGCACCGTCCTTTTCATCTTTAAGGTCTTTAAACGCCCGACTGTATTATATCACTCTTTACTAAGTCCAAACGTGGCATTTTAGCACTCCAACCAAACCTTAACATTGCACCGTAAATTTTTTTTTATGCCTTGATTTAGAAATAACTTAACTCGTGATTGGAAGGCGATCATTGAGCAATTTGTATAAAGCTTCCGCACTGTTTCACAAGTCCACCGTGGCCAGTCGCCCCGACTGACCTATTTCGTAGATTGCTAGTTGCTACCCTTTTTATAGCCACAATGCAACTCGTTAGGGCTCGTGGAGGCTCGCTGAGGAGGAAATATTTTAATGGAGTTAAGTCTATCTAGACTCCAAGTCAACAGTTTGTTGTGTTGTGAGGTCTAATTAGAGTTAGCTCTCTTACAGTTTCTAAGAACTTTAGTTAATTTTGTAGCGGGCTTCTAAAATTGAGGAGGATGTCAATTGAGTTGTTATTATTTTCTTTTATTTTTAATATTTTTCGAAAATTATACAGTTAATCTATATACTAATGAAACCGCGATGATGCATCTACCTAAATATCAAATCGTTTTAATTTCAGTCCTCGTGACGGAATTATAACATTAAAACCGACATAATGACGTCAAAGTCGTCAGATATTGTTAAGAAAATGAAATAAAACAATTCATTACGTAAATTCCCATACCATATTATGAGTTTGCAAGCAAATAAAACTCAAGCGGATATCGCAAACACAGGAAGTCAGGGTTGGCACGAAAGATAATTAAATTAAATGAACCAAGTGCTGATAGTGAATACGAACTCACTTAAAAGTTTATGATATTTTCCTGATGGTACATACGAATGTCAATATTTTATTATTATTTATATGTACGTTATTCGTGAAGTAAGGTTTGTAACATCTGGCCCAAACCACGTCAAAATCGCCAAAATATAAGGTAAAATCAATTACAGCCCTCGGAAATCTATAAAAACTATACTTATAAGTAACCTAAGATGTGTTCATACTCTGAATCTAGAAAAAAGGAGACTTGTTATATTATTATCAATTCATAAACACTGTCCCAAATACAGTTTATAGATGATTTAATTTTAGCTGTGCCCTGTATTCTCCAGTTTTCACGAAAGTAGCAACCCTAGCTCACTCGCCAACATATCAATTGAAATGTTGAGCTGCAGATGTAGTAGGTAACTATGCAACATCGATCGGACTGCTAACACTGGAAGCAATTTAGAGTTCAGATTGGAATTTTGCGATAAAGTGATGGAATTTATAGTCAGTGTTCATTTTAGTAAAGCGTCGAGGTTATTGACGTTAAAAATGAAGTTGAAATCAATAACATGTTCAAAAGAGGAAGACTAGTGACGCTCTAACTGACAGACTTTTACGACTTTGACTTTATCGATTGACTGTCGTTAGGTCACATCAGAGGGGTCACAGGTCTTTGTGCGGGCTGATGAACTAATGCCACAGTGCAGGCCATTACTTAATTCAACAAACAAAGAAGAAACATTCTCAAGTGACCAGCTGGTAATGTAGCTAATGCAGACGTAGTCTGAATTTGCCATTGCAGTCTTCATTGATATTGCTTCGCATCCAGATGTCTCACAATGTACCTATATATAGTCAGATTGGAACTTTGTTTTTTTGGCTTTTCGATCGTGCCCTGCTAAATTAAGAAGTGATGTCATAAACCCTTCGCATGAAACAGCATCAAAGAAGCAAATAATATTATTGAAGAACCAATATTAATATCTGATGACGCACAAGGTTGATTACACGCAAATAAAGAAAATGTTATTCTCTACGTAGGTAACTAAATCGTTTCGTCGTCTTGCTTTACACAGGGGTTTACGGTTTTTAATCATAGATCCACGTCTGTCAGGTCAGTAAGTACTCCAATAATAAAGTTACCTCTAACTTGAACGCACGTGGGTGCTAACCGGCGGGCGACAGGAAACGGAAGTAATTGTTTAGGCACGAGCCGAATCGTAAATCGCGGATCGAATGCGTGCTCTCGATTCCCGATACCGGCGCGTGCGTTTCACAACCCTAGTTCTAAAAAGGAACGGTATTCCAAGCGAGTGAATGACTGGGTACAACTGAAGAAAAGATATATATATTCTGTGGTAAAAAGAGTTTTTACTTTTGTTATTTACTCATCCCAATTTTTTATACAACATCAATCGGTAGAGCGTATACTTTTGAAGATGATTTACATTTTTTTTGTTACAAATATATCAACCAGGGGATTAACGTAGCCGGTCGTACCACGATTAAATCGAGGACGTCCTAAAGAAAGGCCAAGTCAAAAGTACTCATAACCAGCTGTATGGACTCATGAAAGTTGAAGCAGCGAAAAAGGTGTGTCAAGATCTTAGCATACGGAAAGATAGCCTCTGCCTACCCCATCGGGTAAAAAGGCTTGCGTGACCATGTATGTCTGTTTGTAGGTATGTGTACAAAAATAGGCGCACTACTAGCCTATATCTCATATCCTTTCCTTTGAAGTTTGAGATAAATCTTACATTTCGGCATAAACAGGTCAATTTGTACTTCATTTGAAGTTCAATTGCCATTAATTCAACTCCACTAACAAGCTGAAGTGATTGGCCTATACGAATAATATGAATGAGTGAGTCAGTCTCGCTACGTGAATGAAAGATCAGAAATAGTGCGTGATCCAGTATTTGCCAGCACCGTTTGATGTAAGCTACGTTGACGTCAGAAGGTTAATAGCTTCGAAATAGAGGGTGGATCGCTATAAAGATTGGCTCATTTGATTCCTAGGCATGGACTATAATGGTCCTCGTAGCCTAGGTTAGCCATAACTAGCTCTTCCATCACCTTCTTTGGCATGTAGAGGCATTGTTATAAATCTAAAAGGCTCTATATTTTCGTAACATGCACTACCAGCTACCTATTTAATGTTACGTTCAGGATATTGACATACATATTTTTACGGAAAAATAAAACGCGTGATTGCGCAAATTACTCACTAAGGCAACTATTACCAAATGATGGCATCATAGCGGTGCATCGTAACAAACTAACACGGTCGTGGATTATTGATTAGATGACCATATTAAAGCTGGGTACGATCTTGCCTCCCTTCCCCTATTTTCAGTTGTCTAAGGCATCACCTTTGGTTGGTATCACATGCGCTTTATTCCCGGTTCTTATTCGATCGTCGTGTTGAAAACGAATCCCGCTAAGCCAAACGGATGCATAACTTTGCAGAATAGAGCGATTATCTCAGCACAAGTTAGCCGTTAACCGGTAGTTATGCTGAATATACTCCAGTATGCCCACAAGCCAGATGGTGTTTATGTCTTTTGTGGATTATGGGAACCGGGAAAAGTGCGTTTTAGTTTGATCTTCACAGGAATATCTAGAAGTGATTTAGCGTAAAGAATGGACAAATGGTTTCAGAGGAAACAATGCGGAATTTAGTTCTAAGCGATACTTCTCTAAGCCATGTGTAAAAGGAGCAATATTACAGTCGCAATATACCCCATTCTCAAATGGCATAATAATGAGCCTCAAAAAGACCAATTCTCATGATGCTTATTGGATCAATTCTTAAATGCTCATTTTTACAAATGCCTCATTCTCATAACAGTCAATTGTTCAAACGCGTTCAGTTTTCTAGAGCTAAACGATACAACCTAGAGAAATAAAATTTTACTTTATTTGTTGAAGTTTGGATACTAAATTGCACTCTTACTTTACGCTATTTTTCATTATACATATATAATTTACATATAATTCATAACCTGTGGGGGTTGCATACGATTACATTTTACATTACGAGGTTTTACCCTAGGTTATGAGAAAATCTTTATGCACGCCCATTGGTTGAGGTGTCTAATGAATGTTAATGTGGTTTTTTTTATACATCTTTGTAGTGTATGTATACCTACCCTTGTATTTGTACTCCATTTAAACTCGTTACATTTAACGGTACCTTGTAATGACAAAGGTAGTTGTCGTTAAAGTCAAGTGCTCTGGTAGCTATAAAGTCAACGGGTAGTACTGTTAGCCGTGTAGGATGTTATGATATGGACTTTTTTTTCTTTTATGGATTTTTTTCGAGTGCCTTACTATCCGCTAAAAAATCAGTCTTGTATGATACATTTTTTTTCCAATACGACAGTCCCTTCTAAACGCTGGAGTTTCTAATTGATCTGCCACATATTTAAAATAAATTAAATACTAATAAAACTACTTAGGTACTCATTAAAATTACAAAATATACAAAACTACAATCAGTTGACAAAAAGAAACTCTAAAACTTCTTTAAACATAATAATTATGATTAAGCGTGTGAAACTAGCTCCATTAAAAAAAATTGTGGGCGTTCCCGTGGTAAACGACTTAATAATGATCCAAACCGAACGAATTCACATATCGGAAAACATATAATTATGGCTTTAAAATATACAAAGGCAAAGGGAAGAAATAGAGTTGGGAAGTTTATCCGCAAGGCTTACGATAGAATCGATAAGAGAGAACGAAATTAATACGACAGTCACAAAAATCAGCTTGCCCCATTGTTTATATTAAAAAAGAAAGCAAATTATGTTGCGAGAGCCGCTTTTTTACTAAAGCATGTAATATAATGTAATATAATATATATAAAAATATAATATGTACCTATTCTTTTATTCTCTCTTCTTAGTCGGCCACTCTTGGCAGAGTGGTCGTGGTTATGAGTGAGTCCTGATGGATGACGACATTATTTTATTACTTGATAGAAAACAAAAAAAATTGCAAATCATTGCTATGTTTTTTGTCAATATCTAAAAGGTAAGTCATTTATCATTTAGCCACGTTAATACACTTCTTCCACTCATCTACCGATAAGAGATTATCCAGGACAATGAACTCAAGAGTGATACAATATGTAAACACTATGTGATGTATCAGTAAATTGATATACCTTCTTACGGCTATAAAATCAATTGCGGTCGAATCATTCCATTGTCTATATCAGTGACTTCTGATCGTTGATAAAAACTGTATTAATGTTTTTGGGTCATTTACAGGTGCCTATAATATAACTGTATTTGTAAATACATCATATTTTTGATCTGTTGATTTGACTCGCATGTAAAACTGACATAGGTACATTTTCTTTTTGACATTGTTAATGATGACAAACTAAGCCTGAAGAAAAATCTTCATCTTATTTGTTTTTGCTGCCGTATGCATTACCTACCGCTTGTCAACTAACATCCATCTGAGAAAGTCCATTCGCAAAATCTTGTTTCGATAAAAAAATGTCGACGCACGCTCCTCACTAGGTGTTGAGATTAGGGTACCGCAGTTCTTGCTTCGCACAAAACCTTGATCTATTCGCGAAGGGTTTACACAAAAGCATTCTTTGAAGGGCAGATGTTTGCAGCAAACTGGAGCACGGCAGATGCTGGGTAGAACAATGACAGACAGACAGACCGACGCTACTTTTGTACAGATTTAATTAAATTATTTATAGCTTGTAGTGCTTGAAGAAATGGCAAAAAAATCAATTGATATTGCAGATTTTTGGTATATATATATTTTACTTTTGTGGCGGAAATTGAAGACGTTTTCTAAAGCGGTGTCTATATAAAGTAGGTACCTATGGTATTATTGTCTAGATACGATTACGGTCTATCTTACGTCTCATTTACTAGGATGTTCCTTCTACATTATTACGGTCAGAAATGAACGTGGAAATGTTTTTTTTTATTATTTCTGTGTTTCTACTATCATTAGTAAAACATAAATCCAAGATTACTTCCCTTGTATAAGTTCAATACCCTTATTATAATTGAACAAGTAATGGAATTGCCTACCCTACATTGGCGCACGACAACTCGGCTTGGCATTTTCATTTCACGCTCCAAGACGTCTCGCGCAAAACGTGACACCTTTTTGTGTGACACCCCTTTTCACTCTGCAACTATTTTATCTAAAAAACATGTAACGGTTGTAAAGCTTAGAGAAAAAAACTGGCCAAGTGCGATTCGGGCTCACGCTCGAAGGATTCCGTAACATTATCGATAAAAACGGCAAAAAATACACGTTTGTTCTATGTACTAATGTATTCTGATTTTTAGTATTTGTTGTTATAGCGGCAACAGAAATACATCTTCTGTGATGACTTTAACTTATGAAATTTTAAATGTCTAACTATCACGGTTCTTGAGATACAGCCTGGTGACAAATGGACAGACAGACATACAGACAGACGAACAGCGAAGTCTTAGTAATAGGGTCCCGTTTTACCCTTTGTGTACTGAACCCTAAAAAGTCAGCTTCTCTACCTATTCAGTGTTAATTATTTTTATTTTTCGTAGTTTTAACTTTTTGTTTAGGTGAAAACGCTGGTCACCAAGCGTGCTGGCCGAATGGACATAAAATAATAAAAACTCTGCGGAACAGTTGCGCTGTTTTATTTTAAAAAATACCTGCTTATTGCGAGTCGGACTTGCGTACGAAGGGTCCCGAACCACTATATATAAAAATAGGCAAAAAACATGTTTGTTGTATGGGAGCCCGCTTAAATACTTATCTTTAATTCTGTTTTTTGGTATATTTTGTTGTTACAGCGGCAATAGAAATAAACATTTGACAGTTGACATCTGTCAAAATGTCAACTGTCTAACTATCACGGCTCATGATATTATAGGTATACCTACTTTTCAAATAACCGTATACAAAAAGTTACATACAAAATATGTACAGTTATAATAATAATAATAATTCAGCCTGTAACTGTCACACTGCTGGGCAAAGGCCTCCCCTCACTATCGTGAGGAGGGTTAGGCCATAATCCACCACGGGGGCCTAGTCCGGGTTGGTGGATAACATGCCTCCGAAATAATTCTCGGGCATGTTGGTTTCCTCACGATGTTTTCCTTCACCGAAAAGCGAGTGATAATTACGTACATATGTTTTTAAAGAGAAACACATTGGTACGTGCCCGCACTGGGATTTGAACTCGCCACCTCCGTTTTCGAAGGCGGACGTTCGCCCACTAGGCTACCACCGCTTTTTCAGTACAGTTACCAGCATGTAAATTTGTTTGTATGTGAGTACTAGACGCCATTTCTAAAATTTAACCCACAGCCCATAGCGTGACTCCTAATTGCCTAGGTTCATAAATCAGCGCCTAAATGGATGTTTCTAGCTAGACGTTATCATTGGGAGCGGTCAGAATTTAATATGCGAAGTCATAATTTCTGATGTAATTGTGATGTCTATCTTTTTAAATTAATTTTCGCGTGCCCCGGTCGTTTAATTTTTTAATAATGGAACCTAAGTAAAACAATACCTAACTATGATGATACTTTTCAGGGTTAGGGCATTTTGGTCACAGTGTTGTTTGGTCACGAGCAAAAACAAGGGCAAATTGGTCACACCGATATTACTCCGTGGTTGTAATAATGGTTAATTTTTAAGTGGAACAATTTCTCCGTTACCAACCACTTGGTTACCACCTTTCAAGAGAGTAACTAAAGTAACTTAGCTAGGGTTCCCAGATCAAAATATCAAAAATCCGGAGAAAATTCCTGACATTCCATGAAATTTCCGGACAATCTTGTTAATTTTTTATTAAAATCGTTATGCATCGTGCAAGTAAATAAACTAACCAAATCGATTGCCAAATCGATCGAATTTTGACACGCGCGCGGTGAAATGTTAAAGGGTGAGGGCTTATTTGTAGAAATTCCGGACGGTTTAAGATTCCCACCGCATTCCGGACAAAGACCTATATTTCCGGACTTGTCCGGAAAATTCCGGACGTATGGCAACCCTAAACTTAGCTCGGTAAAGTTAGCAAACTTGTACCAAGTTCAGTCCTATTACGTTACCGGCGTACGCGGAGTTTTAATTTGTACGTAACTCTTGTAACTTGGAATTACTTGGAGATCAGTTTTGAAGTTAATTACAGATCAGGGCAAATAGGATGCCATGTTGCTAATTAATAGAGACAATGTGTAGGTAATTGAATATGATTTCTAGAAATACTAATTGCAAGGTCAACTTTTGCAAGGTCAACGTACCTACTTAATTAACTTTTGCCCAATTGTACACTATCCAGTATTATTTATATTTTTACGTTAGGTAGTGGTCAACGAGACGAGCAAGCAAAAGAGCGACAATGTTCCGATAATGAATGTATATAATTATTTACCTAAGGAAAAACCGTGGATGCGGTGGTAATAAACTAATGGATGTCTGAAAACAGGCTACCATAATTGGTCCCACTTTGTGTGGGAAGTGGTCCTATCCTGACCACCATAACTTGAATACAACTTTGTAAAACAGACGTAACTTAGCACGCTTAATGAAAGCCGCATTTACAAAAACCCTTTTACAACTTTGTAGTAAACTTAACTAAACTTTAAATGGAAGCAATAAATAAAACGACCAATAACTCATGTTAAATGACAGTGCATCGACGCTAAATGCTCATGCACAACTGCTTGACAACCAGCGATGCGATTGCGTCCATATATCAACGCCAACGCGGCGCGACGACTGACAAGTGGCGCCATAGAGACCGTTCTCGTGAGCAATGGCACATTTAAATTGGCAATAAGTGAGTCACTGTAAAATAAAAATTTATTGTTATTAAAATGTAATCAGTGTCGCCGGTGGATCAAGCAATTAGTAATCTAATCAAATCAATTATTATGAATTATCTTGTTCAAGATTTAAGCTTTCTTCTGGACAAAAAAATATCTCAATGTATAGTCTACAGCTTACGCGGAAGTACCGGTTATATTATGCTATTTTTTTCTCAGAATCTGTTGTAATTATAAACAATTTCTTGCTTGTGCAATAATTTATTCCTACAGCACGTAATGCTTTGAACCTTTTATAGTATTACGCGCCAGACTTGGCAACGTACGTTTACTAAGAAATTGTACTCATTAGTGCATAAGCAAGCTATTTATAGTGCAACTTGTGCAGGCTTAGCTGGTAGTGGTTAGGTTTATTTTCGTGAAGCGTAACTTTAGTGGCGATTTGTTTTTTTTTTCGTTCAGTCTCCTAGGTAGGGCTACGCTCAGTAATTATTTCGTTACTAGTTTATTGTTAAACAAAAAATAATACATACTTACTGCACGTTTGGAAATGACGTACTTACTTACATATACAAAATAAACAGTAATATGTTTGTCAATATTTAATTTGAATTAATTAACCGTTAGGTACCAGAATTGATCCATATTGTAGAATAAGGCATTTTCAGCAATGCTCTATTTATAAGAATTAATGTTAGGTCATTTGTATAAGAACACCGCGCTCTTATAACCCCACATTTGCAACACATTATTTCTCATGATACCCCATTCAAAGTAAGTACAGTCTCCAACATAATCTACACCTTATAGTTTTATATAATCGCCGTGATTACCTACTTGCCATTGTAGCCGTCGGTCGTGGCAAGGTCGGCTCGGTCATGCGGCGTGGAGATCCTATTGTTCTGACGCTGGTAATGAGGGGCTTAATCTAGCAGAAAGATTCGGATATTTGAGAAATGATTTTATAAAATCACAGCGGTTTGGGGTTTCGTCAGATTATTCCACAAATTGTGAAAGTATCCATTGTGACACATTTAATTCCAGTTTCCAGTATTCTTTGTTATAATTGGTGTTTCAAATAAAAATGGGGTTTCAGTGGTCATAACGTAGATATTATGACGCTGACTGTACCTTTTGACATGCAAGGTGTATGTAAGTAGAGGTGGTAAAGGTAATGTATAGATGTGACCAAATTGCACTGAAAATTTGAAAAGAAATAAACGTGTGTCCAAATTACACTCATTAATACCCCTCTTAATTAAAAACAAAAGATAGTGTTAATTAGTCACAACTAATTAACACTGGGTTTTGGCGTGTGACCAATTTTCACTATGAAAAAATTACGTACACACCCCCACACAACCAGCTGTCTGATTCCGTATAGATAGGAATGCTGTTGAGTTTAGTTCGACACTTTGACCTCAATTTAGAATACTAACGACTCTTGCCCTGCGACTTGATTGCCACGACACCTGTCAAATTCATAATTATCAAATAATTATCAACCTTACTAAACCGAATACAAAATCACTCGATATGGAATCAGACGGCGCCGGCGGGCCTATGTCGTGGGAGACAGTTTGGGATACACCAAAATAAGCAGTTTATGTGCTAGACTGTTTGCGTACGAGTAGCTCCATTCAAACTAAATGTAAAAGGAATAGAAAATAAATACGCCTGCACAAGAAAGGCACTAATAATTAACTGGGTTTTAGAAAAGCTACAAAGCCATTTAAAAATTGGGGCGAAATGACAGACACCTATAATTTTTCCCCCAAAAACTGCCTCATTTCAATCTCTTTGAACAGAACTTAATAATATCCCTCGACATCATTGAAGAGATGACATTCTTTGACTTGCCTCACATCTATCTGTCGTTTAGAAATGACCCCTACTCTACAAACGTGCTTCCTGCCAACAATACTCCCACAAATACCTTCAAAGGAAGTAGTAAAGTTGTCTTTAAAGTTCTTTGAATTCATTTTCATTGTTTCTTTTCTTGGTCACCCGTTTTGACCTTTGTCATTGTTGCCGATCTCTTCAAGTGGGTGGATGTGGTCCGCAATAAAACCTTCAGATGGCAACATTTGAAATATTTAGATGTTTTGCTTGAATAAACATTTGAGGAGCCGGAATTGGAACTTCTTTGTGTCGACTATAAAATATATAGAGCTGAACTGACATAAAAAAAACTGCGTAGCTTAGGAATGAGCGAAACTAATTTAAAAAATAGCAGTATCTGGTTCAATTCAGCTGAAACATTTTCTTCATTCATCATCACATACTGATCATATTCGCTCACAGCTGAGCACGTGTCTCGACTCTCGACTCACTTTTGTGGTGAAGATTAAGTCATAAGATAGTATACCTACATAGTTCACGAGGGGGGTTCGTTCCAGTTGGTAGGGGCATACCTCCGAAATAAAGCTAATGGGCTTATGGGTTTTCTTACGATATTTTGCTTCACCAAAAAACAAGTGTTAATTACGCACATTTATGTTTCTGCAAGAAACACATTGGCACGTAGATTTGAGTCTTTGAGTATACGAACAAACTGGGATGTAGCCTTGTGAAAGCCTTTAACTTAGACAAATCTTGCAATAACAAAATATCTAGCCAGGGATTTCAAGTTACATTTAAATGAATTAAATTCAGCACGTGTCCACTCAAAAATCCCGAATTTTACACCGTCAAAGACAGATGTTTTGCTCTAAATTGGAGTTCTATTCACCGACCTTAGCTAATAGAAGGTGACGTCCGATTTACGATGTTGAATAGAGTTATTTGTACTACACCATGAAAGACTGATCAAAGAAAAACTTCCATTATGAACCTTGCAGTACAGAAAAAAAGGAAGGTAACGTCGGTCTGCCGCGACTAAGTTGGAAGATTACGTAAGAGTTTTTTCTAGTCTTGGTCGTGATTTGTTTTTCTTCGATAGAATTTTGTAAATCGACATGCTTGGCGACTTCTGAAGGTGATGTTGATTCAATTGAAATGACCTTTCTGTGAAAATCTTTTATCTGTTAAATCTGAAGTTACACTATCCATTATAGGTATATTATCTCTTCAATAGGTTTGTTGATTACTTATATTATTTCAGTCAAATGTCAATAAATTTACTTTGACATTGGAGTGACTTTAACCAATTATTTGAACGTTTCCAGATAATGTCACTGTTAAATTTGATTACGTATTTTACAAACATTTAAAAACATTCAATATACTAATTTACAAAATACTTGATATTCGCAAAATTGTGGGAGAAAAATCCAGTTATCCGCAGAAGCCAGATAAGAAGAGTGAAGTTGAAGTATTTTACTACCTTCATGACAGGCACCCCTTCGACAAAGATTACAATCCATGCCTTCCTAAAAAGATTTTTCAAGCCCGATATTATTCCCTAGATGAAAGGTTTTCAGATTAAGCCTCGCATCACTTCAAGCGAAGTGCTCTCGTGCAAATAAGTAATCCTACACGCGGCCGTCGAAAGCACTTAGTGGCCTTTTTCTTGCGAAGCGGGAAATAGTACACCCCCGCCAATCGTGAGTCGTGACTCGTGAGTCGTGCGTGATGCGGCTGCTGGGGGGAGTTTTATTTAGTTTGAGAACTTGATCTTTTAAGCATTTGCTTTTTGATGTTAAGCGTGGGGTGAGGTTAATATGGAAAATTCTATCTATTTAATTGTATGAAGAAGGTAGGTAAATATGTGATGTTTTTGTGAATAGTTTGGTAAAGTTGGTATCATTAAGTTTAGAGGTGCATTTTTACGAGTTGACAATAATTATGTATCTACAATCTATAATGTTAAAAACTATACCCTAACAAGGTTCAACAAGGTTCAACCTCATCTTTAGGGTCAAAATAACCCCAATTTTGGGATCAACTTATCATTTTCACATTCGATTATCATAAAGGTCATACATAAGGAACCAAGGAAGGTAACCAAGGTTTGCATAGGTAACCGTTTGATACCGTTCAAATACGATATCAAAGCGGCGTCAACGGACCACACATTTTGCAGACGGAAGGAAGCCATATCGGCGCGCGTCCACGCTTCCCGTGACACATCGCCCTTCGTCGGTCTCGGTTGGACACCTAGAAAGGAAGTTAATGTACTATGTACTACTCAAGTCCTATATTGATTTAATATATAATTATGAGTTTAGGGATTTTCGTTATTGAGGAAAAATGGTATCTGGGTCCGCTGGTAGAGTGGTTAAAAAAACTTGCGTGCCCTGTCTGCCTTCTTTAAATGGGATAATGTGTTTTTTTTTTGTTTCAATTTGTTTTTAATTAAATTTTCGTAAGAACAAATCGGTCTTTGTAACTAATCACGAAAAAATATGTATTAGATTATACGGATCATATCGTTATGTAATATAGCGTAAATAGGTACTTTGATTTCAAAATAAATACCGAACACCCTTTCTAAACTTCGAGATAATTTTGCTTAATTATGTGTCAAAGTTTGAAAAACATATAGACTGTAGATTAAACAAAACGTAAGTAAGTAGGTACGAAAGATGACGTTTGGTAAAATGTAGTGAATCTCAAACTGTGGGAAAAACGTCTACATTGTTTTTGTAACAATGCTTGTTATAAGACGTCATTGCGCTATACCTTAGAGCTCACATTACTGCGTAGTTGCTCCACTAAAATCACAAAAGATTAAGAACAAAAAACATTGCGATTTTTTCAATTCCAGTCATCATAATATTTGCAAAAGAAAACCCTTCGAAAATTCCATTCCGCTTACTCGTAGTTGTTTCTAAAACATTAAATCTTATTCTAATATATATAAATTACGCGTCACGTCGTTTGTCCGCGATGGACTCCTAAATTAAACTAATTTCAATCAAAGCACACCGCGTACAGTTTGGTCTAACTTGAAAGATATAGGATAGCTTATACATCTCAATTTATAGTCGCAATAACAAAAACCTTAGCCACAGAAACGCGTGGCCGTGTCAGCTAGTAATAATATAAATTAGTATTGTTGGTATAAGTTCTCGTTCTATTAGGTACAGGGTCAAGGTTTCCTTTCTCACGTAAGTATATGAGCTCGTGACATAATCTAATTAATTCTTGCCGTGAGCGACAGGTTTACGTGTGGGTGGCGTGCTAAATATGATTTTATAGAAATTCTTCCTAAGGTTTTAACGAAGGCCATTATTACAATAAACGAACGAGTAATGGAAGGTCACGCCATTTTGTTTTATACCATCGCGAACATAACCATGTTCGTTTGTCGTTGTTTTAATGTTTTATTGGTTAATAAGTAAGGACCTAGCCTAGCATCTACTAGCTAGGGTCTCATTCGCGGAGTAGGTACGAAATGCATGATACAAAATTGTATTTTATTATGTAAGTTATTACGAGCTCAAAGAGCTTTTTGTAAAATTATCATTTTTGTCACCCACAAGACATAATACTTACATAATTATATCTGTTCTCTGATGAGCGCAGTTCTCACCTTACTTTCGTGAAGATGACTAGACCAGAATATTGGTAGGTACTATTTGACAGTAGGTATCTAATTAATTGTGTTCAGCGGTTGATTGACTGTTCCTGCCGTTGGGGAAGGTTCTTAAGTAAGAATACGAGTATAATATAACCCTCAGTAGTTCAAAGTCAGTCGCCTGGTTCAAATGTAACCATGAAAGTGTGCCTTCCCAAATAACTACACAAGTAATGGAAACACAAACGGGTAAACAACAATTTTAAATGTCATTGCTTCTCGTTAAAGTCACAAGAGTGTGTTCAGCCGATTATGCCCATTCACAGGCTCAAACAAGGCAAATAATGACAGACCCTAACATCACAAGTGGCAAAACAGGGTTGGACTCATTTCACACCTTTACCAGCTCGTTAGATCCTCGCAATAGGCGGGTCATAGCGACCCATGAATGCTAATGTGGGGTCAAATCGACCTGATCGAGTTAGCCAAAACGAACCCCATGCTTCGCCCTTGATTTATAGATATCTGGTTAGCAATAAAAGTTAATTCACTATACGAATGGATCGTAATGATTGCAATGAATGGGTTAAGGGCTTGAAGGTTTAAGCGATGTTGTTAGACATGTTTTTTTGAAGGTTGTAAATCTTGCAGACGTAAATGTCGCTCTTTCCAGTCGAAGGAGGGTGCGGCTTATTGTTGTAAAGGCAAAATGTGGCATAGGTACTCAAGATTTCTTGACTTATAGTTTATGATAAAGTTGTTGAACTTCAAACTTAATAGGCATCAATATGATTCCGATTGATCGAAGAATGTATATTGTACCTTTAATATAATATATGAGACTTGAAAATTGCTAGGAAATTCACAATGAGAATTTTAGATAGATATTTTCATATTGTGTAATCGACGTTGACGTCGAATTGATAAGGGTTAAATAAATTAAAAGCATGCATGCCTAAGTGGAGTTTCCATCTCTTGCCTAAAAAATTGCATGACAAGTGATCATAATAGTTTAATTTGCTAAACCAAGACATTTTAGTAAACCGCCCGAACTCGTGACAGGTTGGTTATTAAAGATGCCACGGTTAGAACAATGTTGTAATGGCTGCTGAGTTCTAATGGCCGCTGTCATGGCTCATTAGGGGCATTGTGAGGTTTTGTGGCTGATTCGCCATGGAGAATGGTGTGAGGGCATTACGGGTGTGGAGCCATTACATCATCAGCCAAACTCTATTCATCTGCTAATATTATATGTAGATGCGACAGGAACACTGTTTGTTTTATGTTTGTTACCTTTCACAACTAAATAACAGATTTTTTTTTAAACGTAGGATTGCTCACTAGGATTGCTCCTGTATCGTGGGTACCACTTACAGACATATAATTTCACATACACATCACACCCAGACCAGAAACAAATATTTGTGGATCGCACAAATATTTGTTTCAGGCGGGAATCGAACCCGCGACACCAAGCGCAGCAGTCCGATTGCTGAGCCACTACGCCAAACGTGCCGTCAAATTGACACTATTGAACCTTGCTTGGATATAGGATACTTTCCCCCAGTTTCTGAAACGTCAGTCAGCGTTGACAACAGATTAATTCTATTGCCATCCTTGTCATTTGTTTAGTGTCAGATAGAGACAACGATAGTTTTAATCTACTGTCAACGCCAACAAACGTTCTAGAAATCGGGGGTTTGTATCGCATTAATATTATGTAGTGCAGTAGCCCAATACGCGGATGAAGTCGCGAGCAACAGGTAGTTTATTATAATTTCTGATAAAATATTACCTACTGTTGTGATTGCTTCTTGAATGAGTTGGTTAGGCCACTCAAAGGCTTATGAGGTGGCTTAACGACTGCTATTAATCGATATCAACCAGGATCGATGACGGCCCGTCTGATGGAAAACAGCCTCTCGATCCTGGTTGATATCGATTAATATATAATAGCAGTCGATGTAGCTACGGGAACTCGACTGCTATTAATCGATATGCGGGGCCTGGGTAGGTACTCTCCCTCTCTCGTCTCTCTGCGCATTCTTTTGTAGAGCCCCGTTAGTTGAGTGGTTCATACTCTGTGCTCTGTCCGAGTCTACAGACTATAATTCACGCAACTCTACTTTTCTCTGTAACCGCTAGTTCTCTGTCGCTAGTGATCTGTGAAGAGTGTCCGCAAGTCTATTGCGCAACGATGGCACGCGCTGCAACTTACGTCTAGAAAGCGTGGAGGCAACTCCACCTTTCCAGCTTTCCGAATGGTTTGTTTTCTTTTCAATATTTTGCAAGTAGTATAATCGTTTTTACTTTAAGTGGCACTTGAGATAGGCACGAAAATGCTGTTGAGGTGCCTTTAAAAAGTTCCAATAGAGTTGGTTACATTTTGCATTTACTTACCTAATTATTTATTTATACATAGGTAGGTATACTTCACTACCTATCTTGTTATTTCTTATGTTGGTTATTCAAGGACTATTTGTTTGAGCTGTAGAAATAAGCTGTATATTACTAGGAAGTATGTAGGAAACCAAAACTGGTTTTGGAGAAATACATTAACTAAAAAAAAAACATAAATACGGATTAGTGGTTCGTATACCGTTACAATATTTTGAATGTCCTAGAATAACCCATAGTTACCTAGGCACTGCAGTCTCGTAAGCGAAAATTGTTTATTTTTGCTTTCACTTTTTACCCTTTTGTCCTTGAATCCGGTAAAATTAAAACCTAGTGTTTTAATTAAGTACTTATATAAAAAAACAACACAGTTAATAGATAGGTATAGGTAAGCTTTTTTTGAGCGGTTGAAATATTAAATATTACTTATTAATAATACTGTTGAAACATTAATAAATTTAATAATTGTATCCGCAAAAAGCTGTTAAAGCTGTTAAAACACTACCTGTACAACCATTTTATATGCAAATAGATGCCTTACCATAATAATTAATCCTACTTACTTACATTTTTGGTTACCAAATTGGCAAGTACATATATCGCTAAAAAAACGCGCCTTGACACGCCGTTTTTGCCAACTAAATGTGTAATTTCTGCATAAAATGTGTGCCAAATACCGTCTTTAGACATAAACTTATCACTTTCGTTTGGCATAACATTTAGCGATGTTGTCGCCTCTTGTTCGCACATTACGCAATTTAGAGAACCGAATAGACGAATACAAAGCAATTATGGCACGACAAGCGTGAATAGCAGAAATCCACACATAAGCGAATATCGCTAGGTAATAATATTATCACAGGACACTAATACCTATGCGGGAAATTGTTCCCGTCGTCAGTTGAGGCTCGGAGAAACGAAAGATGCAACCAAGTTAATATTATCTCGTTTATTGGCAATAAGTTGCGAGTAATATTATGAACACTGTTGTGTACATGCCGGGATTATAAAGTGTGGAGCCGACATTGAAAATATGTCAAATCATAGAGTAAGAGCAAGCCATCTGGCGGGCTCGCTAGGGAGGGGACACTACCACCGACTATATAGTGGTGTGCTAGTGTCGCCACACCTACTCTACGAGAAGCGTATATTTAATTCATTAAATAACTAAGAAAATGCACGTCAATTTAAAAGTATTCATGTATTTTATATTCTATGTGGAGTAACATTTGTATCAATTGAGATTAAGCGCCATCTAAGCAAGTTTTTAATACAATGGTTCTGCTACTCGCCCATAGATGGCGCTAAACAAAGCGACATTATTTTTATGTTCGATTCTGTTGAGGAGAAAAAAGCAACCGTTATCGCATTACAGTACCCATCCAACCATTTTAATGTAAAAAATAAATTAAAAAAAAGGTATGTAGTCTTATTGTATTCTCTTTTGTTACAGATTCATTCGTCAACAGCCAAGAATGGACGGCAGCGCGGGGAGTCACGGAACTGCGGGTCGGTGTCCTAGGCTCTCCGGACAGCGGCAAATCAGCGCTCGTGCATCGATATCTAACAGGGGCTTATATGCAAGAAGAAAGTCCTGAAGGTACCTACCGCATTAATATTTTTGAAAGATTCGACTTTGTAGATTTTTATTGTACTGCCATCTACTGGCGTTTCAAGAAAACCGAATCTGACAGTTACTGAGGAACGTAAAGGCTTTAGTAGTTCAGTAAAATTACGCTAGATGACACTTATTTGATATTTTCTATAATCTATAACGCTCAATAGATGGCGCGTATGCAAAGACTAAAGTAATGTTGGTTGTTCGTGGCAAACGTAGATGTTTTGATTTGACAATAAATTATAATGTTTACTCTTTTTCCAGGCGGTCGATTTAAGAAGGAAGTGATCATCGATGGCCACAGCTACTTACTTTTGATAAGGGACGAAGGCGGATCTCCTGAAATGCAGGTTAGTACCAACAGGTACCCTACCTACCTAAAGTGCCTATAGGTGCTTTGGAATCATATAGATCAAATCGGCCGTATAGCAAAGTTAAATAATTTTATTAATTTTATGTAGGCTCTTACGTCAACTGAGCCCGCTCCAAACTGTGTCCCGCGGGATCTGTTGACCTAATGAATATTTGAATCGGTCAACTGAACCCACAATTTATATTCAGTCACGGGAAAAGTTGTAGGCACCTAGGTATTACCTACTTACTTACCTATCTTACTTTTTACTTTCTGTTTCAATTACTTATGTTCATTCATTCCAGATGGGTTCATTCATACAATATTATTTAGGGATGTCACTCCACGAAATCAAATAACGAAAAATAACTTTAGGGCTGGGCTAGGCTGCCTACTGCACAGTGAAAATCAATAGGTAACAACGAACTATGAATTATTATTAAACCTACCTATTGATAAAAACACAATAATCGAGAATGCTTGTATGGTTCTCATCAAAATAAGCTTAAAAATGATTCCGTAGGTAGGTAATAGCGAAACGGAAACGGAATCGGTTTCGGAATCGATAGCTTTCCGAGATTTGTGAATAAGGGTGCAGTTCGGCCAGGATGTTGCCTATCGATTTATTTTCTAAAGGGGGCCACAATTTAATAGACTAGCTATTTACGCCGCAGAGCCTCCGCCATGTTACAGCTGTCAGGGATGTAGTAAGGCATTTATTTTTTAAGGGCAAAACTACGTTATGTAGGTAGGTATAAGAACTTGTGAAATATATTTCAAGTTTTGTGCAACTAGGCGAAGACTGCTTTTTACAAGTACTTACCTAAGTAATATCGAAAGTAGGTAGGTACCTACAGGTTTTTAGAAAAAAAACAAGCTGATCATGAGACAGACTTCGAACTTACTTCTTCGCTATGATTACTATGACATGGAAATTTCATACCACTATACAATACAAATTAGCATGATTTATACCTGGTGCAAAATAATAATCATATACTTACTTAGTTAATCTAGTTTAGTACCTATATACTCACGGTTACTCACCTACCATAAATACCTGCCTCTAATTATTAACTACCTAACTAGCTTACCTAACTATTTCAAATATTATCTAAGTAAGTATATTGATAAAGCGTAATTAAATAAGTAGGTAGGTATATAGTCTGTCTTTCGGAAGAAATAACACCAGAGATGTTGACTCAATTCGTTTAATACAATGACTGGCTTATACATCGTAGTTGAGGGTGGGCGTCGAACATAAATTTCTAAGTACCTTCTTATTCATAATATTATAAAGCTAGTTCCTACATAACACCTTCCCTCTTAAATCTAGTTAACATAAAGAACAGGTATACATGGTATTCGCTTGGCATACCTAATTTAATATAATTATCTTATAAACTATTATACACGCGTACATGTTTATATCATAATGTAAGTACGTATAATATTATTTTACATAGGTTGGTATGCGGACAATCATAGTTGCATTTTAACAATTACAATAGGTACTTTTGTTGCATGATGTGACCATACTGGCAATGTAAAACTAAAACATCTCCAATAAGCTTAACTTCACAAATATACGAACATCAATCAAACTCTAAACCATATCGCTTCACGGGTTTTCTATCCCTAGCCATATACCTACGCGCTTCCCTCTCCACCTGCACCGCCGTCGAGTGAGCTTCCTCCGGCTCGGGTAGGTCTACCGGCTGTTCTTTATTTTCAGCGTGCGCGTGTGAACCTGAAGCGTTTGCTTCGCCTATCCCTTGAGCCACAGGAGGGAGCTCGCCCGGTTCGGACGTTTCGCCCGCACTACGACGCTGCCCGAGCGCAGCCACCGGACCGACCGGTGCGACAACCGCGGCGCCGCCGTCTGGATCCTCGGCGGTTGGATATACACATGTGGAACGCCTCGCACCCGTCTTTAGTTGGTCGATATGCCTATGCTGTAGGACTCCCCCTGCCGACGATACGTTATAGTTGTTTTTACCTAGCCGCTCCGTTATCCGACCTTCTAACCATTTTTGGCTTGAGTTATAATTTCTATACCACACTGGCTCTCCTACATCTAACCTTCGCGTTTCGGTATTTCCGGTACTGGCAACCTTTTTGGTCTGCTTTTGTTCTACGATAGCCTCATTATCCGGTCTTAACACGTCTAGTCTAGTTCTCAACAACCGCCCCTGCAGCAGTTTTGCCGGGCATTCGCCTGTCGTCGTATGAGGAGTGTTATGGTAATTGAGCAGGAATCTATAAATAGCGGTTTCAATATCAATTTTCGATACTTTAGCCTTTTTAATGACACCTTTTATAATTTTTACTGCATTTTCTGCGGCACCGTTCGATGCGGGATGGTAAGGTGGGGAATAAACATGTTTAATGCCATTGCTGGCTAAAAAATCATTAAACTCCTGAGACGAAAAAGGCGGTCCGTTGTCAGAAGCTACCTGGCGTGGCAGGCCGAACCTGGACCACGACTCCCTCAACCTCCTAATCACGCAATCGGCTGTAGTGCGCTGCATTTTAAAAACTTCTATCCATTTCGATCTGGCATCTACTGTGACCAGGTACATATGACCATCCATGGGCCCTAAGAAGTCTATGTGTACGCGCTCATAGGGGCGATGAGGCCACCGCCACGGCGACGGGGGCGAGCGGGGGGGAGAAGCAGCATTTTCTGCGCAAATTGCACAAGCCTTGCAATGAGTTTCAATGTCCTCGTCAACCCCCGGCCACCACACGTAACTGCGTGCCATTGACTTGGTCTTTACCATACCCATGTGAGGCTCGTGCAGTTCCTCCAGCACACGCCCACGACACCGCGATGGCATAACTACGCGGTGCCCCCACATAATGCAGCCTAACTCGGTGTACAGCTCACTGCGCCTATTCCAATACGGACGTATATTATCAATATCTAAACTTTGCGGCCAACCGTTGTCAATATAACTCAATACCCTACTCAATACCGGGTCATGACGAGTCTGTTTTCTTATCTCCTCACAGTCTAATAGCAACGCTGTCGACGCGAAGTGCAGGTATGACTGATCAGCTAATTCTATTTTTTCTTTAGCCGGATTATCTATTGGCAAACGTGACAACGCATCGGCGCCGTTTACCTCTGACCGCACGTATTGTATATCGAAGTCATATGCAGATAGAATGATGGCCCATCTCTGCATTCTGGAAGCAGCCATACATGGGATGCCATTCTGTGGCCCAAATATGCTAACTAACGGCTTATGATCCGTCCTTAACATGAAATGGCGACCATACAAGTATTGATGATACTTCTTTACACAGTACACAATAGCTAGCGCCTCGCGGTGTATCTGTGAATAAGCCCGCTCTGCACCGGTTAATTTACGCGAAACGTACGCGACCGCCCGCTCCACGCCTGCCTTGTTTACCTGCGACAATACCCCACCAACGCCTCGCGAACTCGCGTCGCACGTCAGCACTAATGATTGTTTGGGATCATAGTGCGCTAATACATTACTGCCCGCAAGCAGTTCTTTAACTTCCCGAAAAGCCGCCGAGCACTCCGCCGTCCAATGCCATTGACGACCCTTTCTTAGCAACTCGTACAACGGAAATAAATAGTCACTTATGTTGCGCACAAACTTGGCATAAAAATTAACCATGCCTAGGAAAGAGCGCAGATCAGAAACATTAGCGGGCACTGGCATTTTTTTTATTGATTCTATCTTACTCGGGTCCGGTTGAATCCCATTTTTGTTCACTACATATCCCAGATATTTAATCTCATCCGCAAAGAATACGCATTTATTCTTCCTGACCTTTAACCCGTATTGCTTTAACCGGGCTAATACAGCTTCAACGTTACGTAAATGCGTGGTCTGATCCCCGGTTATTATGACGTCATCGAGGAATGCCTGAGTATTCGGAATATCTTTAATTAAATTAGTGATGATTCTTTGAAATATTCCGCTACTGGATGACAGACCATAAACCAGACGATTGTATCGAAATAATCCCCTATGCGTATTAATTACTGTGTACGGTTTTGAGTCCTCAGTCAAACATATCTGAGCGTAGGCCTGTGATAAATCGATTTTTGTATACGTTACTCCCCCCGCTAAATCAGCGAACATATCCTGCACCCTCGGCAAGGGGTACCTATCGACCAACAAACAGGGATTCAAGGTTACCTTAAAATCTGCGCAAACCCTTAAGCCTCCGTCCTTTTTGTGGACGGGAACCAGCGGTGTCGCCCAGTCGGAGCACTCGACCGGTTCGATGATGCCCTCGCGCAGCATCGCGTCGAGCTCCGCGTCCACCTGCTGACGTAGCGCGTACGGCACCGGCCGCGCCCTGCAGAACACGGGCACAGCGTCCGGCCGCACGCGCAACGCCGCTTCGCCACCCGTGTAGCGACCCAGGCCCTCTTCGAACACCTCACTGTATCTGTAAAGCAATTCCGTTAACTTATCAGTACTATTTACTTTCACATGGTCATCGACGGTCACATTACCACATACATAATTTTGTCCCTGCTCCAGCCGGAATTTGGGCAATTGAATATTCAAGTGAGCTAGCCACTGCCTACCTATTAGTGTGGTTAAACCGTTATCAACCACATACAGATCCAAACGTTTCACTTTGTCTTTATATTTCACAATCGGCGTGACAATGCCTAATGGATTAATGTTATCTCCCGTATACGACTTGAACGCCGTTTTGATCTTTTGTACAGGTAAATGGCTAAACAAAGCTTCATATGTACTCTTACTGATGCACGACGCCGGTGTACCCGTATCCACCTCCATGCGCAACGGCTTATCGTCTACTGATAACACGAGACTCACCGACTTGTACTCGCTCAAGGACATCTGGTAAATAGGTTCGGAGTGGTCCTCATCCGACTCCGACTGTTGACCTTCCTTTACCTCGGCGAAAAAGTTGCCCCTCCGTTGCTGCTGACCCTTGCTGCCCTTGGCACGAGTATCCCGCCACTTCGCGCCCACTCCTGCTGTGTTCCCGGCATTCGGGCAAACACGCTTTAGATGCCCCCTGCGCTTACAAATATTGCACACAAAGTCGCGATAACGGCACTTATTCCCTTCGTGACCTTGACCGCCGCATACGCCGCATGGCCGCCTCGGCTGTGACGTACCATTCCTCTGCGCGCCCGTAGTCATTGCGTTGATCTCCGATGCTTGCGCGTTCGACGTACTGTTCTTTCGCCAGCCCTCGGTGGGAGCCATCTCCACGGACGCGGCGTCCCTCTCTGCCGCCTCCAATGTGCTCGCTAAATTGATAGCCTTGACGAAGGTCAAACCGTCCTCCGCGAAAAGTCGTTGCCGAATCAGATCGCTCGCCAAACCACACACTAATTGATCGCGTAGATTTTCGCTCAATGCATTGCCGAAATCACAATATCTAGATAATTGTTTCAGCGCCGCAATATACTGAGTCACACTCTCCGCCTTGCCTTGCCGCCGCTGACGGAACCGATACCGCTCCGCCATTATAGAAGGGCGCGGTTGCAAATGACCCTGCACCAGTTTCACTAATTCACTGTACGTAATATCCCCCGGTTTCTTTGGACTTGCCAAGTTTACCATCAGCTCATATGCCCGATCACCTGCTAATGATATCAACGTAGGCAACCTCACTTCTTCTTTGATTCCGTTCGCTTTGAAGTACAGGTCGAAGCGCTCGCAGTACAAAGTCCAGTTGCCATTGTCGACGTCGAACTCCTGGATTTTTCCCACGGACATGTTCAATTCTTTACCGCACGCTGTATAATACCGAATTTTAATCCTCGTCGCCAATTAGTCTGTCTTTCGGAAGAAATAACACCAGAGATGTTGACTCAATTCGTTTAATACAATGACTGGCTTATACATCGTAGTTGAGGGTGGGCGTCGAACATAAATTTCTAAGTACCTTCTTATTCATAATATTATAAAGCTAGTTCCTACATAACAGTATATTGCAATTTTCTTATTATTTTGATTTTGCTGTTTTTTAAGCAAAATCGGTCCATTCGTTTGATGTAAGACACACACAGGAAGTGACCTATTTACCTCCCTGCTTACGCCCTCGACTGCTGTCAATCGAAATTTACAAGCGGCTTTACGATATTTACCAAAACACGACGTTTACGATTCCAAAATGTTGTTTTGATTATGTAACACTCCTAATACACGATACTTAAATGGCAATAGTTCGTCTCGGCTTGTAGGAAAGAACCTCTAAAATGTGCCATTGTATGGAAAACGACGGCAATAAAAATGTCTTAAATACAATGGCATGGCAGTGGCTCCGACGTTGAAAAAATACGATCGATTTTCAGTATTATTCTAGGACTAATTCAACAGGTTAATAATTTTTTATACACAATCTAAAATTTATAAAGTACCTACCTACCTATTTATTACCAGCATGTTTACGTAAGTTGATATAATTATAATTATTATGAATAAGTATCTATTACTCTAGGTACCTACTTATACTCGTACTTAGGTAGGTAGGCACCTTTTTGAAAAGACAAAAAATAAATAAATTATAATAATATATACCTACCTTTCTTTCAAATTAGTTGTCATTTTTTCTAGGGTTTATTCCCAACGACCACCACTGATTCTACCCCCAGTGGTGGTCGTTGGGAATAAACCCATTAGATGTACCTAATTGTTACAGGGACTGTACGGACAGTCCGCCGCCCGCAGTGTCGATTTTCACTTCAAAGTTTCCATTGAAAGCAACATGAGATAAAAAAATAACAAGTTTATCTTCTTTTTCGCGTCGTATGAAGAAACAGCATAATAACTAAAACCGAAGGATTATAATCTTTAAAAATGCCTTTGTTGTGCAATTCAGAGGGTAGGTAGGTATATGTGATTAATTTTACAAGAATTAATACTATAATAGGAGTACCTAGTTATATTATACTTAATCTAATGTAGTAAGTAGGTAATAGGCGGGCGCATTCATCATTTTACATTTCATGATTCATAGTACAAAATTGCAACATCCAATTTCTCAAATTGACGTAACTGCATAGAAATGAGGAAGGGCCAATTTGTCAAGTTGTAGGTAGTATGCTATGCCCTAATTTGATTAATTACGACAGCAGATTCGAAATTATGCCACATACCTACCTAGTAGATATATATAACTATTATTTAGGTCAGGATTATAATTATTTAGCGTGGTAAATGTTTAAAAACACAATACAAGTAGTAGATAAGGTCAAAAAATAAATATGAAGTAAGTAGTAGGTTACCTACCTAGTTATCTACTAATTCGGTGCATTTACGAGGGTTTCTATTGAGAGATAATTTCTTGGAAACTGAAATTCTTAATCATACTCGGTACCTATAGTACCTACCAAGAGAAGAGACCCGTGCACCCGTGCAGCAAGGCTTCCCTAGTAAATTGAAAATTGTTTGTTCTTCGAGGTTCTTAGAAACGTGGGAGGAGGTTTCCCTTCAGACTGTTTCCAAGGTAAAAATTACCTGGTACATCCCACGTTTATTTTAGAAATTGTATATTAAGGCAGAAACCTCTTGCCAATTGTATATTATATTATGTTTATACCTATCCTAAATCTAAATATACTCGCGTACGTACCTAACCTACCTACTCAATTATGAGAGACTCGAGGAACTAGGTGATAATTTACTGACGGCTGCTGTCCATGCATTTCTACTATGAACACTCGAAGTTGGCTGTAATCGATTATTCCAATGGCTCATTGAATCGATTGCCGAGTCGACTCGCTCGTTAATTAAAGCAGTAATCGAATTCTGACAATAGTTTGCCGAGTAAACAAACATGGCGCCGCGTTCAGGTTTCGAGTAGAGGGTGGAGGGAGGACTCTAGTTTGAATCGGTTTGTTTGCTGGCAGTAGGTATACCTACCTACTCAATGGATGGCACTCCAAACCAGATAGATAGGCTTTCAAACTTTCGATAGTATTCATTAAGTAGGTACTAATACATATATGAGACAGTCACAGACGTACGACGTATGTGGAGTAAGTAGGTACGTGTGGTTATAATAAGGACGTCGACGAGTTTGCACTTTATAAAACCGAACAAATAAAAAGCCTACACTTCAAGAACCTATGGCCCCTTTTCATTCCAAACTTGTAGCACCGATAAAGTCTCAATTGCCTACAATTCCCCGAAAACTGCAACTTCGCTAATGTTGCCGAATCCGGTGTTTATCGGGCGAGTGCGATCACATCCAACCCTTGCTTCTGACGTCACTACATTACCCGGGTTTGACCCACGACCCGTGTGCCTAGTGCGAGTTTTGTCAATTTATTTACGCGCTCGGTCCGTTTGGCGTAAACTTGAAATTGTATGGAATAAGAGCAGCGCCATCTAGCGTCAGTGAATCAGTCACTAGATGGCGCTGCTCTTATTCCATACAATTTCAAGTTTACGCCAAACGGACCGAGCGCGTAAATAAATTGTCAAAACTCGCACTAGGCACACGGTGTGCCTTGTCTCAATATAAACCTTGCTGTATTTAAATTTAGACCGTTGTGACTTCGCGATTTGAAACCGCTCGCTATGACATTACAGGCCGAGACTAACTTATTAGATTTTAATACAATCTTACATCACTCACATGTGCTAGACGTATCAATTTAGTCTCCATGCGTATACATATAAAAAAGCTTATAAAACAAGACATCAACATTTCTTGAATTATTAATTGCACAACATAATTGTCTTGTTTCTAATATGATACAGATGACCATGAAGTGAAAAACTACCTTGACACATGAGAAAAAAATATGTTGTGTCGCCAGATTGCCATGAGCGTTGTGTCACGGAATCTAATTGAACTTGTATTCTCAGTGAACATTTTATTATAATTATGGCTCACCTCACACTCAAGTGCGAGCTTAGCTAGAAAAAAACATTGCATATACCTAATTACAAAACTCTTCACAGCTGCAGCGTGTCCCGCCGAAGTAGCTCGCACAAACATTCCGAGTGCACACAATCGATATCGATTGTCCTTGCAGCGCAAGGCTATCAGCAAATTGGTTTTAGCCGAGGTGGTATGCACATGCATAAGGGTAGCAGTATTGTACCTGATACCTGTGTTGCTACCTCGATGTGCCAATTATTAAAGATTATTTTGAGTAGGTTATGTCAAAATTTTCCGATTGTTCATAATCGCTGGCAAAAGTCGTTTATGTAGCACCACGACACTGTTTGATCTCAACTTAAAGTTATATTTATTTTGATATCTAAATTCAAAACTAACTTTCTTCCTACCCATCAAGTTGAGATGTCGTTCCAAATGAATATTGATTATTGCTGAATAATTAATGGTTGATTGTTGATGCCAATAATTATCTAGTTCAGTGACAGTTCGTCCATTAGGGTTTGAAAATAATGAACCCAAAACTGAACTTTTGAATAAAATAACAGCTCCACTGCGCAGACAAACTAATAACTTAGCTATTCACAAACCTTGTCTATCGTGTCTATTAATTATTCAGCGTACTTCGGTTAGTTTGAAGTTTCCCCCTTTTGATTGTACCTACAATTTATATTTCATGCCGCTAGCCTTAGCAACAAATAAGGGAACAACCCTAGGCCTTTATTGCATTGCATGGCTGGCTTGGCTACTGGCTGGCTTGGCAATGGCACTAGGTAGGTAGGTACTGTAGGTACAAAATGCTACCTATCATTTTACATTTAGGTTGGTGGCAAATGGCAATTAATTTTAGGTTAACAAAAATCGTCTCATTTTATTTTCTAAACTTCTGGAAAGTTTTAGTTGGTACTTACAGCATCTGCTGCTCATCAGTATTTTGAAATAATTTTAAAGGTACCTACTTACTTAGTACTTACTAGTGGAATCCGTCACTGTACTACACACTAGAAATTTTAATGCATAAAACGTGCGAAACCAAAACATTAAAAACCCATCAGTTAGTTTTTTTTCTTTCTCCTCATTCGAGGATTTTGGCATCGCACAGAGTGAACGTTATTAGGTATCTGTTTAATTGACATTAGTTGATATGGGAATTGTGTAGGGTGAAAGCACCCGTTTTCAGACACCGGCCGCGTCGAGTGAGCGAGGGCTGCTTCATTGCGTGTGGCGCCACTCAGTCGACGCCGGCCGTACAAATAAGCAGATAGGGTGTAAAATAGTGCTTTGTTACATTATTATACAAGGTTCAAATATGACAAAATAAAAAAATAAGTACTTGTTATTATCTATTAAATGGAAATAAACCCATTATTATTTTCGTGAAGGCTTCTTTGGAAGCACTCTGAAGTTTTAAAACTTATTAAAAACTATCTCTTGACTTTTACCGTTCTGCGAGCGTGCAGCGCTGTTATGAAACGGGCTGTAGGAAATTACTGTCCTCTTTGGTTTCGATTATAAAGTGTTTCTGCTATGAATGAAGATATTTTTACCACTTTTCTTGGAATTAATGCAATTTGTTTTTTTTATTTTTATTTACAATTTTTTTTTTCTTTTGTTTGCAATTACAATATAAAATAAATCTTATGTAAATGCCAAAACTGGCTGACTGACTGATCGATCAACGCACAGCTGAAACCGCTGGGTCTAGAAATTACAGAACGGAGTACGTAGAACCCTTTGTGCGCGAGTCCAAGAACTCGGCCGGGTTTTTTTTAAATTTCAGCTTCGCACGATTATGATTAGTGCATTTAGCCGAGCCAAGTTGACTGGGAATTGTACCTAAGAACCTAAGGGTAGACCCTTGAATAAAAATGATAAAAAGGGTGATTTAAGTAAAGGGGTAACTGCTGTGTAATCTTTTCACAAGTGAACCGATTTCGCTTAAATATGTTATAGGAGATAGATTGCTTGAAGGCAGGCATAGGGTAAGTACTTTTATCGCGATATAATGTAGCCCGCGCACGAAGTCGCGGGAAACAGCTAGCGTAAGTATTATAATTTATTTTGATGTTTATTGTAAGTAGGTACATCAATAATGTATTTCTCTTGGAACAACCATTTGTTATTTACATAATAGGTATATGGGACAGAGATGGATATACTATCTTTAATATCCTAAAAATGCATAAAGGTAGGTCGATAAATCTATTCATAAATTCGGACTGAAGCACAGCCCAAAGGCGTATTATGTTACTGGCACCTGTGCGTATCGTAAATACGTTTTACCTGTTTATTATTCAAACACAAATACTTAGATACCTACGTTACAGACTACTACTCAGTTTTATATTAATAGAAAAATTGGATAAACATAAAATAATGGGAGTAGTAGGTATGTACTTGGGGCCTACCTAATATGTATTATGCAAACACTATTATATTTTGGTTCAAAAGCCAGTTTTTAGAGAAAATAATTATAGGTACCTACCTACTCGGAAAAAAGTTTTAGGAAGAAATAAAATCGTATAATATTCTTAGGGTGACAATAATTATTTAGTGTAGTGCAGGACCTTGCCAGATATTATAATTGTAACCTATAGTAAAGTAGGTATCTCTGTGGATATACATCTTGAAGCCCTTGTCTATAAATACTTACCTACCTACCTAAATACTTACCTACCTACCTAAATACTTACCTATATCGTTTTGGTAGTGTAAATAGGTCGGTTTATTTAAGTAATATCTATTAATTATATATACCTAGGTACTGCATGCCAAATAATGTCTTAAAAGGTGCTTTTAAACCACCAATAAAGATTGAAAATCAATTTCCTAGCCATCACAATGGTATAGGTACCTACTTCAAACAAGGGACCGTTACTTCACATTGAAAGTGCGTTGCTCTCATAGGTCACCGAGCAGTCTTCGGTTGACTTGCAAAGCTGCGTTACAAAGGTCATTATAATAAGGTTGTGTTGGTTAGTGACCAAGTTCTCGGCGCTATTGCACCACACCATAGGTCGTTTTCTGACTCTTCACTACCTAATGTTTATTTATTACAATTTTTTTTCTATTAGTCTACCTAAATGGAGCCAATACCTAAGCTAGTTACGTTTTGCCCAGCCACATTCAAGAGAATAATATTTTGTTTTAGTAAGTACCTACCTAGGTAGGTAAGATACTTAGCTATTTAGTTTGAATAATACTGTATTATACCTACCTATTGAATAATTATACCTACCTACATAATTATTATTTATTCGCCTATTTTAGTTGCCATAGGTAGTATAATTTATCTGCTTTGAACCATGTTGAAAATTATATGGAAGTGTAACCTACATACATAATTATTCGTAAAATTATTTTATTATTAATAAAATATTTTTATGCGTTATCTAACATAGTAATGTATACTGGCTTAAAACAATGTAGCTTACCTACCTTAATTTCAGACATGCTTTAAATTAATATTGCCAGTATGGAAGTTTACCCCACTATAATATTGTTTTTAACTTACTTTAAGCTTTAACGTTTATGCATATTATTTTGAACACAATAGATAATAATGATTGCACTTCTTTTAATAAAAAAAAACAATTAGGTTGGGAAATAATCCTTTTTATAAAAAGTGTTTGGCGCTTAATTACGAACATTTTAAGACTTGAATGATTTGGTTATTGATATGGGCTAAAATGAGCTTGTTTTAAAATAATAGAATGGAAAGGCTATTTATCCAATGCTTGTAAGATCCCCAAGTCACGTTTTAGCTCTTTGTTAGGTAGGTAGTTGGCACCTACAAAATACGCTGCTCTATAGAATAGTAAGATGAATTTGCATTTTAAGACATAAATGCCTTAACTTTTGTAACTGTAGTTTATGTAAGTAATGATCATTATTATTTAATAGGTAGATACGTACCTACCTAAAAGTACTTAGCTAGGTAATATCATCTGAAAAAAGGGTTGTTTTTTGAAGGGTTAGGCAAGGTAGGTTATGTAAGTAGAACCTTTCCGATGTTATTTGTATAGTCGGCGTGTACAGCTAAAGTATCATGTCGCACGAACAAGGTTAGTGAGGGCCACTATAAGCATAAGGTCACGTTTGTAGATCGAGTTACCTGTCCCGACATTATTCTCTCCTATTCATGCTCTGTAAAAAAAGTGTAGGTACATACATAACTCCGTACGACCGCAACGCACGAATTAGATATCCCCATGCTTTGTTTGAAACGTACCCCGCCTTTTGTGAGGGCTTGAAAACCTGTTTCAAGTAGACGAAACAATAGCCTTAAATTGTATGCAGTGTTGTTACAACCTGTATGAGCGAGGAAAGGAAAACGTAAAAAATAAAATACTGCATTTTGCTTTATCACTCGCTGTGCGAATGTGTCCTTTTCTATTCCCACACCGGAAGTTGCAGGATAATGTTATCAATGGATGCCATTTCTGGAGCAATGCCCTCAAAAGATAAATAAAACGAGCGGAACTGTGGCGAAATTATGTTAATAACAAATTGGTACTGAAATTGCAGTTTTACTTTTATTGCAAGTTTTGCAAGTATTGTAGCGCCTACCTAGGCAACTTCCTCTATACATACTTAATTAAATTAATTTGGCGATCCAGCGATAAAAGAACATGTTTGTCTTATTAAACAGTAAAATAATCTGTTCCTGAATCTCGTTGCATAACTATTTTAAACAATAGAGGAACAATAACAGCAATAGAGCCAGAAGTTATAAAAATATTAAAATATTTTTCTATAAACATAAGTAAAATATAAAAAATCTACCTATCAATCACATCCTTCTCTAAACCAATAATAAAATTACCTACCTATATAAATACCTTTAAAAAATCGATTAGAAATCAATACTTCAATCATTTAAAATATAAGGGAAAATCGCAGCAATTTCGTCATTCCGCTGTCGTCAGGGCGTGGTGGTCACCACACGCATGAGTGCGAGCCACGTACGATTTGTACGATTACTTCCTCGTACGATCGCTTCCCATGTCTGCGTTGATCGAAGATGAAAGTGCGTTCTACTGTAATTACATTACTTGTCTAGTTTTATTCTACACATACGCTAGTTTTTTGAAGGAGAAAATTTGTACCTACAACGTATGCAACTCTTTGGACTCCTAGTCGTAAATTGACCCGTAAACTCGTAACATTAATATTATATACCTATAGTGTAACGTTTCTCGAATGAGGGCTCAAATTTTAAGCTTAAAAAAGTGTTTGTATTTTCCGAAAACATTAAATCCCTAAAATTTATTACCTATTTCGCTGCAGAGAAAATGTTATCAACCACGAGTTTCTATTTAAATTTTTATTTGAGATGTAAATTTCGCGGTGCCATTAGAAATTATTTGTCTTTTATGTTATGTTGACACCATACGACCTTCTGCTGGAGGGGCATTCAACTGATTCAGTTCGTAGGCCTTGCCCGGGCTGAAGGTCTGAGAAAGTGGCCTTCGAAGAGCATTACTCTTACAACCTAGAGGCCGTCGCCAACTCAAATTGCGGGAGATTATACCATTCTAATAAATTTAACTAAGTTTTTTTTTTATGCTAACGAGTGCGTCTAATATTTTGTTAAGGTTGGTACCTATCTACATGGTTTTTATTTTTTATACCTACCTAGTATAAATTTGATCTCATATTCTAAGAATTGATTGACTTAATAACAATCTAACTGAGAATTTTGAACGTTTTCTAAAAAGCATAATAAAAGTGTTTCCCACCTTGTGGTGCGTAGGGTGATACTTGTCTACATTTGACATTAATTTACTGTGAATGAATGCCGATTGCGTTAATTTTATGTCAGCACGTTAAACAATAGCGTTCAATAACATTATTCAGAGTCATTGTTTACGAACGGTATGTAGTAAAAACGTAACAGCAGTGGATAAAACAAGCGCTTGCCCAACTAATCTTAAATAGGAACATCGTATTGTGTTATATTTATAAAGTCAAGAATATAGATAATATAGGTGCTTAGTTTTAAATGTTTTGAAGAAAACACCCCTGAAGGGTTGTGTGTCTAAGAAAATTGCAAATGTACTTATAAAAAATATATAAAAACAATAAAATGTTTGATACAGTTAAGTACATTCATAATAGATACAATAATAAGTACACAAAAATAGAAGTAATTAAATAAAAATAAAATCTAGCTGCGTACCTAATGGGTGGTTAACGCAATAAACTTTGATGCAAGGTTTGCATGAAAAGTCGGTGCATTTATCTTTCATCCCTTTTTAAAAGCAGCAAAATTAATACGAGGGAGGGAAATAGAAACATGCCAGAGAGGATTCGCCGCCTAGCGAGAACCTCCCGCCCGCCCAGTCAGCGACGGTTCGCCGCCCTGGATACACAGCGTGTTTTTCCAATTGATACTAATTATCAAGTATAAATGCAGTTTCTAGATTAATTAAACAAAATATGCTGTATAACTATAAATAAGACTAGTTATTAAGCCGCGTATGGTCTGCAAATTGACAGATTGGTAAGTTTTTGTGATCGCTTCCGATAAGTTTTTTTTTGCTTATCTTAAATGACTGAAATAGATTAGATAAATCAGTTATATTTAGAGTTGACATTTAACGCTCAGACGAGGTGTATGTATAGGTACTCCAATTAATTCTTCAAACTTTTGTGTGTAAGAAAGGGTGTTTACACATCCAGATATCAATTTTCTAAAGTTGCAAACTTAGGTAGGTAACTAGGTGTTGATGTAAATATATCGGACTTGTGATACGAAGTAAACATTGTATGAAGCTACAGTTTTTATATCTGTTTATATGTTAATACGTATTACGTTTGCAGGTAGGGAACGATATTAATATTCATTTCCAAATTTTCACGGCCAGGATTTGATATTAACATGCGATACTGCCGTAACTCTAGGTGACCCTTTATTTCCTTGTATTATATTTATAGACACAAGACATCTCTTTCTATAGAACCCATTCTATGTGCTATATTATTATACCCACCTACCGATAAAATAATTACTCTATCTCGATTGGACGGTATTTATACCGATAATACTTTGATAACAATGACGTCATTCCAGTGTAAGTGGCAGATTTTTTGTGTGTGGTTGGGGATTTGAGCTTTGATCTGTTATTCACGTGTTGAATAGGTATTGTAACGGTCAGCCGTTGTGCCAAGCCGTATGCCGAGTCAGCCAAGCCAGCCAAGCCAGCCAAGCCAGCCAAGCCATGCCAGCAGAGCCATGCCAAGCAAAGCCCTGCCATTCCGAAGCCTAGCCGAGCCCGGCAAGCACGCCAAGCTAATTATGAACATTATAAGATGCCAAGTTGATTGTTAGTGGTGACGTCACGTCCGAACGTTACGCCATTTTGGTTACCGCCCCAATCGCGGTAGGGAGAAGCAATTAAAAGAGTGTGAGCAGCGCAGTTGGGGGTTATTCTGTAACGTACCTTAGCCTAAGGTGGAACTCTGTTCGTTAACTTACCTAAAATAAATATCAGTAGTATATAAATAAAAAGTATTGTTATCAAAAAGTGTTTGTGCATTTACCTCCGTTTCACTCAGAAGTGGGATAATGAAGCGAAATCACCGGGATTCAAATGGTCAAGGAGTCCGTCCACCCGGATGGGATACTCCACAGCATGACCAGGAACAAGATGAAGACAGTGATTCTACGCCGCAGCCTGCCAGAAAATTGCTAAAAAACTTATTGGTGAATGAGGTCAACATGGCGGTTCGCGACCTCGAACAAGACAATACTATATATCTGGGGCGAGCCAAAAATCATCGTGCTGCGTCTCTCATCCCGGAGTTTGACCCAGATGGCGAAGATTGTACAGTATCGGCGTGGCTGAAGAAAATCGACCAACTTGGAGACATACACGATTGGAGCGACCAGATCAAGGCATTTCATCTCCAGGATAAACTACGTGGCCAAGCTCGTAAGTGGTACAACAGACTCGACGAATATAATTATTCCTGGAATGAGTGGAAACAAATGCTACTACGCGCTTTTCCCAAACATCGTGATTACAGTGCATTATTGGATGAGATGATGCAAAGAAGAAAGCTACCCAACGAAACTATGACGAAATATTATCAGGATAAGGTCTCCATGTGTTTCCGCTGTAAATTATCTGATGGCGCCAGTGTTTCGTGTATCATTCGAGGCCTACCCACTTCTTTACAAGCAAACGCACGAGCCTTCCAATGTGAACGACCTGATGAGCTGTACGAATCTTTCCTCTGTGCTCTTGACGACTACCGAGGCCCATCATCAGAAATTCGGGTACCAAACAAGGACGTGCGAGTAGTGTCGGGAGAAAAGAAGATGTTCACGGAAAATGACCCATGCCCGCGCTGTAAGAAAACTGGTCATATGTTACGCAATTGTACGCTACCTGATCAACGTGTGTGTTTCAAATGTGGCAAGCAAGGCCACATTGCTACCCGCTGCAACAACTTATCTTCGGCTACATTCCAACGGCCTACGATCGAAGCAAATAACAGCATCAAAGACGTTAAGTTGATTCAAAACTACAACGATATTTACAAGAAGACAGCTGCGATCAACGGAGTGTATGTGAAGGCCTACATAGACACTGGAAGTCAGGTGAATGTCATGAGCAGTCAAATTTCCAAACTACTATCCCTTGGAATCATACCGACCACCACAATCTTGAAAGGATTTTCTGGTGGATTGATAACTACCTGCGGACAGGTAAAATTTGATTTGCGGATAGACAATATTCTAGTTCCATGTGAGGCATTCCTAGCAGATGCAGAAATGGGAGACATCCATCTGTTAATTGGCCAACCCGTAATTAATGCCAACAATATGTCGCTCACTGTGAAGAATGGTACAGCCATATTGATGCAAGAACCAGATATCATGCCAGGAATAGACGTAGCTGAAGAGGTTCAAAAGTTCAAAGTGATCACAGCTCACAAAGAGGTCCTACCACCTGGAGCGTCTATTATCAAGGTCCAGGTCCTGGGAAACCGCAAGGACAACAACGTCTGCACCACTTTACGTCACTTCGAGTTTAAAGGAGTTTCCTACTCCTTACCCGCCACCCTACTTCAAGGCAGTACCGGACACATCAAAGTTATCAACACCGGCGATAAGGACGTCGTGTGGGAGGCCGGCGAGATCCTCACGCGAGCAGAGAGCTGTGAAGAGTCATCAACAACAAGCCAGGTTAGCCAAGCCAAGCCATTTGTATCTAATAAGCCATCTTGCTCAGCTAACATACCTGTGTTACCTAATGTGTCTCGATTATCATATCTGCCTGATGACAATTCGCCTACCGTCTTAGCCGTAAATCATGCCCCTACACTGAGCATAGGCGGTGTTTTACTAGACGATGTAAAGGTGGGAAATTTAAATGAAGATGAGCACAATAATTTGATTAGCTTACTGCTTAAATATAAAAATAGTTTCGCTAGTAGCACGAAAGATCTCGGTTGTACGAATTTAGTTGAAATGCCAATTAATCTCACGACCGATCAGCCTATTCATAGACCCCCTTATAGGTTATCTCACTCGGAACAGAATATCGTTAAATCTAAAGTTACGGAATTACTAGATGCCGGTATTATTAAAGAATCTGAATCGAACTATGCATCGCCAGTAATATTAGTTAAAAAAAAGAACGGGGACAGCAGGTTGTGCGTAGATTATCGGGCGCTTAACGCAATAACCGTTAAAGATAGATATCCTTTGCCTAACATTGAGGATCACATATCGAAATTAGCCGGCAAAAAATATTTTACCTGCTTAGATATGGCTCAAGGTTATCACCAGGTGGGGCTAAAACCGGAAGACACGCATAAAAGTGCATTCATATGTCAAGCTGGCCAATATGAATATCTTCGCGTTCCTTTTGGTTTAGCCAATTCCCCATCGGTTTTCATGCGATTAATCAACAAAATAGTGAATTCAATCATAAATTCGACCAGCGACGGTACTTGCAGTAATGACAGTTCATGCGAGATTCTAGCTTTCTTAGATGACATTTTACTACCCTCAGTAGATATTAAATCGGGGCTTGAAATCTTAGAAACCGTGCTTAAGAAATTCGAAAATGAAAATCTTAAACTCAATATGAAAAAGTGTGCATTTTTGGAAGCTCAAGTGACGTATTTAGGACATGAAATTTCTGAAAATGGCGTACAACCCGCAGAGTCAAAATTAAACGCTGTGTCTCAGTTTCCTGTTCCCAAAAATGTACACGAAGTTCGACAATTTATTGGGTTATGTAGTTATTTTCGAAAATTTATCTACAAATTTGCACAAATAGCCCGTCCCTTAACGGAATTAACAAAGAAAGATATGCAATGGGACTGGAGTACTAAACAATCCGAAAGTTTTGACGAATTAAAGAAATGCCTTTGCTCAAAACCCGTGCTAGCAATATACGATCCCGCGTTGCAGACGGAAATACATACAGATGCCTGCAAAGTAGGTATAGCGGGTATATTGTTACAAAAGCAGCCTGACGGAACTTTGAGACCGGTGATGTACTTTAGTCGAGTAACATCTAAACAGGAAAGTATATATCACAGCTACGAACTCGAAACGTTAGCAGTAGTAGAATCTTTGCGTAAATTTCGAATTTATGTTGTGGGTAAACATGTAAAAGTTGTTACGGATTGTACAGCTGTGCGCTCGACCTTGACCAAACGTGACATAATTCCACGGATTGCGAGATGGTGGTTATCCATACAGGATTATGATATAAGCGTCGAATACAGGCCGGGTGAGCGCATGAAGCACGTCGACGCGCTTAGTAGGAACCCCGTCGACGCTTTAAATGTGAATCGCCTGGAAGTATTTGATTGGTTTTACACGGTTCAGTGTCAGGACAATAAAGTGAAAAGCATTATCGACCAATTAAAATCCGGCTCAGCGGACCGTGACATAACAAAAGATTTCGTGCTAATAGATGACAGGTTGTATCGTAAAACGCTCGCGGGAAATCGTCTTGTAGTACCCGGGCCAGCTAGGTGGAAAATTGTTCAAATGCATCATGATGAAATTGGACACGTTGGGCTGAAACGTTGTTTAGATTTAATAAAAAATGATTACTGGTTTCCTAAAATGACGCGGTTTATACGAAAGTATGTTACGGCTTGTTTACATTGCGCTTACGGGAAAGGGGAATATGGGAGAAAGGAAGGCATGCTACATCCTATTACCAAACCTACAGAACCCTTTCGAACGATTCATGTCGATCATTTAGGTCCATTTTGTAGGACAAAAAAAGGCCATGAGTACATGTTGGTTATAACTGACGCATTCTCGAAGTTCGTAATTGCGGAACCCACCCGCACAGTAAACTCGGTAGAAACGGTCAGACTACTAAAAAGAATCTTCAGCTTATTCGGATACCCAGACAGGGTAGTTTCAGATCACGGGAAGGCATACACTAGTAGGTATTTCAAGAAGTTTGCTACCCAGAAACAGTTTAAGCACACTTTGACCGCTATTGCGTGTCCGCGCGCGAACGGTCAGGTTGAACGCACGAATCGAACCATTCTCAGCGCATTGCGCGCAACTGACCCTAGTGAAGCCGCGAACAACTGGTCCAACAGTCTACCTGACGTAGTCTGGGGTATAAATAATACTCTGAACGATACGACTGGCCTTAAGCCTTATGATCTGATGTTCTCTCGTAGTGGTAGGTCAGTATGCGACGTTTCGATTCCAGGGCGCGTTGTCGATTCTACTCAGACAAAACGCACAAAGGCTAGACAGCGCATCGAACGGGCTAGTATGAAAATGAAACGTAATTTCGATAAGCGTCGCAAGAACTGTCATATATACAAAAAGGGCGAATTGGTCCTTTGGAGACAGGCACCAACTAGTAGCGCCGCTAAAGTAAACACGAAATTAGATGATCTTTATTCGGGACCTTACATTGTAATTAAAGTTGTCGGCAATGATAGATACCGGATCAGGAGTATTAAAGGCTTGAGAGGCTATAAAAAGTTCACCGGACTGGTGTCCGCAGACTCCTTGCGCCCATATCGAAGTGTCGCTCCGGTGTCTGACAGTGCCAGCAGCTCTGATGAGCAGTTAGAAACTGAAGACCTAATCGATCTATTAGAAAGCTAATTTCCGGTTTCTGTTCCCATTGCGGGAGCAATTGTTGCAGGATGGCCGATTGTAACGGTCAGCCGTTGTGCCAAGCCGTATGCCGAGTCAGCCAAGCCAGCCAAGCCAGCCAAGCCAGCCAAGCCATGCCAGCAGAGCCATGCCAAGCAAAGCCCTGCCATTCCGAAGCCTAGCCGAGCCCGGCAAGCACGCCAAGCTAATTATGAACATTATAAGATGCCAAGTTGATTGTTAGTGGTGACGTCACGTCCGAACGTTACGCCATTTTGGTTACCGCCCCAATCGCGGTAGGGAGAAGCAATTAAAAGAGTGTGAGCAGCGCAGTTGGGGGTTATTCTGTAACGTACCTTAGCCTAAGGTGGAACTCTGTTCGTTAACTTACCTAAAATAAATATCAGTAGTATATAAATAAAAAGTATTGTTATCAAAAAGTGTTTGTGCATTTACCTCCGTTTCAGTATAATATTTGCCAGCTTCATGTTTTGGCTGAACAAAACCACTAAGTTATAGACCAGTCATATCTATAGGCTGTCAGTTACTTACCTTATTATCTTTATATTTTCATCGTCTATGTAGGTGCGTAAAAGGGACCGCATGTATCAGACACGCTAGTTTCCTTTCAAACAAAGGCACTTGTCCCCTAACGCTAGAGGGTTTCCTAGGTTTTTTTCCTCTACAGTCACGCAGTAGGTAAGTACATCGCCGGATGACGCTCCTCGTGCTGTCGATTGTTGTGAAGAGGAAGGGGGTTGACACCCTCCTACGCACGCATCTCCAGTGAAGTGGAAGCTGGGCTATTCATACTTTTTGTCCTCAAAACACGGAGAAAAATGAAAATGTGTTTATGAAAGTGAATTAAGCTTTGCCATCAGATTTTAGGCTGGTTTTTTAAATTGATAGCACTTTGTAAATTTTGACAGAATCTCTGATATTATATTTGCCAAGGTAATTTATGAACCACATCCATTTTAGTTCGGCAAATAATAATATTACGATGAAGATCGTAACTTAATAGTCTTAAACATAACACGACTAATTAAAAACACGTTAACCTTACATCATATCGGTCGTGTCCATTCTCGTGCATACATTATTATGGTAAAAGTGTACCTACGCACGGTATCACTTTCACATTAACCCTTTCGTTTCAAACCCCTACGACTGCTCGAAATTACCCCACGTAATTACTCTAGCTAGGAAGGGTGTGGTTTTTTCTTACGAAGCAATTTTGCAATAGTAGGGCCCCACCGTTGTTAGGGGGCAAGAACATTGCATAGTATAAAAAATATGACATCTACAATTATTATTATTATTGCGAGAATTCGAGACTGTTTTTTTACGTCATGTTCGTCATCTATATTTTTTTGGTTTCTCTACAAATATTGTGGCCATCGCTTTTGTTAATTTCGTGATTTTGTTTGTGATAGCCAACGGAACTTTACATTTATTACGCAAAAACTTTTCATTTGTAATTACAGTTGCTGCAACAAGTTATCAGAAGTATTACACAATGTTTAATCGTTGATGATAACGATTGATTCCTTTTGTTACAGTTCACGGCGTGGGTGGACGCGGTTATCTTCGTTTTCAGCCTAGAGAACGAAATCAGTTATAATACCGTGTCTAACTATTTCAATAAGATGTCTCACTATCGGAATTCCGCTGAGATTCCGATCATATTGGTTGGGACCCAAGGTGAGTTTATCGAAGATTCCACCCCTGTCTCAATTTTATACTGAATTTCCTATCTGAGTCATTATCTGATATATTTCAACAGCCTTTATGTGGAAACATGCTGTATTATCTCGTTATTCTTAAACGTAGGCATCAATAATTCATTTGTTGAGTTATTAGAAGCGTATCACCAGCCTAAAGTGCCCTTTGCTGAAGCCATTTTGAATTAAAGTCACGACCTCAATTGGTGTTTGGGCTGTTACTTGATATTCCACAAAGCAACACACTGCTAATGATTCTTTCAGATCCCCAGGTTTGGATAGTAAGAAGAAGAATTCGTTAATTTCGAGTTAAAGGTTGTAGGCAATTTACGTAATTACATGTAGGTAGGTTATATCTACATTCCCAATAGACTGTTTTCAATATTATAATGATTGGTTGCTCTTACAGATGCCATAAGTGAAAGTAGCCCGCGCGTTGTAGACGACAACCGCTCTCGGAAGTTATCGAATGAGTTGCGAAGATGTTCTTACTACGAGACTTGCGCTACGTACGGCCTGAACGTGGAACGAGTCTTCCAAGATGGTAAGTTGCAAGTGTAACGATTCTAAAACGTTAGTAGAATATTTAAAGCCCGATGATGTCAGATGTATCGTTTTTTCGCAGCCGTGGATAAGGAATGTTGTTACCGTTTCTCATTTGCATTGACTCGCTCGCATTGTTGTGCTTGATGGAATACGTTTGTTCAGAATCGAACTAGGTAGGTATGGGCTATTATATATTACTCAGCTAACATAGCTATGTTAGCTGAGTAATTGATTATTGCATCATTTAATTCGTATTACGCCATACTCTTTAGATACCTACTTTGCGTAACGTTATTTTTACTTACTTATATTAATTTACTCTCAAATGGCCATGCGTCATAAATCCACATTTCGTGCAATCATTATCGCAAGCAATTCAATCAACATTTAAACTCTTGATCCATTATCTATTTTCAAAAAAATAACTAATAGTTAAGAGCGTTATTTTGTTCACCAATGCATCGAAAAGTTTGGAGATCAACGCGTAGTGTAGGTACTAGTAAACTATAGAGATATTAAAATCATTGACATAGAGAGTTATGATGATGTAACAGAGATTTTAACGAGTACTATTTTACGGCCTGAGACTAGAGCACGTTCGTCTAGAGATCTCGTATCGCCCCGCGGGGAGCCGCGGACTCACGCAGTGGCAACACCGGCCCCCAGCCGAGCGGTTGTGTTGTGTCGTATCGTTCATTCTCGCGTTCATTCGCTCGCAGCTCGCTCCGCGATCGCATTGTTTACATTTTTTAGACGCTTCCAAACGTTTTGTTTTGAGTGGTATTTTATCATAATTTATTCGTATTCTGAATGGAACGATGGATAGAACGCTCATTTTCAAATCGAATATGTCGCCGATATCGAGTCTGAGGCGTAGGAGTTCATGCTACAACATACAAAGAGCTGAGGAACGCGATCGTAGGAAATCGTCTAAGTTTGAATGTGCGTGAATGCTTGTTGTTTGAAACTATACCGTTTTGGAGTGCTATAAATTTATTTGTGAAAGTTTCGCGTGGTGTTTTTGTTCATGTGTTTATGGATGGTGTTGTTTTTCAGCGTGTCAGAAGATTGTTGGGACGCGGTTGTCGGCTTCGTCCCAATGCCTGTCTGGAGGCTCGAGGCCGGTGACTCCGCAGCCGCTGGCAAATTCGCCGAGCCACAACCATTCTTCGTTTCTTTACAAGGTCAGTGTATGTAGTTACCATCTGCTTAGGCCGGAAAAGGAAAATATCTGCCCTCTGTTTTCTCTGCTAAATAATAGATACTAGGGTAGGTAGCTCTAGGTACTTACTTTTGGCTTGTGCTAGAACGTCTTGTAAACCAAATAATAACAACTGTGGATGGAATACATTGATAGACTAGGAGATTTATAACTTTGACTAACATCTGGATAAAAAGAGTACAGCGTTACATTATGACACTACCTATTTAAAATTCACATCTATGACTAATAAAAAACCCATTTTACCAAGTTTAACATCTGAATGAGAATAATTATGCCCTAGCAATGTTAAGAATAACACCATTAGCAATGTTGAGGCATGGTGAGTAATTCAAAACTAGAAAATCAAGTCTACTCAAATGCTAAACAATATAAATAACAACTTGTTAAGGATACTGACCAGCATAAAATGATTTCTATGAGCCCCTTCTAGTTTAAATAATACACTAGCTGCACCCTGCTGTTTCACTCGTGTTTACTATTATCCAGTGGGAGGAACCATGGGGCTAGATTATTCTAAAATAAAAGTAGCCTAGAAGTTACTTCTTCTAACATCAGCTATATCTGTCAGTGAAAGTATCTTGATTGAATTGATTTTTAAAATATATTTTTGTCATTGGTTTTTTGTCATTATCACCCATAAATAAAGTTGTTATTCTGACATGTATACACTTCAATTTTATGTATGTGTATAAAATTAATAATACAATTTGTATCATATTATGGCTTCAACCCCACTGAAAATAATGGTATTCTATGTGCTATTCCAGGAATGGTATGTTATGTTTCTATAAACTCAAATCAACTCACAGGTAAGGAGCTAAAGTAGTAACCAACAGCTGCAAAGCTTTCACATTCATAATGTTAAATAATATTCATATAAGTAAGTGTTTTAATCTTGCTCTGATAGCTTTATGAATAATCAATACAAAATAACCTTATATAATCTAGCTGCATAATACAACAGAGAGCATCATGCTATTTCATACAGACTACATTTGGAGGCAAAACAGTTCTTTTAATTTAATAAACTAGTAGCAATGGTGGTATGTAGTTGTTTCCACAATCCAAATTATATTCTCAGAAGAGTAAACAATACAGACAATTGTATGTAATCTAATCGTTAGATTAGGATTATCTTTTTATGTAACTATCAATGACATTGTTACAGATTTTTATGATATACAAAGTAGGTATTTTAAAAACTATACCAATCTACTATTGAATATGGATTCATTGCCATGGTTCAAAAACACAAACCTATGGCTATTCAATAAAATAAGTCCTTGCCTCTTTCTATTTTTTGGTATTAAAGGGTATATTATCTGAATATTAACACTTGTAACATGCTCTTAGAAAAAATGTGAAATTAAAATTATTGTTCTCATGAATTTATTGGAGATGAGTTCAATACTATTTAATAGAGTGATTTCATATCATAAGTTATATTATTATTATTATCACTGTAATAACAATGGTAGGTATTTTGATTTGTAAAAGTCTGCTACCAACCTAAAGCTGTTTCACAAATTGTACCACAACAAGCATGCATGATTGTGTTTAATTCTACGCAGTAATTACGCAATTTTGGTCATATCAAATCACCGATGACTATAAAGAAATCCAGTCTTCTGTCATGACTGCAGTCAATGTAACTTGATTGAAAACGTCGATGTACCTACTCGGATTTCATTCTAAATATTTTGATGATCATTTATGCGCGAATTAGGCCTACTTACTAAATAGGTATCAGTTATTAGTTAGTAAATATTATAGTCTACAATGACTTTTCCTCGGGCTAGAAATCATAGCGGTCAGGATTTCATGATCAACCGTGTTTGTAACATGTTTATGGTAGGTAACATTTTAGTTTCTGTTTGTGACTCTGTCACGGTTGATTTATCTCATGGCGTTCAGCGTTTGGATTAAGCCATCAATTCAGCTTATTTAATAGTGGAATCAAGGGCATGTTCTATTGGGTTTTGATGTAGGAATTTCAACTATTCAGCTGGCCAGGCTGCGTCCATTATGACAATTATGAGTCGTTGTGCTGATCAATTCAATTATCTAGTAGATATGGGACCTTCCACTTAACAATTGTTGTTGTATATAGCATAGTTATTTGTAGCTTTAGGTATATTATACTACCTACCGTCTTTTTAACCGACTTCAAATATTTATTTTAAATATTTGGTAGCTCTGAATGCTGTCATGTACAAATCGATTTGGAAAATTATTTTTTATTTTAAAGTCAGTATGCACTTTCAGATTGGTCACATATAAGTTTCATCAAAACACGGTTCCGTACTTTGTTCTTTTTTTAATCAAAATAAGTGGATAATAATATCATCAATGCAAGTAAATAAATTGTATTGAAGGTGGTTTTGTTTCATGTGTAAAAATTGTACTCTTTAGCTAGGTATCGCCGAATGCGTCAGTCTAATGCGATAAATCAATTTTGTCTGTCAATTATAAAACTGCAAATAAGCAAGACAATTTAATGAATTGGAAGTTGCAAATGTCATAAAACAAAGTCACATTCTTCATAAACTTTCACTGGTGTGGAGTGATAGATATATTTACATGTATTCAGCACAAATTCTGTGTTAATTGCAATTGACGAAATAAAATGAAGTCACTATGGAATTGATAAATGAAATGGAATAAGTACATACTTAGGGTTCCGTAGCCAAAGGCGAAAAACGGAACCCTTATAGATTCTTCATGTCTGTCTGTTTGTCTGTCCGTCCGTCTGTATGTCACAGCCACTTTTTTCCAAAACTATAAGAACTATACTGTTGAAACTTGGTAAATAGATGTATTCTGTGAACCGCATTAAGATTTTCACACAAAAACAGAAAAAAATAACAATACATTTTGGGGTTCCCCATACTTAGTACTGAAAATCAATTTTCTATTTCATCAAATCCATACGTTTGAGGTATCTATGGATAGTCTTTAAAAATGTTATCGAGGTTCCTAATATTTATCGAAGTTCATTTTTTAAACTGAACAGTTTGCGCGAGAGACACTTTAAAAATGGATATATGTGCCCCCCTTCTAACTTCTAAAATAAGAGTATAAGAATGATAAAAGATAAGACTGATAAAAGTAAAAAAAAAATATGATGTAGGTACATTATTACCATGCAAACTTCCAACGAAAATTGGTTTGAACGACATCTAGTAAGAAGATTTTTTATACGTCATAAATCATAAAAAAGCGGCCAAGTGCGAGTCGGACTCGCCCATGAAGGTTTCCGAAGCAGCAAGTAACATAATATAAAAGTTCTTGTAGTTCGTTGTAACTTTGATCGATGTTTTAATAATAGTGTATTAAAATGTATCCACAAACAACCGATGAAAATCAGTCCTAGGTCCGTATTAATAAATGAACCTCAATAGCGCTACCAAGTGCGCTATCAGCTGATCCACACTCAGAATGTAATCTGCATCTTGAAACCGTTGCTATTTAATAAATTGATATTGAGATGTAGCACTGGCTACTAGATACTGTCTTGTATGTGTCAATTGTGTCATAATCGGATAGCATTTAACCGCTGAGTGTCATTTATTAATTTGCCAGGTATCATGTAAGTTTCTGTTCTTAATCTACAACTTAAGATGTATATATTAATTAGAACGAAAGAGCAAGTGCACACTGAAGATAGCTCTCAGAGCTAAGTTTGATTTACGAGGGTGAATCAAAAAATTCTTGGAATCAATATTAAAAAATGCAAAGATTTAAATAATAATATTTTATTTTTCTACATAATCTCCCTCCAATGCAATGCATTTAGAATAACGCGTTTCTAACTTCCTTATTCCTTGTGAAAAAAAATTATTTTCTTGACTCTCGAAAAAGTCCTCTACGGCAGCTATAACCGCGTCATTATCGTGAAATTTTGTTCCACGAATTTCCTCTTTTAATTTTGGAAATAAGTGAAAATCACTTGGGGCTAAGTCCGGAGAATATGGTGGGTGGTCAAGGAGATTGAAGCCAGCACAGCGGATTGCGTTGAGCGCAACTTCCGATCGATGAGCAGGAGCGTTATCTTGAAGGAACAACACGCCCAACGACAGTTTTCCACGACGTTTTTCTTTAATCGCTTCACGCACTTTCGGGATTAAATTTGCATAATAGGGTCCAGTAATCGTCTGGCCTTTTGGCATGTAATCAATAAAAAGGATTCCTTCACTATCCCAGAACACAGAGGCCATAACTTTGCCAGCGGTAGGAGCAACTCGAAATTTCTTAATGGATGGAGAGGATGGTCGTTTCCAAGACATGCTTTGTCTTTTAGTTTCAGGATCAAAATGGTGGACCCACGTTTCATCCATGGTGACAAGACGACGGCAAAAATTATCCGAATCACGCTGGAACATTTCGAGATTACGCTTGGAAATTTCCAAACGTCGCTTTTTGTTTTCGTCGGTTAACATTCGTGGCACCCATCTTGCAGACACTTTTTTGAACCCCAGTGAATCAATTAAAATGGATTGAACGCTACCAAAAGATATCTTGAGGATCTCAGCTATATGTTTTATAGTCATTCTTCTGTCTTCCAAAACCAGATTCTCAACCTTTTTGACATTTTCTTCTGTAACGGAGGTTGAAGGCCGCCCAGAACGCGGGTCATCTTTACAGCTTGATCTACCTCTTTTAAATTCAGCCACCCAGTACGCAACCGTAGAATAGGGTACAGCATCACCCCCTAATGTCTGCTGAATGTCCAAAAAAATTTCCTTCGTAGACATTTTTTTCAAACTGAGATATTTTATCACCGCACGTAACTCACTTTTATCCATAATTTTGACTTTTTAGCAACTCGTTGCACAAAAAAATTTATTACATGCGAACGAACTGACAAAAACAAGTGACAGTCTGCATAAATATAGTGTGATAGACACTCTTTAATTTGAATATCGAACTTGATCCAAAAAGGTTTCATATATATGCACTTCTAAGAACTTTTTGATTCACCCTCGTATTAATACGGACCCTAGTCTCATAGACGAACGAAGTGTACATCTCTTTTTCTGGCCCGTCATTTGCTAGAACGAGATATTGCACTCTGAAATGGTTTCGCTCACGGACGCTTCGTTAATTGCATCTCGCTCTACCGAACGATGCCCCTGCGCTACAAAAAGAGATAGAGCTACGGGAAACGCGATTACGTACGTGTTGATGGTCCATCACTGATTGACCCATACCAATTCCTCTATATTACATTAAACCCATTCAAAAGTAAGTACCGAACCGACACATGCATTACGAAATGAAGAAACAGTCCGTTACTGTTGGAAATGGTAATTTTATACGACTTGACTATGCCCCCAACGTAACTCGTTTACTATCTATCAGTGGTGTTATAGCACATAATAAAATGATAGTAAAAGTAGCTGAAACCCTATCTGTGGAGGAAACAGTGGCCCAATTAGTGGTTTGTGTCATTATTGTTAGTGCAGTAACATTGTGTTGGGGGCTCTGATGCTAACGAATCGATCGTTATGTTAATTCCGTGACGTATATTTTACCTTTTCTGCAAGAGACAGCATAAGAAGTACAGTCAGCAGCAAAAGTGGGGAAGAAAAAACGAGAGAAGGACTACAAGGACCAAAGTCTTACAAACACCCAAACCGAACAAATACTTGTGGGTTTAAAAAAATACATTTGCATGTGCGGGATCTGACCACCATCCGAGCTCATCATCAACTAGCGTCGCGGAGGCCTGCTGTTTAACCTTACATCCTGCAATAAATCATCTGATACTTATGTACACATTGCTGCTGCACTATCACATTGGGTGATAGCTGTTATGTTATGATGGCTCAAAGTTGAAAATAAATCAATTAATCTGTCAATCTATCAATTTATCAAGCTGTCAATCTATCAATCGATCAATCTAGCAATGTAACAATCTATCTATCTACCACAACAAGACCAATCAACCAACTTATCAATCAATTAATCTTGACCATAACATCCACTGTTCCAGGACTCGCTCCCCCGCGGCCACCACACGCTGTCCGCGTCGTCGCACCACCTGCACCGAGGCGCGTCCTCCTTCGACGCCTCCTCCAACAGCAGCGGCATCTCCTCCACGCACGTCGTCGAGATACACAGCACCAACGGGTCGGACACCTCGTCCCGATGGGGCAACTCTTTGGGTGAGCTGGAAATGTTTTAGTCGATGATTTGTGATCAAAGTTATAATTTACTCTTGATGCGTTGATTCGGAAGCAAAATATTATGTAGTAAGCAAAGTGACGTAATTAAAAAAAAAAAACTAATGAGAATAATTAGTCCATTGCAGAACTGTCAATTTGGAGGATTGGTCCATTGTAGAATTGACCATTTTGAGAATTGATCCATTGTAGAACTATCATTCTTGATAATTGGTCCAGTGTAGAATTGGGTATTTTGAGGATTATAGAATTTGATATTTTGTAGAATTGGATATTTTGATTATTGGTCCATTATACAATTGGACATTTTGAGAATTGGCCCATTGTAGAATTGGCTATTTTGAGAATTGGTCCTTTGTAGAATTTCGTATTTTGAGAAATGGTCCATTAAATCATTCATAAATAAATTTATATTAGTAGCGCCTTGCAGTTTCCCCCGCGTTGACTTCCACAGGAACCGTTACAACCTCGAAATAACTTCAAAATCCCCTTCCAGGCAGCCACGGCTCCTCCTCCGGTCTGGTCTCCATCGCCACAGAGAACAACAACGTCAAGTTCACCGCGCCGCACTGCCTCGACAACCTCCCCAAGGACCCCAAGGACCTCCCCACCCCCTCCTCCACCCCGACCACGTCCAGGAAGTCGCGGCGGAGATCCAACCTGTTCACCCCCTCGAAGAAGGACGACCGGCTGAAGAATGGAGAACTGGGGTCTGGTAGGGCGATCCCCTTGAAGCAAGGGTACTTGTATAAGAAGAGCAGTAAAGCCCTGAACAAGGAGTGGAAGAAGAAGTATGTGACGCTGTGCGATGATGGCAGGCTGACTTATCATCCCAGTTTGCATGTGAGTTTTGAACTGTTTTAATCAATCAATGCTGTATTGGTGGTCTAGAATTTCTTTCTGACAACCATTATGTGGACATACAATATATATAAGTCATGTTATTGTCACTGTAAAAATGATGGCATTTCGGATTCTCTTACTCCGTCTCCCAATTTAAAAAGATTTCACATATTCTGCCACAGTATAAGGCACAATTGTCCATGTGATTCCATTCAATGCAGGTATTGACTAAATAAATTTAAAAACCAGCCAGATTGGTAACATCAAATCACCCATGACTTTCAAAAAGGTGTATAAATAAATGAAAATCAATGAGTAAAAATATGTAAATAATATTCCTTATTATGTGACAGCGAGTTGAGCTGATGATAGAGACTGAAGGTAGTCAACAAAACTTCTCAATGAATCACAGCAGATCTATGTTGTTTGGGCTCATTTTGATCAGCTCGATTGTACCAAGTTTCTATAAAGCATGTCCAGAAAAATATACTTTTAAACAAATAATTTAACCATTTTATAATGAACACTTAATTAATATCCAGGATTATATGGAAGATGTGAACGGCAAAGAGATATCTCTACAGTACGTGACCGTCAAAGTGCCGGGACAGAAGCCGCGCGGATCCAAGTCTATCATCACCACTGTGCCGGGGTACAATGGACACTCACAGAGCCTCGACATTCATGATAGCATCGGGGGACTTTCTCTAGGTGAGTACTATATTAGGCTGCGAGTAAGGGTGAATATCGGTTGGCTCGGATGAATGCTCACAGCAAATTTTCTTTGTCTCGTTCTACGTTAACATGATACATGAGTAAAGTAAACTGCGCCGTCAGTTTGTCCACTCGTTTTTCGGTGAAGGAAAACATATATCACCATGTCATCCACCAATCCAGTTAGGGGTGGTGATTTTTGAAAGACATCGGTGATGTCTTTGTGGATTCCGGCCGTAGCATAAAACCGTCGTACTGACGCCGGTGCTGTCGCAGGGTACTCCAAGGAGAAGCCGCGGTCGGCGACGGACAAGGCGCTGCTGTCGGCCTTCGAGACGCTGAAGGAGCCCGCGTCGAGCCGCCCGGCGCCGGCGGAGCCCGAGGTGGGCTCCACCAACGGCGCCGACAAGGACACGCCGCACGTCAAGAAACGCCACCGCAGGATGAAAAGCAGCGGCGTTAAGAAGGACGGCGATGAAGGTGGGTGATTGTTTTTTTTAAATTTAGTGTAGGAAGATTTTGGCTGCAGGCATTATATTACATAGTATTAATGCTACAGTCTGACGTGGATGTTGCATTGAAAGTGCTATTTTGTGCGTGTCGTATTTTGTGTGTCGGTGGCGCCATATTGTGATCCTGTTCGATAGATGGCGCTGATAAAAAAACGTGTCAAAATTATGATAACAACAATTTTTTTTTTCTTTTTTGTTTGTGTTGTCCATGGTCTATGAATTATTGTCTTGTTTTATTCTTGTATGTATGCATTTGTATAGAACTTTTACAATTAAAACCAAAAAGAGGAACAAAAAATATAACTTTCTTATAAACTAAATTAATAACAAACCAAATTCAAATAATTGATTGTAAATAGGCAATAAAATCGCACTTTTACAAGTCAAACATCTGAAGAGAATCATAAAACAAAGTATGATAAATTAAAAACAGTAATTGATATTGATTATGGTTTGAGTTTGTACCGATTAGTATAGGTACCTACTTATTCCCTTTATTCGTGGCCGAACTGATAAAATTGCGCTGGTGTAGTAGATGCTGTATCCACTCGTCTCCATTGCAGAGGAATACACGTCGTGCGAGTTCACCATCGTGTCGCTGGACGGCAAGCGGTGGCGGTGGGAGGTGTGCGGCGCGGGGGGCGGGGGCGGGGGCGGCGGCGGGGGCGGGGGCGCGGGGGGCGGAGCCGCCGCCGCCGAGCGGGACGCCTGGGTGTGCGCCGTGGAGGCGCAGATACTGGCCTCGCTGCAGGGCAGGGTAACCACTATGTTCTATTATAATTATTTATAATATTAAGAGAGAAAAAAAAAGGTTAATGTATGTTGCATGTATGTAGGCTTGTCACTGATGGCTGTTTGCTGTTTTATGCCGTCTGCAAGGTTTGCATGGCTGATTTTTTTAAGGAAATCCGCTGGATAAGTTGGAAATGATGGTGCTCTTTTTGTTTTACCTTTTTACTGCCAAGCTTAGAGAAGCAAAAAGAGCCCTCCACCCTGAGATTCGAAATACACAAATAACAAAATAATTGGAATAGTCATCTATTGATGACGCGATGTACATAGCTTTGTCATGTGTTGTAGACTGCCGTGAAAAGCTTGAAAAAATTTACGTACTCACCTGAGTATCTAACTTCAGTGCCGATAGCGCTTCTGAATATCCTTAGTGCCGGTAGCGCATCTGAGTATCCTTAGTGCCAGTAGCGCATCTGAGTATCCTTAGTGCCGGTAGCGCATCTGAGTATCCTTAGTGCCGGTAGCGTATCTGAGTATCCTTAGTGCCGGTAGCGCATCTCTGAGTATCTTTAGTGCCGGTGGCGCATCTGAGTATCCTTAGTGCCGGTAGCGCATCTGAGTATCCTTAGTGCCGGTAGCGTATCTGAGTATCCTTAGTGCCGGTAGCGCATCTCTGAGTATCTTTAGTGCCGGTAGCGCATCTGAGTATCCTTAGTGCCGGTAGCGTATCTGAGTATCCTTAGTGCCGGTAGCGCATCTCTGAGTATCTTTAGTGCCGGTAGCGTATCTGAGTATCCTTAGTGCCGGTAGCGCATCTCTGAGTATCCTTAGTGCCGGTAGCGCATCTGAGTATCTTTAGTGCCGGTAGCGCATCTGAGTATACTTAGTGCCGGTAGCGCATCAGTGTATCCTTAGTGCCGGTAGCGCGCCTGAGTACTGAGTACTGACCCGTCCCGCCCCGCAGACGTCCCGGCAGCCGCTGCCGACGGGCGCCAACTCCACGGGCGACGTGCGCGCCACCTACTACATCCGCCGCGTGCACGGCAACGCCGCCTGCTGCGACTGCGGCGCCAAAGGTAAACTAGTGCTATTTTTTATGTTTTGGCTCAGTGCATTTAGCAGGTATAATTTATTTTAAAGTATTTTTTACTGGCCTTAGATCCCGATTTTCACCAAGCGGACGATATTTTATAGTGACAAAAAGTATCCCTTGTCCCTCTTCAAACTCAAATCTATCTCTATGCCAAAATTCATCAAAATCCGTTTGTCCGTTGCGGCGTTAAAAGGGAACAAACATAAAAACAAATTTACATTAATATTATGTGTGGTTATGTTTCAGACCCGGACTGGGCGAGCCTGAACCTGGGCGTGCTGATCTGCATCGAGTGCTCCGGCGTGCACCGCAACCTCGGCTCGCACATCTCCCGCGTGCGCTCGCTGGACCTGGACGAGTGGCCGTGAGTACTGCCCTGTGTACGCTGTACAGGTACCGGGGAAATAGGGCATGCCGCGTGCCTACAACGGTGCGGCTACGTCGACCGCGTGGCCTACGGTGATCGTGCGCCTACGGTGACTGTGCGCCTACGTCGATGTGGCTACCACGGCCGCGTAGCTACAGTGACCGTGCGCCTACGGTGACTGTGCGCCTACGTCGGTGCGGCAACGTCGGCCGTGTGGCTACAGTGACCGTGCGCCTACGTTGATACGGCTATGTCGGCCGCGCGGCTACGGTGACCGTGCGTCTATGTCGGCCGCGCGCCTACGTCGGCTGCGTGGCTACGGTGACCGTGCGCCTACGTCGATACGGCTACGTCGGCCGCGTGCCTACGTCTATGCGGCTACGTCGTCGCGTGGCTACGGTGACCGTACGCCTACGTCAAACACCGTGGTTTTTCTTTCAATTTGGGGAAGTTCCCTTTTAGGATCATGCAAATGACTTCAACAGAAAGTGTTATTTTTTCTAAACCAAAACGTATTTTATTTACAGACTCGGGCACGTGAGTGTGATGGTGACGATAGGCAACGCGCTCGCCAACTCGATATGGGAGGCGGACCTCAGGGGGCACATCAAACCCATCGCCACATCCACGCGGGAGGAGAAGGAACGGTAAATTAGCTTATTCATTTGTCAAACCAAACCGTCCACCGATAAACAGCTAAGCATTTACATGTCGTCGCGCACGCGATATTTGCCCTTGCGTCTATACGAGTAAGAACCGTCATCCACCACCGGCGCCTCGTCCCGCAGATGGATCCGGCTGAAGTACGAGCGGCGCGCGTTCCTGTCCGCCACCGAGGTGGCCACCAACCTGGAGGCGCTGAAGGCGGCGGCGGCGCGCGGGCAGGTGGGCGCGCTGTGCCGCATGCTGGCCGCGCCGCCGCCGCGCGCGCCCGCGCACGCCGAGCGCGCGCTGGCGCTGCGGGCCGCCGCCGCCGCCGGCCACCTGGCCGCCGCGCAGCTGCTCATATGGGTGAGTGTGCCGCATGCTGGCCGCGCCGCCGCCGCGCGCGCCCGCGCACGCCGAGCGCGCGCTGGCGCTGCGGGCCGCCGCCGCCGCCGGCCACCTGGCCGCCGCGCAGCTGCTCATATGGGTGAGTGTGCCGGCTACGGACATACAGCTACGCGCTAAGAAAGTAACAACATGGCACGTGCTACGAGCTACGAGATACGTGCTACGCGCTACGGGCTCAGCCGCGTCGCCGCTAGATGTTACTATTCTCAAACAGCAAGCTTTGAGAATAGCGCCATCTAGCGGTGGGTCCTCCCACTACGCTATCACCGCTTGGTATTGGCAAGCGGTGACATAACCTAACGATTTGGAACTAATCGTGATGATACTTATATATAATAGGTATTGTCTCCGTTCCAGCACAACGGAAACCCGAACTTCCCCGACAACGACGGGCACAGCTGCGTGTTCTACGCGCGCGCCGCCGCCAACCACCTGTCGGGGATCCCCCCGCAGTACCCGCGCAACCTGCAGCTGTCCTGCCCCCTGCACCCCGCGCCGCCCGCGCTGCAGCCCGGCTCGGGTGAGGCACCACTACTGCTAGCATTCATTTCACATTTAATTAACAATAAAAAAGAAAAAACTTGTTTCTTTATTTATCATTTATTACCACACGGCCGTCTCGTACGAGACACTTTGCCTCGAGAGAGAGCACAGTATCACTAAAAAACGCAGAAAACAAATTCTACCTAATGAACCTAATCGAAACCCTCCCTAGAATCTCAATAACCATACAGCTCCGCAATAAACCCCCTAAAACCCCCCCCCCACTCACATTACATTTGCATTATCCAGGCACAAACTCCACCTCGTCAAGTTCGAGCACGAAAAGTTCGCTCAAGAACCCGGAGCCCGAGTGCAACTGCATCATCTTCGAGCTGCTGAACGCTCAGAGCGCCAGCAACGCGCTGGTGGAACTCCTCATCGGCCTGCAGAACAACCAGTACATGAACGGATATGACGGCATTAATGGCATCAACTCGTTCGGCCACGTCACCCTGGGCCGCCCGTCTCTGGGGCCGAACCTCTCTTTGACCAACGGCAAATGCGGCAGCATAGTCTAAACTCTGTGGGACGGTATTCTCTTAGTTTAAATTCGGACGGTATTTCCGTGGGACGGTGTTTGCTTAGTCTAAATTCGGACGGTGTTTCTCTTGGACTGTATTTTCTTAACATAAATTCGGACGGTATTTCTGTGTTCTTAATTCGAACGGTATTTCTGTAATCTTCGTTCTGACGGTATATCTTGTAGTCTTCATTCCGGACGCATAAATGGCTGGATTGTCTTATTTTCGACTGCTACTGGAGGACGAATTTCGACTTTATATCTTGAACTTTAATTATGTATTTCGTCTAACAGCCGGGCGTATGATTATGATTTAATTAAGTTATAGTGTCAAATATTATATCCCTTGTCTAAATTCAGACTAGATACAACAATTTTATTCGCTCCGAGTGTATCTATGGACCTACAATTTATACATACAATATAAAGGTCCCACGTTTGTGGCAAAATAGTGCTGGGAAACATTTAGGTACGGATTTTCGTATTTTATTTATGTATAGTGTCATAACACAAGTTCATAATGTTGGTTATACTTTCACATTGTAAAGTTTTTCGTGAAAATAAAAATAACATGTCTTTATACTAATGTTGTATTTATGTCATCTAAAAATACATAAATGCTACATAATTTTCTTCACCAAAACAAATTATGCATGACACTTGTATGGAATACTTTATTATGGTATAAAGTGTAATTATAAATGCAGAGCCGTTAGCACATTGACATTGTTCTACACGTAACGTAGATTTTAATGTTTCGACTGAAAATTACACAAAATTCACGTTATGTCACCAACTTTGCGCATACGCATTTTATGAAATAAATGCGAACTTTTAAGGCAGCTATATAAGCTATCCAATCATCAGAAACTGCATGAGCGTAGTTAAATTTAGGTGTTACGCCTCTTTTCCTAACAATCTTTTACATTCAAGGTTTTAAGCACTTACTATCAGCCAAATGACCTGCAAGGGTCGTCAGTTGTGTAATGTGAGAGATTGCTAGTGAAATTAGGCATTATGTACGTAAACATACGTAAAAAGTAAAGTACAGTAAAACGATGGATGACAGTTGTATAATCCGTAAATATAATTTTCGAAATTAGTAAAATTTATGTGTCGTCAATTTGAAAAGTTAATTAAAAATTAGTGAAATTGTTAAATAAAAATATTTTCCCGTTAACTAATCCCGTTTAACACATATCCGGTGAAATAGTTCAAATTATTTTACTTTGGTAGTTTAGAAAATTAGGGATGAGACGTGTTTTAGAAGTAAAATCTCAGAACCATTTGATGCACTTTAGAGTAGGTATTTAAATTATATTTTGCTAGTTTTGCGCTATAAACCACCAGTTGATACTAACTGTCTAATGTTGTTGCTGTCTTTTGCGCGGAAAACTAGCCGTAACATGAAAATTAATCCGTAACTTTAACTTTTATTACACAATTATTCATAATAACAATATCACATGGTACTATATTGCATTTAGTTTTACGGTGCTACAATAATCCGTACTTGTCCGGAATTATCATCCGGACTTTTTCGAACTTGTGCAATTTGGTTTTCGCGGTCGATATTTTCATGTTACGTTGGTAGGATAAAAAATTAAATACTTAGGGTAAACGTAAATTATTCGATTAGGGTGCAAGATCTCAGCTCAACGCTATTTGTAGGGTAAATAATTAGGATATAACGTATTTTAATGATAAATATCGCTTACCCTTAGCCTTGGGTGGACTTACCTTAACTTTTGACTTACGTTTGCTTAAATAGCTATAAATAGTGTGACCATTATTTAGAAATAGGTCGATAAAAGGATTTTGTTTTCAAATTCTATTATTTCTTTCATCATAATGACTTCTATGACTTATGCACGCTTATATTCTTGTAATTAGTTTATAAAGTTGGTCGCAGTATAAACACTAAACAGTATGGGCACTAACTCTTTTCGTAAAATAACAGCATCGTTGACTAACACAATTTAGTTTTCAATGGGATTCTGAACCAGCCCACAGAAGTTACTATGGCATGTTTTAAACATAGTTACTATGGCAAACAAACAACATTTTGGCAGTTATTTGCACATTGACTAAGAAGTTAGCTGTTATACTTCTTTGTAATACATTTTGTATTGAATCTTCCACCCTAAACTCAACAACACTGGGTAGGAACACTTAGCTCCAATTACTTATTCTCGAAAGTTATATTCGGATTTCCATTCCTCTGTGCTTCGGAGGGCATCGTAATGCGATATCGGTTCGTAGCAGTCGTTAAATCATGTCGGAAACTGACAGGCATTAAAACGTCAAACAATAAGTGCCCATACTGTTGTATAGTACGGCTTAGATTACTTCACACGATCGCATGTACATAAATTCTATTTTTATGCTACTAATTATAATAGACATTCCATTATCACCCAAGGTATATATTAATAGTTGATGTGATATACATAAGGTTTCCCATATTAAGCCAAATGTACTGACCCCTTCGTGCCTACTCTACCTAGTTAGTTACGCTTCAAGTCCAATTGTTAACTGAAGAAATGTGACTTGCATTTGATGAAGTTGGTAATATTAACAAACAAAAATAATAATAAAAAAATATCTAGGATCTTGTTTTCACTTATTTGGTTGTACTATTTAGCTTAGCCTAACAAACATAATGTAAATGTGTTGTAGGGTACTAAGCGGCAAAGCCCCTTTTTACACGCTTTGTTGTTAAATAAATAACTGGCTATGTTGCGCGGCGTTTCAGGATTCCGTACTTAGAAACCTTATTTTCATATCCGAAAGAATCGTCTCGGTAATCGCTAAATGCATTTGGACAGTGATTTATATAAATTAGTTTGTGATCCACTTAAAAATGTGTTTTCAAATACCTAGAATATGGAAAATAAACATTATAGGTACCATTTCCGTTTAGAGCCCTACTGAAACATTGAACTAAAACTATTCCTTTTTTGACCTACGGAACTTCATATTTTTGAGCGTAGATTAAAAAAAATCGTTGTGTCCTATCAAGTGTCTCGATAATAATAATAATAATATAGATGTTTGGTTATCTTTTCTGTATGCGTGTCACTTCAGGAGTTAATCAGACAGTATTGCCTCAATAAATAGATTGGTCCCGTTTCTTCAGGTAAATTTTGGCGTCTATTTCCTAATAATGTCAGGAGCGAGTGAGATTATTTTCTACTGTGTCGTAGGCTCCTAGACTATTATTCGGTGTTCGTTCCCCAACTTTAATGTAAAGTGGTATTCATCGTTTAGTAGTTACACAAGAATGTGTGGGGATGGTACTTTTTTGATGAAATTTTGATTGATTTAATTGAACCAGTAGTGTGTAGTTGTACGCCAAACACAACTAATATTCTATTTTTCAGCCCTAACCTATTGCTGTCCATTTCGTTTTTATAAGGTTTGTAAATGGCAGCAATATAAAAAAAAAAAACAAAAAAACACCTGTAAAAAAACTACATACACAATAAATACCATCTCTGCATGTTCTAAAAAATTGCAAGTAGGTTAAAGTAGTTATTTGTGCATTTAGTTGTCCTTATCAATTTGTCGAATAGTCTTTTGTAAACATTCTTAATCCGTAATATTGTGCTTTTGTCCGTACTTTCGGTTTTACGGATGTGTTGCGCCAACACTAAAACGAAACTGACCGACGATGTATCGGTTATAATGTCAGCATCACCTACTGTGCCAGTTACTGTCATGATAGTAGTCTACTGGATAGTAGACTCGCTCAATAGCTCACTCTGTGTAAACAATCTGAAAGTACAGCTACAATTTGTAGGGAGTTCAAATAAAAAAAACAAACAAAAATATCCTTTGCTTGATCCTGAGATATTTTTGTCATTAGCATGCAACGTTTTAGTTCATACTGGACTGTTTTTTTACTGATTTTTTACAGTAATAATTTGTCGTTGGCGAAACATGTTCTAATTAATCGAAGTCTTATTTCAAACCCTCCGTCACTATTTGTAACTATAGTTCTTTCCAAATTAATTATTACGTGACGATTAGTTTTTTTTTTGTAAATTTTAGTAATAACTCGTTTACCGACGTCAGTATTCCAATATTTAATGTATAAATGCACATTAGGATCATTGTAATTTTGTCGCGCACGTGGTTTTATTTGTATAATTTTATCTAAGTGTACGCTGTTGAAAAATTTATAATTTTAAATTACGTTACCTTTGACTTTGGTTAGCTATTTTATCAAGTTTTCTTTTACATGTTTTTTTTGTGTATATTTTTTGTACAGGCCAAAGAGCTTAAATTTGTAAATATTGAAATAATGCAGCTGAGGGTTCTAGTTGTGCCCTGAATTAGTTTCGTTATTGTAATTTTTAAGATATTTGTTGATGTTCTATCTTGTCGAAAATAAAGTGTAATATGAACACGATTTATTCGTTTCTTTTTATATTTCATACATATAATCAGTCTCCAACATTTATCATCATCACAACCCATATCCTTGTCTCCAGACTCTTGACAAGAGCCTACCACTTCAAGAAGTCTGCCACATATTATTATTATTTCACTGCTCGTATTTGACTATCTTGAACCACGACTTTCATTCATGCATTTGATTTTGATGCTGACTGGTAGAAATCGCTTTCAACGATAAATCCGCCCACTGTACTATATTGCAGGAAGGGTAGCAGTATTTATTTTCTACTCTTATCGTTTTTTAACAATTGTAATAAAATGTTGCATTTAATTATTATCAATCAAGGTTAATGTTTGATATCAACGTCCTTATCATATATAATATAGTAACTTAGTTAATAAGGAAGGTCAATTTTTATATCTCATGCCACCGATTATTTTAATTAAAACTTATACTGCAACAGCTACATTAACTTATAATAATAATTAAAAAACATACTTTAATAGCTATAATACATTTACATTTTTGCTTTCGTTAGGTAGATACAGTAGTACCCAACTTGATTATTACATTAAATGCCGCGTCGTGAATCTTCGTTCGCGCAGAAAAGAAAGTATGGTCCGAAGATTAACGAAAGAATGCTTAAAACTTACAATCAACCTAAGATCACTATTATAAGGTTCATAATACACTGCAGCTGTTAGTTCCATCTCACTCATACCACGCGGCGATCGCTAAGATGGCGGCGCGGCTGCCGACCAATAGCGGTCAATAGCATTTCCCGCGCTTTGAAAATTCATCTTTAATAAATAGGTACATATTATGTAGGCCCTCTAGTAAACCTTCCTGCTACATAAAACAATTTTTAAAATGTAAGGTAAAATACTTATCTAAAGTAGGTAAGTACCTAAGTACCTACTTACTGTCCTTAGGTATTTATTAACTTTTCAGTTTACATTATTTAATAGTTCATTCAGTTGTAAAAAAAACTCTTTATTTATCAGTCTTTAGTTGATAATTTTATCGCACCTAATTGTTTGATAAAAATAAAATTCCCCAACTCAAATAAATTGGATTCCTCAGCCGAAATCTTTTCCAATATCTCTATGGATTATAGGTTATTGTATCAAACAAAAGTCCGTGTTTTATCATTATTTGGGAAGAGATTGATGTTTTACGATATTGGAGTGGGACGCCAGCACACGCAGAGTCTAACGGCAAATATACTGTTGTAAACATACGGGAAATTTGCACCATCTTTTATTTTATATCTTGTGATCTGTCAAAGTCAAAGCATTTATTGTAAGTAAGGCTATTTCGTTTTCGTAACACTTTTACAAGTCAATCTCAAGAACCAAGTAAAACACAAAATATGATATGTACCTACTAACGATACTAACTGAGAGTAGGAACAATTGAAAAGCCTGCCTCGTAAATTCTACCATCATCAGTTTACAAAGAAACATCTTCGAGCTGCAAAATGCTCAGGCAAAATTGTAGAAATAGCGCACCTTGTTTCGGAAACGACACACCTAAAAATAATTCTGCCTTATACCTACTTTAACCAAATATACTTATTTAATTCCCATCATTATTTTCATAGCAGCAACTTCTGCAACATGCACCCCTATATTTCCATGTCTACCACAAATACATTTACCATTTGATCGCAGACGAGAGATTGAAGAGTAGATTGAATCCATTTGTTTTGTGTTTCATGCAAGCGACGGAGATATTCTCAGGTATTGAAGCTTATTTGCATCAATGATTTGCATCAGATATTCTCGACTGAGATCTCTCGTTGAGACGTGCCTACGTAAATCTAATTGAACGTTTGACTCTAACAAGCCGATACAGATATTTTGACATCTCTATCTAGCCTGTGGGATGTGTAGAATACCGTTAAACACTGGCAAGGTGTAGTTCAAACATTGGACTGAATTTTAATACTAACGAATGTATAGTGCAGTGACCTAAAAGAGGCCAGAAAGCAACCTACCAAACTTACCCCTACAAAATACAATAAAACCGGCAAGGTGGGAGTCAGACTGGCGCACGATTCCCGTACATTATGTATAAAAATGGCAAAAAAAATACATTTGTTGTATGGGAGCCCCCTTGAATATTAATTTTATTTCGTTTTTTTTACACCTATGTTGTTATAGCGGCAACAGAAATAGGTACATCATCTGTGAAAATTTCTAAGTAGTTACGAAAACTATCACGGTCCATGAGTACATACAGCCTGGTGACAAATGGACAGACAGTGGAGACTTAGCGATAGGGCCCCATTTCAGCTTTGGGTAGTCACGCAAGCCTCAAAACTAGCACCCAATCTAACTATACAATTTGCTCAGAGTATAGATAACAATGTGTGGAATAGTTGCCACCTCTTACATTTAATTCTACACCTTCCCTCTTACACTTTAGTACCTCATGTAGTTTTAACCTACCTTTACTAATACAATTAACGAGCCTACGTCGTCAAAAGGTCTCTCACGGGTCCCTTCCGTGGCTCGCACAGATTTGTGACTCCCTAGTGGTACAAAGTTTGTGTTATGTCCACCCTTGTCATGGCCAAAATGATTATTATTCAGGTTCAGTTGAGTCAGAATTAAATAGTAGAGCCTACTGAGGTCACTGTTGTGGTAAAATTGTTGCATTAACAACTTTTATCTATTTTCTTACAGGTTCGTGAAATTATGTAGAGTCGTCTCACCCCACTAATGGTAAGCGCCACACCCGCAAATAATAATTGCAGGGCCGTCCTATTATATAATATTTCCATGAAAATTTTGTGATCTAATTATTATATATTTTTTGTGCCTTTTCATTCTCACGTATAAATTAAAATAACACTTTACTATCCTTACTATCTTTTAACTAAGTAGGTACACTCTATTTATATATTCAGATGGCATTTTTTTCTGCCTTTTCACAGAAAAGAAAACCCAATTATGTTTGCTGTAACGTCCTATATTTCATTTCAGACTTTACCAACAGTGTCATAATTAACAACATATAACAACAGTATAATATTGGAAAATTACTGGAACCCAGGTGCTTTGAACCGCAGCAGCGCGAATTCGACAAAAAGCAATTAAAAAATGTAGAGTAGAGACCCATTTTAAATAATATACCTAACACAGAACAAAAACCACCACAGTAAAATACTGTGTACCTTAACTAAGCAGCCTTAAAGCTACCTACATGAAGAAGAAAATATTTTTCTTATAGTTACAAAATATTTGAAATAACATAGAGTGCATCATTGGACGACACTTTTTCATAAAACATCTAGATGGTTACCTTTAATTTATTATCTACGCGATTATACCTGAGTAAGTAGATGATATATATAAGTAAAGCCAATGTAAAGCCAGTATATATAATGAAAAATCTACAGTACATAATATAATGTACCTTTAAATATAATTACCAAGGTATCGAAATGGAACGTTTTTAACATTTGCATCAAAGTAGGTACTTACGTAATTTTCTACCAAATGTGTCAAGTTCCTTGACAGGGAATAAAAGAAAGGAAATGTCGCTCGTCGCCGGCGGCAGGGGCTGAAAATTTAATGCATGCCACTTACTTCCCGGTTCGAACAAAAGCCACAGTTTGCCCCCAGAAACGACATACCTATTATTTTAGAGACATGTATGTATACTTGTATAGGCATTGACTAGCGCCATAAAATGCGCAATAAAAAGGACTTATGTTCATACCACTACCTACCTGGGACATTTAAATCAGCAGCATCAAAAATAAGGGATCATTTAAGCCTAAAAAAGGTTCACCCCAATCTCTTAAAAATGATGTCATTATAGTATTGAAGGGCTAAGTCAAAGGACGTACCGATAACCTACGAGCATTGTATGAACGGACTCATGAAAGTGAAAGAAGCAAATGTGTGTCAGGATCGTAGTAGGTATACTAGTACCCAACTTATAAGGTGCGTCGTGAATCTTCGTTCGCGCAGAAAATAAAGTATGGTCCGAAGATTAACGAAAGAATGCTTAAAACTTACAATCAACCTAAGATCACTATTATAAGGTTCATAATACACTGCAGCTGTTAGTTCCATCTCACTCTAAGCTCGCTAAGATGGCGGCGGCTGCCGACCAATAGCGGTCAATAGCATTTCTCGCGCTTTGAAAATTCATCTTCTGCGCAGGTACATCGGTAAGCCATATCAGTTGGGTAATACTGTACCTACTATTTGGAAAAGTGTAGTATCTGCCTACCCCAATAAGGCCTAACTATGTAAAGAGTATGTATTATGTATGTAAGTATCGATATTGGGTACTTACCGACTTACCACAAAAGTTACAGGAGTTGAAATGTATCGAAAATTTCGCTCCACAAAATTAACGTCTCAATTGACGTTGTCTAACTCAATCCTGACGTATCTGATAGTTTTACTTGTGAATTTGTTATTGAATTAGACGATCGCTTTAGGCAACGATTTGGGAGCGAAATTTTAGACACATCTATTCAAGCCTTGTTTAAAGTTTTGTGGTAAGACCCAAGTTTACAACAACGATTCGACGTCGACGCAAACTCTAAGGCTTATACTGATTTAAACTTAATGCTATAAATATGTAACCTACCTACGCCAATTCCCCTACTAATTACTGTGCCCTACGGTTTCATCCGCGTTTACTCTTATCCCGCGAGTGAAATGCGGGACGGGAAAAGCTTATTCTAAAGAATAAGAAACCTAAGTTACGCCTTATAATATCAGCTATCAGCCAGTGAAAATGACATTTAAAATCGGTCACGCCGTTTCAGAGATTAGCCAGAACAAACGGACGTAGGTACAGAGAGACTAACATTTTAAAGATTAATTTTTGTTACATGATCTTGAATAATTTTTAATGCAATATGTAAAAAAACGGCTTTTTTGATATCACACACACACATTCCAATTTTATTTATTTGTATAGATACAATAGGGCGGAAATCCCCCCTCATAAAAAACACGTCACGATCGCATACGTATTCACAAATCAGTGAATATACCAAAAAGGTTCTATACAGTCAGAGTTTGAATTGAAATGTTATTATTATGCTGTAGTACCCGCGACAACGGCAGCCGAGAGCGTAGAGTCGGCACAAAAACTTTACAGTGCAGTAAATTCTGTATTAAGTACCTTTTGTCAGTTTTGTGCTGACTTTACTTTTATAACACCCTTTATTAAGGTCACTGTGTTAGTAAAGATGGATTGATAGGGAGTCAAATTAGACCCAGATTTTATTGTTAGACATTTTATCGACCTGTCTAGTGTCTAGTTTCGATGGCAATATATTTATATGACATTAGAAATATTATCGTGGTGATTTGATGATAAAGATAGAGGGTAGAGATAGAAACTCAGGTATTATTAGTAGATTTATTAACCGACTGATTAATTACTGATCGTAATACGCTAAACACCGTATCACCTTTCAGCATATTTTGAATAGCTTGTAATACCCACCAAATTTATGACAGTATAAAATCAGTAACTTTGAGAGGATTGTAACAGTGTAATTTTTTTCTGTTCACAATAATTCATATCTACATAATTTTGTCCAAGTAATCGAAGCTTTTAGCACATTATGTCTTTCGCACCATTATAAATTGGATTACACACTTCAGAAACACTAATCATTGTCAAATTCACATATTTTCAAAACCTCGATTCACTTGTACCACAGCGTTATCCGTATCAGGGTTATTACTAGATTTCTTTATACAAGGCATCTCACAAAACCTTTGTCTCCTCATTAACTCTTCAGCATCTTCAAACGTATGAGGCAATTCTTTTAAGGCAGTCTCCGGAAGGAATAACGCAATGGTCGCTCCTAAAGCTGCCACGGAGGCAATAACTGTCAATGGAAGCCAGTACACGACAACATTCAAGTGGACGACATACGGTGAAATAGCAGTAGCCACGAATCCACATATATGGACGAAAGATACTCCTGAACCTCTCACTCCAGTAGGCAACAATTCAGCAGCCCACTGCATGACAGTAGCGTATGACATATTAACAGCAAATCTGGCTACCACCGCGTAGATTACAGATTGTAAACCGGTTCCAGCGAAAACAGTTAAAAGTGTAAACACACTACTCACGCCCATAACAGTTACAGTCAACCATCTTCTTCCAAAGAAATCTAATATGAATGCTAGTAAAAGCAATGATGGCAGATCAGCGAATGATATTATGGAGAATGACAGGAAGAAGTCGAAATCCAACTGTCCTATACTTCTCAATAGGCCGTCGAAAACTATGGTGCAGCACATAAATTCTAATGAAATCAATATAAGCACTCTCCTTAAAATTGGCCACTTCCAAACTTCTAAGAGAGTATGATGTTTCTTATTCTGTTCCTTCGACATTGTCCATTTGAACTGCTCTATTAACTTGGGTGGCACCGTCTTTTTATTAATTCTTCCAATCGTGAGTACTTTTTGCACTGTTTCTTCGATACGTCCTTTTGATAGGAGCCATCTTGGACTCTCTGGCATTATGAGTGGAGTAAAAACGGCGAGCGCTAAAGGCAAACTAGTGACTAGAGAGATCAGTTTCCAATGTCCAAGAGCGAGAGCTAAGAAAGGCAACGTTGTCACAAACAACGAATAGAAAAGGGCAAAAGCTAAATTGGAAATGAGACTCCTGTATTTAGGAGCAACGTATTCTAAAACTAAGAGATACACCATAACCATGCAGTTATCGTATGCCATGCCCATAATGAATCTGCAGGCCGTGAATTGGAGGAAGTTCTTTGCGAAAATACTGCTTATTCCTCCGATGCATCCAATTATGTTGGCGCCAACTGCTGCTGGTATCCTTCCAAAGCGATCTGCGACCCAGCCTATGAGGAATCCTCCAACCACGGAACCCACAGAAAAGAGCGACTGCGCTATAGCTTGGTAACTGCCTCTGTCACACACCCAACCCAATTCACTAGCTATGGTCGGGTATGGGATCTCAGTTTTGTTAAACTCCCAACCATGTTGGCATGGCGCTGTGTCCCACGTCACGTCAGGCACTTGCCCCGTTTCCAGCACTTCAGTCCAATTGGCGACGTAAGCGGTGCAATGAGAATAACCGAAAAAAGAATCGTCTCTTGGTATTGCGAGGTCTCTCCTTTCGATCTCTGTCAGGTGTTCGAGTTCAGGGATCCAGCACCAATGATTCGGCGACACTTCTGTGATGAACATCTGCGTGTAGTACACATACACTCCGAACATGTAGAACGGGCATGTCGATAGCAGCAGAAACAGCTGGTATCTCCCGAACTCCCCAGCCGATGCGAGCAGCTCATCGTACTGAACCTCATCTCCCTCCGAGAATTGTTCATCAGATTCGTTACCTTTCTTTTCTACAGTTATCTCTCTATTTGTTGCTACGTCGATAGACATTTATAACTCAGCACGGTTCGATTTTAACCTACACTTGTCAACTATACAGTCTATTGTGATTATAAACTATATCCCTTGAGTGTTTGAATTATACTGCTTGTTCAATGTTACATCAATATGCAATTTATTCATGTAGGTTGAGTTTTTAGATAAAATATTTTATTATCTGATATTGATTTATCATTATTATTTATCCAAATTATCGAGACTAGTGGTTTGTCCAATTTAAATGTTTCTATCGTCATGCATTATAGTAGCTTATTTTTAAGTAGGTACAAGGTATTGTAAAACTATTTTCAGGTAACATTTTGAAAATAACCGATATTTGGTTTTGCACGCTATCAATTTGAGCTAAAACACCCATGTAAACACACACTATTTTGTTAAATTCTATTTATAATAGTGTCAAATGGAATGTTTCGTGTTAAATTCTCTATTGAAAATCTGGACCTCAATATTTCAACCAACCGCAAACCGATGTCTAGCTATGAATGTAAACTTAACATTAGTAGTAAGTACCTACCCAAAAAAAAATCGCCTGATACTTATGCTGAATACATACAAACGACCATACAAATGCTGACTTGTCTATGTTAATTAGATTTGATTCGCTCGATAAATTAGATTATCATAACTCTAATCTATATTATGATTGATTAACATGACAAATGTCTTCAATAAATTCTACCAGATAATAATTACAAACGTGAAATATAATATAACAAATATCTTATGCTATACAGATACTTTAGATCAGTGTGCCTAGTGCGAGTTTTGTCAATTTATTTACGCGCTCGGTCCGTTTGGCGTAAACTTGTAATTGTATGGAATAAGAGCAGCGCCATCTAGCGTCAGTGAATCAGTCACTAGATGGCGGTGCTATTATTCCATACAATTTCAAGTTTACGGCAAACGGACCGAGCGCGTAAATAAATTGACAAAACTCGCACTAGGCACACTGGAGGTGAATCTTAAGGTGTCGCCAGACACCGGGCACGAAGGGACGGCACGCGGCAGCGCGACGCTAACGCAACGTGAGTAGTTGTTATGTAATAGTTACACAAGACACACAAAGCGAAGTGCTAGGTTAGGTGCTAGGTTATGTGTGACGAGCTCAATATTATAGAATATTACAACTGCTCCCGTCCCGTCGCGCCCTGTGTCTGGCGACACCTTACAAATAGAAGACGTTGGATTGAAAAAAAAACCATACGCGTTTTAAACCACGGGCATAATAATATGATATTATATAATATTTAAGAAGAATGGTTTAAACTTAGGTCATGCAATAATTGTTACTTATTGGTTTTGCAATTCAAAATCGGATTTTATTTAAATTGTAGGTACAAAATGTTACCTGTCATGTATTTTATCCCTGCACAAAATGTTGTTGACACATAATCATAGGTCTACTAGATTACTGAGGAACTAAATGAAATTAATTTCTATTAACATTGTAGATATACATTATGGTATAGGTACATTGTATAACAATCGTCTTTGTAATATATTCTGACAACTTCACATAATGACGTGGGTAGTGAAAGTCGAGTACACAATAGATCCAAGGATGAGAGCCTCGTATGTACGAGCAACGAGTATTTCACGGTTTACGTCAAATTGTAGTTCCTCAAGCGCAGTAGGTACTGTTCGCCGAATATCACTTATCCGAATACTGGTTCACCGAAGAAACCTTTCATCGAAATATTGAAAAACCTAAGCAGATTACATTTCAAAACTTTGACTGAAATGTTCCTCAGTATCAAAATCTTTGATTCGTTTTTTGATACAAGGCATTTCGAAAAAGCGCTGGCTTCGAACGAGTTCCTCTGCATCGTCGAATGTGTGCGGCATTTCCTTCATAGCTGTCTCGGGAAGAAACAGCGCTAGTATGGCACCCAAACCAGCTACTGATCCAATAATCGTTAAAGGAAGCCAGTAGACAATAGTGTTTAAGTAGACGATGTAAGGTGAAATAGCAGATGCGACATATCCACAAATATGGACTAGCGATACTCCGGAACCTCTAACTCCTGTAGGCAGTAATTCAGCAGCCCACTGCATAACAGCGGAGTAAGACATATTGACGGCAAATCTCGCTGCAACAGCAAATATCATAGAGTTAAGCCCCACTCCCACAAAAACAGTTAAAAACGTAAACACACTGCTTATTGTCATTACTACTACAGATAGCCATCTTCTTCCAAAAATGTCCAAGATGAAGGCTACGAGTACCATTGATGGTAGCTCAGTAAATGATATCGCGGCGAATGACAGGAAGAAATCAAAGTCCAATGAGCCTATACTCCTCACTAACCCGTCGAAGACTATAGTACAACACATAAACTCTAAGCAAATCAATACCAACATTCTTCTTAAGACTGGCCTCTTAAATACTTCTAAGATGCTGAGATGTTCCTCACTCTGCTCGTTTGATAATGTCAATTTAAACTGCTCTATTAACTTCGGTGGCACTTCTTTTCTATTGACTCGACCGATTGTCAGCACTTTTTGTATGGTTTCGTCAACACGCCCTTTTGAAAGCAGCCATCTTGGACTTTCCGGAATCAATAATGGAGCGAAGACGGCGAGCGCCAAAGGCAAGCTAGTGGCTAGAGAGATCAGTTTCCAATGTCCTAGAGCTAGGGTTACAAACGGTAACGTTGTCACGAAAAATGAGTAGAACATGGCAAAAGATAGATTGGACATTATGCTTCTGTATTTAGGTGCCACGTATTCCAATACTATGAGGTATACCATGATCATGCAGTTGTCGTACGCCATGCCCATGATAAATCTGCAGATCGTGAATTGGATGAAGTTTTTGGCGAAGGTGCTGCTGACTCCTCCGAGGCATCCGAGTAAACTTGCACCCACCGCCGCTGGAATCCTTCCGTAGCGGTCTGCCACCCACCCAATTAGGAACCCTCCTAACACGGAACCAATGGAGAACAGCGATTGTGCCGTGGCTTGGTAGCTGTTCTTGTCACACACCCACCCTAATTCACTAGATATGGTCGGGTACGGGATCTCCGTTTTGTTGAACTCCCAACCATGTTGGCATGGGGCTGTGTCCCACCTAGAGTCAGGCTTCTGCCCTGTTTCCAGCACTTCAGTCCAGTTGGCGACATAAGCGGTACACCGCGAGTATCCAAGCGCGGAATCATCGGTTGGGATCGCGAGATCTCTTCTGTTCACCTCCGTCAAGTTTTCGAGTTCTGGTATCCAGCACCAATGGTTTGGGGACACCTCCGTTATGAACATCTGTGAGAAGTACACGCAGACCCCGAACATGTAGAACGGGAATGTTGATAGTAGCAAAAGCACTTGGTATCTCCCGAACTCTCCGGCTGACGACAGTAGCTCATCGTACTGAACCTTATCTCCGTCTAAATATTGTTTATCTGACTCTCGACCTTTCTTCATCTCAGTGGCTTCCCTCTTCTTAGTTGCTGTCTCGATAGACATTCTTGTAATTTAATTACTTGTCTTGTCAATCTATGTTTAACGAATTCAGTCTTTGATGATGCGTAAGTATCTTGTGATTATTTTAATTATACTGTTTATTAAATAATAGCGCCGGGCGTTTTATATATTGTATAGCAAATATGCATAATAGCAAATATGCCTGCCGTTTAAGTCATTATATCACCGTGTTTACGTTACGTTCAAGATAAAGTGATAATTTGTTAAGAGATTAGGAATATTTCAGAAATAAACTGTTTGTGTGGTAGTTTCCGAGGTATCCGCTATCATATAGATATATTTTTATCATCGAGGTGAAAATAATCAAGGTTTATCGAAGAATGTTAGCATGACACGTCGATTTTCGAGGCATTACGTACATTTAACACTCGTTAGCTTCATCAATTTCTTTTTAGAAGTAATCCCACTTTTCCTAAAAATAATAATCCGTGAAAAATTGGTTCCATGAATTTTCAGCACCTGAGACAAGGTAAAATAAACAGTACGAGACCAATTTATGGAGACTTCGCTGAAAGACAGAGACGATAGAGGAACCAGTTATTTTTAAAACTGTGTTACCTGCCGCCATTTTAAAATAACCTCATTTAGCTATATAGTAGCATTGAAACATGGCGCTCTTTGAAATGGTTATGCGCTCGGAGACTTTAAGCTAATGGAATAAAATGATAAAAGTGACTCGTTTAGGACCTCTGAACTAACACTGTGGCTCTGTATTTTTCTCTTAAATGGGTCTCTTATTATGTGAAAAATGTTACAAGCCAGTGAATGTGGCGAAAATACATTTAGACAATATTATTTACATTTACACAATGTGACATTGTGACATTTTCATGAAAAGTAGTAAGCACAGGCCACAAAAGTTTTACTAGGCGATGGAAGAAGGTTTATCAGGATAGGTGAGTAGGACTACTTTTGGGTCAAATTTAATCTTAGTACACAGAAAACCAACACCAATAATATAATTGTTGCCATTAACGATATTCAAAATTAAGTTAAGTACATCCTATTTCGTACCGTACAAGTTCCATACTACGTCATATTCTATATTAATTCATTGTTTCAATTTTTCAGTCACTGTACCGTTCCCAATATCAACACTATACAATAGTCTTGCATAAAAATATAACCAAGTAGCTACGATAAAACGGAAAAGAAGTAATTAAAATTAAAAAAAAAAACTAATGATGGCTACCTTTTTTATGAGAACATGCAAGAAATTAACAGTACTAATTACCGCATAAGTCGAGGTAAAATCACTATTCTACCACCCACGGACATCACAACTAATGACGCCGAGCGGAATGGATCCAGTCACGAATGCTTGCCTGCTATTTAATGAAAAGCAAATTTATTCGCGACAAATACTGAGTGGAGCGCAATTCATTTGCCCTTAACACTTGGACACACGGCAGTTTAAATATATATATTATACAAAAATGAATATATATTTTCCTTAGCCACGGCATCACGCATGAACGGCTGGACCAATTTTGCTAATGGTTTTTTTTGTTAGAGAAGGTTATTATAAAAGAAAAAAGTAAAAATGCTACGCCGAACATTAAAAAATTACAGTAAACTTCGCGACCACATTATGTTTTGTGAAGTTAAGGCAACTTATTTGACACATATAATGACAATGCCAGGTAGTAAAAATTAAAATAAAATAGGGATTTCCGACGAGGCTGAGACGAACTAACCTACAAAACGTCGTAAGTCCTGCACGTGCTTATTGTCAATGCAACGTACTTGATAAAAATTTCGAGTATCGTCGTTTCGTAGAGTCAGTCTTTCACGAATGCCCTTTGGGGCCCATGTGAACAAACATTGTTGACTTTGAGTTTGAAATAAAATTTATTTACTATTCCTTCGCCGTGTGCACGAAGCTTTATACGCTAAAAATACTGAGCCCCATTGCCTTTGAGAAAAAGCTTTTATTTTTAACGAAATAACAAAAATAATCATGAAACAATGGAAATAATTAATTTATATCCGTCTGTTTTGCAAATTATTTATTTTTAGTGACGGTATGAATTGTTTACACGTTGGCGTATATTCTTAGAATAAGGTATACGCCAACTTAAGGTATATTTTTATTTTATTTTATAACTCTCATAATATTATTAAAACTGGTTATTTGTCCAGATAATATTAAATCAAAATGTTTTTTGATATCAATCTGTGAGGGATAAGTCATACAAAAGGGTTTCATTACTCCAATCTGGCAGTTAGTTAACAAACTAAATATAACTATATTTAGTTCACTACCAGCATCATTAGTCTGTATACCACACAGCTCTAGTAAAGTTACGTATGACGAGTGAAGAGACACCTAATGAGGCTCTCGCCAACGCCAGAGCCGGATTGACGGACTGCCGTTACCGCGGCCGCGTTATAACGAACCCCAGTCGTTATTCTGCAACGGGGTAACGGGGTAACGGAGCTATATAGGTTTTCGGAGTGCTTTTTTGTGCACAGGTGCCCATAACCGTTGCAAGTCGTTGCAGGTATGTCTAATCTCATTCCTTTCCATGGTTGGTTGTTGGAAGAGGTTGCTTTGAGCGATAGCCGCTGGCACTAATTCTACTTTTCAGCTTGCGTTGTTTTGTTATGTTACTCGTATGAAAAATGTGTTAATGAGAGATTCAGTTCATAAGTTACATCCGGTTTTCCATTAGTCCGTGCGTTAAGCTGTCGGACCCGGTTGTTATCGATGGATATCAGTCGTTAAGTCACGTCCTAAAACTGACACCTTAGGTCAGCACTATCTCATTCAACAAACAAACGCACAAACAATCACTGGAGCAGATTTTGTGGATACGCAGCTCTGGTCAGTTGGTTAAGCCTGTGCAAATATGTGACGCGATATCTACCTCTACCTACAGCGGTGGGTTATTTTTGGTATTCGATGTGAATGGGCGCGAATTACTGTTAGGTACTAAAATATACCGTTTTTCCAAAATGAAATGTTCTTTCGATGTTTGTGGGCTGTCGTATGAGGCAGTACCGGATACTGCAGTCACACTTTGTCCAAGTATTTCAGTTGTTTTAAAGAATTGATAAACATTGCTTAGTGGCTCTAACTTATGATTATTATTAAGTCATGTGTAGTGTACGGGGCAACGTTTCGAAACCTGTCGGGTCATTGGGTTCTAAAGCGTACAAAATTCCATGAGGAAGAAGGAAAAAGAAAGCTAAAACATTTTTTTTTAATTTACTTAATAATATCAAACTTTTCAGCCAACCCGCCAACTTACGATAACATTGTATTGTCACTGTAAGGAAGTATATAAAGTGTCAATACAATTGAAAGGCGGAGTCTAGGTAAAAGTGACCCGCAAAATTTGACCTATACAATACAATACAATACAATATACTATATATATATAATATACATATATTTATATATATACTATATACTGTATATATAATATATTATACATATATATATATATACATATATATAATATACTATACAAAACTCTATACAAAATAACATTGTAATCAAATTTCCACCGCGCTTGTGAACACACCAGTTTCCTCATAACTCATAAATAACTAACAGTTCTGAAGTAATTAACAAAAGAAAAGTCGACATAATTACAAACATGAACTTAGTATTATCTCATAATTTTTGTAATTTTCTCTTTTATAGGGGAAAACAAGTTACGAGCTTTGGTTTCGGGTTTTATTAAAGTTTCATTTTAGGTAAAGTTTCACTGAGAATACTGAATTAAGCAAGTAACGTTTCTAGCGGCACACTTTTGGATGGGTGACCGCTTGTGGTATAATCTCTGATCGTTTTGCGTGTTGGTTGAACTGTCGGTCTCAGCTGCTACCTATTGATAGCAGTCATTAATTAAGCCATGCCAGTAGTGCCGTGGACATTAGGCGGCCAAATGCACTAAACAACCGATCGGCTTAAAAATTTTATTTATTTTAGGTAAATTTTCTTACAAGATTGCACCGAAATCATTTCAACAGTTTCAACGTCATATAAACAAACAGACAATGTTACACATTTATCTATAATACAAGTGAGAAAATAGAGGCTGCGAGAAGATTGGCCAATAAAGGTGCCGGCAGTGTATATAATTAATACAAATGGCCTGAGAATAGAGCTGAGCAATTTTCCTGGGGAGTGCAGATGTTATAAGAAGCGGGTCTGTGGTGAATATTTATATAGCTACATACTTTTTGGGGATAAACGAGTTATTTAGCTGATGGTAAGCGCTACTGACACACAAACTCAGTGACAAATGTTATAAGGAATCGAATCTGTTACACGATTCTGAAACTTTCGTCAATTCGGCCATCGATCGATTTTGTTATGATATCGTTCGATTAACACACTGAATACTTAGTTATTTTAAAGTCAGGCGGCTGGTGAAATAACGAATGTCGTCTAAATTCGAGACTCATGACAACGGACACAGTCACCGAACACAATGAAACAAAGAATAGAAATGGAATCACACACTTAAGTCACGAAGTGATATCGATTGAAGAGAGACTGTAAGAGCAACCTAGCATAACAAAGTCAGGTAAAATCGAAGCGTTCCTACCCAATACCCATAAAAGCAAAGGTCTCAACGGGTAGAGTACTAAACGTACGACGTTTCTTACCTATAAAATCGATTTGTAGAGCTATTTCTACAAACGAGCCAGACGCTAGAGGAATGAGAAACGGATGCGTCTCTCGATCTCTACACTATCACCCATAAGGTACCTACTCGTATAAGTGTATTGGACGTAGAGTAGGTATAGAATAACGAAATAGTAGCTAGAGACAAAATTGACATTTTCATAAGCTATAATTATTTAGATGATGGGTGTATTTCAACGAAACATCTTTATTTGAGTAAGAATAAACAAATCTAACGTCTTTAATTTAAAAATAGACTGTTCTTTCTTTTACGATAATCACAGAGCAGATTTGGGTCTTATTTATATTAAAACCCAAACAGGGTAACAATCGCGATATAAACAATAAAGAATAATATTCCTACCTAAAGATGCTACAAAGAAAGAGTGATAATATAGAGGAGAGAAACGCCCAACCTGATGCTCCTATGAATAGTTAATGATACATTTTGTCTAACAGAACCTTTCTAGTCAAGCTTATTTCTAGGTTGAGTACTCAGTACTCAGACGGAGATATTTTATTGTATTTTCCTAGCACAAATAGTAACGCAAATAGATTCAGTATTATAGACGTCCCGAACAAAGACTTTTTATGCCGCGTCGTAAAAGCATCGATTTATGAGCTCCCATATCAATCAGCTTTACTTATTTGGAAATAAACGAGTATACCTATAAATAACTTGTATTTTTTTATATTTCACATATGCCGTTTTATTATTTGTGCCTTTTGTCATACCTATATTGTACCTATACATCGTAGTAACTACAGTTAGTTACTACCAGTTCCTAAATGGCTTAGAATTTTTGATCTGGTTGCATATCAAAAACTGACCCACTCTTTTTGGTGGATTAACATGTATGTTAAAGCAATCTCTATTTTCGTTCCAATTTAAACCTCACTTTCGCTACAAACTTCACTTACCCACTAGACCCAAATATCTTTGGGAGTCACGAACGCTTAACTGCATACCTACGCACTTACGGAACCCTTTCCTTGAGGGTTCTATTATACCCACAAAACAAACATGTTGATCCCTGAATCCCGTAGAGCGGGACAAAATGAAGTTTTTTCAAGTAATTGTAACGAGATTGTGTTTTTTCAGAACAAATTGCTACATAGTGATACAATTACAGAAGTATGGGAACATCCACTCAAACTATTGGTGAAATAGTTAAATAAACATGTTGAGTACTTACATTTTGATCATGAAATTGATGTCAGTACCTTTGCGTAGTTCAAAGAGCGTCTACCCAACCTGATGTAGACTTCCTATATCTATAATTAATATAATATACATAAACTAAATGGCGAAACACAAATAACAAACACAGAAAGCAACAAACAACAATTCTAAAAATAAATTTAGGGATCACTGATCTTTAAATTAGCATCTCAGATACACGTGAAAAATTTCTTTTATCTCTATAAACTCTGTTATACAAGTTGTTTCATTCAGGTAGTCTGACAAAAGATTTATTGTTACATTATAAAGAAAAGCTGTTCAAGTAAATCTTCTACGATGATAGGTATAGGTAATATGATTTGCCACATCTAGTTGTTAAGCGTACAAAAATTCGTTTAGTTTTGCACACAACAAATGGTTGTGATTTTTCAATGCATGTTAGACTTTATAAACCTTAATTAGTCTCTCCCGTGCTAATATAATCAAGGATCCTGACGAGACGCAATAATTAAAAATCTATTGTGTCTGGAATTGCAGCAACGGAAAGGTTAAAGGTGTCAATTCTCGGTGCACCCAAACTAAACTAAAAAAGACATCTCATAATTTTATTCAAATTACAAACAGTATTGGTTTATTTTCAAAAAAGATTAAAAAATAAAAATGTATAACCTGACACTAAATCGATAAAATAAATAATTATAATTATATACAGAAGTAGGTATGTACTTATTAATTTTTAGATACAAATTGTATTGTTGTCCTTTTCATGAACTATTATTATCAAGGTGGAGTTTATTTAATTGATGCAGCCAGAATCGTATCATGGCCACAACAAAACAATGCACTATTTATAGCTAAGAGATCACGTCATGTTATCTTGGAATGTCTCTAATATAAGTATACTGAGTAAGTACTAACGGCCGAAATTAATAATCGATCCAATCCAAATTTTGCTATTTGGGATTGATATCACAATCCATTTTTAGGGTCAAACGTGCCAATAACCGATCCGTGGATTGGTTTATAAAGGCACGCAGATTGGAAATCGATCGAACGATAGACAGCAATCCAAGAACGATTGCAATCTTGGATAGGAGATACAATATTAATTTCGGCTGTTAGTCAATGAGTCTATCCACCGTCATTTAAAACTCACGTTACACAATGCTAATTGGAAATTTTACGCGTATGCGCTGTATCTATGGGCTGGCACTAAATTAACATAATATACCTACTTGTCTACCCATTCTTTTTAATTAGCTGCTTATGCGGAATGTTTTGTGCGAAATCTGTTCTAGTTACAAATTATTTAGATTTCAACCTAGAGTTTGTGGAATCTTTTAGATCTGTGTCTATCAACCTGCTAGAAGGAGGGTGTCACAACAGTATCCGAAAATGAAGCATATTAAATATTCTGATACTTCGTACGCAAACGTCTGTTACCTTCGGGTTAAAAATATGTACCTACTACGTATCCTGTAACAATGTTATATAATTTTTATCTTTATTTTCTGTTTCAATTTGAAAATAGCCTACGTCACTTGTCGTGGATATAATCTTATTCCTTTATTGCCTCAATAAATTTTAATGAAGACACGTGCGGTAATTATTTTACTGTATAATTGAATTTATACATTATGCGCCCTTTTTATTGCCGCTTTATCTTTGAAGGGGAAATTTCAGTCTCACGATCACGTTAACACATTGGCATCGCTATTGCGCCATTTTAGTATTTGGTGACGTATCGTTCTTCTTTTTTATAAGGTCATATTATTCAATGTCCGTAAGGATTGAGGTGCCAGTTTTGAAAAAATACAACTTCAAAAAGGAATATCACGCAGTTTTAATGTAGGTGTGTCAATAAAATTGTAGCCAAAAGCAGATTTTGGTAGATGTTATACATAAAAAGTTCTGTTACTGTAAAGGTGGCACCTCAATTCAGGAAATCAGAATTGAGGTGCCATTTTTCAAGTGAATAGAACTGGTTAAGTTATGGATGAATATTTCTGAAAATTCAAACCTAATTTTGCCACGTCGAAGGTCGGAAGAAGATCTAGAAAGTTAAAAAGCGAGACGAAACTACAAGCTAAATATTTCCCGTACAATATTCATATCGCAAAAAGGAGTACAAACTATTCTGAACTTGTATCCCGATTTCCCTAGAGTCAAGTTTATACCGCTGGAAGGAAGTAAATTGCGTGGAAACCAAGTTTGCTCGGAGGTCTGCCTTTGATTAAGTAGGTAGCTACTGTTAGAGAACTTTTTTTGACAGGACAACGTCTGCCGGCCCGCTAGTTACCACTTAAAATAACTACGTTGTTATGATGATGTTTTTCTTTGAAGCTAAATAAACGTTAAACAATCGAATTAGCAGTTTTCCTTCTCCCACCACTGACATAACAACGTACTTTTATAAATAGGGCTGGGTTTATACCTCTCTCTATTCCGTTAAAGTGTGAAATATGTTCCTGTAATAGTTCCTTTTGAATAAACGTTTTACTTTAATGTCCATTTTATATGGAGTGATTATAACAAGAAGCGTTGCCTTGGCAACCGACCATAGTCTTTATCTAACATAAGGCTTGGTTTATACCTCTCTATTCCGTTAAAGTATGAAATATGTTCATGTAATAGTTCCCGCTATTCCAATTAACTATCAACGAGAAGTCGTCAAACTGGTGTGTAAATAACACAAATTAAATATGCAGCCGCAATCCTTGTGAGTCAGTTCGATTCTAAGCTTCGCCACCAAACCACTACAGAGCTCACCGTCACAGCACTCAGCTGTGTGATCATTTTCGTTCTCAATAAAACACGTTTTAAAGTTAAGAAACCTACATGTGCTTGATAAATTCAGCGAGTGAAATGATAATATAAAAACTAGTGCTTGATAAATTCGGTGAATGAAATGATAACAAAAGAAACGGCGAAAAGCGAGCCGGAAAAGCAAAACACTGTTGACGAAGACGTTTACTATGATACCCTATTGTCATCAGCCGGAGAGTTGGGGAGATACCAAGTACTCCTCCTGTTTTCGACCTTCCCTTTCTACATGTTTGGAGTCAACGTGTACTTTTCGCAACTGTTCATGACTGTGGTACCGTCACAGCATTGGTGCTGGATACCTCAGCTCGAAAACCTCACTGACGTCGAGAGAAGAAACCTCGCCATCCCAAAGGACGGAAATGCCACATATGGATACTTACAGTGCCAAGCTTACGACGCAAACTGGACGGAAGTGCTAGCAACCGGACGGATACGAAACGATACGTGGAACACAGTGCCGTGTCTACATGGGTGGGAGTTTGATAGATCAGAAATTCCATATCCAACGATTTCCACTGATTTCGGATGGGTGTGTGACAAGAGAACTTATCAAGCTGACGCTCAGTCGATATTCTTTGCTGGGGCAGTGCTCGGGGGAATTCTAATAGGATGGGTGGCAGACCGATTTGGAAGAGTGCCCGCGACGGTAGCGAGCAACATGCTTGGATGTGTTGGAGGATTGTCCAGCACTTTCGCTACAAACTTTGCCCAGTTCTCAATGTGTAGATTTGTTATGGGCATGGCACACGATAGCTGTATGATGATACCATTCCTCATCGTTCTAGAAAACATGGCTCCTAAGTACAGAAGTGTGCTATCTAATGGCTTGCTTGCTGTCTGCTACTCACTATTTACGACAACTTACCCGTTCATAGCCCTTGCTTGTGGGCACTGGAAAACTATTTCTTTTGTCAGCAGTGGGACGCTAGCGCTCGCTGTATTGACTCCATTATTTGTACCCGAAAGTCCGAGATGGATCCTCTCAAAAAAAGGCGCCGATAAAGCGGTAGAAAAAATTCTCGCCATCGGCCGAATAAACAGAAAAGAGGTACCAACAAAACTGATAAGACAGTTTAAGGAAACAGTCTCGAGAGAAAATAAAAAAGAACAATTCAACAGATTTGAGATATTCAAAAGACCTGTGCTGAGGAGAATACTGATACTAGCGTGCTTAGATTACATGTGTTGTCAAGTGGTTTTCGATGGCTTAGTCAGGAACTTGGAGCAGCTGGACTTCGACTTCTTCTTTTCGTTTGCTGTGACGGGCTTCACGGAACTCCCTTCGATGTTGCTTTGTGCGTTCATAATGGACTATTTTGGAAGAAGATGGTTGACTGTCACTATGTTGAGTATCACCTGCTTATTTTGTGTATTGATCGTGTTTGTGGGAAATGGGACCTCGTCTGTGGTGTGTGCTGTTATAGCAAGGTTTGCCACGAACATGGCATGTAGTACAGTGATGCAGTGGACTGCCGAGCTTATGCCGACCCAAGTGCGAGGTTCTGGAATGACCTTAGTCCATATCACTGCAAGTTTGGGTATAATTGTTTCCCCTTACATTGCTTACCTGAAGGTTTTCTTCTACTGGCTCCCGTATTTGATCATTGGAGTATTAGCGGCTTCTGGTGCGTTGATTTCTTTGATACTTCCTGAGACGGCGATGAAAGATATGCCTCATACGTTTGATGATGCTGAAAAACTTGCCCGAAACAGCAAGTTTTGGGAAATACCGTGTTTGAAGAAATACAGGATGAAAAGTGACGGTCATGTAAATGAGGGAATGGAATTGTAAAAGCTCTATTGGATTGTATAATTATTATAACAATCGTCCCATTTTGATTTAGGAATATATTCTAATTATTGCAAATGCGATTTTGTTATTTTCATTCCTAATTTATTTTAGTTTTATTTCAATTTAACTTCGTGATATTTTGCAAAGTCAATTAATATGTTTCATCTAAATACAAACAGTATCATCATTTTAACTCTATAGAGCGTTGATCACTATAATTATGCGTAAACGGGGTTGACTAAATCTGTGAATTTACCATTCGAATACCAGGCTAACCAGTTAGCTTCATTCAAAACACCACTAAAAATCCGACTAGTGCGTTTTTATGGGCTGATGTAATCTCAGTATCACTTTTTGTATGAGGAAGCATAAGTTTTTGTGTCATTGCACTTTTGCGTTCGGCGTCTACACACAGGTGCGTATTTATCGACCGATATATTAACGCGCGATACTTGATAACGTCAACAACGTCGTTAGATCAAAAACAAAGCTGTGTTTTGTTTTGCATAATGTCATTGCAATAACGCAAAACACGTTACACCAGTGTGTAGCTGCAAGCGTGCGTGCCCACACAAAATGTGACACTGTGATTTTATTACGATAAAAAGCACAGTAGTATAATCTTTAGTAATACTAAAACGACCCGACGTTCTAAAATATAAATTAGATTCATAGCCGTTTGCCGTTCATTGCGATGCTACATCCAACTGTATTTTTACGAGCCCTTAATGGATAATACGTGAAATGTTTACTATAGAGGTGTTCGGAATAGGGTGAAATTTTAAGGTTCAAAAGGAAACTGTAAGCGTCGCTATTGAATAAATAAGATATTATGACTTAATATTAAATATTAATTTAAAATTATGTGTAAACTGGTTGCAGCCCGTGGTTGTACAAAACTTCACCAAAATCCGCTCAGCCATTGTGGAGCTAAGTGTCAATAACGAACAAACCTATAGGAAATGTCGCAAAATACTAATGATAATGCTTATTCCAACAAGACTGTATATAGTTTGTAACGTTTAAACGAAATTACAAACGGATGAACGAATAATGATAATATTCGATTCGTATATTATATACTAGGTTCTAACAAATTTCGTCACTGCCCACGCGGATTTTTTGGAGGCTCGTTATAACTATGATGTCCACGGAGTCGTAAATTTAGACAAATTTTACTATTCCAAAGTCTTCTCAGATTCGCCACATTACCCTTATTCGAAGGTCAGACTCTGAGACCAGAATTTTAAGTGCTGCCAACGATTTATTATATTAAATCATCCGCCTAATAATTTTACTGTAGGTAGGGAACCACTAAAGAGAGTTACGCACGAACGAACGCGCCTAAATAAACGTTCGTGGATGCAAACATTTTGTCACTCATTTTTTTTTATTTGAGGTCAGAGGTTATTCGACAACCGACCTTCTTGGTTGGTTGTAGAATACTACATTACAAACTCTACTCAAACTCTACATTACCATTTAATTCTAACCATTATCCAATCGCCGTCACAGAATTAATTATCCTACTGAAGTTATTCATTTGTTGTTAGTTCGATATTTTGGTACCCATACTATTTGCATAACCCATTTTCTCGTCCAAAATAAAACAAAACCATTATAGAACAAGAAGAAAAAGAAGTTAAACCGCATTCATACAAAAACGCGGCACCATATTCGCTTTTAATGAATATAAGAATTGTTTTGTATGCAATCGAGAACATGCCCTTATTTACTGTCAATTTATTTGGTGGCGGTCAGTTATAAATAGTTGGCTGTCGCAACTGTGCCCAATTTCTTTTTAATGCCAAAACTATTTGCACCTGGGAACAAACGCTTTACCCCATTGAAGTGGATCGTGTGGAGCGGGTTTTATATTCCAGAATTCACGGAATAAAGTGATTTTCTAAGTGATTTATTAGAGGACGGGTCAGGCTTTTTGTACGTCTAGGCTTCGTTTGTAGCTGAAGCGTGAATAAAGTTTGATTGATTGGCCAATATGGAAGAGGTTGTTCAAGCTGACGTGTCGCCTAGTGGTTGAGCGTTTAAGAGCGTTATTTATAATGACGTTACATGTTACGTGACGCTCTAATTGGAAAGTAGGGAACGTGGCGTAAACTACAAGTTGCGATCTGAGTCTACCTGTATTTGGGACCAGGATGTTCCTAGTTTTTGGTTTGTAGATACAGAAAAACAGCTCCACTTTCATATTCACAGTGTGAACAAAACTTAACCTAAATTCTATTTTGGACTCTGCTCGACGTGTAAATTATTATTTCATGGAGTAATTAGTCCCGGTTGTAAATGCGTGCCAAGGTTAAGCCTTAGCATTCTGAAAAGGAGGTCATTCATTGAATCAGTCCTTAGCCGTAATTTGTTACAATTGATTACTGCTTTTGTTTCCTTGTTTGGTCGTTATGTAAATTAAAAAATATAACAAACAATAGTGACCATAATAGACAAAGGAACAATCACGGACAGAGTAGACGCGAGACTTAAATCTTACGATACAATAAGTTAGTGTAATTTAGTCACACCCAAAGACCAGTGTAAATAGGTCACATCTGTGTTGTTTTTTAGATGGATAATGAGTGCAATTTGGTCACACGTCAATTTGTTTTCTGCTTCTTTAATTTAGGTCCTTTCATACGTAAAACTGTACAAAAAGTACAGTCAGCATCATAATATGAATATACATCCTACTAATATTATAAACGCGAAAGTTTGTTAGTATGGATGGATGGATGGATGGATGGATGGATATTTGTTACTCTTTCACGTAAAAACTACGGAATGGATTTTAATTAAACTGAACAATAATTTAGCTTATATATTAGAATAACACATAGGCTACAATATATGAAGCTATTGTGTGTATTGTCCAAAATATGATGATTGATTGAGATTTTTCCTTCTTACTTGACACTTGTCAAGTAAGAAGGAAAAATCTACCATCTGCGAGCTATTTAGGCGTGCGCTGCCGAAACCGCTAGAGTTACACATATGTAATGTATGATGGAAATGTTTATCTTAAATAGTCCTACAAAAAAGCCCGCCACAGTATGTGTCTATTATGTGTAAGCCGTTATAGCTAAAATAGCTACTCGAAATACTAATCCTGCGCAGACGAAGTCGCGGGCACCAACTAGTATATTATAATGTATCATTTGCATCCCCCGAGGCTTTGCTCGCGTGAAATTATCGTGTAATCGGTTAGGATCAGAGAGTTAATAGGTAAAAATTACATTGATATCACCTTTTCGACTGACTGTACTTTGTACGTGCAGTCGAGTTCACTACTACTAAAATGAAAGGTGGAGACTCGACCGCGAATTTATTGCTGGCGAGACAACAACCAACTCAATAGTTACGTGCGCACTGCAGTTCCATGCAAGATTATGCAATGCAAACTAGTATTACAACTATTATGTGCATAATATTATTATGTGGTATTTACCCCCGGTTTCTAGAACGCTAGTTGGCTTTGACAGTAGATTAAAACTATCGTTGTCTCTATCTAACACTAAACGAATGACAAGGATGGCAATATAATTAATCTGTTGTCAACGTTGACTGACGTTTCAGAAACTGGGGGTTACCATTGTAAACGAATCCGTCTCGTTAGTGTACCTACCAGCCTAATATGAAAATCTCGAGTACATATTCTCTTGCCAATTCATGATAAGTCAAGAAAGGCGCTTGGGTAATTAAGGATTAATGAGATTGCTCCTCGACTTCGTTCGCATTAAAGAATTTATCAAGAACGGGTTTAATTAATTATTTGGTGCGAGGAACACAATTTTTAATTTCTCAGGCACTTTTGTGAATTATTAATTATATGGGAATTCAGCTGTAACATTTTTTATGGGGCTTCACAACCCAATGACAGCAGGTAAATAATACAAAACCATTCAATAAGTCGGATTTCGATAAAATCGTTTGGATATCGATCGATTCGATTATTTCGTATCGAAAAATTTTGGAACGTTTAGCCAATTCAATACTTGGAAAATTACAGTATTACCCAACTGATATGGCTTACCGATGTACCTGCGCAGAAGATGAATTTTCAAAGCGCGGGAAATGCTATTGACCGCTATTCGTCGGCAGCCGCCGCCATCTTAGCGAGCTTAGAGTGAGATGGAACTAACAGCTGCAGTGTATTATGAACCTTATAATAGTGATCTTAGGTTGATTGTAAGTTTTAAGCATTCTTTCGTTAATCTTCGGACAATACTTTCTTTTCTGCGCGAACGAAGATTCACGACGCGCCTTATAAGTTGGGTACTAGTATACTTATTTATGTAGTTTATGTGTAGCTTTCGTATAGCTCCGTGCTCCGGAGGTCCCAGCTGGTATATTGATAACAGTTAGAGCCATGTCAGAGACTTTTAGTTAGCCTGACAAATTCTGACAGCGCTACATAAATCAATTAACAATATAATTGTGAACACAATTTACATAGAAAATACTTGCGCAAAACAATTTTCTCTATCAAACAACAATGGAAATAACACAACATGACAAAAGTTTATAACTAATTTTCCGTTTTTGCGCAAATTCGCAGCTGCCGCCATATTGAAACTTGAAGTACGGCTCGTTCGTTTCGCATTTTATTATGAGTTTCCAATTTGTTTTTAACAAGTTTTTAACGAACGCGTGCTCGTTGTTAAAAGGATAGGTACTTACTTAGCATGTTTTTTTTACCCATCTCGCGTTACATATTCGAATGTGGAATCATTTGTATAATTGGTCCGCTCGTCTCTCGAAGGGTTATTATGAGTATATTCGTATTAGGTACCTAATTGGGCTCCGGCGGGTATATTTCTCGAAATGTATTTCCCAAAGTTGCTATTACAATAATCTTGTGGAAAAGGTTACGGGTCGAGCCGAACCAGAGATAATCAAAAGTGTTGCCGCACATCAATTATGTTTTTCCCTAAACGTTAACCAAGACTCATTAGCAATGTACAGTCACAATAATCAAAATATTAACAAAATATAGGTAACTAGAAGCGCCTCGCGGTTTCACCCTCGTTAACTACTATCCCGCGGGAACCGTTAATTTTTACGGGATAAAAAGTAGCCTATGCCACCTGGGGATAGTGTAGCTTCCCAACAGTTAAAGAATTTTTCAAATCGGTTCAGTAGTTTCGGAGCCTATTCAGTGCAAACAAACAATCACATCTTTCCTCTTTATAATAGTTATTTGTATAGATGTAGATATGTAGCTACCTATAATATGTTGTTACCTCTACGTTACTACTACGTTACCACTCTACATTAACACACATTGTTATTATCTAATCGAAGTACTGGAAATATCTCTATGGTCTAAGCGGCCCTTTACATAATATCAGTAGGTATAAAGAAGCACTAATGTATCTTATAAAAAACTCGATCTGCACCAAAATAAACTTAATCCAGAGTCATAGACAATAACAGAATAGATAACACAAAGTAGAGAAAACGTACCAACAACATATAATGTAGAAATTCCGCGAAAAAGAAAAGTACGCACTTCAGCCCATATTTTTGTAGCAGACAACCTTCGTCTGTGATTACCTGCCTATTCCAGTTTTCTGGCTCCGTCCATTCCACAAATCCTAGCAATTACCGGAGTTCCCTCGATTATTTGTTCAGTTCCATTGGCAGCTATATCCGGAAGGTCTATATTGAATTAGCCCATTAAGCACCGTGTGCGGCCGCCAATTACGCGATAATGCTGAGGGAGTTACGACGAAGTGTTGAGGTTCGATCGCGGCATGAGCGACAGCGGGTGAAATACTTTTAACATCGTTCTTCGATTTTGTGGTATTTTTGTTCAGTCTTTTATTTAACTTTGGTTGTCTTCATTTGCGTTCCAATCCTTTTAGATTTTTAAAACACATCGAAACAATTCATAATTCAGCTACAAATTTAATAAAAATTGATGCAGTCTGCATTTATAACGATACGAGATTATTTAATCTTTCCAACGGAAACAATTGGCTTGTATTAGGTAGTATCTAACTTGAAAACCAATTAAGGTTAGTAGGATATGATTAAATATCAAGTGTCAAATAGCGTCAATTCTGTCAAAGTTAAATCAAACCTACGCGGGCTGCGCTCCTGATAAGATAATATCCTTTAACTACATCAATGTAACCATTAAGGCAAGCACGAATGAAAACGTATCCGTATCGTTAACGTTAAAAATATTAATGAGACCACGCTGCCGTAGAAGCGTAAACATACGGCAAATGTGATCGATACGTTAACGATACGAATCGTTGAAATGTTCGTTCTTGCCCTATCATCTCTTTAAATAGTACCACGGATCACATCTCATACAATTTGTAACGTTAACGATACTTTCTCGATATTGCTTCCCAATTGCCCTATAGGCTACTTATTCTCCTAAACACAAATAAAATTAATTCCTTGAAACATTTTCGTGAACTAGTTTGTTATATGTTAACTAGTTTGTTATAGTAATAGTTTCAACATATTTTCACTTATATCTTAGCCTCCAGTTCGCTGTGATCCGCGCTAAGCCAGGTTAAGCCGCTTCCATCGCGGACTGTTCTTCTCAGTAGTGGGTTCTTAAAAGATTTACCGCCTTATGATTCGATATTTTACATTGTCTCAGTCTCTATTGTTTATGGTTTGTGTACTTTGGATAAGCCGTTTATGAAAGGGATTTATTTAAGTTCAGTTGACGTTAACGTAGCACGTAGCGTATTTATGGCGAGAAAAATGTCAGATTTTGTTAACCCCATCTTACCTAAATAATATTCTAAACGCGAAAGCGTGTGTGTCTGTATGTTTGTTACTTCTTCACGCTCAAAATGTTGAACAAGTTTTTATGTAAATGGGTTGTTAACACTCTGAATGAACACGTAGACGTACTTTTTATAACTGAAACAGTGGGTATCACCGTCGGACGCAGCTAGTTTACTATCAGGCTTATTATTTATCACCATTATCATCATCATCATCATCATCATCATCATTCTAAGTGATGGTGATCGGGTGGATAGTTGCTGACTCTAGTGTCACAGCATATCAGGCTGCCTAAGGACCTCATCCATCAACAATAACTGAAACGAAGCACGGAGCGGTGAAAATCCGCACATTACTCATGGAAGTCATTAGTGCAGGGTCGAGAATCGAAAGGTTTATGGTAAACTATAATTGTTATAAATCCCAAAGTTTATAGAGAGTCAAAGAAAAACGCGAGCAGCTATACATATTAATATTTAGAACATTACTTACTATGAAGTAAGTAGGGTAAGGAATTTAAATTGGCTTTCTCTCCCGCTTCTTCCAACAAAAACATCATTTATAATACAGACTGGAACATAAAATGTGGATTAAGTCGTGGAGTCGAGTAAACTGCTACCAAATTGCTAAAGTTATGCCATCTGCCCAGTCGCTGCCAGTTATAATGATCATAGCTCTCTAGTTGATAAGTATGAATGGAATATAAAAAAATATATAAAAAAGAAAAAAAAAGATTGGAATATGTCAGGCCTAAAACAATTTGGGGCATGTAACCACCGTTGATCAGGCTATACAGTACAAAATGAATGTCGACTGACGCTCAAGTGTTATGGATATTGAATAGTGTCACAAAGATTGTACCACCATTATTGCCGAAAATTGAAGGACGGTTATATGGAAACAACCTGTATTTTGTTTTATATCTCCAATTGACAGTGTCTATGAAAATAACCACCACCACCATCATCATCATCATCATCATCATCATCATCATCATCATCATCATCATCATCAAAATCATCATTCGTAAGACGTCCGCTGGCCTCTCTATAGAAAAACCACAGCGAGAGGTTGCGATGGTTGTGGTTGCTAAAGAAAGATGTCTTACTATTATAAAAGATCACGAAAAAAACCTATAGTTTTCAATAAAACCGCTCTTAAATGAAACTATGAAATGATTGATAAAATGTATGATAATGAGTCCATGAAAAGGCCTCGTTTTCGATACAAAGCGAACCAATAACCTCAATCCTACCAACAATAATGAATACGCTTTTAGAATCGGGTTTAAAGCGATACGCTAATTGTAGTCAAAAGGATTTGAGAAAACATACTGCGAGCATAATAATAAAGTTATGAATATTCAGCGCTTGAGGTGATAAACACGTTTATATAATTTTCGAGCATTGGAAATGGGTTAACGTATAATAACATAGACCTGGTTATTGCTCGTACACGTACCGTTTATGTTTTACTATGTGGCAGCGAAGTAACACCTGTATCTATTGTCATCTGTAATCTGCCACCAAAAATCGCGACTGCCTTCATAGAGATTTGTGAAAACCAAAGGTATTTGCTCTGAAAACCGGGTGGTCTTATGTCCGCGTAGTTTCCGATTCTCTACCTAGATACAGGGACAGTGTTTAGTTCTCTGACACGAAATTCCGAATACCGTTTTATCAAAAGTACGGGAGTTCGATGTACGTTAATCCGAAAGGACGTGATGCAATTAAAAATAGTCTTATTGTTTCTGTATATACAAACGCAATATGCGATTGATTACGTAGGTTCAATCCAATAACCCGCTGGCTCATGTGTGTTCACAACGATTGTTTGAGATTGACTGAATACAATATGAGAATACACTGCATTCAATATTGACTCAGTGGGTGTAGCATGAAGTTGACGGCGCGGAACTGATGGGTCTTCAGACTTTCGTAAAAAGTTATGTTTAAAAAAGAATTTATTCTCAAAAAGACTACAATAGTCACTTACATGAGAACGAGAGATATCATTATATAATAAAGTTATATTTTTTAGCAGAGGGGTCACATCTTCGAATATGACCTAAGTTTTACTGTTTCTAACTTATATACAATTAATTAAGATTGGTCTCTCTTAATTGACTCGTTTTTTAATTCGCTAGATGCTTATTTTGATGATGAAGTTATCAAAATGTAAGTTACTACTACTCAGCTTCACAACATTGCGAATATCGCGAAATCAAATCCTTTCGGTATTTCAAGAAATTCGATGAAGATAAACCAACGCACGGAACACCCTAATTAAAGCGTGCCACTCTAAAATTAACCTGTGGCAGATAAATAGAACAAACTTCAAATATCTTAAAAGGATTAGCTATTTTCCTGTGATGTATTTAACCCTAAAGGGACCTAAGACCCCTGGTAATTAAATAGCTACACATGATCTACACAACCTTACAAAATTAAATAATCGAGTAAGTACCTACCTAGTCTACGCGTCGGATCTTTTAGCAGTATTTAAATTTATAAATTACGTTCCACCGTTCTATATCTTCCATTATTCAAGATCGTTAACCTAAAGTGTTAATCAATATCAATTTTCCACAAGGGTCTAGACGGGTACTTTGTCATTGTTACTTGTGTGACCTCCGATGCTCACTCTCCCGTATTCGCTATGAACACCGCGTTACTGTATCATCGTGTAATCGTGTTCAGTGTGATTAGTGTGAGTTTTTCAATTTCGTTTACGCGCTCGATCCGGTTAACGTAAACTAGAAATTGTATGGCATAAAAGCAGCGCCACCGGACTCAAAATACAAGAGCCCAAGTTTTTTACTTCGTCGATATCGACCATCGAGCACAAACGGTGCAGGACGCGAGCGCTCGTGATTGGTCAGTATGCTATATCGAAATCGGACAAACGCGTGAAAGTGCGTACGTGCACGTGAGAAACTGTCAACATAACATGCGTCAAGCGTTTGTGTTTATAGCACGTTATGACGTCACACGTTTTCTGCAAGTGGCTTAGCGAATAAGGGCCTTTAATGTAACCTAATACAAGTCCCATTTTAAATGGCAATGGACTCATTTGAATACTGAGGGCGAAATCTATAGAATTACTTTGACTTTGCTAAAATATATTTTAGCATTATTAATAAGCAGCATCTGTTTTTTTACATTGATAGAAAACGAGTTTTAGAACCAAATCACGTTTTGTTTGCCATGTTTTGTTTGAAGACGCAAAAATGCATCCTACTTGTGTTAATTATCACGAATGTTTGAGACTCTACAGACCGAGCAACTTCCGTTGAAGAAACTAACAACTTTTAATAGTTTTCGTGCCGGTTGCACCCACAAAAAGGCCTAGTTTACGGTTGGCGTTTGCAGCAACTGAAACTGTTGCGATCGCTGAAACTCGCAACTATAGAGTTACTACGCCGTTTGCGCGGCTTCTCAATACTATATAAATATCGTAAACACGATTATTGCTGTTTCAAAAGCAGCTAGTGGACCTAGTGGTACTAAAATCGCAAAAACGCCTGCAATTTTATCGACCTAGAAATACAGTAGATAACGTAACACTGACTTATCAGTATGAATAAATTCTGCCCACCGAGACAGGCTGGGACTCCGAGATAAAAGCATCACACCCAAAATAATCCTGATAAATTATCATTGTTGCAAAAATGGGATTCGTCCTACATGCTTTGGAACGTTCAAAGGGTAAATTACACGCGATATACTGATCGAATTTATCATCTAACTATGGTCATCATCTAACGGGCGTGTTCCCAAGCAATGGTAGGCCCAATGAAGTTTCTCGTCTTTTCCTGTCCAAGATTCAATCTTGGATCAGCGCTTGAAAGGGAAACATCTTTTTTTAAACTTAGATCGTCTTACCACAAAAGTTTAGACCACAGTTAAACAGATGTTCCTAAATATTGTATCCACATATCGACGTTTAACCCTCGCTTTTCCTAATTTTAGAAACTTTGCGGTAAGACGGACACAATGTTATGTTTTATGGTTCTCATTGTTAATGAGGTTTCGTTGTTTGACTTGTAAAAGTGCGATTTTTTGCCTATTTTGCCTATTTACAATAAATTTTACTTTGACTTTGATGCCATCGGCATTGTATATCTATTTCCATACATCAAGAGTGTCTTTTTGCATACATAACATCATTTGTTATACACGGGCGTGACTTATTGAGGTAGCAAGCTCTGCGATCGCAAGGTAAGGCCGTTAGGCATCTGTGGCTTTTATTACTAGAACCATAAGGGTTGATTTACTAGAAAAACACAAGGCGCCTGTTTTGCACCGACCTTTTATGATCGCTATCACCGTGTGCTCATTTAATACTCGTGAATCCTACAAGAAGGCAATATATTACGTAGTAAAGAAATATTTATGCTTATACGATTTCATAGGCTCATATCACGCATTCTCCCAGAAAAAATGATAAGTAAATAAAATACGGTGCTCGATAAGAGTTTGTTTTTGATATATTGAAAAAAAGAATTAATAAATGTCGTTGTGAAGAACGTGATGGATTTAAAACTGAAAGTAAAGTATTAGGTATGTGTATACTATATAATCGCTCTACGTCTGATGGAAATACCAATATAATGGAATTGTTAGCTGCATGGTACTACAGCAAAATCTCTAGAGATTGGTAAGTATAATAATGAGCAGAAAACGTGCCAGACTAATGCTCAGATAAGATCAGATCAGATTCGATTAGAAGCGGTATTGTTTTTTTTTTAGCTCAGTTACAAAATGTACAAGAAAATTTATAGAAGTAGTCCACCCCCCCGTATTCACAAACGTTACAATGCGGCTACAAAGTGACCTCGAACGCACAGAGTAACAATAAACATATACAGAATCCCACTGTGTCAGATGCTTGTTGCTACTAATTTCTATATATAAATATGAATCCCAAATTCCCTTGGTCACAACATCACGCGTGAACGGCTGGTCCAATTTAGCTATTTTTTTTTTGTTTTTGTTATTGCAGGGAGAAGGTTCATTATGAAAGAAAAAAATAAAAAGTTGCGCGGAACATTAGAATATTAGATGAAACTTCACGACTACATTAACTTTTGTAATGTAACTTTTTTGTCAGGAAAAATGTCAGTTACAGGATACGTAACGTCTGTCGGGTCAGCTAGTGTTACATAATTATGTGTCCGTCAAATAGAACGCTAAAGTCTTACTTTGCATAGTGTGGCTACCGTCCCTTAGACAAGTAAGGGTTGTGAATATGGAGGTGGAAAGTAGGTTTTTATAATTATCGTAGAGTACAAACTATCGTTGCGTTCGGTATCGTTCGTGCCGCCGCGCCACGGTGCCGTGTTAAATTTCCCATGGGTGGGCTTTTCCCAATTTGGCTTTCGATATAATCCATGTAAGATCCATTTCCTTAATACCTACAGATCAAAAGAAAACTTCGTAAGAGTTTTAATAATCGGATATTGGGCATGAGTTGATGCATCAATAAAAATTAAATATGAATGCAAATATCGATTGATTTTTAAACTATTCTGAGCTGTTTTTGCCGTTTATTTTCACAACACTGCTATAGTTTGGAATTTACGAAATCCATCATGATTTTTTGTTTTAAATAACTAACGGGCACACAAATGGAAATCTCAATCTATCTGTAAAGTTTAAGTTCAATAGGATTGAGTATAGAAAGAAATAATAATCGAAAATCACTTTCTCTAAATATAATGCTCAGAGGACAGCCGAGGCCGTATGCCGCTTTGCCCTAAAGCTTGCTATCGCTTACTACTGTTTGAATATACCATGTATAGGGAAGGTTAGGATATTATGATAAGTCGTTTAGAAGTTATGAGGAAACAGAGTAACTTACAAACATACATACGAGTACAACACACATAACCCTGTGTTGGTTTCGCCGTAGTTGTGTAAAAAACGAAAACAATGATAATTTTGAGTAAAAACCCATACATTTCCATTGTTCCGTTACGCTTATTTTCCAAGCGATTGACGCCATTGATCTACAAAATATTGACTAAAGTCGCAGTTCTCAACCTATTTGTTCTACCGTACCGGTGTAAACCGTAGCTACTATGACACAGGCCAATAGGCCTGACCAGTGACAAATCGTCCGTAAACGGGGCTTTGGAGGCGAACAGGATATAAATCTGTGACAGCGACAGAGGGGCGGTACCAAGTGCGCCAAAGCGGTGTACCAAAGTGAGTTATGTTCGTGGTTTCGAGTGCACGGGAGATACGCGTACACCATTTATCACTATTAGAGTTAAATTGGTATCGTTTAGTCCGGCCACATAAGTAGTGTTACGTGTAATCTGACACAGTATATTCTATGAAATTTGAGACCAGTGACAAATTACGCGCGAACATTTTTAAGGCCGATGACACGCCACTTATATAATATAGATTAAACTAACTAACTAGGTATGAACACAATTATAAAGACTACTGGCGATACGAAAATTGTTATTACTTGCTCCTCATTGCCAGTATATTCTGATGACACATGTCAAATATTTTGCTAAGTCCCAATATATTTCGAGATCGGGCCTCAAGATTCAAACTTTCTACCCCAAATGGCACAAACATATACTTATATCTAGCTAAGAATCTGTCAGTAATAGTGCCGCGCTTTAGTTGCAGCGCTGTTAGCTTGAACCATTGTCACTAGAAGGTGAAACAGTGCCAAGATAAAGCCTGTCACAGATTCAAAGGGATCAGTCACAGCTTCAAAGAGATCAGTCACAGCTTAAGACCTTTGCCTACGTTCCGCATGAAGCAGTTTGGTTGTGGCACTGACGAAGGCATGACACAACACATTGTGCTATGCCAACAACCTAAATTCCATCTTATATTCACGTTAACACACGCTCTATTTGAACAGCAGTTAGTTATTATGTAAATAGAGCAGGTAGCTGTTGCCTAAGTTCTTATCTTTAGTGTGTTTTCAGTTTATTGGTCCAAGTATTTTATCTTCAAGTAGTTTGAGCTGACTGCAACATTATTTATTTGTCTAGACACGTGTATAGTCACGTATTGGGACAGCAATTGTAGTACATACATGCAAAATACTGCACTCTATCTATCGCACAAATTAACATACTCTATCAAAAGTGGTAGAGTATAGAAAAAGTACTCGCTTCTATTTTATTTATTTATTTACATTATAACATGTCTTGGGGTAAGCATTACAGTTACCCAATTAACTTACCTACCCAAGACTCAATAGGTACTTTAATTATTACATACGTAAGTAATAGTTAAGTACTTACTATAATTCAAAACATATGTATTAACACAACATAAATTAACATTGTAATAATTTACCACTTAAATTAATATTAGACTCCATTAATAATAATTTACCTACTTACAACTTCGCAAGATTTTACTTAGGTACTATGCTAAGTGAATCTGCATAAACACCGTGTAATACTGAAACTATGCATACCTACAGATGCTTCTTTAGATGTTGTCTAGAAAAAGGGTGAGTATTACTCGTATACGATTAACCGTGCTGTTTTACCCTGTATAGAGAAAGATTAGTGTAGAGTTTTGATAGTAGGTACCGATTTCTAAACTTGTTTATTTGTATTGACTATCGTAACTGGAGGCTTATCTTAGCTGGCGGCTGTTTATCCTTTAAGCTTACAGATTCTACAGCCTAGATTAATTGCTCAGAGTCCGTTATTTGCCGAGATTTATATCGCGAATAACAATATTTTACGGTGAAATGCCCTAGTAAAATATTTGGAACAGAAAATGGTCTACAATTTATGCCGTTTTGGAATGTGTACTAATTGTAAATACTAATTTCGATATTGCTGGTACAAAATTAAAATATGGATTGAAAAAAATCCCCAATATGAAAAATATAATTCACGTTCGGAAAGGGAAACCTGGCAAGGTTTCCCTTTCCGACCTTTTCATAGTGAAACATAAACATGAGTTCTTCACTCCAATGACAAAGAGCCTCAATTATTCATTGCGACATGGTACCGAGTGGGCGATTCTTTAAGGGACAGATCATTAAAAGTGTCTTGACAATGACAAGTACGCTCTGCCACGGATATATTGAACTAAATGCCACTGCTGCAAGGAACAAGATATCGCGTTATCGTTTTTTTCACTATTTGCTAAGAAACATTTATACAGGCATAACAAAAACGACTGACAAAAGCTTTTAATTAGATGCAATTTTTTTTTTGCAATAATATATTAAAAACATGACTTAGCAGTTTCTTAGTGATAAACTCTCTAATGTTTGTATGATGCACACTGGAAGGGTTACAGGACTTTCCCTTAGCGAGATTTATCCAATAAATGAATTATTTTTGAATGAATTGAGTTTGAATGAATATTTCATAATTTGATGAGTATTTTATTACTGAATTTATTTTTCGTTCCCTGCTTGGTAGTTCTAGATTTTAACCCACTTCAAAAGAGGAAAAGAATCTTAACTCTTTTGTAGTCTTGAGTGTCTACTTTTTTCAAACAGTTAATGTACTTTTTTCATAAATTACGGTGTTATAAGGTAACAAACATAAAATAAAATACATCTAAATTGAGCAACTCGTTTTTTAAGATGTCGGTTAAAACAAAATCGCCTCCTTCTTAATATTGTACCCTAAAGGTACTACAACAGGATTCTCTAATTAGAGCCGTGTCGCAACGGAAGATGATCCCAATTTTATTTGATTAGCTGACAGAGTATGTTTCTACGACTCGTAAGAATTGTATATTTGGACGTAATCTGACATAATATCTGTGCAAAATATAATTGCTTTTATGAATTTGTCTCCTTTATTTCTGTCCCGTTTAGATGATCGGACAAATGTCACCGAATATTGTGCGCGAATTCGTTCTCGCATGTCATTTTAGTTGATATTCAGTCACTGGTAGATCTTTTTAAACGTGCCATTGTGTTTTCTTGTACAATGGATTGTCATAAAAATATGATATGGGCAGGGCTTGTATGTATGAGTAGTATATTTTGGGTTAGTTAGGCTCCCAGTTTTCCATGCCTCTGGCTGTATAAATTTGTAGGTACCTGTTCGAATTGATTGTCATTATACTCTATCCACCATTCTATTTTAACAAAATAATAGAATTATATATCAGAATTATTCCGGAGGAACTAATAACTAAAGCTAATTAATGTCGTATTTTACATCCATCTTTTTTTGGAACGATTATGGCCACGGTTGGATAGTTGACATGTTGTTGGTACCCACATAAAACATTCGAATGTTGCAAAAAGTAAGAAGTATAAGAGCGGGTGTAGGTATAAAATATTGCCCTTTTTTATTGCTAAGAGCATCATAAATTGTCTGTATATTCGTGCGGGGTAACTTCTATTTGAACAATAAACAAAACAAATATATACCATAAGAACAAGCGGCAGTTGGAAATAGGTCTGCCTTTTGTAAAAGGTAATATAAGAAAAAATATGTTTTCTACTAATACTACAATTGTATGGTTGTAAGAAATATTGAAGATGCTGGAATTACACATATTGTGATGTTTTTCATCCGAATCATATTCATCAAAGTAAACGTGAGTGAAGTCGCGAGGCGCAACGTGCACCTTTATGTATTACAATATAATTAAATATGACAGTTTAATCAAAACTGTATACACTCAAACGATGTCAAAACGCATAGGTAAACAGATTTTAAGGTTTAGTTTTAGTTTAATAATCTTGATTTAAACCTCATGGAGAATTAATGATGAATTGTAAGGGACGAAAAATGTGTCCTTTAAATAAGCGCTTCAAGATACTCTCTCAAAGTTTGTTCGCAAATACATTCGGTCAACGACGTTGATATTTCGGTCACCGTTCTATTGACCGTGGCCGAATGACAACACAAACGAGTGGATTGAGGTGGGTATGTGAGAGCTTGTCGGATATTTTCCTATCAGAAAGTGTATTGACATTTTTATGTGAGACGAAAATATTTCGGAACCAACCGCACTTAGGGGAAAACCAATGTTGGGCTTTCCAATTTTGTTAGTGATGGATTCTTTAGGGTGGGGTTTGACTACTGCGCCGATGTAGTCGAAGGGGATAAACAGGCTATCCTCCAGTAGGTCGAGCACGAATCTCTATCAATAAAGTATACGTAAATTTAAAGTAAAAAATTGAATAAGATTTGATCAGCGCCCTTGCTATAAACAAGATGCCTACAGGAACGGTTACCTTGATCGATACGTTAACGATACGAACTGTAAATTTTTTTTCGTCCTTGCCCTATTGCAGGGGTACTGATCAAATTTAAACTATATTTTTACGTTAACGTAACGAACACTGTCTCGATCGAGGTTCAAAATTCGCCCTACAGACAGACTTGGCGACAGATTTTCTTCTGGTACATGCTGTAGCTAGATAGACGTAAGCACAGGGGTGGATAGTAATCACCCTGGATTACTTCTTCAATCTGGTAATTCCTGTTGAACTATCTCGTATAATCTTGTGTAAAAGTCACGCATTCATCAAATCTTTGCAAACTAGGTCGGTCCAGTTCTAAGAAATTTTAACTATATTATTTATTTGTCTGGTAAGTTTCAGACATATTAATATCACAAATTATCGGAGAACAGTTTTGTCGATTCAGTTCAGAACCACGTGCTGAGAAAATAATAATAAATAATAATGTGTCAAAATGCTGGCACTTATTTTGGCCACAGATTGAGCATAGCCATACAACGTGGGAATGCAGCCAGCATATTGAGAACGTTGCCCACTCGTAGCGGCTTATTGGATAAGGTTTCGTTAGTTTACGATTTTGGTCTTTATTTTATTTTGATAGTACTAAATAAATAATAATGTTGCAGATAACGGTCACTGTATAAATCGTCAATCACAACAAAGGTTCGCCGAAGCGCCGCGTCATCCATCGTGAGCGACCTTCGACTAGGATACCGGAAGCCGTGATGGATGAGGGATGGATGCCGGAACGGTCGGGAAGTGACTAATGTCGGTAGTCATGGGAAAAAAGACCTTACTGAAGTAGCACCAGGGGGCTTACCATGACGTCTTATTCCGATTCAATTTAGGACCTAAACAGAATCACTTTGCAACTTATTCGTACCATGACGTCATGGTAATGCTCATGGTAATGATCTTGACGCTCAATTTAGGTTGATTTTAAATCTAAAAGGATTGAGTCTACCTAATAATTGATATCGAAAGCCATGTATTACTACGAGTATTATTTAAAGTAAAACGATTCTGTTTAGGTCCTCAATTGAATCGCAATAAGACGTCATGGTAAGCCCCCAGACCACGATGAAAATGTTTCTAAAAGTTATACACAAATAAACAAAACTAAAGTGTATGTTTGAATTGCCAAACTTGATTTTTACTAAATGGATATGAAAATATTTACGACACCTAAAACAAATATCAGTTTAAAAATTGTTGTCTGCCTGTTTGAGTGTTCCGGCTAATGCCAAACAGCTGGAACGATTTTGACGGGGTTTTCACTGGCAGATAGTTGAGGTTATAAGAAATAATTAAGGCTACTTTTGTTTTAAACTAAACTTCTCTGCTGGTGAAATCGCGGGACACGGCTATTTATGCATACAAGGCATACAAAAAAATTTTACTGCATAATATATACCTTCATCGTCACAATCCAAATCAACCGACTTCTGAGCGCGGATCTCACTTCACTTTTGTGACGAACATTAGGCAAAAACTCTCAAGAGCCCGGTCCGAATAGATGGTCATAAATTATACCGCCCAATTTTTTCTCGGGCATGTGAGTTTCCTCTCGACGTTTTCCGAAACCGAATGATAATTACGCACGTAATGTTTTATGATGGAACGTATTTTTTACGATTTTCTATTACTATCAGCACTATCATCGCGGATAAACTGAACATGCTGCAGGTTTGTTTTTATGAGCAGGCGAACTTACTGTCTACCCTCTTTTTTACGTTCTTTGCTGTTTGTCTCTTTATGTTACCATTGTTAATAAAGTCGCACGAAACTCGATTCTCGACTCGCAAAACTCACTGCACTCGCTTTGTCGGCCCATCTACCGTCTCTCATTTTGTTTAGTGAGTGACCATGTTATGAACGCAAATCTGTATTGCCCCAAAAATCAATAAAATGGCAAGAACTTTGACAGAAAGACTTTTCTGGTTTTTGAACTGTGGCGTATATACTCGTACTTAAAGGAAACTATAACTGTCTTCCAACAAACGTTTAAACCAGAGTTAAACAGATGTTTATAAAATTTCGTTCCACAAAATCGACGTCTACCACTCGCGTTGTCTTACTCACTCCAGGTATTACTAATTATTTCACTGGTGAATCTGTTATTGAGTTAAAAAAAGCTAGGGTTTCACGTCGATTTGTGGAGAAAATATTTAGACTCATCTGTTCAACTCTTGTTTAAATCTTTTGTGGTAACACTGTACAAGACTAGTGGCAACTCGCGCATTTCATGTATTCCTTATACAGAAGCCTGACTGCCTATTTCATCCCTATACAGGTTGATTTTTGGAATAAATAGTAGACTATGTTAAACTCCAAATAGAGTACATTTTTGCACAAAATATAAAAAAAAACATTGCTCTTTCGCTTTCATTGTTGCATGTACTTTAGGACAAAGTAAATTAAAATGCGAAGGCAAAGGTTGAATTTAAATTGAGACTCTTATAGAGGTAATTTGGCAGTCTTCTTTTTGTCATTTCGTAGAATTTTCTCTCAACTAATGAAATTATTGTCTCGTGAGATCAAGTAGGATTAAAAGAGATTCATGAATAATTAAGTTCCTTTGTAGCAGAGGCAGTAAAATCAAACAATTTGTTTTTATTATTTTAGCATGTACGCGTTATATTGGATATAGGCTAGTCTTTGACTCACAAAAACTATCGCCGCACCACCACTATTATTTTTGAACAACTATACCAACACCACCAAAATCCTACCTGTCCAATACCTCACCATCACTATCATATCTGACCACTACCCGACTATCTCGTCTGACTACTATCCCACATCCCATTATACCACGTCCATAACCCACAGGAGAGCGAATTACAAAGTTCCATCCACACTAAAACTGTGACAGAACAAATTTTAGTACTTGTTTGTAACTGAAAATAACAAAAGCTTCATTACATGACGTGAACACAGAAGTTTATTCTGAGTTCATAATGGCATAAACCTGACGGTACCGCCGGAAGGCTTTCGCTTTTGCTGCTTCGGTCTGGGATTATACAACATAACAACACCTGTGTTTTATTAGAACTAGTTGAGTATGTTTACCAAATTCGATCACTTAAGATCAGGGGGTCAATTGTGCTAATTTAACAACACTTCAATCAAATCTTAATAGCGTGGCTTCGGAATAGTTGGTGACAATGCAAGTCTGCTATTTTTTTTTTCAATATATTCTGTTAGTCAAATAATGAACATTCGAAATCAACGTCACAATGAATGTCAGGAACTATTCCGAAGCCACTTCATTGAGATTCGATTGAAGCGTTCTTAAAGTAGCAGAATTGTCCCCCAGGTGGGAGTTAAATGCTAGTCTATAAAGTGTAAAGTAAGTAACTATTGCCTACGAGTTTTTTCACGGTAATAAGTATGTATATAATATATTTTATCGATATAGAGTAATGTATAACATTATAATATTATCATCGTACCTACAAGTCAAATTCTAAGCTACTAAACAATGAAAGTTGCATTGCAACCCGATTAGTAATATTACGTGATGGCAAACAAAATATACCATTTCTTAAAAAGTTCTATTCATTCCTATTTGAAGTCTCGTAGGCATATTTTTTATGCTAAAATATCTATTCTTTAGTGTGTAATTTTATAGCTAATATTTACTCGTTTATTGTAAGTGAAAAGTATAAGATACAAAGACCAATATTTCATAAACATCATTATCAGCGTATAATGAATTATCTACTGCTCTACCTAACCTCTATACTCTAGCCAGTCTCTGCCAGCCGCTTTCCGCAATTATTTTTTGGCATAGCAATTATTTCTTGGAATTGTTCCATTGAGTTCCAACTTTATTCCAAAGTTCGAATGAGTCCGATGCAAAATGCGATCGGCTTGGTTCGAGAGGAGCCTCTCATACTGCGAAATGAACAAGTTTGAAGCAAGAGGAAATGGAGTTTGAATGGGTTGCTATTGGAAATCTATACCATAATTAAAAACTTCAATGACTGTTTGTAATTTCCATAGACTAGGTGATTTTTAAAATAAATGGCATTACGTAGAAAATGCCATTTAAACGATGTAACCTAGTCAATATAAATATGACCGTATTTAGAATTTTTGTCTGTATGTTTGATTTTTTAATTAATTTATATTTACTTGCATAAGCTCGAAACAGGAATATTAAAATAGGAATTTTAACATACAATGACATTATCGTGTAGGTGTGTTCCATTACGTTATCTTGCAGGGTTCAGGAGATAATATGAATATAAATCTGTGTACCTGGTAATGAACAAAGCCGCGAGAAAAGCTATTTATAAAGGTTAGATCAAAATTATGTTTCACGAAGTCAGCTCACCCTAGGATATGATATGACGTGTATAGCGTATGCGTATGTTTCGGGGCACAGAAATCTCGACCTTAGCTACACTATTACAATGTCTATGTTTACGTAATGGCAACAACCAAAGCAGAGTTCATGAGACAGAATAATATGTACAGTTAGTAATGAAAGCCACTGAACATTTTCAAAACTTTCCAATTTGTTATTTTAAGTAATTTTTAGACCATTTGTGAGCAATAAGTCAATTTGGATGTCAGGACCTGTTCAACGACTTAGTTTTGAGCTGACCGTAATTCGATTATAATATTTTTGATTTTTCTCAGTGGATCAGACAAAATGTCGTAAATAAGATGTCATAAACGACCTATAGAAGCATTACAGCAACCGACGCCGTTTGGAGTCAGTTCAGATGTGGATCAAAACTTGTTATAAATACAGACTTCAGATGTTTCTCGTTCGGTCTACATGTTATTTCGTACAAAAATATTAGGCACCAAAATTAACTGCTCCATTTCACGCAACGTAAACTAATACGTTCCTTTACACGGAGTCCTTACTCGGCGTAATGAACAACATTTTTCTTCTGATTAAACTCGTGACGGGCCCAAAGCGGCTTATCTCCTTTTGTGACAACCCTCCCATTTTGGGGTACTATTGTAAGGCCCTTTTTGTATTCTCTCTATATTATTATACAGTTTGGGAATCTGGGTTGTAAATATTGCTTGGGGTGTATAGGTTTTCTCTGCGTGTAAAGGAATGAAAGCATTGAACGGCTGTGTACGAATTTTAGTCTGATAACAAGGTCATCAATTTTTAATGTTAAACGATGTATTTCGATTTATTTGCAAAGGTAGCAAATATTAACTGCTGGATATTAAATGAATCAAGGCAATATTTGTAAATGATAAACAATAGTGATTTGTTTATCGTTTATTAATACAAATATTGTCTTGATTTGTTGCACACCAATTATTATCTTTGTTAATCAGTAGCAGAAATTAAAAGGTTATCGTAACTATAATGATAAGTAATTATTATGATATAGGGTGCAACATGCATGACCACATGACCAACTAAACACAATAATGAGAATTACAAAAAGCTTTACAGCAAAAACACCTAAAAATTTACAAAAACTTACAAAAACTTGTATGACAAAGTAGTGGCTTATTATTTATTATTATTATGAGCCTGAAATGTCCCACTGCAGGGCAAAGGCCTCCCTACCCTCTTTCCATTTCTGCCTATCCTGAGCTATAGTTGTCCAGTCTTTCAGGTAAGCGTCAAGGGGCAGTAATATAGTGGGCACAATTTGTTCTTGCGGCCAAAACTCGGTGAAGTACAGAAAAGGCCGTAATTGTTCAAAGGGAGGTACGGTATGTTAGCTAGTTACGCCGTACGTGACAAATAGTCAAAATGTTGAGCCCAGTCAGGTAGCCCTATTCTACCTAATCAAGTCGCAGGCGACGTCACAATTCAGTAAAATGGTAGACTGATAAATAGACATGACAATGAGTCTATATATACGAGGTCCAACTTGTACCTTATCTTATTTAGTGACATGCGAACGTACATGATTCTGGTCAGTTTGATTCCTTAGTCTGTGAAATTAATGTGCCTTGAATGAAATAGATATCAATTTGATACCGCAAAAGTAAATAGTCGATGCTTTTAATCTACTCCGTATCTTTACTAATTTGTAGTTCATTCACAACTCTCAAGCAATTCAATACAGTAAGTAGTACGTGTTGTAAATGAAAAGCGACATCAATAAATTTCAGAGGCGTCACAGACACGTTCAGGTTTCTTCTGTCATGAGACGTTGAAAGCTTTCTGTTACGAGGATTCAATGATGACAACTAAAATTCCTTGTAAATGTGGTAAAACAAAGTACGTTTTTGGCTAGGTACTGGCTACCCGTAGAAGTGGTAAGTAATTGTCTGAAAATGTCACTTTAGATGACACTGACTATTGTTACACTTAGGTATTTATTAACTAACCGTTTATTTGTAAATAACCGTAACATATTAAAGCTTTGCGATAAATAACAAGTTGAATGTTTAAAATGTTTAGGAACTTTCATTGCTAACTGTACATAGGGGGTTGTACTTTGAATCTGCCTCAGTAGCTACACTTTAGAATTGAATAGTGGAAGATAATCGAGTTAGAGTTAAAACTTTCAGAGAAAAGTTAAAAGTAAATGCTATCGACATAATGGAATAGGTGTTGAAATATATAAAAGACAGTTAACCTTTGTGCTTCAAGCTTTGAATTAAAAGTTTAGCTTAGATCGTTGCTTCGTTCGAATTTAAACGTTTATCTTACAAGTAGGTATATGGCAACTTCGAGCTCCCTGTTGCGGCAAATGCCGACTCGCAACTAGCTTTTACGATATTCTATAATTTTGATAAACCGCGCTGATGGTGCCTAAAAATTTAAAACAAAAAATGTATAGGTAATTCTGACTGAATACAATCGCCCGAAACAAATGAAACTAATTTTGATTTTCTGAGAAACCGACAGAAGTCCCTTATTTGGCAGGGATTATAAATTGTTGTAAAACTTTGTTCAGAGTCGTTGTTAAGAGTTTCTTTGTGGGACTTGGCCTCACATTCTTTTAGAATAAATATAATACCATTTCTGTGAAACATACAAGTTTCATGAATAATCAACTTTGAAGGAAATGCCATTAATTATTGACGCCCATGTTTGGTTTTCCTCATAGAAACGAAGCGAATCTACATGAATTTAATATGCACAGTGGTATAAGGAAAATGGTTTTCTGTAAGCCCATGATTACATACAACGACGTTTCAAATCAAATATTATGATGTAAGATTCAAGCAAATTATAGAAACACAAATAAACAACAAACTTTCCAATCTAAATTAAGAAACAATACTGGTACATTGGATCGTAGATTTTGAAAAATAACAGTTTTCGAGGAGTATTAAAGTACCTATTTTGTTTTGATACCATATCCGGGGGTTCTGAACCGATTTTAAAACTTTTTATTTTAAAAACGTTTAATTCTGTAGTTTATATTCATAGATCCAATTAAACTACTATAATTGTATATACCTGGGTAGGAGTTTCGGTAAATAATTACTGAAGGTTGAGTAAAACGTTCTATAATATTAGACTTTTAAATAGGTAATTACTCGACGCGCTCAAACGTGATAATTATTTGAAAATATTTGCTTAGGAGAAAATTTTCGATCTGTAACAATCTAACCTAAGCTGCAAACTAAAAGAGCTGAAGCGTAATTAAAAACCGCTTTATTGCGAAAAGTGCAAACATGGCCAAAGGCTCCTACTTTTAGAGAGATCTCGCAAACGTTTCAAAGCGCTTTTTCCTGATTACAAGTGGATTTTCGAGGCAATCCTGGTTCTATCTAGTTTTATTCATGCCGTGCTAAACTGAACCGTTGAATTGCAGGCAAAAAGGATTTATTCTCCATTTTAGGTGGCTTCGTGCCGCAGCGTTTGTAGAACTATTTCAATGCTGAAACTGAAATGCCGCGCACATAGGCAACCATTTTTTTCGATTTTAAGGTTTTAGTTTTAGTTTTTTATGCTATTTATTTCAATATTACATTTATTTCCTATCTAATTTACTATTTAAGGTTCATAAGACATTTGTAATTCGATTTTAAACTACGCACTCATTATATTTCTAAAAATTTATAATAATATAGTTGCCTTTAAACATGTTACTCCTTCTTAGAGAAGTAGAGCGAAAGCACTTTACTACAACATGATTATAAAGGTGAATTCGCTCTGATTACTTATCCAGTGGATTCAGAAGGGCTTCGAGCAGCAATGCTCAAGGACCCGCGCTTTCAGTATCAGCCTGAAATTGCAATCGTTAGGGGACCGTGCTGATAAATTATGCGTGAATTTATTTTAATAATGGAAGAATAAAATTTTTTGTTGTGTGTTTTTTCAGGCGTGTTTAATAAAATGTGTGACGTACCGTAAGATCGGGGTACTTTAGCCCTACGGTAGTACTTTAGCCCAAACCGTCAGAAAGTTTGAACTGCCCGCTACGTCGTCCCTGTGGGAGCTATTGGAATAGTTCGCCGTACAATCAATAGATGGCTGTATTGCTCCGTCGGTAAGGTAATGTGATGGGTCACATTGCCCATGCGAATCTCTCATCACCGACGACAAGATAGTACCTGTAAGCCACGTGATCCTACGATGTGCAAACTTTCTCGCAAACCGAAGTAGTCTAGTAAGTTTACGTTTTTACTTATTATCAATAGTAACAGGCATGTGTTTGGGATTGCATTCTGATACGAGTCATAGAGTTTAACACGTTTTAATAGAAACTAAATGGTAATTAAAAGCACAGTATACTTTGGCCCCCATTTTCGGGATTCTTTAACCCACAGCCCAAAGTAACTCAATCACCTATTTTCTATTTCATAATAGTATTTTTATTAGCTAAAATAGTTTTTTACTTTTGTTTTTAGATGTACAGAAATGCCCACTGGAAGTCGTCGTTACATTGACTACACCAAGGAACAGTAGGATAAATGTCTAAACGATTATAAGGTCTAAAATTTTAACTCAGCGGGTTGCTGCAATAAAATACAAAATTCCTCGCATTACTTACTAAGTACGAGTATAAAGATCAAACTTAAAAATAGCTGGACACCCAACAATATTCACAAAAGAAGAAGAACAGGCATTTGCTGTTCATAATACAGCTCTTTCCGAATTCGGGTTTCCGCTAACGGATGAATGGGTCAGAGGATTTCTAGAGTACTATATAGACGAGTCCCAAACAACATAAAAAGAGTGCGAGCTGAAATATTTGTACAAGCTATCGAACACATCATTAAAAACTTGACAGCAGAGTTGGAAGGTATTCTTCCAGAGAACATCTTTAACTATGATGGAAGCAGTCTTACAGATGACCCAGGGAAAAAGAGAGTTATTTGTAGACGTGGTATAAAGTACCCAGAGATTATTGTGAATTCTACGAAAGTGAGTTTTTCTGTAATATTTTGTGGCAATGCTACCGGAGAAACAGTTCCACCTGAACCGAAAATGGACCAAACGGAGCCAGTTATAATAGGACAAAAAGTGGCTAAATTGGACTGATTTAGGTTTATTTTTATTTTATGCTGATTATTACAATAAACTACCTCTTATTACAATATTTCATATAGTTTTTGTTACTTTGAGACGAATAAGTCAGTAATTTATGCCAAATATGACGTTAAAATGTAATTTTCTAAAAGGTTTTTACTTTTTATTGTTAGATTTCTAATGTTTTCTGTATAATAAAGACACATAATTGAAGATAATGCCTCTTTCTTTCATAAGTTACCTTTATAAGTAGGCTACATTAATCCAACACTAACAATCCATACATTTTAGAACGATGGAAACCCTTGGGCCATTATAAACATGTTTTATGAGCTACTTTGGCCCAAAATTAAAAAAAAAACTAAAAAATGTTACCGGTGGTTTTACTTGATTTTACTTGTGTAAATAGGTTGGTTGAATTCACAACTAAATATCTATTGTTATAGTACTACTGCATAGCTATTAAAACAGAAGTAATCAAACGGGCAGTAAAAGTAGCGTAATTTTGAGACAAAGTACCCCGACCTTACGGTACCTAATTAGTCGTAAAGAAATATACATTTTTCGGTAACCTTTTTTATTACGTTATAAATAAAGGATAAAGGATAAGGGAGAATTGTAAGGATCAAACTCACACATCGAAACGTTCATCACACTCTTTACGGTATTTGGTATTCTCTATGACAAATTGTTGGGGTTTGGAAAGAAAAACCTGTCTCAGAAATTAGAGTAGGCACGTATTATTTATTATATTGGTGAAAACTATTGCAAAATCACTCTAGTGGTTCCCGGTGTGGTTCCCTAGATAGTTTTGACAGACAGACGCGATTATAGACTTAGTTTTCTTACCAATGAAGGCTATAACAGCGTAGCTCCCACTCAGATTACAGGCACTCAAATTGTTGTAAATTGTATACGATTATACGGGAACCGAATTAAATGTTGCCCAATTCAGAATTCTAATTTAGCCTGTGTACCTCATTATTTACCGTACCAATTTTCCTGAATAAAATATACACACACGGGCTTATTTCAGGCTGTAAATCAGGGCTGACAAACTGGTTTTATAACAAATTGCGGGAAAATGGCGGTTCACGTGAGTTATGCTCGCCGCGGCCAGGTGGCAGCCCTACCGAGTTCATTAGAGACTTATTTTGATACCAAATTATGTTTAGCAATGTTCGGGATTTTTACCGTCTTACCACAAAAATTTAGACCAGAGTTAAACATAGGTTTCTAAAATTTAGTTCGACAAATTGTCATCAATCTCTCGCATTTTCTTTCTCAATCCTGGCATACCTAACGGTTCATGAGATACAGCCTGGTGACAGACGGACAGACAGACAGACGAGTGGACAGCTAAATCTTAATAGTATATGGTTCATTTAGCTAATTTTTAAGGTGTGGTCGGTAGGTTAATGTCATATCGCAAAGGGTATTATACGTAATTGCGCAGGCTGTTACATTAATCGCCCCATAAATGCTCGATAGTCGACTGAAGGATGCCTACGTACTACCTCATTAAATTTTACGCACTGTGATTTAATAAGCAAATCTGTAGCAAACTATATACGCACAAGTACATCATCTGACTCAAAGCGCTGAAACGTTGTGTTACTCGCATTTGTTGTATAGATTATCTTTTTTTTTTCTATTTTAACGTAGCCCCACACTAGGATTGCTCTTGTATCGTGGGTACAGCTTACAGACATATAATTTCACATACACACCACACCCAGACCAGAAACTAATATTTGTGGATCGCACAAATATTTGTCCCAGGCGGGAATCGAACCCGCAACCCCTAGCGCAGCAGTCCGATTGCTCAGCCACTACGCTAAACGAGAGATTAGGTAGTTAGTTTGATTCGTTACAACACGAAGTGAGAATAATATGTTTAATGATGTGACCAAAATACACGGTCTTAATGGAAGCGACGCAACTCGATGCCATGCTCCGTACTCGATTGGTGTTTGATTGTATAAAAAGTAACGAGTAACGTAACGGTGCGATAGTTACGACATAGTTTTATCAACGAATACGTATGTACGTTAAATTTTTCGTTACTATGGGTAAAAGTCTTCTATTTCTACTTATAATTAAAGGGTAGTATCTACATAATAATGTAGCGAATTTACTCTTTAGCAAGTTTAAAATAATAGATGTACCTACGTACATTTATTAAGTCTCGTTTCACGTAAAGGTTAGGTAATATAAATATTATAAATTTGTTTTCCATTACATTCATCTCAAATTTGGTTAATTAATAAGTTAAATTAATATAATGATATCATAACGAAGGAATTGAAGCATCACTTTTTTAACAACCACGTGGTAACATTGAGTAACAAGAGGTTTGTTTTGTTTGTTTAATGAGGCGGCCCTGGCACTTGAGCTTGTCACTCCGCCCAAGAGCCTCTGCTATGACTTAACGACTGCTATCATCGCAGCGTTATCGCAGTCCATCTAGATAACTCGTTCAACCATGGTTTATAAACAATATTTATGTACTTACCTAATCATGTTTAAAATAAAACATTAGGTATGTTAATATATTTTTATTATAATTATGTGTTTAGTATTTATAGTAAAGATATATCTGTTAATTATTATTACTTTAAATACTTAGTAGGTATGTGAAGTACTTTAAGTACTCCATCGACCATACTATCATAAATGTTTTTCACTGTTCATCCAAAGGTTGTCTGGAAGAAATCGTTGTAAGCGATAAGACCGCCCATTGCACCTACTACTACACCTGTTAACTTAAGGTTTGCTGCAGTATTGTTTATTTTTGATGCGCAATAGTTTTCTTTTCTACTCTATTCATGGTTAAAATACCAACTTAAAAGAAGAAGTACCTAAAATAAAAACCAACCGCCTTAAAAAAGAAATGTGTTTTATTTAGAAAAGATAAAGTTTCATAACAATAAATCGACATAGACATAACAGCTAATTATTATTTACCATTACGTAGTATCTCTTATCAAGATGCTTGGTAATTTAATCCTAACAAATATTAACTTTACGTCTGGCACCTAATCCGTATTTATAACAGCTATAAGTAGTTTTAATTATGTTTTATATTTACCTAGTATAATAATTTAATCACAAATGTATACCTACGACTAGTGATGTAAGTACAAATTATACTGTGCACGTTTTAAATACATAATAATAATGTAAATTGACAATTAATTTATTTGTCTTTAAAATGTTGTAATGACACAAACGAATCTAAAAACGGAATTCGACAGCTTCCTTTCGTTCTCATAAAGTTAGTAAATTAAAGATTACACTATTTCAAATAGTTTTGAAATATTTACATTGACTTGTTAATTTTAAATAAACATAGTCCACAAAAGTTTGGAGATGCTAACATTGTAGTGTCATTGCGATAGCCTCTCTAGCGGTAGAAAAAGAGATTAATTTAGACATCACACCCGAAATATTTACATATTTAATAAATACCAAAAAAACTAAGACTCGCCCACTCACGTCATGTTAATTACAAACAACAATTATACCTACCACAAACATTTCAAATCCACGAATTATAATCCTTTTATCTAAGCTTAGCCATCCTAATAAAACAAACATACACGATCCTACTTCATTACCATTTTGTTATCCAAACTGTCCCGGCACCTTCATCTGCGAACGGTATATTCCCTAAACAATGCGTTCTGATAAAGTATTTCACATAAAAACAATGAAAGTCTATATAAGCCAGGCGACGCGACCGCCTTTGTCTCTTGGTACGTCGACATCCTCGGGCGCTGATATGTTGTCAGGCGTAGCGGAGGCGCAAGCGAGAGCGGGCGCTTCACTGACTCGGCGGCGAGTGAGCGAGCGCACGGGCTCGCGTCATGTGCTGCAGTCGATGCGCGCGCACACCGCAGCGCTCAAGAGAGTAGCAGCGGCAAGAGCGATTTGCACGCATGCGATCACGACTAAATCGCGTGATGACGGTCTTGAATCTTCCTCGGTTGGCCCGTCACTAGATCAGAAAAAAATAATATAATAAATAAATAACATGCTCACATACACAGATCCTGCTGACTCGTAACTAAATATCTCTTTAATTAGGGAATCAGAATAATAAAGGTCATGGTTCTAAAAGTACCTACTCCGAGTATATAAACACAAATATTCGCTAAATGATACCCAAAATTTTACACTTTACAGTCAGCTCATCCTCAACTTACACCACGGAGATCATCTATTTTGTTCATAAACGAGTCCATCTAGTAAGATTTTGTTTGTCAGTGGAAAATGATTTACGTTTATGAATCAGTAGAGTAGAAATTATGTGCTGTATCAATTATTCATGGAACAATAAAGACACTTTAAACACCATGTAAAACGTATTTTTTTCAAAAGATGCTAACGTTTCATGTTTGGATATTGCTCTATTTTTATTCAACTTCTCTCTCTGCTCCATTTACCCCAGTTTGACCCTTCTCAGATATACATAGTATAATAATATTATGAATTTCCGACACCGTACCTTGGAGATCTGAGTAACAATAATTTATAGTATCATCTCAGTTACATTAATATTGCGACGTCTGTTAGTACAGTATGAATATAATCAAAGTGTATTAGTTACATTTTCATAGGTACATAGTTATTAGCATAGCTTAAACCAATATCAAATCCTTATTAATATTCTATATGACTATCTGCGCCGTCTTTGAACATTAGAACACCATTATTAGAAGTTTGTAGATCAAACGCTATCAATCGGCATTAATAATTAATTTAGATTGATAATAGCAATAATTACTTGCTACTGTCACATTGTCTTTACCTCACACCTAAATGTTTAGTATTAAGTGTATTAGAAACTAAAAATACTCACTATGCTCCCACGAACTCCGAGACTCAAAGAAAACACTTTGATATACGCAAATAGTTCTTTCGCTGGAGTCCGACCCGCATCTTTACGCTTTTTTGGATTCGTTAGCTAACTATAATTATTACGTAACCTAAAATAAGAAATTGCGTTTCACATTAAAAGTGGGTCTATTTGCGCACTAATATAATTGAGACAAGCTGGGTGGTTACTAGAAAACTGGAGAAGACAGGTAACAACGTTTGATCCTCGTTTGGTATTGTATAACATAGATAGATAACAACACACAGTGAGCGTGACAATAATAGTTCCTAATTAGTGGATTCCACGAAGCCAGCCATTTCATCTTCCCGATTTAATTGAATGATAATTATAATTATGTTGATATTGAACTGTGCGTGACAAAACCTTTTCAGTCTTGTAAACACGAGTTTAATTCACGAACGCTAAATAATTTCTTATATCTAGTTGCGTATAAACCTCAAAGTCTCTCACCCATGCTCCAGGCCCGGCGGATCCAGTATGGTTCTACAGCACTGCACAATCAGCGCCACGAGCAAACACGCCGCAGCGGCCCACAGCACGCTCGCGATGCCCGCTCCCGCTCCCGCTGCGCTTGTCACTGCGGCCCAGCCCCGCGACGTGTGGATCGAGACGGCTTCAACGAAACGAGATAAACATTATTATGGTTTATTATTTCCTTATCATCCGACAAGATAAAAGTTGTAGGCAGTGCGTGACAGGAAACCCTATAAACGAAAATGAGACCTCTATAAATGACCACTACAAATAAATTACCATATAGGTACCTATTGCATTTGATGCACCTACCTACATAACTGTATTGTTATGATAGCTGCTGTTAAGGCCAGGTTACTTCCCCCCGGTTTCTAGAACGCTAGCTGGCTTTGACAGTAGATTAAAACTATCGTTGTCTCTATCTAACACTAAACAAATGACAAGGATGGCAATAGAATTAATCTGTTGTCAACGTTGACTGACGTTTCAGAAACTGGGGGTAAGGTGGTTCTACTTGTGCTACTGGCAGATGACCGCGAGCGCTTGACTGTATGTTATTTTTTATTGGAAAAAAGAGATGACGAAATTAGATGATGTAAGTTCTTAATCGCTTCCTACATAAATAACCCCATTTATTGATACAACTTTCACGTGGTTTCATGATGGAATCACTTAGTAGGTTACAAGTAAAGATGCGATTTAGTGTCATCTTTGTGATTTTTTTTTATCAAGCCAATTATTCGTAATCGCTTTTCTGTTTTCACAATCGCCTTCAATGTATTATAAATTTTAACAAAAAAAAAATTCACTCATAATTTTACATTTTAATTGATTCCTGAGCTTAAAAAAACTTAGATATTGAGTGAAACCTCGTTTTAAGCCTCCCTGATAAAACATAACAAATAACGTTACCACTTGTGGCAACATCCACGAATTATTACGCCTGGCGCCTTGCTATATTCAATAAGACTTAGCTAATAACAGTCATTTGAAACTCGTTTATTACGTACGTACTGTTTATTGTGTTTGTACTGTGATAATAACATGTATAATTGTATACAGAGGCTCAATGCTGCAAATAGCATCTTCACTTAATTAGCACTCGTAGAGGTTAATTCAGTAACCTTTACGGTATATAAATAGTAACTAATAATATTATATTTAACTATAACACTAAGTTTACTGGTTTAGGTAAGGCCCTCTATTAGTAAATTTTACATTGTATCCAGCTATTCGTTGTTATGTTCTTTCCTACATGTTGAACCTTACATCGCAATGAATAATTGTATCTACAAGACAAATAATTATATACACGTATTATATGAATCAGTCGAATTGTGAAGAAGTTACATGGCATGTACGACTGATGTTCGAAGAAATATGGTGTATGTCGTTAAGTAACAAACTAAACGCGTATATTCTCATGGCTCCTACCAAAATAGACTGGAATTATTTTTCCGGGCCGTTGTCTCAGGTGAAGTTAATAAACAATTTATACTATACTAGCTGATACCCGCAACTTCGTTCGCATTTTTATATAAAATGTAAACTGTTTAGAAAATCAATTGATGTCGCGGGGAACAGTTATAGGTAAGAATATATCTCTCTCTTTCTCACTCCCTTTTCCTCTATCTTTCTCCCTCTCTAGCTCTTTTTCTATCTTTCTCCCTCTTTCGCTCTTTCTATCTATCTTCCTCTACCTCCATCTCTTTCCCTCTCCCTATATCTCTATACCTTTCCCTATCTTTCGATCATTAATATCCCTCTCCACTCTCAATCTCTTGCGTTCCCTCTCCCTGTCCATTTCATCCATTATATTTATTTCCCTCACCCTCTCCGTCTATATCTCTTCCTTTCCCTCCTTCGCTCACTCCCTCTCCCTCTATTTCTATATATTTCGCACTCAATCTCTCTCACCTATTTCCCCCCACTCTCCCCTCCTTCTAGCCTAACTCTCCCCTCTTTCACTCCCACTCTCCACTCTTTCTCCCCCCACTCCCCTCCTTCTAGCCCAACTCTCCCCTCTTTCACTCCCACTCTCCACTCTTTCTCCCCCCACTCCCCTCCTTCTAGCCCAACTCTCCCCTCTTTCACTCCCACTCTCCACTCTTTCTCCCCCCACTCTACCCTCATTCTACCCCACTCTCCCCACTTTCTCCCCCCACTCTCCCCTTTTATCCCCCCCCCCACTCTCCCCTCTTTCTCCCCCCACTATCTCATCTCTTTCTATTCACTCTACACTCTTTCTCACCCCACTCTCCCCTCTTTCTCACCCCACTCTCCCCTCTTTCTCCCCCGCTCTCCCCTCTTTCTCCCCCCCCTATACACTCATTCTCCACGCTCTCCCCTCTCTATCACCCCACTCTACCCTTTTTCTCACCCTACTCTCCCCTCTTTCTCCCCCCACTCTATCCTCATTCTCCCCTCTACCCTCATACCCCACTCTCCCCTCTCTATCTCCCCACTCTACCCTTTTTCTCACCCCAGTCTCCCCTCTTTCTCCCCACTCTACTCTCTTTCCCACCCCACTCTCCCCTCTTTCTCCCCCCACTCTCCCCTCTTCCCCCCACTCTTCCCTCTTTCTCCCCCACCCTCCCCTCTTTCTCCCCCCACTATACTCTCATTCTCCACGCTCTCCCCTCTCTATCTCCCCACTCTACCCTTTTTCTCACCCCACTCTCCTCTCTTTCTCCCCCTCTCTATCCTCATTCTCCCCTCTACCCTCATACCCCACTCTCCCCTCTTTATCTCCCCACTCTACCCTTTTACTCACCCCAGTCTCCCCTCTTTCTCCCCCCACTCTCCCATCTTTCTCCCCCCACTCTCCCCTATGTTTCCCCCCACTCTGTCCGCTTTCTCCCCCCACTCTCCCCTCTTTCTCCCCCCACTCTCCCCTCTTTCTCACCCCACTCTCCCCTCTTTCTCCCCCACTCACCCCTCTTTATCCCCCACTCTCCCCTCTCTTTCTCCCCACTCTACTCTCTTTCTCACCCCACTCTCCCCTCTTTCTCCCCCCCTCTAACCATTTTCTCACCCCACTCTCCCCTCTTTTCCCCCCCACTCTCCCCTCTTTATCCCCCTCTTTCCGCTTTCTCCCCCACTCTCCCCTCTTTCTCCCCCCACTCTAACCTTTTTCTCACCCCACGCTCCCCTCTTTTTCCCCCCACTCTGTCCGCTTTCTCCCCCCACTCTCCCCTCTTTCTTCCCGCTCTCCCCTCTCTTTCTCCCCACTCTACCCTCTTCTCCCCTCGCTCTACCATCTACTCCCCCTTTCCCCCCACTCTCCCCTTTCCCCCACTTTCCCCCTTTCTCCCCCTCCTCCCATCGCACTCTCCCCCCTTAATTACTTTCCAATTTAAATTACGATCCGTTTAGCCGTTTATTGTGGTCTGTAGGGGATGCATCTAAAGAATACCTCATAATTTCAACCCCCTTGCTTTTCCCCCTTTAGGGATGATTTTGCAAAAAAGCTGAAACCCGTATTTATTTATTTCTTACCAAAAGCCTAAATAAGAATTTTCAGATCCCTAACTTGAGGAATTATGGATTCCCCATACAAACTTTCAACCCCTATTTCATCCCCTTCGAGATTATTTTTTGAGACAAAAGATAGCCTATGTCCGTCTCATAGGTCCAATCTACCCCTATACCAAATTTCATCGAAATCGGTTCAGCCGTTTAGCCGTGAAAAGGTAACAAACAAACAAACAGACAAACAGATATACAGACAGATAAACAGATAAACAGAGTTACTTTCAGATTTATAATATTAGTATGGATTGCCGCGTGGCAGGCTTGGGTTTGTAAATATATATATATATATTATATCAACAAACACCTGCCACGTGAGATCGAGGCTCGAGGCGATTTCGAGATATTTCAGCCGATTATTTCGATTGTTTAGAAACAATCGAATTCGACTACTACTCCAAAAGAAAAAGTACTTTGTAAAGAGAGAAAAGTACTTTTTATCTATCTACCTATTTCGATGGCTCTCCAATGCCTGACTTATATAAGTGTATACATAGGTAGGACACGCTGGCGGGTGTTAAATACGTACATAACCAAAATCGAATGCCATTGCAATTTTAACAATTACTCGCTTCGCTGGGGTCTGCAATTTTCACATGCAGTTGACTAGTAACTCGATTTCACTAGAGGTTGCGGCGTTGCCATTATGAAAAAAAAGTATAACGCAAAGTTTACAGGGTCGCGTTGAATCATTTAAATAAAAACTGCTTTAAATTTCGTTTCAATATTATGAGTTTTACTTTAATTGCGAAGTTTTGAACAGTCGTTATCCTACACATAATACTAAGGTTGTTTGAATATTTCTAACAACCTGCAAAAATATTGTTTTTCCTTTAACATGTAAACTCGTTTTATGTACTCGGGATCATTGTATTTTTTTTGTCGTGTGTGGTTGTGTTAGCTATAATAGGGATCATAAAAGCCACAAATATGTTTTCATAATACATTTACCTTACAAACTGTCAGAAAGGTTTAAAAGAAACATTTGTTCATTTGGTACACGTCTAGTAAAAAGAACTCTGATATAAAACGGGAAAATAAACAACTTTGCACACAATTTAATGGTAGTTTAAATAGAAAAAACATGATATACTTATGTAACGTAATGAACACTGAACAGTGAAGGAAAAAACGTGAGAAAACCCGAGATTATATCGGAGGTTTATACACTGTGTGTTTACGCAAGGTAGGCAATATATACTAATTTTAGACTTTTTCCAAATAATGATCCGTAAGGAATATAAATAGCCATAAATTTTCTGTGTACTTTAACTTCAAATCACGTAGAAGTGACTGAAACATTTTCGTGACAGTTTTTTCAATGGTCTACGGAAGAGATAAAGTCTCTTAAGATAAGATAAGAGCGGTGGTAGCCTAGTGGGCGAACGTCCGCCTTCGAAAACGGAGGTGGCGAGTTCAAATCCCAGTGCGGGCACGTACCAATGTGTTTCTGGTTAAAAACATAATATGTACGTAATTATAAGTAGCACTCGCTTATCGGTGAAGGAAAACATCGTGAGGAAACCAACATGCCCTAGAATTATTTCGGAGGCATGTTATCCACCAACCCGGACTAGGCCCTCGTGGTGGATTATGGCCTAACCCTCCTCACGATAGTGAGGGGAGGCCTTTGCCCAGCAGTGGGACAGTTACAGGCTGAATTATTTTTATATAAGCTAAGATAAGAGAAGGATTAAGGCCGTAGAGCATGGAAAAAACTACCACGACATTGCAAAAACCAAAACTTATCTTCATAAGTATAGGTTATTGCTTCAAGTCGGTTACTATATAACAATACTTATTGAATTATAACTATTATAATAAGTTTAAACGACTACATTACATAGTACACGTCTCGATTATACACGATGAAAAATTAGCATTACTATAATGCCTAGATAAGTTTTTATTTTTCTTGGTCAATGACAACCGATAACTTTTAAAACTTATGTCTAAGTTGACACCAAGTAAGTATTATGCTGAAAAACATACTTTTTTTACCAAACAAACAGTCCAATAAACAAACTTTAATAATACATTATACAGTGTAATACAGCGTGCTGATAAAACTGCGGTCAAAACTATTTATCTGCTAATTATATACATAGCTTCATCAGCATCTCTACTCGTATCATGAGCTCGCTGTCACTATAACATTGATCAAAACTTGACAATCGTGTCAAATTTCAACTTAATTGTTCACGTTTTTGTGCGAAATTATAAAATGGCATCTATAAAGAAAGCTTATGCAGTCTACGATAAACTGTCAGGTACCTGCAGCTAGAACTGTGACGCCTCCAGCTGGGATCCCGAGGCCCATGTTGAACTTCTGCCTCTCCTCTATGAAAGCGACGCTGCCCATCACCATGGCCGATATGCCGCATACTATCTGTAACAAATGTATGTATGTATTTAGCATAAATGTATGATTATCCTACAAACATCAGACATTTTCTTTTAGTCAGCCTTAGTTCGGTCCTGCCTATTTTACATATATTTTTTTGGGTTAACTAGATATCTGTGATGTACGGTCTACTTCCTCTTATATGTCTGTGGATAACAGACAATTCGGTTGAAACCGTGGGCGGCTAGTATTCCATAAAAATGATAAAATGATTTTATAGCCGCTAAATCAATCAGTGAACTCAACGGAGCGGACTTAACTTGAACGGTAAATGCTATTAGCATTTCGGATTTTTCGCAACCATCCTGAAATAACATTTAGTTGCCGGGAGCGGATGTTGGTTATATACCTAATTTTAATATTAAATTAAAGTACCGTTGCAATTAGTAGGGTATGTAAAACAAAGACGATTCAAAAATTTAAATTTACACTCACTTGCGTTAGAATAGCTCAAGTAACTTACAGTGAATAAAATCAAAAAGCGAACTCAAATAAACTATAGGTATTATTTGCGAAAATCATCGCATTAATTCCACCTTTTACAATGATTTTCAAAACAATAAATCAAGACAAGTACGCACAATCATCAAAAGCCGATAATTCAAAAAGATATCCAAGCACAATAAAATTATAACAAGTTAATTACGATCGCAATGATGTTAGAGGCAGACAGGCAAAGACACGGCTAATAGGACCACTAACAAGCTTCGGTAGACATCGGAATGGCATACCTTGATTCAATCGATACCGCCCAAGACATCGCTTGCTGGGCGGATTTATAAGGCTGGTTGTACTCCGGGGCAAAAGCGAGCGAGTTACCCCCGGTTCCTAGAACGTTTGTTGGCGTTGACAGTAGATTAAAACTATCGTTGTCTCTATCTGACACTAAACAAATGACAAGGATGGCAATAGAATTAATCTGTTGTCAACGCGGATTGACGTTTCAGAAACTGGGGGTTAAAGTCCTCAAAGCGGGACAGGAGGGGAGCGAGCATTTTTTTTTTTTACTTTACTAACTATGAGGAGTATGTTATTCAGCTGATGGTAACGAATATTAAGGTCATGGAATATAATAAGTACAACTGTCATAAATGCTTAGTACGTTGGTAGCACTGAGAGTGACTTACACACCTTGCGTTAAGAGTTACGAATTATTTCACGACCACACTTGACTCTTACCGAAGATTCAGGAATGACCTGAACAGTGTATTGTATCTATAAATAGTTATCAAATTTACTATAATTATAATTTTGCATGGAGTAGTTACGCTTGGAAATGTTTAGCGTTTCGAGGAATAGGTCTCTTTGCCTCTCTCTCGTTCGGTTCTCTGGTTTTATTTCGACTAAAGTGAACACAACCCTTATATATATATATATATATATAGCTGTGTTTAGCTATCGAGATGTTGTTTTCTTCGTACTTTTCCAGATCCTTGTAGTTTGATATCTATTTCTGTCCTACATTGACATGAAACAGATATCCGACCCGGCCAGAGAACCCAGCCTTAAATGATTTAAAAAGGGAAATCAGAAGAATTTACAGATTGAAACGATATTCATCCAATAGAAGGAAACTGCTTCTATTATATTCTGTTTAATCTGGCTTATAAGACAAAGGATAAAAATATCCATTGTCCCAAGTCTTTTGTCTAAGTTTACGTCACAGTTCTCCGTTCCTTTTTCAATTACGTTTTGACTTGATGCGCGTAATGAAATTGTTACTGGGATATTATTAAATCGAACTCAAGAGCTGTTACCGATGACTGTAACTATAATAATACCAACAATTTTTGTGGAACGGTTATGTTTGTGTTGTTTTTATGGTATTATTTTTCAGTTTGTTAAATTATCCATACATTTTGTATGGATAATTAATTTCCTTTGTTTTTGTGTATTTTCCCCATGTGTGAATAGTTATTCTGATATTTGAAGCTAAAACAAAAGTAGGTAGTAAAAAAATTACCTACAGCCGTTCTTTAGGACTTTGATTTATTTATGTAGGTTAATATAATTAATTACCTACTCTAAGAACAATTCAATGATAAAAATATAATCTTCCTACCACATACCGTAGGATAGAAAGGAAGATTTTAGGGTGGGAGAGAACCAATTTTACGACATTGTGTGAAAACAGTACCGCAGAAGGTATAAAAATGAGATTTTTTATTTTATTGCGCCATAACTCAACGCCGACCCGGTTATGTATGAAGCCACAGTTTATATAGTTCAGATATTAACTATATACTTACGTACTTACAGTATACAATAACTATATAATGCATGACTAGTGCGCCGGTAACTAAGGCTCTTTGGTTTGACAAGCACGTTTTTTTTTTGACATTATCGAAGATTTTTTTACACCATAACTGTCTCACTGTCTCACTTGGTATGACGGTGTAGTTAAGATACGAGTTTACAAATTTAGAATAGGTCAGGCTCTCTGATTGGAAGATCACATCTCACTTTCGTGAGGTGGAATAATATGTTATCATTCGCCACGGTCCGGTCCGAAATAGTCCGAATTAGTGAAACACATACCTCCGAAATAATTAAAGTCAAGTCAAGTCAAAGGCAAAGCATTTATTGTAAATAGGCAATTAAATCGCACTTTTACAAGTCAAACAGCTAATTCTCGTTAACAAAGCGAATCATAAAAACATAAAGTATGATACATTAAATTAAACAGGAATTGATTATGGTTTGAGTTTGAAAAAAGGATGTTTCCCTTTCAAGCACTGTACCAAGATTCTGGACAGGCAAAGGAAACTCCGTTGACTGTACCAGTGCTTCGGAATACGCCCGTTAGAATATCATATTCGCCCACAGCTTAAGGACCTGTAGGCAGCGAGCTTCCGTAAAAGCTATTTACCTACTATAGATTGTGTTTATTTTTCATTGTAACAAACTACTTATATACATACACCAAAACAAAAATCATACACAAAAAGTTTCCCGGCAGCAGGTTTCGAAACTTCGAAACTACGTCTTTAGGAACGGAACGTAGCATCTCAGACCGCTCGGCCAATCTGACATGTCATTACAGTGTCGAAATAATTGAATGCTTCAGACTAAAGCCTACGTAGTAACTATCTAGTAATCTGTGCTAAGGCCACGTGATGCCGTTAGTAAGAGTATAATAATTATGAATTAGCGTTTTCGACTTGCCGTGAGCGCGGAGCCAGCGTGGCGCGCGGCCCGGCCAGGTAACTTTCATCTTCTAAAATACATGAATCGCTCCTATATTAGCGCCTTAACATGAGTTTCACCTCATGTTTTTGTGTGTTTTATTTCATAGTTGTTATTTGTCACCACGGGTGTCTATAATAAGTATAATACTAACACACTAACAAACTAACACTCCCACCCTCTGAATAACGGAGTTATCACACGCGTTTCACAACTATTACTGGATAGATACTACCAGTATTTAAGATCTACAAATGAAAATTTGTTATTACTCTGTTAAATTTAAAGTTCCTATTTGTATATTTCTCTCATTAAACTTTCAGAAAGGTAATTGTGTTTAAATAATATAACGTTATCAAAGACTGGTGTTATAATATTATTATGCCGTAAACTTTAGTTCTTTGGCGAATATCCTTGTTTCGGATTTTATCGTGCAAAGAAACTCCAAGCATAGCTCTCAGAGCTTGCAAGCTGAAGTGGCAATGGGCAGGCCACATCGCTCGTAGAACTGACAATAATTGATGGGGAAGAAACGTTCTATCTATAGTGACGAACACGGACTGGAAGACGTAGTGTAGGTAGGCCTCCCACTAAACAGCCCGACGACATCAAAAGAGTCGCATGAAACCAGTGGATGCAAGTGGCAAATTGTTGTTCTGTGTGGCGGTCTAAGGGGGAGGCCTATGTTCAGCAGTGGACGTCTTCAGGCTGATGATGATGATGATGATGATGTATATTAAACATAATAAAACCCTTATGTTTCTTTCTCAATGGAATTTGCACAATGTACAGATAAGTCAGCGACACAGTTCTTTATAAAAACTGAGGGTCTCCTCAGTTTTCATAGTCAATTTTAATAAATCCGTTAGAATACATCTCTGTCACGCTCATACAAAGCTCACGTGCAAGAGAGAGAAAGTCTTTTCACTAGTTATTTTTCAAATATAATTATATCATTTTTGCGATTAGTGCATCTGGCCAGTGTCAAGTAATATTATGTTGTGTTGTTACTAGCTTTTGGTAACTGACTCGATTTCAGCTAATTTACCTTCAAAGCTTAGTAACTGGCTGATATCTACTATCAAAGCAGATTTATATTGCTAACCTTTCACCAATAACCTTATGAATATTCAAACGTACGGAATTTGATAACGATTCAATTTCTTGGTAAATGTAAACGTGTTCTTCATAGCTAAATGTTATATTGCTAAGCCTCCGAGGCGTAAATTGCTGATGAGCGGTCTGCGAAGCGTGTGGTTGCGGGTTCAAATCCCGCACAGTACACAATATTTGTGTGATCCACAAGTATTTGTTCTGAGTCTGGGTGCTTGATGGACCTTTGTAGTTCTATTGGTTCTCCAAATGAATCGAATTCATTCACTAGAATTTACCTAGTGATGAAAATAAACATTAAACAACAATTGTTCAAAAACAAATAAATTTAGATGTAATATCATTTGTAGGATTTATCATATCGCTAAAATCTACAAATGAAATTCCTAAAAAAAAAATTGTAGAGAAAGACTCACTCTGGACTGAAAGTTTTATGTAAAGTTTGTGTTGAAATCAACCGCAACTTTCTGTTGAATATTACTTATGTCTACGCGCTACGCCGTAGCTGAAGTTCGTAGTTCGTAGCTAAGAGAACACGATAAACTTTCAAAGCTTCTCTCTACAATTCTAGACTCACTGAAACGTTATAAAACTTTACAAGAGAAAATATCTTTAGATTATGATACTTTAACTGGTACTTAAGGGCTATATTTGTATACCCTAAGGGATGAATCTTTTTATTCTGTCCTTTACCTTTTATTCTCACATAATGGCTTCGTTTCGTGCTTATTTTTAGTTCAATTATATCATGATAAATATTTACCAGTAATGAGTGTGCAAATTAGACACGTTTGCGTCAAGCAAATAGTTTTAGTTTGTGCACAGGTTATACTCAGCCGCTGCTGCTAGCTTTACCCCCGGTTTCTAGAACGCTAGTTGGTTTTGACAGTAGATTAAAACTATCGTTGTCTCTATCTAACACTAAACAAATGACAAGGATGGCAATAGAATTAATCTGTTGTCAACGTTGACTGACGTTTCAGAAACTGGGGGTTAGCTACGATTACGACAACGAGTACGATTTATCGTATTATCGTATATTATACGAGTTATCGTAGTACGGCAGCAACGATCCTGTTGCCTGCGCAGTGTGCACTGCAGCGGTGGACGGTACCGTGTCAGATACGCTTTATTCTAACGGGGCTAACAATGTTCGAAACTTCGCAATGCGACTTGCTAACTAGTTGCTGCAACATTGCAGTTCACAATTACTTTTGTAGGTCAATAACACCGGCTGTTCATTTGCATTGCAAATTGCTACAGTTCGTAGGTGTTGCACGACTTAAATAAATATTTATAAAGTAACACTAAATGCTTATAAATGTATACTTGGGTCATGGCTGCTATATTGCCTGGGGGAGGATTGTGAATTGGGGCATTTACATGCAGCCCCCTTTGACGGCAGTGTACACAAATGTGGACAGCCGCGCAGTGCAGGGCCAGAGTATAAACATAGGCCGATCGTGGTAATATTAGCCTCGCCGTTGTTCAGTGTGGACAATAGACATTCACTCGCTTAGACGCTGCCACGAAAAACTTTTGACAAGTGATTGCAGTGCAATCAGTAGTGGCAGTGGCTGAATGTAAATAAGCTTACATTTTAGCATTTTAGGGTATGTACGTCACCCCTTTTGTAATTTTCAGAATATTTCATCATGTTAATTGAATATAATATTATTAATCTACCTAATTTTGGTTGTATGTTGTATTTTCTCCTGGTTTAGGTATTAATAATATATGTATTCTATATGTCCTGGTTGTCTTTGAAAATCACCCAGCTCTGGATAACATTTCGTGCATTTATTTTGTTTGCTTTCTTAGTACTTATTGTATTAAGATCTTCAATTAAAAATATAGGATTAAATAACAAGTATGACAAGTTTTATTTTGAATAGATAGCTAGATAGATAGATAACTCTTTATTGACACAAAAATGTATAGAACACAGGAAAAACATAATAAATAGGTAAAATGGGCGGTGCTATCGCTTTCAGCGATCTCTACCACACATCTTTTGGGCGGAAAATTTAATTTTATGTTTAAAAGGCATTGCCGATTTGATTTATATGTCAATTAAGAGGTTTGACAACTATAAACTGTACATATTGTATGCAATTTACAATCACATCAGATATCTATGTATAAAATTTGTTTTCTTTTTTCCCTTTATTGGAACAGATATATTAGCATAACAGCCACCTTGCCCCACACACAAATATAGACGTTATGCCAATCGCACTTCGTACGATAATTGTACTCTACTGACCCGCAACGTCAATCTGGGTCAGGAGAAACATCTGCTCCCAAACTAACATTATAAGCACCACGAAATTCCACTACCTAAGCAACGTTAATGCTTCATTAGCATCGCAGATTAGGCGATAGACTTAAACAAAGTCTTGAATAGGGATGAGGTTCTGACATAAAATTTAGATGAGATCCGACGAATAGTGACACAATACTCGTATTTTATTACAGGACTGTAAATGTTGGGATTTTGGTGACACTGCGGTGGTTCATGACCATTTTATGTTGGCTGTATAAAGTTTATTCTTGGAAGTTCTTACTGAAAGCTTCAAGAATCAACGTGACAGGGTCCCATGATAGTGAGCGGATATTTAACTTTGACAGTTGACGCGACCACAATTTAAATATCAACGACAAAATATAATTGACAGTTTTTAGGGTTCCGTACCCAAAGGATAAAACGGGATACTATTTCTACGACTCCGCTGTCCGTCCGTCTGTCTGTCTATCCGTCTGTCACCAGGTTGTATCTCATGAACCATGATAGATAGATAGTTGACATTATCACAGATTATGTATTTCTGTTGCCGCTGTAACAAATAATAATAAAAAACAAATAAAAATAAAAATTGAGGAGGGCTCCTATCCCACAAACGAGATATATTTTTGTCGTTATTATAGATGTTACAGAATCCTTCGTGCGTGACTCCGACTCGCACTTGGCTGCACTCGTTATAGCGGCAACAGAAATAGGTCATTGTGATATTTTTACCGATTCTAAGTTAATTTCCAGCTCACCTGCAACACTCGTAGTCTCAGGATCAAAGCCAACGGATATGTCAGAGAGTGACGGAAGATCACTGCCTCTCTGTCTCCCGTGAGCGGGGCGGCCGACTCCTTCCGTCTTGATAGCGCTGACTATAACAAAAGAAAAGTTTCGATATATTTAGACAATGAAAGGAATGAAAGGAATATTCGGTGTAAAATTACAATCGAGTTTTGAAACGATGATACCACAGTTGGTTAAACAATTATTTGATTGAACTTTTTGATTGCAATAAAAGTTATGTAGTGTTTTGTGGAGAATCCGATAGTGAGACGAGTATTATTTTCTCCCACTTGTGTTTCTTCGAGTGTTAATGTGTAATATTGGTGGAACATTAATCCTTAAGTGTTCGTTACCATGCACGAGTGTGGGCGAATGATATAAATTAAAAAAACATGCCATTTCGCATTTTTTCCAAAACTCCCAGAAATTTTAAAGTAAAGCATCCACCACTTTACTGAATCGTGACTACTTGACCCCAAGGATTGCTTTAATGCTTTTACTTTCCTATTGTGAATTTATGAAAATTACTTCAATAATAAAAATACTTGACACTAGCTAAATGCACAAACCGTGCGAAGCCATATCTAAAACAAAACAAAGTTTTGTAATCGCAGGCAGGCTTACAGCAAAATTACCGGGTTTATAGGTAGATAGATCTTCGAGTATAGTACATATTATGCTTCAAAGCATAGGATCTCTAGATGAAAAAACAATGTTTTAGGATGAAGAGCAATGCCTGTTGGACGTTAGTGCAAGTTGTAAAAAAAAACTAAAACACGATTAAAGCTTTTCTCGAAAGCTTCGGTGATACCAAACAGTCCGAGTTAAATCCTAGGGTTTGTGACGTCACTTTAGGAATTAGGTTAAGATGGATTGCTTTGAGGAAGGATAGGGGGGGAGGGGGGGGGGGGGAGAGAGGTGCATGATAAAGATGTAGTCACAATTCATCTTCACGACGACAAATTTTGAACATTAAACCTAAACATAACTAAATAAACGAATATAATAATATCTTTATTTTTAATATTAAAAGAATTTACTCAACATAATAATAACTTTGGTAACACAGTACAGTGTCATTCACTATGTGTGTCGGAGCCTTCAGGGGGGTAAAATACGATCAATTTTGTCGATAACCATCCCCCGTAAGTGGGGCTTCTGCCATTATGAAAAAATGGCAGCCATTTTGATTTTTGGAACCGAAGCACCAGTAATTGGGCTAATTTTGCCATAGCTACCCCATGTAGAGATCTTAGAAACATAAAATACGTTTAATTCGATATGTAGCTAAATCAATAAACAATACATCCATAGCAAACATCTTCCAATTTTATTTCATAGTAGGACGAAAAATATTGCTAAAAGAAAAACATTAAGAAAATGTTGTACGGTTCTTTTATATATTTAGCTTTTTCAAAAAATCTAAGCTGTAAAACTATTTTTTAATTGGTTTTACAATACTACAGGGTGTTTGCTAAAAACAGATTCTTCTACCTTTGCACAAGGTGAGATAGGTTAGAAGCTATGAAGGCTTGAATGTGTATGTGTAATAAGCTGTTTGCCGCTCTGTCATAAAACAACAACATTTATTGTACCTTCGAATCTAGGTCCAAGTGGGAGAAACGGTAGGTACTATAGTTTGTAATAAAAACGTGAAGAATTTAGTAGGCGCATACGCATACGCGCATACGACAAAACGTATGAAAATAGTCGTTCACAGCGCAGCCTGTCGTCGCGTCTGTCGCGGCCACTAACGCGGCAACCAGTTCGCAAATCTACTCCTTATTGCTCCTGACAAAAGGGGAACACCCCACGAGTAACGCCCTGCAATACATCTTCAGTTTCGACTTTGAAGTTAGATAAGAAGTCGGGGGTAGCGGTCGGAGAGATAGCGAGGGGTCGCCGTCAGTAGTCAAGGATTGATGTATTTAACGGATCGACGACTTTCTTTACGAAGTTTCAGTGACTTTTTATGGGCTAGCATTTGGTTGGCATCTCAGCTGGTGTCGAGCGACGATTAGTGTGATCGAATGTGATAGAATGAGACTGGCTCGCATGTTTGTTGCCGGTACATAAGGCGGCGATATTTTCCTTTATTGAAAGCTCATGTTCATTATTATACGGTTAGTTAGTAATGGTAAACAAGGTGGCAAACAGGCTCAGCCTAGAAAGGTACTGCTGGAACAGCCCATTAAGGGCTGAGAGACAGATTTTCTAGTAGCTAGCCAGTGGCTTATTACTAGCCTTTTCTTCATCATAAGTTCTTGCTCATTTTTGCGGTCAGCTGAGATTAAATCTGTCTGCGGCGTGCAAAAACGTAACCAACTGAGCGAGCATCGCATCTAACCGTGGGAGTTTTATTTTTCGATTTGTAGTTTACGAAACAATATTTAGTTGCATAGACTTGTATGTAAGGCTTATTAAAAAGAGAACTGAAAAATTGAACTGCGCAATACCAATTATTAGTGACGTATAATAAATGTTTATGAATAAGGCGTAAGGAATAATATATCATTAATATATAATACTCGTAATATAATATAGATTATAGCGTTTAATCTATAGCGCTTCCTTAGCTACTACATACCGCTCACCGTAAGTTGTCCCCTGTCCGTACATCGTAGGCAATGCCAATGCATCGTAGGCAATGCCAATTCCCAAGGTAGGGAACAACTTATGCTGAAAGAACTACCTATATTATGTGGCAATGTAACGCTAGCGTGGTACCACTCCGTGCCACCGGGAATTACACGCGTGCGCACTACAATTTTTAATGGTATTGTGTACAATATTTCACTTTGTAAGTTTCTAGTCTACGAATATTATCCCATTTAACTTATAAACTTGACTCAGGTCTAGTCGTGATTTAAAATTTGGTCCAATAATATTTTAAAGTTAGTACATTTTAGTACTATAGTAGTAGATAGTTAGTACATATTTTTTACTTTTGTTAGTTTTATAATGTACGTTTTCGGATGTCGCTGTCAAGAACGATTTGTTGTCGGAAAGTGAACTAAGCAACGGTTGTTATAGCATCGCTGAGTTTTTAAAATACAAGGTGTGCTGTGCCATATTAGTACCTAATGACCCACAATAAGTTCTTAATTCGCATCCAAGGAAAACATCATTATAAGTCTTGATGGTAGGGTGGAGTCTAAATATAGAAGAAGACATTAAAACGTCCTTGGGATAGTGTCCTGGCTATATCTAAGCAAGGAAAAATTCTAACATGAAGAAATAAGCACTAAAATACTTTGAAATATAATAAAGATTGTGGAAATATTCATTGGAGCGCAGATAATGAAGAAACAATATATTTTGTAGAATTTTAACCGAATTAAAACAAAATAGAACACGAATTAAAATTGGATATTCAACAAAGACCTCTCAGATTTGTGTTGAAGCTTTTGTGTCAGTTTGCAAACAATTTATTTTCATTTGAACCAGTGATTGATTAATGCATTGCAAAGTTAGTAACACTTTTAAAGTGCCCTTAGAATATTTTAATCGTATTTTGATCATAGTAATATAACTGTTTCAAACATAATGAGTCGCTCAGATAGTGAAGATGGAAATAGAAAGGGGCAAGAAGTACAAAGAAGTAGCTCAGAGTCGAGTTACGACGATGATGCTGAACCATCAGAAGAGAAGACGAAAGTCGAAGGTGCAAGTGGTAAGTTGGAAAAGTTACTTTATAAATACTTACTAGCTGCGCCCCGCGGTTTCACCCGCGTTTGGATAATATACGATATATCTTTATGAATTGTAGCCTGTGTGTTATTCTGATGTATAAGCTATATTATTGTGAAGTTTCATCAAAATCCATTCAGTGGTTTTTGCGTGAAAGAGTAACAAACATCCATCCATAAGACAAACTTTCGCGTTTATAATATTAGTAGGATTTAGGCCGGTCACTCACTTCTGCTTCGGATGCGATTTCCATGCTTACTTTCCAAATCCAAGTTTATTAATACTCCTTACGGAAAATATTTAAATACGTTTGTGACATGTCTGCTGCATTTGAAAGGAAAGAACGTAAATCGAATTCGTGAGTCGATTCATTCCGTGTTGTTGGTACTAGTCGAATCTACAATTTTAAATAACGGACAGAGCGTGTTTAATCGTAAAGATAATTAATTAGACTGCAATAATTTTAGAAACGAAGAGTTAAAGTTGTTAATTTTAAAAAGTTTAGTAGGATAAAATATAATGTTACCTAAATTATTCGACATTAATAATTAGGTAGATTGCAAGAAACTTTGAAGCTCCTTCATTTTACCACATGAATAGGTAATGCCTGATAATGAGTAAAAAAAATATTATCTTAGGCTTGTTAGATACAAAACTTTGTGAATGAACCTATAGATTTATTACAGCAACAGTATTAAACTTCTTACAAAGTAACCTCATCAAAGCTTTGGCAGTTTGACACTTTGACATCTGACTCAATCAAATAATATTATCTTCCAATAATGTTATGCCGCACTCGATAAAAATACTATATTAAAGCGAATTGCACATACATTTAAAGTATATAAACAGTTATTATCGTATTATATTTTGCAGTTGATGGTTCAACAATGGGAACTCCAACGCCACCGCCTCAACCTCGCAGGAAGAGGTTCATACCTAAATACGAAGTTGAAGGTGTCTACAAAATTGCCCTAGGCGAAGAAACACAGATACAAATAGAAATGGTGATAGGCAATGACATCAATGCACAATACCCATGGAAGATGGTTAGCAAAGCCAAGATAATGGAAACAATTGACATTGGCGACGCAAATTCAGAGTTATTTTTTCTCAAGGACATTTTACTGGACTATCCGGAAAACGAAATTCTAATGGGATACATAGTAGACGAATCCAAAGATACGGACGAGTTTTACATTTGTTGCACCCTAGAAGCTCGGGACCACTGCAAGCAACAGTCGGATAAATTCATTAGGAGACAAGAAAAGAAATTGCTAAAATCTGTTCAAAAAACGCCCAGACCCTGGACTAGTTTGGGCAGTGAACATGAAATAATTGAACTGACACCAGTTAATACGCGTCCGTTGATGGAAATGGAAGTGCAAGCTACATATCCCACTGTGTATGATCCGAAGAAGTTCAATGTAAGAGACACTAGTTCGTGCCGAGACGGTATTATTGAGCTGACGCCTTACAGACAAAAGTTTATTAATGTTTATCGATGTAAAGTTGATGTTGCTATTCAAGCGGCAGCACCAAAATGTGACAGAGATGCTCAAACTTTGTTGAGGTACCCTCAAAACATGTGGACCCAATCTATTGCAGACCAACTTGGTACCTTCAACGATACGGAAGGGGGAGGGGATGCTAAATTGGAACCGATAGAAGGCCTTTCCGATGTTGAATCGAGTAGTTCTGATGAAGATGTGACTAAGCAAAAAGTGGCGACAGACGAGGTTGGCTTAACAGCTTATAGAAACGCTTATAAAAGAATGCGACGCCCATCTTACATCAAAAAGATAGGTAAATTCATGACAAGTAAAAAAACAGAAATAGAGTCTCTAGTAGAATTAAATACAGTGATGGACATGTATTGCAATGATTACCCAAATTTAGTTACTCAAAAAACTACTGACATTTATAACACAATGACGTTTGAAGAGTATGTATGTTTTACTGATGTGAGAGCCAAAAATAAATACATATCTTCTGCCACATTTCATCCAATGTGGACAGGTATTGTGGCAATTGCTTATGCAGATGGGTCACCAGCAGTAATGAAGTCCTTAAGTTCCTGTCCAGACCCCATCCAAAGAGCAGTCTATGGACTTAACCCAGTTATGATTTGGAGCCATATTGATAGCTTGATGCCAAAACTTTATTTAGAGGCCCATCGCGAAGTGAAAGTATTGGCGTTCTGCCCATTTAACGAAAACATCTTGGTGGGAGGCTGTGTTAACGGACAAGTCATTGTATGGGATCTAACAAATAAATTGGATAATGTAGAGAAGATGGAAGTGCTTAGCGAAACTAGAGATAAGTACCGTATCGCTATGAATACCCATATGGGTTGGATGAAAACCGTCCAAGATAATGCCGTGGTACAATGTACCGTTCTGAGCAATTTAATGACCAGCCACTACGGTCCTATTACAGCTATTAAGTGGCTATCACCTAATTTTGCAGTGACACCTACGGGGAAGACGGTAGTGTTGCCCGACGACAAGAAGTCACTTATGTTTTTCACTTGTTCAGAAGATGGGCACATATTGGTTTGGAATCTGTCAGTGGAAAATGTTACACAATTTGACGGTAAGAAAGTGAAAAAATCGAAAAGGGTACAAAGGCGACCTTCTGGACTATTGGTGGATGTGTCCCCGCTTAAAATATTAGATCGCAATTTGCAGCCTTGTTACAAAATTATCGTGGGTGTGGCTGGACAACCACAAACACTGGCCCTGCAAAGTTTTGGGATGAACATACCCCCGATTAAGTACATTTACACGCCCCGAAACACCGGCACCGGCCGAAAGTATTTCAAGTGTGAGGTTATACCCGAAACTGAAAGCGAAATTAACACCGTTTTATATTGCGGGTCGATGCATGGTGAGGTGAGAAGAATAACTTGGGCAGGTCACGAGTTTAATACTGGAGAAGTCGTTAATTCCGAATATAGCGATATAGTATATAGATGCTATATTCATGATGGTATCGTAACCTGCACCCTCAAAAATCCCTTCTTAAACGATATAACCGTGACCATTGGTGGTAAAATTTTCGCTATCTGGTCTGATAAATTGATGAATCGACCGCTGATTTGGAAGAAGAGACCCTTTCGTTTGACGGACGCCCGATGGTCCGAGTATAAGGCCAGCATGTTATTTATTGCCACATCTGAGGGCGATCTCGAAAGTTGGGATTTATTGCTGAGAAGCGATAAACCAATTTCGGTGCAAACTGTGTCTGGATCGATGCTTACGGGAGTCAGTCTACACACTTTACCTCTAGCCAAAAATATAATAGGCGTGAGCGACATCAATGGTTCCTTTAGAATGTTTTTGGACCCGCCAATCTTTATGATAGACAGTCCTGCGTATATTGGACGAATGGAAAGTATGATTTTAAGGGAGCTGAAAGTTATGAAATCTTTTAGTGAATGGCAAAAAGAATGGATGAAGAACAACCCTCACATCTTACTGGAAATGAAACGAAAAGAAGGAGCTCTTTTGTTAGAAAAAGAAGAAGAAAAGCGAAGACAGCGAGAAGAGGAAACAAAAAGATTAGAAGCAGAAATCGAAGCTAGACATGTGGCGCAAATGAAAGTGATTGGACCAGAAGAGAGATGGCAAAGAATAATCCAAAAGCTGATAGAGAGAACGATTGCCGTTAAAAAGAGAATTAATAGAACAGAACTTATTGAGCACGAAAAACCGCTGCGCGAGCTAGAAGCGCAGCGCTTGGAAAAAGAACGAAGAATGCTCGAGATTATGAAGAACCAGAAAACTATTTTCAACGACACCGTTGCTATTTTGTTCCCGGAGGCTATTCTAAAGAAAGAGAAACCTAAGAAGACCTTCCTACCATTCGACAAAGAGACTCTGAAAAAGGAATATCTGGTTGACTATGAATATTTGAAAAAGCAAGCGTTTAGAATGGTCAAAGATAATCCGTACAAAGTGGACTTTTCTTGGGATGCGACTGTTGCTGAAGGGAAAGAGCGGCGGGCGGCTCTCTACGCACACGAAGACTTCATGAAGATGCACAAAATGAGGATTTTAGAAGAAGTGTCTGGTCCTTACAACACGTCTCCATCGTTACAGATGAGTTTGACTGATGATCGGAAAAGTCAAGATTCAGGTTCTGTCCAATAATAATCGTAACTGTAATTAAATAATAGTCCATAGGCTAATTAGAAACGCGTAGTAATTTTAGTTGAGAAATAGATTGGTACATTAGTGGTTTTTTTTTCTATGGTACCTATTATAATATAAAGCAGAATATTAGTTATGATTTTACTAAGGATTGAATTGTCATTTTCTCAACTATTTAAGATTTTGCTGTGCAATGTGGTTTTGATTGTATTGTGAAATAAAAAAATATGCTTGTACATTATTATATTTTCATTAGGTGCCATTTACAATACAAGCTCCAAATAAGTAGGTATATGAGAGTAAATATTATAATATGGGTTTGAGTGCTTTGACATTAAAACATTTTCGATTGGATCCCGACGTTTCAGGGAACAGAAATTCATTCATATTATTTAGCTGTCAGTAATTAGAAGCAAAGCCTTGAAAATACATTATACTTAATTAATTTGCAAATTGCTCGGAGCAAAATTACCTCTTCTTATTTATTTTTCTTCTCGTGATCACGGTCGATGTTAGGTACTTGGCCGAAACGTCGAGGTATGTCATAGTTGTATATTTTTATATAAGTTGGTGCGCGAATCAGAACTAATTACTTCTCTTGCTCATCTGTCCAGATTTTTGTCCATATAATAAGCTATTTGTAGGCGGAACGGGTATTTCATAGGCCATCGACCTTTGGTAAGAAAATATCTACTAATATCGATAAAAAATATCACCGTGTATAATTCTTATAAATCCGTAAACATTCGAACCTAAAATAAAAATATTTATTACCAATAAATTGATGAGTATAACCTTTGCACTATATTTTAGCCTATTGCATGAGAATGAAGTGGTAACTCGGATTTTCTTTTGTTTATCTGAACGCGTGACACTCGAAGACTTGAGGACTTACCACATTCAGCTCCTCCATATCGTCACAGTTGAAGGGCGGTGTGCATAGTTTCCGCTTCATATGTAACAGGTGCAGCTGTCTTCAATGTAAGCTCTGGCTCTGATCTTGAAGCGTCTTCTGAAAACAAGAAATAATCACTGAAGAATCACTTTCAGCCACATCGTTACTGAAGACGTGAGATAGTGGTCAAAAGCTAGTCAATATAGCATAAAATAGTAGGTATTAAATAATCAATATATTCAATAGTATTAAAAAAATGATTGCTTGTTCTTTTCAGCGAGAACTATGCTGAATAGAGGGTAGATATGGATGGTGATGACTTTTTTATCATCATGATCGAGAAATCTTTAAAGTTTTGGCTTCACATTTATTTTTTTATTGGACTAGTGTCATGTTATATTAAATTTTAAATAATGGAATGTATAAAGTAAAAAAATTGAGTCAGTTGTTCAGCAATGATCGCTGAACATTTTCATTTTAGATGCGGGGTTTTCCATGACAGATTATAATTATTCATTCCATATTCTGCAGATGAGAGGCAGAAAACGTCGCAAAAAGCGGACAGAACCATCGACATTTCCACAAAACCATTATGCTCTGTGGTCGTGCTGCAAAGTATGTCACTGTGTACACTACAAGGAAACATTTCATATTCATATTCATTTATTGTTCTGTTTCCACATGTACATTGTTAGATCTTAAGATACTGGCTTTCATATCGTATGAGGTTGTGCTAGCATCTAGTGTCATGGTTTAACAGGCCGCCCAAGAGCCTGTGATGTGGCTTAACGACTGCTAATCAATCGATAACAACCGGGATCGATGACTTAACGTGCCCTCCAAAGCACGGTGTTCAGGCGTTATTATTTCTTTTATATAATTATGGTCAGTCACGAAACGAAAGATACCACGGAGCGGCAAAACCCAATCTACCGGCCGGCGGACGGTGCATGACTTTTAGTGCACCTCGGCCGCACCCGACTAACGGACATTTCAGCTGTCCGGCTATAATTGTGTAATTGTGCTATTTCCTTTAAACATCTGTTTTTAATGTTTTATTTTTTTAGTTCACAAAATCCACAGACCTTAATTAAAAATGTAAAAAGGCTTACTAGATCTTTACATCTAATGACGGATTTACGATATATAAAGTAAAACGGGATAAAGAGACAAAGAGAAAATCTTGTGATCTTCATTATTGGGGCCGACTGTGCTAGCGTCCCTACACCCGGCTGTCGACATTTTTGGACAGTAGATCTGTACCTTTGGATTTCAAGGTGAGTGTCTGTCTTGTATTCAGGAAGTAGTAACCTTGAACAAAACCTAACCAGAGAGGGTCTAGGATCAGCGCACTGGGTATCGAAGTCCCAGGGGCTACGATTCTCGCAAACACACGGAGCGATGAAATCCGCACATAACTTAGTCTATTATGAAAAGACTGATCAGCCACGTAAATTTGCTACTCGATATAAATATAACTTAATTTTATCCTCTTCAAATTTGTAAATCCATAGCTCCGGTACGAATATAATGGCAAAAAAAATATACAATAAACTACCCGACATAATTAAAAAGGAACCGAAAGATAAGTTATTTCTCAATAAACTGAAGACATTATTACTAGCTAAATACTACTTACTACACTTTGGACGAGTTTTTTAAAGATACAATATAACTGATTATATTTTAGTAACAAAGTCTGTCTGCTCCCACTCATTATATTGCAATGCTCTAGCGGGTACATTTATGATTCTATAATTACTCGTACTATTAAGAAGTTGTAAACATGAACATGACGTATGATGCAATAAATAATTTGAATTTGATCGATAATCTAACCGGTACCGGTGAATACCAATCCCATCAAAAACATTACATGTACAAAAATGCACAAGTCTCGCAACGCAGTTTATCTGCCGTAAAAAGTTGTGAGATCGAATGTAAACCAAGTCGGTTAATTTCAATACCTACCTATACCTATCTATGGGAGCAGTTATATCTTTATTTCTTTAGTAAATAGAGGAACTTGGCAATTGCACACGGCAACATAAATCTATGCTAAGCGCTTTGTGCTTCTATTTGTTTGAAAGTACATCTATACGGAAGACTATATTTAGATTGCCTAGTAGATTATGCTGCCGTGTACAATCGCCAAGACACTCTATTTACTAAAGAAATAAAGATATAACTGCTCCCATAGATAGGTATAGGTAGGTATTGAAATTAACCGACTTGGTTTACATTCGATCTCACAACTTTTTACGGCAGATAAACTGCGTTGCGAGACTTGTGCATTTTTGTACATGTAATGTTTTTGATGGGATCTCATTTCTTTTTGTAGGTTTTCTTTCTTTATTTCGTTTTTTTGCAAAACACGCATCAACGCGCGCCTCGCGCCTGCGCGGCCGGGGCCCCTTGCGACATAGGTCATGCTCATAGATTATCATGAACGAGTGTCTTTGCGTCTTCACAGATGCGTATTAGGTATAAGGTACCTAGGTGCCTATTTTAATGTACCTAGGTAACGAATTTGTTCGACCTATAAAAGTGTAGGTAGGTATAGTATAGGGATTTGTATCTCTCTATCTATCGTGGAAGTTTTTAAAAAGTGCTCAACTGTCGAATTTCTCGAAGCCATTTCTCATTTTTATCCCCTGTTACCCATTTTATTCAATTTCAATGAAGTCTAATTATGAACTGTAAAAGTAACTTTGTAATCACATACAATTTAATAGGATTTATATGGGAATACAAAGTTATTTATGCAGATCATATATCTAGAAAACGGGATGAAAATTATGGAATGTCAGAATTTTTCCATGGTTTATAGGCTAAACAATAGCTATATTCAAAATTTGAAACTTGTGGGACGGCTAGAAGTACCTTAGAATTTTGATGATCGGTCAGTCAGTCAGTCAGTCAGTCAGTGGGCAGCAAAATTAAGGAACTTTGACTGGCAATAATTCTTAAACTACTGGTTCAAATTTGATGTAACTTGGATTATTATCTGTAGACGTGATGCCCTCTTGGTCACTAAAAATTTAGGCTTCTAGTTTTATCCATAACGAAGTTACAGAGGGTCGAAAATGGCCCGAATCGCTTCGAGAAAAGGATAGTACGGCCGTGCCTTTTGTTTTGCTCGACTTGGCGGGGGCACTGCCGTGCCCCCAGATGGATAAAATAAAAAGCAAAATGTACGCGTCCAATCGTCCATGCAAAGTAGGTAACTCTTAACTTATTTCTTGCCGTTTGCTAAAACGGTTATTCTAAGGAATGGAGTTTTCAGTTTCTTTCTACAACCGTCCGAGAACTAAATAAAAAGGAAAGTGGACGGGATTGTCTATTTGTTTCGTTTTCTTCAAAAGTTTCCATGTTCCGCGTACCATAATTTCAAGACAAAACATTTTTTAATTGCACTGAGTAACGTTGAACAGGGTTTATATCGAAGGACAATTTAGACTTCAAATAAAAACTTAGAATTTTAATTTTAGATCTTCCGCTAAAATTGGCATGTTAGTTCAAAATAAACGAATTGTGTTCAGACGTCGACCTAAATGATCATTGAGGAACTACGCACTCAGTTATTTCATTGGGAGGGCCAAAACAGTAAAATTTTGTACGCGTTTAATATTATACAATATATTATTATATCGATTATAACCAAAATCAAAAATTAGAAAACTTTTAGTTAAGCCTCTATGGGTCATTAATTCGGAGTCAAATATCTCGTATCTTGATTATCCTTAGGGCCCCTGCCTTGGGGCCCAGAAGCCTCAAAGAGAGACCATTCATTAGCTCTTTGTGTAATTAGACCGAAGGCGTTTCTTTTCCAGAATTTTCTGACGTTTTTTAACCTGGGAGTTTTAAATTATTTTAGTCATGTTTACCACATTATTTTACCTATGTTTTTGTGTTGTAAATATTTTAAATCCAATTGAAGAGACACTTGATGAAGATCAATTCGACAACTCTCTCTTTGCTACCTACAAAGAAAATAATGTGGAAAATTAACCCATAATCTTCAGAAATATCGGTGTCAATACCGTCCTTAAAATAAAAAAAAACACGCTGATTGAGCACCTTTTTGAGGTCAGCTAATATCAAAATTCTGGCATACACCAACAGGTCGTTAGCACAAGTACCTCGAGGCCCCTTAATAAAGTTCGTAATGTATACGAGAAATGGGTCAATTCTTGTCAGAATATAATTATTATAAAGTCAACGGGTCATCTTGACTTTCCTTCAGGCGTTTGTATTAGTTCCATGAAAATTAAAAAGTTTTGGAACATATTTAAAATCTACAAACGTTGTGAGGCCACTATTTGAGTTCGCCGATATTGTATTTGGTCGTTGTGTTTGAGTTTAATTCACCAAAATTAGTTAAGTGAGGTAAGTAACGCATCTAAATGAAAAAAGGTACCACTGGTACGCGTAGTTACTCTGTGATACAGATCCCAGTAGCTTTTCAATTTAGAAGTAAGTGCCACTCAGACTATGGCAACCTTCCTCCCCGACTGAATATGTAATGTGGATGAGATCGGCGATGTGCGGCTACTTGTAATGGTAAACCTACAAGTAATAGTAGAAATGGATCCACAAAAAGGCAAAGGTCACCAATTTAGATTGATCTTGGATACTTGCGCCCCGTTGTTACACTCGTACCTTTTTTTTTAAAGATGGGCGAAAACTTCTAGCGTGTGACTTTGATCTCATTTCACACTTATAGGGGTTGATATTTGATACATAAAAAGTTGTAACTTACAGTATGAATTAATTACAACGCTAATTAAATTCTAGTCTATTTTGTCCTACTTTTCATTAAAATACGTACAGCCAGTTTGGTGTGATTAAGTTTTGCATTTATTTTAAGTATATATCAGAGTATGTATATTATAAAAGATTCAAGCTCACATTTTTTAAACTATTGTTTGACTATGATGTATTTTGTTAAGTTTCATAAAAAAATAAGGATAATGGTGTAAATACTTTTTACATTATTCATTGGCAGAAACTGTAAATTGAAAGGAATAAATAAATTAATTCAAAAGCTCCGAACTCGAGCACCTTTCACGAGCCTTTGAATAAAGTTAAGAAATCCTTTGTAGTGAACCAAGTTTCAAATTAATAAAATATAAAACCGTTCAGAAACTCTCTGCATGTCTTAAATTGAAAGCTGAAAGTGGAAACCCTGAGTTTAACGTTTAATATTCAACTTTGAAGTCCTATTTTTACGTCTTTAGCGCATATTTCTTATAGCCAGGAAGCTTTGTGACATCTGTGAATGAGTCCATTTAATTTTGAAGAAATGTTTCCTTGTCATGCACCGATTCACGGCTTAATCTCGTACAGGAAAAGGAAATGCCATTAACTCTTCCAATGCTTCGGAAATACGCCCATTAGAAAACACAGCACCAATCATTGCTACAGGGATGTCATTTTTCCAATTATCGTCATTCTTGTTTCTTGATTTACACAGACTATCACTATTATATTGTTATGATATCGTTTATAGCTAAACTGTGTGAACCGGAAATTGTAGTTTGCTTTCAAAGCTAATACAGAAGTTTATAGTAACAGTGAACTGAAACTCTCACTTCCGAACGAGGAGTATACCCAGATCCAGTATCCATTGGTTTAACTTCCTCCCTGCTATGGAGTTCGGTATAGGTTAATTAGTATTCTAGTTTGTAGGTGATTAGAGGTGTGCCCAATTTACACTAGTTTGTGTGTGTGACCAAATTACACTATGACCGAGTTACACTATGACCGAGTTACACTGTGACCAAATAACACTATGACCGAGTCGAGTTACACTATGACCGAGTTACACTGCGACCGAGTTACACTGTGATGAGTTACACTGTGATGAGTTACTCTGTGACCGAGTTACACTGTGACCGAGTTACACTGTGACCGAGTTACACTGTGACCGAGTTACACTATGACCAAATTACACTATGACCGAGTTAAGCTATGACCGAGTTACACTGTGACTGAGTTACACTGTGACCAAATTACACTATGACCAAGTTACACTGACCTACACTATGAATCAATTACTGTTTAATTTATCATATTTTGTTGTGTGGTTCTCTTTGTTAACGAAAATAAGATGTTTGACTTGTAAAAGCAATTTTATTGCCTACTAGCTGACCCGACAGACGTTGTCCTGTCATTGTCTCTATGGGAAAAAGCTTCCTCTCCTTCTATATCTATCTCTTTCCCTCGCACTCTATCTCTCTACCTCTATATCCATATCTTTCCCTCGCACTCTATCTCTCTTCCTCTCCCTCTGTCTCACTCCCTGCCCCAGCTGTTAAACTGAATGACAGCTGTCAACTGTACACCCCGATTTTATAAGATATATTTTTCCCAGTTTCAAAAATGTTCCCGTGGTAGGTAACGCGATAAATAGTATCCAATGTCCTTCTTCTGGTTTTCAGTTACCTTCCTGCCAATTTTCAGCCTAATCGGATCAGCCGTTCTTGAGTTATATAAAGTGTAACTAACACTACTTTCTTTTATTAATTTAAATTTGAACTTTGTACAGAGGTAATAAAGTGCAAATTGACTCTTTGACGTTAGGAACATACCTACATTGTTTAAACAACAGTGAGTGCTTGTAATTCAATATGAACTTTATAGAATAGCAATAAAGCTCGTTTTAGTTAGAAAACGTTTGTATGGGAAAAAGAAAAGGGCTGTTTTTAGGAGTTTTCCGGCAATTATTAGATTTTTTCTCACCGTAAAAACCATCTTTGAGCTTCAACGAACATTAAAAAAAAGAATTGGCCAAATTGGTCCAGGCGTTGTTGAGTTAAGCGCTTACCAACAAATTTTGCGATTCATTTTTATATTATAGATTTATAAAAAATGTTTTGACTTTTGATTTTTGACCAAATTACACTATGACCGAGTCACACTATTCCCGAACTTCACCAAGACCAAATTACAATATGGCCCAATTACACTAACCCGTTCATACCTACCCTAAAAGCAACTGGCACTATCAGAGTGAAGAGTGCCGGAGGCGGCTATCTGTGCGCTTCGTGCCCCGAAGACCTCGGGGTCTAAACTTCAACCACCAATAACCTTTATTAAGTTACTCAAAAAAGCCTCCCATGCTCAGTAATTGAACCCGTAACATATTAACTAGCTAAAAACGGGTCTAATTCGCGCACAAACAAATATCAAAATATATAATTTTGACATACCTCGAACCCGTAACACTTTTAAACCAAAATAAAGTAATGTTTGCACACTGCTTAGTTGAATAATATCTAGTAAACATTAAATCTAGCAATGTGGTGGCCGAATTCAGTTGAAAACTGAAAGCAGTTAGTACAAACAAGCGGTCATTACAGCATTTTTTAGAGATAGAGCTGAACTGTCGCCGGAACTCCACATTTAAGAGAGTGTTTCGTAGAGCACCGAATTGAGTGCTTCCTTTTGAGTCTATATTTGCTATGGAGGAATTAAACCGAATATTGTAGTGTTGGTATTTCTTTGCAATATATTTATATATTCGGGCAGAGATGAAAATTACTCCAAACACCATCAATTTACAGACTCAAGAATTATTATTTCACAAAAACAATCGAATAGCACTCAAGGGAAACTGAGGAAAACTCACCTAAGTATATATAAAACCGAGCATTGGTTTATGTGTAGCGCGTTGCATAGAGATTTGCGTAGCGCCTTGCCTAGAGCTTTGCGTAGCGACCTGTGTCTTGTGTAGCGCAGGTTGATGACCATAATATTGATCAGGTGTGCTTGGATTTACCCTACACAAATATTTTGAGAAAGTTCAAGTTATTATCGTACCAAAAAATGTAGTCTTTGTTATTATTATTTTAAACTGCGTATTATAGATATTAATAGAAGTTAAAATGCTGTTTGTTAAAATCTGTGTTTTATTACACGTAGCTCTGAATCAGTTTTTAATTATCGTCCTTATTTCATGTTTTCATTGAGTATCTTTACGTTTAAAAATACGAATAAGTTTTAATCCTTTATTGCAGAAAACACGCTCTCAAATTGACACTAGCCGCTGCGCCAAATGCACGCCCTAATAGACAATCTCGAGGCTAGATGGAAAGACATTAAGTTCTAATTGGGAAACTAATACAATTGCCTCAGCATTAAATGCCCGCCGATATATAACTCGGATGCTGTAAGAGCCAGACAAAATCGATACTTACGAGTATTTTATTTATTTGGTTTATTGGGTCAAGGGGGCAAGGTACCTAGTCGTCTTATAAGATGTTATTGGTTATAAGCTTTTCTTTAACTTACGGTGTTATAGCAGTGTGTAAAGGAATTTGTTAAGATATGCTCTGGTGTAAGTATGGGCATACAAATGGATTTTAATAGGTCAAAATATGACGCAGATATTATAATTCAATTAGCTGAGATTTTGCATGAGTCAAGTTCGAATGACGATACAATATTATAGATAGTAAGTTGCTTCAATTACCTACCTATTATAATATTGGAGACGGATTCAGTGAAACTCTTCAGTGATCAACATTAGACTGATAAGCGTTGGTTCATTTTTATCATTATCTGACCGAAATACGTAAAGGAAGCCTCAAAAATATATTCAAAAGAAGTTTATCTCCAGTTAAAATTTTAGACAGAATACAACAGCTATTATAAGGAATTTATCTTTTGTAAAGCACCGTATTAGACATAACTACTATACTATTAGACTACATACATAGCTTCATCTCAGGAACGTAAGCAGTAGGTAGGTACGCTTCGTTTGGAATTCCTTTGTTATAATTTGTAACGTTTGTACTAGTTAAAGCACGAATGTATGGAATATTTGAGCTAACGTAGATTTCTCCGTCAAATTGAACTATTCACTATTCACATGTAGATAGTAAAGTCTGCCCCAAATGTGGTTGTATATGTTCTAGATCTTTATTATTTTTTATCTTAATAATAATTAATATATAAATTACGCGTCACGTTGTTTGTCCGCGATGGACTCCTAAACTATTTATTTTAACCATATTTACAAACAGTGTGCAGTGTGATTAGCTTACATCTCAATTTATAGTCGCAATAACAAAAACATTAGCCACAGCAACGCGTGGTCGTGTCTGTTATATTAGTTATATCTAGTAGTTTATATAATATTTAGTTTCACCACCAGTGTGCCTAGTGTGTTTTGCCAATTTCTTTACGTGCTCGGTCCGGTTAGCGTAAACTTGAAATTGTATGGAATAAGAGAAGCGCCATCTATTTAGTGTCAGTCAGTCAGTCAATAGATGTCGCTGCTCTTATTCCATACAATTTCAAGTTTACGCTAACCGGACCGAGCACGTAAAGAAATTGGCAAAACTCAAACTCGGCACACAGTTTATGGCTTCGAAAAACAGCGGGCGGGACCGGATGAGTGACTTTTCGCCGCATCTGGTCACCGTGACAAGACGCGGGGTTTTCGTTTGCATCTGGCGTCGTATACTCGTAGCTGTTACTAGACGCGGCGACAAAATGTTTAAAAACGGTCGGTTGCAGTTGCTCGATGCGTCTTGTCGCGGCGACACAGTCGCCTAGTTTGCGCCAACAGTGAAATATCCTAGCGTCGCGGCGTGCGGCTGCTGTATGGCGGGACGTCCCGTTGCAATCCCGGTGTCAGACGAAACATAAAAATTAGGAACAAGTTTGAAAAAAATACGACCTATATTCCCGTTCAAAAAGACGTTCTGGTTTCATCCATTTCACAGCTGTCTCCGCTGATCCGATTCAGATGATTTAGTAGGTATATTGACTCCCTTAACCCTCACGTCGGAGTCGTGATAAATAAGAATAAAATATCCTAAAGGAGCAAAGGCAGGGATAAAGGTCTTTGATGTATTTAGACAGTTGTATCGACAAATAGGTATCGTACGGGAAAATGAAGTAAATTTTTTATGACGGCAATTTTCTTCGTTTTATCTTTCGTATTTTTAGAAGCGGAAATAGTCTTACGTATACTTTTTGTAAAAGCTCTCTTTTGTATTATAATTATGTTTTGTGTATAGGTTTATGTTGGTGTCTACTAAGTAGATTATTGTTGACCAACCAAATAAACAAAAATTTTGAAAAAAAAAAACAAATCCATAAGATTATATTTTAGATTTCTCGCCAATATATCTACAGTTCCTCTGTGACAGCTGTGGTAATTAACTTCTCCACGTCTTTTACAACTCCATATTTTCCTAATGTTAAACATTATTTCTACACCTTGTATTACACTTTTGTCTCCTAATAGTTTCCAAATTAATACTAACGAAGAGTTTACATAGCCTTTCTATTTCTAGCTACACGTGTACTCCATTTAAGCTCTATTCCAAGCATTCAACGCAACGAATAGAAGGAATCGATATATAAGTTCCATCGCCTCGCAGATTGCTTGCAGTTAGATGGGCCGGGGGGTAAAAAGCAATTTGTACAGATGCCTAGGTGTGAGACCCGGTGGCGATTCACTCATGATATACGGCTGTATTTCTCTAGTTCGAAGTTTGACGCTATATCGAACGTACAGGAGTTCGATGTACGTTAGTTCGAAAGTACTTAACTCGAAATAGATAAGACGTTTTCAACGTAGAAGTTTGTCGAAAGTCTAGTCTTATATTAATTTGTGCATTAATCAGACCCATTCTATATTATACTACATAATAATTATTATACCTATACATGTACGTACGGTTAAGCCGAATTTACATTGAAACGAATTTCTCATAATTCGTTTTATAGAATACAATGAAAGTTTTGTGCAAGTCTGTACACAACTGATATTTTACTTAATTTAAGAGCGGGTTCAGTCGACATAAGAAATGTAATAAAATTTACGAATATGTCAACTCATCCCGCGGACACAGATTGGAGCGGACTCAGTTGACGTAAGAGCCAGAATACGTTTATTATAATTAGTTTCACTTGTCAATTAATAGTTTCATTAAGTTTAAGGTATATAGGTACACTGTCATTATCATCGTCAACAGCATAATATTCATCATCATAATTATTGACATCGACAGACAGGATTATGCAAAACGTCAACATTAAAAACTCAGAACAATATTCCCTAAGATTGAAGTAAAAATTCAAGTTAGAAATTTAATTAAAACATTGAACCATTTACATAAAGTTACTATTGTTTTTCTTTGTAATTAATTAAGAAGCAATTGCTTAGAAGTAATTGCCGGAAAGTTGGTAAAAAAAGTGCGGTAGAGCCCGGGCCCTGGGAACGGTGGGAATCCCTTCCGAGAATAATACGGCCGTTAAATTATTACAATAAAGGTGTCAGAAATAGCCGTTGACACTTTGGCGTTACTTCGTAATTAAAACTTTATTAAGTAAATAAAAAGTAGCAATGGACATCAAAACTGTTATTATTTTTAGATGTAAAAAAAAAACAACGCGTCGCATTTTGAAAGTATTGTTAACAAAATATTTAGAAGTACCAGGGTAGCATAAGACACAAGGAGGTCTCATCTCTTGATCCATCCTTGCCTACAATCTCTTTTATATAAAGCGAACATAATTAGTTGCGAACAAAAATCTAGGTGGGCTTAATCCCGTTGACCGTGGCTATCTACGAGTATATGCAAAAAGACCGACCACCGATCACACGGCAAAGTCGCATAGTTAGCACACTGAAATGACCTAATTAGCCTTTGTTTGTTTTAGACACGGGGCTAGGGAAAATGTGGGGAAAATAGAAGATTTAGATCACTATATTTAAGAGAGAATATTGTCGCATGGGGCAGTCTCCATTTGGTTATTATAGCAAACACACATCTCTCAAATCTCGGTCTTGACACACAATACTAACAGTAACGTATCTCTTGTATTGCTTGGAAGAAATATTATTTTCGTTTGTTTCGTATGTTGACGTAGCGTACAGACATTTATATCACGAAGACTGTTTGGCTATCATGGTTGTAGGGACGTGTACGTACATGCACATTGTTGTAGTGTGCGTAAGCTCGAGATCTCACCGTCAAGACACGCACACAGGCACGCTTTTATATCGGTACATGCCACTACTACATCCTTGGCTAAAAATAATAGAAACATCATGATAGTAAATAGGTACATTAGAAATCACAATTATATAAAATAAATTTGGTCACTTTAATAATTTTACGGTCTGGTTTTAATGCGTACTTTGCCGTACGTACGTGCGTACTTTGCCAAAAGACCATTAAGGGCCCATTTGGCTTGAAAACGGCTCTCATATTCAGGCGCCATTATACTTGAAGCCTCTATCCACTCCGGCCAAATAGCCGACAAAAGTGGTACTTACATAAGTATCATATTTCGATAACCGACTAATTTTAAGTCCATTAGTAGCTCATGACAATGCGAGATCTAGCCTCGACCTACAGATTTTAGTAGTATTGTTCGACCTTCCATTTTTTCTAGACAACGTGGTTACTTTGCCTTTTTATTTGTACTTGCTAAGTGTTTCCATTAACATTGCATGATGTACTTAATTATGAAAATTGGTAGGTTTTTTAATTGGTGTGCAAGGTAATGCAGTTGATGTCTTTAGGCATGTTATTATAGAAAAGTTACTAGAAAATTGTTCAAGATTTACCGAGTCATTTTGACAGAAAACAATTATGTATATACCTACTAGCTGTGCCCGCGACTTCGTCCGCGTGGAATAGTGATACAATTCACCATTTAAACCTTCCCTGGACTTCTACAAATCATTCAAGACCAAAATCAGCCAAATCGGTCCAGCCGTTCTCGAGTTTTAGCGAGACACACGAACAGCATTTGATTTATATATGTATATATAGATATGATATGAATGTATTGAAGTAATATATCAAAAGTAAAAACCCATGATGTTATAAAGAGTAGAGTATAACATAGGTAATTTGGTTATGATATTGCGAAGCACGTGCAGTACAAACTCGATATCGTATCGGAATATCACTAAACGTTCATCCAACGAAATAACGTCCCGTAATGGGCAGCATGTGTTTTTTACATCCCCACATTACGCTTCAATTATTACCTACCCATTCTCCCCTTGCCCTCATTCCGTACCATTACCGTATATAAACCACTAGCTGTTGCCCGCGACTTCGTCCGCGCGGACTATATTATATCGCGATAAAAGTATTCTATGTCCGTCTCGAAAGTACAATCTATCTCTATACCAAATTTCATCGAAATCGGTTCAGCCGTTTAGCCGTGAAAAGGTAACGAAGAAACAAAAATAGTTACTTTCAAGTATGGATGAACAGTTGATTGACGCACAGTATGGATGGGGTTGAGAAAGTTCCTAAGAAGTATTCAAATAATCCAAAAAATATTCAAACATGTCAAAGTTCTACCCTGTCTATGTTCCGTGTTAATACGGATTTCGAATTAAATCTGATGACAATATTTTGTACCCTTTTTTATAATTTTAGGGGTTGTATATTAAAAAACGATGAAATACCTACATGTAAATCTTTCAAATAATATAATTATGCCAAGTTTGAAGTAGATTTGACCAAGGCGAATCACGTTGTCCCATACAAACTTTGCTCCCTTTTTCACCCTCTTAGAGGTAGAATTTCGGAAAATCCTTTCTTATCGGATGTCTACGTCATACAAAGAACACACCCTCCAAGTTTCAGGTTTCTACAATCAGCGGTTGGTCCGTAAGTAATTCAAGACATCGACCTCGACTTCGACATCAACATCGCCATCCCATATCCAACATACGACATCTACCATCTTCTACCAAAATAACCTTTTTATACAAAAAAATCTACCATTTTATAACAAATTCTACCATTTTCTCCCAAAATCGACCATTTCCTACATTTCCTATCATGTACAATTTTTTATCATAATCTATCAAAAGCTTCCATTTACTAAAATCTATCAGGCTACCAGAATCTATCAAAGGCTACCATTTCATACTAAAATCTACCATTTTCTACCAAAATGTACAATTTTCTACCATAATCTACCATTTCCTACTGAAATCTACAATTTTCTACGACAACCTACCTTTTCTTTCTGAATCTTCTATTTTCTACCATTTCCTACCGAAATCTACTCAACCCCTACAACAGTCTACCATTTCCTACAACAATCTACCATTTCCTACCAAAATCTACCATTTTCTATATAAATCTACCATTTAAACGAAAATCTACCATTTTCTTTCTGTATTTACTATTTTCTACCAAAAGCTACCATTTATTACCAAAATGTACCGCTATTACCGAAATCTACCATTTCTTTCTAATACTACCATTTTCTACCAAAAGCTACTATTTCCTTCCGAAATCTACCATTTTTACCAAAAATCTACCATTTCCTACTAAAATCGGCCATTTCCTACCGATATTACCATTTCCTACTTAAATCTACCAATCCCTAGAACAATCTACCATTTCCTACCTAAATCTATCATCTTCTACCAAAATCTACCATTTTCCTGCGTAGATTTTAGGGATTGATGTTAAAACACGCGGAAACAGGTGCTAAATTAATTTTTAAAGAATTTTATTCGAAGTTTGTAGTTGATCAGACCAAGAAAACACGTTGTTGTATACAAATTTTGCAACCCCTTTTTACCCCCTTAGTGGTTAAACTTTAAAAAAATCCTTTCTTAGTGCACACCTACGTCACTACGAAATATTTGTGAAAAAAAATAATTTCGAAATAAAAATGACGAAAAATATTTTGTGGCCCCCTTTTATCCCTTAAGGGGTTGAATATTCAAAAACTATGAACCACGTGTTTAATTAAATCGTTTAAAGAATATAACTGCCAAGTTTGAAGTTGATCAAACCAAGAAAACACGTTGCTCCATACAAACTTTGCAACCCCTTTTCACCCCCTTAGGGGTTGAATTTTCAAACATCCTTTCTTAGTGCACACCTACGTCACTTAAGAAATATTTGTGTAAAATTTCAATGTATAACTAAATCGGATGTAAAATATTTTGCATCCCCTTTTTACCCCTTTAGGGGTTGAATATTAAAAAAAGATGAAACACGTGTTTCATTAAATCTTTTAAAGAATATAATTGCCAAGTTTGAAGTGGATCAGGCCAAGAAAACACGTTGCTCCATACAAACTTTGCAACCCCTTTTCAGCCCCTTAGGGGTTGAATTTTCAAAAATCCTTTCTTAGTGCACGCCTACGTCACATAAGGAGTATTTGTGCAAAATTTCATGGTTCTAGACCCAGTAGTTTCAGCTGTGCGTTGATCGTCAGTCAGTCAGTCAGTCAGTCAGTCAGTTTTGGCTTTTATATATATATAGATTAAGCATCGTACATTACAGTCAACATCACACATTTACCACTGAATGCACTAGGTGAGTCAGCCTTAACGCGCGTCTCGGCTAAGGTGGCAACGATATTGGTAATGCTGAGGCCACACCTAGGACCGTATTAATAAATGAAACTCAATAGCGCTACCAAGTGCGCTACCAGCTGATCCACACTCATAATGTAATCTACATCTTGAAATCGTTGCTATTTAATAAATGGATATTGAGATGTAGCACTGGCTACTAGATACTATCTTGTATGTGTCAATTGTGTCATAATCAGATAGCACTTAACCGCTGAGTGTCATTTATTAATTTGTCAGAGATCATGTAAGTTTCTGTTCCTAATCTACAACTTAAGATGTATATATTAATTAGAACTAAAGAGCAAGTGCACACTGAAAATAGCTCTCAGAGCTAAGTTTGATTTATTAATGCGGACCTTGTGATACCCATTGATTATCTCGTTGTTTGACGTCATTTGACATTCACCGTAAGAGTGTAGCCACATAATCGGGATGTGGCGTTGACGTTGACGTTGAATATCACGATTTTTGACGTTCACTTGTTTTTTTATTTTGGTTTATTTTTCATTTGACAGTTTGCGATGTTGGCCGTTGACGATGACGTTAGGTGTGGCCTATGCATAACAGACCTTCACTTGTCTTCATTATCCACCACGGGACCTTGGTCTGAATTGGGGGATCGCATAATCTCATTTTGTAATAAATTATCTGGTAAAATAGGACTAGTTTAACAATAGAAGTATTAGAACTTCAAATTTCAGAAAAGTTCAAAAAGTCCGCAAAGCTCGAACTTTACTTGTTAAAGCCGGTTGTATGGTCACCTAGTTTTGGCAAATTAAGCGCTAGCCTCGTGTAAATGAGCCGTTAATGGACTGGCCCCTTCGTAATGCGATACTTAGTGATCTCCCTTGTCTGCTGCTGTAATGGTGAATCTACTCGAAAGCTTTTTCAACGTGTGAAGAAGTATAGGTTATAGCTCAAGAATGATAGTCTACGTCTACGTTACCTGATTATGTGAAAGTAACACATTATCCAACTGGCTGAAACTATGTAGGACCTATAACATAATAAGGGATTAATATAAGTAACTGATTATTCTTTATAGTTTATACTGTGATAAAATAATTGTCCCAATTATTTTTTACCTTAGAAATGGAAATTGTACATGAGCAAACCGATTTGTATTTTTTTATATTGGTATTAATTTGAAATCTTCGCTAATTATCTGCATCAAATAGTAATAAACACTAGGTAACTTAAAAGTTGACTGAAAATCTATCTACGTAGAAAAAACTGTTCATACTAAGTATTACACGTGCAGCCTAATTAGAATGAAGTCCCTAAAGGGCAATTTATCAAAGTTTTAAGCCGCGAAGACTGTGCAAGGGAATGTATCATGTCAGGACTGTTAAAAGATGATGGATTATTTATCGATTTATCTCCATATTGTATACAGAGTATCCGTGTGGTTGGAGAATTGGAGGCGATTTCATACTCGTAAAAGGTTTTTTACCCGTTTCATCCCACATTCTTTCTACTTCCTTACAGACATCTCGGTTCCCTGCAATCTTCAACCATTTCCCGCGTGCGAATGAAAACAAAGTGAAGGCTCTGGGATTTCCAATCTCAGGACCTGGTAAGATTTCTGAAAGTCAAATCTTAGGCGTAAACCAAACGCAATCGTTTGATATTACAACAGATAAAAAGTAGGGTAGGCGTTGAAGCAGATTACAAAATGAAAGAAATCAGGATGATCCCAATTATAGTAGGCACAACATTTTAAACAATAATTTTATTCGTATTTATTAGCATAAAAAGCAAAATATAAACGCTATCATATAAACCCCTTTTCCCGCCGCCTACGAAGATACTGACCCCATTTTCCGTTAGATTTAGACAAAAAGTTTACAAGCACTATCAAAGCTCGAAACAGAAAAGCCGCGTTATAGACCATTCCATAATATTTAAACTTCTAAATATCAACAGATCCAACCAAAGGGAAATAACTCTTTTGAAAATAAGCTATTCCCATTGGAATTCTGCGAAAAATGTTAGGTGGAATAAGCGCTGACTGCGGTCGTCCATCGTTCGATAGCGCTTTAAGCAAATTTAGGCACAGTTCGATACAGTAGCTAAGCTCTAGACGAATCAATTGAATTTCTTTTACACACACACAATTTTATTGCCCGTATTTATCCCCATCTTTCTCAAATGAATCAGTAACTAAATGTTTCCTCAGAACAGTAACTAAAGCTATGATCGAAGATGTTAACGGCTAGCTGTCACTGTCAAAATCACGTTAGTTGATCATGACTGTAGTTTTCACATACCTTCACGGATTGTAGCTTTCTTTGAAGTAGCTGCCTATTACAAGCAACATCTCCATGGCATCAATAGTGTATTACAGAAAACAGTTACTCTTAACTTGAAATCCACGTTCCAGTTAAAATATCTAAGATACCTAAAATACCTCTTATTAACGCCGTACGCCGCGTCACTATGTACTATAGAAATACACGGCGACGTCAGCATGTGACAGAGAACACATCTGAACAGTGTGCCTAGTGTGAGTTATGACACTTTCTTTACGTGCTCGATCCGGTTAGCGTAAACTTGAAATAATTTTATGTAATAAGAGCAGCGCCATCTAGTGTCAGTCAGTCAGTCACTAGATGGCGCTGCTCTTATTCCATACAATTTCAAGTTTACGCTAACCGGACCGAGCGCGTAAAGTAATCGGCAAAACTCACACCAGGCACACTGATAATAATATTAGGTAACGCGTGTTCATCGTTCATCGTGACGCGGCGTACGGCGTGACGTTGTAAGCGGCCGATGACGTTTATAAGAGACCACAAGCTAACTGAACGCACACTATAAAGATAATCGCTCCCCTCTAGCACTGAAGTATCTTTTCTCGATAGACACAAATGAGTATCATTGTCCGTCATTTCTATGTAAACGCGTTCTGTGGTCTCCGTCATTTTCTTAATTCGTGCAATCTTCAATACTGCCATTAACCGTCCTTCGGGGACTAGAAGGTATCAACCATTATTGTACTTTATTGCTATGGGAACAAAGCACCGTTTTTTTATGCTAATACTCGGGTCAGCCTTGCGCCGATAAGGACTTTGCGGGCTGAACGCGTTTAAAGCTGGAATTAAATAGGCCATTTATCTTTGGATAATAATATATTATGTTACTAGCAGTCGTTTCAATAACAAATTTTGGGTGATTAGAATCGTTAAGGCTTGTATATAGCAATAATAACAGTATTGCTTTGAGCGACAGTTACGGTACTACTCACTACATTGAAGGTACATCCAACTAGATACTACTTATGTACTTACGAGGTAGGTACTTTCGATATAATTATACATTGAACTCGCGTACTTTCAAACTAGCGTACGACGAACTCTTGCACCTTCGAAGTAGCGTTTAGTAGGATTTTATACTTTGAACTAGATAAATACCCGCGAGTACAGTCATATCATAATGGTTAGTGAAGATTTGGTCGAAGGCACCAAACAGGGCTAAGCCTACAATAAATAGGGCTGGTATTCCGAAATAATCGCTAAAAAACTTTTTTTCAGCAATTCGTCGGTATCAACATCGATTTTTTCCGTCATAGGCTAAAATTTTGCGAGTGGTTTAGTGACGATTATTTTGGTTGAAGATAGTAAACAGGGCTAAGTCTAGAATATGGCTGGCTTTCCGAAACCTCTGTTGACAAAGTTCTTACTTGTATTATCATTGACATGTAAATGTATTAAATAATACTATTTTCTCTACCGTATTTCCATTTACTTTTCATTAAGATGCTCTCACACGGAAGCAGTAAGAAACGAATCACGGTAACTTTGCCATTATTTTACGTGAGGCAAAGTTGGGGTAATAAAAACTTTTTTACTGGTGTACAATTACAGGGGAACTATTTAACTTGTTTTTTATTGCTCGGTTTTGACCTGAACTCCAGGGAAACATATATCATGGCCTTAAGTTGTTTTAGCAATAAGTTATAAGTTATACGGTATATTTTCGTAAATACATTTCCCTGTAATACTCGTTAATAATTGTTAAAAGTAAAAAAACTTAGCGACCATATAGTTGCTAAGTTTATCAAAATCTAATATTATATCAAAATTTGACATAGCAAAAATAGCCATCGCTCGTCCTAAGAAGTAAAAATAAAACATTACAGGTAAAGCTAGCTTAGTTTATCTGGCATAGCTGCTCGTATTTGCTCGTAGCAAGGGTTAACCTTTAAAAGTTTTAAATATTGGACCTGTAAGCTGTTTTAATCCACCCATATGTTCCTAATGCCTATGTCAACAAAAATCTAGATCTAGATGAATATTTAATAACTAGCCTAAATTCGTACGAATAACTGAGCAGCCCAGAATTCGATATCTGGCGTAAACACAACAGTAGGGTTTTAAAATAAACATCTAAAGCCTGCTTTTATGAAATTACACTATATATATATTTTCAGAATAAAGATTCTGAAAAATGAAAAGCCAGTCATTTTGAACAAAAATGAAGGTCATCTGTAATGTTAACGTTATGCTATTTCGGCGTCAGCGAGCTTAATTACTTTATACCTTTAATTTTAAAGGTAAAAGAAGCTACGAAGAACTTTAATAGAAATTTAATAATATCATTATTAATAATAATTGTGTGTATGTGAAATATGTCTTATTTAATTTCCATGACACAGGAGAAACACTTGTGAGGGACAACGTTTTTTTATAAGAAACATTAATATCATAGGATGGCCTATTAGATAAGGAATGATACCTACCTTACCTTATAATTAAATTTTCCTTTGGGTATTAATTCAATTAAGTGGTTTCATAGTTGATTTGATTAAATTTTACAAGAATGAATAGATTAATTTTTTTTAGTGCGAGATTACGATTAGTGCTCGGATCTTCTAAACATCAAAGTAAGTTATCATTTTATCTATAAACAAATGCCGTAAATTGTAAAGATTCATTTTAAACTATTTTCAATGTTATATCTATTCATGAACTAGCTTTTAGCCGCGACTACGTTCACGGCTGTATTTTTGTTATTTCTGTATTATACAGTTTCCCATCAAACTCCTGTGGCCTTTACCAGCATACCACCAATAGACGTACAAACTCACAAATTAAATTTACATCTAATAATATTAATAACAATTCAGCCTGTAACTGTCCCACTGTTGGGCAAAGGCCTCCCCTCACTTACGTGAGGAGGGTTAGGCCATAATCCACCACGAGTTGATGATTTTTACACCTATCTTACTATTATTTGTAGTGATTGAGAATAATTAGGATAGCAAAGTACCGAAATATAATACTAGGTACCTATACTTACTTTGTTTTACAAGGGACGAAAACGACTTATTCTTACTCGATGTTTTGCTTCACGAGCGTAGCCATACTCGATTCTATGTGCTACACTGGCACATAGAATCGAGTATGGCTGAGTCGTTTGAGATAGAGATTGAGAGTAAAACACTGATTTTCATATCGAGATTGCGATCTTCAGCCTGTTGATAATAGCGAGTACAAATTAAAATAAAAAACTACTTTCTCTCACTAGTGCCTAACAAACTCGTGTAGGCCCGCTAAGCTGAGCTAATATGGCACACCTTTCGAGCATGAGGTGTGAAATATAAATTACTAGCAGACACGGCCACGCGTTGCTGTGGCTAAGGGTTTTGTTATTGCGACTATAAATTGAAATGTAAGCTATCCTATCTTTTTAGTTAGACCAACCTGCACACGGTGTGCAAATTTGATTAAAATCGGTTCAGTAGTGTAGGAGCCCATCGCGACCAAACAACGTGACGCGTATTTTTTTATCAATTATTATATTTCGCGGAATCACAAAATGAAAAAATAAGCGAACTAATATCTAATAAGCGAGCTAACGAAGAAGGTTTCAAACGTTTTGAACGTGGCTAGTTCTGAAAATATCCAATTTAAACCATTCCATTAATCCAACAAAAGTATCTCTTAACGAGTAGATAGGTACATAAGAAATTAAAAATTTATTCAGGAAATTCGTATTATACCTTCCTACCTATTTCATTCAGTGAGAAAAATGTAGGTATTTTTAAATTTTACTTTATTATCAATACTTACCTGGTCAGAAGTGACGATGTGGTCGAAGATGTTAAGCATGCTCAGTTTAGAATGGAACTGGCTCTCAAAAATCGCTCCCGAACCAATCATTGTTAATTTTCTCACCAATAGTTCACGTGAAACACCCATACCTACTTAGACAATAATTGTACGAACCTATTTAGTTTTGATTGAAAAATAATGATCACTAACATTAAACTCAACATTATAAGTTATTTTAATAACTGTATATTATAATTATGATCTATTCTGTATTACAAATGACTGGATTCAAATAAGAATAATAAAAACTAAAACAAGTACGAGTATGTACCATATCAAAAATAAGTCAAAAGATAATGTTTTTGTATGACTTGCGCTTCGAGTTATTCACTCAATAAAGTAGCCTACCTATCACCGGATCCCAAATTACAGGTAATTGAGGAGAACATTTAAGAAACTATATAGCTTCATTGATAGTTAGGTAAGTCATTAATATAATAATTACTAAAAACTTACCTCATAAATATTTTAATACGCGCCAAAATTTTACAAAATCACAAAAACAAACGAAAAGTTGGTGATCACAATGCTTCGATTTACTTTTTTAAACTGTCACAGGGCGACAAGTGGCAACAGCATTCAGCCTCCAAAATTCGCGGGTTTCGGGAGGCAGTTCTCGCTTGCACAGGCGTGATCCAAGCACAGAAGCTTTCGCACGACTGACGCGATTCACCCGTCTCCCTACATAGAAGAGATTAGAAAAAAAACATTTTGTACCCTCATTTATGTAACATGTACATATAATAGATTTTTAAATTATTACGTGGTGCTTTCCTTCTTTGTTATTTTGGTCCAGTTTACGATTGGGCGGGCAACATTCGAACTTCTTCTAATCTAGAAGCTATACGAAAAATTTTACTAATGCATTCAGCCAGTAACAAAACCAGGTAAGTAAAGTATATCGTCTTATCTGAGTTTGATTCTATATCTCAGTAAATAGACATGATACAAGTAAATACAGTGGTAATTAATCGTAATGATTAATGAAAATGAAGATGGGTTTCAATTGAGTGGAATGAATATCGTATCATAACGTATTTGCCGTGGGCATGAAAAATCATTTATTATAAAAGGAAAAGTCCCGTAATATGTATTCATTATCATCATCATCATTATTTAAATTCATGCTAATACTGAACACAGCTGCTCTTGGCATACTTTTGTGAGAAGGGCTAGGCCATAATCCACCACAGTAGCCCGGTCCGGATTGGTAGTTTATACGAGTATCCTGCCTTTACTATAATTCTCGGGCATGTGTTTTCATCAGGCTTATTTATGATTCTAAGCATGCCGAATTTTGTGACTGAATACGTAACTGAAGATTTGACTGAAGTTTTAAAACACCTTGTTACGTGAGTGTACATAACATATTCTTTAGTTATAGCGTTGCTGAATTTTTTGCAATGAATGTCAAGTTTTAATAAAGTCAACATGATGAACCAACAGTCACGTCGCGCTTGGGAGAATAGTAACAAGTGCTCTTTAAATTAGTATCCTTTAAAAAAAAGTATGGTAGTGAAGTGAAGTGAAGCTGAAGCTGAAGTGGCAACGGGCAGGCCGCCTCGCTCGTAGAACTGACAACCGATGGGGAAGAAAAGTTCTAGAGTTGCGAACGCGGACTGGAAGACGCAGTGTAGGTAGGCCTCCCACTAGATGGGCCGACGACAAAATGAGGGGAGGTCTTTGCCTAGCAGTGGGATAGTCACAGGTTGAATTATTATGATTTTATTATTATAATAATAATGATTACTGAATAAATACTTACCTACGCGAATGTTAATAATAAAATCAACGGCGTGTTTCATCAAAATAGAACTCAATACGTAAGTCGATATTGTAGGTCGATATGTCTAACATAACCAATTTTACTAGAATATTGAAATTCTTAGAAAACTTTTATGATGTTATCTAAAGCAATAGGTATCTAATTTCATACTATAATATTGTCGTCTACGTAGAAAAGCCAACATTATTTTTCGATTGTAAACAAGACGCGAGCATAGAATATACACGAGGATATCAAGTTCGGATAATATGAATATCGATATTAACGTAGAAAATACAGAGTATGGGTTTTCAAAATGTGAGTTGTGTTCTTTTCGGTTGAAAGGTTTCATCTTATCTTCGAGCACGATATAATCATAATCATCCACCACATTACTAGTGGTATTTTTTTTTGTGATATTTATATTTTCTAGTAGGTATAATACATAGGTATTTTGTGGGTAATACACTTGTCTACATGCCATGTCGTAACTGGCCCAAAGTACAGTCGAGAAACAAACCAAACCCATTTGGTTTGTGTTATAGCGAGATCTTCGACTCTTTATTGGGACGCAACAAATTTTGAAAAGTTATGGAATATCATTCCGTTATTCATAAATTATATACTTTACTTGCAGTCAGAGCTATAGACTGACGGAAGAATAGACATTGGACATGACGAAGTTAGGGGTCCTTATTAGACTATGAGACCATAAAAATAAGTATCCGCCTTGATACCGTATCCCATTGTGAGTAGGTTCACAAAATAATAGACTTCTCAGAATTTGTTCTGTCGTCGGATTGTATTATCTTTTTTTATGCTCGATTGCTTAGTGATATGTGAAACGAGGCATTAAGCTGGTTCCAAGCTTTTGTGTACTAGTAGGGTAGTTGGCTAAGGTTTTGTTATATTAAGGGCTGTGCCAAGAGATATGACTTCGCTTCATATAGAGCCAAAAAACTTGTAGTCTTGTTCAGAATAGAGCTAAAGCTTAATAATGGTTCTAATTATATAATTAGTACTCTTTCCGTCAGTTTCTTTTTTTATAATTTTTTTTTATTAAAAACGTAGCTCCTCACTAGGATTTCTCCTGTATCGTGGGTACCGCTTACAGACATATAATTTCACATACACATCACACGCAGACCAGAAACAGACATTTGTGGATACCACAAAATAAATTCGTTCCAGGCGGGGATCGAACCCGCGACACCAAGCGCAGCAGTCTGATTGCCCAGCCACTACGCACAAGTGCCGTCAAAAAGTCAAGATTCCGTTGTTTGGTTCAGTAAGCTAACTTATTTCGTATGATTTTGGACTGATTGGAAGTATCGTAGCATTCAAGTCAGTTTAGGCGAACTTTGGACATAATTATCGGACGAATCAGATCGTAGGTACGAATCACTGATGAACCAGATCTCTACGGCACGAATGTGACCATAAGTCGTCTCTCAACTCGTTGTCACTATACTATTGTATTGTCATTAAAACTTGAAAAACACGCTCACAATTCAAATGAACAAGAACCAAACAAAAGTAGGTTTCAGAAACAGGGCGTAGACCAGCTTAAATCACAATGATTGACGCCCGAAAATAATATTGTATCTTCTATCCAAGATTATAATCGATCTTGGATTGCTGCCTATCGTTCGATCGATCTCCAACCTGCATGCCTTCATAAACCAATCCACGGATCAGTTATTGGCACGTTTGACCCTAAAATGGATTGTGATATCAATCCCATATAGCAAAATTTGGATTGGGAATGGTTATTAATTTCGGCCGTCAGCCAAGTAAAAGAAGCCCCAATTATGAACTCAATCTTAATTGATTCGCTGACTCAATCTCGATTCTAATATCATACTCGTGGAACAAGCTGAGCCGAACCTGATTCGGCACATAATAGTATTCACTGGTATGAGAATTACCTACTACCTACCAAAAAGCAAACAATAATCGCAAACTATGTATTTGTATATTTGCTTACCATTTGTGCGGAAACCGCACAAGATTCATGTTAATGATGTTTGTATATCGTTCACTTGCCGAAATTGCGTACAGGCGAGAGGAAAATGTCAAAGAAGTTCTGAAACTTTCGCGAACAAAAAACTTTTATTTATACAGTATAATTATTATTATACAACATCATCTAACTCAAAACGTGTCTAATTAGACCTGCTTAAATATAGATAAATATGAAAATGACAAAGCTTAAATCGGAGATATCTGACCTTCTTTAAATAATTACATATTAAATCTAATCACGATTAATTGTTTGCCCAGATCATTCCATTTACCGTGTCATATTTAGTGACATTAATTTTCGAACTTGATTTATTAGGTTTAGTCGACATTTGACAGATTCTACATTGGACAGATTCTGCATTGGACACGATTCTACATTGGACAGATTCTGCATTGGACACGATTCTACATTGGACAGATTCTGCATTGGACACGATTCTACATTGGACAGATTCTGCATTGGACACGATTCTACATTGGACAGATTCTACATTGGACAGATTCTACATTGGACAGATTCTTGATGAGTCTGCGCTTTGTCTCGTTTTTCTGGAATGGGGATTAGGATTAAGATAAGTTTTTGATTACGGCATCATATTCCTTATTCAGAGAGAAAGTTTATACGCACTATATTATTATATTATTAACTAACATAAAAATTACATAATTATTATTATAGTTTTTAGATGTTTCATATTCCTGTGAATTACTAGTAAGTACCTTTGTAAGTATTTATACCGGATAAACTAAATATATTATCAATAAACTAAAATATGTTTTGATCGACTTGACGAACCCGATTGTACGTAAAATATTCAATTTTCCTCATAATGTGCCACAACAGCTCAAGTCTAAACATCTATTTTCAGGCTTAAGCCGTGCATCCACCAATGCAGATATTCCCCCCGGGAGATATTTTGGTCAATACATTTTGGTTCGGTAGGTTAGATTTAGGTATGCTTATAAATATTTTGGCATCAATGCAGCTACGCGAGTATAATATGAGTATTTAAAATGTTTTACTATTATCAGCTTCAGTGTACTCGTTTTAAAAATACGATGGCGCTGTCTTACTAATAAGGTGAGTCTCCCATAAAAATATAAATAAAACATATAGGGATGTATTATATTCCTCTCCCCGCTTGTTGGACTTAAAAGTGCTATGTAATTGTCTACTTAACTTACAATAAACTACTTATTCTAGTTGTTTGAGTTGTGAGCTTCACTAATACAGCTTCACATTGCTGACGCCGCATCCGCTTCTGCTTCCATCTCCCTTAGTGGATGACAACCTTTAGTTCGCGGTTATACACAAAGCTGCCAGAGATGCCTCAGTTAGAGGTATATTTAATTTCAAACGAAGTCATTCTATTTCCTATACTAAAGCTGTTTTAATGGTCGTAAATAGAGAATCAAGCTATAGACGGCTATCAAAGATAGACTTTATAGCAGTACTACAGTATACATACAACCGAAATTAATATTGTATCTCCTATCCAAGATTGAAATCGATCTTGTATTGCTGACTATCTTTTGATCGATTACCAATCTGCGTGCCTTCATAAACCTATCCACGGATCGGTTATTGGCACGTTTGACCCTAAAAATGGATTGTGATATCAATCCCAGATAGCAAAATTTGGATTGGATTGATTATTAGTTTTGGCCGTTAGTCAATTTAGTTTCGAGGCGATCTCAGCGTCTTCATATCGACTGGTGGACTTTTTAAAAGTATTAGGTATGTAGCGTAGAAATAAAATAAAATAAGTGATATTCAGCATTTTATTTAAGAAAATAGTAACAAAATAAATTATGAATCTGCGAACAAATGAATAATTTATACTAATATCTATTCAAATGCCAAAGAGGACTAAAAATACAGATATTTGCTAAAGCGATATCGTTTTAAGGTAAGTATTCTTCTATTATGCTATTTTATTCTAATTATTTGGTGTGCGGCTATGAAATATATCTATTTTATTACATTATCATATTATTATTATAGGAAAGTTAAGGCTCAAATACACCAACGCGGACACAGGCGCCATCCATACAGATTCTGGTAAAAATAAACCACGACAGCCTGACTCGTCGAGTCGACGGCGAGCGATCGGACTAATCTAAAAATATAACAATAAAAGGAGCCATAACGGTCACAGGATTGGTTTCATTGTTGAGGCTTGCCCTACAAACATATTTATTTGCATATATTTATATAAAGCAGAAGACAGACGAAGTCGCGGGTAAGAGCTTGTTCTAAACATGTATTTATTTCTTGGAACACGTACGGAATGTTATCGTGGGTTGTTTTAGCTGTCGTTTTTATTCCCTCTGTCACTGCGGTAATATACTTCGTATTTTTTATTAACTAGCTCAAAGGGAATATTTAAAATAATATTGGATGTATCTTTTCTTTATTTAACGTGAACCGTGAGGTATCACAGTGATGCTGCTAGCGAATAAATAGCATACGATATGAGACAGTCCCGCCTTGAGCACGCCCAGTCTGTTTGAAGCTTCATAGTCACATTTGATACAATGTGTGACGGAGTTTTTATACACCATATCTATTAACTAACATTAAGGCACATTTAGAAACACTGGCCATTTATACGTACAATACAATTTGACAATATTATACACTAATGGGTTCCCAACAAGTCACTCTGATTCCCGTCACAGTGTGACGCGTCGGGATTTTATTCCCAACAAGTCACACTATGTTACATCAGACACTGAAATTACATTGCTAAATATAATAGTAAATGTCATTACATTAAAACTTTTCAAAACGTTACACAATTCATCATCATCATCATCATCATCCTCATCATCATCATCATCATCGTCATCACAACGATCATCATCAGCAGATAACGCACACAATTGTTCTCTTACTCCAGTTTCTGAACCTTCTTTATTTCCAGAAGTTTTAAGGAGTTCAACGCCCAGAACATAGCGGAAGCCACGTAGAAGACCTGGAGAGCAGTTCCAAGTCCCGGGCTGGTGATGGCCAGACTCCTCGCGAGGAAGGCGAGGGCTGAGCAGCGGAGGACCTCCAGGGTTGGAGCGTACTTGGAATTGTCGAAGAGCATGCCGATGACGGTGAGGGAAGCTATGATGTACAGCACGAAGACGAGGACTGAGATTGGAGTCATGCCCTGAAAAAAAAGTATGGGTGTAAAATACATCGATTTTTTTTATTGATCGTCACTACAACCCGTATCCAGCCCATATGACTGAGTACGGATCAGGACATGATTAGGTTTGGTCACACTATCGTGTCACAGTCACGATACGATAAAATGGTGGATTTTTTTACTGGAACTGCTTATACGAGCTTTAGAGAAAACACGAAATGCCACGCCTTTTTGGTTTCGCAATATGTTTCTATTTGTGCACGTTAACACGTCAATATTCCATCACGACACAACGAATAATGTTTTTTTACTTTGAAAAAAAAAAAAATTGATTATTTTTACGCTCTCGTCGCATTTTCGATTTCCCGCCAAAACTGTATAGACCCTATAAAAGAGAGAACTCATTGGTTTTAAAATAATTTAAAAATTGTATGTACCTAGTAGGTAGCTGATTACGAAATTAGAAAATTTTTTTGAAGTAAGCTTATTTGTAGTAACGTGTCGTTAAACGTATATTTTTAAAAACACCGTTAAATGGTTCTATGACATAGCCTATTATATAAGATGTGTATCAACATGATAGCGTTTAAAGTTAAGGATAAAAGCTGTGGAAAACACAACCTCATTATAACACAGGGAGATTTTCTTTCGTTTATTTTACACCTGACTATGCACCGCGGTTTCACCCGCGTTGAATATTATCTCTCAGAAACCGATAAAATTGCTCAACATCATCAGATGCATTAGTTTCAAACTATGAACCGTCTTACCACTAAAGTTAAGAGATGTTTCTAAAATTTCGTTTGAGAAAATCGATATCTATCGCTCGCGGCTTCTAACTCAAACCTAGCATTCCTATTTATTTTGCTTGAGTATTTGTTATTGAGTTAGAAAAAGCGAGAGTTAGACTACGGTTTGTGGAGAAAATATTTGACTCATTTGTCGAACTCTTGTTTAAATCTTACGTGGTAAGACCGTGGGTTATCAACATTAACAGTGACTTAATTAGATATGTTTTATTGTTCTATTGCAGACTTTTTGACCCAAGACCTAATTTCATTTCTAGGGGTCGAAAAAGTTACAGTCAACAAATGTCATTTCATTACATGGCAGAGTAGTTTGGGGCGGAGTTTCGGGCTTATGCCAAATATTAGCTGCGGCCGTATTTGTATAGTCGGCGAGTAACTAAGTTAGGGCTTGTTTGATGTGGACGCCGACCCTTTTGTTTGATTAAAATTAGATTTGGCTAAGCCTTTGTTATTTCGACGACACACACCACCAACATTAAATTTTTCAAAATCTCACAACTTAAATGGTTGACTCTTAAAACATGACTATCGTAATCGTAAAATTTCGTGACGGGTGGATAAGAAATTGTTGCAGTTTATGCAACATTTATGAATGAATTCTGAACTCACACGTTTTAAACTCAATTTTCACAGTGTAGTTTGCTCGTCAAAAATGCATATCGTACCATATATTTTCCAGCCAGCTCGAAGAATCCATACAACACGATGGAGTAGTGTGACACCAGGTATAGGTTCCACCAGGTTGGCAGATACACGTCGTACTTGTCTCTTACTTCCACCTGTTGACAATAAACACTATCAGAAGAAAAAAAAACATAACCACCATGGTGGATCATGGCCCAAATTTTGTGTGAGAAAAGGTTCAGTCCCGAAACCACGAAAGAGAGAGAGAGAGAGAGACACAAGCAATTGACTTATAAACCCTACTTTGATCCAGTAACTTTCAATAGGTAATTTTGAGGCGATAGCGGTTCCGATACAGATGTAAAACTAATCCACTTCTATTGTTTCTCTGTTCTATGTTCGTAACAGAATGTAGAAAAAAAAACTGTTAAATTAAAAAAAAACGACACAGTGATTTGAATATAAGCTAGCAAAAATGATAATTCTAAGCGGAATAAAAACTCTGGGTAGGTATACAAAAAAGCAGCCAAATTGGGAATTTCTTATAAGTCGACTAATACACATTTCGAATTGTAGCTTAGAAATCTTGATTAAGAATTGAGTACATATGTATGTTTTTAATTATTTTTTTTCTTTTTAATACTTAACACCAGTATTAAGTATTCTATGGTATCATCTCATTTTGATCCTTTGAAATATCTCATCAAAGTGATACCACCACATCTATCTCATCTATCCAACAATTACCACCCTCCTCTTAGCTAACTATAATTATCTAGAAACTCTAATTAGTTAGCTCTGACTAATGATCTAAATAAAGCTAATTATCTCCAAAGCTGAGTGTGCGCTAACCACTAGCCGCGGCACTTGCTACCTATGAAAGCTGTTTGCAACCACAGACATATAAGAGGAAGCAGATCGGGTATTACAGATATCTAGTGAAGCCAGAAAAATGATATTCAGGCAGGGCCAAAATAAGGCTGCCAAGACAACTATGCCTAATAATTTTAAAAGTAGAATGAGCTGTAAAAACTTTGTCAGAATTTCATCAATATGGCGGCCAGGTTTACGTCAGGATTAAGTAGATATATATTATACTAGAAGCACCTCGCGGTTTCACCCGCGTTAACTACTATCCTGCGGGAACCATTATTTTTTACGGGATAATAGGTAGCCTATGTGTACTGGGGATAGCATAGCTTCCCAACAGTGAAAGAATTTTTCAAATCAGTTCAGTAGTTTCGGAGCCTATTCATTACAACCAAACAAACAAAGTTTTCCTCTTTATAATATTAGTATAGATATAATGTGTGGTCCGTATCTTAAAATAATATGTCTATGTTCGAAACTCGATTCATTAGACTCGACAGTCTAAATTGCTGTGTTGATGCGGCAAGGGTGTCGCTCAAGACTTGTTTAGTTTTCCTTTTGACTTAAATTCGTCTGTAAATGAGGCACCACAGACTGAAATAAAGCGGATGTTACGGTGATACCGCTCTGTATAATATATACTGAATTGCAGTGGCATCGCAGTGCTAAGTATTACAAGAAGTGAAATTCAAGCTTCTACACTGTACTGCTCAAGCAGAAAACCTTGAAGTTTGAACACATAGGAAAATGCTTTTAAACCAAATTGCGATGCAATCAGATGAAATCGCCATAGCGATGGAATTCACAGAAGCAGTTGCACATGAGAAAACCAATTTAATAAAATGAATACAAATAGAACCCCACATACCATAGAATACCAGTTCAAAATACATAAAGTATTTACGAAAATATTACTTTAAGTGCATCTAAAGTGCAATGAGCGGACTAATAGCTAAGAGCATTCTCTTACTCAACTTTTTGTTGGAGATCAATAACGGCGCGTCAAATGTAAATACAGAGCAGCATAAACCTAGTATTCAAATTTCCCAATTTGTAAGCACTCTCTAGACTTGCAACAAACCCATCTAAATAGCAGGTGCAGTACAGGCATCCGAAGAATCTTGAAATAAAACCTAACCTGTTCACTCAAAAGCATATTTACATCAATTTTCAGCTCCTCTTCGCCAAGCCTGGAGGTGCCGGGCTCCCAGCTGGGTCCCCAGAAGACGGCTCTGAACCTGTCTCCCCAACCTTGGAAGGATCTGAACTTCTCCACCACGTATCCAGTGTAGAACGCCTGCAAAAATACCAAAGAATAATATAAGATTCTGCATAACTATATAAAAAAATATATCCACACTAATAAACGAAAGATCTCGTTAAAAAATATAAAAAATCAGATCTCTGATTATCACGTAACTATTTGGTTTGTCTCTCGTACTTATGCGCAGATTTACAAATATGTATTATGTTTTTTAGTCTTAAAAACGTACCAATTATGTATATACTTAACTCAAAACGTACTATGTTTTTAAGTCTTGGTAATCATGATTTCATTACAAGACAATGCGTAGGACATAATAAAATACAAGGGAGGCATTACGCACACACATAAACAAGAATTAGCATGCTTATATGAAAACTTTGCGGGTAAATTTAATTAACTTGGGAGAAGCACAGTTAATGACTTAACCAAAACCCTGCCAAGAGACTCGCAAAAGGTCTATTTGCATAAACACAAGTTTATATTAGCCAATAAGAAGTTTAGATTAAAATGTGTACCTTATTAAATAAATCTAAAGAAAAACTTGCAGCTTTCGATAATTACAGTCATTGATTGAAATGCTAAAAATAATGATGGCAAAAAAATAAGGTACGTTAATTGAAATTATATTCTTGGTACATTTCAGATTTAAAATATTACAACTTGTTCCCTTTCGTCCCAGTACCGAAGCTTATGGACAAAGTCGAGTTCATACACTCTTCTACAAATACCTACGTAAAAATAATTGTGTTGTGTATTGAAATAAACGTTAATTAAAATACCATTATTTTGTAATTACTTTCACCAAACTCAAAACTGGAAAGTTTCCTATAATTATTAGCCATTATAGACCAATCGCAAAGTAAATAGGGCTGTTCGTTACGGAATTGCGCATTAATCAAATTATACGATGTCCACTAGCGAGACGAGTTGGACAACGATAAATGTCCTGTATGATGTAATACACATGGCACGAAGAATATGCTGCGTAATGTTATCTAGTTACATTACCAGTGGGCGTACTTATACGTAAATTATACGTAATATTATCTACTATTATAAATCATTATACGTAATATTATTATCTACTAGTGATCGCCCAGTGGCTTTGGCCGCTTGAATTCTATACTGAATATTATAAATGCGCAAGTTTGTGTGTATGTTTGTCCTCTCTTCACGCTGCAACGGCTGAACAGATTTAAATGAAATTTGGTTTATTATATATTTAAAGTCCTGAAATAGAAAATAGGATACTTTAATCCCGTCAAAATAAACTGTTCTTGTGGGATAATTGCGAACGCGGATGAAACCTCGGTGCGTCGCTAGTCTATTATATTCGTTGGCTAGTTCAATCGGTTGTTTTTTTGCTCGTCGAATGATGTAGTATCAACTCTGGCGTCAGAGTAGTACTTTTAAGCACTAATAACTTAAAGCATTTCATTACTAAGGAACATTTAAAAAACTGCTCTTGAATTTCATGCATGCTTCTCGAATAGAAACTGTTCAGAATACGGTGGTAGAACTTTAATCAGTCCGTTCTAAAAGTCTTTAATGTGTTTTGTACCTCTAGTGTCACAGTTCATCATCATCACCATCATCATCATCGAAGGCAACAGGTCACTAATAGAAAGGTATTTAGATATTGAGTTGGGGTGAGACTTGCCTGCAGGTACAACGGGTTGAACGAGGGCTGGTTGTAGATGAGTCCGTACACGATCTCAACCTTGTCTGTCTCAGGACGGAAGGTGCCGAACAGTCGATCCCACACGATGAGAACACCGCCGTAGTTCACGTCCAGGCAATATTTGTTGCTTCCTGAAACAAATAAAAAAGTTTTTATAAATAAATAAAAAAAAACAGAAAAATAAAAATCCTGTGAAAATGAGGAAAACACTTTTATTGAATATACAAGGTATTAAAATTACACAATAGAACCATTGTTTTTAGTATCGGAAAAACAATTTTCCCGAAACTAAACATGGAAAAGCCAGAACTAACTGCGACCGGCTGCTTCACCCGCGTGGACTGAGAAAACGATTGCAGTATCGAAATATATTTTGTATATAAATTTTCACTAAAATCCTATGGCGGCAATGGAGATGAGCAGGAACAAACACAAATACCTATATGCACTACGCCTCCGCAAGCTTAGTGAGTACTGACAGCACCATAAATCACTTCGATAATTGCCCTGCTAATGCCTGCTATCGCCATAAATGCATAATTATTGTGAAGATGAAAATAAATTGTCCGACTATTAGATAGATAGATAACAATTTATTGACACCGAAATGAAAAGAACACAGATAGGACCAACTTTGTAATATACTGCAATATTGTGTATTATATGTAGATAATATATTTATTTATATTAATATTTAGTTATAATATGTATGTTTACTAAATTATTGTATGTATTAAAGTTTATCTATTTGCTAGAAGTAAGTATTATATGTATTTTATGAGGGTATTATTTATTTTGTTGTAGTATTATATTTTATTGATAGTCAATTAACATTGATATTTCTCTCGATGCATGGCTGTCTGGAAGAGATCGGTTTCAGCGATAAGACCGCCATTTGTGACACTAATGGTTATTAGATTGCTCTGTTCTAGCTTTATGTTTTCTTCGTTCTGTGGTGTTTCAATTAAAAGGTTATCTATATATATATATATATCTATATCTACCTACACTACGACTAGGTTATTCTAAATTTTCGTACATGGTGCTCGCTTTCAATACACTCTTTCGTTGTTATGTACACTTTGTTTATTATTAAAATTACGAATACTACCAGCCTGTATAATTATCTCAATGTGGGACAAAGGCCTCCTTAATTTATCGAATTGGAATCGATTCTGAGTTCATGCGGAATTAAGTGCACCTTTGACTACCATTACTTTACATCAGATGAGGTAGAGGTCGTATGACCACTACCTCACCCACCTATTCAATAAATAAAAAGCATTAAAAAATGCATTAAAATTTAACGATCTCGAAAAAAAGACTAATGTTTCTCCATATCCAATCCTGCAATAACCACCCAATCTCTCCTATCAATAAGCAATTGATTCATAACCTGACCCAAATCTGCAAATGCCATTCGCTTCCTTTTCAATTTATTTTAGGATTTGCCTGTTATCGACTCAGAACTCGATCTTCCATAATTCATAAACCAGATTACGCAAGCGAAAAATCGACTCGGTCGTTTTTAGATGGAAATGTAATGAAGTGAACCTCATATAATGTGATCCTACTAAAATTATACCTAAACACGTTTTGGCCAAGTGGCAATTTGTGCGCTTTCTAAACCGACGACATGGGGTTCAATCGTCGACCCCGCTATGATTTACTTTAGTAGTACTCGTAAGAGCCTGTATAAGATTTTATGAACCCTCTGTACTTATTATTGTTAGAAATATAAGAAAAGGAATATGAGACGCCCTAGATGCTCGTATCCAATAGCCGTATCGTAGGTCCAGTACACACTTGTTAGCAAAGTTTTAGGCAGGTTTTTTGCACCGACACGCATCGAGCCGCAAATGTTTGCTTACATCTTGTAAGAAATTTCGCATTGAATGAAATAGGAAATTTAACATCCACCTGACACGACTGCTGAGTTTCACAAAATTAGTTTAACCTTTGATGTTCCATTGCTTTGGGCAAAGGTTCTCCCCGAATTTGTTCCATTCATCTTATCTTTCGCAGGCTCAGGCCAATTTCCTGTTTACAAAAGAATGTTAGTGAAAGTTTCAAATTACTTGGTAACGTTTTTGTTGATTCTTTCGCTACCTACAAATGCGAATTTTCCATCGCCATAAAAATAAATTAATGTTTTTGAAGTAAAACTTCTTTAGGCGCGACTAGGGAGTAACTCAGATTTTTTTCTGACGGAAGTAACGCTTACTATAGTCTGTGTAGTTTCCGCTATTTAAAAAAGGTTACATTGACATGTCAATGTAGTTTTATTTCAATCGCGCGTAAAGGTTACACGCACACACTTTTTTTTAGTTATAGACATGTGCTTAAACTTCTCACAATTTAAACTTAATGCAATTTCAATAGAAACGATGAAGTAAAAATATGTAATTAGCTTTAGTTCCGATGTAATTTTAATATTGTGATTACAATTTGGTAACTATAAAATATCGTGGACGATCTAATTACAAAAAAATACTAATATGCTTTGTAATAGTTGAAAGAATTACAAGTTGCTTTACGGATCATGTACTGGATCAAACAGATAACAGATATATTCGGAGTAAGGTACGTCAAAGTAGTAAAAAAATGTGATTCGAAATTTCTACATATTTACGGGGTATCCGAAACCCACACCGGGTGTTCCCGATATTTACTCTGGGCTTGATATTTGGCTTCCGATATTTGTTTACGGGACCATGTTCCTCATATTACTATATTATAAAGAATCCTTGTCAGGGTTCAGAATCTATAAACTAACCACGGTGACACGAACATCCAACTTTTCATAATAGTCTTAGAATTAATTACTACTAATTAATTACTGCCTACGATCATATTTATATTACCTTCATTTGATCTTTACGAGTGTTTTCTCTATGAACATAAAAAATCATATTTTATTGTCTAAGATGATGGACGATATTAAGTTTAATCTGAGTCTCAGATAATAGATATTACACAGATAACAAAACAGATATACCTAGTAGCAATACTAATCCCACTTCTCAGAAGTAATCCATCAGTGGCAGTGATTCTTCTCCAATATACTCCTGATTACATAGACGTAGAAATAATCTGAGCCTGATTGGTATGTCCAAATAACAATTTCGATGACAGAAATGCCACTGTCACAATATACGATTACCTATGATTGTTACGTATTTTTCCGTATCTCAGAAACGTGTAAGCGTAACGCAATCTAACGGTTCGTCTGCTATGAAATACAAATGAAATAATAGTTTTTTTTTTACAGGAAACGTATTTATTTATCTTTTTAGGGTCCCGTACCCAAAGGGTAAAACGGCAACTTAAGACTCCGCTGTCCGTCAGTCCGTCTGTCTGTCTGTCCGTCTATCACTCATGAACCGTTATAGTTAGACAGTTAAAAATTTCACAGATTTGATTCTTTTGCCGCTAGAACAAAAGATACTAAAACCGAATAAAATTAATATTGAAGGGGCTCCCATACAAACAATCGTGTTTTTTTGCTATTATTATAGAAAATGGTATGGAACCCTTTGTGCTGAGTTCAACTTGCACTTTTGTTTTTTTGTTCGTTTTGGCTTCACAGAGTTTGTGTTTATTAGTTCAAGCTTGTTTGAACAAAGCTAAATTATCAAATCAGAGGGTAGAGTGGTCTAGTCAAGGCGCAGTCGTAGTCACGAATGTCCCGATGTCAAGTTGTTACATTATTTGCCCACAATTTTACACCAAAAAGAAACTCATATAAAAAAAAAACAAATACGAAACCAACGGCACATTTTCGGGTTGGGAAATGGTAGGTTATGATTATTTTCCTGTTCCACATAATATATATCAACTATTCGCTCTAACCTCTATACAACCGCTCAGAAGTTTATTGAACCGCATAATATAATTTCCTCAGTTTTCGTACATGTTTTTTTCTCTATTCGTATCGGCTTGACGTTGTTTACTAGAGTTTAGTCGCTTGACACGGTTTTGATTTAGTTTTTTTATTAAGTTCGTAAATGTTTACTGATAAACAAAGAGTCAAAGTCAAAGTCAAAGAATTTATTGTAAATAAGCAATAAAATTTAACTTTTACAAGTCCAAATAGAACCGTAAAAGAAATCAAAATAATATAATTAATTGATTATCGTTTGAGTTTGAAAAATCATGTTTCCAAGAGAGAAATCAGATTTACTTTTTGGTCGTGTAACCACTGAATAATGATTAAGATTAGCTTCTGCATGATAACACGCCATTTTGATTTCAAGAAGAAAATTTAACCTCGCAGTGTTTGATATCATGAACAATGAGAAAATTCTTTTGAAGATTTTTTTTACAAGTGGCTGAGAAGCGCACCATCTAATGGTAAGTGGTTACCACCGCCTATGAACATTGAGCGTTGCCTACTCTCACGAAAGACAGAGACAAGCCCACCCTTAGATACTCGCGCGCATGGACCCTTTTAACTATTGCTTTTAAAATCTGCATGCCGTAATCCAGGAGTCAAACTTCGGGTGGAAGATCCTCCCTACATAATTATAGTAGTTGACTATCTGTCACATTGTCTGCTAACTTTTAATCTGTTCGATCGTTCTACTACTAATCAGAATACACTGTAGCAATGCCGCCGATCACTTCACTAGAGATATGCCGTCGGGAATTTGCGATTGGAAATGTGATTGCCGAGTTGTGGTGATGAAATTTTAAGAACACCTCTTTTATTAGATATAAAGGTTTCTTCGATATACCTTCGTCAACATACAAAAATGAAAGCAATTTGAGAGGATAACGTCTCAAAGTAATTCTGTTTGCGCGTCGACGTTGACAGACAGATTTACTTCTCATTATTTCAAGAGTCGTTTAGAAAGTTATCTCTTTATAAAAATATCATTTTAGGCGAAAAAGTTCTTGCGCAATTTCAACAAGATTTATTTTTTGCTTTATTATTATTTGATTCTTATTTTCTTATATTCTTATTTTCTCTCTCAGAGTTGACGCTATTACGGTCGATAGATTCATAAAGCATACGAGTATTTTCTCTAGAAGTACAGTCATACTAATCTGTAATTAATTTACCTCTGTACTTAGATTGTGTAACTATACTCGTATAAGCCCCAAAAGTAAAAAAAGGAAAGCAAGGAAAGATTCATCTAGAAAGGTTCTAGAGTGGCGACCACGGACTGGAAGACGCAGTGTAGGTAGGGCTCCCACTAGATGGGCTGACGACATCAAAAGAGTCGCAGGCAACCGGTGGATACAAGTGGCAAATGTCGTGTGGCGGTTTAAGGGGGAGACCTATGTTCAGCAGTGGACGTCTTCGGGCTGATGATGATGATGATGACTACATATAATTAACCATTACTCACCATGATGGACTCTATGGTGACTAGGAGTGTTGAGGATGTACTCCAAAGGACCGAGGCTCTTGATGGCTTCAGTGTGGATCCAGAACATGTAAAGGTAGCTGAACTGGTGGTGCATCACGAACTGTGCTGGTGGTATTGCCAATGCCAGGGGTAGGTAGAAAATCTGAGGAAGACAGTGACTAATGAAAGAAATGTCCAGAATTCAGACTCAAAAACCTTTAATCTCATAGGCCCCAATGGGAAGCTCGTGAAATTGAACTGGTTTTATCACGGGTTTCACATTATATTTAATCGAGAAGAACCGGCAAGAACCTTATATCTACTCTACGCTTCAAGTCGCAATTGCTTTTGGACATTCTACAACGGATGACAAAATGTTTCTCAAAGTAACAAACTGAAGTCGGTCCGCTTTAAACGACCTCGAATGAAAGCGTGTCACGAATACCGACGACTATTTCAGCTTTTCAGCATTGGCAGGAATCCATTGCTCGCCATAAAACCATAAATCCCTTCAGCAAGCCTCGACGAGTACTCTCATTTCGCACAAACACGTCTTCTCCATTCAAAATACGTTAAACCTTTAATAGCAATACCCTTGTTCATGAAAATAACATAGCTATTCTCGCCGAAATTTATTCGAAGACACGCCTCAGTTTACGAGTATTCCTACCGTGTGTTTATATATTATGCATGAGTTCCACAGTACAGAGTTATTAGTATGATCTGCAAGGGTTTGATCCCTTGTCGTTTTGATTTATGGGCTTGAAATAATTTATGTTTTTGGTTTTGCAGTAAAGCGTATACCTGTTTCGGTCCTACCGTCTGTTTAATATATAATAACATTCTATTCCTTGTTGACGACGGCCCTTATTTCTATAACCATAATTTGTTATGTTGTAATTTTATAAATTTACATAATGGATCTAAAAATAACACTGAAATCTCAACAAATTTGCCCGACAGTTGATTTAGAATAGTTGACGTCAGACCACCAGCAACGAATACTAAATCTAGACACCACCCCCCGTGCTACCAATTTTAGCTGTCGCCGCAGAATCACGAAATTTATGTCAACGTATAGGAATAAAGCTTTCAGACACCTCCATAGTAATAGAATATACGTGCCATATTATAAATTTCGACTTTCACTATAATATTTTTATTACTTTCAATAGAAATCGATGTGATGATCTGGAGTACCAACTATTGTTTTTTCCTTTGGTTTCAGTCTTGTTTCTTTGTTGTTAAACAGTTTGTAAAAAGGTCTAGACATCTTCAGCAGACGTTTGAAGCTGTTTGTAAAGGTACTCACAAAGCCACACCAGCCCTGCAGCACCGACTGCCTGATGCCCACACCCATGTTGAAGTCTTCAGAGGTGTGATGCACCTGGTGCTGGGCCCAGAGGATGTGGATCTCTAGAAAATAAAAAATATACTTGGAATAGTCACTTTGTGTGATCATCTTGTTTTAAATTGATTAGGATCTCATTTGATTACTATCTCACCTAAATGCTGTCTACATCTGCACAGTGCACACTTCCCAAGAAGTATCTCTCTCGTTATTTATGCCCGGTTTCTGAGCTCCTAGTTAATTATGACCAACCGATAAGTCTCGATAAGATATCATTGTCTCTATTTCACACTAAACAAATTTCAGAGACAGCGATACGCTTATCGGTTGGTAAAATTTAAATAACTTCAGAAACCGGGTATTAAAGACTTTTAGGTCATAACTAACTAGAAATAGGCTTCGGCGAAACATTAATGTGAAATTTAACATAATTTTAAGACAAAGATACAAGTGAAGTGGATTGAGTAGGGGCGCCCGCACTACATAATGAGACACCTAAATAATAATTGGCCTTAGGATAATCTGTCATAAGAAATCCAGTTTAGGCATCAATTTAGGAATAGGTACATTGAATAGCCATTGCTATTCAGCGAGGTCATGCAGCCAGTGTTCTTGGTACCATGCCGCACGGACACTCACTTTTGTTAGATTCGTAAGGTTTCGATTTACCCAGTTTTAGTTTATTTTATTTTATTTACTTAAACTAGTTTTCTTTCATCGAATAATAAACTTAACAAAACAAATAGGAATCTATTTCAGTTAGTAAAAATGCCCATAATACCCGCATTTGATTACTATCTCACCTAAATGCTGTCTACATCTGCACAGTGCACACTTCCCAAGAAGTATCTCTCTCGTTATTTATGCCCGGTTTCTGAGCTCCTAGTTAATTATGACCAACCGATAAGTCTCGATAAGATATCATTGTCTCTATTTCACACTAAACAAATTTCAGAGACAGCGATACGCTTATCGGTTGGTAAAATTTAAATAACTTCAGAAACCGGGTATTAAAGACTTTTAGGTCATAACTAACTAGAAATAGGCTTCGGCGAAACATTAATGTGAAATTTAACATAATTTTAAGACAAAGATACAAGTGAAGTGGATTGAGTAGGGGCGCCCGCACTACATAATGAGACACCTAAATAATAATTGGCCTTAGGATAATCTGTCATAAGAAATCCAGTTTAGGCATCAATTTAGGAATAGGTACATTGAATAGCCATTGCTATTCAGCGAGGTCATGCAGCCAGTGTTCTTGGTACCATGCCGCACGGACACTCACTTTTGTTAGATTCGTAAGGTTTCGATTTACCCAGTTTTAGTTTATTTTATTTTATTTACTTAAACTAGTTTTCTTTCATCGAATAATAAACTTAACAAAACAAATAGGAATCTATTTCAGTTAGTAAAAATGCCCATAATACCCGCAAAGAATTCCACAACACGCAACAAAACGCAGCCTTCAAATCGTTCGTTAAGGCTTACCATGGCATGCTCTATGCATCCAGTAGTAGCAGAAGTCGACTCCCAAAGCCGCGGCGTACCAGGTCAGCGTATTGTCCCACGGCAGGTCGACCAGTCTGTAGTTGACGTAGAGCCACGTGTAGAGGTAGGACTCTGCCCCGCGCCATATGATCCTATAAGAAAATATAGCTGGAATCAACCTCGGAAGGGTCATGCTAAAATAATCACTGTTTCACTCCCATTTACTATTATCGCACTAGAACTGTTAACTATCCGGATTTTACTACCTGTTTAGTATTTACTGAGGCTAGCTTGATCCAGGCTTGCCTAGTGAGGTATAGCCGAAATTATGGTTTTTACTAAATCATGATACTTGTGCAAAATATGTATAAGTACCCGACAAATAATAATATTATGTATTTGTATCAGAAACGTCATTGTTATTTGTGTATATGTTCATATTTTTGCTGTTAAAAAATTATATTTTTTTCAACTACACGGATAAAAGTATCGATTTCAATAAAGTCTATATTAATATCGATATAAATCTATTACAATGCTCACAGAACGTTGTTAAAGTTCTTATAGTTTGGTAATCTCATTCATATCAAAACATGGACTATAAATTATTGTTTGCGACAAAAAATGTTTTCATAACTTTTGATGAAAAACGAAACCAGTAAATCGCGTTAACTCGTGATTTTGGTTTTGTTAGTTATTCCGTTTTCCAACTACAGCGACGATATTTACTAAAAAGAAAAACGAATCTAATACGCGTACGACATTCAATTTTTCCATAACATTCCGTTTCGATCATGAGTACGAGATGGTTTTGACTATTCTTATTTATTTAGTCCCAAAACATCATTTTTATTACATTCTCTTCAGATTCTCGGTCTTAAAAAATAATGGTAAGTGTAATCGTTTCGAAAGGTGTGAAAATCAGGTGCTGTGATGTAGTCTCCTTGACTGTAGCATTCGGTTTCTAAAGAGATATCCATTACAGACGTTTTATATATCCTTATCGTGGCTGTCGTGTTATTTTATCTAGGTCTGTGTTATAATTATTACTAGGCAACTATGTATAGTACTTACTCTATCTTAGGCGAAAAGTTACCATATTTTAAAATGGCATTGCTGCGCGTTAAAAAAATTTATATCTTAGCCTGTCAACACTTATAGGTATTATTATTGAAAAAAAAATTTTTTTTTAATTAATTTATCGGCTAAGATTTGATCGCTATCTCACCTGGTCAATAAGACTTCTCATCTATTCTCTAAATAAATAAAAATGACGTACCTAGTCTTTTCTTTTAGGGCTAATTTATCGTTTACCTACCCATCTTGTATACATTCTTGTGAAAAAAGCAAACTGTCTGTTTTGACGACGATGAAAAATAAAAATAATAAAACTTATAAAGTCACACGCTTCTTCGTTAGGTTTTAGGGTTCCGTACCCAAACGGCTAAACGGGACCATATTACTAAGACTGCTGTCCGTCCGTCTGTCCGTCTGTCTGTCACCAGGCTGTATCTAATGGACCGTGATAGTTAGACAGTTGCGATTTTCACAGATGATATATTTCCATTGCTACTATACCAACAAATACTAAAAAACAGACTAGAATAAATACTTAAGGGGGCTCCCAATAAACAAAAGTATTTTTTTTATCGTTTTTGCTCGATATCGATAACGGCAGTAGGTAGTATTTAGTTACATATTCACGTTTAAAATAAATAATTCAATTTAAATTAAATTTATATTTAAGGGTGGCTCCCATACGAGCAAAGTGTATTTTTTTTCATTTTTATAGTTATTACTTCGGAACCTTTTGTGCGTGAGTCCGACTCGCACCTGGCCGGTTTTTTGTTTAGAGTTTCTATTACAAGTATTCTTAATGTACCTTCCACACTCTTGGAAGACCCCATGAGATATGCTGGTGATGCCATCGTTCAATCTGATCCCGGGTTTCCCTTCCAGCCTCAATACGATGTGTTCAAGCAGCATGAATATGAAGAAATACGGCCATGACTGAAAAAATATATTAAATATTATTATCACATAAAAAATAATAATAATTAAGCCTGTAACTGTCCCATTGCTGGGCAAAGGCCTCCCCTCACTTTCGTGAGGAGGGTTAGGCCATAATCCACCACGGGGGCCCGGTCCGGGTTGGTGGATAACTCTATATTATCACATGAGACTTCGAAAATCAAGTCATAATAAGTACAAAGTAATATTATAATAATATAAGAAAATTAATATTTTTCACTCGAATACAGATTGCTATTTTTTTTTGCCAGTAGGTAGTATGTATTCGTATACAAGTATAAAACACTTTAGTTATAAGTTGTATGCAGTTAAAGTTTTAGACATATTTTATTATTACCAATTATATAAACAAGCCTGAAAAGTTCTGTACACTGAAGATTATGTTACATATTAGATATTTTAAAAATTTAATTTATTATCATGAAAGGTTATACAAGCATAACCAACTACGGTTTACACCCTGAAGTAATTTGAATAAGTTTATTTATAATTGAATCGTACTCACATCAATGTCCATTAAAGAATACGAATCTATGGTTTCCATAGCAAAACAAGGTATGGTTATGTTATACTAAGTACTTATGTTACAAACATAAAAGTTAAGGCAAATAACTGGTTTGTACTACAGTAATAATATGTTATCTATAGAGTTTAGCACGACTTCCCTATCTAACCACTGTAAAAAAGTGATATATATACCTATGTAAGTATACCCGAGTTACCACAGGAGAAATATACAGCAAGACAAACAAAATAAATGATAGTAATATCAACTAAATAGTTAAAACGTACATAAACGCGAATGAAGTTGTTTAAAATTTTAAACACGCAGAAAATCAATACGTAAGGCAAGGCAAGGTATGCTGATAAAAATTTTAAGGTGCCAAAAAACAAGCTTATTCTACAGTCACGTTGGTAAATGAAGCCATTTTTATTCTAACCCTACAAATTGTTTGTTTCCTACAGTCCCACGATATGGTGTCAACATTAACCACTGTCATATGACACTGGACAGAGAACGTAAACCGACTCGCGTTGCGGATTAGGTAATGCGGTGTTAGGTTCTCGTGTTATTGGTATTGGGTAATGCTAATGCACATAATATACATGACACCTACTTTTTCTTGTTGTACCTACGTTAGGAAGAAGTAAAATTGATGTTACCATTCAGTAGGTACAAAGTAAAACAACCGACATAGGTACTTTTTATACAAGTTGTCCGTATTTTAATATGGCATTTTACGATTATAAAGCTCTAACATTGTTGATTTTGACATTCTAACAGACCCTCTGAGCACTGTCCAGCATACCGTTAGTAACACCATCGGGGACTTTTTCGGTGATCATACTAATAGAGTGTAAAGCGAGTCATTACAATTAACACTTTGATCTAATATACCTATGTACCAGATTCAGCTTTGCATTACATACATACATAGCGCTAGAAAATCGGTTTGATTTTCCTTTGCTTTCCTAAAACAAAATATCGCAATGTTATGTACAAGTATTTTTATAATACTCAAATTATATATTAATATTATCTTCTTTTCTGGTTTATTTTCGACTAACGCGTAATAAAGAAAGGATCTGTTGCACCGGACGAAGTTCGTACATTTTTATTTCCATACACATAGAACAACCAGCTTCATAACCAAACCATACAATATTATATTGAACGCTTATAATGTGTCAAAATAAGATCACATACTTAAATGTGTTCACTTACTTCTCTGGCCATTTTTAGGACCGTTACGATTAACCTACATAATAAGTATTTGATCTAATAATAAGTTGAACCAATTTACGTTCTCCATCTATCTAACAACGATATAAAATTAAATGATATGACAACATTAAACAGTCATGCTGATTGGCTAATATTATGATTGCAGCCTTGGAGTGCGTTTTGTTTGCTCAGTTTATTAGAGAAATTGCGAAACAATATTGACCGTCCATAAAATGTTGCAATTCAGTAATTCTTTTTCATTGAAATGTTAATCAAAATTCGAGTTTTATATCGATTATAATGGATTCAGTGTCTAATTAAATGTTTATTTTATATTTTATTCATGTGATCTGATCGTTAATTTTATGATAAGTTAAGTTAAACTTTTTTAACAAATCATGAATTTGATGAAATTGAAATTATTGTCCTGAAAAATAAAATAAAGATAAAAAATATTTTATGCGAGATGTTCTTATGAGATTTAGAGAGAAGAGAACTTCTCTTACCTGCTTAAAGAAGTTAGGAACATCCTCTTTCCTCTCCCACATGGTGTCCTGAGGAGAGTGAATGTAGAACATCCTCCCGAATCCTTTCAGGTGGCCACTGACCAGGTCCGAGAGACCGTTGTCGACGGTGGCATTCGCGAAGGAGTAGTCCACCGCCATGATGATGGAGTTCCTCTGACAGTCTGAAATTAAATATATGTAGCGATTATTTATAATCCTTAGTGAATGCTCTATTACTACGTGTAAGAGCGAGATAAAATTTACTAGAGCAGAGTATGATTTTCGATTCATAACTGAGTCGAAAATATTTGCAACGCTGCTAAAAAGTGGGTAGGTACCGCGTCTAAAATTGCTGAGTTCGTGTGTTCCACAGGCTATGGAAACAGAGTTGGCAACCTGGTCGAAGTTGTCATAGTGACGTCACACATTGTGATTAGTCCACGCCATGAACCTAGTATCAGAAATGGACTTGACAAAAGCGTATACCTAAATGGAACACACTTGGCTACAACCCATATAAATTGGATAAATTTAATACACGTTATTTAGGTGTTGCTCCAATCATTCGAGCGACATTTTAAAATATCAAGATTGGTTTGCTTCTGCAGCCAAGCAAAAAATGTGTGCTTACGCCGACAAAGACAAAACATCATCGTACTATCGTACTTACTCCTTTGTCTATTTGTATACAGTTGTCTCTTGTCTTCCCCGGACATTGAGTAAAATGTCATATCTGTTAAATGATTAATCTGAGGTCCACACATACAAAGCCGAGGGAACAAGCTAGATTTAAATAAAATATACAGAAGGTCTTAAACAAATAGAAACGGTAGACTACCCTGCAAGGTAAAACAACATAGTAGAAGTTTAAACAGGCGATTTAATCAGCTATTGTTATGAAACTCTACTGCTATGGTATGGCAGTTTTATGTCGGATTTATATTTAACTGAAACTAAAGGAATAGTTTATGAAAATAAAGAAATAAGGTCTTTACATTTTAAGTTGAAATAATTACAATAAAATCTATAAAAATTACACTCATTTTGTCATGATTTTTTACTACACCATAGTTCATTATTTCCCCGTTTTAGCCTAATACACTAGAACAAATGTTTAGCCGTTTTTAAAAAGGGAAATGCTTCTCAATAATAATTCGCCTCCTATGTTAGTTTTGTATTTTATTATTCATCTTTAATATCTTATCTTTGCATAGAAACAAATAGCTTAATTAGCAACATACCTATATACCATTATGATCAATAATTTGGACCTACATCATTATCATGTATTATTTTCTTTTGATCATTGCCAATTAATTTACGCCATTTAATGTCAAAATCTAATAGGCAAGTATCTTTATTCTTAATTTTAAAGTATATTACACTAATAAGATTATACTATGAACGTAAACAAATAAACAGAATGGCACAACACTTTAAAGAGTTACTGTTGAATTAAGTAGAAACGAAACTTGGGAAATAAACAAAATAACGTGCCAAGTGTAGGCCGAGTTTGTATCAAAAAAAAAAACATATTATAACAAATAAATAATTATTACTACAAAATAAATAGTAAGAATATTATTTTCTGCACACATACTAATGTCCAGCGTTAGATACGTAATTTACAAAGTATATTTCAAAGCTTGGACATTTTTAATTATAGAACGCAGTGCCTACTTCACCAATACCATTTATATTATAATACTAGAATAAATATTATTCATTTTCATATTTTACACTCCAAAAATACAAACGTAGGTACATACGAGTACATTGTGCTGAAATGTGCTCTATTTCTACATAATATAGCTTTCAAAGTGACATCGTCATGAATTTTAGTATTTATAATTATTATTGCAAACGCAAAAACGATGAATTAGCTTAATTAACAGTGAACAATAACTTCGATTGAATAGTGATAATTAACGACCGTTAGTGACCCCGATAGCTTAACAAACCGTTAAAGTTAACGGCAGTAATTTTAAGTTTCTGTACATATTACTTTGTATATAAACACTAGAAGCACCTCGCGGTTTCACCCGCGTTAACTACTATCCCGCGGGAACAATTAATATTTACGGGATAAAAGGTAGCCTATGTGTACCGGGGATAGCATAGCTTTCCAACAGTGAAAGAATTTTTCAAATCGGTTCAGTAGTTTCGGAGCCTATTCATTACAACCAAACTAACAAAGTTTTCCTCTTTATAATATTAGTATACATTATAAACTATTACCTAACTATGATATTGTGACAGAATTTCAGGTTTTTGTAGAATGGACACTTGGGCAGGCGTTTTGCTACAAAATCATTTGAGTTTAAAACGTCATAAGTAGGACGAACACCGTGGTTAGTTGCCAATTAGTCAACCCTATAGAAATTATATCAAAACCTTACAACTGAACGTTCGAAAGAACGAAGAAACCTTTCCATAACTTACGATATTTGCGTTAATTTACACGCGTCACATAAATGTTTGTCGCAAAGTTCATGGCCTGTATTTCTAAAAAGCTAAACAATTTCTTAGATAACGTTGTGTGGGTCAGACGCTAATCTAAATGATTAGGGACAGTTACTATGGTCATTGCTATAAAGACTGGAAGGTTCTTTGACATTTTACGATTGTATTTGGACAGTTCAATTAAGTAGCATCCGAGTATATTCAACTCGCATACTTTCAATACAGGGTGCGTACAAGTACGTACTTATATCGAGATTTCACACTTCTTAATTGAGAAATACAATAGTTTGTATTGTTGTGGATCTACTGTTTCTTGTTTGTTTCTTTTTTTATGAAAGTTCTGCACTTTACATATTGTCTAAAGTAGGTATATACACTAATATACAGGTTGTTTGGTAAAGGGTTAGACAAACTGAAAGAGCGTGTAGATGGACCTTTTTAGCGAATACATAATACAGGGCCCTAAAAGCTCACATTTTTTTTAAATATGTTTTTTACCAAAATTTAGTACGACACTACTCAGTAACATACCTAATTAAAAAATAAGTAATCCTTTAAATACAGAGATTACTAGAAACTGGGGTTACCTATATATAAAATAGTAATAGTTAAAACTGTAAGGCTTATTTATCTGACGGATATAATATTTCCGGAAGTAGATCAATGAACATTGAACAGCCTACCTAGTGACTTGTACCTTCTATACCGGTGCGGAGTTTAATGTTACCGGTTGACCTTTCCTAACTCTGTGTTGATGTGAATAATAATGCACTCTTTTTAACTAGAAGTTCTTAAACTTTCGAGAACAGGAAACATTATAATTTTATTATTATATATTGTAATATTTGTTTGTGCGCGAATTAGACCCGTTTTTAGCCAGTTAATATTTTTTTACTAGGTACTAGATTTTTCCGAGGTTTAGTACGGCTTCGGCTACCACAATGTGTGACAATATTCTGACAATTCCAGCTCACCTGGCTATATTTCCATAGCCAGTGGAACTTTTTAGCAAAATTGCAAAGGTGTGCTTTTTTATGTATTATACAATTAGTGTCACCAAAGACTAATTGTTATGTTGATTTCCTGCTTAGTTTTGCCAATATTTCAATGTGCAATATGTAGTTTTTAGGTTTCCGTACCCAAAGGGTGAAACTGGACCCTAGTACTAAGGCTCCGCTGTCTGTCTGTCTGTCCATCTATCCGTTTGTCATCAGGCTGTATCTCATGTACCGTTATAGTTAGACAGTTGAAATTTGCCCAGATGATGTATTTCTGTTGCCGCTATAACAACAAATACTAAAAAACGGAATAAAGTAAATATATCAGGGAGTGTTTTAATGCAATTTTTATGGATTAATGGTAGGTACCGAACAGGATGGATTAATGGATTAATGGTAGGACAGTTTTGTTGAGATTAATTTTATCAAATCTTGCGAATTATTCCACAGATGTCGCATGTCGCACGTGTGTGAAATAAAATTATTTACTTACCTAATCTACAATAATTAACAACAATTGATTACACTTCGAGATGTATGTACAAGTATTTTTTTCCATCGGTAAATGAAATACCTATGTAATCCAAATTTTTTTTCGAATTCAAATCAAATGTATTAAATAATATGCCTCAAGCGATAGATCTGGTAAAAAAAAATGGTTGTACTCCATTAGTTAATCATTTTCCTGTATCAACTTTGATGAAAATCTCCGCTTGTTTTTTTTAGAAACGGACCTTATTTGTCGCTCCAATATCAAGCAAGGTAAAAATGATACAATTAAATTATTTCCGCACATCATTCTTATCAATAGGTCACAGATCATAAATATTGAGAGTTAAAAAAATATTTATGAAATAATGCTTATCACTGTAGTTATGCAACAGGTTTTATCAATGGATCATGTTAGTAACAAGTATTTTTAATTACTGCTGTGACTGAAAATTTTTTAGGATTTTTTTTTTTGAAAAATCTAAGCTTATTATTCAGATTATCTCTTATTGATATGATATTTTGCTAACTGCCTGGCTACTTAGGTACCGCTTACTCTACATCACCTTAAACTGTAGCTACCTAGCCCCGGCATCTACAAGCTTACACGAATTCGACCACATCAAGATAATGTCAAAGCTGGCAAAAAAAACTGTCAACAAATCAAATGTTGCAAAATAATTGAACTTTACACATGTCAATAAAATTCAAAGAACATTTAATTACTGCTATTAGTGCGATACCACGTTTTTTCACGGCAGCAAAAAATAATGCGGATACCTACATAGTAAGTATATTACACACATTTTTTTATACAGGTTTTTAAAACAGACAGTTAAGCTGAAATAGTAATAGTAAATGGGAAATTTTCTTGGAGTCTAGGTTCTTTGTAAGTATTCCGTTACTTCCGTTACTTCCGTCTTGGGGCCGCATATGCCGAAGGGCAAAGTTTCGAAACCAGCTGTTTCATTCCTAATTGGTTCTCTATATACGAATATGCTATATTTAAACTACAGATGAAAACGATGTACAGTATTACCCAACTGATATGGCTTACCGATGTACCTGCGCAGAAGATGAATTTTCAAAGCGCGAGAAATGCTATTGACTGCTATTGGTCGGCAGCCGCCCCGCCATCTTAGCGAGCTTAGAGTGAGATGGAACTAACAGCTGCAGTGTATTATGAACCTTATAATAGTGAGCTTAGGTTGATTGTAAGTTTTAAGCATTCTTTCGTTAATCTTCGGACCATACTTTCTTTTCTGCGCGAACGAAGATTCACGACGCGCCTTATAAGTTGGGTACTGTATACGTTATTGCGAAAGTGGTCGAGTGCGATGTACATTAGTGCCAAAGTTAGAATGTTAATTTTAGAACAGGAGACATAGAAGTCATACGAAAATGACTCTCTATTAATATACTTTTAGAATTTTGTTCTGACTCAAACAGATCTATGATAGTGTCTAAGAAATGTCGCCTGAAATAGTGGCGATCTTTCTATCCTGAAGAGATTACGATTGTATGAATCCAAATTTTTTATGATTTTTGAGGAGTTTATGATGTACTCCTCTATTTATTATTATAGTATTTTTGTTATATATATCATGTAGGTACCCATTGCATAAGTTAGATTAATCAATATTGTTTAACACAAAATATTTACTTGCTTATGTAGTACCACAAACTATAATAATTATAAATGTAAGTAGGTATGTCTGTAACAAAAATAGAGTATGTTTCTTAGTAGGACATTACGTGTGATGTTACATTGTCACATAGACGATATCAAAACAAAGCCAATGTTACAAAGGGTGCGACTACTTTAGAACCTCGTCACAGTAAATTAAAGTAAAAGAAATGTACAATTCCACAAGACCTAGGTATCCTTATTGCCACAAAGTTGTAAAGTGGCATTTGACCTTAATGCAATCGATTGGTGCAGAGACCAATGATCTCAGTATCAGGGCTGTTTTGATAAGAGTGCAAATGTTGCTGAGTTGCTATAATATATTTTCCGCATGCTTATGTCACACCAATTTGTTGCATCCGTCGTTTTACAAATGGGCTAGGCAGTTTACAGAACATCTCTAGAAATGTGAGATAAATAGGGCGAGCACGAACCTTTATCGAGAAAGTATAACAAATTTTAATGAGTTTTGACAAGGGCCTTTGCTATCGACAAGATGCGTACGCGAACAGTTACCTTGATCGATACGAACCGTAAAATTTTCGTGCTTCCCTTATTGGTAGCCTATTGATACCTACTGAGCCAGCCGTGGTGCGAAACGTCTCAAACGTGCCTTCTTAGGTCATCATCATCATCATCACCCTGAAGACGTCCACTGCTGAACATAGGCCCCCTTAGGCCGCCCGGCCGCCACACCGAACGACAATTTGGTTGCCTGCAACTCTTTTGATGTCGTCGGCCGATCTAGTGGGAGGCCTACATACTTATACTGCGTCTTCCAGTCCGCGGGCGCCAGTGTCATTAGTTGAATTTAAATGTAAGAATCAGATACTAAGGTAAGCAACAGTGAAAACTATGTGGATATAGATTTAGTCATTTTTACGCGATGCAAAAAACAAACACTGGCACAATTTTCAATAACCTTTTAATAATTCACGTTTAGCAGCTTATTTTAACCGCTCGCTTACCGCGAAAATTTACGTTCTTTTTACCTATTTAATTGCTGTCAGGACGCGATATCGCGAACCCGGTACGGTCGCTTTGGCATTAAAAAAAAATCTTTACTGTCACTATTTTTGGTTGTACAGTCAGGTTCATAAATTAAAATTGTAATCCATACTAAAATTATTTCACACTACTTATGAACGTAGGTAGGTTCAGAAACCTTGAAGTTGTTCACAGGTCAACAAACTAAGTTCAAGAGTCATATGCAAATTGCTTCTAAATGGGTATCTTTTCAATGTCACTAAAAAACATTTGAAAATCCTGTTTTTAGCAAAAAATATGCTAAATACTTATTTTGGAAGCAATGATTTTAGTGATCTCAGAAAAATAACGAGTGGGCTCAATTTTTTACAATTGCATAATGTTTTTTGTTATTTCACAACGTTAATTTTAATTTCGGACACTGGCTAAATGTGATTTGATAATAATGTAGGTACTATGTATAAAAGTTTAACGGGTATTTAAAAGACAATTCGTTTTTAAAGTTGGCGACAAGTTTTGATTGGGGTACGAATCCCTGCAATGTCTCTTTTTGTATTGAAACGACCAAGTTTGAATGCATGGAATACGTCATCAGGCACTTGTTATAAACATTTTGACGGTGAATTTTATAATGTGATGATTTTTTGATCAGCTTCAATTCTTTTATTCGTTTTTTCCACGGCCTATCAATCCCTGGCGACAAGCATACCGGTTCCTATCTCGCACAGAGGGTACCTATGTAGTTCTGTGTGCCTAGTGCGAGCTTTGTCAATTTATTTACGCGCTCGGTCCGTTTGGCGTAAACTTGAAATTGTATGGAATAAGAGCAGCGCCATCTAGTGACTGATTCACTGACGCTAGATGGCGCTGCTCTTATTCCATACAATTTCAAGTTTACGCCAAACGGACCGAGCGCGTAAATAAATTGTCAAAACTCGCACTAGGCACACAGTTGATTTGACGCGTTTTTTCTGGTTTTTACGTTTATTTCCAGATTTATCCGAAAAAAGGTGACACAACCAGTAAATTACAACATTTATTCTTATACTTACTAATTACATTTGTACAATCACTATAGGTACACTAGGTTATGCCTTTTAACCGCAGAAAAATTAGGTCAGCAATGTTTATAAAAAAAAAATAAGATAATAATTAAATGGGATCTGTAATGCTGTTGTATTACTGTTCGGTTTTACCTTGTCACTATAATAATGGATATTGTTATTGAAAAAATCCTCCTGCCACAGCAGGGGTGGCTAGTTCGAATCTCAGTGCGTGCACGTACCAATGTGTTTCTCGTTAAACATAATAATATGTACGTAATTATCACTCTCTTTTCGGTGAAGGAAATCATCGTGAGGAAACCGACATGCACGAGAATTGTTTCGGAGGCATGTTATCCACCAATCCGGACCGGGCCCCTGTGGTGGATTATGGAATAATCCTCCTCACGAAAGTGAGCGGAGACTTTGCCCAGCAGTGGGACAGTTACAGAATGAATTAGTATTATTACGAGTACCTCCTATACTTGTTACATTTATTACTTAGGTACGTGTGTGTACGCTTTAGAACGATGTCAAACATCCTAACTTTTTAACCGACTTCAAAAAAGGAATAAGTTCCCAAATTGACTGGATTTTTTTTGTTACCTCACCACTTTCGTTTGGGTAGACAGATTTTGATGATTCTTCTTTTCTTTAAAAGGGTTTAAGTACTTTCCATGTACTCCCATAGAAATAATTTCATCCAAATGTGCTTATTACTTTGGTTTTTAATTACAATAACTGGAAAAATACCGTATTTTTATTCAAGTCAGTTCTTTTATTGTTATTTTTTTAATGACAATTTCTTTCAGTCTCTTTACACTTCGAGTATACCAGCAAATTTTATGGCTATAGTGTATTACAATTCTTATTGGCTAAGGTAAGTAAATACATAGCCGTTAGGCACCTATTTACTTAATGAGTTGGTATTATACATACAGTATCTCGGATATTGCATATAATTATATCCGGAAGGGTAATCGGATATAGATTAAATTAAAATTATTAATAGTAATCTAAAGTATCTACACTTAGCCCTTATTATAATAACAGTACAGTACAAAAATTATGTACATTGGAGATATGTAAAAAATTGGCCTTGGAGACCTAAAATAAGCTGCTGCCTCCTTTAAATAGATACATAATATAAAAATATTATGTGTGTTGTCATTTATAATTTCATTTTTATTCAATTCATTTTATTTTACCTTCTTTTAATTGACATTTTAATTTTAATGTTTAATTCTTATACCTACACTAGCTGTTGCCCGCGACTTCGTCCGCGCGGACTATATATTTTACCATTATTCCAAATAACTAATAAAAGACCATGACCTCGACTTCGACATCGACATCCGATAACCGACTTCCAACTTATTATTTTGAAATCCATCACTTCTTTCAAAATTACCATTTAATACAAAAATTTACCATTTCATATAAAAATCTACCATTTCCTACCAAAATACCATTTCTACCAAAATCTGTCGTTCCTACCAAAATGTACAATTTTCAACCAGAATCTACCATGTCCTACCAGATTCTGCCATTTCCTACCAAAATCTACCATTTTCTTCCTAAATCTACCATTTTCTTTCTAAATCTACTATTTACTACCAAAATCTAAATTATGTAACATTTTACTAACATTTAAATTCTACTTCTACTATTTTCTACTAAAACCTCCCCTTTATCCAAAATCTACCATTTTTTTCATAATGTACCTATTTACCATAAGCTACCATTTTAACCAAAATCTACCATTTTATTTCTAAATCTACTATTTTCTACCAAAAGCTGCCATTCCTTCCCAAATCGACCATTATTACCAAAAATCTACCACTTCCTACCTAAATCTATAATTTCCTACCAATATTACCATTTTCTTTCTAAATCTACCCCATTATTTTCAACCAAAATTTTTAATCAAAATTTACGATGTTCGTACAAAATCTATCACTTTATACCAAAATTAATAATTATAACTTATAACTAAATGACTTCGACTTTGGCATCAACATAAGACAACAACCATCTTCTACCAAAATCTACCATTTCCTAACTAAATTTTAGGGGTTGAATAAAAACACGATTAAACACGTGTATAATTGAATTTTTAAAGAACATAAATGCAAAATTTGAAGTTTATCAGACCAATAAAACACATTGATCCATAAAAACTTTACAACTGCTTTGCACCCCTTTAGGGGTTGAATTTTCAAAAATCCTTTTTTAGTGCATACCTACGTCACTTAAGGAAAACTTGTGCAATATTTCAATTATGAACTAAATCTGATGAAAATATCTTGCAACCCCTTTTAATCACTTTGGGGGTTGAATATTAGAAAACGATGAAACACGTGTTTAATGAAATGTTTTAAAGAATATAAATGCCAAATTTTAAGTTGATCGGACCAAGAAAACACGTTGCTCCATACAAACTTTATAACCCCTTTTCACCCCTTTAGGGGTTGAATTTTCACAAATCCTTTCTTATTGCTCGCCTACGTCACAGAAGGAATATTTGTCCAAAAATTCATGGTCCTAGACCCAGTGGTTTCGGCTGTGAGTTGATCGATCAGTCAGTCAGTCAGTCAGTCAGTTCTTGCTTTTATATATATAGATTATGACCTCCAAATGAATATCTTTTATGTAATAATAGTATTTTTGTAAATGTCCACTATTGTTAGATAATTTGCATGCCACCATAATAACAAACAACCCATACAGACTAAGTGTTATGGATCACGGCTAATAAATAAATACATTTCATTTCATTAATATTATAAAAATAATACATTATGAAAATGTTGTTTGTCTGCCTCTTTGTTTTCCTATTCAATACGGTTTTCACCATTCGATAGCTTGGGATCTGATTTGTGCAATGTTATAATATCACATCTAAATCCAAGGAATAGAAACTGAATTATTGGTCATAAACATTATTATGATACTGAGCTTTGCTAAACCGCCTTTTAATTACCGATATAAAAAATATAAACAACCCTAAAGAAAATCGTGGTTAACAGCAAGTATTCCAAAAAAAATATTGTTCTACTATAAAATGTCTAGATAATATCTAAAAAACTTGACGCCACTACACAAACCGGATGTTATTGGCATTTTCTTAACAGATATCGTAACACGTAGAAACATTTAAAAATAGCAAAGAATGCAAAATAAATGTAAACAAAAATCACTTACAAGCTCAACGGATGAGTGAAAAAAAAACTCAGCGTGTTTTCTCAATGGGCACTTGTAACATTGTAACTGTCCGATCAATCCTCAAAATCACTTGTGACGTAACTTAGCGTAACCCCCCAACGGCGCACTGGTCAAAAATGTCGCCAGAAATAAAAATGACCCACACACGCAAAACAATCGACGAGCGCGTAAATAGTCTCGAATGTTAAGATACGCTTTTGTTATCTGTCGCGATCGAAGCGTGCACTCGAGTGAGATATCAAGTGCAAACAGTCTGCCAGAGTAGGTCGCTGTCGTATAAATAGCAAGAGCATCGCCTAGCGAGTGTTCCACACTTGCGCTTGCGATTCGGTATACTTATGTTCGACATGTTTTATTAATGAGACTCGGTGGAAGCATTCTTTTTAATGTGCTGTAGAATATTCATTCATTTTTATTTTAATGTCAACTCGTTCACATTGGCAATGAAACGACTTATTTCATGATATTTAATTATGTTGACCCTGGGAGGTAAAGTTTAAATATTTTGATGTTGTTTTTGTAATCAATGAATTATGGTTTAAGATTTACATGCTTTATTGATGTCGTACCTGTAACAAAATATTTAGGAAATAAAATAGAATCTATTGATTTGTGCCAATGTTATTAACGTGTAATGCTACTTGGTAGGTACTTAACAATATAAACTTTAGAAATCCGATAATAATGTAATATTGATTAAAAAAAAATTAGAACTAAACGTAAATTCCTGACATCATTTACTTATTACAATAATCACCTAGACAAAGGTGGTAATTACAATAATTATATAACAATTCATATATTAAGTAGGTACCTACTTCAGCAGTTAAAGCCTAATATGTTCCACACGTAGTATAAAACTCACTCGTTTTTACTTAAATTGTAATTGTATATTAAGTGTCAAAAAGAGCCAATGCCATTTTAGGGTTTACAATAGATGGTAGGTAGCAGAATATTATAGTAGAGGTAGGCGCAACGCGTGCAAATATTATGTTGTTTGCTATCTGATAATATTAATTATAAATGTTAATGTACGTGCGATTTACAAAACAATACCTACATCTGTGTTTTTTTCTTCTACGAAACAAATAAATGGAAAAGACATCAACAAACTTAATCTGCTTTCAAAGTAAACCAACGTTCCTTAAGCCCTATATTATATTCTTAAATCTTTAAATTAGGCTTCACAAATTAGAAGTTAACTATACAAATATTCCGATGTATGATAATATTATGGCTACCTAGTATAAGGTATCAGAGAAGAATATACTTAAGATAGAGGAAATAAATACTACAACTATAAATTTGTTGTTTTTAGCTCAAAATTTTATAAGATACCTATGTACCTCACGTCCTACCTATATAAAAACGAACCACGTCAAAAAAGTGATATCTAATTAGGGCTGAAAAAAATCGTGCATAAAGTTTTTACTGTCTAATATTATATTTTGTAAGTATCATAGTGATACAGATAATAATTATAGAGGTGAGGGTTTTCCAATAAAACCGGCTCGATTCTAGGATCGATATAAACCAATTTCTAATAATACCTATGAGATCGATTACTGAGCCTGATGATAGCTATAATGTGAAATTAAAGTCGTAAAATGTTAAATTATAGTTTATCAAATCACAACCACGGTCAAGCCTTTGTTATTTCTGACGAAGAATCATAATAATAATATTATTCAACACAATACGGCCATTTTCTTGCTAGTTTCAACTTAAACTTATAATGTATGTACCTACCTCTAAAATTATATGAAAATTAGGACTAAGATTGTGTATTAATGGAGGGACAAGTAAAACCACTTACCAAACTTTGTACAGTACACAGTCGGTCTTACCACAAAATATTTAAACAAGAGTTGAACAGATGAGTCTTAATATTTTCTCCACAAATCGACGTCTAACCCTCGCTTTCTCTAACTCAATAACAAAGTCATAAGTAAAATAATTTGGAATGCCAGGATTGAGTAAGAAAACGCGAGTGAAAGATGTCGATTTTGTGGAACGAAATTTTAGAAACTTCTGTTTAACTCGTCTAAACTTTTGTGATAAGACGGTATGTTTATTCATAGAGTTAGCATAAATTACTACAATACCTACCCTGTTAGAGTTATATGATCCATCAATTAGGATCGGGCCGCCGCACCGTGGTGGTTTATAACCTATTCCTCCTCCCAAAAGTGAGGTGTGAGTGGGCCATGCTGAAGAAGTGAGTGGTTGCAATGACATACAAACATTTAGTTAAGCTGTGGTCACCTAGAAACGCCATCGGCCGCTTCCAGCGTCACGCCCACAGACCACAGAGACTAGCCCCCGTATCGTTAATCGTTACCTCCAAATTTCTTTCACTCCACTCAACGTCACTTGCCTGTTTTGGTATAGTTCGTTGGCAAAATATCCTCCACTCGGTTATTCCTTGACAATAATCCTCGTACGAAGGAAACAACCATCTGTCAGCTCAAGGCACCTCGCGACGTATCCCTTGAGAATTCCTCGGAGCCGCTACTCTACCATCATTTATGTTAAAATGGAGTACCGAGGAACCTCGAAAGTTCTACTAACTATACTAAATATGAAAAACTTTTGGGGGGGAGTTTCAAGGTCCCTCAGCAAAGGTCGAGTGAAAGAAATTTGGAGGTAACGACTTACGATACGAGGGTTAGTCTCTTTCTCACGCCCATGTTGGCGTATAATTTTTTCTATAGCAGCATCGTGACGTGGCGTACGGCGCGGCGTTACACTGTAAGCGGCCAATGGTGCTTATAGGAGACTACAGCCTTACCTACAATCAATTAAAAGACTGTACTACTGACTGTACTCACTATAATAACATTTTTTTGTGTCCGCTCAATCAATAAAAGAGATTTTGCCTTCGTCAATGTTCCTTCATCACTGATTCTGACATTTTAAATCTGAGTTTACTGTTCAATATCCTAATAATAATTATTATTATCCCTATAACCGCATCCTTCACACAAATGTAAGATACAATCACAAACGTTTTAGATGCGTCAAATTAGTATGAACTGAGAAGAATAATGCATAAACGTGACGGCAAGGCATGTCTGTCTACGGTTAGTTTTTTCATATTCTAAGAGATTTAACTCCTCGATTTTATCGTGAATGGATTATCTGCTACGGGAAATCTACCAGGAAAATGTAGATGTTGCTTTTTTATAGAACTAACTTTTGCCTGCAACTTTGTCTTGGACGCCTATCCTGGGAGTTATCTGTTTGTGGACGCAAAACTGAATATTTATATAGCTTTAGAAATGACTAGTAAATTGATGTAGTAATTAAAGGCTAGGTTTTTTTGTTTAATCCAAAAGTGTATACTATAATAATTATATAATTTTAATGTTTTTCATTAAATCTAAAAATAAACAACATTCTGTGACCTCCAAATACAAGATATAAAAATATATTATGTTATTCCAATTAAATAGGTAGGTATGTAGAATTTTATTTACTCTAACATAATGTAGGTATTACCAGCAAGTTGACGTTGCATTTATGGTTATTTTATTCATACGAGTGTAATTTATGTACAGTTTTTTTTTAATTCATGGCAAGCATTTATATTCTGTAAGTGACTAGGTAGGTACTTCATTTTGTAATACAGTACTATTATTATTTCGATTATGTCATTGTTATGTTTGCAATACATTTATCTTTTACTGGTATACTTTTTTCCAGTTATATTAATGAGCATATAAATTTCATGAAATGAAAACAAATTACCAATGATGTAGGTAGGTATTCTTCTTGAAACGGGAACTCTTTAAGGTCAAATGGAATTCCGAGTTCCATGCATTCCAATATGTTTTTCTTTATCAGTAATTGACACAAACATTATGTTAATTAGTTATTTTAAGGACGAACAAGGACGTTAGGAAATCAACATGTGCCCTGTATGAGTTTTTACTATCTCGACATAGTACGCGTCAACTAGCTCTTTGTATGAAGATTTTTCGTTCATAAACGCGCCGGTAGGGGCGCTGTACAGGATCTTCATACAAAGAGCTAGTTGACGCGTACTATATCGAGCTAGTAAACACTCATACTAGGGGTACTGGTGTAGTAGTGCCGATTTTTATTGATACCAATCGGCAACTTTAATGGCCCGATAACTATAAAGTGTAAAAGGATTCTTGAGGAAACAAATGTATTATAATACCTATAGATATTATTTAACCTAATGTTTATAGTATTATATATATATTATGTAGGTATGTATTTATGACTATCTTATTATTGGTATGTATATTTAAAAAGGAGTATTTGTGTAATTATTTGTATGTATGTTTTGATATTTTGACACTGATGTCAACCGCCCCAACCCCTTTTTCCTGCTCTCTATCTGGTCCATCCAAAGGTTGTCTGGCAGAGATCTCTTTATGCGATAAGACCGCCCATTGTACCTAGGTATTATTAAGTTGCTTCTTTTTGTTATTGTTTTTTAATATGCATCTTGGTGTCAATAAAGAGTTATCTATCTATCTATCTATAGATAGTGACAATATGAACTTACGTACGTACATTGGGTCTAGTGCCGCGGAAATACATCACAAGTAGTTACAGGCAATCATTCATAAAGTTTGTCACGTGTTTGCAGTCATTTTGAACGCTCATCGACAGGTGAAGGTAACAACAATCTAAAGTGAATCAAGAATGACACTGTCACAGTAATTTAATTAAATTACTGTCTGTTTTCATATTCAACCGGCCAAAACCTTATCACGACAAAGCACGAAACGTCTACTAGTTGATTGACTAAAAATAAGTAGTCGTCCAAGATTACAAGTTGCGTACGTGTCGCGGGCATATAGTAGACTCCGTCTTATTGCATAATAGCTAGCTATTTTACAGAACGGGCGGGTTTTGTTTTACGGCGGATCAACGTTTAACCATGAAAATGTGACTAGCTGTAATGTAATTTAGCTAGAAAAGCATCAAGCAAATTGAAAATGAAGAAAAACAACGCTAAGGCGTGCGCTCCGCTTGACGCTGACTCTGAAATAGACATTATTAATGGGTAGTAGATAAATACATCAAATTTTAATGAAGCATTGGTCGACATATCGTAGAACGTATTGGAATGACAATCCAGCTAAACAATGATCAGCCGTAAACGGTTCCTATTTGTAAAATGGCTAGGCGTTACGTCAAAGAACGGATTCTTATATTTGACCGCGACATAATGCATTTGCTCGCGTTTGCTCATGAAACCTTTAGCATTATAAACAGTACTTTAGTTGAATGCTCGAATCCTGCGAGACATTGGCCTACTTCAGACTTCCTTGTTGGACAGGTTCAAATTACAAGTCATCGTTTTACAAGTAAATGTTTGCGACAATCTTTGGTAACAATTTTTAATGGCCGATAAATTATACGTAATAGTTGCCGGCCGGCGTGGTTTTTTTGCTACGTATAAAACTGTCTATGTTTTATGTACACTACATGTTGAGTAGGTACTATGCGGAAGAAGCCACCCACAACTGAACAGGAATGACTTAGGTCATCATCATCATCATCGTCATCATCATCATCATCGTCATCAACAACGCATATCGGTCTGTTTTAGGTGTTCATAGATTGTCAAAAACAACATAATAGTGAAATTGTCAACCTTTATGTTACAGTTTTTCAGGCTGCCAAGTGTATCATACAAATGCTAATGGATAATGACCGAGATCCACATGGCTGTGATCTCCTATAAACGTCATAGGCGCTTATAGCGTCACACCGTACGCCGCGTCACGATGTAGTATAGAAATGTATGCTGACATCAGCTTGTGAACGAGACCACAACGGTATCTAGTACCCAACTTATATGGCGCGTCGTGAATCTTCGTTCGCGCAGAAAATAAAGTATGGTCCGAAGAATGCTTAAAACTTACAATCAACCTAAGATCACTATTATAAGGTTCATAATACACTGCAGCTGTTAGTTCCATTTCACTCTAAGCTCGCTAAGATGGCGGCGGCTGCCGATCAATAGCGGTCAATAAAATTTCCCGCGCTTTGAAAATTCATCTTCTGCGCAGGTACATCGGTAAGCCATATCAGTTGGCTACTACTACGAGTATACCTACATTTCTATAGTAAGTATCGCTGTAAACGACCGGTGGCGTTTATAGGAGAGCACAGCCTATAAGAACGGAGCGAAGATAATCCGCACATAACTCATGAAATTAATAAGCAATTGCTGCGAGGTCGCGGTATCGTACCCAGCTTATTGCGGTACGCCGGTCTGTAACAGTTGGAGTTTCAATCTAAACTCAAAAACCTCATTATTTCGTGTTATTATAAAAACAACATGTTACTGTATAAACATTATAAAAATTGCTTTAAATTGGGGGAACTAATACGTTAATGGCCGGGATAAATTTACTAAATTGCCAGGCACAATTAGACGTAGAATTTATTTAATATAAATTTTTTTTATAGCACAACTTGTATACCAGTTTTACCACAGTATATAAATATAGTGCGTAAAAAATAGCAGCTTTACTAATTTCATTATTTATCGACGTCACAGCGTACAATAATGATACGTATAAACATATTTGATTGCCCCGCTTGATGTTATACGAGCTAAAATTGACTATAATTATAAGAAAAAATATTTCTAAGCAAAATAAAGTAAGGAAAGGCCTAGTCAAGAGTACCCATAACTGGAGAGCATGTATGAAGCAAACCATGAAAGTGGAAGAAGCGAAAGAGAAGAGGTGTATCAGGATCTTAGCAGGTGGAAAGATGTATTCTCTGACTACCCCAACGGGAAAAAGGCGTGACTGTATGTATGTATGTACGTAAAATAATAATTATGAATTGAAAGCGACTGTTTACTTATATATATTTCGCCCCGCGGTTTAATGCGTATTTCCCCCACTTTAAGCAGGAACTTTGCTTTTTCGCGGGATAAACAAACATAGCCCCTTACAAAGTAGTGTCCCAGCTAAATAATAATCTTCTCTAATCTACTCTTAATTTCAGCTACTTAAAAAAATATTTGTATCTATTTTATATTATTCTACTCAAATGATTCATATAATATATACCTTACAGACTAATAACACACATTACTTTGTAATAATAACGGCTGTATATATAATAAAACACTGATCTAATAAACAGTGGTAGCATTCATGAATAACATTGCGTTTTGTTCGACTACTACACTGATATTATATCTACACGAATATTGAGATCCTCTGCTCCCATAACGTTTTTGATACAATATGAAAACAGCACTTATCGATCTAACTCCGATCTAAGTTCCTCCGTACCTAATGTTTTTCTGAAGATCTCCCAAGGCCTTTTCGGCGGGAATCGTGTTGGAATAAAATGTTGACTACACATAAACATAATGATAATTGTTAGAGCGTCAAAGAAAGATCGGGGCAAGTGTTTTTTTCTGATATTGTCTTTTGTTTTTCATAAAAAAAACGTAGCCCCACACTAGGATTTCTCCTGTGTCGTGGGTATCATTTACAGACATGTAATTTCACATACACATAACACCCAATATACTGAATATAGTAGTTGTTTCTACCGATGGAATTTACCGCTGTCATTTTACAAATCATTAATTTATATGTTAACACGACGTACAAAAACAGGTAAGTACCTACCCATTTTTATTTGTCAGTACTTAACTATTCAGTTTCCCTAGACCAAGATGGTAATGAACTTGGTAACATATGATGCAACACCAGTGATCACTTTCAATAGAGACTGGTTTAGGTTGATGGTATTATTATTCTGATTATGATAACTTAGTACGAGTACTCACGATTTGCTGTGACTTTGCCTTGTATTCGTTTTATCTATGTTATTTTATTAATAGCTAGAGTTCTTTTTCATTAAGTAGATTGTCCTTCCATTCTTCATTTGCTCACTGCTGAGCGTCGTGATGTACCCGCACAACTTTTTCTTGCACGGTCCGTCGCCATCTGTGACGGTCTCGGGCATTGTAGGTCGCCACAAATTTGTGTGACGAGTTCTTGTCACACTTCGTCATTTCACCGCATCGTATGTAGATGATGGACCTTCTTATGTTGTGGTTCTCTTTCACACGCTGGTATTGGTGTACAATTCTAGCCCATCCAAAACATTAATGTGAAATGAGGGCCAAGTTCAATATCATGATATGCTTTGGTTGTTGACTGAAACTACAAAATAAGTGAGATCTAAATGGGCGCCAATTTCAGTCCTGAAATTTATTTATAACAACACAATATGTTTTATAACAACTAAATATATAATTTCTTCTTATAACTTGGGTAATAATTATATTGAAGCCTAATGAAATAGAGTCAGCACTGACAGCCACTAACAATAAACGATAGATATATATTTTAAACGATGAATATTTTAAGAATTTGTCATTAAAAACCCATCGTTACAACTGTGCATATAAAGTGCAGTTTTGAGTGGAATACCTTAAATATTATAGAAATGTTCTACTTAGGTGACATAATATTTGTTATCTCGATTCATTCGCGTCATTTGAAGGGCACACAATCAATACAATTTATGAATGAAACATTTTTTTCTGATGTGCAAAACTATGTCAATGCTACTATTAAATTGTGTTATTGAAATTGGAAGCAAAGTATTATTTCTTACTAGGAAGTTTTAAATAGGTTATCGTTACTTCATTCGTAAAGAAACTGATAATAAATCTAGGACGCAGTTGACACTACAAGATGAGCAATAGGCCCATGACACTGACTCAATAAGTACTGATTTTAAAGCGATGATATTTCAGTTGGTTCTGTCTTTAGATCGCACGCCACAGGTCGTAGCGTAGCCTTAGAGCCAGCTGACCGCAAAGACTGAGCGAGCATGAGCCTTCGATGAAATAAACATTACCAAGTTTGGTGAAAACGCACTCATCTACATATCTAATAGTATCCGCCTGGCCAGCTATTAACCTTCAATAGAAAATTTAATTAAAAACCCCCTTTCAGAGTGTTTCACCAGCTGTTCTCTAAAGCCTATCCCAAATATATATAAAAAAATAGAAAAAAATAAGGCTGCACAATACTGCATAATAAGTTCACCGCCTTAGACTTTAATATTATATTTTCACCTCAGTGATATAGTTGCCAATTACTAGCCTATTACCTACCAGCCCCTGAAGAAAGATTATGTATTTTCTCGCAGACATTAGATATCTTATATCTTTAAATGAGCAATTCTGGTATATATATATTATTATATATATAATTGGAATCTCGGAATCGGCTCCAACGATTTTCATGAAACTCAGTATATAGGGGGTTTCGGGGGCGATAAATCGATCTAGCTAGGAATCATTTATAGAAAATGTTTTTTTTCGTGTTTTTTTATTATTCTGTCGGTAAGATCGAAAAATATTGTTCATAATATTCATCATTTTATTAGTAATTCGTACTTAAATATAATTTCCAAAAAACACAATTTATAAAAAAAAAAAATACCGAGCTAAGCTCGGTCATCCAGATATTAATAAATAAACAGACTTAACAGCCCATTTAGTTATCGATATTTATTATTTATTGATTTCCTTAGATACATTTTAATTTATGCTTATTTACATTGTAGCACCTATAATCATTATAATTATAAAACCTACAATCCTTATTATATAAACATAGCAAATTGATAAACTATTACGATCAGACGCATTTGTATGTATAATTGGATAATGTATGTATGATGTTATTTTTAGTATTATTACTATTTCTTTTTTAAATAATGCAGCGCCACAGTAGGATTGCGAATGTATTATGGTACCGCTTACAGGCATATAATTACATAATACACATACACAACACACCCATTATTATTTATTAGTACCCATTATTTTCATTTTAACATTAAGCATCTGGTTGAACAACTGATAGATTTCAAATACATTAAAATAGAAAATGCTTTTGTAAAAAAAAAAGAGTTGAGAAAAAAAAATGTACTATGTAAATATTATTGCAAAGCTTATTCCAGTAGGTACTCTAGGTATTTTACTTTAGGTAGGTATTTGGTACTCGTTATTTTTTTAGAGTTATTGTTGTTGTCGAGTCAAAACCTGTATTCCATGTTCCTTGTCTAACTTCTAACTTCACGGCAACAAAGTTAACATAATTACCGTCGGAAATCGATTCTATTGTAATTTACGATTTACCATCATAACACCATGGAGCAACGGTGTAAAATGTTGCATCATCAAATTTTATTCAGCTCACTTAATCTAATTAGCTGTTGCATCCGTCTTAGTCCGGAGTAAGAGCCGAAATGATCTGGATCGATACAGCTCAAATGATTCAAGTGGAGCTGCGAACTCGCAACCCCATTTTTATGTCCCTTTTGCGAACTAAAAGTAGAGTGAACTGGATTAGGGCCTCAAAATTTACAGGAAATAACAACGTATTGCTTGATTGACGACTAATTTAAAGACGTTTATGAAAATGTATACTTTTCATGGTTCTCGCCATAAAAAATTCAGCGTCATTTAAATGAAATTCCTTGATATAGAAATTGTACATAATTGAATTGACCGATCCAATTGAAGCGACCTTAATTGAGTTAAATGATGTAACGAAGATATTCTTTTCATTTGTGTTCTTTTTATTTAACTCTATTCGATGAGTGAGAGGTTCATTGAAATGTTACTATACCATATTATTAAATTGAACAATGAAATAGTTCACTTCACTGTTTGAGCCTGCTTAAACGAACGGTAACTCTAGAACTATTGTTACAGCTCAGTAACTCACTCAACTGACCTCATCACTAACTGTTCTATTTTTTATACCAATTAGAACGTTCTATTAATAGATTGCTTAATTTATTGGCAATTAAAGGTCCTTATTAATAAGTCAATTTGTGAGTTTAATTACCTAGTAAAGATCATCGAGGTTGAGGTTTCAATGTCTGAGGATGACGAGCGCAGTGCCGCGAGGGATTTAGCAATGCAAAGTTCTAGGTGGCACTGCAACCGATATTTATGATTCTTTAAACTTGCACCTTTAGTAGTTAGATTGGATCACTGCAGTCCAGCTGGGTAACCCTGTTGAAATGATGATTCAACCAAAACATACCATCTCTCAATGGTTGAACCATCGATGCGAAGAAAAATTACCGTATCGATCTCGATGCGATGAACCATCAGACTAACTCTTTTGCCTGAGGGTAAGTTATTGCTTTGTCGATTGAGAAACATACATTCTTCCAACGTCTATACTTAAATTACTGTTGTATTTTTTTTGTTAACGTAATGCGACGATACGGTCTACTATGTGGCACGCTTTTAATTCGTCATCATCATCATCATCATCACTCCCTTTTTAATTAAAGAACAACAATTACATAGATATGTTTGGCATAGTTTATTACCATATTGACGTCAACAAAAATGTAATATGTCAGCAATTCCCGAACAATAATGACTAGATTCAATACAATTCTAACTCTCCTGCTTCACACCATTAATCTCATTAGTCTTACAAACAAACAGTAACCAGAACAATCCTGACACTATATAGAATGTTTCTACGTAGTAGGTCAGGGTGAACATGGGGGTCAGCGACCTCGCCAGAATCAGTACAGCTGCACATCGGAGGGTTTCGTAGAGTGGCGCCTTTGGAGACGAGTCCAGGATCATACCGAAGACCGTGAGAGACAGGAGGATGTAAATGACTAAGACGACGACCGTAGCTTGCGGAAGGATCTGCGAAAACGAAGTGTTCCGTTCATTTTGGTTCTGTGAGTATCATCATCATCATTAACATCATCATTGTCATCATCATCATCATCATCATCATCATAAACTCCTATCCCCACTGCTGAGCATGTATCTCCCCTCACTTTTGTGAGAGGGGTTAGGCCATAATAAATCACGGAGGCTCCAAGATGTTTGAGTATACAAAATGTTAATGGAAACGAAGACGTCCATACGTGTTGAAAATATTTAGACTCATTTGTTAAATGCTGGTAATTTTTTTTTATGGTAAAGCTGTTAAACTTTTGATTTGGCTTGAATTGGTTATGCTTTTTATTCGATCTGTTCTAGGGGTTGGCTTTTTAAAAGTACCTACTTTAATTTATTTCGCGAATATTTTATTTTTTTCGTTGCTCTATTATCTGCTTTGTATCGACTAGGATTTGTTTTATACTAACTAATTGTTGTCTTACTATTGTTAATTGTATTTTTTATTAATTAGGTACTTCATTCAGTTAAGGAATATTCCACAGTAACCACCCATGATTGCGGTAGACCTCTCATAACGATTGAGATGATTACCTTACTCGTCCGAGCCAATTAAAACTTAATTACTTTAATGATTTCTCACCATTTGCATCAAGAACAGCTGATAAAACCCGAATAGCACTAAACTGTAATGGACAAGAAGATACGCAGTGCACCAAGTTGGCAGAACGACATTGTATTTGGGTCTGGTGTGAATTGCAGGCTGAAAAAAAAGATAATATGACCATTTAAATCCCATCCGAAAAATGGAAATGATCACCAACTTTTGTGAAAGTTTTACCGCTAAAGCTTTTATTTTCATTTAGGTATTACTCGTATATTGTTGTATTTAATAAATTTGAGCTATATCACAAAAATAAATAAAAATGACAATAAAGGTAAATACGATAGCAGCTCATGCATTTTAAATCAAATTAAACTGATTAGAGAAGTTATCAAGATTATAAAGGTCGGCCACTGAAAGCTGGACAAAGTAGATATTTTAACATAATATTTTAGTTTGCATCGTTTGTTGACTGATCTGTGCAAAATAAAAATTAGTCTGTCATACTTATGATCGTGCCTGATGCATATACGGGAGTGAGACAGAATGTATTTAATTTTTCAGAATGCGTATTCAATGTAAACGTATGCGGTCTTACCACAAAATAGTTAAACAAGAGTTGAACAGATGAGTCTAAATATTTTCTCCACAAATCGACGTCTAACCTTCGCTTTTTCTAACTCAATAACAAGTTCACAAGTAAAATGATTAGCAATGCCAGGTTTGAGTAAGAAAACACGAGTGATAGACGTCGATTTTGTGCAGCAAATATTTAGACTCATCTATTCAACTTTTGTTTAAATGTTTTGTGTAAGACCGATGCCGTTTAGTGCACTAGGTAGCGCCTGTTCACAGCATTAAATCATTCACAGACACTACACAGAGAGATATAGATCTAGGGAGACAAAAAAAAATCTATTACGATCGGTATTTATGTTTGTACTTACGTCTTCCTTCATGTCCCTGAAGCGAACTGAGTACCCTGGCTTCCAGCTCGGCCTGTCCAACACTGCTCGGATCTTATGCAGCCAGTGGTCATAGCTCTTATATCTCTGTACTACGTATTTGCTGTAGAAGGTCTGTAAAGAAAAAGTTACATTATGATCTCAGCTGAAGGCTTCCATGGCGTAAGTTGGTGATGAGCTGACTTCGAAGGGTGAGGTGCGGGTTCGGCTCCCACACAGTACAAATATTTGTGTTGGTCAGAAGTGAACCAATATAATATAATATATTATGAATATAATATATCAAAAGCGAAAGAGGTGTGTCAGAATCGTAGCAACTGGAAAGATGTAGTATCTGATTACCACAACGGGAAATAGGCGTAACTGTATGTAGGTATGTATAAATTTGTCATTATTGTGGGCATGCACGCACCATCCGGCAGACGACGTGCTCGTAATAATGAGTAAAGTAAAATACCTGTAAATGAAGAGGGTTGAAAGACGGCTGTTGATATATCAGTCCATACACAATCCTGTCTTCGTCCATCTCAGGCCGGAAGGTGCCGAAGAGCTTGTCCCAGATGATGAGAACTCCGCCGTAGTTGACGTCGATACAGTAAGGATTACTGCCTGAAAAAGTCAGGATGTTTTTTAATTTTTTTATTTCTTTACATTACTAAAATGCCAGAGCTCAGTTAAGCTGTGCTTATAAACGCCATCGGCTGCGGCAGCAAAATAAACCTCGACATCAGCGTGTGAAAGATACCACAACAGCACATTACTATAGTACATCTCTGTAGTACGCATCCTGACGCGGCGTATGACGTGATGCTATAAGCAGCCGATTACATTTATATATAACTACAACCTGATTTTCTCTCGAAGAAAAACAGATCCTTAAAGACGTACATTATTTCTCCTTTACAGTATTTTCCTTGATCATAAAAAGACCTTGCGAGAACAGTCCATCATTAGGTTAACGATTTCCTCGCATCATTGTCCTTCTCGGTAAGGGAAGTCGTAAATCGATGTTATGGCCAATATCCGCCAGTTAACAAAGTCAAGTTTGCTATGACAGTATTGATGATACCTACATTAACGCAACCCCATACTATTAGAATAGGTATATTATCGTATATCATAGGGCATAGCATAGGGTATATCAATGGGAAGTTAAGGCCCACTCCACTGAAATCTTTTTTCTCAATCGATATTCTCAACGCGTTTTCTCGATAGGTACCTCTACCGCAATTTTATCGCACGATAATTAACCACCGTTTGACCAAAGAGTATACCAAGTGACATGATTTTCCAGTTTCCAAGAGGTAGTTCCATCCGTCCCATCTTACCATGATGAATCCGATGATGACTCGGGGTATTGAGGATGTATTCCAGCGGTCCAAGAGTCTTGATAGTTTCAGTATGGATCCAAAACATGTAGAGGTAGCTGAACTGGTGATGCATCACGAACTGTGCTGGTGGTATCACCACGGCTAGTGGTAAGTAGAATATCTGGAAGATTTTTTAACAATAACGGCATCAGCTTTAGCAGCTACGCCTCCTAAAACCGGAGTGAGTAGGTACTATTGGATCTTCTGACCTAAGAAAACATAAGATAGGTATCAAAGTCTAGGCTTGTGATCGCGAAGATTTACTAATTATACTTACAAAACCACACCACCCTTGCAGAATCGACTGCCTGATGCCAACTCCCATGTTGAAGTCTTCCGAGGTGTGGTGGACTTGATGCTGAGCCCACAGTACGTGGATTTCGTGACAAGCTCTATGCATCCAGTAGTAGCCAAAGTCTACACCTATGGCTGCTATGATCCAGGTCGAGGTTTTGTCCCAGGGTAGGTCTACCAGCCGCCAGTTTGAATAGATCCAGGTGTAGGCATAGGATTCGGCACCGCGCCAAATAAGCCTGGAATTATAGAGGCATAAAACCCCTTTACCTTACCTTATCCTTTTACCTTTTATTTGACTTAGGGCCCCGTAAAGCTATAATACTCCACCAGAAGTAGAACAAGACTGTCAGGTTACCAAGCACTGAAATTACCAGGCTTAAAAGATTTAACATAACGCTGTGACGCTACACAACATATCCCCATTATCGAAAGGCCGACAATACTCCATCATCTCAAGAAAGCATGGCATATTATATAAGGGGACAGTCTTACTCTTTTCACTTAGTTTTCATCAAAGGCAATATTTTTTTTCTTCATAATATACTTAATTGACCATGCTTCATACTATAAGTTCCATTGAGGAATGTAATCCCTCAATGATCAGTTCATACGACAAATTTTAGAAGATAAAATAAAACATGTTCATACCTGCCACCCTCAAGGAAGATTCCATTGGAAACGCTGGTGATGCCGTCGTTGAGTCGGATGCCCTTCTTGCCTTCGAGTTTGAGGACTATATGCTCCAGGATCATGAACATGAAGAAGTAAGGCCATGCCTAAAATAATTACAATTGCCATCATCATCATCGTAGTCGGCCTATAATGATCCCACTGCTGGGCATGTGCCTTCGCTCCCGTTTAGACTCAGTCCTGCTCCTACTCCTCCCACTGCCAGCAATAACTCCCTTAGGATTAGTGTGTATCACTTCGCTTTCCTTTTTCCTTTTCACCTGGCAGCATGAGTAACAGTGGCAGGGACACGAGATGTATCGTGTTTACATTCTCGTTCAGTGTGCCTAGTGTGAGTTTTGACAATGTTTTTACGCGCTCCGCTTTAGCAGCGCCATCTAGCGTCAGTCAGTCAGTGACTAGATGGCGCTGCTCTTATTCCATACAATTTCAAGTTAACGCTAACCGGACCGAGCACGTTAAGAAATTGTCAAACCTCACACTAGGCACACTGTTCACTGCGCTACCCACTTCCCAGCTCACTGCTGCTAAATGTAAATAACGGAGAGAGAAAGAATGGGGTGCGGGTTAAAATGGACAACGCAAGTACTTATTGATATTTAATTTCGAGAATTTTATTAAATTGACATTGATCTAAATGATTTAAAATATATAACATATTTTATTTTTATGTTGCATGTTGGTTTTTGCATTACAAAATATTTGGTGTATTCTAGTCCTATTCTATTCTAATACCATAAAGAAAACACAAAAAAGTTGGTACGAACAGCAAGTTCTAATTATTTTTTTACATTTACATTTTCAATGTAACAAACCGTATTCAATTTGTAACTGGGCTAAGGTATTATCAAAATAATTAGCATGCTACATAAATATGATATTTTTCATTGCCTTTCTAACAGTTAATTTGATTCCATTGAACTCAGTTCTCCGGGCCAAGGTGGCTGAACTTTGCGTAACGCGACCATGCTATACCTACTTAATAATATATTCGTGAACTATTTCCAAATATGTATTATACATTTAAAGAACAAGAAGTCGGCACATTAAAATTCACAACCCAAAATGTTTATTACAAATAGCGCTTTTTTACAAATCAATCGAAAAGAAAAATAAATAAATAAATCAAGAAACAATGATTGCAAGATATTTTTTCAAAGAAAGAACTTTGTCAAACAAACAACAACTTTGTCAAAGAATGAACTCCACAATCGTATCGGAGCAGATTATCATCAAGAAACTACGGAATTAGTTTTATAGGTTGCCGTCATGTTTTGTAAAGGTATAATTAAGAATATAAGCAATTTGAGAGTAATTTCTGTCTGTTTGTTCTCAAATCACGTAAACAACCGAAAAAATATAGAATTGAATCTGACACGTCTACATCTAAATTCATCAAGTTGAAAAAGAGCTTACGTAACTTCAGAGATAAACATTTTTTCATATCGATAAAAAAACTTCGAATGGAGTCGTGGGCTACAACTAGTTATTATTTTAATAGTCTAATAACAGCCCGGTGTATTCAATTTGGGTTACTTATAATACTAGGATACCTTGCAACTTTGCGTGTCTTAAATCTGAGCACTCTCGCCATTGCGTGATTCAATATTAAAATAAATTACACAAACAAATTCAACTTGAACCAACGATAGAATAAAATGCGAGTTGAATTTGTGCCTTTTCATATAAACTCTCTGTCTTACCACTAAAGATTTAAACAAGAGTTCAAGAGATGAGTCTAAATATTTTCTCCACCAATCTTTTCCAAACTCAATAACAAATTCACAAGCAAAATAATTAGGAATGCCAAGATTGAGTAAGAAAACGCGAGTGATAAAGGTCGATTTTGTAGAACGAAATTTTAGAAACATCTCGACTCTAGTGTAATTCTTTTGTGGTAAGACGGTCGGCGTTAGACTTGTAAAAGTGTCTTTGATTATGGATTTTGAAGAGCTTGTTAATTGACTTTTGTGAAACCTGCTGTGAAAGAGATGATCATCATGATCATCACAACCCATATTCTGCGAACACGGGTCTCACTTCACCCTCGCAACGAGGGTTGGGTCACAAACGACCCTGGGGCCCGGTCCGGATTGGTGGCTGAATCTTAATAGTAAAAATTACCTGGACATAAAAATTGGGCACTTCTTCCTCCCTCTCGAAAGTGGTTTCCTTAGGGTTTATCACGTAGAACATCCTCCCGATCCCCTTTAGGAACTCCCCTGGCCCTTCCAACACCGACCCATCGTTAAAATACCTGAGGCTGGCATTTCCATCCATTTTCACCACCACTTCACCACTTCTCACCACTTGCAAATGAATCCATTTCACCGGAACTATTCGTATTATATATAAAAGAATGTTAATGATAGTATAATCGATTATACAATTAAAAATTAAAATCTTTATATAATAATTGTTGTGTAATATTTTTAAGATTGTTGATAGTGTTGTGAAATATATAGGTAGATGGTATTATTTTTTGTGGTTACCTACCTATACATTATATTACTATATTAGGTACTGTTAATGACGGAAGATTTAGTTTGATTTCAGTATATTGTCTACATTGTAGATAGTGCACGCTTACCTAGGAGCTATTTTTTTAAACAAGATAGTCTAGTAATTGACCTCTATCTTACGGTCAGGTGACGATGTGGTCGAAGGTGATAGAAGCAACCTATTTGCTCGCGACTTGAAGTTTTCCAACGTGGAACTCGGAAAATATAAGACTCGGGCAAGGACAATAATAATTACTCACATCAAATCCCTGAGAGAAAATTTTTACCTCAATAATCGGGCATCTGTAATTACAAAGTTGGAATCTGAAACTGTTTTATATTCAAGGCACTGACGTTTTTCCTAAATGACTTCTACGTACTTTAATTTCTTTGTTGGGTTGGGAGTCAGCGATTATGTTCTGCTGGCTCTTGATTAGTGGTTTTACTAATCCGATTACCTACATTTTTATAAATTTGTGGTAGGTTCAGAAGTACCTATCTAGTTCAACATAATCGTAAATATTTCCATAATAATTTTACGTCATTACCTTTAATTATTAGTAGAATAGGAATATTACATAATAGTATATTGTCGCCGTAAAAGTGTAAGAACCGGATGTTTACAAAGTACCTACAAACAATCCGTACCAGTCATATTAAAAATAATTATATAACGTTGTAGGTATTTGAACGACAAAAGTAATTTGCAAAATTTATAGTTTGGATTTTCATGTAATATAAATAGGTAGGCACATTGATTTATGTACTTTACATTTTTAAGCTCACTGGCTTACTTGATTATTTATATATTTCTACAAATAAAAATTGAAAATGATGCCATCTATCCAACTAAATGGGTACTGCAAGCTAGTGAGGCACAAGTTTTAAATAGGTCTGGTGTACTTACTAACATTAAGTTGATATCGCTCACGCCGTGGCTTGTCAAGTTCCGTGATTTTTTCATAGATGGCATTATTTACAAACTTTAACTAAATGTTACGGTACCTATATTATTATGTGCACAATGATTGCGTATAATGTACGTACGTACATCGATGGTATAATAATATTTTCACAACGGTTGGATATCGTCAATAATCAAAATCCTTTTCCATGTATCTATCTAAAACTAGCCGAACCATACTTTTATGGTGTTTTTGGTTATTTATAATAAGTTATTTTGTATTATTTTGATATTGCCAAACACAGCATGCCTTTCTATCTAGAACGTAGTACATACAAGTAATTTGGTAGAATAATGATGGGGGTTTTTTATTACTAATATCAGCTTTAAATCTAATTAAAATGCAGAGCTTGTGCTTCATAATAGGTTCACTAGACCTTCCAGGCTTCGTGGTAATTACACACAGTCGAGCGCGCCGTGCGGGGCATGTTCGAGTCCCGCTCCACTGACCATTTACTATTAATAACTTAATACTTTGTAAGAGTTGTTTACGTTGAAGCAAGCGATATAATCAAGTGTTAAGCACTTACAAGGAAATAATTAATATAATTAGGTCAAAATCTGGGTTATGGGATTATAAAGTGAAACAAGAAGACCCATAATGTAGACTCATCTCACCCATTTTAAAATAGTTCTGAGGTGAATTGAGGATACTTTTTCATTTTGTACACCCAGGTGAATATAGTTGAATAAACCTATTAAATAAATATAACAATTATTACAAATTTGCGATTAAACATGTCATATTTTCAGGTTTCACGCTGAAATCCCGTTTGTTATGATTGCGTAGATTGCAGGAGGAGGATACTTTTGACACCTTACGTGCAAGGCAAAAAAATTGGCACAAGCAACAAGCATCGCGAATATATTTGAGTCTACTACCTTGGAGGTTTGTAGAATAAATGTGAATATAAAGGTGTCGCCGCCAACAAAGTGGCGGATAGGGTGTCATAAAATAATTATAGTACTCGTAAATACAGCTACTCGTACGTCAGAGGTGCAGGCCGTACAGTTCCCACTCATTAGCCATTTTCTACATAATATGCATGTGTTGCTTTCCACAGGGAGTTTCCGGAGCGCTGATTAAGCATCAGTTGCGCTACGTGCGATTTTATGACACGCAATAATATTCCTATTGACTAGCTGAAAACAGGTCAAATTCGCGAACAAACTAATATCAAAATATACGAGTATCATTGTGAGATACTTCGACGTTTCGGCCGGGTTACATCGACCGTGGGCACGAGAAGACATGTAACATTATGTAGACTATGATGTCAAAAGTAGAATCTGTCAAATGTCGACTAAACGGTAACTCGGTCGAAACGTCAAGGTATTTAAAAATTATATATTTTGATATTAGTTTGTGCGCGAATTAGCTAGTTAATATGTTTTCTGTTAGCGAAAGTTTAAGAATATGCCTATGCCTGCTGGATTGTTTTTTGTGTTATAGCTTTGTCTCGATTTCTGTCCAGCCGTAATATTACGTATATTTAAAAAATGACAAGTCTCATCCTGGTTGCAGACCAAAAGCTATGTTATGCTAAAGCTAAACCAAGCTAAATGATAAGGAAACATAAACATGTGTGAAAAAAAAACAGTGATATGAATAATTGGTGTGGAGTTTGATTCATCTGATTAATTATGCTCCTTTAGAGATATCTAAGAACCTACTAAAATCGTGTTTCAGGCAAATCATGTTGGCTTATTTCAACAACATCAAACAACAGTTTTCCGTTAAAACCCTTACGTGGTTTCTTCTCTCACGATCAGATTCAGTAGCGGCATTAAATATATAATAACGTCTTTTTATTGTACCTAACCTATTTATTTCAAAAGAGATTCGAAGCGGGAAGTTGTTCTGCGGAGATTTGATCTATCTGTATATATTATATACCTAAGTCTATATAATGTATACCGCGCGAGGGGTCAGGTTCAAAACGTCGTTGTTTATTCAATGTTATGGTGGCATCGCACACTTTTATGGCTTGCTTTGGGAGAGGCTGCGGCTCGAAGCAATAAATGTTTGACGTTTCCGGGTGTTTTGCAATATATATTTTAATCTCATAATATGTCTTAGGTCTCGGTTTACAATTTAATATTCAGATCTCACTAGTTTTTTCCAGGTACATTTGTTAGAATTCTTTGGTGTCGTTACCTCGCGATCGTACAAGGTACAAGTAAAATAACTACATGATTACAAATAAGATAAGGAGGTAGTTTTTCCATAACATAACATTACTATATTTTATCGACACTTTTGGAATAATGGTTTTCATAGTTCCAATTTATTATCCATATGGAATAAAAAATAATATTATGAATAAAAAGTCATTTGAAAAAGCCTTTCGCATTAGAATGTCGTATTCGTTGGGGATAGATCAATGTATCTAGTTACCTTCTATAAATAATAGGCAGGTCTGGTAGGTAACTAACCGATAAATAGTTTATACTTATGTACGAGTATATAGAGTAGTTTTGATGCCGTTACAGATTCCGATAGATGAACTGCGAAATTTTTATGAGGGTTTCTAATTACTTTTCATTTTTTTCTAAGATACGGTACTTTGATGCTTTTCAATACCATAACTCTATTAAAGGTATAACCTTTGTATAATACGTCTTTCTTTACATATTTGTGGTTATTTACATACTCATTATACATAGGTACGTGCCTTCGTATTCATGATATGTTTTTATTTTATTTTCGAATAATAATATAATAAATATGATGAAAACAACAGAACTCAATCAGTTATTCAAGACACGATCCATAAAACGCGCGCGGATGAGTCTCGAGATATTTTCTATACAATTACCTATATATAAAAAAGCAGTACAGTACAAAATGTCCGTATATTGATCCCAATAACGTTAAAATGAATGGTTCAGTAACTGAAAACGAGTAGATATACTCGTAGAATATTTTTGGTAGTCGTGTCTACTCTCTGTACCTACTCGTATGCCTCTTTAGTTTTATCTGTCTGTTTGATTTTAAGTCACGTAAAAAACGTTAAGCCGATAGCATTGTGGTTTTTCATTATTTAGATAAATATAGAAATATACATTACATCTAAATATGTTATGTTGATAAAAACTGTTTGTGAGGCCATCATGGTAAGGTTGGGTGTTAAGTTTTGTTTTAAAAATGATATACTATATAAACATAATTAAAAAATATATATATCATCGTAAATGGAGTCGCGGGTCACAGTTAGTTTCTAATATCTCTGAGTTCACGGACGGAATACTCGTGTAATGATGGTACATTTTGCAGATACCTTTGAATTTATGAATTTTTCTTCGGATAGGGCGCCGCTTTGGACCAATTCGGACTGAATAAAAATGCTAAAATATTACGCGATGGATGTGTCAAGCTATTATAAAACCATAAAACAATAGTCGTATTAAAAAAGTAGAAAACAAAAATAAAACAGAAAAATAGTAGTTTGTTCAAGAAGGGACAAAAACGATTCACACTCATAACATCGAGTATGAACTAAAAGTCGTTTTCGTCCCTTGTTAAGCAAACTACTAATTTTCATCTTTAACTTTTCTAATCCGTAATTATGAGTACGGTACTTGCTAAGCTAACTGCTCTTAGTTGACTAGGTAACAAGTTGTAAAAAACCTCCGGTTAAAAAAATAATAATTCGCTATATTATAAAAATTATGCACTCAATTTAATTTGTTTTATTTTAGTGTGCTAAGCTTTCCAATATTAATATATATACCTACCTAGTAATGCGTATAAATTTGATCGTGAAAAAAGTAAGATTTGAGATAGGTCTGCTGAATTTTAGACTCGGCAATGTACTTTGTATTCGCTAAAGCTCCAAATAAATTGGCTTTAATCTTAAATAGGCCGTTTCTGTAATAAAAAAGATACTATAATGTATATAAAATAAATATAAAAAGAGATGAAACGAGTCCAACAGTACATACCTGAGACCTTAACCCAGCTTGAACCTTTCGCGTACGTGGCCCTAAGCCAAACTGCCTTTTGCCGATGCATCACGTACAAAATCTATATTTCTATTCAATTGTACCACGTACTATAAAATACTTCTAAACCATCTATACTGCTTCATCCTGATCGTTTTCATCCGTCTAGATCTTGCTATTACTGCGATTAATGTTGCATACATAGGTACATAGTGGTTACAATACTTTCTTGCATATCATCATGATCATCCTCTTCAGATGTACACTGATGAACATAAGCCCTATAGAAAGCGACAATGAGCGATAATTAGTATTTTCGCATACAACTACAACGGGTCGCCCAACATGGGATAATTATACTTCACTAGCAGACACGGCCACGCGTAGCTGTGGCTAAGGTTTTTGTTATTGCGACTATAAATTGAGATGTAAGCTATCCTATCTTTCAAGTTCGATTAAACTGCACACGGTGTGCAAATTTGATTATAATCGATTATGTAGTTTAAGAGTCCATCGCGGACAAACAACGTGACGTGTAATTGTATATTAAGATTAAGGAGAAGATAGGCCAGCATTTGACCGTTAATTTACCTGGTCTTAAGAAACGATGTGGTCGAAGATTGTAAACATGCTCAGCTCAGAACACCCCGATAGACATTAGGTGACAGATTTCAAAACGATAGCCCACCTCATAATATCTGTTTCAAAGTATGTTCTAATATTCTCTTTGGCGAATGCTTTGGCAATTTAATTTTACCATCAATCTAGTGATCTCTATACCTGAGCATAGAACAGGCTCATCATACTGCTTCAGAGTAACAGTGTACTGTGGATCGATCCTGATTTTTTATATTGTCACTCTTTTACATAAAATCGTTAGTAAAACAAATTGGTACTCGTAGTTATTTGTTTAACCGCATTCCCAAAAATGTCTTTAAATAAAACAAATCTGTTTTGTCATTAATATTTAAGAGCTACGGAAATTACCCTCTGAAAGCTCTAGATGTCTGATAAAGACGTGAGCCTATTTAGTTTTCACAATAATATACAAGTGAGTATCTCATCGAGGTACCAAGTTGAAAGAACCATCAAATCATAAAAGATCTTTTAATAGAAATAGAACCTTATCCCTCAGAATTTGAAGTTCCATTTTCATTTCTGCTCCGAAATTTGATATCCTGCCAAAAAAGTATTAATCAATAAGTTAAGAGCGCAGAATCTCAAGGGTACGGAAAATATGGTGTTGATGATGAATTACGCTTTATGAGATTCATTTTTAATTGTGTAATTAGTGATGTAGCAGATCTATCATCTAGTTGACATGTACAATTGTACATTTGTACAATTGTACATTGTACAGGAAAAAAGGCTGTGTGCGCATCACTGAAAGATCCCGAGCTCACACACACTAATGATCCCAGCCAAGACACTAATAGTCTTCGTGATATAACATTTGGTCAAGTTAAACAAATTTCTTCTTTACTGTCCTCTCCACAAGAATCACAGATCCTAATCCAAAACAAAGAAAGAACATATTATATAGATCATCTGGACCTACTACGTCGACATCCTCCAACTCCCATGAGTATATCGCACTTATCTCCCGTATTTTTATCTTATTCGCGCTTAGAACATGTTTTTTTTCTTGTTTATTGTATTTGTGTGTTTGTCAAACGAAGATTGACGTCTCAAGAGTTTCATAAGATCGTAAGATTTACTCCCTACAAGTTCATCAAAAACTCGGCACCCGTTTTCCTCAATCTTGTCGTCATTATGATTTGAGTAATCGCCCATTAAATCCTTGACGAAGTTGGAGCTTATAGGAGAGCATAAACGGCGACTTAGAAGTCGAAAGAAATAATTACCTATTTAAACACAGCTTGCTGGTATATATTCGTGGTGAGATTAACATTATTTTTCTACCTAGTTTTGTGCCTGTAGATAAATCTTTAGATTCAATAATATGTTCATTGTTCAGTGTAAAGCTAGCTGCGCTGCGCGGTTTCACTCGCGTAAGCACGTCTGCCGTATCTTACTAAGGAAAATTTGAAGAATGATAATTATCAGAAAACAAGCAGGGTAGTGGTCAAAGACATTAAACCTACTAAAATTAAAAAAGAAACAAACCTCATACAAAATCAAAAACAAAAAAACTGTTTGAAGCAATTGGAATGATATTAGGGGCCGTATTAATAAATGAACCTCAATAGCGCTACCAAGTGCGCTGCTACCAGCTAATCCACACTCAAAATGTAATCTGCATATTGAGATCGTTGCTATTTAATAAATGGATATTGAGATGTAGCACTGGCTACTAGATATTGTCTTGTATGTGTCAATTGTGTCATAATCGGATAGCACTTAACCGCTGAGTGTCATTTATTAATTTGCCAGAGATCATGTAAGTTTCTGTTCCTAATCTACAACTTAAGATGTATTTATTAAATAGAACAAAAGAGCAAGTGCACACTGAAGACAGCTCTCAGACCTAAGTTTGATTTATTAATACGGACCTAGAACCACAGTAAAATATGACTAACAACTAAAAAATTAGATTTAACATTACACACACAAATCCATCACTGAGACAGAACATAAATACGTGAATCAACCTAAACAAGTAGGAAGATCTCCAAGTCCAAACTGGGCAATATATAGAGGGCCCTAGGGTACAGTAGGCAGCGAGGGCCGAGGGGCGAAATTAATAGTTGCCGCCTTGGAAAAAGGCAAAACTGTACAACTTTTGAAGCTATGATAGTTTTGTGAATTGACGCAGGGTTTCAAACCAATCGACCGTGTAAAATGGGGGTGAGCTGTCAGATAAAGAAAACTAAACAACTACTATTAGATAGATAGATAAACTCTTTATTGGCACACCACAGAACAAAGAAAACTCAAGCTAGAACAGCGCAATAAAATAACAAGTAGTGTCACAATGGGCGGTCTTATCGCTCAAAGTTAATTCTTCCAGAAATCCATGCATGGAGAGGAATATCAAGTATAATGGACGGTGGATATCAATATAATATACCACAACAAAATTTAAATCAATAGACACACTCTTTTAATACTACTAGCAAACAGATAAACTAATACCGTCTTACCACAAAAGATTTAAACAAGAGTTGAACAGATGTGTCTAAATATTTTCTCCACAAATCGACGTTTAACCCTCGCTTTTTCTAACTCAATAACAAAGTTGGAAGTAAAATAATTATGAATACCAAGATTGAGTACGAAAACGCGAGCAATAGACGTTGATTTTGTAGAACGAAATTTTAGAAACATCTGTTTAACTTTTGTGGTAAGACTGTAAGAGCCGCTGGTGAGAATGCACAGTGCATTGCACACCCAGGGTAAACGAAATTACAAAAATAAAAAATCTCCATACATGACCGCTCCACCCTACTGGTGAGTCGAGCCGCTCAACTGCATATGATGCAAATGCAGCTATGCGGATCAAGGCTCTGTGATCTGAATTATAATATATCTGATGGTATAAACATCATTCTGTGACATTGGTTCTCAAGGCTCATACTCGTATTACCAGTACATTAATATACCTACTTATTTCATGTGTAATAATTTCGTTCAAAAATTCAATAGTTTCGTATTAATAGTTTTCAGGTGTTACTAAAGTTTGTGTAATGATTGGCTTATAAACAATATTTTGAAGTTTAAAGGTACCTACCTAAAACAAAATTGCAATAAACATCAGAAACTACTGCTCCATAAAATAAATCACATTTTGCAGGAGAATGCACACTTTACACGCGAATACTGCGATAAAAGTTTAGATTATCGTTAAACGGCATGGAAGGAACTTTTTGATGGTTTTATAACCTTTAGTTTAAAATGGTTTATCGATTTTAATATTGAATTTCATTTGGGCTACGAGATTTTTGAATTTATTTTCCGTTTTCGATGTCATTTGCTTACTCTTACAATTTTGTTTAGAATGTACCTACCACCTACTTAATTATTTACATTGCATTCATGACAAAATTATATATTTTGATATTAGTTTGTGCGCGAATTGGACCCGGTTTTATAGCAAGCATGATGAAAAACAGAGAAATCTTCGTTCTGGCGTAATCCAAAATACACCCACCCTCTTTCAAAAGAACCCGATAACCTTCCGAATGGACCAAAAGTTTCATCTTTAAAAATTTTCGAATAACTTTATGAAACTTCATAAACATCATTTGAAAAAGTTTCTCGAATGGGAACTTTTTAATAATCCTAAAGTTGGTAAAATTAAAAGCTTATATATCATAATGTTAACACCAAAACTAGTCACGAAACCAGTTTTACTTCTAATTAACCATAATTAAAACGCGAACTTTTACGTTCTCTACTATAATAAGAAAGTAACTGTATACAAAACTGGGGTAGTTTTGTAGTAATGTAATATTTACTACCGTATGGGGTCTGCTTTTCAGGGAGTCATTTGCGCATGTGCAGAACATTAGTTAGTGATGGGGATGGTGAGAGGAGTTAGTCGATAGAATTACTAACCAAGTACCACGTCCACTGCGATGAAAATTTTGCTCTACAAAAATTTTGTTTAAAGCGGAGTATACCTAAGTGAAGAGTCATATTATGAGTCTGGCAGATTCTTAAGATAATGGCTCCATTTGTTTATAATTGTCAATGAGTAGTATAACAAAGGTAGCAGACAGATATCTCTTGGTAATTGACTGCATTCAATCGTATATCCTTTCTTTATTCGGTGCCTCTTACAATGACTTTAGGCATGGTGATGATTCACTATAAATATTAATATATATTATAAATTACGTGTCACGTTGTTTGTCCGCGATGGACTCCTACTACTTACCAAACTACTTAACCGATTTTAATTAAATTTTCACACCGTGTGCAGTTTGATCTAACTCAAAAGATATGATAGCTTACATCACAATTTAAGCCGAAATATTTTTTCATGTATGTAGAAAATGTAAGAAAACATAACGACCATATAATATTTTATTGACTTTTCCAATTTTACCTTATTGCCAGGACAAATGACCTGTCGGATCAGCTAGTATTCTATTTTGTGATCTATTTTGTATACGGTACCTACTTTTTATGATGTACGAGTAAGAACTGACTTCGAAAGAAAATTATATCGATATATCGACAGCGTTGGACCCCATCCCTAGTACAACAGCTCAGCAGTTCGCGGCCGACTGTGCCGGCCGCGCCCGTCCTGCTACCTTGCACTTCTTCCCCTCCTCAGTGCAGTGCTAATTGACACAGGATTCTAACACATGTGGCCAACCGGTGTAAGGTTCAATATCGCGTGGCACAAGCCCGGGTAGTTCGCGCTTCAAGCTCTTTGTCCGCCAGGATGACGCGGTGAGTCTATTATTGTAGCAAATAATTGTAATGTTTGGAGACTTGGTGAAATGAAGCATTGCTTTCTATTGACAAAAAGGGATGGTTAATAAATAAGGAAGTTTCCTGACATGTCTGCCGTCAAGGCGAGTCTGTATTGTATTATTTCAAATAAGAATTGAGGAAAAACTGAAGATTCATATCCATTGCTCATTCTTTTTGGGCTAAATTTTGATACATATCGTATTCCTTGTAAAATTCAAGCATTATATTAACCAGTTAGCGGTCAGTACTGCATTGCGAATATCCACACTCGGAAAATAATTATTCAAGCTTAGCTACATCATCGATATATTATCAAAAACGTTAAAGTACTCGTCTATTAGTAAGATATAAATAAACACACTTAATACCTACTATCATTCTTAAATAGTTTTTCAAATTAGTAACAGAAAATACTTTAATAATAACTTCAAAATACACTGTATTTAATCTGGGGGCACGGCAGTGCCCCCGCCAAGTCGAGCAAAACAAAAGGCACGGCCGTACTATCCTTTTCTCGAAGCGATTCGGGCCATTTTCGACCCTCTGTAACTTCGTTATGGATAAAACTAGAAGCCTAAATTTTTAGTGACCAAGAGGGCATCACGTCTACAGATAATAATCCAAGTTACATCAAATTTGAACCAGTAGTTTAAGAATTATTGCAAGTCAAAGTTCCTTAATTTTGCTGCCCACTGACTGACTGACTGACTGACTGACTGACTGACTGACTGACTCACCGATCATCAAAATTCTAAGGTACTTCTAGCCGTCCCACAAGTTTCAAATTTTGAATATAGCTATTGTTTAGCCTATAAACCATGGAAAAATTCTGACATTCCATAATTTTCATCCCGTTTTCTAGATATATGATCTGCATAAATAACTTTGTATTCCCATATAAATCTTATTAAATTGTATGTGATTACAAATTTACTTTTACAGTTCATAATTAGACTTCATTGAAATTGAATGAAATGGGTAACAGGAGTTAAAAATGAGAAATGGCTTCGAGAAATTCGACAGTTGAGCGCTTTTTAAAAACTTCCACGATAGATAGAGAGATACAAATCCCTATACTATACCTACCTACACTTTTATAGGTCGAACAAATTCGTTACCTAGGTACATTAAAATAGGCACCTAGGTACCTTATACCTAATACGCATCTGTGGAGACGCAAAGACACTCGTTCATGATAATCTATGAGCATGACCTATGTCGCAAGGGGCCCCGGCCGCGCAGGCGCGGGGCGCGCGTTGATGCGTGTTTTGCAAAAAAACGAAATAAAGAAAGAAAACCTACAAAAAGAAATGAGATCCCATCAAAAACATTACATGTACAAAAATGCACAAGTCTCGCAACGCAGTTTATCTGCCGTAAAAAGATGTGAGATCGAATGTAAACCAAGTCGGTTAATTTCAACACCTACCTATACCTATCTATGGGAGCAGTTATATCTTTATTTCTTTAGTAAATAGAGTGTCTTGGCGATTGTACACGGCAGCATAATCTACTAGGCAATCTAAATATAGTCTTCCGTATAGATGTACTTTCAAACAAATATAAGCACAAAGCGCTTAACATAGATTTATGTTGCCGTGTGCAATTGCCAAGACACTCTATTTACTAAAGAAATAAAGATATAACTGCTCCCATAGAAAGGTATAGGTAGGTGTTGAAATTAACCGACTTGGTTTACATTCGATCTCACATCTTTTTACGGCAGATAAACTGCGTTGCGAGACTTGTGCATTTTTGTACATGTAATGTTTTTGATGGGATCTATGAATTGTGTGAATCACAGTCAACTTGATGGTAGACAGTAAACAAATCTTGGAACAAAAACCATTATACAGATCCTTCATGTAACGTCGCATGACGCCATGCAGTCTATGGGAATAAAACACACGGACGGACATTTTAAACATGATCATTGGCACCGCTAGACTTTACGATTGACTGACAAGAGTACAATGCTATGTATCATTGAATTGTTTATCGGTTTTACTGGCGCGACGGAGATAAAAAAAATCTCATTGTCCTACGTATACTTACATACCTAATGCATTCATTATTTTAAATTTAGCCTGGTGCCTAGATTATGAAATAATAGGGTAATGTTGTACCGTTCTAATCTATATTATTCTCGTTCAAATGCGATCCCAACATTCGTTTATTCTCTGTCATTTCACAACACATTTTTACAGCTGTTTAAAAATGAAGCGTAGTCTCGAGCGTTTCTAGTGGCTCCAGCCTCATAAAATATGAAGACACTTGGATCGTGCACAACCTGCTAGAGCCAAAAAAATACATGTTTTATTTCTTGTCGCGCCGCTAACGCCAGCAATACTGGCCCGTATATTTCTCTTTACGTGTGTAGCGCTCATGCGTTTTCCCCTGGCAAAATTCCAAGTCTACCATGGCAGGAATATGGTCACAAAGTGCAGAATTATATGCCTATGGGAACTGGGTCAGCTTTAAACGGTCGTCATTAGCTCCTGCGCTGCGACGAATCGACAGGCAATTTTACACTGAAGAAATGGCGATAATTTTATCAAGGCATTTCCAGGAAATAAGGGCGTCGAACTCGATAGAACGTAATTTGACGTTGACGTCAATCGTAAATTGCTACAATTTATTGAAGGAATTCCGTCTAAAGCAGCTTTAAAGTATAAAACTGATTATGCCTCAAAAGAAGCTTATAGTTATTATTTTGAACTGTACTACAAACTTGATGAGTTGATGATTGGTTAACATACAATCGAAGTAATTTTCCCTAGTATTAACACCAAAAATGAAGACAATATATTGTAAACCACCCGTTATGGCAAGTCGATACATGAACCTACAAGTCCATCGCCAAAGAAATAATATTATTTTGTTATTATCCCTTTCAAAGCCGTCTAAAAGAGCTGTATCATGACATGCCTATCATTTTGATCCATTGAGAAGCTTTGGAATCTACTTTATCTTGCTTACACCATTCAATCAAGGTCACAATAATTATATTAATGGCATAGTCCCTTGAACTAGGTACGTTAAACATTGTAATTTATCCAAAACGAGGATGTTATAGGTCAAGTTGTAGGTCGATCGAAATCAACCGTGACTTCCAAAGAGTGAGTAGTTAGAAACTAGTGTCACGTCGAGAAATTCTATTCATTGTATTGTAAAGATAGAAAGATAGTCAACGACGAACGCTCGGCCGTCTTGATATTGGATTGTAATATCTAGGGAGACACTGCACTCCATTCAAAGCGTGTATTCAATAGGGGACAAACTCGAGGGACATGTTTTGAATAGTGGTAGTACGTTTACTTGCAATGTTGCCATGTTACTAGGACAATGTTGACATGTCGCTCGTCCACACACCAAGTTGTAATCGATTTGTGGTTTACTGACACCATAGATCACTGACCATTTGAGTTGTCTTGACTGGCACGTAGATTGGAATGTTCTTCCAACACAGTGAAAATATTCCCCGAATATTTTATTCTACAGCATTGTATGCTTGCTCCTTTGTTACTAGGTTATAAGTTTAGGGCTTTGTGAAACCTTTTAAAGTAGGGAATTTAGATTGAACAACTTTATCAGAAATACTAATACAGGCAGTCATAATAATAATTATTCATTCAACTACTCGTTACAATGTTTGAAAGCGGAACTTGGATAATGGCAGAACTACTAGCAAAAAATACTGTTTGCATTAAAATTAATAGGTACTCAATTTTAAATTATATTATTATTGATATTCCTACCTATTTATTTCTTCTATGATTTTACCTCATAGATAAAATATGGCGAATTTAATTTTAAATCTTTCATTTCTTTTTTTTCTAGTTACAGCTTAATAATATTATTAATATCCAAAAAAAGCAAAATATCTACTTTTACTAACCTATATTTTGGATATAACGAGCCAAAATGAAAAATCCGGTAGTTACCGATTAACGGTTTAAGAACTTCACTAAAGAGCTACGAAAACGGTCGTGAAGTCATTTTCGTAGACCTCGATAAGTGAAGTGAGAGCGCTCCCGCGGCGAACTCACTTGGGTGAGTTGGTGTTTTACAGAATTGCTCTGCTGATATCCTGCCACAGACAGACAAGACAGTTACAATCAGACATTCAGACAGACACATTACACAGTCATACGAGACTGGAGTTAAGGCACAATGTGCCATTTAAAGAATTTATTTTATATTACAAGGTATCACTACCTTATAATAATGACATTATATAAGGTAGTAATACCTTCTAATAAAAAATACCTTTACGATATTTAAATGTTTACGAGTCATCGAAGAATTCAGCTAAAATTACCGAATTCTTTTACTGTCTATGAAGCTAAAAGCCCATAATTAATAGATGCTACATAAGCCACAAAAACCAAAGGCATGTAACATCGATCTTCCCAAACTCGACGCACTCGGTGGATTACGCCTCGCCCCGTCGTTGATAAACGACTGAGGTTCTTCAGGTATTACGACTCGACGCGTTTATGATCACGTTTTTCAGGAATTTGGTTTGATGGATGTCTGAATGTTTGTAGGGGTCATATTATCTTGTGATTCAGTTTGGAACCAGTTCTCGTTGTTCAATATAGCTTAAACTTTGCAAGCCTGTCAAGTTTTAATGACATTTCTAAAATATGGTGAGATTCTTAAGTGAGAACGAGTTGATTTCATGATAGAAAAAATTTCACTGAATAGCAGTAGATTGAACTATCAATAATTTCATTGAATAGCAGTAGATTGAACTATCAATCACCAGTGTTGGCCTCTCTTTTATCATTTTGCGTGGTACCGTACCGGTATTCGTAGACTGTTCAAAAAGCTTCTCTAACTACCAAAGCCAGTTAAAAATGCAAAATAAGTGAGCGAAGTTTTCACTATATAACCCTTAACATATTATCAGTAGATGTGTGAAAAAAACCATAGTATTTTTATTTTCTACATTTGACGTTTAACTTAACCCCCATTCCGGGTTTAGTCATTTAGTCAAGGGTAAATTTGGGTAAGGGACAACAATCCAGCTTTTATCCCGTGGGGTTAGATGACAGTATCTCGAGAGGGTTTGCAATTGTATGTCCCGGAAAATGTACTAAACCGACACGAAACCGGGTCGGGTGAACGCGGCTTCGTACCATATATTAACGTGCTGATAACGATGAAACTTTCGCTGAGATACGAAACGTTTCCTTGTAACTCTGACGTAAGACGTGTGTTGTATAGTTTCAGATAAAGTTGAAGTTGCCGCAAGCTAAGGAACAAGCTCGTGACCACTATTTCAACGGATAGACAATAACTGTTTTCAAATGTTGCCAAATAAAGATTCAGCAAATAAGTTCATGCAGCTGTGGCCTCTTCTGCAAGAGCCCACTTGAAGAAGTATCACACTTTTTTATATTCTAATGTTCAACCGTCAAGCAATACCTAGTGTGTAAATATTACAAGACATTATTTCTAGTGGCATAATAATATGAAACTTATCAATCAGTGTCGCAGGGTGACAAGCGCAATGCAGTACCTACATACTTACGTTAGATTCCGAGTGGGGCTGTTGGTATGGTATACGTCAATATTACTAATAACTATAAGGTGAGGAACCTGGTCATCTTGACCGTTATAAAACAGCCCCTCCAGGGGTTGATAGTTCAAAATTGTTTGATAAGCTCACTTATTATCATCACCAATAACGCAGTGTAATAAATTCTTCATTGAATAATATGTAAAAGCCGACCAGTGTGCACATGACACTTTTCACCCCTAAAATGAAAAGGCAGCGTACCAAAGTCCTCGAATTAACAAAAACTCTTCATTTACACTAAAGGACCATTAATTCATCTCAGCTGTCTTCAGAAATAAGCTGTACCTAATGATCATTTGGCGCGAACATTTTTCAGCGAACCTCAACAGATAAATTAACCACTTTCCTCAATCCCTGAAACAAATAGCGCTTGGTTTCTCTCCATTTGTTTAGTTTTCTAAAACGAACCCCCTAGCGGGAAGAAAATATACAAATCAGAACTTGGCCGAGCAACACCAAGATTGTACGACTCTCGATCCTACTCGTATGTCCGAGAAAATAAGGTTGTGAAGCGTGTGGTTTCCATACTATTATAGGTACGTTGTGTCTTTTGGCTGGTTGCCTGTAAACGACAGGATTCGATGGCAAACGTACTAGAACACTAGATATCGATTTCGTTATAACTACCATATTTATAGATACATCAAAATAACCTTTTGATAGAAACATGAAGGTCAGTGTATTTTTCAGCCATTCCTTTATTCAGACCCCTGGCTATTCCAAAGCTTTTCAACATTCAACTTTCAACATCCAACGTCTTTGATCTCTTTCATCAAAGACACCTGGAACATCCTAATTGAGTTCGAGAAGCGTTGGAAAGAGAATTGGGAAAGCGTAATTAATTACAGTACCTACCTACTTACGTTATTCGCTGAGTGTTCGGAGGAGAGTGACAATTACGCTCATCAGTATTACATCTGTAAATTAAGAGCGATGTTGGAAGGATTAACCTTTAGATACATTTTAGAGACGTGGACACTCACGGTAAGGCTGGTCCACCAGTCTAAAGTCGCTCAGCGAGCTATGGAAAGAGCTATGCTTGGAGTCTCTCTGAAGGACAGGATTCGTAATGAATATATCCGACAGAGAACCAAAGTTAACGACATAGCTCAAAGAATTAGCAAGCTCAAGGCCATATCTCGCAAAGAACCGATAACCGCTGGGGTAAACGTGTCCTTGAGTGGAGACCGCGACTCGGCAAACGTAGTGTAGGACGCCCTCCGGCCAGGTGGGATGACGATCTGCGAAAGACTGCAGATGCTGGATGCGTCAAGCCAAAGACAGGGTGCTATGGCGCTCATTAGGGGAGGTCTATGTCCAGCAGTGGACTAGTATAGGCTGATGATGATGATGACATTTTAATGGGTCATTATAAAAATGTAATACAAGCCGTTGTAAAGAGTTTTCAAATGTGACTGCAATGCTATATTATATTAAAATATGAATTTAACAACGCATTGGTATAATTTTCTTGTAGGATAATAAATTATAATATCCACACAGCCTATAGAAGTATAGGCGAAGGTTTCTTTGCCTAATTGGAAATGTTGTTCAATGAGAATTGTTTTCTTTTTCTTCATATTTACTTAGAAAAGGGTACCTAATCGAAATTGGCAATTTTACTTGGGTTTATCAAGTTCATAAATTGTTCCATGTTTTGATATTTTTCTCTCTCTTGGAACTTGGTGTATTTTTTGTATACCTATTCTTTTTTTTAATCGTAAGCACCTGACCCTATGCCATTGGTTTTTAGGGTTCCGTAACCAAAGGGAACGTGAACCCTATTCCTAAGACTCCGCTGTCCGTCCGTCTGTCCGTCTGTCACCAGGCTGTATCTCAAGAACCGTGATAGTTAGACTGTTGAAATTTTCACAGATGATGTATTTCTGTTGCTTCTATAACTACAAATACTAAAAAATAGAATAAAATTTATATTTAAGGGGGCTCCCATACAACAAACATAGTATTGTGCCGCTTTTATCGATAATGGAGCCTTCATGCGCGAGCTTGGCCGGTTTTTATATATCAAATGCCTAAAGTAATGTCACTGGAAGTGATGCCATTCAAAGGCGGAACACAGTAATGTGTAAACATTACGGTGAAGCGGTTGAACGTCAGGCAAAAAATGAAGACTTGCGACAGTTTCATCATGTGAAAATTCTCTGAAACGGAACATTCCAAAACCTAAAAAAAGGTTGTGATCAGGAATCAGATAAACTGAATCACTGTTCAAAGTGCTCTGGAAGCTCTGTGAAAAGCCAGTCCCATTTTAGGTTGATAACACTTTAACAGCCTTAGATCACATCGTTATTTGACACCAGATGAGAACGGACACATAGTAAGCCTTTAAAGAACGTAAAAAACGCAATATGGCATGATTTGGCACCCAAAATTGCAATTACAAACACACACAATACACATCTTGGTGTCAAGAGTTCTCTCTATCTATTGCAACACTCACTACACTTGCAAGTCACGATTTCCACTAAACCCTAGGATACCAACTTAGCTACCTTCCTTTAATGGAGTTGCAATACTTCGAAATTAACGCCTCGGTCACGTTCCCTGAATCCCCAGTTCAACGAAGATTTATATCGCTTACTCTGCTCTTCTTCTCTTTTTCTTTGAAGGTTCACGAAATTTTTTATGGGTCTAGTGTGAATGGACTAGCCAGTAAGGGCCCTAAAGACAGGCCCAGTCAAAAGTAATCATAACTGGTCAGCATACAGTATGGAAGGACTCATGAAATTGGAAGAAGCGAAAGAGGTGTGTCAGGATCGTAGCATGTGGAAAGATGGAGTCTCTGTCTACCTTAACGGGAAAAAGGCGTGGCTCTTCTAACAAATATAAGGAAAACTGTGATTATTGATTCCGAAAGCAAACACTTTTGAACGTAAGATCGATAGAAGGGTGATTGAGGAAAGTGATGCTTTATCTTGTTAGGAAGGGTCGTTGTCCATAAAGGGAAATATTTGGTTCAAGCTTACGAAATATTTACTCCTAAATTGTATTTGTTTTTTGCGTGTGTTTGCAAATACTCCACTATTCAGCAAGGCGAAATACCCTAAATTATGAAGATAATACTTTGTAGTACCATAAAACGACGTTGATTTTATCAAGGGTCTACAATCAATTAGTTTACTAGCTCAGCTTAATCACGCGTCAACTCTTGGCGAACTTTATAGTTAGTTGTTTCTTGTTATTCAAGTTGACTGGCTACAGAACCTTATCCTTTGTGAACTGATACGCACTTGACCGTTTCATTGTTTTGTAACGTTATACGGGTGGACGGCGACATTACTACTAGTAGGGGAGCCATACCGTCCGAGCGTTACGTTTGACGATTGTTGACAGGATAAGGAAAAATGTGTCCCATTTCATTATCATCAGCATCACATATTCGATACTGGGTTCAAATTTTCGACCAATAACACCAATGAAGAGCGCATTCCCTTCGTTCCGTATCAGCATATAGTCCAAAGACAGCATCAACTGAACTATCTCTTAAACCTTTTCTTATTCTGTCCTACTCAATATCATCGTGTTAAAGTTGCATTAAAATCAACAGTTGACTATTTTTAAGACACGTAAACCTTGACCTCTGCCTGTGCGTTAGATCACATTCACAAAAAAGTACACATATACCTTATACCCGAGTATCACTCAAAAGCTATTCAAAAACGTTGAATAGCACGAACTTTGACACTTCCATTCATTCGCACACCGCTGGAGATGTCAAAGAGGCAGTTGAGGACAGCCTCAAAATAGGATAGACATATATTTTTATGGTGTATCATTAATGCTATTGAACAACGGATATTTGATGAACCCGTTGCAAGATTTCACCTAAAATACCTTCTTCCATCAATACTAATTGTGACAAATCATATCACACTATAATCCTAACATATAATAATTAACCACGCTACAGAAGTTGTTCAACACAGTTGTTAACTGAAGTACGGTACATTTTCTCTCAAACTTCATTATTTAGCTGACGGCAACTAAGTTTGCGTTGATTACCCCAACATGGTCTCTAGATTTCAATAAAGTTTTAATTATCGAACTCAGCGATAAGTTTAATGAACACGAGCTTAGGGACCGTTCTGTTTCGAACAGCTCAACAATACAAATTACAACCAAGGGTACATTACAGAATATCAACTATATAATATCTTAATATATATAAATTACGCGTCACGTTGTTTGTCCGCGATGGACTCTTAAACTACTAAATCGATTTTAATCAAATTTGCACACCGTGTGCAGTTTGATCTAACATAGGGTAGCTTACATCTCAATTTATAGTCGCAATAACAAAAACCTTAGCCACAGCAACGCGTGGCCGTGTCTGCTACTAATATAATATAATATTATACTCGTCTACCCTATATTACATGAGTTTACGATAGAAATGAAATATTTATAAATAGAAAGATACACAACGTCAATGTTATGTAGGTAAATGTTGCTGTACTCTCGCATTGGGTTTAAAGTTAATGATAGTGTAAGCGCAATATATTCTAACATGAATACCGATATTATGGACCGGAAATTCCCATTTCAGCGTCATTTTCCCGATAACTACAACCTGGGAGTCTTCAACTTTTTCCTGTGAGACTATTACTTTATCTTGGGAATCTTTAACTTTATTTGGGATTTTTTAATCTGAGCTGGCGTTCAAGTCACGATGATGCACAATCGTAGAAAAATAAAAATTAAATCCAGTAAATAATTAACACAAAATAAATGAGTTTGTAGTAACTGCTAATGAATTAAACTAGAATGCTAGCATGAACAGCTGGCAGCCAGGGCACGTTTCCACCTCAAAACATAGCAAGTTAGAATTTCTATTAATATGAACACGGTCTCGCTGAGTTTCATTTTACAGGCACACCGCAACGGTTACATTTATGGCCATACATGTACAATGTACATTGTACATAAACGTTATCTCAATAATGCTTGAGCTGCATATGGTACAGTCAGCAACGGCACTGACCACGTTTGAACTTTCGATACCTACCTACTCTATGCAAAATTTGTGTGTTTTTGTGAAATTATAGTATTTTAATTTTACACTGTGCTGTAACCTCCATTGCTGCCGCGATTCGTTTGATTTTTAAAGGCCTTTGCCAAACGGTTCATCGTTGAAATAATTTTATCTTACTTATTTTATCGCCTATCCAAGATTGAAATCGATTTTGGATTGCTGCCTATCGTTCGACCGATTTTCAACCTGCGTGCCTTCATAAACCAATCCACGGATCGGTTATTGGCACGTTTGACCCTAAAAATAGATTGTGATATCAATCCCAGATAGCTAAATTTGGATTGGATTGATTATTAATTTCGGCCGTTAGACCTCTGAAGTGAGAAGAGAAGAATACGGAGGGTTACATAACGACAAGAAAATTGGACGGAAAGCTCGTACTCGTCTCTCTAACATTGGCGAAACCCGAGAAAGCATGTTAGACGCAGCGTGTTGAATTTCACTTGCGGATTTATGTTAATTTTTTTCCTTGTTAGCGAGTTAGGGCAAGAGAAGAAGACGCTTCTGAGCTTTATTAAAGGTGCTATCATTTGATTAAGTGATGGTGGTCGAGCGGTTACATGTGGGCTTTAGAATCCAATGATAACGGGTTCTATCCTCGGCCCCGCTCCAATGACTTATCATTAGATATGTGCGGTTTTCCATCGCTCCGTGCTTCGGAGGGCACGTTAAGCCGTCAGTCCCGGTTGTTATCGACTGATAGCAGTCGTTAAGCCACGTCAGAGGCCCTCGGGTGGCCTGAAACTAGAGGCTAGCGCAACTTCATAGGTTAAAAGATCATTTATTCTCGAAAAAAAAGAGAACACTGTTAAACATAAATATACATCTGATTCGTCAGGTACATTAAATTGGCATATCCAATGCGTGGGGCTCACTCATTTAACGCATAGTAGGTAGTAAGTTGGCCATTTAATTGATTACCTACTTAACTGTTAGTAGTTAGTACTTATTAATTGTTCGTAACATATTAGGCTACTTCATGCGAAAAACTAACGAAAAATCATGTGACCCCAATCTCATTTCGAAGGTGGTAAACATGATCAGACTAGAATAGGACTGGCTTTCAAAGACTACAGTAACAAACATCCCGATAGGAATTAGGAGACAGATTTTCAACTTGAACGCCGCAGCGGTAGCTTGCCAGGCGGGCACTTTAGTACTTTGCATAGACTCATTTATATAATGTGACTTTAATTAGTAAGGACATGTTGTAGACATAGCTCAACACCTGTGTTTATTCATTTTAAAGGTATTGTATAACAATTGTAATAAACAAGCCGGATCCTCTGTATTATTTATTACCACTAGGTTTTTAACGATGTTTTTTTTTCATCGGAGGCTGAAGCTCAATTTCTACGGTCAGTTGGATTCGAACTCACGCCAGCGGCATGTGATCTGAACACGGGGCCAACCGAGCTACCATCGCTCTAGTCGTTCGGCACCTATTGTAATTTCCTTCGATAAGAAACTTAATCCTGTCCCCGAATCAAACTTAAGTCATTATCCGGTTCCGCGACTTTTGAGTTACAGTCTACAAATCATGTAACCGGGTCAACGGTTACCCACGAGTTGACTCCAAGTTTAAACTCGGGTAATATTATAAAATAATCGTGGGTATCGTACCGTAGCGAGGATGGCACGGGGTACGCGCGGCTTATTAATGGGTACTAATGACTCGTAGGCAAACTTAATGTACCTATGTATATAATGGTACTGTGCTGTATAGAATGACGAGCTAAGTTGTCACTTCTCTACGCACTTTACGTAGGTAGTATAATTAATTATAGTGCGTAGAATAAAGTAGCTGTTACTTGTACAGTAACTTCGTTTACGGTGACTTTTTATTCAGTGTGCCTTGTGTCAGTCAGTTAGTCACAAGATGGCGCTGCTCTTATTCCATTCAATTTCAAGTTTACGCTAACCGGATCGAGCACGTAAAGAAATAAGCATAACTCACACTAGGCACACTGATCTTTTTATGGTGTAGATACCTATTTGAAAACTGTTTCTAGGTATTTAGTAGGTTAAAGTTGGATTTAAATGCAACTAAGATTGGTTTTTAAGTCGAATTGTATCCGCCAAACGGTAAAAGCCGGATTGCAATCAGTTCAAGAACATTGCTATTATGTTCTTTCTTGTTTATAAAACGAAGCCTCACACTAGGATTGATCTGTATCGTGGGTACCGCTTTCAGACATATAATTTCACATACGCATCACACCCAGACCAGAAACAAGCATTTGTGGATCGCACAAATATTTGTTACGGGCGGGAATCGAACTTGCGACACCAGGCGCAGCAGTCCAATTGCTCACTACGCCAAACGTGCCTTCAATATGCATTAATTTAATTTAAAAAAAAACGCTACTTTGCTCAAAGTCACCGATACATTCATTGTCAAAGTCAATTACAACGTAAATAAAATATCGGCAAAGCAATTAGCCCAAGCTATCAAGCTGTAGTGCTCCAACACCGGAAGTGGCGTATCGGCGGCGGATATTACGTTATCTGGCGTCGGATATGGCGCTGGGTCACCCAGGGGATTAGTATAATCGCATTAACCCCATAAAATGGCCTAAATATTAGTATAACCAGACACTACTCTGGGGTATAGGCGTCTTCACATAGAGAGCATCTATGGAAGAAAATAAACAGAAAAGTGTCACCAAAAACAAAGATAAGGTTTTTCCAGTAAATGTATAGATAATGTGTTTGTTGATGTTGTATGTCGTGATGGTTATGTTTTGCAAGACTTAACGCGGGTAGTTGGAAACAACACCTGCCGCTCCGGACGGTGATACCCGCATTCACCAGTCTTCTCGCGACCACGGTCGATGTAACTCGGCCAAAACGTCGAGGTATGTCAGAATTGTATATTTTGTGCACGAATTAGACTCGTTTGTATTTAGTAAATAATATATATTTAAATATTATTAATTACAAGCTGCCCTAGTACTACATACGCTACAATTATGTAGTACTAGTTGGTACCCGCGACTTCGTCTGCGCAGGATTAGTATTTCGAATAGCTATTTTGGCTATAATGGCTTACACATAAGATATAGACACATACTGTGGCGGACTTCTTTGTAGGACTATTTAAGATAAACATTTCCATCATACATCATATATATGTGTAACTCTAGCGGTTTTGGCAGCGCACGCCAGAATAGCTGGCGGATGGTAGATTTTTTCCTTCTTACTTCCTTCCTTGACACTCTTTCCTTGACACTTATCGTCATATTTTGGACAATACACACAATATCTTTATACATTATAGCCTATGTGTTATTCTGATATATAAGCTATATTATCGTAAAGTTTCATTAAAATTCATTCAGTAGTTTTTACGTGAAATAGTAACAAACATCCATCCATCCATTCATACATCCATCCATCCATCCATACTTACAAACTTTCGCATTTATAATATTAAGTAAAATATCGAACGAATTGTGGTTGTAATAACACCCCGTAAAAAGTCGTTGTAATGACAAAAAAGAGGTTATATAGTAAAGTTAAAACACATACAAGCCAATTAACTCTGTTGGTAGTTGTTAGTACTTATCTAAGAGTGATTGCAGTGAGTTCTAGAACTTTCAATTGCTTAGTCCTGCTCGGCAGCGGTTTAGTTTGGGTCATTGAGAGACGTCAGTTTTTAAGTCTCATAATGCTCCATGATCTTCCTGCATGAATCGGTTCATTAGGCCTGAACTTTACAGTAGCTACTCTTGCTTGATGGTCCTATAAAGATATAGGTACTTTGTTTATCTTTTTTCCTTTTCTTAGAGAGCATTATTAAGTTGCACCCTAATCTTATTACAATCTAGCCTTTAACATGGCTAATAAGTAGTTAAATTTTAACTTATTCCTTTAAATTGCCTTTAAATAAGAATGACTGTGTCCAATGGCACTTTTTTATTGTCTCTATTTATTAAGGGGAAGACACTTTTATATTGTGTTCTTTATTGATAGCACATCAACTACATTGTTTTAATTCACAAAAAAAAAGAAAGACGTGTTATCAATGTCTTAATTTTTCTTAAGGCACGTACAGACATCGCGTGGTATGTTTCGCGAACAGTGCGTCGCATAGTTTGTCGCAAGTACCTCGAAATATCTGTACGAGCTCACAGTAAAAATTATAACAAAATAAGGTTGTTAAAATGTTACAAATTTTCTTAAGGATAACTAAACGATATATTAATAACTTCTTCATATAAAAATGAAGTTTATAATAACAAAGAAAATAGCGTCATTTCATCAAAACAACCATCTGTTTACTTGTTCCGCTCCGTGCCAGCTTTTTAATAACCGTCCATTTATCGAAAACAACAACACAGATTTTGTACAGTAAAGCCTGAAGCTTTGTAAGAGCCGAGGTTCCGTATCTGCATTATGTAGATATGGAGGCCATCCAAAAAGAAAGTCTGTGTTTGACACACATGCCCGTAGCCCGTAAGTAGAGCGTTGATGGCAAGACCCTTTTTTGCCTACTAGTTTGCCGCTGTCTGTTTTCTTTTCTAGAAAGTCTATGCTTAAAGTAGGTACAGTTTACACTTCAAAATACAAGAGTGGTATTCCATTCAGTTGTGGTATAATATTTTACTGAACCCTGAAAATCGCATTTACTTCAATATCCACAAGTATCACATTATGTAAGCCATAATGATTATGAATCGTGGCTTACTATGTCGTGGCTTCCATAAGTGAATTACGTCGAAATAGAACATGGTAAGTAGACATTTTTTTGAATTATCCCTTAAAGGTAACAAAAACCTCATTCATAACGAAACTGAACTGAAATTATAAAAAAGACTGCTTCTGACGAAAGTGGAATCTGTCGGATGTGTCCTAAATCAAAAACCTTAATGGTAACAAAAACCTTAAAGGTAACAAAAACCTTAAAGGTAACAAAAACCTTAAAGGTTAATATTATTATTTCAAAACTGTTTAATACTCGTGCCTAGGGAAAATATATATGTGAAACGTGATTTACTGCTTAAAGAATCATCGTTCTTATCGTTCTCATGAGTAGTGTAATTTGGTCATATTCACAGAATACCTACATTAATACCCTAGAAGATGGGATACCTACTCAATTCAAACAAGATAACAGTATCGGAATTTTCTATAACATTTCAGTGTCGCTTCCGTGGACACACAGTTTGAGCTTCCATACATCGGGTGTAATTGGTCACATATCTAGTTTAATCGAAAATATAATATTCTTAAGGGGTACTTAAATACAACAAAGGAAAAAAGAATAGGCTTCCCGAATCAAAACGTATCGGTTGTCGTTTCCAATGACATGGAAAGCCAGAATAACACCGTCGAGCTTGGGCTTGGTTCTCTTTACTAAACCACGAAGATAAGGTCGATTTAATATTATTCTGCTCGGGATCTGGTTCGTTTGTTACTGAGAAATATGTCTCCAAGTGGGTTTCATAATTCTACCTACATTCTTATGCATATTAGTAGAAATTGAACTGTTTACTTTTATAGTTACCAGCAAAGAGACACTGATAATATAAGAATATAATTATTATGTAATTATAAACATAAATACGCCTATTAAAATGATTTTCAGTATTAAAAATGACAATTTATTAGTCATATTAAAATATGGAATCTTGAAAAAAAATGTTGTTCTTCATAAACTTACATACATTATATTATATAAATACTTACCGACAGTCACGCCTCTTTCCTTTTGGGGCAGGCAGAGACTACATCTTTCCACACGCTACGATCCTGACACACGTTATATTGTATGCTTTGGTCACTTTCCTCTTGTACTTACTATATTATCTATATTATTATTGTTGTATAATTTAATGACCCTTTTTACGCTATTAAGGTATGACTAAAAAATCACTATAATATTTCAACAAAGTCACCTTCTTAAACTAGAATCAAAAGCATAACGTAATTTATAGTAATAGCCATAATTATTTTATAAAATATGGCTTAATATAATTTCTGGCACCATTTTAGGCTATTGTGTTGCCATTTCAATAAATTAGAATAAATTTTAATACTCTCGAAGCTTGATTTCAGTTTTGGGTAACAGCTGGTATTATTAGGCCGATTTCACACGGCACCGCGTCGCCGCGCGTTGGCCACTGCGGTACGCAGAAGTGTCAAAGTATTTATTTTTGTATGGTGTAGATAGATTCTCTAAATATGTTTAATGAAATCTACGTGTCTGTTTACCAAGTTTTCATCGGTTAGTTGTAAAACGTACGCCTTTAGGGCGAACCTTCACCTGCGAAAACGGCTCGATGCTTTCGTGGACAAATAAGATAATGTGGTATTCAGTGTTGGTTGCACTAAGATTGTTTACAGAGCGTAGACGGTACAGTGCTGCTGTTAAAGATGGATAGAATATATTAATAACCTTAAGTCCTTACTGAAAAAAAATAAGATAAGTTAAGTTTAGCCACGCGCGTTTACGGCGCGGCGGGTTGCTACGGTTGGTGCCGTGTATGATACACCTACGTACCAAGATTAAAAAAATACTTTTTATGGTCTCTGTGTATGAGCTCTTGTAGGACTTTATGCCAAGATGCATTGATATGATACTGTATTATTATGCCATTATATTTTTTACATAATAGCAATATATATACTACAATAGACTTCAAACGCATTTTATTACTCTGTTCCATTTCCATCGGAGGTTGAATTACAATTCTTAATAGCTAAACGGTCATAACTTCAACTTCAATGAGTAACTACTTGTCATATAAACGATATTCAGTTTACAAGGTCTTTGATTTAAGTGCCGCCGCAGAATAGCTAACAGTACCGTTTACAAAGTGCCATTATGGATTTCAGCAAACGGTATCGTTTACGTGTGTTACGTCAATCCGCTGAATCACGTGGCTTTTGTTGCTATTCAGTTTTGAACTTAAGGCTGAGATGTCACGGTGCGACTGCCTTCCGCACACACCTAAAAAGAGAATCGTGCATGATGTTATTTCTTTTAGAGGGCGCAACGTTCATTTTCAGTGACGTCATAATAATAGCCTATAATCATCGGACGATGAAGACGCTTCCTACGACACCTCATTTATCAAATTATAATTAGTAGTTAAGAAGTTATGAGGGAACAGGATGAACATACATACCGGTCAAACACAGAGCCCTCCGATGGCTTCGCCGTAGTCGGGTAAACAGAGTAGAATAGAACTGATTTTTATTTAACTTACACATATTTAGTTATTTACAAAAAAAGATGACTGTAATAATATATTTTCACGGATGTATTGGATGTATCATTGATCAGCCGGGTAAAATCATAATGCTACTTCCTACTATATATATATATATATATAATATTATAAACGCGAAAGTTTGTCTGTATGGATGGATGTTTGTTACTCTTTCACGCAAAAACTACTGAATGGATTTTGATGAAACTTCACAATAATATAGCTTATACATCAGAATAACACATAGGCTACAATTCATAAAGATATATCGTATATTATCCAAACGCGGGTGAAACCGCGGGGCGCAGCTAGTACCTTTATAAAACTTTATCCGTCTCACCACAAAAGATTTAAGCTAGAGTTAACAGATATAAAGTCGTAATATTATATCCGCAAATACGCATCTAGCCATCGCTTTTTATAACCTGATAACAAATTCACAAGTAAAATAATTAGGAATGCCAGGATTGAGTAAGAAAACGAGAGTGTTAGACGCCGATTTTGTGAAACGAAATTTTAGAAATATCTGTTGAACTCTGGTCTAAACTTTTGTGATAAGACGGTAGACCTGATTAGGTACTATTAAACAAAATGGTCAAGGTCAGCTGAAGGGTGTTGCTCATACAGTTAGGGTGTCACTTAAGGTATGGTGTTAGCTTACAATATAATGCAGGACGTCCAAAGTCCAAAGTCTAGAACTCTCTGAAGCTTCTATAATCATTAAACCTAATTTATTCGTATCGGCGGCAACCTTATTTTCCGAAGGTCAACATTTGACTGTCCCTCGGATGTTCGTATTGATTCGGAATCAATAGCGAGACTTTATTCCCATAGTATTTATTGAAATCTACAGATATAGCACAGGATACCTATATTAATACTAGAAGACACGGCCACGCGTTGCTGTGGCTAATGTTTTTGTTATTGCGACTAAAAATTGAGATGTAAGCTATCCTATCTTTCAAGTTAGATCAAACTGCACACGGTGTGCAAAAAGTAGTTTAGGAGTCCATCGCAGACAAACAACGTGATAGGGTATAGTTAAAACGCGCCTTCTACGGTAACTTAAAATAACGGGTTCCATTACCAATGATGGCGGTTAGCAGATTGCGAACCGTGAGCAGCGGGTTTGAATAAATTATTAATGTCTATAACATTTGGATACTTCATAATTCCGTTTTTGCAATTTGGCAACGTAATCCTTACAGCACAAAGGTTGACATCACAACACCAACGTCTCTGTCCGTGAAAACGTGTCCAACAAAAAATAACTGACAAATTGACTGTATAGTTATGGAAATTATTAATATACCGACGCGACGAGGGCGCGCGACGAAAACACTTGCAAGATTATGAAAGTTTCGAATGACTAGCTATTATTTTTCTTTCTAATTGTAATTACTATACACGTAGGTTCGCTGATGTTATGAAAAGAACCTGTTCACTCGTGACTAGAAGACTAGAATAAATTTACTCGCTTTCATTGGTGCCCAATTCAGTAATGTAAGAACGTAAGATATAAGGTTCTTTGGTAGCGCATAGCTGAATGTATATATTTGAAAGCTGTCTATAAAAAGATTGAACGCACCTGCTGCTTTGTAGGTCAATGTAGGTGGTCTCCATATTCCTGAAATAGGTTTTACGAAAATAAGAAAGGATTTTCTTTCGCTTTCTAAAGATACGTCTAATCTTCTTGAAGGATTTTGAGAATTTCATTAGATATCTCTTTAATGTTATAGGCTTGCTTTTTTAAGTTTTAAAAGTAGTCATGGTAGGAGACCAGGCAAGAGACGATAGGACAAGCTTGACATTCTACTAATATAATTAAGGTGAATGTTTGCAAGTGTGTTTGTATGTTTGTTACTTCTTCACGCTCAACGGCTGGACCCTTTCCTTTATATTTTGAAAAAAGAAAATGTTCCCGTCCACACAGGTGAGACTGCGGGGCGCAGCTAGTCATTGATAAAAATTGCTACAGGATATCAAAACATTTAAAACTAGGGGGAAACTTTCTCCCAGCAGTGGGACAGTTATGGCAACAAGAAGAAATACAAATTGTGAACAGTGAGTTGGCATGTCTACGCGCCATAATGAGGGTCGCTCTTAGGTTAGAACCCAAGTGAGTATAATTGGAAACGCGCCAAAGGACGAAAGTAAATCGACACGGAACGACGTCGACGGATCGAACTCTATTCCACTGTACTTTGATATTCGAAACTCAAACTGTGTTTCCATTTGCTGAAAACACCTTTGTATCAAGTTAAGATACTCATCGGTGTCGGTGATTGCCTAGCAGGAGAACGTCCACCTTCTAAGCAGAGGGCTGCAAGTTCGCGGGCACGTACCAATGTGTTTCTCGTAACTTTTTGGTGAAGGAAAACATTGACGGAAACCTACATGCTCGTGAATTTCAGAGGTACGTGTACCATCAGCACACAACATCTAACAAACAAAAAACATCTCCAAATTGTTTGAGTCTCAGTTATGAAGCCGAAACATCCAGCTAATTTTACTAAAATCCTACCAGTGCTTGTTTTAGAAATACTAGATTTATTTACATTTGAAACGGAATATCTTCGTGCATTTATATGCCAACGATGGAATAACAGTATAGCTACATACAGTGTACAGAGTAACGTATCTATTTCTATTCTCTTCAGGTGTTTCCATTCTTCTATGAATCACTTACCTACTCGCTTCATACTATTGCTCAAACCCGAGGTTTCAAAGCTTGTTACAGTCGAGTGGTACTTTAAACGAATTGCTTAGAACCCTAAGCTTGTGAAGGGTCGAAGGGTAGAGAATATTTTTGTGAGAAAGTACGCGAAGGCGATTACTGCGAATAAAATTATTGTTCAGTTCGGTGATCTACGTTTATCTTCAAATATGAACTAGTTTTACAATTCCATCCATATAAAGCCTTCGCCGTGTCTGGTTGTTTGTTTGCTCTAATTTCAGAAGTTACCGTGGTGATTTCATTTATATTTGCAGGATCACCTTTAAATAACCTAATTTTATCGATAGTAAATTACTATTTTTTTACCATTTTAGGCTCACTTACTCGAAATGTTTTCCATAATGGCAGTTGCAACTAAGTGCCAAAAAAAATTCATTTGATATTTCTTCGTCTAGTACGTAGTTTAGGAATAAATTAGTCTTGAATTACTTTGCGAACAACTTTTATGCGTTTTGCTCCTTAGCTCCTCCATATCTATTCACGTTTCTAATTACCTACTAATTTTATCTATGAGCTTAAATGAATAATCAATGGAACTATATTACACATTGTAAGTAGAATTCGTTGCATGTCGAAGCTGCGTGCTCGGTGCCAGCACACAATGCAGCACATTTTTTAAACGGTAGCAGGTAGGTACAGGTTAAAAACGTTGGCAAAATAGGACAGTGACTTCTCGTGACACAGTTTTTGATAAATGTGAGTCACTGATGGTAAGTTGCTAATAAAATCCACAGACATACAAGAGGATGCAGACCAGGCATAACATAACAGATATCTATTGAAGCCCGAAAGTAAATTTAATGTCATCCAGACAGGGCTGAACTAAGGCTGATAAGACAAAAGTGACTATGCGATCATAACAAAGGCTAAAATTCGTGCTGAATCCGACCTTATATTTGAATACCAGCGCCACTCACCAATTTAATTCAATATGTCTGTTTCCTCTTATGTCTGTGATAAAAACCAACAACAATATGGGTTTTTTTATATCCCGACTATCGCCTGAACTGAAAGAGAAGCTGAAATTAAATGCTGATGCCTTCGCTCCGCGTGAATTTCACATTATTAATTCATGTTTCTAAAGCGTGTTTGGCTCTTCTCAGTTTCACCCGCATACGGGTTTGTATTCTAATTAATTAATATTGTATCGTTGGATGTTAATGTGAATTAATTATTAATTAAACAATTAATAACCTAAATCCAGTTGAGCTACTTATCCACCATTACAGAGCAGTTTTGGATAAGGTACAAGTTACACCTCACAAATTATTATTTTGCAAAATAATGTAATACAAAACAATATCGATTTAATTTAGCTCTAGTTTATAATTTTTTATGACGCAAGATGTTCGGTTTCATTCAGATAATATGAATTCCAATAGATCAGACAATAGAACTGACTTTTGTATGAAGCATTCTAGTAAAATCTTGATGAATAATATGTACCAACATTGGATTTTACACCTCTTTATGAGGAGGCAAATTAATTTCCCGTGTTTCGCGGGTAATCCTGTTTATTTGGTAGAGCGCGTTTTGCTCCTCCTCCCTTTTATATGGCAAAGCAAATAATTCCCCCGAAACGTTATTTGGCGTGTGACAGCGCACGTAACATTATAATGTTAAGGGAAGCAAAAATAATTATTTTCTGCTATTTGCTTCTGATAATGGTGGTTCGGTCCAGAATGGAGAGTTGATTGTGTTTGTTTTTACTTTGTTTACTTGCTTTTGTAAGCAAATGGCGTTGAAAATGATTATATAGATTATCCACGATAACATGACACGCATACTAAAAAGTATAAGTAAAGCGAACAGAAAAGTAGAGCATAAAACTAAAACCTAAGTATATCGGTTTTGAGGAATCCAGCTTTTTTACTTACTAGGCTAGTATTTTAACCACTATCTCTGTCTCTTCATCCAAAGGTTATCTAGGCAGTAAGGCAGCCCTTTATACTTTAACTTATCATGTGTTTATTTGTATACTTTTTTTTGTATGTCTTGGAGTGCAATAAGGAGTTGTTATCTTTTCTTATCTTAAGCAATGATATAATAGATAGATCAGCAAATACATAACCTGTCGTTTGCTTTACCGCAGTCGCGTAAAACCCCCCTAACCTGAGGATAGCAACAGTGTACCGACATCGTTTCAAACGTTTACAATCGTCACTGGAAACTATTAAGTTTTTTTTTGTAATGGCCAAACCACACGCTCTCTCGTCTCGAAGGCGCCGCGCACTGCGGAATACTAACCACGCATGCGTTGAAACCCACACAATAAAAGTAACCATAACCGTCTGAACATAAAGCTCATTTCAGCGTACACCATGTTTCCAAGTTTGACGTTGGTAAAGTGAATCGAAAAAGAACTTTATGACGAATGGCGTTGGGCGTGTTTTGTCTTGAACTGAATGTGTCGCTGCAAACGATTCAGGAATAAATTGTGATTGAAAACATGGTTTCGAGGAAGTGTGGCTTTGGAGGTGTTGTAAGGCATTATTGTTGCGGTAGCCGTAATTTTTTGGAAGGTCCGTAATTTTCAGGTAAAACTATAAAAAATAAATAAACGATATTCAGTAAAAACAAGAGTCACTGATAAAGTAATAAACATTACGTTTTTTTAGTTGCGACAGAATTTCAGTCGCAACTATTTGTCCAATGTAAAGGTTTTGTCCAGTGGAGCTTACAAATAAATGTAATAATTCAATAGAGATAAACTTCAAATATTACTCGTACATTAGTCATAGTAGTACAACCGAATGATTATAACGATACATGACACATATAAGAAGTCCGACTATATTCTTGTAGGAACAAAGTCGGAAAATTAAATAAAAAAAAAAATAAGCAAATAAACAAAGAACAAAAATACAAACGATGAGAACAACAATTATTGTTCCTCCATTTGAGATGTGTCCCTTGTTCTAGTTGGTATTTGATAAATACGTGGCGGCCTGTTGCTCTTATACGAACAGTATGATTTTTATGTATAAATTATGTGGTATGAAAATTTATAGATAGATGGGTGGATGGATCGATAGATGGATGGATAGATGTATAAATGGATAGATGGATGGTTGTTTTATTTGATTGGTTGTGAAAAGTATATATTTCAAAGAAAGTGTAGGTACTTCTTTTGTTTCCGCTAAGAGTAGCATTTCATAAATATGTAACGGCCTGTTGCTCACGTACGAGCTCTTATGATTTTGATTGTTTATGTTAATTAAAAAACTCTTGTCGAACACTGAAATTTGTTTTAGTATAAAAACGTCTTCGCACTTGTGTATTATTTTTAATTCTTTGTAATATTAAAATGGGATTTAATAAAGTGGAAAAAATTAGAACAGTAAAAATGAAATACTTTATACATGGAACATTAAGAAAAGTCAAAAGTAGTAAATAGTAACAATAGTTATTATTCAACCAGTAAAGGTAGTTAAAAATCAGATCAAACTGAAAACTGTAAAACCTAATTCCCAAACCTACATTAATGTAAATAGTTACGAGTATATCTCATTACTAGAAAACTCTCTTTTTCAGAGTCTCGTGCCGTGACTTATACACACTTTAAATCTGTTTTATGTTGTCTTAAGGTGGACCTCAAAGTTTTTTCTAGTCTGTGGTACAACTAGTCTCAAACAACTTTAAACTCTAAGGGCACATAATTTTTGTGAACCAGAGAATATTTATGACCCGTGTTTTGATTGGCCATGTTAGGCCATGGTCCTCATGGTTTTTTATTCTATGGACACAGGAAATCCTAGCTATATCTATGCTCGTCTATCTACGCTCGGGTTATTATTATTATAACATCTTACTGTTATTATGAACATTCAGGAGTTGCACAATCTTGCTTCGCGCGTAATTCACGGAACGTTAAAAGTTTATCACAGTGTTGGAATTAGTCTAAGACGTTAGGGCAAGTGGGGTAAGTAGGTATTTCTCATGCAACCCGAGCCTACGGCCCATGCCCAAGCGTACCAATACGTCCCATCATTTGCCTTTACGCGTCGTACGTGTAGATATTTGCAGACAAAATAAAAGGAACTTTTACACGTGAGCTTGAGAGACACGCAAGTGGGTTTGCTGAAGAGATATCTCAGATTTTTACACCGTAATTTTCTTTTGTCTTTTTTCTTCTGTTCAAAGCTGTGACGGTGACGTTTTGAGATTATAATATAATTGGACATACCAACAAACATTTTGCGGTGGAACCCTAGCTCCGGTCTAGTATCTAATATCTAACCAAAGGGCGACAAGCGAAAAAAAAAATCAGGAGTAGTCCCTCAAAGCCATATCCTTTTTATGCTCAGCATTTTGTTTGCCAACTTCGACCACATCATAACGTCTTAACCAGGTGATTTTTTATTTTATTTTATTTCTTGTCAACCCTTAATTAGTACCCTTGTCATTGTGTACAAATACAAAGACTATTTAAAATTCATGCCCTGGATACCCGTCGGCTATGTCATGAATTTAAAATGATTATATACTAATATATTATTGTCTACCTATCTATTCCGAGTGATTTGGTGACAGGCTTGATAGTAGTATAATATGTTATGTGCACTACTTATTGTATGGCCATTGTTCAGCTTCGAAGAATTTCTCGAAACACATCACTAGAGTGTGAGAATAAAAACTAGCTGACTACGCTGCTACGCCACTAAGCACCTACGCTGCTACGCTGCTAAGCACCTACGATAGCTACGCTGCTACGTCCCTGGAAATAGGAAGTACGGCTGTTGGGATCCGCAGAAGCTAAACATTTCCAAACTTTATATAATTTATCCTGTTATGCATTTTAAATCTAAAAATATGCCTATTTATTAAAATTTGCATACGTGTGAATAAGTTTGGACAGTTAACGTGAGAATTTTTTCCTGATTATATCAAATCAAACCATATTTTATGGAATAAAATAATGTTAGGCATTTCGAAACAATTCCTAGATCCGTGACTCCGTGCAATAAGTACGGGGAACCATGGAATTCCCATGTCAGTTGCTAATGGCATCTAATTATACTTGGAAAGTAACCGATTGAATCGTTAACGAATCTAACCAGGTTTTCCGCTATATAATTAACATACAATATCCAAAGAAAAACAACTGATTGTCCAATAATGTGGAGTAATGGTCAAAGGCTACCTTGTAGAAGAAAAATATTATTTTAAGATGCACTTATCTAAGAATCGATTTAATTATATTTTTTTTGCTACACGTAATTAATTGAGTGATTACAGATTCGTAACTTAACTATAGATAACAATAATGATGATAATATCCTTTTCAAAGAAAGTAGGAGCCATTAGCAAAAATAAATAGGTGTTTTGAAATGTCGGTGGTTTTTTTACCAAGAAGACTGCTAACAACCGGCTAAGCGATTTATAATGTAGCCCCGCGGGTGCTATTCCAACTTGGCTGTTTTCTAGCATTCATCATGCGATTTGACGCAGTAAATCTGTTTGGAATTGAATTAAGTTGAATATTCTTGGGAGTCATTTAATAGAATATGGAAAGTATAGAAAAATTACTGTTCCCCGGGTCTTCGTCCGTGATTAGACCGCGAAATGTGTCATATGTCCGATATCTCCAAGTTTGAATCTATCTGTATGCCAAATTTTATTGATGGATATGGATGGCTATGAATGGATATGGATGGATATGAATGGATATGGATGGCTATGAATGGATATGGATGGCTATGAATGGATATGGATGTAGCTTTTTTATTTGAATTTTACTTCTTATATACCACGTGGCGATGTTGTCAGCACGGGTTACGCTGCCAATGTAGCAACTTCTGCCAGTGTTACTATCTCCGTCCCAATCAGTACGGGACTTAATAATCATTTTTGCTGGTGATAAGATTTCACGAAGGTCAAAAAGTTTGTTCCTACAATTGTAGGTTTATTTCTCGTCGTATTTTCCGTCCACTGGATGTTGACAGGCCATTATGCAAAGTTCGAGAAGCGCGCCATTTGCTATTCACAGCTTCTTCGAATGAATAAACATAGTATCTCTATTGTATGAGTTTTCTCATCTTATGGAAAACACTTTCGTTGAGGAAATATTTTTAACGGTTTTTATAAATAACGTATTCTGTACTCATACTGATTCAAATGTGCCCAAGCACCTTCAACTTGTAAGTCAGTCTCTATCATCAGATGAGCTTATATATATCATTATTATTATATATAATTTTAGGTTAAGAACCAAATTTGAGACCAAATTGAATTTATAAGACTTTACCTATTACACACACAATGACACACACCTCTCTTATACGATCTAGAAAACAATTATTTTACAGCTTGTATGTATAACATTCATGTAATTGTAGTACATTCTTTAGATACCACAACGAACATACTTAGAGCTAAATGGAACGGACGCAGCGGAAGCTGCCATCTAGAGGGTAAAGACCATCATTACAATGTGGAATGTGATACGACACGATAAGTTCCTTTTAGGGTGACAGGAAGGATGCTGCGTGCTGTACAGTGTCCACCGTAGTTTAGTGACATATTTACTAAGTCGTGACGTAGACTGTTTCCTGCCTAGATTACATAACTACCGGCATTACTAACTGGGACACGATATTTTGACAAAAAATAGTAAAATAATATACACAATTACACACTGAAACTTGACACCGGTTACATAAATAAACAAATATAGTGAAACCAAAGAATATACATGTTTATAATTACTACCATTAGAATTCAATTCCATATACCATATAATACAGAATAATGCATGTTAAATTTCTGTTGGATAGTTATAAATAAGTTTCCTGTTTCAGAACACAAATAAATATTATGTTTTCTTACGCTGTTTGCAACTCTATTGCTTACTTTTCCTATCTTTGGCAAATTCAATATTTATGCCCATAAAACTTATCGCTTACTGAATACCTAATATCCAATCCTGCTACAGATAAAGTCATGAGCACTTGACCCCACCGGCACCGATAAACAAGCCTCAAATATGGCTTAGAGGTGAAATTAACGAAACCTTCCGCAGTCCAACAATTCCATTTTCTTCTTCATTCAATTTTCATCTCTACTTTTATGGAAATAAAATCCAAAAGAAGTTGGCTTCAAATTGAATTTTCTTCAATTACGAAAAGCATACAACTCCAGAACCTTATCACAACAACGTTTGATGTTTTCCTTCAGTATTTGAAGTGGTGAAAATGTTTTTCATTGCGGTAAGGTTGGAAATTGTTCGGGTATTTATGTGAGCTCTACACGGTTAATATCACGTTTCTAAAATTATTTTTTTAAGTGCGTGTGGCACGCATACTGTCGCTAAATATGAGGGAAGTAAATCAATGCAGTGTGCAGTTCGGCTTAGTTTAGTAGCTTGGAATTTAGGATTATCAAAACTCACTAAATATTTGGGGTAACGATGCTAATAGCGTCTCACTTTACTAGGTACTATAGCAGGGAATGTGGTTTCATTTGTAAAGTGACGACTTGACTGGTTAAGGTTACAAAGCTAATAAATACGTTTGGACTGATTAGTGTTAAATTAATTAGAAGAAAACGCAACACCATTACGCGTTCATATAAATAAAACAGATTCTGGATGTTAATTAGTATTTAAACGGGTCTAACTCGCGCACAAACTAATATCACAATATATAATTTTGCCACAAATTATATATTTTGATATTAGTAATTTTGCAAGACCAAACGCGGGTAGTTGGAAACAACACCTGCCGCTCCGGACGGTGACACCCGCATTCTCCAGTCTTCTCGTGACCACGGTCGATGTAACTCGGCCGAAACGTCGAGGTATGGCAAAATTATATATTTTGATATTAGTTTGTGCGCGAATTAGACCCGTTTAAATACTACTTAACGTGTATTCAGTTCGCGAAAGTTTAAGATTCTGGATATTGCTTCAAGGATAATATACATACTACATCAAAGGAAAAAAATGCCAGCCACCATTTATGCATTAAATGCCCTGCTTACAAAAATACCTATAGATATACCTATATGCCTTATTCAATAGCCAGAGTATTTCGTTGACTGCAAGGTAAACGCCTAAGATAGTTGTGCTCAATATATGAAAGGCATTACATCCTATTATTTCAGAGCTCCAACAAAGATAATGTCAGTATTAACAATTGCCTGGTGAATTATTAATGAAATGTTAACAAGAAGGATTGAATTTAGATTAGAGCAATAGAGAAAGAGCGGCTATTACCCACTGATAACTAACATGATTCTATAAGTATGTGATAAATTTGAAGAGTAATTTAATGAATCTCCGATATCGGTAAAAGTGCATAAATATAAAACACCGACAATAAGTCAAATATCACCGAACAGCCACCATACATTTGCTGACCGCACCCAAAGTTTTGATGTGATCCATCAAGAGACATAAGTGACTAAAAACGGTACCGCAAGTCATATTACTGTAAGCATTAAACTTAAACATAGCGATTAGGCTAGAAGACGATGTAAGAATGAGAAGGAAAATTGTATATTGAACGAGTTAGAAGAGTAAACGGATAAAACGAAGAAGTGGAACGTAAGGAAACTGTGTGAAAGAGATGTATAGATTTAAAATATAGCATGAATGAAAGAGGAAGTAAAGATGAAACAGAATGACAGAGATAGATAAAACAAATGTGATAGGATAGAAAGAAATAGAAATAAACAATTAATATGGCGAACGTCTTACGTTTTATTCACAAGCCCTTACATGGCGCTACGACAAAAAAATTTTAACTTTGTATCAAAATACGTCTAATTTTGTGAAAAAGTTAATTTGTGTACGTTATACACAACATATGTCAAGATTTTCAGGTATTATCTTACAGATTAATCATATCGTGAAGAAGATTGAAACGGATAGCATAAAGGTTTCACCCCAGATCAAACATGGAATCGACTCGAGAGGAAGATTTAGAAAAGTTCACAGTACAACAACTAAAGGAAGAATTACGATTTAGAATTTTAAGCTTAGCTGGAGTAAAACAAGATTTAGTCAAAAGATTAATAAAAGACAATTACAAAAAACACGAGGAAAATCTAATGGAAGTGTACAAGGAAGAAAAATCAAAAAGAATGTCACAACAGCAAGAGCTAGAAGATATGAAAAGTCAACTACAACAAATAAAAAGTGATAAGGAAAATCTAAATGCATCAGGTATGTCAACCACACCAATAAATTCGAATGATGTCATCACACAAATACTTCAAACACAAACAGAATTAATGAAACAAATAGCACTTAATAATTCAAACACTCAAGTTCCCCCTACATTCCAAGTGTTTAGTACAGCCGACACAAGTCAGGCAATACCCATATTCAGTGGAAAAAAGTATGAAAATGCAGTAGAATGGACCAAACAGGTAGACAGAATATCGACATTGGCAAATTGGTCAGATAATTTGTCCATGGTAAATGCATCAATGAGGCTAAGAGGTCAAGCAAGCGACTGGCAAAAGGCCATAGGAAAAAACATATATTCATGGCTAGAATGGAAAATCAAACTAATTGAAAGATTCAGTATCAAAATGTCATTTGCAGAGTTCATTACATTTCAAAGTAAAAGAATACTACGTCCAACAGAAACCTTGTCTGAATATATTTATAATAAAAATGCACTGTTTGAAAAGTCGCCAACTATGATTCCAGAACAAGATAAAGTTTCCCTTATTTTAGAAGGCATTATAGATCGACAATGGGCCGTTCCATTGGCAACGCACTGCTGTAAGTCAGTAGACCAGCTACTCAATCATGCGTCAGCACTAGATCAGATCAGGAAAGTATCATTCATCACGAGCAACAACAGACAAGTAAGTGACAATGTCAAGAATAATAACTCACAAGAGAAACAAAGTACATATTGTAGTAGATTTATTCCAAAATTTAACCCAGAGAAACATAACGAACAAGAACAAACATGTTATCGTTGCAAACAAAAAGGCCATGTTTCATATAATTGCAAAGTGCAACTCACAGCTTCAACATCAACAAACAATATAAGAAGCGATCAAAAGCAAGTAGAATTCGGCAAGGAAGGCAAAAATACATGCAACAAACCTTCAGCAAACTTTGAAAATAGAGATAACAGTAGTAAAAATCAAGTTCATTGCATACAACCAGAGATACCAAACGTAACATTGATTCCAGTAACAATAAATGAAACAATGGAAGTTCAGGGACTACCAGATTCAGGCTCAGTGATCACAATTATTGATAAAAGTATATTACCAGATGATACACAAGTATACCCATGGCAAAAAGGAAATTATAAAGTTGCAGGAAATGATTTAACTCCATTAGGATGGATGTCAGCAAGATTGCAGATAGGAAAAATAGATTATATTATGCCACAAGTAGCAATATGTGAAAACCTACCGGTACCAATGATCTTAGGAAAAGATTGGCAATTAGCAGTATATGCTCGCATTATACATGAACCCGATGGTAAAATATGCATAATTACACCGACACATACAGAATATTTCCCAAGCATAATAAGAACAGGAAAATCAGTTTCATGTTGTATCAGAGAGAAAGTAATTGCACCAACAATTAATGAAAATGACATAAGAAAAGTAGAACAATTAGTCACAGAATATCAAGATATTTTCAAAAATGATGAAAATGATATAGGTAAATTTCCAGATTTTGAGTTGGAAATAAAATTGAAACATGACAAACCAATAAGTTGTAAACCATATAGATTACCACAACCAGAACGTCAATATTTGAAAGAAACAGTTGAAAAATGGTTAGAACAGAAAATATGTCAATTATCAAGTTCCCCATATGCAGCACCAATGTTTGTAGTACAACAACCGTTCCATGAAACTACTCCATACAGACCAGTAGTAGACTACTCAAAGACAATAAACCCGATTACCATTTTGGATATTCAACCTATAGAAAGAATGGACGATATCATACAAACAATATCACAATTTAAATTGAAGTTTAAATTAGATATTTATCATGCATATCACAACATATGTATAAAACAAGAAGATGTTTTCAAGACTGCAGTTATAACACAAGATTATCATATAGAATTTCTGAGAGTAATGTTTGGTTTAGTCGGAGGACCAGCAATCATGTCAAAAGTTGTAAACACCACCTATGGTAACCTATATAATGAAGGTGTAAGAGTATATTTCGATGATATTTCTGGAGGAGCAGACTCCATCGACAAATTATTGATAATATTGAAAAAAATATTTGATTTAACAAGAGAGAAAAAAATTAAATTAAACAAAGAAAAATGTACATTCATCGACACAGAAATACCATTATTTGGAAGATTAATTGGATTTCAACAAGAACGCACTGATCCAAAGCGTACAGTAGCAGTTAAACAGTATGAAACATTGAAAACATTGTCAGAAGTACGTTCATTTTTAGGATTTTCAGGAACTTTCAGAAAGTACATTAAAAACTATGCTTCTATAGCAAAGCCATTACAAAACATTTTGAAAAAGGACAAGTCAAAAATGAATAAATGTAAACAAGAAGGTAAAAATAAGAAAATAGAACTCACAACTGAACAGTTACAGTCATTCAATAGTTTAAAAAAATGTATAACATCTACACCAATTTTGTCAAATTTTCAACAAGATTCAGAAACAATTGTTGAGACAGACAGCAGTCATAAAGGTTTGGGTGCATGTTTATTACAAATACAAGACGGTGAGAAGAAGGTCATAGAATATGCAAGCAGAAGTTTAAAAGATGCAGAAAACCGATACCACATAAATGAACTAGAAGTAACAGCGGTACATTGGGCAATCGTTCACAAGTTCAGAATGTATTTACTTGGTAACAAGTTCACATTAATAACAGATAGTTACTCAACAGCATATACGAGTATAATAAACAAAGCAAAGTTTAACAGAAAATTCGCAAGATATGTCATAGATTTAGCTCCATTTGAGTTTACACCTATACACAGACCAGGAAGTCAAAATCAGATAGCAGACCATCTATCAAGGTACCCATTAAATGAAGTATGTCTTATGGTAATAAGTAGCAATACAGAAAAGTTGAAACTAGCTCAAAGCAAAGACCCATTTGTTCAGCAAATATGTAAAAAATTACAACAAGAACCAAATTCACAGCACTTGAAGCAGATCAATGAATCATTCAAAATGCAAGACAATATATTGATACATATAAACAAAGGACAGTTGCAAAATGAAGAAAAAATTGTAGTCCCACAAAGCTTACGATCAAGTATAATTAAAATAGCACATGATGAAAATGGACATTTAGAATATGAAACAACATTAAACAAAGTTAAAAGTAAATACTGGTGGAAAACAATGAGACAAGACATAAAAAGTTATACAAAGGCATGTATAACTTGTGCAAAGATAAATAGACGTACAAAATTTGCATATGGTGAAATGGGACAACGACCAATACCAGAAACTCCAATGCAAGTAATATCATCAGACCACATAGTAGCATTACCACAAACAACGTCAGGAAATACATACATACTTGTACACATAGATCATGCCACAAGATATATATTTGCAAAGCCAACATGTTCTCTCTCAGCACAAGATGTTATTGAGACTATTGAAAATGATATAATTTATGTGTATGGTCCACCTTTGACATACATATCAGATAGTGCTCCATGTTTTACAAGTCAAGTAACACAGAACTTTTTCTCAAAGTATGGTATTGAAAGTATAACAACAACACCATACACACCGCAAAGCAATGGATTAGTCGAAAGGGCAAATGCAACAATAATGTCAACACTTACAAAGTATGCATTAGAAAACAAACAAGAATGGGACAAATTATTACCAAAAGCAGTGTTAGCTATAAACACTTCAGTGCAGAAGACAACAAAGTATTCACCCTTTTATCTATTATTTGGATTTCAACCAAGAATACCACCCAATGAAATAAAGTTTGGAACAATTATTGAAGATATGGAACGAAGCCATCAACTAGATTTTTTATCAGAAGCAAGAAAACAAGCATTACTAAATATCAACGAAGTACATGAGTATAATAAAGCCAGATTTGATTTAAGACGAATTCAAGACACATTTCAAGCAGATGATTATGTTTTATATGATTGGCACAAACCAACAGACACAAAACTAACCCCAAGATATAAAGGTCCATTTAAAATAATAAGAAAAGTTGGTTCGGTTTGTTACGAGATTCAAGATGTTAACAAGCCAACAGTGAAGAAAATAGTACATGTACAATTTTTGAAACCAATAATGTCACCTCACAAATTAGATTCTTTTCCAGCAATTTCAGATAACCATTACAATCAAGTATGTAGTGATCAAGAAGATGACCCCATGGATAATGATAGTAACAACCAACCAGATGATAATAATGATGATAACAGCGATAACACTCCAAACCAAGACAGAAGATACTACACAACCCAAAAAGGACGTGTAATTAAATTACCCAACTATAAACAATATTATTAACTATTTCTTTATATTTTGGCTATGTCATTTATGGACACTCATAGGTAAAGTTATTAATATGTAAGTAAAATAAGTTAGTTTTAAAACATAAGTTTAAAACCATTTATTAAGGTTTAATAAGAATTGCAAAGCCCACTCATATTCATGGTAAGCATTCTATGTAAACAATTAAAACATACTAAATATCATTATATAATTAATTAATGTAAGTAATCTTAGTTTAAAGTCAAGTAAATTAAGGTTCAATAGTAAAATAGTACCTATAGTATAATTTATTTTTCACACTAAGAAGCAGTTTCAGAAAATAGGTATAGTTAATATTCTTTATAATCTTAAGTTAAAATCCTACCTACAGGCTAACATTGTTATCAAAGTATAAGAAAACAAAAATTGATCGAAAACTAGTAAAATTTAAATGATAAAATATTATGGAACATAAAATAAAACAAATAAATTGTTAATTAGGAATAAACTTTATTACAATCAAAAGATCACAATGTAAAGCTAGCTTTCTGACATTTAATATTAAATAAGTTCATACAGGTAAAGACTTAATAAGTAAAACAATTTGTAAAGTAAGAACAAGATTGTAATAAATAAAAGCAAAACGTTGTAGTACATACCTACCTAATAAATGTAATTATGTAAGTAAGTTCAATAAAAGTAGTATCAGCATAATTATTGTAAAAATACCTAAGTAACTTTGAGAGTATGAAAGTAGATTACATTCAGTTTTTATTATTTTTGGGAAGTAATATATACCTATTGTAAGCTTAAGTAAATAACCAATATTGTTTAAAACTGTAAGTACCAAAAGAACATGTAAGCATTAGTGAAATCTACAATTGTAGTTCCCTTCAGTCATACAATTGTAAATTTCAAAGGGCATGTAAGCATTAAACTTAAACATAGCGATTAGGCTAGAAGACGATGTAAGAATGAGAAGGAAAATTGTATATTGAACGAGTTAGAAGAGTAAACGGATAAAACGAAGAAGTGGAACGTAAGGAAACTGTGTGAAAGAGATGTATAGATTTAAAATATAGCATGAATGAAAGAGGAAGTAAAGATGAAACAGAATGACAGAGATAGATAAAACAAATGTGATAGGATAGAAAGAAATAGAAATAAACAATTAATATGGCGAACGTCTTACGTTTTATTCACAAGCCCTTACATTACTATGACGCCACAAATTGTACTTGTCTACGCATACCTCAGATTAATATTCCAATAGATATGACATTTAACTCAAGATCCGGGGAAGAAAAGAGACAAGTGTATACAAATAGACAAAGGAGTAAGTAGGATAGTACGATGATGTTTTGTTTTTGTCGGCGTATGCACTAATTTATTGCTGTGCTGCAGAAGCAAACCAATTTTGACATTATAGAATGTCGTACAAATGATTGGAGCACCACCTCAATAACGTGTATAAAATTTATTCGATTTATATATTGCAAAAGAGTCGCAGGCAACCGGTGGATGCAAGTGGCAAATTGTCGTTCGATGTGGCGGTCTAAGGGGTAGGCCTATGTTCAGCAGTGTACGTCTTCAGGCTGATGATGATGATGATATATTGCAGCAAAGGTGTGTCTCTTTCGGGTATACGCTATTGTCAAGTCTATTTCTTAATACTACATCAGAATCTATGACGCGTACATAGTCGCAGACAAAAAGTAGTATTGAAATACAAACGCAAACGAGACAGGTAAACGTTAAATTTGGCACTGGGTCAATCAATACACATGATGTCAGTTCCCAATATATCTTGAAGTCGTTATATCTAATGCATATTATATTCAATACCGAACGTAATAAAACACGAATTCTATCCTACGTTTACAGCAAAATATTTGAATATTGGCATTCCTTGGGCCGCCATAGAACGAAGGCTTCTACAATTTGAATGAGCTTATTATTATTCAGAAAAAGCCTGCACTTACTACATTGCTGTTAATATTATACCTATTAAGAATTAATCTGGCAGACTGAAAAATTACCTGTCTGCGAGGATGTCAAAATCGGTTTTATTATCTCGGTATATTAGTTTCTACATTATAATACCTACTCCAATTCATTTCAATTATAATACAAACCACTGAACCGAATGCTGCCTACGATTTCATTATTCTATTCTTTATTGTTTGAGAGCGTAGAATCCCGTTATAATAATAATAATTAGATCCATTAGTCTAAATAACATTTAAATCCTTCTAGTAGAATTCCAGCTAATAATAAAAATAAGAGCAGCGCTATCTTGTGTCAGTCAGTCACTCACTAGATGGCGCTGCTCTTATTCCATACAATTTCAAGTTTACGCTAACCGGACCGAGCACGTAAATAAATTGTCAAAACTCACACTAGGCACACTGAACGTAATTCACAATAGGTACTAACTGATAATTAGCAGTATAAAAATAGACAACTCGTAGTAGGCCTCGTAAAACCATCAGACATAGGCCCTGAAATAATTATTTACCCTACACCGATATCAAGCAGGCTGGCATCTGCCTGACGGCTTTCAGTATCGGTCCCATGATATTGCACCTGTCCATTCGCGATTCCGTATAACAAGGTAACGGAGATACCCTCCACGGCAGCATAGATTAATGTTAAGATAGTATAGCGAAGTGGTCAGACTGGACAAGCTGCCAGACTAACTCATATTACCTGAGGCTCGGCATGAATTACCTAATTCAGCACTGAGCTGGCCAAGTTAGCTGGGAATTTTAATCGAGTTACAGAAGTATTTCGGGACGCAGCCTCTAGTCGATTCGCGAACGACCCCAATACATTTTTAAACCTAGCCATTTCACGGGCGACTGAGCGACTGAAACTTCTTAATTAGCTCAGGTTTGCTACTGAACAAGAAACTTTGCGAATTGCACTTTTCAGTGTTTCTCGGAGAACTTTTACGACGACTTCTTTGTCACTTTCTACATTACCCTTCTTTTACATAAGCCTCTTTCATCAGCCTTGGTATATTTGCACATAATTTTTTTTACGCTAGGTTTTGTAAAACAACTCAAAATAACCTAACAATACAACACAACTCTACACAGCCCAATAGCTCGTTTCATTGTGTACTCTCTTTCACAGCCTCATCACACATGAACGCCTCCAACACAAAGGCACTAGTTTACATTCATTTGCACCAATGGACCATTGGATAATGCATGCGGACTCTACATAATCCTACCGACTTCGCCACAATCTATGGTAGTATGCCACAATATAGAGATTAGCAGAATCAGTATAATCCATTATTATCTTCTTGTACTAGGTAGTATTAACTATGTAGAGTTAACTTATTGTATTAAGTTTACTTTTGAATTTGAATAGTTTTAATGGACGTAGGGTAGAAGTACTGCTGGTACGGTATTTTAACGTATGGACGGACTCGAGCGTTGATCTTAAAATGTTAATATATATAAAGAAGATATATTTTAAAACCATAATATCATAACCGTGCACCATCGTAAATACGCCAATCAAAGCATAGTACGTATACTATATACGCATAAGCGAACACGTATTATTTACTGCAAGTAAATATTGCATAAAATTTTGGCACAGTTTCAGCTGAAACTGGTGACAGAACACAAATCCTAGAATTACAGAGCAACACAAGAGCGCTTGTTAACAGGCCCAGTGGTCAGAGCAACTATAAATTAAAGCCGAATTTGTATACAGTATTTACTAACCGCAAATCGTACAAACGAAACTGAAAAGGGGATTGAATGCTCGCTCTGTATTTGCTTGACCTTTTAAAACTAAATGCGGCACTAAACACTTTGTTTTATTTTGTAGTTTGATCGCTCAAACTATGAGGTCGGACCACATGGTTGCTATTTTGTACTAAAACAGAAAATAGGCCGATGCGAAGTGTGAAACTCATTTATTTTCGCCACTAATCCAATTGGGTAGCAACCAGATGCTCACTGGCTGTGCCGTTCATCAAAATTAATGATGACTACAGTTCGTACTATGAAATGGGGTAACGGAATAATGGGCTAGGGCGGTATGGAGATGGAATATCTTAGCTTGACAGTTAATGTCGTAGCGAATTGTACGCAAAGTGAATTCTTTATCTACAGCAAGAAAAGTAAATTCAAATAATGTTTTACAAAATAGGTATGGGAAATACCAAAAATTACGAACGCGCGTTTACCCGAACGAAATTTACCCATTCCTTTCACGAGAAGAAGGTTTTTCTTACCTTAATGCAAGGTACTAAAACATAAAGCAAATATCTAAATCAACGAAAATTCTTGTATTTTCAAATGCATTATTGCAATAACTGAAAATGTTAGAACTTTGAGAACAATATAAAGTGCTGCATATCGGACTTTAGTTTTGTTAATTATTTAATGTTATTTGTTCTAGGCATTTCATTGGCATGTGACGGGGCGCTGCGGGCGGCATGCGAGACGAGCGCGCGCCTCGTGCCGCGGCCTCGCTCGCCGCGGTCGCGACGCTCGTCGCATTTGGCCTGCCAGCGTTCGCCGCGGCCGAGCTAGACAATGGTGCGACAGGTAAGACCTCACGAAACAAGCACCGTCTTACCACAAAAGATTTAGCCCCCTGGGGGCTTACCATGACGTCTAATTGCGATCCAATTGAGGACCTAAACAGAATCGTTTTATTTTAAATAATGGTAATACATGGCTTTCGATATAATCTAGGTAGGCGTCAATCCCATTAGATTAAAAATCAACCTAAATTGAGCGTCAAGGTGTCACAACAAGACGTCATGGTACGAATAAGTAGTAAAACGATTATGTTTAGGGCCTCAAATGGATCGCAATAAGACGTTATGGTAAGGCCCCTGAGTTAAACAGACGTTTCTAAAATTTCATTCGTTATAATCGACGTCTTTCACTCGCGTTTTCTCACTCAATCCTGGCATACCTATATAATTATTTTACTTGTAACTTTACTTGTACTTTGTTATTAGAAAAGCGAAGATTAGACATCGATTTATGGAGAAAATATTTTGATTAATCAATTCAACTCTGGTTTAAATCTTTTGTGGTAATACCGATATTGCTTTGAAGGTATGTCTCCGTGAAGCTATGAAAGATTCTATTAAGGGGCATCAATCGTTGAACGAGACGAAATGGTTTATAGGTAACGTTTTACTTATCCATTTTGCGTATAAAAAAGTAAGTTGCAGAAGTTTGAACTCTTAATTCAACTACTGGGTACTGATACTGATGATATTGATACTGGGTAACCACAAATAAAGTAGGTAGTACATTAGTTTTATTCAGGCATAAGGTAATTATGACGCAGTACGTATGCGACAAACTGCGGTTCGCTGCACCTCTATTGATTAAATGCAGCCACGGAACGCTATAATTTTGCCATCAGCTTGTGAATAAAAAGAATAAAAAGGAATTTTTAATCAGGACATTAATAAATATAAACGCGTCACGATGGCGTCAGACGTAATTATATTGGCACATATACAGATAGACGTCCTAATCTATAACTCTACAACCTGTGTCAGGACCTGTGAAGACCAAGGTGGCAAAGATACAGGATTGATATTAAATATTTGTGGATCACACTCACGAGTAGTGGAAACACTAAACTTTTATATTTACCCACGTGGGAATCGAATCTGCAACCTCATCGTATCTCATCTCATTTTTTGCAGTTAGGTCACCAACTTACGTCATAAAAGCCGGAGAATAAAGTAGACTGGTTATTGAACCTAAGCCCAAGTTTCCATATTGCCTATCACTCGTATTTCCTTGATTACTGAAGATGGTTCACGATTTTTACTGAGATAGACTGGTTTGGTTGAAACAGCATGGTGATATGTTTAGCCAACTAGTAATAATTGTCTTACAATAGCCTTACATATGAAATATTAAATATTATGTGGTTTTCTATTTACAATTATTTATTTATCCCAACTATAGCAAGTTTGAAATGAGATCCATCTATGTTGAAAATCCATTCGCCACCACTTGGATAGTAATTATCTGTTGACTTTATCCTTTTCACCTAATTTTTCTGTCCCTTCCAAGAAATTTTACGACTACGTTTCAAAGACTGCTGCAATAGCTTAAAAGACATAGCAACGGTAACTATCCAGGCAAATAATAATTGTGAAATCAACTCAACAACATATTCAATTGTCTTCCTTCTCGTACTCGTTGCTATATCGGTCAGCTTTTTACAAACTTACCATTATGTCTATTAATCTCCAGATCGGGCGGCCGTTGGAACACCTGGCCGTTATGGAGATCCTTGCTCCACCACCGCTGACTGTCGGTTCCAGGATGCGGTGTGCGATGAGATCCAGAAGAACTGCATGTGCCATCAGGATACGCCGGTCAGCAACCACGTCGACAAGTGCGGAAAATGTAAGTACATCAATCTAGCCTATTTTATCTATTTTATGAAGGCAAAGTTTATAGGTTCAAAGATCATTTATTTTCAAAAAAGACAAAAAAATGTCACTTACATGAGAACACTGTTAAACATAAAGTTGGTAGGTATATCTGATTCGTCAATTACATACAATTGTCTTCTCCAATGAGTTGGGCTCACTCATAGGTAGAAGTTAGTAATTTTTCATAACATTTCAGGCTAATCGGGACTTAAATGCATTAAATGAGTTTCCATTTTTATATGTAAGGGTATTTGGTTATAAAACTGCAGTTTTATAACCAAATACCCCTTCTAACGTTTATAGGAGGTAATCTCCGGAAATGCAGACTTTACTGTGCACATTTTTACTTTAGTAGTAAGTAGGTAACTGCTACATTTATTCCAAGTGTTGGCTTTTTTGTCCTGAAAAAACCGTGGAGCTAATCTATAATAATAAATTGATCATGAAGCGTTATTTTACATATTATTTCGCTCAATGCGCCCTTCCCACATTTTCCCCACAATTCATCAAATTCACAATTCAAATAGAATCATTATCATCGATAGGTACGCTGTTTCGTGTAAATACCGACAATAACAAAATTACAACCCACAAAGCCTTTCACCTGCCAATCTATAACCAGACACTATTGAGAGCCCTTGTATAAAGGCTTTATCTATATTCATCTGCCGTCGCCTTTAACGCTTCAAATGGGGCAAGTTATAAATTCTGAACGGGGCATCGCCAGGATGGATTGGAGTGGGATGCTGGCTTCTTGGCAACGATTATTCCATTATTAAATTATTATATTCTATTATTATTATTAAAAGTAAAAATACCTCTGGCTAGTTGTCTCTATGATGAAGTTAATTACATTAGCTAAATCAATATTCAGATGTTACGCAGTAGAGCTGAAGTGTGTATAGTGAGCTAAATGATATTCTGGTCTTCAATTGTTTCTTAGTCCATCTTTGTCTAATGTTGTAAAATGTTGTTTTCAAGTTTGCATCTCTTCAACTTAGCATCGCGTGTATGTATGATTGATGATCCAAAACTTTACTGAGTCGACTTGCCCTTGCAGGGTCATTCTTAAGTACAACCTCGTCTGTAGGGGTTTTCATTGTAACAAAGGGTAGAAACTATTCATGTGGGTTGTGAGTCAAATGTCCAATCAAGTTTCGGTAGAAATTTATGAACATGCTACATCAAAGCTTTTATAAACAGCTTTAAATTTCATAGAAAAATCACATTAGTAGCTGACCATAATTAGCAATACTTATGACTAAAACGTAAGTATGTATCGCTTCTGATTCGTATCATTAGGTAGGTAGTGGTAGGTATGTACCTACATAGTAAAATTACCCTGTATAAGTTATTAAATAATGTTATGTGGTTAGGTATGAGCTTCTGCAGCCTTATTTTTATCAATAATTATAGATCCACAATATTTTCATTTCTACAATTTAGTATTTGCGCTCATAAACTGAGAAAGTTAGTTTTATGCACCTACGTTAATTATCATTGTTTTATGCTTTGCAATATTATCCTTAATTACCTAATACATAAAGTCCTTAATTGTACATTCTGAATGTTAAAACAAGGTTTTCTTTGACGTCATTATCTAACTGATTCATTATAAGTAGGTACGAATTAGTCATGTCTATAACCCTTTGTGGTTTTCACTCGTAAATCCCTTCTTTGTTCTTGAAATGAGACAACATGGGATTTGACCTTTTAGGAAGGCTTAAAATTCGTCAAAGGAAAACATTAATAAATTTAAAGTAAGGTTTTAATGTAAGTAAGTCTAAACTAAAAGACAGCAAATGAAGATTGACTAAATTACCATTTAAATCCATTTAATATTACGAAATAATGACATAACTCATACTTTTAGTTATTCGGCTCTTTAATAATAGCAGAGATGCAATTAGAACGTGATCATTTTGGAGTCCCTATAATAAAATAAAATTGCGTATATTATTCACAATAATTCATTATAATTATTTTTTCAGATTCAATCTCAATGGAAATCTTTTAATAAAATAGGGATGATGAAGCTTACTCTGCTTGCTTGACAAATTTACACCTAGGGTATTCAGTATTCATAGATATTCTATGCTGATAGTCAGTTTGAGGTTTCATAACTTGTAAAAACATTCACCGTAAGCGGGAAACACAAAGGATCGATGCAAATAACCCAAACTAGCATGTCGCGTGTCCTTGCATTATAGTATTTTTGCTGTCAGAGTTTACGTGCTGGCGTAATTACGTAAATAATTGTAATTAGTTCAGTGTTTGAGTTGCGAGACATACTTTTTTGTGTTGAAGTAATTTTACTGATTATGTTGGCATAACAAATAATTTCCATTTTTTTACTTTGAAAGGAACCAACCATACGTCATTTTATTTATACTCGTACATAGAACAAAAATAAGATTTTAGGAATGTATTTATTATATTTTATTTAAGTATTTATAATTTTAGGAAAGTATTTAACTTTTTATCTTAGACTGCCTGAAACGATAACAACGGTTACTTAACTTCTAGTATTATATTAGAAAAAAGTACCTACTATTTTTCTACCAAAGACTTGTCTCAAGCATTTTCCCAACTTTTGATTTCAGCTGCCAGCATAAATGAAACCTGCATGTTTAACGAACAATGCGAGGACGTGGACTTTAAGACAGAATGTCGGAACGACCGATGCGCTTGCAAGTTCGAAATGATCCCCGAGGTCTCCGTAGACGGTACTGTCGTATGCAAAGGTGAGATTTACTTGGATGATGTTGTTGTTTATTCAGAGAGTGTAGACGAAATTCTTGACATTAGTTAAACATGCTTTGGGAGTTAAGAGTGTCATACATTTTAAATTAAGTGACACAAGTCAACAATCATATTTTTATATACTTGTATAATATTATTAACTTGACATCATTGTATTCGAATAAAGTAGTACAAGAATGCTTTGTGAAAAGGAATTAACTACGTATCACCAACTTCTTCATCTCTTTGATGCTTCGAAATGTCTCTGTGCATGTTATTAAAATTTAATCGTGTAGTTATTGATAAAATATCGTCTTATATTTACTATGATAACATTTCACTTATTTTTCAGCGGAAATAAGAGAAGAGGAATCTTTAAGAACTTTGGACCCGGCTATGATTGGAATACTTGTTGTTATGGCACTTATGTTCGTGATTATCTGTGTGGTATTACGGCTTTTTAGCAGGTTAGTAAAATTTTTATACACTTGTACTCATGACGGCACTTGTGAAACTTATCTGACTCTATCACTGGATTCACAATACATACATGCGAGTAGAACCAGTAAAAACTCGTTGCTACAATTAATTTAGTATTAACTAGCTGCACCCCGCGGTTTCATTCATCCCGCGTTACACATACGACACCTATAGATACGAGTATTTGAAAGGTTCGTGCATATTATTGTGTCATCAATGATCATAGTTGACATTCGCGATACTGCAAAAATACTTTACGATTTATAATATTACGGCTTACACATAAGATATAGGTATACACTGTAGCGGGCTTTTTTGTAGGACTATTTAAGATAAACATTTCCATCATACATTACATACGTGTAACTCTAGCGGTTTTGGCAGCGCACGCCAGAGTAGCTCGCAAATGGTAGATTTTTTCCTACGTACTTGACACTTGTCGTCATATTTTGGACAATTCACACAATATCTTTATAAATTAAAGCCTATGTGTTATTCTGATGTACTTAGTCAGGTCATAAGTATTGTCACACAGTAAAAACTTTTCTTTTAGAATGCTGGCCACAAAAAAGTTTATTGAATTCGAATTTCGAATTGTTCATGAAAATAAAAATGTATACTTTTTAGAATTTTACTCATTTTTAAATATGGAGTGGACGCTTAAAGAATACCGTGTTGCAGTTATTGCGTTGCATCGTTGCGGTTACGCGCCAATTCAAATTTTTGACATACTGAAAAATTTGAATATAACCAAGAGATTCGTTTATCGTACCATCAAACGATACAATGAAGACTCTAGTGTAGATGACAGGTCAAGAAGTGGTCGCCCTCGGTCTGTTAGGACTCCAGCAGTGATAAAAGCTGTGAAGGCGCGAATTCAAAGAACTCCCAAACGTAAGCAGAAACTGTTGGCCCTTCACATGGGATTGAGCAGAACCACGGTGAAAAGGGTGTTAAATGAAGACTTAGGGCTTCGGGCATATCGAAGAAAAACAGGACATCATTTGAATGCTCGTCTAATGGACCTGAGACTGAAGAGATGCCGCGCTTTGTTGAAGCGGTACGCGGGAAAAAAATATCGGGAAATTCTTTTTTCGGATGAAACAATTTTTACCGTAGAAGAGAGCTACAACAAACAAAATGATAAGGTGTACGCACACAGTAGTGAAGAAGCGAGCAACCGTATTCCGCGTGTCCAACGAGGTCATTTTCCATCCTCGCTCATGGTATGGTTGGGAGTGTCTTATTGGGGCTTAACAGAGGTACATTTTTGTGAGAAAGGTGTAAAAACGAATGCAGTTGTGTATCAAAATACAGTCCTGACGAACCTTGTGGAACCTGTTTCTCATACCATGTTTAATAACAGGCACTGGGTATTCCAACAAGATTCGGCGCCAGCTCATAGAGCGAAGAGCACACAAGACTGGCTGGCGGCGCGTGAAATCGACTTCATCCGGCACGAAGACTGGCCCTCCTCCAGTCCAGATTTGAATCCGCTAGATTACAAGATATGGCAACACTTGGAGGAAAAGGCGTGCTCAAAGCCTCATCCCAATTTGGAGTCACTCAAGACATCCTTGATTAAGGCAGCCGCCGATATTGACATGGACCTCGTTCGTGCTGCGATAGACGACTGGCCGCGCAGATTGAAGGCCTGTATTCAAAATCACGGAGGTCATTTTGAATAAACTTTAGTGTCATAAGAATCTATGTTTTGTTAAGTTCATTTTGGTATATAAATGGTTACATAATGAATAAACTTGTTTCAATTATTTTATATAAAACATGTGACAGAATTTATGACCTGACTAGGAATAAGCTATATTATTGTAAAGTTTTATTAAAATCCATTCAGTAGTTTTTACGTGAAAGAGTAACAAACATCCATCCATCCATCCATCCATCCATACTTACAAACTTTCGCGTTTATAATATTAGTAGGAAGTAGGATTATCGCACTCCAAATTATAAGAAGACTTTTATACAAAGTTATCGGCGATGCTTATCGACTTATGTATATTTTCAGGGCAAGATGGCGGGAGACTCGCACTATTTTCAACACTCCGAATCCTAGACTTATGAACGTGTCTTTGCTACGTGATTCGAAGTTATTGCATTCTCAGGTAAAGATCTAAACTTGCAAGAAATAACTCCGAAAGAGTGCCGTCTACTTCTTCAAAGTTATTTCTTCAGCTACACCCAAGTATTGCGGTTCCTTACTCATTTAGTAGACGTTATCATTGATAATTTGTCGAATATATTTATTTTACAGAAAAGGTAAAAGTGTAACAATGTACAACGACTAATTAAACAGAAAATTTTTCGAAAAACTTGATAGTTGATGGGTTGATAAGCCGCCATTTTACTTTATAACCAACTTTTTATTGATGCTACAAGATGTTACAATCACAGAAAAATTCGATGAATAAAATAGGTACAACAGTAAAATCGGTGGTCCTAAAGTAATTTACAAACCAAATTTTGGATGGACAAGATAGGCTACTGGGATTGGGGATACCATTGACTTGTTTCTGGCCCGATGTTTTCCAGGATCGTCGAGGCTCCCGTGTAAGTATGCGGCCTCCTTCGAGACAGGCCAGTCAACAGGACCTTCACAAGCAGCAACATTCGCCTATACCGGGTAACTTAGTAGTCTTATTAAACCAGTAGTAGAACTTTTAATATTGATGTGATAGTAAATTTAGGAAATTGGACAACTTTACATAGTTTAATTAGAATATATTGGCCAAAGAGGCAATGTCTATTTCATAAATCCAAAATACCGAAAGCAAATCTAACAAACTGCAATTATAGTTCAATTTACAACCTAACGTGCCTAAAATGCTTGTTTCTTGGCCATTATAGAGTATTGTTTAGAACATGATGATGCCCACATTACATTACATGGCAATGCTTAGCTGTTATTATATCAAAAGAAATAAAAAAAACAAAGAGTAAAGAGGTAAAATTTATTTATTTTCATATCCTATTTTAAACTATTTTTGTGTGTCCTACCGGTGTCTTTAAAAATGATACATTATTATAGTACCTATGTACTAAAATATAATTTACATAGACACAAAGCACAAGTCCCAACACAGTGGAAACATAATAAAGTGATGCCGATAAATTACTTAAAACAAAAATGTAAAAGACCATTCCTACAATTAAAACTATGTTAGGTACCTACTTATTTCCAACAATTTAACGCATCAAGAACATTAGAAACGATTTTAAAATTCTTAACTCTCATCAGAACTCCGTGCATCCAGGGACTCAGACCTTATAAAAACTTCGGCCGCACAAAAACCCGACTCAGCTTTACTACTTACTCTAAATTATTATTTACAAAAAAGCAATTAAAAAGAGGTGAAGTTGTTCAATTTCATTTTTCCTTTGTAACTCTATGTCTTTCAAATTAAACGAACCTTAATGTGAGCTTCAAATGTTACCCATAACACAACGAAATCATCGATTTCCAGTGAGTTGTTTATTTTACACATAATGCTAACATTCATGATGATTTCATATATCAGCAGCACGTCATCACCAAAGCCATCAGCTACACCGAAAACCCTCAGGTTTACATCCAGTTTTAATTTCGCTTTGTATTTGCTCATTAGAACACAACACAGTGTAATGCTTTCAATTAAACGCGCATGGAATTGTTTAAATGTAGACTGTAGGTATGTTGTAGTTATGATTTAGTTACATAGTGACAAAATGTATGCGCTCTTTGTAGCTTTGGGGCGTGAATAGTTTTAAGATTACAGTAGGATTGCATTAGGTTAGAATTTACATCACAGTATCTGCATCAGTAGTAGATATCTGAAGTAATACTTTTCATGAAAGGTGACTACTGGTACTGTCTACATTTTTTGTATATTAATTAAGTAGATTGAAATTCTATATAAACATACAAGGAATGATAATAACGCAGAAACTGTAAGGAATGCTAATAGGTACTTACTTCGAAGTAACTAATCATGTCTGATGAATAAAACCAGCAAAGCATGATGACTTTATCATTCGTAATAAATTGCTGTAATACTTTATCCACTTGTAAAACTAAGCGTATGTATTTCAAAAACTATTAAAGTAGGCAAGTAATATTTGATGAGATACAAATTCTAGAAGCATTGCAATAGCCAATAGAGACTGAGCTTATTAAATTTGAAACCAAATGGTTAAACTTACATAAATTGGCATGTTTGCTCCCAGTAGGTTAAATTAAACATGCTATAACTTTGAGCATGCTTCCGCTGTGTTGTGAATTATAATGTTTGTTTGTGTTCAATTATGTGATCATTGTTCTACAATTACAGGATCTCGTCGAGGTTCAAGAGCCAGCAGCGGTCATTCCGCCACTTCGTTGCGATCTGCAACACTACGCTCTCCGACTACACCCGGACCCACTTCCGTCACAGTAGAGATAAGAGCTCCAGACAACTAAAACGGAAATGACGCAATACGACAAAACAATTGTAATGACAACGTAACTAATAAAGATGAAGGATTAAAAGTTCAAAGAGGTTGAATAAGAAGACAATTAGTTATGAAGAATACATACAAATTCGTCGCAAACAAACAAAATTACGTCGGTTTTGTATATTCAGTCCAACGTTTACAGAATTTGTGATATGATATTATATTTACCAGTCATTCAAATTTATTAGGCTTATATTCATACAATATTTTATAGCCACAATGTTCGTGCACTAAAAATGTAACCAGTCATTAAACATTATTCAGCCACTTATAAAGTGCCTCTAAAAACAAGACACATAATAGTTTGAACCTCGTATATTTTTCAGCTCTAGACTTAAATGATAATTACTATAGAAATAAAGCAGTTACAAGTTAATATAAATTAGGTAGTAAAATCACGATCACAAATCAGATATTTATGTCACAGTATAGATATAGAGCACAATTCAATAATATTTTAGACGTAAGATATAGATTTAGAATTTTAGCTTTTTTAGCGTTAGAATGATCGCTTTTTGGCAAGTTTTGTAGTTCAATAGTTTGGAAGTGGGTTACATATTAGAAAAATCTAACGTTAGTTCTCATTTCAACCTACTTTTGATTGGATTGGATTCTTTGTGATTTCCTGCCTTAGAATTAGCTTATGGTTAAGCAACGTAGTACTAAAATTTATTTACGGGGACCATCTCCTGTTGAAGGAGTGATCTGAGTTTCGAGAAAAGGATGGTATATAACGAGGACGGAAGCTTCGATGCTGCTTTCTATACTATAAGACTTTTAACCTAAGGTATATTGATAAGGAGCAAACTTCTTAGCAGCTTTTCTTTAGAAACTTCTATGAGCGTTGAGTCAGGTTTAGATATAGTTCATGATTTCTTAACTAATGTTAGGTATAACTTCTTTTACAAGAACTTTGTGTAAATCGGGGAAATTTACACAAGTTTACTACTATTATAAGTCTTCATCGCACTATGCTTTGACCAATCGTAATGTTTCTGCAACGCGCACAAACTTTAGTACGTACCAAATGTAGCTGCTCTGAAAAATCTTATATCTATACAACTTCAATTTAATAAAATGTGTGGTAAATAAATTAAATAATAAATAGTCACTGTTCATATTTCCGTATGGAATATACTTCAATAAAGGGGAAGAATTGAGGTATAATCTATACAAAAGTATCATTTTTCCCATCTATTCTTATCATTGCAACAAATACTGGAGTAAGCTATTGTATTTAAATTTTGGAAAATGCTCACGTCGTGAAATGTACTTTGAACACTGTGCTGATAATCATTATGTACCTAAATTCTATGCTGTATAATTTAAATATATGAACTTTTATTATAACTTATACTTCCGAAGATTGTAGTTTCATTTAATTCAACTTCCTTTTCTAATCAAGGTTCCGTTGATCATAATGATGTGGCTTCAAAGTCTCTAAAATTGACCCAAGTTCAACGTTTTCAAGTTTTAATCTTGTTTAGTAGCTTATTTTAAGTATGTTAATATTATATTACTTTAATACTTCATAGGGTAGTATCTCTAAACACCTGGTTGTTAGTTTTATGAAGCTATCTATCGCGGAAAGAGTGATGGAGCACATAGTAAAGAACCGTCAAGTGAACAAGTCAGCCATAGCCTAGCATAATTTGCTTGATTCAGACCAGGCCATTGGATCAATTGCATGGCCCGAAGATCCTTTCCACTGATCGTCATTTCTATCCTTGGATTTATTGTTCGTGAAGCGATTGAAATCAAGAAGTCAATCGGAACTTTAATCGGGAAGATGGGTTTAGGTTGTCTGGTTCATGGAATCCGGTTATAAGCAAGTGCGCACGGTGCGATTTATGTGCGAGTGAAACTTTGGACACTGTTAGTATTGTTTGTAGTGATGGTTATGTTTTGCAAGACCAAACGCGGGTAGTTGGAACAACACCTGCCGCTCCCGACCGTGATACCTGCATTCTCCAGTCTGCTCGTGACCGCAGTCGATGTAACTCGGCCAAAACGTCAAGGTATGTCAAAATTAAAATATTTTGATCTTGAGTTGTGTTGTGCGCGATTTAGATCCGTTTATTAATCTATTTTCTGTTCGTGAAAGTTTAAGAAATCCCACAAAAAACCTATAATTATGGTGGCATACCTTTATTTGCCAAACTATAGACTACTGTTACTATCTCACATCAGAAAATAACTTATTCAATTTAGTTTACCTCGAATAATTGTGCAAAAGGTTCTGATTTTCGTCACATCCATTCTGTGTGAATCTTAAAACAGCGCCATCATGTTTGGTAGCACTGAACTAACTAGGAAATAGTTACATCTAACGAGATTTAGTTCAGTGCTGACAAACATGTAAGCGTTTTGATCAGATTCTTAAAGGATCAGGAAAGCCAATAGAACTACCGGCCAAGATGACTGTACAGATGGCGTTAAATACAATGTGATAAAATATTTAGAAATTGTTTCTTTGGATGCATTTAAATCTAAATTACTGGTCATGGTGATTGTACACGGGATTTTAAAAAGTAACGACGCGACAACGGCCAACATTAACAACCAAATCAATCCAAATTTTGCCATCTGGGATTGATATCACGATCCATTTTTAGGGTCAAATGTGCCAATAACCGATCCCTGGATTGGTTTATAAAGGCACGCAGATTGGAGATCGATCGAACAATAAACAGCAATCCAAGATAGATTTCAATCTTAGATAAGAGATAGAATAATAATTTCGGCCGTTAGATGACATCAAAAATAAGATTATCATAGGCGGTGACCTGAAAAAGTACTATCATCTTCTACTTATTGCTGTTTCTGTACATGCCTAGCCTAGTGTATAGCAGTGGTAATAGAGGGTGGTAAAATTGTACCAAACCATAACTCGGCTAAATTTAATAAATACATTATTAGCGCGGACGCAACTTTCGGAGTAAGGGATTGGTGTGTGAGAGTTAAAGAGGTAATTACATGAGGCGATTGGAGGGGGCACCTCTCGTCGAACGAGACATGATTTTCACGGGATACATGTCAACTAGAATTTAAACGGATATATTTCACACGGTTATACGGGATAGTTATATAGTTATGCACAATGCACAATTGCACATATTGTATCCGCAACAAAAAAGTAAAAAAGTTTGGGTGTGTATTATAGGGATAGATGTGCACTAATTCGGGTAAATTGTGAGATAAAGTGTTTGTGGTCTTCAAGCTGAGGTCGTGAGTTGATTACCTATTTATTATTTAGAGATGTTTCGTCACATTTTTCTAGGGATCATGGAATAAGTTGGAACGTTATTCCACCACATTTTACTTTTGTGGCATCTTTATTTGTCTTAGTAAAATGTTCACGTAACCTAATATTATGTAAATTCCATTAAACATGAGCGTTTTATTAAGCTATTTTTGTTCGAATGATAATATTATGTGAGTAAAACAAGGACTGCTAAGGCGCCGGAGGGGATCCTTATGGGTTGCCACATCTCCGAATACATATTCACTTTTTTCCAGCTCTGATCGAACTTTACTGTACTGTCCTGATGAACTATAACGAAGCCTTCGATCGGTTACGGTGCTCAATATGGTCTAGTCCAATGAATATCCCAATGTATTTCAATAAAATCTTCGAGCGATTTCAGTTATTAAATGAATAGCGAAATTGCTCATCTTCGTCCGTAAGTTAGGGTAATTTCAAGTGAATGTAAACAATTAACTTGGCAATCCTAAGGAAAAAGAACCCTGCGAGAGGTCGGTGGCACGTTTTATTAACACGCCTTTTTGGTTCGAAACACATAGTTATTTCAATTTGTATTTATTCCTAGATAATACCTTAGCGTTTATCATGATACTATTATGATTGTCGAAATTACTTTACTAATTATATACTTAGATAGCATATTTTAAAAATTACTTTCAGAGCTTCACCTATGTGTAAAGGTCCAAGTTGGTCAATGGTCATTTGGTCATACCAGTCGATATGGTGAATGATAAGTTTCCATAGTTTATGTAAATTACTATAAAAATCACTCATTGTACTTCAGGCCTATTTAAATGTCTACGTTATACGTGTTTATTTTCAGCTTTTAATATTATGTTGCATCCATTAATTTACATCTCATGTTACATCGGAAGGCCCTTCCTTCCGTTGTTTGCGGCTATTTACAGCTATCTACTTAATTTACCGTACATTCATTATTTTACCATTTTATTAATGGACAAAACGAAATTGTATTTACTTCGACACCACCATTACTACGAAACGGCTTATTATAATTATGATTGGCTTTGAAATTATTTACGTTGATTTCTACGTTCTTGCGTTTACGTACGCTACGTAAGTTTTGTCCTTACGATTAATTTGTCATTTTATTTACAGCTCTTACCAAACCTTTATTTACTTCACTACTACCATCTCTACGGGCCAGTTGAAATTATCTTACGTTCGTTCAGGTAACTTCTCTAGTTTATATTAAAACCAAGAACCGTTTAAGAAGTATGCTAATTGCTGCTTTGCAATATTTTGGTCTAATATAATTTACGACTCAGATCAACCAACAATAATGTGCCTTACGAAGTCATTCATATGCCTGAGAAACTTTGGATTTACAAATGCAACCAAATTATAAACATGATTCAAATATTCAATTTCGTTTTTCCAGTCCATTTAGTATACATCCAACAAAAGAAGGGGAGCAAATATCACGGTCCTACTACCTGTATATTTATTAGTACTACCGCTCCCTATAGCAGCACTGTAAACAAGCCCGAAGCATTGAATGCAAGTCAAGAAGCTTATTCTCGAACTGGGACACCGGGAATGTCGGAATATTTTAGCTTCGCTTGCATAGATTTCGATCTACCAGAATGTGCCCTTATTTTTATTTTGCGAGCTGAGCTGTGACGTTTTTGTAATCTCTTTGTCCCAAATTCCAATGAAAAGAATGCCTTGGAAATGTAAAGTTCCTTTAGGAACTGTATGACGTTGTGTTTTAGGAATTTCTAAAATAGCATTCCATTGTTATCTACCTAATGGCTTTTATATAATTTTCCATCGTATGTTTCATTTGATAATTCATTTGTTCGTATGAAGAATAACAGATGTGAAAAAAAGTAGTTATGACAAAAATAAAATAACTTCTAGCAGCAAAACAAATTGTCAAATTTCTAAAACCACCAGTAGGTAGGTACCTATTCAAAATTGTAGAAAGTACTCAACTTGTCTGCTCTGCTCCTATGCCGTCTTCTATAAAATCCATGCAAATATTTCCATTCCTTTCAATACAACTGAAACTATTGATCTCTCCGAATCAGAGCATCATAAAATTCGAATTCTCATCGTGTAAAAACCCAGTCCTCATTTTGCTTATATTTCTTTAAGGCGGTGACTTGACTTTGTGTTTACCTCGTTTATTATGCGGTGTCGCCCGCGGCCGCGTTCATTACAGGGACTGCCACGGTTTTTGAAGTTTTGCTAGTTTTGTAACTACAAGTCTAGCTTCCGATTGTGGCCGCCCGGGGCGTTGGGCTTTTGGAACGCGGTAGAGGTATTACGGATTCTGCTTTGTCTGTGACTTTTGGGCTCGGACGCATTTATTGCGATACAATTTCTACTATTCACTGTATATTCTTCCAACCGGGGGCAGGAACTTGTGGATTGTGATTTCGCTTGTAGAAATATTTGGTATTGATAACTGTGTAATTGATAGAAGTTTCTCTAATTGGAATTGTAGATCTTTTTCTTAATTTTTGAGGTTCATTCAATTTTTGAGGTTTCGTGAATTGTATCGATTTTAACTTCTCAATTGTACAATTATTGATTTGACTGATTTGAATTTTTAGAACTGTTTTTTATGAAACCCATTAGACATTATACCTTAATTATTTGCAAAACAAACTTATTTGCAATAGCAAATCGCATCATTATTAATAATTATACCTATTATATCGAACTCAATTATTCTCGTAGGTCCTTATCCAATACAGATTGCATTTCAAAATCAGTTACAATACAACAGCCAATCCTCAAATCCGGTGATTGCAGTTTCAATGAACCATCAGTTTTGGAAGCTAATTGCACTAAATTACTCGTGGTTTAATTAAAATCTACAATCTAATTTCCTATCATCGTTCAAACAAATTACGTGGACGAGAGTGGAATTCATTTGGTAATTTATGCAATTATTCTATGAATAATTCATGGGGTCACTGATGAGAGTGATGAGCCTAATGCCCTCCGTCACTGTTCACGGGAAATTGGAGTGACGTGAAAACTAATTTTCATGAAAGTTTGTACATATTGGCGGGTTGTATAATGTTTTGGTTTTCTTCTAATACATCGACGTTTTCACCATTGAAGCAGGTGGGGTTACATCAATATCATCATCTATGAAGTTCCTTGAAGTCTTTTCAGATAGCATGACTTTTACCCACCACGCTGGCTTAGTGCATGTTACTGGATAATACATTATTATCTTTGTTTAAAGTTCTTGGACCTGCCAGTTTGTTTACGGTATTTTCAGTGTGCCTAGTGCGAGTTTTGTCAATTTATTTACGCGCTCGGTCCGTTTGGCGTAAACTTGAAATTGTATGGAATAATAGCAGCGCCATCTAGTGACTAATTCACTGACGCTAGATGGCGCTGCTCTTATTCCATACAATTTCAAGTTTACGCCAAACGGACCGAGCGCGTAAATAAATTGACAAAACTCGCACTAGGCACACAGTTTGCTTCACGGTTTTGGAGCGATGGTTGTTTCTAAAATTTCGTTTGACATAATTGACGTCTATCACTCGCATTGTATTACTCAATCCTGGCATTCCTAATTATTTTACTTGTGATTTTTTTATTGAGCTAGAAAAAACGAGGGTCAGACGTCGATTTGTGAAGAAATTATATAAACAAATCTATTTAACTCTAGTTTAAATCTTTTGTGGTAAAACCTGGTGTACAAACTGGGAATTGAACCGTGAAAATTTTAGTGTAGGGGGATGTAGCCATTCAACCAACAACCATAAGTGATCTTATAAACTTCGAAGCATAACGTTCGCAAACGTTTTTCGCACAACAAACCTCAACCACCAACTTCTTTCCCTCTCAATTTCCAACGCGAATACCACTCACTAAACAAGAAAAAGCCAGGCGTTCATATATCACCTAAAATAAGTCGTTGCCGTAAACCGACGCCCGGGGGCGTAACAAGACATATGAAAACGTTGATATACGAATAAAAAAGCCTTCGACATCGATTTGGGGGTGTTCTATCGGAAATTATGTGTGCATGTGGGACTTGGTGCGATGGAATTGAGGCACGGTAATCCGTACAGTACATGAGCTTCTGCGATTTGAGTTATAGAGTTATAGACTTAATACATTTTCATGTTACACTCCTCTTCCTTTAAGGGGAGTGGGCATAACACACAATATTACTAAACAAGCAAGGTGCATATTGAATTTTTATTATTTTAGTACTATAATATTCTAGGTAGCCCGAATATTGTAGTCATTGATTAAAGTTTGTTTCGAAAATCATGTACAAGCACATACTTCCGTTGGCAAAACGTCCCTTAACTAGTCTATATAATTTATTGGAATGCATCCATTGATGCCTGTACCTATAATACTACCTGTACAGCTGTACACTGTACCTATTACTACTACAATACTTACCTACTGTTATACTTTGTGTTTTATGTGTATTAATTTTGATATTTAAATTAAATGTGTAGATAGGTCTTTGACAAGTCTATAGTATATTATCCCTCAGTTTCTGAAACGTCAGTCAACGTTGACAACAGATTAATTCTATTGCCATCCTTGTCATTTGTTTAGTGTTAGATAGAGACAACGATAGTTTTAATCTACTGTCAAAGCCAACTAGCGTTCTAGAAACGGGGGGTTAGTATTTTGTGCTGGTAGTCAATAAATAAAAAAAATGGTCCAGCAGGTTTACATTTTTATAAAATACCGCCATCTATGAGTGTCGCACAATTAAAATGCATCGTGTAGTGTAACTCTATAACACAATCGAAATATAACTTTGTATAAAGCTGGGTCTCTGTTTTACACCGAAGCAATAGGGTGTCGCGATGTTGCGTTCACACACAGCTACTTATAAAGGTCGTGCCACAGGCTAAAATATTTTGATAAAGATAAATAAGAAAAAATAAATGCCTATATTCTAGGGCAAGAGAAAAGGCGCTGCGTTAGAAGATATTGGCTTTTATATTATAGAACACAGAAAGTGAATCATTAAAAATATTTAATGGTCTTACGATTACGACACCAAAGCGTCATTGAGTTTTGAAAGCGCTCAAGGGCACAGTTTGCCATATACAGACAGTCTACGAAGTTTTTGAACATGTTCTGAACTCCAGTTTAATTGACACACGCAAAACTGTTTTTCGTTGAGTATGATAATGTCTGCAATTTTACGCTACAGAAACACTTGGATGCGTGATCGTTTAATGGCATAACTGTGCTTCCATGCTTCGGAGGTTAGTCTCGTTGTTATCAATAGAAAGCAGTTCTCAAACCATGTGAGAGGCTCTTGAAAAACTGACGCCGGATGCTGTGAACACCATCGAGATCGATCAATATGTGATCCGACGAATCGTCATTGACGCAAATTCAGGGTAACCTTTGACCTTAGAATGTTAAGCTCACAAGCTCATATAAGTTTAAAGGATATACAAGGCTATGCTACTATTCAGCCGCTGCTTCTCTGTGAAGCAGATCGTCACATTTTTAGTCTGTGTTCCAAAACCATCCAATATCTGTACGCCTCCAAAGGGGTACAAAAATGATAGGACCAATGGAGTAGTACTCGTAACATTATTACGAGCAATTGGCTCGGCGCCGACTCCTAGATACGTCTGCGGCGGCATATTGAAAGATACGTTCGATGTATCTTTATGGACGCCTGGCTTTATGTATGGATCAATTAGGAAATTGGAATTTGAGGTGGAATTGGTTACATTTTTTTGTGTTATTGTGCAATGAGACGAGTAATTGTTCACTTGTATGGTAAACGTATTTTTCTTCTTGTGAATGGTTTAGTATTTGACTTGTAAAAGTAATTTGTTATTGCTATATACTATAAATAACTATTGTATATAGCATATTTTATACAATAGTAGGTACACCAATTCTGTTTTCATAATTATTAATTACTAGCTGCGCCCCGCGGTGTCACCCACTGTTTTCTGAATAAAAAGTACCCTATGTGTTAATCCTACCTCTATACCCAATTTCATTCAAATCAGTTCAGCCATGTGTGCGTGAAGAACTAACAAACACACAAACTTTCGCATTTATAATATAAGTAAGATAAAATAAGTTAAATTTAGTAAAAAAAAATTAGTAGTTACTAAATTATCATTAAAAATGAAACTTACAATATCGATAATTTTTCACAATCATTCTCACATAAATCGATGTCCGAACCGCAACCACAGTTGTAATAACTATTATTATTTATACCGAATTTATGTGTACAAAAAGGGGTTATCTACGATGGGGCGGGAGAAATTTATACTTCCGGCTACGGGCCGGATGCGGCACCCTGGTAGCAAGGTGTGTTTGGCAGAATTGATTAGGTACCTACTTTAAAAATTGCTTTAGAAACATTATCAAAATAATAAATGTTGTGAATCTCGTCACTCATCGAATTAGATACGTTTTACTATGTAAGCAGGTACCATAAACCTTATTAATGGTCAATAGGTTGATTGCTGAGAAACTTAATGTCATTATATTATTTATGTGACCCAATTAATACTTCATTGAATATTGTTGGTACCGGTTAAATGGATTTCTTAATCTATATATATAAAAATCAAATGCTGTTCGTGTGTCTCGCTAAAACTCGAGAACGGCTGGACCGATTTGGCTGATTTTGGTCTTGAATGATTTGTGGAAGTCCAGGGAAGGTTTAAAAGGTGAATTTTATCACTACTCCACGCGGACGAAGTCGCGGGCACAGCTAGTAAATTGATATTTTTAATTTAATAAGTGACATTCGCCTTAGCGTTGCTGTAAGTGATGCACAAGCATTGTAATGTACTCGTAAATGAGCGCACAAACAAACTAACGCACGAACGAACGAAGAAGCAAAGAAACACTGTTTTATCACCATTATTAAGGATAATCTACTATTATAATTATTTCAACAAAATCATTGAGTAATATAAAAAACAAAATGAAAACTTGAAGCTAAAACTGAATCTATTATTGCATCTACGACAACACTCTTTGAACCTATAAAATAATCAAATTAAAAAAATTATAAACAACTTTTATGACATAGATAGGTATATTATAACGTCATTAGTGAAACATTAAATTTTACTTATATTATTAATCCGCATAGAGACAAAAGGTGCGAAAACAACCTTAAAAGTTCCTAAAGTTTTGGGTTCAGGAGAACAAATTAATTTGTTTATTGTATCGTTCTGATACAATTTGTTTAACCAAACACTTTATGTAGGGAACTTCTGCCTCTAATCTTTTAATTTTTGGGAACTTAAATAATAATACCAAAACATTAATATTGTTTATGAATCTAGGTGAATCTTTCTCTGATATTAGTTAGATGCCAGTGGAATCTTTCAATTAGGTGCTTACAGACATCTCGCGGACACAGTTTGGAGCGACTCGTATGTTGACTTTAAGTCATACTTGCCAACTTCCAGATAATAAACTTAACTTGCAAATTAACTTGAAAATAGTGTTAACGTGTCGATTAGGAAGCAAACAACAAACCAAGCTTATATAGGTATCAAGTCTAGATAGGTAACTCGTCTAATAAAACGCTACCGTTAGGCATGGACTCCAATACTCTAGTAGCGTTGTCAGGTTGCGTGGTATTGCTTGAAATCCTGTGGCTGGAATCCAAGTAGATTGCGCGGAAGACTTTCCAGCCTAGGCTTCTGACAATTTATAATCTAAGGTATTTTATTAAAACGCCACTCGAAGACACTCCTCGCCGGACACCCAATAATGTAAATTTTTACGTATCGATTCGTAAACTACTTATACATAAAGAGTAAGCTATCAAACACAGCTGCATAGAGCCTTAGGCACATTAAGGGCCCATTTCCATGAGTGAGTGTATCGCGGCGTGATTTTTGTTATGCCATCCAATCAAGATTATTTTACTGCCAATAAACAAGCATGTGAATATTCATTAAAATATGAATAATCACATGCATAAATATAATCCGCAGATTAATTTATTCTTCTCTGTTCACGAGACTTGAGTTTGATTTGAGTTTGAGTGTAGTGAAATATAAAAAGATTGAGTTATGGATTTTGACGATGACGAATTAATGGAGATAAAATAGAGAGCAGAATTGTTGCGACACACTCGCTAGTGGAAGTAGAGGCTTAAGAACTAGGAAGTTGGCACAAAAGCTGATTTAATTACAGCTCACAGAGATCAAAGAGCCACGAAGTAACGTTACACCGACGTACAAAAGGACGTATCGGAGTTCCTACTAGGGACCATTTTTTAAAAGTTATGTTCGTTCAAACCGCAGTTATTTTATATTATTCTCTTAGAGTCTCTTCTCTTTTGACGACGGAATAAGGTCACTGGACGCAGCACTTTGTGCTACGACAAGGGACTTATGAGCAAACACTTGGGCTAGTAGCGATTTTCTCCATTAGCGGGTTTCTCCGACAAATTAAATATTTAATTAATCGATCATCGACTTCACCTTATACCCTGATTACTTTAAAGGTACCTTCAGTCGATTTCATATTAATTATGCGAGGATGTTGTCTTGAGCGTACCTATTTATTTTTAAAAGGATAATTAATACCTTTGTTATAGATTGATTAATGCATATATGTATCGTTTATTAATTGTTCCTTTTTTTATTTAAATTCTGATGTGGCACATGCATGATTATAACTTGACAACTAAAGAAAAATTGTGTAAACATTTAGTGCAAAACTCATGGAATAAAAAAATATGAGTATACTTTAGCGAAGTTGTTTTTTCGTTTCGATTCTTCGAGTTTTCGTAGTAAATTTAAAATACTTACGATATCAGGTACTTTGTAACATAATAGGTACAATAGGTTATTCACTTGCTAAAAAACTTTTTTGTTGTTATTCTCTGAGGTGTTTTCTTTGTTCTTAGCGTTTACTGAGCTGTTTGCATTAGATTTTGCACTTTTTTATCTTCCTTTTTATCGATGTTTCTGAGATGATGATATTAAAGAAGAGATTTTTTTTAAATTTGTGAATGGTACTCAAACTAACGGAATAAAAATACTTGCATACCTATTTGATTTAGTGTAGAAAAAAGGTGATTTTAATGAAAAAGGGCATCAAATGACTACCAGTCATATTATGTAGGTACATACAATCAATTAACAATTGCCACATCGCAATCCGTCTAGATTACCACATAGGTAATAAATTTAAAAATCTCAAACATAAGAATAGTCTAGCTAATAATAATCCTTTAACTTTTAAAGTCTACCAAAACCATTGCCTACCATGAAACCAACTGAAAACTCAGTGCATTCAACACTTCTTCAACACTTCGCGCTCGCACTTTTTGTACGGAACCCCTCGCGTTAGAGGTCCCTCAGACCCTTTCACTGTGTCAGGGGTCCTCGGCTAATGGTCTCTTGCTCTTTGTGCACTTACTGTTGCCGCTTTCAAACTTGTTTGGAGTGCGGAGTCGACGGAAGGTGGCGGAGTTGGACGCTTTTCAGGTGGAGTTGTGACTTTTTTATGTGATTGAGTAACGAAATGGGTCATTAACTGGATGGTATGTGTTACCTAGAGTTTTGCATTGGCAAATATTCCATGGCACTGCACTGCGCCTCACTCGGAGATATTGGGTTCTAAAAACGAAATTCTGATGTAGACTTGGAATTAGCTTTTTTATGTTACTGAGTAACGAAATGAGTCCGTCTTACTTGATGGTATATGTGACCTAGAGTTTTGCATTGCCAAATATTCCATGGCACTGCACTGCGACTCACTCAGAGACATCGGTTCTAAAAACGAAATTTCTGATGTAGACTTGGAATTAGCTCTTTTATGTTACTGAGTAACGAAATGAGTCCGTCTTACTTGATGGTATAATATGTTACCTAGAATATTGCATTGCCAAATATTCCATGGCACTGCACTGCGCCTAACTCGGAGACATTGGGTTCTAAAAGCGAAATTCAGATGAAGGGGGACATGGAAGTTTTGGCGGGAATCCGGTAGCGAGACGTTGTTGGTTTCGTATTTTTTTCTCAAACTTGTGTTTCTTCTAGTGTTAATGTGTAATATTAGTCATTGAGTGTCCGTTAACGTGCACGAGTGTGGCCATATGATGTATAAACCGAAAAAGCGTGTCACTTCACAATTATTTTCCAAAACTCACAGGAACTTTCAGTAAACCATCCACCACTTTACTATGAAAATAATTGACTCGACTACTTGACCACGATGCTTTGACTTTCCCATTGTGAAATTAAGAAATACTAAAAGATTATAATACTTGACTGACATAATGCACAAACTGTGCGAAGCCATAACTAAAACAACAAAAGGGTGACATGCACCAACACCCCTACTATCGGAGCTGGTGACTAATACCATGACTCTTATGAGAGTACCTACCATGGTATCTCTCTCGCGTGCAATAGTGCGACGGAACATGCGGTTCTCCGCAGAACTGTGCGCACCTCGATCTTGTTCCACGTTACGTATTGTTGTAAACTCCCGTACTCTACTGAAGCAGCTGTGTAGCGGGGCCATTTATAGAATTTTCAAATACATGGTCATTTTTTTTTACATTGGCTACTATTGGGGTATAATATGAAAGTTAACTAACTCTATCGCTAGATTCAGGATCGATAAAAACCGGCAAGAGTCTAGACAGTATTTTTAAACACTTCATCGTTTGTTTAGTTGTACCATTAATGGTACTAGCGATACATCCAATATTTACAATGGTACACTGATCCTAAGTAACAGTCAAGTACTAGCTTTGTGTCTAAGGACACAAACTTGTATTACTTTTCCCATCAATGGTACATATCAAGGGTATTATTGATACTAAGGTGATGTTACTATAAATAAGTTTTGTGTTAGTAGCCAGGAGCAGTTTGCTTCCCTTGTATCTTCCTGGTTTTGCTGATCTTTTAGTTTTAGATATGCTGTACACAGGAATCGATGGTGCTGCGATTGACCCACATTTTAACCACTTTTCCATTTTTATGACAAAAAATTTAAAACCTCTCCGGTCTTTTATTCTCATCATTTTGCAAAGTACCGTCAATTTTATCTTTATCGCATTACAATTCCTGTTTTCCTTCCAATTCTAAATTCCAAGAAAAATATGCCAAGGCCCGGCCCACTCTCATTTCCTAATTAGATTCCCCTTGTTATGTGACCAATTACCCTATAATTGCGCCCTCAGTCGTCCCCTACCATTACATGTTACAACAAAATTATGTCAACATAACTTCGCACCCCCTTTTTCAAACTCGGTTCATTTAAAATTGGATCGCAACACGAGTTAATTGGAATATCGGAGTTTGAATGAAAAAAAAACCACTTCGTTAGAGTGGTTAGTTATTTATTTGTGATCGGGGATATGGGGCTGTTCATTTTTGTTTCAGATTCAGTTTCAGCTGGATTGCACTTTTTCATTTTGTAGTGCAACTAACGAACATGTGATACTCTCATCTACCCACCGTATAACGATGTATTGAAATTATTTACTCTAAAGTGAACCTTGCTAAAAGGTATTAGGAAAGCCAACTTGTGACGAAGAAATTTTATACAGTTCAAATTTTTCTGTCCTCAAAAGCAGCTTAAATCGACAATATAATAAATACAATGAAAAATATCAATTTAAGTGATCCCTAAAGCGATGTCTAGGTTTATTGAAAAAGGCCATTACAGCTTGAAATGGAAAAGAAATATTCTCTCAGAGAACAAGTGGTTTCAATTAATATTGTATCTACAGAAACATTATATACCTACTATACTCGAAAGTGTACAATATTATATCTATACCAATAGGACGAATTAATATACTTGATCAATGACAATAGAGTCCTAGGATGCGATTAAGACGTGCAGGTATTATGCTCAGTCCAGTTATTCTAGATACATGAATCAATATGACTATCTAGATAGTGTATCTGTCTAGCTAGCTTATCTGTGCATAGCTTACCTACTTGTTATTATGTCGTTTTATGATGTTACCGTGTAATATATTACACTCGGTCTCAGATTAATCATCTAACAGATATGACATTTAACTCATGATCCGGGGAAGAAACGAGACAAGTGTATACAAATAGACAAAGGAGTAAGTAGGATAGTACGATGATATTTTGTCCTTGGCGGCGTATGCACTAGTTTTTGCCGTGCTGCAGATCTATGCAAACCAATCTTGACATTTTAGAATGTCGCACGAATGATTGGAGCACCACCTAAATAACGTGTATATAATTTATCCGATTTCTAAGTTGTAGCCAGGGTGCGCCTCTTGCGGGTATACTCTTTTGTCAAGTCCATTTCTGTTACTAGGTCTATACCTACCTACTCGACCTACTTCTAGGAACCGCCGACACAGTAAATATTGTTGACTATAATTAACACAGTCACAGTGTAAAAGCTTAACCACAGAATACCTATACTAATACCTTATAGAAGGAACGCTCTCAATTAAAGCGAGACAGCATGATCGGGATTTTGTATGGCATTTGAGTGTGTTGTCTCTCTCTTCCGTGGTCTTGAATACCTTTTGGTCTAACTATAATACGCGTCGTTAATCTACACTTTTTTTAGACTTTGCACCAATCACATAACATAGAGATATTTATCATACTTTAAAAGCTCATTTGACCAAAGATCGCGATGATGGTTATAAGTCAATGATGGTTAACAGGCTACAATATGAATATGGGTCGATGTTTCAATGTAAAATCTAGGAGCATACCCATACGTCTCATATGCAGCGTTCACAGCAACATTGAATAATGCAATCGGAGAAGCATTGAATAATTGAACGCTTATCTCACTGCGTCACAGAACTAGTTTGATTATCTTCGTATGTACGAGCTAACTGTGTTACTGTCCAAATGTCAGTCTAGCTTGGCTTTGACGTGATGCAATTATGGACTGTGACATTTCTACTTCACATGTCATTGATTTGGTTAAGAACTTAGTAGGTTATTATACAGGGTTTTGTATTACTTGCGGGTACAAACACGCTTTTTTGTAGTTTGATAATAGAATAGATTTTTCTAAAACTTTATTTGCTAACGTTAAATTTCTTGTAAAGTGAAACAAAAGTACTGGATTAAATTATTTTAATTAAGAACCGAATTTAAATGGTGCCTGAACGATTTCCACCATTTCGCGGAGCGAAGTGGCATAACCCTATTTATCAGTAGGTAATAATCGTATGTTATCAAAAAACTGTCAAATTTACAATCTACATTGTCACTATCACTTCAATTAAAACCGTTTTTAGATATGGTATTAATGTAAATTAGTTACGGGACGCCTTTTTTGTCACTGATTTTTTACAGTATTTAATATCATCTTGTTAACTCCACGATACAGGTAGGATCTAATGCAGATACCACTAGAAAACAGTTTTATTTTAAATTTCCTCGCTGAATAAACAATAAACATTTCTGTACTTCATTCACACCTTCTACAAACAATAATAAACCATCGCACAAGAAGACAAGTATCAGAATTGCAAGCGGATCCCAAACATCCAACACACGTTTCAAGTAACATAGTCATTGACGAATGATCGCCGAAGATGGATAGCCAGTATTGACAAACGAGCGACGACGGTCGATGCACGCACGATGGATCGACGGGCTACGTGTTTTGCTTGTTTCCATGTAATATTTTTGTTTTGTAGCTTTTACAAGTAACTGTGTGATAAACAAGCAATTCCTTATCGTCACATGTACTTACGCATATTGCTAAGCACGGGTCTCGCCTAAGAAGGATTAGGCCATAATCCACGCGGTCCTCATAGATGGATCACGTCATATCTGACACTGTTTTTGGATGTGTAGATTTCCCCGTGATGTTTTCCTTCACTAAAAGCGAGTGAAAATTACGCACATATTTTTACAAGAAACACATTGGTACGTCTCCACTGCTCAGGCTGAGATTAGAACTTGTAATCCTTTGCTTTGGATGGAGGAAGTTCTCCTACGCTATCAGCGCTTTACCCGCTAAGAAGTGCCACGCCTGCCTGCAAACCAGAAACCACTTGCAAATGCGCTCGTCGCACGGAAACATCACAAAATTATATTGATTAAGGTTGTGACATCGTCTGGTACCAGATAGCGTTAGGCTGACCAAGACTGACATGGCTTAACTAGTGTCAGTTTTCTCACATGAATTTTGGCTATGGTATCGTATGCGATACCACGAGCGACGTCAAAATTCATGAGAAATTCAGAGGTATACCTCTATTCTACAGAATTCTCATAAAACAATATCTAGTTTCTGGGACGGTTGCGGTGAATGCAGAATTTAGCATATTGAGTCATTCGATCTCGTTGACCGAGCAAAGCGAGATCGTGCATCGGAGCGTTGGTTTGTACATTACATAGTTTGTATTATGTAAGTCGACGAGAACTTTTGAACAGTTGATTAAGGTAAGTTGTTTTTGTGATACATATAAAAAAAAGTTTATTAGCTAATTCGATTAGGTAGAGGGTTGTAGAAATAGAGATAATAACCTCAAAATGAACATATTCATTGTTTTTTTAAATTATATTACTCGATTGATATCGACGCAGCTGCACCAGCCATTGATATTTTGTCCTTTTTAAACTAATGTGATGTCACATATTATGACGTCATAAGCTAGGTTATATTATTATCATAACACATAATATTTCTCTTATCCACGAATCCATGATCGCGTTTGTTGATTTATAACTTTGTACGTTTTGTGAATGTACAATGATCTTAACTTTGTACTTCTGAAACTGAATAATTCAGTGAGAAATGCATAAAACATGGAGCAAGGATTGCTTTCCTTACAAAACATTAAAATTATCTGCATCTCTTCTGTTATTTATGAGTTAACACTACAGTCGTTAAGAAATCTATTTCGTTTGCAGAATATAGTCTCCTGAAAAAAATCGGCGTTATAATATACCTGCTTGTTTAGAACAGTGCCATTTTAGTGACCAATAATGGGAAGACTAATATACTATATTACTAAATACAGCCGCGTATTTGATAACCAGTGTTGTGTCATACCTACATAAAAGCTTCGCATATCAACCCTTTCTATAATCAAGCATTAGTTTGCTCTATCTTTCTTATAATATATTATAAATTACGCGTCTCGTTGTTTGTCCGCGATGGACTCCTAAACTACTTAACCGATTTTAGTGAAATTTGCACACCATGTGCAGTTTGATCTAACTTGAAAGATAGGATAGCTTACATCACAATTTATAGTCGCTATAACAAAAACATTAGCCACAGCACCGCGTGGCCGTGTCTGCTAGTATATTACTAGTATGTTATATAATAGAGCTAAATTTTGAGTCAACGCATAATATTTAAGTTATCTATATTGTGTTCACTGTTCCACCTTATTTCATACTTCTATAAAACACTCTAGATGATTCTATCTCCCTTTTGGGGAAATATATAATGAAAGAACTTTTATAATAATTACTGTACTTAGGTTTATTAATTTTTAGTTGCACACATTCTGAAGGTTGCGGTAAAGAAGAGAACGAGTGTTGCCATATTAGCACACTCAATTACCTTAAAATAATCTTATGTCACAGACACTAGAGCCTTCTGTAATACCTTGTATATTTTATAATGTGTATATTCTATTCTAAAGCTATAAAAGTCACTATTGGCCCAGCCCCTTGCGGTTATGTAAGCGCCAGTACGCCTGCGTCACCAAACTCAAACACATTAGCACCGAGCTAACATCCTGATCTGATCTAAAATCCAATCTTGATCTAATCCTGGTTTAATGTCGCTCCAAGAGTAGGTACTATGAGAATACAGCAGGTGCAGTGATGCTGTAATTTAGTCAATGCCAATCATATAGAAGTGTGTAAGTTACTAAGGGACTCGAATCGACTTTCGAACAAAACGAATCGTCAGAGGGTTACCTAAGTTTTACATTTGTGTATCTGTGTCTATAATATGAGGCATGGTAGCCTGAACGGATGAATTGATTTTGATCTACTTTTTTGATTGCAAGGTGACTAATTAATCGTGAGTGTAGTTAGCAAAAAAAAATTTTTTTTATCATAATGAGTAATTAAAATTGAAGAATTAAGTTTATTTTCTTTTTTTTTCGCTCAATGGTTTTATTATCTCTGATCTAGACACAGAAAAAACGAACAAAATATCAGTAGAACTATTTAAGAGAAAATAGTTTTAACAGAGCACCCGACATCTAGAAAATCGTTTCATCTACTACAGTTGCAATCAGGAGAAAGATTGTGGTGTAATTTAGTATCTAACTGCGGTAGTAGGGGTGTTGCTAGACTGTAATGGAATTTCCAATCACGCTCGACGAGATAGTGCAATATTTGTGAACTTACCAACATATTATTTTGATTGAAGTTCTTAAACTTTCACGATAAGAAAACTAAATATTGAATGTGGAGAAACCGATTAAGTTGCTAATAATGGGTCTAATTCAGTATCAAAAGCGTAATATCAAAATATGTAAAAAATATACATTATGATTATTAGTTTGTGTGCGAATTCGACCCAATTTAATTGATCCTAGATGAACCCCTAAACCCTTTTCAGTTCATCTATTCAATTATATTATACTGAAGTAAAGTGTAAACTGTATCATATCGTATACCTACCCGATACTAAAAAAAACAAAATATTAGTAAACAAGGTATTATAATATGGCAAGCAATTGCTAATGGCAACATATTATATTCTGCGTTTCTATTCGTGGCCATCCAATATTTTTATAGTTTTCCAGAACATTATGGCCATTGTTGTTTTGTTATAAAAGGTAGGACACAAAGAAACCATTTTGGCCACAGAGTTGATTGTTAAAAGGGTCGAGTGGCTCAACTCAGAGTAATATTCTCGAGAGCTGCGTGTACTGAGGTTTGCGGTTTGAGGCATAGAACTGTACATACGAGCGTTTTTAAGAATCTCGGATATAAAACGCTAAAAAACGATTGTAATAACTATTATTTCAAAAATCTGTTACATACGATCTGCAGATAGTTTTGTAATACTTAAATTTGTAATAATAGATAGTCACGTAAATTAACACAATTCAACTCAACTCAAAAAAACAATGCAGTAAAGATAAAAACATCGATAAACGAATCGCTTACTGAAATTTGTCTAGATATCGAAACACAAACAATACAATCAAAATAACTTTAATTTGAATCACAAAAATCCCGACGAATATCAGTGTGTAAGAATGCGTGAGGCATATTTTCACAGATTGCACTCCTTTTACGGTTGCTTACTTTTTACTGAGATCACATTGTTCTTATATAATTATTATTATTATTACACTCTTTACATCTCCTTGCTATGCTATTGAAACGGATTATTCCAGAAATCTCTAACGGGTCGTCCCCACGTGGAATATTCCGGTTTCCCCCAGAAATCGCCCCAAATCCGATCACGGGGGATTTTTCCTCACCATTCCCGGCATTTTACACGCCCGTACGCAACCGCATAACCAAGAACATGTTTGCAGCTACCCAAAGACAAATAGCGTGCAAGATCGATGTTTATTTGGGAGCGGGACACTTGTGTACCCACTCGTCCATTGTTACAACATGAATGCCCTATTGACAAACCCTCACAAAGTTAAGCTCCGCAAATATTAAATTGGCCTGGCATTGTTTTGTGTGCTTCAAGGGTTGTTTGCTGCTTGTGCAAATGGAGGAAGTTGAGTTACTTCGTAATTATTTGGAAGAGGTTTGGCTGCTTGATGAATCAACGGTGGGCGTGAAATCAGTCTTCTTCTTGTTGTGTTTGAAATTAATATTGTGGGATATTTTAGTCTAAAAAAAATATAAATAAAATATTTTTTTTATTTTATTTATAATTTTTTTCGAATTCAACACGTTTGGCTTACACAAAAATCATACATCTAGTTACCTATTACACTCTTGTAAAACTCTGTAACAAATTCTCAAAGAAAAATATTTTAATAAATAACCTACTTTGTCCAGTTATATGCAGTGGAAAGTTTTCAGTCACTGAGGTATTATTTCACTCAAGTTTATACACGCAAAGGTATTCCAATATAGTTTATACATGTTCACATGGACTCCTGAGTTCCGATATTAATAATTTGCGTGCTCGTGATTTGAATAGTACCGCATTGAATACGTCCTTAGCTCAATGCTAGGCTAGAGAGGATGTGCCTACCGCCCCGGGGCAGGATGGGAATGCTATGCCCCCATCTTTCTCCACATCCGTAGAAGCGAGTGACGGCGTTCAAAAAAGGGGGGTTCAACAAAAACCTTGGTGGAAAAGCATATTAAAGTGCCGGCCTGGCTAGCTATCACCCTCAAGTAGAAAATATGTCAACCAATCCTTGTCAGGTGTTCCGGCAGCTCAAAGCCAGTCCCGTTCTAGTCTGAACGTGTATATCAACTTCGCTTACATCATCACTTAAAACCAGTTCCCTGAGTATGAGTTTTAACTAGCTCAACCTAAAACGCATCAACTAGGCAGCTCTTTGTATGAAGATTTTTCGTTCATAAATATCTTCATACAAAAGCGCTAGTTGACGCGTACTATGTCGAGCTAGTAAACACTCTCATACTAGGGGTACAGGTGAGATAGCGGTCAATTGCTAGCCTATAAATAAAGTAGGTGTAACAAGAAACTCAAGGCCCCCCTTGAAACTAGTACCTTGTATGCGGAAATGTATAAATCGTGCGAAGCCTACACCTAAGAAACCTTTAATAAAATGATAAAAATATTCCACCGATCATGCTATCAAATATATATTTCACTGTCCATCCAAAAGTTATCTGAAATATCTAAAAGCTTAAAGCTATAAAACCGCCCATTGTACTACGTGTATATATTTTCTGTATCGTTTATTTCTGTTGTACAAGCAGTTTTCTATTTCCAAATTTTTAAGACCTTAGATTTGTACCTACACAGTTCTGAACAGTAAAGTTATTCTTATTTTTCTTATTCTATTCTATTCTAAAAATCATAAAACAGAGAGGTACTTAAAATTAGACATGTCAGTCGACAGGGTGTCATTAAGGTTTGGAACCCTTGAAATAGGTGGGGCTTATCCTGTCATTGTCATCGTTGAATGCGTCATAGTTAATATAGGTACACATTTAGTGCAGTCCGTCGCCGCTATCTATGTTTATGTTCAGTGCACGCGTAGTCTCCGACTTACGGGTATTTCTGAATCTGTATTATGTCACTGGATGTATGTATTCGCTTATTCTTTGAAATTATTTTGGATGATGATTATTTTTTGAAAGGAAACATTATTTTTCAAATTCAAACTATAATTAATTAATTATAGTTTGTTTTTTATTGGTTTTACTAACTTGTTTATTACATTGAAGTATTTGACTTGTAAAAGTGCGATTTTATTGCCTATTTACAATAAATGATTTGATTTTGACTTTGACTTTGATGACAAGTTATATTTACAGATAGGTATAGATTCTTCTTGTTCGTTTTAAAGTGGACATTGAATTTGATCGGAATTTTAAAACAGGGCTTTTTATTTTGGAGACATTAAACATTGTTGTCTTTTTAATGAAAAGTAATTTAAGTTGCATAATGTATGTAAAAAAAAAATATATACAAAACCAAGTCGTGCTAGTTACATCATTTATAACTCAAGAACGGCTGAACCGATTTTTATGTTTTGTTTTGTACCTACTATATATTATGTATGCTAGAATTTCACTACTTCACCTGACGTTTTTAAGTGACGATGTTATCTAAGGTAGTAAATATGCTCAGTCTAGAATGAGACTGGCACGTTTGCTGATGGACAAGGCTAGAAGAGGAACACAGTAACATACCAACTTCCCAATTGATTATAGGGCAGGGTTCCAATTAAGTGTGCTTTCCACTAATCTAAACAATTTGTCGCAAGAAATGCAAACGATGTGAGCAAATGCTAATGCATTTCTCTCGGAAACCAACACTTCAATGTTTTGAACCAGAACGGAAGTTATTAGTCGAATATACATACAGACATAATTACTATAAATATCGCCATGTAGGTATGTATATAATAATGGTTCCTTATATTTATTTGGTAATAACTTTATAATTTCATGTCAAAATAAGCTCGACACGAACTCATCAATTTATAATTTATTTATATCTTAACTACCTTCAGATTAATATTTACTGAAAAAACTCGTGGATAGACGAATTCTGGGGAAGCAGTATTTATACCTACGGTAAAAGGCATAATCAATCTCAAAACTTTGGCAGAACTTAATTGCTTAGGAGCAAAAAGTGGTTTCTCAGAAAACGGTGGCAGTGTCTGAGGTTAGCTCTGCGTTTGAGATCAGACTTTTAACCATTAGCAGTCTACCATTAATTAATTTTATCTATTTATTTGAAACTTTCAAAATGTGTATTAAAATTATGTATGCTTGGCTGTTTTTTATAACTCTTGACCATAATTTGGATTTTATTTTAACATAAGACTTTTAAGATAAGAGAACAACTTGTTTTTTCACTCCAAGGTATACAAAATAACTTTATAAATAAAAACATGACAAGTGAACCGGCGCCTTTATTTATTATTAAAATATTAAAAATAATTCGATTCTCATGTACGCGTTGCTGATAGTAGGCTATTTGACTTGTAAATGGTATTATGCAAGCATTTTTATAATCAGTGATTCTTTTTACGATTTTTCCCTCTTTAGATTCCATCAAAAACATTAAAAAGAAACCCTTACACTCGCCAAATATACGAAATTACCGTAGTCAAATCTAAATAAAAACCTTCGTTCAAACACCGACGTGTTGCGAAAGAAGTAACCCGACAACAGAAAAATCGTATTCAAAGCCCGACAAATTAGTAGCGAAGAAAAGTTCTAGCCTACACTAATCCGCGGCGCCGCTCGTGCTTTCCTATTGAGCACTCAAGACGTCTAGAGAGGCACGCAACGCCCACACGCGAGCACGCGATACCTTGATTACTTACTGACGCACCACGAATTATGTGTGGATCATAGCAGCGAAATACCGCGAAATACCTGAATTATATATGAGGAAATGTAATTTTAGTAGATTTCGGGATTTTCGGTGTCCATATTGAGCCTACGTTACGTTGTTGTGTACAGGCAGCATTTGTATTAGAACAGATTTCCATAAAGAATCAGTTTTTTGGAGTTTATATTTAAGACATGTTTAACTACTTCTGAGGCCAATGGTACACAGAATCGTGTTAGTTACACCATATTTTTAAACTCAAGAACGGTTGGTTCGATTTTTATGATCCTTTCTTTGTTGGATTTGTCTCTGTTCCAAATAGCAGAATAACTAGGTATTTAAACATGGGAAAAATTGACGAAAAAGACAAAACTTTTCCAGCCCAGTCACAGTTCATACAATCAGCGTTCGTATATCTAATTAATTCTGCTGCGCTGCTCGTGACGTAGACACGCATTTGGTGGGGCCGCTTATTGTGCCCCGCGGCATGTACGGATAAAGGATACACAGTTGAGTCCCAAGCTACGCATTACGTAACTTGCGCGGCGCATTTAGTACCACGTTACGCGTAAACAAAATAAAACGATTATAAAATTAAATGTGAAGACAATCGCCAGGTGCTACGCCGTAGCAGTTACGGCGTAGAAGCTACGTCGTCGTTACGTAGAGGGCTGTAGAGCGTTGAACACGTTTTGACCGCGCTTTGCATACTGTCGGTGTTGTTGTTGTATGAGGTTGTGCTTCAGAGTGTCAGACTTTATCAGGCCAACCAAGGGCCTCTGACGTGGCTTAACAACTGATATACGAGGAATACAATAACAACCGAGACAGTTTAACGTGCTCTCCAAAACATGGAATGATGGAAATATGCAATCAACTTACGAAAAGTCCTTGGGCCCGGCTGGGGATCGAACTCTGTATCGTTGGGTTCTAAAGCGCATAAGTTACCGCTCGGCCATCTTTGCTCTTCTGTCGGTGTGATAAGGTATTGATTTTTAAATATTTTAATCAATGTTCGACATATTATTAGCGTCTAGGACCAACGCGAATATTATGTTGCGCTACTCATCTTAATGAATGAGTAATGAATGAATTCAATCTGAGGTCAATAAACTCGTCAGGAAACACTTTTATCACGTTACTCAGAGGAAATTGCTTGACATCATTAATGTTCAAACTTCGGCCTCTTATTACAATTTTGAAATTTGACTAACATAAGCATTGTTTCGCCCCTTCAATCTTTTTTTTTATAATAAATTTTTGCTACTGTATCAAAGGAGACCCATTATACCATACAACTAATTACAATGCCCTAATATTCACCCAAAACAAAATACGAGCTAAAATTCTGACCCATTTTCTTAAACCCAACTAATTATTATTTACCCACCCTAGCTAATTAAAAAACATCACCGTTAGGGACTGCATTGTAAAATGAACGGTATATATAACGGTTATTATTATGAATGATTACGAAGAGATTTAAGGGCATAATTTCACAGGGCGTTGAATTTCACGACGCGTCAGTAATTTTTCGTTGAGTGCTCATCTATGTAGTTACAAGGAAAGTTGAACGTTGGTTGTATGTTTGTTTTTTACATGGTGCAATGGAAAGAAGGATATATGTTATAATAGTTGGTGCCCGCGACTTCGTCTGAGCAGAATTAGTATTTAGACCAGCTTATAATTAATAGCGTGACGTAGAAAAGAACTAACGTTATGACATTAAAATCACACATTTTTATGGTTCACTATTTTGGCTTTAATGGCTTACACATAAGTTATAGATATATACTGTGGCGGGCTTTTTTATAGAACAATTTAAGATAAACATTTCCATCATACATTACATATCTATAGCTCTAGCGGTTTTGGCAGCGCACGCCTGAATAGCGCGCAGATGGTAGATTTTTTCCTACTTACTTGACACTTATCGACATATTTTAGACAATTCACACAATAGCTGTATAAATTGTAGCCTATCTGTTATTCTGATGTATAAGCTACATTATTGTAAAGTTTCATCAAAATCCATTCAGTAGTTTTTACGTGAAAGAGTAACAAACATCCATCCATCCATCCATCCATCCATCCATACTTACAAACTTTCGCGTTTATAATATTAGTAAGAAGTAAGATATATATTTAAAACAAGGCCACATCAGCTGACATATTTTAAATCCAAAACAATTAACATCCAATCGCAGATGGTTAAACTTCAAACACCTTGACATCCTACTAATATTATAAACGCGAAAGTTTGTGAGTATGGATGGATGGATGGATGGATGTTTGTTACTCTTTCACGCAAAAACTACTAAATGGATTTTGATGAAACTTCACAATAATATAGCTTACATATCAGAATAACACATAGGCTACAATTCATAAAGATATATTATTGTATATCATCCAAACGCGGGGGAAACCGCGGGGTGCAGCTAGTATTAAATAACTAGCTGAATGAAACTTCACAATAATATAGCTTACATATCAGAATAACAGATAGCCTATGTGTTTTTTAGAATAACACATAGCCTATGTGTTTTTTGTATTATGAAGTTTCATCAAAATCCATTCAGTAGTTTTTGCGTGAAAGAGTAACAAACATCCATCCATCCATCCATCCACACTCACAAACTTTCGCGTTTATAATATTAGTAGGATTGAAACTTAAGTTTGTCAATACACAAGCATAGCGTCATTATTGTATAGTGACAAGGTACCAACACCGTCTCTAAGTACTAAACTCTACGTGTTAACAAGCTATCAAGAAAACAATCTTCCCGAGCGATAGCCGTCCGATTATTAGGTCTCGACAAATAAATACAGAGGGTAGAAACGGGGGGATGCTACACGGGGGTTGAAGGGGGTCTTATTAATATTATCTGGCGGTGTCAGAATAAATTAATCCAGGGCGTCGGGGCAGAATGCTGAACAATAAACGGATAGAGTGTTAAACTAGACTGTTTTGTTGGCCATAATTGTTGGTTTAGTGTGGACTACGCTTTAGGATACGTTTTTCTGTAGGATACGTTTATTTATAATGTTGATTGTAGCTGAAAGAATGCAACCAAGCAAGACTGCTTGGTTGCATAATACTTTACCTATGCTGTTATATTTGTTTCAAAGGCTTTTAGTCCAAACATCTCTGAATGCAGTTGGGAGCGTGAAGATTAATATTTGACAGAATCACCAACAGTTGACCCAATAGACATTAGACATCCTGTCTGGTCCTGCTGCTCCAGACAAAATGTATGTGAAAATGAATTGGCTTTGAGTAAATCGAATAAACATCCACCCGATTTAACTCCTTAAGGGGTTGATTGCAAAACTTTAAAATATTAACCTATCTGTTACTAAAACTTAACCTATCTAAATTCCTAATTAAATCAAAGTGGGCGTAGCACTTACGGGCATACGTGGTAACAAAACAAACATTTACTCACACAGTCTTTCACATTTATTTAGTAGGATACACATATTATATATGTATAAGATAAATTAAATATCATGGCTTATCCACGCTGTGACCTCTTTAAGACGCAGCTGAAGGTATCCTCTTAATTTGTTGACCGTCCCCCTAATGTTCCGACATAAACATCAAATATCTGAAAGGACTGCCTATTGCCCGTGAAATTAAGCCGCGCAGGCTCTAATTCTTATGCTCGTTAATTTTCAGGTGCGCGTCATGAAAGATATTGGATTGAGTTAAGGATAGCTAAAGACTTGTAGCCCAGAATACTAATAATTCTGTTTATAGGTGGCCTCGTTTTCACCAACGACGAATACGGTGGTGACTTATAAGTCTGTGTGATGGTGTGAATAAGTTCAACAGTGTTTAATTTTGGAATATGTCATTATTTTAGTACTTTCTTAAATTTAGGGTCAATTTAATTAAAATATAAGCAGCCCAAATCTTTATATCATATTCTACAAAGTGTCGCCATGACACGGCTACTGAATTCGTGCTATATACAATAATATACATACACCATTGTCGTATGTTTTAATAGCTATATGTTTATGTGATATACATGGTGTGGACATTCAATAAATACGTAAATAAATAATATGGTTAGATTACTGCATCATATTTCTCTGTCGGCGCCGGATTATCGCGCTGACCCTTCGCAGATAATAATTTAAAATGATGTAATATATCGTCTTAATGTTCGCCGGGGCTGGATCGCGATAGTAAAACAACGCCGCGGAAATGTTTACTAAAAATTTAATTAAAAATTGTTTGTGTAATCTCTGGGCATATCTTCTTTTGCTCATTTAATTTTAACGGCCATGTTTCGGCCGTTATGTTTCGGTGTTTAGATATTAAAATTAAACTGCATTTTTTTGCAAGAATTTTATTTCCTCCTGTGTAATATAATGATTATATTTTTGGCTTATACATTAATGTATAATAAAAAGGTACAATGGGTGGGGTGTTATCGCTTAAAGCGATCTCTATCAGACGACCTTTGGATAGTAATATAATGGAATTGTGTATTACTTTACTGGTCTAATCTTTCGTGGTAAGACCTAAAGAGCCTAAAAGGTCGTCTAAAATAACAGAGTTGTTACTTAATCGGTAAGAAAACTCTGACCGAGCTACCTTCAACTCTCAGCAAAACTAAAAATTCTTAATTACTTGCAAAAAATCTGACAACAAAGTTGGTCCTCGGACTTGCGGAGTTAAATTAAAATGCTGCAATTTATAGCCACCGCCGGTCATAAATTTCACCTTCTAATTGGCTGAGCCGAGTTGTAGCACCATAAACTCTTTTACAGCTCAATAGCTTGCTTTATTAAATAGTAGCCGTGATTCTTTCCTTTGACCCGGAAGGAGTTGAGAGTGACCTTGTTCTCTTTAGTTGAAGGCTATAAAATTTAGCCGTTACAAAATTAATTCAGTTCTTACAATGCGATACTAAGTTAAGCTATATTAATTAACTTTGCTATAGCGTAATAATAAACTAATATCTATCATCATAATAATATAGAGTAATTTTCACTATACTGTATGTATAAATCAATTTTGACATGAAATAATATTTCCTGATCAATAATGAATTGAATTGAATAGAATATTCACCACAATCTATATATACCCTATATAACTATATATAATATTAGACATTGCAAGCAAATCGTTGGCTTAGTAAAATACCTACTTAACTTAAAAATAACAATAAACATTTTAATAAAAAGCACGACACGTGTGGCCTTAACAAACGTGATGGCAACGCAACCAGCGCAACGTGACGTGTGTTATGTCACAGCCAAACTTAAGAATCCACCGCATAACATAAAATCTGGACAAGTAATATTTTATAAACCAGATTGACGTCATCTTAATACTTAATACGTCATACTTTGACAAAGACATAATCGGAACGCGTCACGACCACATACGTAAATCCTGACACCTAACTAGGATGGGTATATCCTGCCATTTTACCACCTTTTCATTTATAAATGTTCGCTTCATAACCAACATTTACCAAAAATATGAATTGTCAAGTAATTATTTTACAAACAAAATTTAGCAGATGATTTATTTATTGAAATGATTTTAACCAACAAATTTAACTTGTATATTATGACTAGTTGGTGCCCGCGACTTCGTCTGCGCAGGATTAGTAATTCGCAAAATGGACACAACTATCAGCGACTTCTTCCCCCACCTCACACGCCGTGCGTCGGACCACCCGCCCCGCCCCCCGCCACGTTTCCCGCCACCGCCAGCGGCCCCATGCCGCTGGGCCGCACTTACTTGACACTTATCGTCATATTTTAGACAATTCACATAATATCTTTATAAATTGTAGCCTATGTGTTATTCTGATATGTAAGCTATATTATTGTGAAGTTTCATTAAATTCTATTCAGTAGTTTTTGCGTGAAAGAGTAACAAACATCCATCCATACAGACAAACTTTCGCGTTTATAATATTAGTAGGATAATTGGACGGCGTTATGAAATAACGAATTACACGAACAAACCAAAAAAAAAAAGTTAATGATGCAGTTCAATTGTAGAGACTTTAAACTATATTCCTAGTCGTTTTTTTGTTCAAAAATCAACTCTCCTACCTTAATATAGAGGGGTGAATCAAGCGACATGTCTTAAAATGTTAGGTTCTATGCATTTTATCGCTTTGTAATACCAAACTAAGCGCCTAAGTCGCTATTCCAAAATACAATAAATAAGGTTTTATTAAACATAAACGAATTAAATCCTGAGACATTCGACTTAATTCGTTGTTTCATTATTAAACAACTATAAATCTAAAATGCAAAATCAAATTACCCACCAAAAATAGGCGCATAGTTCGTTATTGAGTATCCATTGGTTCATCTATTTCATTGATTGAGAATCAAACAATCATTATAGCCCAGTGGAATTAGCTATAAAATAGGGCTAAAATCGCAATGCTTGATGTGGTACTGCATTTTTGGTAGGTTGTATGGACTAGTAAGGATATGGTATACCTAAATCCATATTAGCAACTTTGGAAAACTTGTGCTAGCTTGGCAACACGCAAAAAAACTTTGAAGTTTTGAGACTTTTCTCACTTTTTTGCTCTATAAGTCATATACTATGCGTTTTGGACAAGTGCACTTCTGGACTTTTATAAGGTTAATAAAATTTGCAAAAATTGAAACCCAAACGCAGCTCTATAAACCCTATAACGATCAAACTGTGGCCCTTCAAGTATAGTAAGTTTTTCCGGAAAAATTACTATTTTAAGTTTTGCTTCCGTTCGAAGCAGAATATTGGTAAAATCCCTGGTCCTATGAAAAAATTCACTGAAACAATGATGTAGTACGATTAACTAGCTTTCAGTATAGCAAGGTGGCCACAAATTAAAACGTATTTCTATCCTTTATTATATTATTTAATGCATTATGCGCCAATTTTTCAAACCCCACTTTTACCTTCAAGAGTGAACTATTAGTATCACAGACTTTGTCTTGTACCATTAAATGAAAGTTGATTAAACGTACAAAAACATTGTATTAGTGACCTTTTTCAAAGGACGAGGGATTTCACCAATATTTAGCTTCGGACGGGAGCAAAACTTAAAAGTGTCATTTTGCCGGGTAATGGACCACATTATTGAAGGGTCATAGCTTGGTCCTTATAGTTTCGTTTGGGATTAAATTGGTGCAAATTAATTGACTTTATAAAAGGACTGAAGTACGTTTGTCTAAAACGCATCGTTTACGACTTTTAGGTTGCATGTTTGGATTTATACTAGGTACACTAACATAACTGTTCTACAACACACCAAAAATGCAGTACAACAAGCTTCCCGTATTTAATATTTAATTCCACTGGGCTATTGAGTAAAAATTGCTTTACGTTTTCGATTTTTTATGAAGTATACTTATTTTCATTTATTCAACCGTTTTTCCGATTGTTTTGTTGTCAAAAACAAGTTTTTGTTTATTTTAGGTAAAATATAACTAGTTTGCCTTTGGATATAATCTCTTTATACCCTTCATTACCCCCAAAACTAAATTGTATAAACGTATTAAATGACAAAATGGCGCCTGATTCCATACTGCAATTTTAAAATCGTACAAATAATGCAAAACGTAATATGGAATTAAGCGGAAAAATGACAATATCTTCTATACTATGCATCATACAAAAATATGTTCTTTTATGAAATAAAATATACATAATAATATATCACATAAGTAAAAATCACACCAATAACATAAATATTGTGCTCTCAGCAACATATTTAAATTTCAAAACTTTGAAGCTCTTTTTCTCAGTTTTACTGATTTGTCGCTTCTTCCGTTATTTCATAACGCCGTCCAATTGTAACGTGATTGTTTGCGAAACAAAACATTACTAAAATAAGTGGTTTTTGAAACGAGCTGTATTCGAAACGTTGTTTGTAAAATGAATCATTTGTGAAATAACATGTTTAAGAAATGAATTGTATACGAAACGTTGGTTGTAATGTAATATTTTGTAATAAGTATTTTGGTCAACCATTAGTGAACCACTAGGATTACCTGTACCTAGGGAAATTCACGAGGACCTCAGATGAATCATCTAACAGACATGACATTTAACTTTAGATCTGTGAAAAAAAGAGACAAGTGTATTCAAATAGACAAAGGAGTAAGTAGGATAGTACGTACGATCTGGACCTAAATTATGTGCCCTCCTTTATCCGATTTACAAATTGCAGCCAAGGTATCCCTTTTGGGTATGCTTTTGTCAGGTCTACTTCTGATACTACGTCTATGAGGAGGACTATGGTCCTACAAAACAAAAACACAGACTCGGAGCACACACTCGAGGTTCATACAACCCTCACTTACTGCCGGTTTCTGAAACGTCAGTCAACTTTGACTATAGATTAATTATATTGCTATCCTTGTCATTTGTTTAGTGTCAGACAGAGACACCGATAGTTTTAATCTACTGTCAAAGCCAACAAACGTTCCAGAAACTGGCCGTCTTCTTCTTTTCTTTTCTCTTCTTAAGTCTTCTTTTCTTACCTTTTTTGCCCTTATAGCAAAGTTGGGTTCCAACAACAAAAGATAACACCTTAGATCAATAAAATCTACTAGATTAAGCGATGCATTCAAACACAGCCGAGAAAAACGGCTTGAGTTAACTATCCTTAACATAATACAAAAAATATCCCGTTTTAAAATTATTCAAATTATAAACAACTTTATTTCCGTTCGTTATGGTTTAGTTTCGATTAATGCGTAACTGACGTAGGACTTCAAAACTAAACTCAAATAAGACCACACCATTCGTTTGTGCTCTTATTTCCCTTGTTACCTTTAATCTAGTACATTATATATTTATCGAAGCATCACACACAAACAGACATTAAAATAGGCAAAGAACACACAAATAAAAACCAAATCATGTACATACATAGTACATACATACACAATACATCCTGCACATTGTAACTCATTCATGGACACGCAGACGCAGTAAAAACTCGCAGGTAAGTAATTAGCACAGATTATTGTTAGGGCCTTATATTATTATATCCACTTTATACCCTTAAATGTTGGTACTTTACCTTTGGTATGTGAAAGGTGTAACGCGTGGGTGTAATGTTTTTTGTAAAAGTTTTCACGTGTTTTTTACAGTGGTTGCAAAGTGCCTATTGTTTTTTATTGTTGAATAGGTTTGCGTTTTCATCTTAATTCATCTTACGGATTTCATAAAACGCGTCTTAACATGTTAGAATACGCCCAAACAAAAAAGTATCTTCCAAAAGTAACGACTTGTATCCACAGTACTAACCGCATAAAATATATCGCCATAAAATAATCCTATCAAGTCGCAGGTATGTTTACAGGCAGCTGTAATTTCATTTTATTTCAATAAAGTACTGAAGCATGTTTATTACATACCCTGAATAAACATGCCCATATTATTGTGTTCCTGTATTGGTTTTTCTAGGAAAAAAGATTGCGCGATGTTTTATCTGGGAATTGGATGACCACCCTTTTTATACTAATTATTTTATAACGTACGTTTATTCCATTAGATTACTTAAAACGTTGCCTACTACTCGCAGCTGAATGGTCTAGTTTAATTATTTTGAATTAATAATTATAATAATATATTAATTAATGAAATGTTCCCGCAAAGATTGTCTCAAAAATTCGTAAAGTGCGAATGAAATAAATACAAAATTTAAAGTCGTACAAAAAACGTTGTTTAGAAAAAACGGCACTAACGTAAGCTACACTAATACAACTATAGTCAACATAAATGTCAGTTGGGCCTTCGCGGAAGACTTGAGATCCTATTGCATTCTCCGAGGTTATGTGATCTAGTATTATGGTATCGGATGTGAAATGGTAAACCGATCTAACTTCCACGAAACGACATACCACAAACACAACTCACCAATCCTACTTCCTACTAATATTATAAACGCGAAATTTTGTGAGTATGTTATGTATGTTTGTGCTCTTACACGCAAAAAAACCACTAAATAGATTTTGATGCAAATTCACAATAATATAGCGTAGGTACATATCAGAATTACACATTGGTTACAATTCATAAAGATATATCGTATATTAGCCAAACGCGGGTGAATCCGCGGGCTGCAGCTAGTATTAAATAAATTACGCGTTACGATCACATACATCGATACTGACCTAAAGGTTGCCTAGCGTTCTTAGATACAGATACTATGAAATCAGAAACTGCAAGGACTATTTCCCCATAAACACTCAGACTCAGTGGTCCACAGAAATAATTAACCTGCTTGGGAATCCCTGTAACTACTCGTTTCGCAGTTACATCATCAGTTTAGGCAATGGAGGCCGTCATACATTTTCGTTTACTCCTTAGTTTCGAGAAAATAGCGCTCAAAGCAACATACGTAACCGAATGTAAAGGACCCAACACGATCGTAAAAGGAAACGCACTTTTTACGATGGCACAGGATAATTCAACGTATATAATTCACTCAGCAGCACCTCCGACTGTGCTACCTCCTGTTTCATGTAGATTGAATAATAAAAGTAAGTTAAAAAAACAAAAATCGACATACACATCTGCAGACACAGCTTGTAGCACACACGTTACAGCTCAGACACAGATGCATTATCACGTACCTACACTATATCTATTAGGCGTATTCAATGACTCTACTGCGGCATGTGTGATCGCACATTTAACATCAAGTTCGATCTAAAAAGTCATAAAAGAGCACATGTTAGGAAGTACAATAAAAAGGTTGCCCTTGCCGAATATGCCAAGAAAGGAACCATCATCATTAGGCATATTATTCACGACACACGTGAGCATCTCCGCGTAGACTGAACCATAACTGGCCAGCATTATTGTAGATTTGATTATTTTATACATTTTTGGTCTTCCAGCATGTGTAAAACACACTTTAGGCCTAGCTTCTTGGTTCACGTCATTTAACGTCACATCAGTGAACGTCGCAAAACGAGCCGAGAATTAGATTGTGCGCTGACATCGTGCTGACAACGGACGTTAATGATAAGCGTGACGGGAGCTGACAAGAACTTGCGTTACATACGTGCTGGAATTTCACGTTACTGGCTTTGAACAATGTTAACTACCGCCCCAGGGTGAACTGAACAATCCGTACTCAAAGATACTCAAACCCACGGAAGAAAGAGACTACACTCTCAAGGTCATACAAAATCACGGTTATGATATCTCATTTTAATTAAGTGTGGCTCTTCTACTACAACTAATTCTTCTTCTTCAAGGGTATTACTGTAGCACCGCGTATAAGTATCGCGGTAAAAAGTATTGTTTTTTTTTATCCAAGACATTAGGTCTTGGATAAAAAAAAACAATACTTTTTAGTGCAACGGTTTAGACGTGTAAATAACAAAAAAACAGACCCATTTCTGTATGTGTAGTAATCAGTATAGATTACATTAAAGTGAGACGTGAACCGTATTAGCCATGCATGATGATAGCGCTAGCAATTTCAGTTTTACGAACGCAATGTACTTGTAGACTAGCAAGTTCAAAGTGTGAAAAAGTTCAGTAATTTTTGTTGGTGACTATATTATTATGATCACAGACCAGATAGCTAGCAGTAAAATAATGCCTACTTTTTCCATGAAAAATCAATATTCACTCCCTATCCCAAGCTCATTTACTTATCGCTCGAATTTTTTTTTTTATCGAAATACGTACTGCAGAAGACTATTTTAAATAACAACGTAAAAACGATTATTTTTACTTCACTGTTTTTTTTACGATATTCATGCTTACGCAAGCTTAAACAGTACAGGAAAGTATATTAAAATAAAATGCAAATCATTGTTTATACGATTTAAATTTTATGGACACCCTTTAATTTAAAACTAGTTAGTGCCGCGCTGAGTTTCGGTACAAGTTAATATTACTTTTTCGCTGTGAACTGTTTCGGCTTTTAAAAAAATATTTAAATTAATGACGTCATCAAACTGCTCGTGTGATATTGTCATTTAACTATGATATTATGGAGAAACAAATTGTTACGTGGTCAGTGGCCACACTGTGATATTTTGAAATCACACCCCTTTTTTGACAGTCTTTGATAGAGTATCATAAATACCGTTAGTTGTGCACTTGCATTACACTACACTTGCAAAGCACATTATAATCTAAACTTATAATCTATAATCTAATCTATAACTATAATCTTATAATCTAAACAAGTTGGTTGGACAGACATTTTCTCAAAAAAAATTATGAGAAAAATAATTAAAAATTTTCTCTCTTTTTCGGGATCTTTATTTTCATAGTTTTTTTATCTGTATTGTTTATTGGTGGTGTACATAATAGAGTTTTGTATTCTATTATTTTCCCATGTTTTAATATTCATTATCCAAAAAACGGAGACAAATCTAATATAAATGGTGTAACTAACACGTCAAGTATCCTTATACACAGGTATACGATACTACCTGAGTATCGGTATCTAAATACACGTGTATTTCAAACTTTACATATTAGAACGGTTCGTTGAACCTTTGAACGCAGAGCGAAAGTTTTGTTCGTTTTTTTGACTCGTTTGGTCACCGGACACTAACCACACGCCTTTTGTTTCGCAATTTATCGATAGTGGAATAGTATTCGCTAGAGGAGTTGTTGTAAAATCTATTCACAAAATAATAATTTGTACTTTTTTCTTGATAATTATTTTTACCGAGCAAGCTTTTTGTAAATACAAATTTGAAACTGAACAGTGTCATTAAGCTAAACTAGTAGCTTGATCTATCTGATTGGACGTTAACATTAGGAATTGAAAATAAAATTTGATTTGTTAGGTACATACCGGCTAAAATCGCAAAACAACAAACGTCTACAAAAATTGATTTCACGCAGTAAACGATCCACCCATGACTCTCGTCCTAAATGGCGGACTAGTGTGTATTGTGTACGATGTTTTTTACAAAATTTTAGTCGAGCATCGCGCGCCACAGTCGTTCACTCGATCCCAGCTCCATTCAATTGCACACCAGTTTCAAATGCACGCATTTCAAATTGAACCGGATGTATGAATGTCAGTAGTCCTCTCATTATCAGAGTACCTACAAAAATATAATTGTTCTTCTCCGTTTACTACCACGACAAAACACAGCCAAAGCAACTATTTAGTTATCTGTGGCTGTAGTAGAAACAGAAAAGTATGTCAACTCGAGACCCGTGCGGGTGTTAAATATCATATCAGGCCGTATGTGCATTTGTATCCCGCGCGGGCTTTGAATTGATATAGTGATAATTATCATTCCATGCGTGATATAGTGCGTGCGTACAAGCGCACACATAATATAATTACTGTACACGCGGCGTTTGGAATCTACCATTCTATGAAGATATTTTTTGTTTCTACTGTGGACACTGTGTTACAATAAATCGTTCCCAGTTATATTTAAATAACGCCTCTGGCGCATTATGGCGCATATACACATTATTATGAGTGGTGATATAGAAATCTGTAGATATAGATACAGGTAAATAAAGCGTTCCCTATGAGGTGTAGAAACAACATACATACGACAATAATGTACAATTTTAGGGTGTTTTTTATAAATAACTCGCAGCGTCTCGAGGCTTTATCATTGGTTTTCACGTGTTCTGCAAAAGTTTTGCCATCATAATTCATAATTTTAACGAATATAATATTATCAATCTCTAAAAGTTGTCTGGAACTTTGACTATAGATTTGTATAGTAAAGTGGCATATTTTATAAATATGTTCCTACTTATTGTATTACTTAAATAGGTTTAAATAATCAAATTCACGTGGCTATGGTTCTAGTTACTAATACATTACTTTAGCGTCCGTAAGCGGAATCTACAGACACGGAACGCACACAGACTGTAGACACGCTTTTCTATCAGTACACGGCACTACTACAACTTTGCCTGAACGGTCTTCATGAAAAATAATATTTGTATATGCGTATTTGCTTCTTCTACTTCAATCTTACAGATAAAACTGGCTGAAGACCCAGAATAATAGCCAAAACCTCAGTCCGTTATCCAACAATTTTGTCATAATCGAAAGCTATCTCTAGATTTTCTAGGCTCCATGAGTCGAGGCCACATCGCAGCCGAATGTTATTCGAATGTGCATTCCATTTGGCCGTTCTGCACAGAGAATAGTAAAAATTTACCAAGAGTAAAACTGTCGCTATTTCAAAGGTTCCGTAATCATAAAACATTGTTACGTTCTTTATTGCTTAGCAGTGTTAAATATTACTTGATGTTTTTGATGCAAAATAGACATGTATTTTTTATCTTTGCATTATACACACATCAAAAAAGTCTAAGCAACATGGTACTAATTTCTGGTTCTTTTCTGGTTCGCCGAGCTGTATGTGGACGCGCGTCGTCATGCATTAACGTAAAATCGGAGCCAAAAGTTTGTGTTGAGAATATCCTCAGCGTAATTTTCAGCGTTCATGTTTCCATTTACAAAAACGAGCTCAGTTCGCCTGTTCTTCATAATACCCGCCCATACCATAACTGTTGAGCCACTGTATGGATGAACTTCCTGAACGCACCTGAGCCTTTCAGTATTTCCGGGCCGACGGTACACTCGCACCCTTCTTGTATCAGGCCTAAACCCAAATCGCGACTCATCGGAAAACATAATTTTATCCCATTGTTCCTGGGTCCATGTTATGGATGCATGTTGCTTAGACTTTTTTGATGTGTTTATAAACATTGTATAATGCCCGTCAGTGGCTGTACATTTTAGCGTGCGTTATGACATAGTAGTAGTCTGTACTGAAAGTTTTCCAAATAGTCGTTAGATATTTTGTGAAAAGTATTTTCGTATTTTGTTTGATATGTTACGCGAAAGTTATCTATCTCAATGTTATAGATGCAAATTTTAAATTAGCGTCCACACTTTGCCTGTAAAGTGTTGAACCCTAAAAATAAGCAAAACTGGCAAAAAATCTCCGGTGCAATCGTTCCGCTTCCGGCCTCTGTTGTGTCCGATCCCAAAATGTGTCGCAATGATTGCGCTTTTTGACCGAAAACGGCCATTTTTTTGACGAAAAACTGGCACTTTCGTCAAAAAAGTAACCCAGATCTGACGGATGACTCTTTTGACGGAGCCATTTAGTCTTTTTAGTTGTGTGACGGCAGGTTCGGCTTGCTTTTGTATGTAAAGTCGATTATGGTAGTGCAACTGACAGTTTCTAGTGTCAGAAATCGTCAGAACTGGGTCAGACGGCCCAAAGACCTCTGCCATGGCTTAACAACTGCATCGATAACAACCGGGACCGCCAGTAACGTTCCGCGATCAATTGGCTTTAAAATATAACTAGCTGTTTTAATTAACGCTTCTAATGAAACGAAAAAAAATAAAAAGCAATTGCGTAAAATATATTTAGCAGTATATATCCATCGAGATGTGGTTAGTGTTCGATGAGACGTTATTAGGTGAGATTTAAAAAGTTGAAACGTTTTTTTGACTGGCGTATTCTTTAGAAAACCCGTTTTGAAACATTGTCTGTCTCTATACACAATTTCTTATAGGTTGCCAAAGATTCAATTATCTTTATAACAAATTCACCGAAATCGATTCAATCGTGTAACCACTAAAGGGTTACCACTTATACAGAAATATCTTCGTATTTGTAATAATATACCTAATGGATAGCGCGATATAATCGGAGTCATCAAATACAGAAAGACTGATTCGACCACTTCAATGAACCCATTAAAAACCCCGACAACCAGCTGCAAACTAATAAAATTGAATCATTTACCAAAATTAACATTCTAGTGAATTAACAATCAACATCGTGATGTAAACATGACGTCAGAATGCGTGCTGCTCGTTGATTGAATCGTTCAAACTATACAGTTGATTTAACAATGAAAAAGTATCATAACAATTTTAGTTAATTTTCTATCGATTTCACATCACTTCTCGTTGCTAAGAATAAAATGTTTTGATTGACACAACAAAGATTCCAAAAAAGAACTGATTTGATGTCACAACTGGAGCTTCGACGATAACATGTTCCGAAAGAAGCGGTTACGCAACGCTAAAAACTTATATTATGCAATCGTGCAGCCCAGTCTTGACATAATTAGTAGGTACATAACTTGACAGTTGGGGTAAGCTCACCATACTGCACCTTGCAGACTAGTTTTCAACACGCCCTATTTATTACGCTCTAGACTTCTAAATTACGATTAAACCTTCCCAATTTAAGGCTACAATTTAATTCTCACGTAATTAAGCAAGCCCTAGTATAATAATTCAACATTATACCGTATCTAATCCAATTTTCTACGCATATTACTTTGAAAATTAAGCTCAACTCAAACGAAAATCGGCCACGACAAAAATACCCCTTTTATAATCAGCTTACGTGAAATTACTTGCGGACCCTGTTTTGATTAAAGATGGCTGTAATGTAGGGACATAATACCGTCTTGTAATCGATTTGGGACCATAAATTGGAAAAAGCATTTTGTTTCTCCATTTGAGACGAAAAGGTACGGTCGGCATCAAAAGTAGCTTAACATGTTTTAGTTTCCAATTCCATTGTAGATACGCAAAATGTACATTTTTAGGGTGTTTATTAAATTTAAAATACAGAGATGTTCAACTACTTTAGAGACCGTTCAATTGTAGATACGCAAAATGTATATTTAAGGGTGTATATTATATTTAAGATACGGAGATGTTAAGCTACTTTTGATGCTGACCGTACCTAGCGCTTGTTCCTTTCAAAAGGGGGATTTTATTTACTGCGTTTTATTTTTTTGACTAATGACAATATTATTTTTATGACGTTTATGTAGTAAGTAGGTAATGATTTAACCAACTATACTATTAATATTATAATGGCAAAAGTTTGTTACTTCTTCACACTCACGCTGGAGCAATTTTGATGAAATTTGGAATGGAGGTAGTAGTACTATGGATTAACACAATATAGGCTACTTATTCCAAAAACAACGTGTAGCACTTTAGAGTGCAGCTAGTGTTACAAATAACAAAGCGAAGCTAGTGTTTATCTATTCTGTAGTAAACCTGACCTTTTCTGTATATGTACCTAGCTAGAGAGATTCTAAATCCAATCACTGCTAAAAACATTAAGACAATCTGGTGCAAGATTGCTCAGACCTGCGCTGTCGATGCTCCGTCTAGACACCACCCCATACTATTCTACAATTTTATAAAACTTGCTATATTTTGCGTTGTTTTATATAAACATACTGGTTATATTACTGGTTATACCAAACAAAACACTGTTGCAATTTGTTAAAAGTGCTCAGTTTTTTAACATGTGCACTTTCTTATAAAGCTTTTGCCCAAAGCACGGAAGACCTTAGTTATTCCACTAATCGATCACCCATCCATGTGTGCGCTTCTGCAAATGCTGTTTGACTATCAATGGTAATCGGAAATAATCGAGTAAGAATATCCAATTAAATTACAACGTGGGCTCCAAAGAGAATACCTATGAACTAGGTAGCTCATCGACCATCGACGAAAAACCTTTCACAGGGCGTGTTCAAGACTAACGCCTGTACATTACAATGTTCACACAAACGCACGGCATTTTACATGCAATTAGAGAATAACCATTAGCGTTTACATGGCGTGAGTGATGGCAAATCGTAATTGCTTCCTGTCGACTGTCCGACAGGGACGTGTGTGTTTGCCTCGCACTTTTTGTAGCGATGGTTGCTCCGTTGGTTCGGTCTTTGGTTGCAAACACTATAATTCACTATAGCATAGTCTTGTACCAAGGATATAACTATGTTTTCTTACATCTGAAGCTATTTTATCATAGACGTTCTACGCCGTAGCAAGTTGCTACGCCGTAGCATGCCCATGAGAACACTGTAAAATTAAAATCAAATCCTTGGTAAGGCTATAAAAATACTCTGCGTGGTTTGCTACCAATATGAAAGAAAAGGGTGTCGAAACTAAGAGTGAAAATAATGTATAGGTTTGTTTAGGCTTCATAATAATGATTAGATTTACTTCGGCGTCTTGAGTCTGGATTCCAGGAAAGTAACGCCTGATTATATCAACTATGAAATTTTCCAGCAGCAGTCCTTTAGAGCCCCTATTTTAGGTTCAGCGTGTTTTCTACCCTCGACCGCATCATCTCATAACACCAGATGAGGAAAGTGGTCAATCTAATCAATAGCTGTTCCGTACAGCGCTTCCTTTTGAATTGTATCTATATATGAGAGTATTTCCTTTTAAAATGATAAAAACGTCAGTGAATCTCTGAGAAACAATTTTATTATCATAATACAAGAAAATTATAATGAGCTACCAAGAAATGTAATAACAATCAAATTGGGAGCGAAATAAAGTCTCAAGATTTCACTCTGTAAAAATATAATAAAAAATATTCGAATAGAATGGGAATACAGATAAAAGACGTTAACGAATTTCCATATTTGAAGTGAAAACGGATAATATTCCCAAAATTTTGAAACGAAACTATCCGATGCCCACAAACACTGCTAGATTGGTTATGTATGAATGTTACCACAAAATTGTGCTTTGTCAGGGTACCTATACTGATCTGATAACAACAAGAGGTAAAAATATACATGCTTATATATTTCTCTTAGCTTTAGTTCGTCAGAACAAAGCAGTTTTCATCAACATCATCATCATCATCATCATCATCATCATCATCATCATCATCATCATCATCATCATCATAATCATCATTATCATCATAGTTATTAGTAAGTCTATATTCGTTCGCTATAGCTAAACATGGCCCGTTTCTAGTGAACGCCTCTCCACGCTACCTATATCACACTGCCAACAGTAACTACGAACTGACGTTTATTAATATTGGAATAATCGGAACTCAGTCAGGACTCGGGACGGGCGGCGACTTCAAAGCGAACGTCGCCAATTAGACAGAGAGTAGCGTGCGCAGCATAATTAAAAATAAAATGGATTAAGCGTGTGTGAGAGCAAAAATTAGAGTTCTGTATGTTTTAGGCACTTTTAACGATGCACTGGGAGTTTGAAAAAAAAAGCAAATGGAACTATTATTTCGATCCCTCAGTTTCTAGTTTACGTGGGCTCATCTCAGAAAGCGATCTTGACCTAAATCCAAAAAACAAGAGGTATAATGTTTCTGTTAATGGGTACAATTTTAACGTAAGCACGCTAGTGCACTCAGTGCAGCTTCATTATCTATTGTAAAGAAGTTTCTGCTTCTTTCTGCCGTGGCTAGGTTGGTCCTTCAAGCTGAAGTTTTTCGAGAAGTTTTCGCGATATTCCGGCGGTAGTTCTCAAAATAGCCACTGTAGATTTAGCTTCATAACCAACTTTTACTATTCTGGGTAACTTGAAAAACGCTAGCTTATAAATAGTGATGAAGAAGAATTTCAAGATAACATATTTAACATGTTTTCAGCCAAGCATTCGACTAGAAAAATGGCCAAAAACGCAAAAAACGATATCCACATTTGAGGGTCTAGATTCCATCCTAACCTCGACCCGTTTCAGCCGGTAATGACCCTGAATATTTATGAAACCGTTTCTACATACGGTACCCAACAAAATCTAACAAGATATAGGTCAACAGCTGTCGCGAAATTGAGTAAACGAGTTCTCCCATGGAGATTTAGCGGTACAGTTCGGCGGAGCCATCTCATAAATTATTTAACTTGTGTGAAAAATGCGGCGCTCGCGAATATTTAATTTTTCATACGCGCGCCACTCCGGTCGAGTGATAGTTTTTATTTATGGCATTATGAATAAAAACGTTCATATTTTAGCGGGCTTCTGGTTTGTCTGACTATTGGTAGTTTTATTATTGGAGGTTGCCAGTTTCGAACGGTTTGGATTTTTTTTTTTTTTTTATATTTTTGGAGTCGAGAGCCCTAAGGAATCAGTCGGATACTTAAAACCTACATTCCCTGTGTGCAGAAAATAAGGAACGAAGCCCCATAATTCCCAGACTCGGCAAAGTAATTATGGTTCATAGAAATATTTCCGCAGCGCTAAGATCAAACCCTCTCACGATTCTCAGTGAGTTCTAAGCCACGGAAGTTGTGGAAACCAAGCAGTTTAATCACCTTCTGTTTGCTCACTGCTTCTTGGTATTGAAATATCTGCCGAAGCAGAGATTTAACAGTTTGGAAAACGGATTTGCTGACGTTACATATTACGATAATCACACGTCAGGTCCTAACGAGGTACGCCATCAGCGCCACCTATACTGCATGATGTTGTATGTGATTGTATGGCACATTGATTGCGACTATTTGCGGTGCCATGAAATATTGAGCATGTTTTGAAGGTAAAATTGTGCTGTTTAGTTGTCTGTGGTCTTGTAGTTAGACGACTGATATTCGTAGGTTGATAAGTGGGGTGTTTTATTATGTGACTTAATTATCAATGTTATCACCAGTATCACCATTGTTCTTCTAAATAGTTTTTCAGTGATGGGGTAACACAAATGTAATATTATCTACTTCATTATTTCCGGGAATTCGACTTGTTTTTTTATATTTACAATTTAAAAAAAACCCCAATTTTTTAGAAGTGTTCTCGTTCTCGGTTATTTTAATTTAAAGTTAGTAACCGATTAAAATAGATTTCAACTTAACGTATTTCATAAATTATGATAGCATTGAATTTGGAGACTGTCATTGTTTATTCTCCAACAAACTTGATCGCCATACTGCTTGTCGGCAACTAACACTACCCCAACTGGATAGCTGAAACTTTCAGAAACCTGAAAAAAGATTAGTTCCCCTATCCAAGTTAGACCAGGATCAGTGTGGTACTAAAAACCTCATAATCTATTACAGCATCGGAGCCTCAAGGTCGCAACTTTTCTCATTTCATGGCCAACCGCCCCGCGGTCGGTGGTTCGTTTTGCAAAAACTTCCGCAATCACGTCGCGGTAACCGAGGGTTGTACCCAGTGCTTGTTACCAGTAGTTTGGATCTACCCGTAATTGTTTGACATGCAGTTTAGCAACTACACTGTTTCAATTACGACAAATGATTTTAAATGTTGTTACATTTGTTGCAAGTGTTGCTGAGTGAGACTGTTGATGTCGTTATAAACGAATTACGCATAGTTGGATGTTAGATAACTATTAATTGAATTGTGAATCAGGTTTCAAAATCAACTCGAGCGAATCGGCGATTGTATGTAAATAGTCTGTCTGTCCAACGAGAATTTAAAAATTAAAATAAAATGTCAAGATGTAATCAGAACAAAATGTGATATTATAGATATGACACGGTTTTGTTAATATATTTTGTACAATTAACAAGTAACACTTGTGAAAACAGATGGTAGAGCGCGAGACGCTAGTTCGGCCAAACAACTATAGTTAAACTTTCCAGTAAATACCTAAACAAGCAAACGAAACGGTACCGTGAAATGTCACAGTCACAACGGTCGTCCCAACTGCACTGTCGTACAATAACTTTTCTCATTTCGCTCTCACTAACCACCTACCACCAAGATGATATAACTCGAACTTTGCTCTAAGCGTACCGAGCACCGTTTCATCAGACATACAAGTCGTGTTCTGTTACAAGTGCTGCACTTTAATTTCTGAACTGTTCAAATGTGGTGCAAAAGGATCCATTTAAAATCGGACTTAGGCAATTCGCACCATGGTGCGAACTGCTCGTGTTGCAAAATGGACGTGAAATTAAGACGAATGACGTTAGGATAGGTAGAAAGATAAAATACTGAACGTTTATTCAACCAGTATGGGGGATAGATATTTAGAATTTCTAAGTGACTCCTTACTGATTGTTTCCTTTATGATCAAATGTCTAAAACAAAACGGCTAAAAACAAATTTAAATGTAAAGTAGGTAATGTAAAGTAACATTAGAAAAGTTAATATGGTCGTTAAGTTTCCTTAAAGTTTTAAATGTTCCACGCCCCTTTCTTATTTTTTTAAATCTTTTGCTGACAATAACAGGCACAACAAATTTATTTTCATCAAAATTGGTCCAGCGGTTCACGTGTAATGTCACGACCAAGGGATTCATTTTTATATGTAGAAGATAGATTAATACAAAGTTCAAAAACCTTAAACTAATTACAATCCAAAACATCACAGACTGGTTTTACAACAGTTGTCAATGTTGTAATAACGGGCCTGTTGCTAAAGTTATGAGCACTGGGAGTCTTGACCTTAGAACGGTGCAACTCCGCTGTAATATGAAATAATCTCAATGCTAGAAATTGATGTTTTGTATTATTCTGCTTGTAGTAATAAGATTGGGAAAATAATATAAAATATCTCTCTCTTGTTCAGTCTCATTGCTCCCAGACATACTGCTATTACTATGTTCCTACTATATTATTTTACTTTTATTTACCTAGACGTTGGGTATCTATTCGTTTATTGCTACCAACTGCTGATACACTTCGTAATGGTAAGTAAAACCCATTATCTAAATACGTCATCTGATAACATTTGGAACCCCAATCAGCTCGACGACTGCCTACTGTCAAGGTAAGTAATAAACATGGCTACTATCAAAATGCGTTTTTTTTTTCAAAGCTTATCGAAAAGGTACTTTTGGCATGGCAGAAGTAATGATCCCTAAAATATTGTGCCGGAAGTTTTGAGCTCTTTTTGAGCAGTAACTTAGTTTGAAAATCATTTTAACCTAAAGCTTTAGGAAGAGAAGACCAAAACCACATTATCAGATGTGCCAGTTGCTATATTCATAAACAAACAGCCCACTGGGAGCAAACCAAACGCATTTCGGCAGTAGGTCTGTACGCTACGCACCGCCCGCCATATTGTTAACGTTCTAATTTCAAATTGGGAACAGGCAATTCCCGCGCGGCCGTTGAATAGTTCAGTTCCACAGATGATTAATAACTAGATATTAATCAAAGCATTATTCCGAGTGGCGGATTAAATTCCCAAAACGCGCGGGCTGGAGAGATCGTCGAATACGTTTTACAGTTGGAATCTGTATGCTTTTGACAGTTATGCTGAAATTACGGTATTTCAACTTGGCTGCGGAAAAGTGTTGCCATATTATTGTAATAATATTTTTTGTTGTTTTTCCGTATGGTATTGCTATGTTTGTAATGAATTGGGTCACAGAAAGATGTAGTCTCTGTTTACCGCAACGGAAAAATAGTATTGTATGTTTGTTGTGGCCGACGTTTAGTAATTGGTTTTCTTTGTTTTTCCTGTGAGCAACAGAGGAAGATTGTTAAAAATTGGCGCTAAATTTACTTTTTTCTTTGCTCACAGTAAAAACAAAAGAAAACCTGTAACTAAACCGGCCGCTTATCACACGGAACTTTTCCTCCATAGCCAATATGTCGCCACAAACAACGGCCTGAGGCATAGACATATTAGACATGGTATGCGAAATAGACTTGACAAAAGCGTATAACCGATAGGGACACACCTTAGCTGCAATTTATAAATCGGATAAATTTAATAGTACACGTTATTTAGGTTTAGCTCCAATCATTCGTGCGACATTCTAAAATGTCAAGATTGGTTTGCTGCTGCAGCAAGCAATAAATTAGTGCATACGCCGACAAAGACAAAACATCATCGTACTATCCTACTTACTCCTCTGTCTATTTGTATACACTTGTCTCTTTACTTCCCCGGATCATAAGTAAAATGTCATATCTGTTATATGTTGAATCTGAGGTCTGAGGACTCAGGCTGACAACAAACCATCGATCTTTGACGAGGGAGGTCGTTAACCGACAAATCGACGGATAGCCTGTCCGGGATATGAACGGACACTATGAATAATGACTGTGAACTGTGAAACGTGTGATTTAGCTTAAGACGATCGCAAGTTGCGCAGAGACTCTGATATCAGATTAAATCACAGATTTCGTACTAGGAACATTAACAGCCGAAATTAATATTGTATCTCCTATCCAAGATTGAAATCGATCTTGGATTGCTGCCTATCGTTCGATCGATTTCCAATCTGCGTCCCTTCATAAACCAATCCACGGATCAGTTATTGGCACGTTTGACCCTAAAAATGGATTGTGATATCAATCCCAGATAGCAAAATTTGGATTGGATTGATTATTAATTTCGGCGGTAAGACTAGGTACCAGACCAATCTTCTATTATAGGAGAATAACGAACTTATAATTGTATAACATCTGTATCGTGTCTTTGAGCGCTAAACAACCCATCGACAAAGTGTTCGATTCTCCGCCAATGACTTTAAAAGTTACATTATTTGCGAATTTTATCGCTCCGTGCTGCCTTGTCGTTTTCATGTTTTACTAACTACCTTTCAAGCACAAATCATTTCCATTTCAATCCACGATATTGTCAGAAATTTGAAAATATTAGTTCCACCAAAAATTTACTAATCATCCACCGTCTTACCACAAAAGTTAAGATCAGAGTTAAACAGATGTTTCTATAATTTCGTTCGACAAAATCGACGACTATTACTCGCGTTTTCTTACTCAATCCTGGAGTTCTTTATCATTTTACTTGTAAATTTGTTATTGAGTTAGAAAAAGTGAGCGTTAGACGTCGATTTATCGAGAAAATATTTAGACTCATCTGTTCAACTCTCGTTTAAATATTTTGTGGTGAGACCGACAACGTTTTATCGCGTAACTACGAACCCTACTAATCCAGCGCTTACAAGCACTCGCTATAGGGTTGTTGTTCTAATATTTTGAGTGAGCATTATTAAGATAGGGGTCACATGTTAAGGTAAGGGCATAAACGTCCCGCGTATTTGGGGCAGCCCTACGGAGTGCGCGAGGCGAATACAAACGGGGGAAATGCAGGGTCGAATGGAAGGATGAAATTTATGGTCCTAACAGCGAGGATTCCGACATGTTCACAAAGGCAATCGATACTCAAAAAAAGTCATAGCTACTATACATATAATTGATATGGTATTAACATTCACAGGTCTAAAATAAATATTATCCCAAGAGCACAGAACTGTTTCATATAAAACAAACCGTATATCTGTCTGTCTGTCAGAATTACATATTCCCGAGTGAGTGCTACTTTCATAATCATTTAATGTACCTACTCATAGATATAACAAAATACTGTAAGTTGATATTTCATAAACCATTAAAAGAATAATTATGTTTCCGTCATCTACAACGGCCCGAGATGTTATATGGAGCAAAATAATACGAGTACCTACCTACTTAGTTCGTGTTTATTGTACAAAAAAATCTAATAAGGCATAATGATTAGGCAAAAAGAAATTATGTATAAAAACCAGTCGGTATGAAGACTGTAGGTATGCTTATCTTTTCGAGGTTTTTATAAGTCTAACCTGTCAGAATGTTCTCTATACAGAAAATAAATTATTTTAGGGCCGCCATCTTTTTCAACAATTATTTTTCTTTAGGATTCAATTTTTCCCCATTTTTTTTTTCTTTCCCTTCTTTATTTTTTATTCAGTCATATTTTCACATGTAACAAAACTAGGTCGTTTAATCTAACTGGTCACCAAAACAACATTCACGAAGAACCTATTTCAGTTCCTATTTAAAGTTTTACCTTTCTCGGTCTTACCACACAGAAACCAGAGTTGAACAGATGTGTCTAAATAATATTTTCTCCACAAATCGACGTCTAACCCTCGCTTTTTCTAACTCAATAACAAATTCACAAGTAAAATAATTAGGAAGGCCAGGCTTGAGTAAGAAAACGCGAGTGATACACGTCGGTTTCGCGGAACGAAATTTTAGAAACATCTGTTTAACTCTGGTCTAAACTTTACTGGTAAGACGGTGTATGTTCTGTACATTTTGGAGTCAATAAAGAGTTATATATCTATATTCCCTGCGTTTTGATGTGACAACGTACCAATTCTCTGTCTCCAATAAAACTACTTTACCTACCTCTAAAATAGTATTTACTACAACAAAGATTTTAGTTACCGCTACATAGAATTAATTTTACCACGAACATGTACGAGTATAATCCAAGAAAGCTCTTGTTGGAAACTGTTCTCAGATTCTATCCTCCAATTCATCTCAAGCCAAGATAGTTTAGCACCTAACCTCTATCGAGAAAGTATTCGATACGTTAACTGTCAAATTCGTATTAGATTCGATCAGTACCCGTACTTATAGAGCAAGTATTATTTAAACGGTTAGTATCGTTAACGTATCGATCAAGGTAACCGATCGCGTACGCGTCTTGTCGATATGCAAGGCGCTGATCAATTCTAATACAAATTTGACAGTTAACTTATCGAATACTTTCTCGATAGAGGTTCCTGCTCCATGCCTATCAAGTTTCGAATTCTCCCCTGTCTGAAAATGCCCCAGTCATGCGTATATGTATGTAATATGACCCTAATAAATATCACTTGGTACACATATTTCTACTCACTACATTATTTATACCGACGAATATAAAAATATACTAGTTCTACGCACATAGACACCTATTCAGGTCAGCAGATTCCCAAGGCGGCGGGATTTTATGGGACTGGAAAAGAATAGACAGATATAGATGGCTGTTTCAGGAATAGTGAAGGAAAACTAAGGTAAATCTATCTAAATTATATAGAACAAAGTCGTGTTAGTTACGCCACTTATACTCAAAAACGGCTGGACCAATTTATCTGAATTATTATTTGGTAAGAATTCACGAAAAACAATAAAAACGATAATTCATATTATTGTTCTCACTCATTTTGTATACCTACTCGTATAACGGCATGACAGGATAACGTCTACTGGGCCAGAGTGTTAAAATAAATATATTATATATTTACAGTAGGTAGAGCAAATAAAGATTTACTAGTCTTGTTATATGCACAGACGCCTATAACTCAAGTCGGTCAAGTCCCAAACCAACTATGTATCTGAAAAAACTTTTCTCAACTTTTAAGATGAAATTATAGTGAAAGTACAAAGTTTTACTTTTATATAGGTAAGACTATGAAATCTTCGATTTTTGTAACACATAGTTCTGTGTGTCACTGTTATTGGAAGACATGGCGCTTACTATCACGTAAGCGAATTGCTAGCATTGCTAATCAGTGAAATAAAAATGGTCCAAAAGGAGCTACTTAAAAATTGGTAAAGTAATACCGCGATGTTACTGTAGACGATTCGGGTCCCAACCCATGCATAGTTATGGCCCCAAATCGTCTTCAGAATGGACCCGTTTCCAATACCATCTATCAAAAATATACTAACGTCACCTCGCCACAATTTATAATATCTAACTGACCATAAACATATTATACCTTCCTCGGCGCCATATTGAAAATAACACTCATGTACTATTAATATTTCGCTTAACCCTCTCGACCCGACACCGGGGTGGCTAAATCGTTTTTTATTACAATCGTTTGGACCTTTCTGATATAAAAAAAGAAACATATGAAATTTTCGCTTCCGTAGATATTACAGGCCAATTACTAAGAAAGAAAATTACTAGCTGGTAATATTGTAGGGAAACAAAAACAGAAGAGATACGAGTATACAATTATGTAATTTAGAAATTAACTTAAGTGTCCAAAAGCTTATTTTTGAGAACTAATGTGCATCACAATAATGAGACCAAAATGAGGTGAAAAATAATGTGGGTTTATCGTGAATTCCACCACCATTAATTATTCTAAATACAAAGCACCAAAAAAGCTAAAAAAAACCTCTCAACATAATTTCAACATAAGCAAATCGAATCACCAATCAACATCAAAATTATATTATGGTTGGCGTATAACAATAGGCACCCATTCAAACATGCAAAGTTCAAAAGAACATAAAATAGAATTCCATTCCAATTCAGACACCATTATCCACATCGAAGTTAGATATTGCAACGGATATCCAATTTGGTTCCATCCGAGAGAACACCGACCATGGAGCAGATTGGAGATTTAATCGAATACCTATCAATTATGACGTCTTACGTTATGCAGGATTGGCTAGGTGGGCTTTTCTAATCGTGTTATGGTTAATCGATATTTTGTCATCACTTTCAGTCATTGGGCTTCAGTACGAATCAGCTCACACTCCAAGCTCTAATGGCAACCTGTACCACTATTATGAGTTTTTACTAGCTCGACATAGTACGCGTCAACTAGCTCTTTGTATGAAGATTTTTCGTTCATAAACGCGCCGGTGGGGCGCTGTACAGGATCTTCATACAAAAGCGCTAGTTGACGCGTACTATGTTGAGCTAGTAAAAACTCATACTAGGGGTACTGGTCTCACCTCAGATGAGAGAAGGGTCATTGTATTGTTTTCAAGTTCACTTTGTCCAAAACCAGCGTGTTGGCGCACTTTTCCGTAGGTTGACTTTGAAGTGAAACTTCACCTAGTTATCTCTATTAAACTTCAGCTACGCACGCTTTGAATTAAAATTAATAAAGCGAGTTACAAGAGAAAGTTTTAGTCTGTGGTAATGTTTAACCATATAATAATTTCAAACGAAAATACGCGCCTCACATACTTTGGAACCGAAGAATTTAATCAAATCAGGGCGTAAAAGGTCATTGTCTATCAGAATGTTTTATATCTATGGCTCTATGCACACTCGACATTTTTAGGTGTGAGCGATTAACCACCCACGTATTTACTGACTTACAATCAATCTAAATGGCGAGTTTGTCTGTCTGCAGTCGCTCGTGTAAGAATAATAACAAAACAACAATTAAAATCAACAATCCAATTGCCAACCACGACCATCATTGCATCACTTCCCTAATACATAATTTAAGTCATAAGTTATGTTTTACGTGCTGTATGGAGAATCGAATTATTGTCGTTATATTCACAATACAGGCATGACAAAGACAATGGACTTATTCTGTTGTCAAACGTTTTATTATGAGAAATCGCATAGTAAGTTTGAAGTTGTATTGTATTTGTCAGGGGTCTTTGCAGTGTGCAGCATCCTTAAAAGTGGTGCAACTGTATCAAGTGTGCGCGAGGCCTACGGTAGGGGCGCGGCCAATCGCAATAAATCCAGGGTTGTCGCGAACAGAAAAACCAAGCGCGGAACATTGTGTTCAAATGGATTTATTAATTTCACGGCCACACGCCCTACATCATTGCTGGGCTAAGTTCTGGGGCCGAGGATTATTTCAATAATTTGCAACATTTGGGAATAGACAGACTTAAATCACTTATTTAGTCTTCTGGGCTACTTTTCTCTACTGGAGTGTTCTGGGATATGGGGTGATGAAGTAACATCACTTTTCTTTCGTAGTGGGCTGCATTTTTCCATAATTTTATTTTTGTTTCATTTGCTGTCAATGATATTTTGATATACAAATCTAAATATTGGAATTATATTAATGTCAAATGGAATCAAGAAGAACGTAAGTATACGCATCTTTTTAGATCAAATAATATAGAAAAAAAAATGTTCCAATAGTTTCATAAATTCACAAAAAAGGGAAGGTTTCCCCAATGTATCTACGTCGTAATAGATTCCAACTCGCATAAATGGAATAGGTCCATAAAATAGGCATCCTTTCACCTCTTCTCGGTTGTCAACACATCGGGTCCAAATACGTCACAAAAAACGTGCCCAAATTTTCCCGTCCCGTAATTGTAACCTTTCAATATCAACTTTACTTTGAAAGCCTTTTATCTTCGTTGCTGAAAATAAAGTCATTACTGTGTAACGCGAGATCAGTCAATTCGCAATATGTCTCGGGAATATTCAATGAAATGGGCAAATTAAATTGTATGAAAATGTATTTTTCTAGTCACATTTTAGGGGAAAACACACTCGACGTAATTTGGTAAAAGTGGCACATAGCGCTGTTCAAAACAATAACGTCGAGCGGAAGACAGTCCAATTTTGAGATTGCAACTTATTTCCCCTTTGAAATTACAAAAACAACTTTTCGTTGGGTAAAGTGGGGATGTGTGCCTCATTCCCCTTATTTTAAAACCAAACATACACCTACACTGTACGCCCGAAACAGTCGCGCGACTTTTTTTGTCATTGCGTGGCGTTAGTTGTGACGTTTGTTTATGTGATTCAGTTGAACTCTGATCTCTGTTAAATAGTCTCGAGAGTTCATTTTTGTTCTGTTCATTGTAGAACATTTTCTTTATCACTCGACGTAATGTCTTTCGAAGTAACCATAGTGTTTTTCTAGGGCATGAAGATTATGAACGATTTACTGGTTTCAAAATATCCCGCATACAAATTAAATGCAAAAATGCTCCTTTGTCTTTTTCCGTGTCAAATTTCATCCTTTGTAAATTGAGATGACCATTGGTTGAAACATATTGATAAACTTAGTGTAGGCATTAATTGATTGTCTTTTGTTGTCAATGTTTGTTTCTAATTTATTTTCTACGTATGTTGTAATATTTGATCCGTAACCATACGGATTAACTAACTCAGGACAAAAAATCGCGCGACTTTTATTCCCCCGTGTGAAAAACCGTGCACTGTGAAAAATAAAGCTATTTAGGAGTGGCATGAAAACAGACGGTCGGAAGGAACATGACAATGCTACTAAATATAAAGGCGCACGACATCGATGCTTTTACTTCATTACCATGCAAATTACAAATTGTTGACGTTCCCTTTTTTGGCCCCGTTTCTAAATGCCGTGCTTGAAGATGCGTGTCTGAGTTCGGAGCGTAATTCAATTTTTTTAGGAATACCTATGTTGAGCTTGAAAAGTTGATTATTTGAAAAATTTACAGTTTAGATGAAAAATTGCAATTACAAACGACAAAAAAAATACATCGACGCCGTCAAACGACAAACGGTTTTTTAGGTTTACTCTAGATGCCTTCTACCATGGTTTTACTTTTATAGTTCCGATTAGGTTACTGAATTTACTCATACGAAACGGATAAATATTATCGTGTTTCTATCTAGTACTAAACAAAATATGACAAAGACAGCAATACACTAAGAAACCGGGCATCTGGTATCAAGTTCTGAGATTTCATTTGTGGCAAATTTTGTATCAAAGCTTTTCGGAGTTTTACCTATAATTTTCAACTCCTACGTTCATACCTTTAAGCTTCATTTTCTTGATTTGCTTGCACATCATACGGTATTAAATTAGCACAAAAGATTTAAAAGTTGAACAGATGAATATTTTCTCCACAAATCGACGTCTAACCCTCGCTTTTTCTAACTCAATAACAAATTCATAAGTTAAATAATTAGTAATGCCAGGATTGAATAAGAAAATGCGAGTGAATCGAGTGATAGACGTCGATTTTGTGAAAGGAAATTTTAGAAATATCTGATTAACTCTGGTCTAAACTTTTGTGGTAACATCGATAAAGTCCAAACTAAACTCAAAAACTAATCGTTTGACACAAAATTGTTTTGAAACAAGTTTGAAATTATCAAATTTTAAACGTTCATCGAACAAGCATTATTTTGCAACGTTCATTGAACATTTGTAAGTCGAACTAAAATACGTAATTTTAGTTCAACTTCAACTCAAATTCAACCCTCAAATTACTCAACCCAACCAAAATACTTAATCAATTTTGATTAGAAACAAATGCAGAACGCACGTCAATGTGCCTAATTAACTGATTGTGTGTAGAAATGCTTAGGTTCAATGAATTAGCTATCCTCTCGGATTCATAAGCTTGGGGTATTGGCAATCAATTCAGGCGCGTACATGCATGTAGGTAGGTACTGGATAACAATTTTACACACAGGCGATAAAAAACACAACACAGTCATGTTAACCAAAGAAAAAAAACCTATCATACAATTTTTATGTGTTACTGTTTGCACTTCTAAGCTAAAACTGTTGTAGAACTTTGATATATTTTTTTAACCTACCAAGTCTAATGATATGACATTATTTTTGAGTATTCGTCAACGAAGATACGCTCGTGCTTTAAATGATCTTGACACACAATTATGATTCTATGGTTAAATACAACGTAAATATTATAAAAATAACTTCTAATAAATGAAAAGAAAAATTGTACCTATAAGTAGGAATGGTTTAATATTATGTATTTAAAAAATGAGTTCTTTTTACATAAATACTTACATCTTAAATTGTTTCTGCTGTTCAAAAAGTTTGTGATGTGTTTTTTTTATTTTTGAATGCTATCTTAACTGCCAGTGTGTCTCGATATTTATAGTCAATCTTCGTTATTAAAAGTGCAGGTACAATCTATCCAGGCGATTAATTTTGCATTCTAAGCTAAGCGCACTCCGTGAAATCATGGACGTAATCGGTTAGGAGCAATATCGATATTAGAATTGGCAGGAAATAGCGTTGAGCTTTTTTCATGGTAGTTACTGGTTAGAACTAAAATGTAATAACTTGTTCATAATATGAAGGCCATTTTAAGCGAAGGTAAATTTTTTTCTTATCATTATTCTGAATAGGTAGGTAGGTTGACTATCAAGCGGTGGTAGCCTAGTGGGCGAACGTACGCCTTCGAAAACAGAGGTGGCGAGTTCCAATCCCAGTGCGGGCACTTACCAATGTGTTTCTTGTTAAACATAATATGTACGTAATTATCACTCGCTTTTCGGTGAAACATCATGAGGAAACCAACATGCCCGAGAATTAATTCGGAGGCATGTTATCCACCAACCCGGACTAGGCCCTCGTGGTGTATTATGGCTCGTGCTGTATTATCAGCTGTCCTGATGATAGCGACGGAACCACACTAGGGTGAACACTCCATACAAACGGCTGAATGACACAAAAGACAAACGAAACAGTGAGATAAGCGCTCCTACATGCGAAGCAATAGCGACGTCCGCGTCAATACTGCGTCGGTACCCAATAAGTCACCCAACAAGCTCAAAATGTCAAACAAGGTAGACGATGCGGGCTCATTGTATGATCACATAACTACTTTCAACCCAAGGTCCTCTGATGTGGCTTTACGACTGCTATCAATCGATAACAACCGGGTCCAATGGCTTAACGTGTCATTCGAAACACGAGCTGTATGGAAATCGGCACAGAGCTTACGATGGTTACCGAAAGCTATTGGCCCAGGATCAAACCCGGTGTCATTAGGTTACAAAGCGCATATTACAATTACTACTTAAAGTAGCTAATACTTGCAGTAACAAATAATATTAGAAAAGCTATACCTACAGTTTTAGTATTATATAATTATTATCTTTCTAGTTGAATCTTAAGAAATCTTACCGTCTTACCACTAAAGTTTAGACCAGAGTTAAACAGAGGTTTCTAAAATCCGGAATGCCATGATTGAGTAAGAAAACGCGAGTGATAGTCGATTTTGTCGAACAAAATTTTAGAAACATCTGTTTAAGTCTGGTCTAAACTTTTGTGGTTAGACGGTTATTGTTGTTCAGTGCAATTTCCATGTAACGATTTTCGTCTCCGGCGGTAAAGCTAACATGCGGTTGATGATTTGACGCAGATCCCTATTAGAGTGGATTGACGAAAATTTACACGAAGTGAATATGTTTTTTTTTTGTTATTTTGTAAATATTTTATATTTGTTCACTAAAATCCAATAACGGATCGTTCCGATTTGAGTGAGCCCGATAGATAATGTGCAAGTAGATATTGTGTTTGTTGAGATGTGAAAACGAAATGTAAAGAATTCGACGAGGCAAATATATATTAGGGCTTAAAGATAACCCCTTCAATCAGTTTGCCTGTCTCGGGATTGAATTTAGAGAAATAAATACCTCCTTTGAGAAAAAATAAAGAATTCAATTTTTTACCCGTTGGCCCTTTGTATTTTAGATTACAATCATCTATGATATAAATTTCCACCTAACAGAAAAAAATACATTAAATATTATGATTGAAACAGCTGAAACAACTGTTAGTAGAGCTCCTCGCATACTACACACATACTGATATACTGGCTAAACTGGATAAACCAATGCTAAATTAATCCAGAGACTGAAGTAGATGCAACACTAAACGATACATCCTTTGGGATAGAAAGGTCAAAGTCATTTAATCTTAGTAGAGGCTTATTATATGAGGCCAGGTAGATGACACAAACCTGTATAATATATAAATATATCGTCAAAAATTATTTTGTTTGAATAATCATTTATTTTATAGTGCCCTAATCAAAATTAGGCCGGTTTTCACCGAGTCTTCTCCGATGCATTCAGGAGACATGGTAAAGTCAGTTGTTAATTTTTATTTTTGTGTTTTACTTACATGTTGTATTAATGAAAGTGTGGTCTCGCATGAACATTCTTAGTTTGAAGACCACAATAGTAACGTTACGCGTGATCTAACCTAGAGGGTTGGCGCACCACTTACCAAGTTGCTACAAGCAGCTCAATTAACTAGTCTCAACCTACATTAATAGGAAACGTGTCAGATCACAAGCCTCGTCACTTAGGCACTTGACCTTAGACATGTGCACTTGTGCAGTTACTTGCGACGAGATCATACGTGGTGTACCGTCCTTATCCACCTAGTAGAAAATCTGTCGACAAACTTCTATATATACACCTATGGAAATTTTTCTACAAACTTTCAACTCAGTTCTCAGATTTTTTTAGTTTCAGCAGCACTTCGTGAAAGTCAGTCCCATGTTAACACTATCGACTACATCTTCAGTTAAAACGTGAAATAGTGGTGCAAATACCAGCCGATAAAGTATGAAAAAAGTTCTCTGTTGAGATAATCTCTCTCCTTCCAATCAAACATCTCTATTCATTTGCATGAATAGTGTCTTTTCAACTACGTATTTACTCAGGCGACATAATATACAGTGGTCAGTTTTATACAGGGTTTAGTTTCATAGACTGGGATTATCTTTGGCGAGGGCCCGTGTCAGAGCGTGTCCAATATATTCGGGAGCTGCGGCTTTTTTATTGCAAAGGTATTTTATAGCGGGCAAGCCCGTTGACAAAAAAACGTTAGGTCCAGTAGTCTAGTAGTAAATCTGTCGAAAAATGGCAGAGAACATTAAACACTGGACCAATTTTAATTATTATAACGGAATACATGATTATCATTAATCATTAATATTTAATAGTCATTACTAGATGTTGACTACGACTTTGTTGACGGTAGAATCTGTTAAGTATTATACGATACCAGAATACAGTTTCCCGGTAAAGTCTCGTGACCTTTATCCCGTTCGCCACCTACAAACAGTTTTTTTTATAGTTTTCTAGAAAACGTCAAGAAGTGTTATAGAACTACTAAGTATTTGTACAATTTCAATTTTTTTTCGAAAAGTTCGTATAGAAAATGTTCAGCTAAAATAAAAGTGTAAAATTTAACACCTTGAAAAATATTTCTGCATGTGTTACAAAGTTTTATTATGCTTTGATTCTATTTTCTCCCACCCGAAGTATTTGAAGTGTATTATTACAAGTAATATTGATGTGTATTATAAGTTAAATACGAGTAATGTTGCAAATATTACAATATTACTCGTATTTTAGTGATGTGACTAATTCCAAATCGTTCGATAAAATGTCTCATATTTTAATCACGTTTCTGCGATTCCGTTGCACTAAATACAAATGATATCGATTATAATAATAATAATAATAATAAAGCTTTATTTATTTCCATGCATATTACATATTCAACGATAACAAATGAAACTTATTAGTTTACTTCTATTTATTTAACTATTATATTAGATATCGATTACTTCTATTTTATTTAACATCACAAGTTTGAAGACGGCATATAACTGAAAAAAGCTCGTCATACGTATAAAGATATGCCCGATGCCAAATTTCGAACAGATAATCTGGATTGTGCTCCATTAAAATGGTTCCATACAGATTAACTTTAAGGGTTCATTCTTTGTCTACGGAACCCTAAAAATGTGAATGTAACAACATTTTCGGTTATCTCGGTCGTAACTAATGCTGTATCTAAGACCCAAGGGATGTTCGTCTTGAAATATTTGGCACTGCACTGCGGCTTTACACCGAATTAAAGAGATTATTTTTTATTTTTATTCAACTTAGCGAAGAAACTGGGGAACGTTTCTAAGCGATACCGGTAATCGTATCGCTAGCGCACAAAGTCAAAGTCAAAGTCAAATCAGTTATTGTAAATAGGCAATAAAATCGCACTTTTACAAGTCAAACACTTCAATCTAATAAACAAATTAAACCATAAAAGAAAATAAACTATACAGATTAAAGATTAAGAAGAAGAAGAAAGACACAATAAATATTGCTCGCTGCACAACTCGACGAACGATGCAATCGTCGTCAAACGAGCATTTTTTTAAAACATAGAATCTATGCAATTTCAACACAAAACAGTTGAAAATCGTAAGGATAATTACGTTTCATCAAGTTGTTTTCTATGAGAGGTCGAACTAAAAAAATCTAACGATGATTTTACGCAGAATCTATACGCGTTCCTTTACGACAATAACCAATTATGCTTCCTTGTAATTAGTGGCGGTAAGCCGCTGTATAAGTAGAGACAATACTCATTTAAGGTCGCTACTTACCCTTGAAGGTTTCTTTGTAGACCTAAACAGTCAGATAAATAATTAAGAATATGATTAATTATCGGGAAAGAATAAACAAACTCGGCTTCCAATTAGTGTTTCAGACGGATCAAACGGCTTTACGGAAAGGTTGCATATCTAGCCAAATCCGGTATCTATCGGATATCTTTCAAAGCGCTGAGAGTCTGAAATTAACGATCCAATATGGCAACACTAGAATCGTAACATTAAGGCAGTTATTACCTCATAAATAACTGCGCTTTACTCGTCGCAGCAAAGGGAAGGATTAGGTACCTACGATAGGGGTACAGTTGGATACGGATATTTTATAACTAGTGTCAGTTACGGCAAATTTGTGAATTTTTCAAATCTATCGGTGTTCTTAGCCCCCAAAATTCTGTGGAATATTCTTCTATTTCAGCCGTCTATGCTTAGTGAATATTAAAAAAATAAACAAAAAAGTGATCATGCGTCTCGATCCATTCGTAGATCCTCTCTGGCCTCTAGGGTTCCCTTTATCTAGAGGATCAGGAATTGCGAGTAATCAGGACAAATACCCTATAGTTCACAGAAATATTTGCCCAACAAAACCCACAACCCCACAATTACCATTTAACAGATCCTGTAACTGTTAATATACCTGGTTTAGTTTCTACTTATTATAATTAGCTGCGTAATATTAAAAAACATTGAGATTTACTCGTATTTTGTAGCTGACTGTACCAATCTTTACTAGGTATATAAGAGTGGGTAGGACCGAGTGATTTATAGATTGCACTAACTCTGGTTTCAGGTGGGCTAGAATTGTGTGATTTGGTCTTTAATCTTGCTGGAAGCTACTTCTTCGTCAATGGTTTAAAGGCTATTCTTTCGGATTACAACTCCCATTATAAGATAAGATGACAACTTCTCTTTAGCTTTATTTCTCATTCTACTGCACAATAATAATATTCTCATATATTTTTTCATCCATTGTCATTCACGAGTGAATGCGGACAAGGGGCTTAGTATCAGCCACGATTTATCTGAATGAATCAACTGTAGTCAATTAAAATGGGTTTAAAATGTTTGAACTTTTTTCAACGAGAGAAAGTTATGCGGCTTTGTGAAATGTACACTCGACGAGGTTACGGTTGGTTATATTTTGGGTCGTTGAGGGTGTAAGGGTGTTAATTTGTTTTTGTTGTTTTGTTGTTATCATCGCGATACAGGTTAATAGTACGCGGACAATATTATTAATCTTCCTTTTATTCAAATATTAGTAACATTTCCTTATTAAATATAAAAAAAATAAAATAAACTAAAACTAGCTTAAACTAAACCTTACATATCTAACAAAAGAGGGTGTCCATGTGGCATGGTACCAAGAACACTGGCTGCATTACTGGCTATTCTCTGTGCGAGATAAGAGCCAGCCCTCTTGTCACCAGCGGCGTCGACCAGCCGACGAAACAGATTTTTGAAAAATTTTTTGGAATTGGGACCCCATGGACTAAAAGTTTCGAAGCCAAGCGGCACAAATATGTAGTCACTTGAAAGTGTCACGTACTTTCGCCGCTTGGCCTCTTCTGCGGCTTCCGCCGCGGCTCCGGCCTTCAAGACAGATCCGCTGAGGCGAGAAGGGGCCAACGTGTCGACGCATGTAGCGTCCCACACGAGAGCCCTTCCCCGCTCCCAGGGGATCAAAGTGAGGCCATCGGGACGCTTGCCATCATCACGCACCATCCCGACAGGTTCGAGAGTAGAAGGTACGTTAATGGTGGCAAGCGCCCGTTTGATAATAACGTTAATGGAGCCATGGCGGGAGAATCTGCCTGCACTGCGTTGGCAGAAAAGTCCATGGAGTCCGTTCCTGTCGACGACGCTGCCACATGGACACCGGTTACTCTCGACAATGGCAGCACCCAGTCGGAGACCGACAGCGATGCGGAAACTGCCATTGTCAAGCAGCGTTCCGAGGTTCGCAGAGGGAAGAGCGTGCAGCCACTGTCCCGATTCGTGTTGCGAGACAGCTAGAAAACTTGCGCGGTCTTGGTCACTTGAAGAATTTTGAACCAGATAATTGTGGGTTTCCTTTATCTGTGTTTGCTTTTCAGTTTTTGAAGTTACTGCTTTGTTATAGAGTTTGGTAGCGACAATGAATCGAGGCTTAAGCGAAAATGTAGACTAGTTTCATTTATCTATTGATAATTGGCATTAAAATAGGGAATTTGTCGTACATAGTGCATTATAAGGAAAAATATAATATTGTTGTTGTTTTTCAAAATTTAAAACCGCAATAAATTGATTTAGTTCCAAACATGGTCACAAAATTTAATTATATGCTTGTCTTGTAAATGTTTTTTTATTACCGACGAAAAAAAAGGACGAATTCTCAAGTCGACGCGTGTATATTTTTATTTTCACCGTCCCAGTTGTGTGAAATTTTACACACGTCACTCGATGGCAGAAGTACACTTGAAAAACTAAAATACTCAATTTCATATTGTTGAAAAATTGTTACAAGTCATTTCTTTTAAATTACGAGTCTATATTGTATTAACCTAAACATTTAAATCGGCGATTCCATTGTTTCGTAACATTTACTAAGCAGAATATTTACATAACTTTTTTCTATAAACAAAATTAAAGTGGGATTGTTGTTGTATAATTGTTTATGAATGACAAAATACAATGGTGGTTACGAATATAAATTCTACAAATAATATTCTCGAATATAAATTCTCAAAGTTTTTATTTGTGTAAGCAGTGAGCCCTCGAATAAATGAATTCTTGATTAAACGAAACGATAGGTAGTCAAAAGAAGTTTTTCTGAATATTTTAATAGGATTTGTTGAAACCACAACAACATAGAAAATTAAATTATTGTAATTTCTATAATACTAAAAAAAATTGCGTCTGAATTTGTATTTGGAAATATTCATTCTGCTTCCATAAATAAAACACGAAATTTACATTTTTATCTTCAATATCACTTGAATTTATCTATCAGTGAGTATTTGATGGAAAATTATATAAATATGTTCATTGTTCACATCATAATCACTTAAAATAACATTAAATTACTAAGACAATGTGTACATTTTTCAATTTAATGATAGTATTATTATTACAGTGAATATTCATAAACGAAAAAACTCACACAAAGTCTGATAACACCATAAATTACCTAAAAATAATTGAAAACTATCGTTCAAATTTAATTTTCCGTAGTGAGGAAAGAAAAAAAATGCCACTTTGAACTCACCAATTATACTATTGTATCTATATTGTACTAGCTCACCCAACAGACGTCCTTTCATTGTCCATATGGAAAAAGCTTCCTCTCCTTCTATATCTATCTCTTTCTCTCGCACTCTATCTCTCTTCCTCTCCCTCTGTCTCGGTCCCTGCCCCAGCTGTTAAACTGAGTGACATCTGTCTACTGTACATCCCGATATTATCAGATATATTTTTCACAGTTTAAAAAATGTTCCCGTGGTAACGGGATAAATAGTATCCTATATCCTTCTCCTGGTACTCAACTACCTTTCTACCAATTTTCAGCTTAATCGGTTCAGCCGTTCTTGAGTTATAAAAAGTGTAACTAACACGACTTTCTTTTATTAATATAGGATAGAAGAAGATAGATGTATGTACTATGGAAGGTAGCACATAGCAAGATGGGTAAAGAAATGTTATGATAGCTAGAAGCATGTTATGTCTTGATATAACACCAGTAGGTATAACATTACAAGTCGATAACATGCCCCTATATCGGCATACAAAATAAATGCTATGCTATATAGAGTTAGGTTATTGTGACTATAATTATTCATGTGTTCATTATTTACTTCCAATGCTGCCACATCGTTGAGTTACTAGTTTTAGATAAAGGCTCCTAATTGACGAGCAGTTAATGATTTATAAACATTATAGTTAGTTGGTTTAACTTTGTAATTGATCCTTAATAGTCAATCAATATTAATTAATCCCTGTGCTCGTATGAAAAACAAATAATATTATGTAGTTCACAAATTTTTCCTAAAGATTTACATACAAAAATGTCAAATTGTACGAACACATCGTAAGATTCCCAACGAATTTATCATAATTATATGTTTCAAATGCAAAATATCCACGGAAAACTTCCCAAATCACATGTGCATTTCTGTAACTTCAACTCTCAATAATATTCTCTCAAAAGGAACTTTTCCAAACAGTTCGCTAACAAGATACGCAAGTGCCATATTTTACAATCTTTACGCGCCGACGTACCTCTAAAGTCCTCAAAATATACCAAAATCAACCCGAATAAAGCAATCAGGTTGAAACTTTTCGAGAAATTCCAAATTAAATTTTCAAAAAGTCGGATTTCGTAATCAACTCAGGCCCAGATGTGAATATAGGGGGTGGTCCGCCCCTCCCTAGCCCGATTCTGACACACAACTGAATTATGCAAAACTTTTAATTGTCCCTTTAGCTTTACCTTCATTAAAATTGGAGGTTGTTATGTTGAACACAAAAACTGGTGATATCCCAAGCTTTTTGCATAAATGACTTTGTTACTTAAGTGCTTGGTTGCGGGCTTAACCCAACTTACATTAGCTTACAATTTTAATAAGGGCGGAAATGGAATGGTCCTTTTCCTCTAGTGTAATTTTTATTTCAGTGTAAATGGTTTATGCTCTGATTGCGAAGCGTGAGATAAGAAAATCGGTCCTCATTAAAATATGTAACAGACGAAAATGAATTGCAAACTCCATTACAAAGCACATGCAAACTTTGATAGGTTTTGAAACTCCGATATTCATAACACGAGTGCTAATAAAATTATGTTCAAACAAGTGCCTGAACTTAAACATGTTAACATGAACAAAGGTGGTGTACGGTTTAAGAAACTTCGTAGACTACAAAGACTCGGTTGGTAATGTTCGGCTATTACTATTTAATATTATCTAAGAATTTAATACTCACTACAAGCGTTGACATTGACGTATGACCTTTCTATACATGAGCTAGCCTATGGAATCATTCTTATAAGTTTGTGCACCTATTTTAGCTTTGTATTGAGTGCAATAGTTCAGCTGTGTTATTTAAAGAATTCTTCTCATATAATAAGTTGTTGCAGTAACATGGTTGAGGCTGCGATATATTATGTCTTCATCGTAATATAGTTTCAGGAAAACTACAGCCAAAGTTTCCTAATCAGTAGCTAGTAAGGCGGGCACTATATAATATATTAGTATAAATATGCTTTCAGAATTTGCGGTCAGCTAGTTTGAACTCCATGCGGCGTGCGATCTGAATACGGAAACAACGGAGTCTATCATCGCATTTGCTTTTAGTTTTCTCAGTCATAGTCAGTCTCAAACAGTGACACTCAATCAGAACGGTCGGGTTTCATAAGCCGCGCTGACGGTTGAAATAAGTTTATACAAGCACATGCCTCGTTGTGATCGGCGAGTGGTGGATAGCTAGTCACGCCAGTAAAGTAAGCAATCAAGTCGAGCATTCAGTTGGCACGTGGCAGTCGGTTGGAAATAACGGAATGAACGGAACAAGTAGATAATGTATACAGGGTGTTAAATATTGTACATTATTATCTTGGGTATAATATTTTTGTGAACAGTGATAGTTTAATACTCAACATTATTTTTTTATTATTGAATTTTATCTTCATTATTTAAATACAGAATCTAAATATAACCTACACCTAAGTGTTTTAGTGGACTTCCATGAAATAAAATAAATACTCTTAGACCAGAAAACATTTAAAAATGAGTCAATTGTTTAAGTTGATAAATTAATTATCTATAATAATTGAATGTTTGAACAGCCTGTACGATCTTCAAGTAGAATTTAATCAAGTACAGCACGCGACCTCTCACGCGATGCCCGCGTCGGTCATTGTTAGCAATTACCGCGTCGATGGGGCCGATTGTGTATTTATAAACCAACAAAAACACGGAATTAGAGCGAGACGAGAGAAAACTGATGGGCTTGTATAAAAAAGAAAAATGTATGTTCTGAAAGGTTACGTTACAAACGAATAACGTAATTTAATTTACATATTATTATGATGAATCACAGTCCCGATCCCCCTAACAGTTGCAGTGCCACTCATGACTCTGGAAAATGTTACGCGTCACGGCACTGCTTTTGTTGCTGAGAGATACTTTTAATGCACAGTAACGTCACTGGAATTAACCTCCTGTAACACAGTAATGCTATTGCTAGGCAGATTATTGTTAGGCAAAAGTGTGTTATAGGTTCGCCCAGCGGTCTTGCTCTTGCAGGAGAGGCCTACCACTACAAGAGGACTGTAATTTAGATGCCTGATAAGCCTTAGTTATGCCTATCTTAGTCCGCAACCCGTTTAGGCGAAGTAACCTCACGTTTCGCGTTCTTTCGCACTAATGTTCATCGCACATGATTTTGTTACGCACTAACGTTCATCGCACATGATTTTGTTTCGCACTAACGTTCATCGCACATGATTTTGTTTCGCACTAACGTTCTATGCAAATGATTTTATTTCGCACTAACGTTCATCGCACGTCATGATTTTGTTTCGCACTAACGTTCATCGCACATGATTTTGTCTCGCACTAACGTTCATCGCACATGATTTTGTTTCGCACTAACGTTCATCGCACATCATTTTGTTTCGCATTAACGTTCATTGCAAATGAGTTTGTTTCGCACTAACGTTCATCGCACATGATTTTGTTTCGCACTAACGTTCATTGCACATGATTTTGTTTCGCACTAACGTTCATTGCACAGGCGTTTTTTTCATGTTAACGTTCATCGCACACCATTCTTTTGCAAAAACATTAATCGGTTATTTGTAAATAGAACTAAAATTACGCGCTTCGCTCTTACAACACCAGTGTTGACAATTATTTACCATAATTATGTAGACCCTAAAAAAGATTCTGGTTATTTATTCAGCCCACGCTTTAAAACAAGATTGACAAAATGGCTTTTTACAGAAACCAGTACAGGGTAAATCAATTTACCGGTCGTTGAACCCACTTACTTGAAACACTAATGCATTATCAATAGGGCATGTGGTTACCCTTATCAAAGCGCCGATCGGGAAGGCAACATGCCAGGCTTTGGTTTGGGTGTAACTATGGGCAGAATAAATTTAAAATACATTGGTTTGGGAAAAAACCACTATACTCTAAGCCCAGCTTTACTCTCTCTTACTCGAAGCAAAACACCTACTCGACTGCTAATTAATTGAAAGCTAACGCCACACACACACGCAATATTATCGAACGATATTTCGATGCGATGGGCAGGTACATAGCGAGCTTCCGTAAAATGGGCGCTTTTTTGTGAAAAAGTTGAGCAGTAATTACAAATAATTATAAGCCAGAAAAAATACAGATTATAGTCAAGTGTTTCAGTAAGGAAATAAATCAATAATATTGGACTAATGTTGTCTAGTATTTTGAGAAAAAAATTCACGAGAAAGGACTTGAAAAAAATCTTTCGACACATAATGCTCGACATTTTCAGCGACAGCTATCATATTTTTTGGAACCATAAAAATGGCAAGTTTATGTTCTATGGAATTATGAATTTTCCAATGAACTGAATGGATTCCTTTCTTCTAATTTAATAAAAACGACGAGAATATAATCAGTCTGAGCGCTTACTAGGCGGCTCAGTACCTGCTAATTCATACATACCTACATGAATCGCTCATATAATAGCGCCAACCGCGTTATTATCGATCGATATTTCCAACTTTCCTACGAAGAAATATATACTACTAGTTGTCACCGTGTTTTGATTTGGAGTGCTATCGATAACTATTATCGCTGCAATGTGTAGGAACGCGTGCATTATACAAAATATAAGTACTAAAAATATATATTTCAAAAACACTTACGATGTATCGATCGATGAAAACGCGGTAGTTAAGGGCAAACTTTCAGGGTACTTCAGTAATCCAATATAATCTCATTCCAATTCCAGTCCCAATACCAATGCGATTCCAATCAAATCACTTTTAATCCAAATCACTTTGTTACCGTTTTTTGCGTAACAAACTACTACTTAATCACATGGCGTATTTTGTAAACCGACAAATTCTGCCCAATACGGAAAAACGAAGTGATCTGACGAAAGTGGAATCTGACGGATGTGTATTCAATCACATACCTAAGTCCTGTCACAAAATAAACCCTCTATGCAGTTTTGAACCTTATCTACATGTAAATGTTTCTAAGTTTAATCATATTTCGTTCAAAAACCCATCACAACCAACGTAACTTACTGACAAGCTTCCTGACCCGCGGAAGCGAGTATAGCCTTTGGTACCATTACCGTCAATATTTCAGTACCGCCGGTTGCCAGTCATCGGCCGGTGTGTGGCCTTTAATAAACCATACAGAGAACGTGTGTAGGTACGTGTGTACGTACTGTTATACCCCAATTCTGTTAGCCTTAGTGCCACCCTGTCCCTAATTCCTACCTATTCAGCTATCCTGCAACCTAGGTCTCATTTCTAATCCCGATTCCAGTCAGTCTGTCTTCATCCTTCGAATCGAGCGGTTGCCTAAAGATAATTTTCTCGTAATATTTAAATAAAGTTTAGTGACTTCAAAAATAGTTTTTTTAAAAAGCTAAATCCAAAGTCCGATATAACATTTGGTGGCAGCGGTGGGATCCGGAAATCCCCAGTGCCAGGCACCGCTCCGCAGACTCGCTCCGGATCCTAATCCTAAAACAAATAAATCCAATTAGTGCTTCATAAATAAGTGACTAATTAAGTGTCCGTGCATAGTTAGGTGCAAAAGTGCATAATTGAGTGCAAAATACTTACCGTGGCATCTCTGAAGTGTCGTCACGGACATCCTATCAGATCCTGGAAGGGATCTTCTCCTACTCGTCCTGTAAAGGAGATCACTGCATCCTGAGCCGCTATACGTCCCTCCGGCTACAACTGCTCTAAGCTACAACCTGCAAAAGAAAATCTACAGAAGTACCACCTGTGCTTCCATCCTGCTCCATTTGTCGTCCATCGTGGTATCCAGCATCTGAAAGAAAATAAGAATCCGGCATCCAAGATCATCCGATAATCAACAGCAGCGAGACCGTAAGCTGAGACGCGCCTTATCCCGAGGAATGTCGCCCGCCGCCGTCGTGTTCTTATCGGTCGCCCACACACTGCTCATACTGTAAGTCTTTGGTCATTGTTTGTCTAGACTGAGAGTTCCGGTAATTCGTTCACTGTAATTCTGATTATAAATATTTGCGTTTTGTTCTCGTAACTTTGTAAAATTATGCGAAAAGTGCCAAAAGCCGAAGAAGGAAAGTTAACTATTGATATTATCGGACCAGAGCAGGTGCTAAGTGACACAGTCACGAAGTCCCCTCTTAGTTCTCCTCGTGTTACCAGGAAAACCGCCGTACTTTCCGCAATGGCTGAACTAGAATTGAATGTCCTGTTCAAATTCATCAAATCATATGATGGCAGTAGGGAAACACTCAGCTCATTTCTTGTAAACTGCAACAACGCATTCGACCTTGCATCAGACTCTCAAAAACCTATCCTGTTTAAGTACATACTTAGCCAATTAAACGGAAAGGCGGAGGTTGCTTGCTCCATAAAAGATTTCACGTCCTGGGAACAGCTAAAAGAGTTCTTAAAAACACAGTTTAGTGAGCGTAAACATTACTCGCATCTTCTAGCTGACCTCCAAGAAAGCAAGCAAGGCCCGCACGATAATGTGAGCCAATATGCACTACGTATGGAGACATACCTCTCACAACTGTTAACGGAGATATCATTATCCAATACTAAGGTTAAAGAATTAGCCGGCCGTACCGCAGCTATGGAGGACCTTGCCCTCCATCATTTTGTCATGGGACTTCATCCCCGAATCTCTAACATTGTGAGGTGTAGATCCCCGAAAACAATTAATGAAGCCATTAATTTTGCCATATCCGAGGAACGTATACAACAGACGTTGTATAGACGTCCACAAGTGGACCAAAAACCTGCAACCAACAATAATAACAATAATAACAAGTTTAAAACCGCACCTCCCAGGCAAAACTTCAACCAATCCTTTTCGTCTCAGAGACAATCTAACCCCGCATCTCAGGGGGCCTCCAGCCCATTCTGCCGGTACTGTAAAACAGCCGGTCATGATATTTCCGTGTGTAAGAAACGCGAGTATAATAACAGCCGTTTCAAAGTCGAGCAAAACCAAGGCACTAGCCAGTCCTTTTATCGACCGCCCCCACGTGTAAACTTCCTAGACCAGCCTGATGAGGAAGCTGACCAATCCGGTCGTGATGAAGTTGACCACTGCTCAGATCCTTTAAACGAGTAATAGTCTCGTCACGGTGTCGCCCGAGACAGTGTACAAAAGTCGACACTTTAACCAAATCATCCAATCCTAGGGACCACTCGGGTAACCAGCCCCCAACAAGCGCCCAATCCTCTAATTCAAGGGACCACTCGGGTAACCAGCCCCCAACAAGCGCCCAATATTCTAATTCAAGGGACCACTCGGGTAACCAGCCCCCAACAAGCGCCCAATATTCTAATTCAAGGGACCACTCGGGTAACCAGCCCCCAACAAGCGCCCAATATTATAATTCAAAGGACCACTCGGGTAGCCAGCCCCCAATAAGCGTCCAACCTTCTAAGTCCAATAAGATCAACCGACAGGGTAACCAGCCCCAAACTGACGATCAGAAAACTGCTAAACCGATTTCGCGTGACGTTGAAAATCCTAAGGTCTCTTCCGTAGCCAATGAGAACCCTAAAGAAATCTATGAGGTGAACATAGACACCACGAAAAGATTATTACCACATGTACTATTAGACTCACAAGTCTCAGACATCCCATTGTCTCTATTAGTCGACTCAGGCTCTGCCATATGTTTGCTAAAAGAATCCAGCATAAACAAGACCTTGAAATTAACCAAAGAACCAATCAAACTCAAGGGCATTGACCCCTCTGATGAACCAACTCCAACCGAGGGTCACTTTCAGCTTAAACTACGTCTAACTGAAAGCAAACACATCCCCTTCAAATTCCATGTCGTAAGAGACATAAATCTGCCTTATGACGGCATCATAGGGACAGATTTCCTGACTACTTTCGGTTGCAAAATCGACTATACTCATGACATCCTGAGGATAGGAAAATTCGATATTAAATTATATTTCTCCGAACCTTTCTACGTAATTCCACCACGTACCGAAGCGGTCATTGAATGTTCTATCCAAAGAACGAATCTTAAAGAAGGCATCGTTATGGACCAACACCTCTCTGACCATCTCCTAGTATCCAACTGCATTGTTAAAATAAAAGACAACAACCGGATAAACCTAACCGTCGCCAACACCTCAGAAACTTTCATAAATGTAAAAACCAATCTAAACATTGGCATCGAACCTTTGTGTTCCTCCGCATATCCGATCAACACAACCTCTCAAGGGGCGTCTGAACGAACCAAGGAAGTAATCGATTCACTGAGGATGAATCACCTAAACCAGGAAGAAACTGACGCCCTTATAGATCTCTGTTCCCAGTATTCGGATATTTTCCATTTACCCAATGATCAACTGACGCACACTTCTGCCCTCGAGCATCAAATCAAGACAAATAGTAATGTCCCTGTCCACACTAAATCATATAGATTCCCAGAATGCCACAAGAAAGAAGTGGAAACCCAGATAGGCAAAATGCTTGATCAAAACATCATAGAACCTTCATCTTCTCCCTGGAGCTCACCAATCTGGATAGTTCCCAAAAAGATGGATTCGACCGGCCAGCGTAAATGGCGAATCGTAATAGATTATAGGAAACTGAATGACATAACTATCGGTGAAACATACCCAATTCCACAGATATCCGAAATTCTTGACCAGTTAGGAAGTAGCAAGTACTTTACTACGCTAGATCTCACTTCCGGTTTCCATCAGATATTAATCTCTGCAGAAGACGCTTCTAAAACAGCCTTCTCTGTACCTCAAGGACATTACCAATTTAATCGAATGCCATTCGGGCTAAAGAATGCCCCATCCACATTCCAGAAGTTGATGAATAATTGCCTCTCTGGCCTCCAAGGCACACGTTGCTTTGTTTATCTTGACGATATAGTCATCTATTCCCATGATCTGTCTTCGCAGATAGAAAACCTAAGAACTGTCTTTGACAGAATTCGTGATTTTAACCTAAAACTTCAACCCGAAAAATGTGAATTTTTAAGGAAAGAAGTGGCCTACTTAGGTCATATTATCAGCGAAAATGGTGTCCAACCAAACCCTGATAAAACCAAAGCCGTGTCCGAGTATCCAATTCCTCAATCTCCAAAAGATATTAAATCTTTTCTGGGTCTAGTATCGTATTACAGACGATTCATACCCGAATTCGCGAAATTGGCCAAACCTCTGACAGCTCTCTTAAAGAAAGACGTTACCTTCAAATGGCAAAATGAACAACAACTCGCTTTTGAGTCCCTGAAAAATAAATTAGTCTCTGCACCAATTCTGGCGTACCCAGATTTTACCCAACCTTTCCTATTAACGTGCGACGCCTCGAACTATGCTATATCCGCAATATTATCTCAAGGCCCCATAGGACAAGATCGTCCAATCTCATTCGCGTCTCGTACCCTCAATAAAGCGGAATGCAATTATAGCGTTACCGAAAAGGAATGCCTCGCCGTAATTTTCGGCACCAAAGTATTCAGACCTTATCTGTATGGTCATCGGTTCACAGTCCTGACGGACCACAAACCACTGGAATGGTTGTTTAAATGTAAAGACCCAGGGTCACGCCTTATTCGTTGGCGTTTGAAATTGGAGGAGTTCGAGTACGACATTAAATATAAAAAGGGGAAAATCAATACCAACGCTGATGCTCTGTCTCGATTCCCTGTCAATCCCGTTCAACCTGAAAATGACGCAGAACCCAATCCTAATGTAGGAGGGGAACCCAGTCGAGAACTAGACAGGGACCTAATGGACTTATTAATATCACCACCATCATTTAACCCTGAAGAGTTAGACCCGTATTTGCCAGACCTCCGCGACCCTAACGAAGACTTACTGCCATTACCTGAAATAAACATACAATCCCCAAATCTTCTCGACCTTAACGAAGATATCCTGCCGTCGCCTGAAACAAACTTACCTTCTAACATCCCCGATGTCCTTAGAGGGGAAATCGAAAACGAAACGTCCAACTTACCTGAACGCGTCGTAAAACGCGTACCAACTCCCGACGCTCAGACCGTCGTCACTCCAATACCATCTACGAGTGCTTGTCCAGATCTACCTGATTCCGATTATTCCACTTTCTTGAAAGCAGTGGAAAACAAAGATAAATCCTTCAATACAAATATCCAAGAACACAACGAGGATATAACCAAATCCAAACATAAAATCGTTATTTTACCTACCTCCATCGACCTCGACGAATCCAATCCATTCGTACAGAATATCCTGGATAATGTAACGGATACCTCTGAAATCATAAATAAAGAAAGGCCTCTTAACTCCTTTATATCATTTACACACGAAGGAAAAACTTACTATTTCCTTTTCTTCAAAGTCTACCACTTTGACAAGTCCACTTATGTAGATATATACAAGAGCCTTAAATCACTCCGAAACGAGTTAGTCACCAACCGCGATAAAGACACTACCTTAGATATTGCGATAACGGAATTTAAGAATCCGTTTGATACTCACCATTTCATCAAAATCTACAACATGCTTCTCTACCTGTTTGAAAACACTAGTATCAATATCCATATATTCAAGGGTAAAATCATTTATCCATCTCTTTCTGAAATCCCGAAAATACTCAAAGAGAACCATGATATTCCCATTGCCGGACATCTCGGCAGTACTCGAATGCTTAAACGAATCCAGGAAACCTTTTACTGGAAAAATATGCGAAGTGACATTGAATCCTTCGTAAAGAAATGTCCACAATGTCAGACTAATAAAGCTCTTAGACAAGTAAATCGTGCACCCATGCAAATTACAAGTACTTCAACCGAACCTTGTCAACGAATATCTCTTGATATCGTTGGACCGCTACCGGAAGCAGGACCCGCAAAACTAAAATACATACTAACGATCCAAGATGACCTTACCAAATTCTCTTCCGCATACCCAATCCGTAGTACCACAGCGGAAGAAACAAGTGAATGTTTAATTCACTACATATCCATCTTTGGAATCCCCAAAATGATCCTTACGGATCAGGGAACCAACTTCACTTCGGATCTCTTCAAGAAAACCTGTGAATTCCTTAAGATAAAAAACCTCTGGTCTTCTCCATACCACCCGCAAACCCAAGGCGCTCTAGAGCGCAGCCACTCAACTCTCAAGGAGTATCTTAGATCTTTTACCGACGCGGACCAATCAAACTGGCCCCGCTATGTATATACAGCTATGCTAACCTACAATACATCAGTCCATTCCACAACTCACTTCACACCTTACGAGTTAATGTTCGGAAATAAACCGGTAATTCCAAATTCCATCTATGAGGAATCCCCGGGAGCAACATACCCTGACTATGTACGCATGCTCCAAAACCGACTAAAGAATTCGCGAGAGAAAGCTCTGGACTTCATAAGGAAATCTAAGGAATCCTCCAAATCATATTACGACAGTCATACTCGTCCAGCTAAGTACAAAACTGGCGACTATGTTTACCTAAAAAATCATCTAAGAATGCGTAAGGCACTTTCACCGCTTTGGAAAGGGCCATACAAAGTAGTTAAAATAAATGGTAACAACACGCTTACCTTACTTATTAATCGGCGTCATGTTACGCACCACTTTGATCAGGTGAAGCCAGCCGATACCGGAACAAACCTATAAATAAAGATTAGATTTAGGATAGAGATATAGAGATTTAAAATAAAAGTACTTACCTAGACTGTGTTGAGGAACCCATACGGACCTGTAAAATAAAACACAAATAAGTTAATACTAAATAAACAAATAGCATTTATATAGGATTAAGTTATTATACATTTACTTACCTTAGTTATTATTATTTACAGTCAGGTTCGAAGTGAATCCGACCAAGACTTCATCAAGCCGATCACGTCCAGTTCGGGGCTCTATTATGACTACCTGGGAAAACTCAAAATCAATAATGTTCAATTAAAAGTTGTAATACCAGTAGATATTTCGCATTTTGGCCCACATATAGAGAATATCGAAAACTCTCTGGGTAAAACCAGACAATTGTGTAACGAAACTCACGTCGTAGAGATTATCGCAGAATGCTCCAACTTGTTGCAACCACTATCAGCGCGGTTCCAAGATATGAGTAGAGAGTTTGCCTCCATCTCCCACCTGGTAGATAGTAGAGTTAAACGTAGCGCATGGATAGGAGGAATGGGAACAATCTTAAAACAATGAAGTAGAAATATATGTAGTTTTAATCCCGCCAAAAATTCGTCTGATCAATGTTGGCTAGATGACTGATGTCGTAATCTTGTATACTAATAACCCCCTGAAAAAACCTAGCTAATATCCCAAACAGTACTCTACCCCCTAATTATGCCTAAAAAAAAAAAAAATTTATGAAAAAACACCGTCCCCTAATAATCCACAAAGCCCTGTGTCCCCTCTAATCTGAAACCCAGTACAAAAAATGACCGAACGTAAAATAAATAGAAACGGCCGACAGGCCGTATCTACTTATTTCACTTCTACCTAACTATCCTATACCGAATATTAATAAAATAAAAAGACTTACTCCCATCCAAGAACCTATCCAACATTGACTGACAGCAATACGACACTCTCTTGTCTCTCACTCTCTTGTTAGCGCTCGAAGAGTCAACATCTCCTGAGGATGTCTCGTGTAGAGACGAAACACGTGTCGTATTGCTGTCAGTCAATGTTGGATAGGTTCTTGGATGGGAGTAAGTCTTTTTATTTTATTAATATTCGGTATAGGATAGTTAGGTAGAAGTGAAATAAGTAGATACGGCCTGTCGGCCGTTTCTATTTATTTTACGTTCGGTCATTTTTTGTACTGGGTTTCAGATTAGAGGGGACACAGGGCTTTGTGGATTATTAGGGGACGGTGTTTTTTCATAAATTTTTTTTTTTTTAGGCATAATTAGGGGGTAGAGTACTGTTTGGGATATTAGCTAGGTTTTTTCAGGGGGTTATTAGTATACAAGATTACGACATCAGTCATCTAGCCAACATTGATCAGACGAATTTTTGGCGGGATTAAAACTACATATATTTCTACTTCATTGTTTTGAATATGGATTTCCGCAAAGTAACGCCTGATTCTATCAACTAACAATCTTAAAACAAATTTTTGGCTCCCTGGACGAGAACGATGGGCTAAGATACGACGAAGCAATTGAATCCCTCCAAAATAATGAAAAACAGTTGGCCTCGTTAATAAAAGAAAACATTTTAGTCACAACCTCAGTACTGGAAAATTATAATAATACTTTACACAAAATAAGAGATAACGAAGCCAACCTCTCTGAAGCTATCGACAAGCTCTCGCATAGTGTTAAAAATATTTCCGTAATTACTAATGGACTTCAATTACTTTCCAATGTTAATGAAATCTTTGTAACTCTAGAAACATCAATACTCACCTTGTCATTCCAGCTGGAAGACATAACAAATGCAATTTTGTTTAGCAGCCAAAATATCTTACACCCGGCAATAATAACTCCAAGTCAACTACACCAAGAGCTTGCCGATAACTATAGACACTTACCTAGCGACCTTGAGTTGCCCGTTACTCTAGATATTAACTCTGTACACCTTATATTAAATATTTCTAAGTTAGTATGTTATTACGTTAATAATAAGATTATATTTGTCCTACAAGTGCCGCTGGTCAATACCAGAGAATATGTATTATTCCATAGCATCGCATTACCTACACCTTATAAGCCTAAAGAACCAAATTCATTCAGTCTAATTGTACCTGACAATAAATACATAGCAATGACCAAAGACAAATCTTACTACTGCGTTTTCGACAACCTAGATATCTGTAAAACTGTGAACTTAGGAAACTTTATTTGTGACCTAGAAAATGTGTATTCTACTGACGCGAAACCTATCTGCGAAAGTGAACTGTTAGCAAAAGTGATTAGTGAAAAACCACCAAAGTGTGAATCCAAAATTATAATAGGAAAACTAGACATTTGGAAACCTTTAACAAATAACAAGTGGATCTACATACAGTCGGAACCTAACAAGATTTCGATTGACTGTCTTAATTCTAAATTATATGAAACAAATATTCTAGGCACAGGAATACTCACCATTCCTAAAGATTGTATCGGATATTGTAAAAGTGCCACATTAATACCGAAATACAGTATTCTACAGAATGTATCCTCACCTATCAATCACATTCCAGATTTTAACCTAATCGACGACACTTGTTGTGACTTAGATAAGTTAAGTAATTTAGTAGATAATGTGTCTCCTGTCCATTTACAGAACATAGATCTCGACGATATGAATTCTGATTACACGAACAAAATGAATTATATTCTGAACAATTTAAATACTATTGAACAAAGCCCGCACATTGTTAAATATGGGACACACTACTCAATTGTCGTAATTTTAATGTTAATTTTAATTTTTGTATTTCTAACTTACTTACTCTATAAGAAAATTTGTAAATCCGGCAGCAACCGACTTTTCCAATTTAAAGTAAATGTCCCTGAGCAGCCCCCTCTTTCTCCTCATCAAACAATAAATGTTACAAATGAACCAGACTCAGAATTAACCAGCCCTGTAGCTTCACTCAGAATCAAAGTTTAACAGAGACTTTCAAATCCACCCTAAAGTCTCCTCTAAAAGGGGGAGGTGTTATACCCCAATTCTGTTAGCCTTAGTGCCACCCTGTCCCTAATTCCTACCTATTCAGCTATCCTGCAACCTAGGTCTCATTTCTAATCCCGATTCCAGTCAGTCTGTCTTCATCCTTCGAATCGAGCGGTTGCCTAAAGATAATTTTCTCGTAATATTTAAATAAAGTTTAGTGACTTCAAAAATAGTTTTTTTAAAAAGCTAAATCCAAAGTCCGATATAACAGTACGCAGCATATACCTGAAGGCCGTCCATCACTGGCTTGTGTTCACTGGATCTGTGTTTATCACTGGGACTAGGAATGCAATTCTGTCCGACAAAATTTTGAGGACTTTCATGAAATCTGCCTGATACTAGTGTGTTATATACATGGGATACTTTTATCATCATCTGATTCTATAGGTTGTCGTTATAATCACTGAGCGTCGCTAGTCTTTAATGACACCAAGTTGGAGACAACGTATAACTCAACGTGAAACCTCTAGGAATGTGATAGTCACAACAATTATTTACAGAAATAATCTTCATAACTAGACTGATCCAGTTACGGGTCAGGTAAGCACTCTATTTGTAAACAGATACCTACATAAATAAAACAAACACAAAGCCCCCTTTTAAACAATAATGAAATCGTAAAATCCGCTGAAGGCGAGCTCTACAAAGAATACAGGGATCTAAAGATCGTGTAAAGCCTTGATTATCTGATAGGTGACAATTTACAACTCCTACAAATCTTGTAGTACGCAGAGGAACACAAAACGCCTTTTATTTTGACATAAATCTGGAATGAAACTGCTCTCCAGGCGTAAGCATGCACAGCGAGCCAGACGAAATGGGCTGCGTAATACAATTTAATAACTTCAACAGATTTTAAGGAATTCAAGATCATCTGAATACCTTTACCTAGAAGTATCTGTACAGCCACAATGACTATCCCCACCGATACCACGGATTATATATAAAAAAAAAACAGATATACAAGGCACAATACACACATGGTACACGTACCACGTGAATTCAACCTCTTCTCAAATTGAAATACCCATGTATTATGTACTTATGTACAACGTATAAAATATTTATGGATACACAATGCTTGCTCTGTGTGAAGTTAGACGACCCAAAGTGCTAGAGTTGGTAGTGAAATCGTATGCCAACTACCGGTGTGGCGTATTTTTTGTCTGGCACTGTAACAACTCGTATGAACGAGATTTTGCTCGTTCAAGTTACAAAGGTTTCAATGTGTAAGCGGATTTTCGGCAAGATTAAGAAAAATAAGAGAAAATATAAAATAGGCATAATATTCTGAAGGCGCAGAAGATTATTAAGAAATTGAATATTCCTTTTTAGATAAGCAAAGATTACGTTCTTTCCACTCGCTTAGCGATATCTTTTTGATATTTATGAAGAACGTCGTATTGGCGAGTTCAGTCGAGAACTCAAGACGCCAATCGATGGCATCAAATATTTACGGAGTAATTTCAGAACAATTTTTGTTTTGTATTACTTTACTTCACTAACTTTTTTGTTAAACGTTTCTAGCAAGCTATTCATGACGGTGTATAAGTCTGTTGTGTTAGAGTTTTTCTGTTTGTTCGACAGATTTAACGTTTCATCAAACAGTAAAGTTCTTAGGCGCATCTCTATAAAATAAGACTAAATGAATAGACTGGTAGTTCAAGGTCAGGAAGCAGGAAGGAGAGGTCTACACGCTGCGTGGTTCTCATCAAGACTGTAACTAAGGCGTTAATGATACAGTGTTCCCATAATGCGATGAACTGATGATGGAGAGCATTGAAGATCAGTGATCACCGCTGCCGGGAGACTGACGACGTTGAGCTGGACTGCAAGTTTTTTCTTTGACTTGGTATTCTTAATAAAATACTCGTAATAATAATAATAATTCAGTTTTTAACAGTCCCACTGCTGGGCAAAGGCCTCCCCTCACTATCGTGAGGAGGGTTAGGCCATAATCCACCGCGGGGACCTAGTCCGGGTTGGTGGATAACATGCCTCCGAAATAGCTTTCGGGCATATTGGTTTCCTCGCGATATTTTCCTTCACCGAAAAGCGAGTGATAATTACGTACATATATATATATTTGTTTAACAAGAAACAAATTGGTACGTGCCCGCACTGGGATTTGAACTCGCCACCTCCGTTCTCAAAGGCGGACGTTCGCCCACTAGGCTACCACCACATATTCTTAATACTGTGTAATTAGGCCAAAAACCCGAAGGAACAGCAGAAAAAACTTAATAATTCTGGAACTACCAACAATTTCGGAGACAATTATGATTCAGGTAGAGCATAACGTTTATAAAAGGTGCTTTTTATTATGCTTCTACAACCGCAAATTATCCTATTCAATATATTAATGATGCCTAATAAAATTTTCCACGTAGGTAGCTTTATTAAATAGTAGACATGCCTCGCAGTTTCACCCGCGTTAATTAGTATCCCGCGGGGAACGGTAATTTTTATGAGATAAAGAGTAGCCTATGTCACCCGGGGATAGTGTAGCTTCCCAACATTGGAAGAATTTTTCAAATCGGTTCAGTAGTTTCGGAGCTTATTCAATGCAAACAATCAATCAAATCTTTCGTCTTTATAATATTAGTATAGAAAACAGCTTTATTATAGTCTTGTTTTTGGCTATATTGGCGCGGTCGGGAATGAATTGGTGATTTTGTTGTTTCTATGCTCGTGGTAACTTGTGTACTTTACAATCTAAAGATCTCAAAACGTAATCTTCGTTAATTAAGCTAAGATTTGTCGCCGGCGAGGACGGAGGTGGCGGCGACAACTCGGAATATACGTGTCGTGGCTCTCGATTGACCTTGTTAACTCTGACATAAGAGCCACTAACCTCATTTGACAAACAATGTTGTTATTGTAGTTTGAAAAATCAAAGTGCACGGACAATGCTATGTTAATGATCTTAATAGATAATATTATTGATCGTCATTCATTTTCAATGTCTAATCTGTTGCAAACGTATATACATAAGAGCGTGGAAAACTTACCAAAAAGTAAAGTAACCCTCGGCATGGACACAGATTGAATACGTGAAACCACTTACATAAAAAAAAAAAACATTTTTTCCATTTATATATTCCCATTTTACAGACTCGGCACTATAAAGGTTATACAAGTGCTGGACAGATAAAAAAATATGTTCGACAAAAAAAAAGAACGATATTCGATGACTCGAAAAAAATCCATTACAAGTACAAGCCCGTGTCGCCACCGCTGCATTCTAATGGACAGTATTGGACAGCCTGAGCTCTGAAACATGGTAAACCCCACAGATTGTGAAAGTGCTCTGACCTTTGACACCTGAATTATAGTTGTGATTCCGAGATTTAGTTGGTAAACATCGATCCAGTGACGACCAGAGCAAGTACTTGCATTTTTTTGTTAAAATTTACTGACTTCTGATCTATGTAGTGTTTTAGATAATCCAGAAAAAATACTGAAGTAATCATTACCTATGGAAAAACTTTCCCTCTTTATAACTTGCTTACAATAATTCGATTCCCGCCTGGAACAAATATTTGTGCGATCCACAAATATTCGTTTCTGGTTTGGGTGTGTTGTGTATGTGAAATTATATGTCTGTAAGCGGTACCCACGATACAGGAGCATTCCTAGTGTGGGGCTACGTTTAAAAAAAAAAAAACAAAAAAAAATATACTCTAACAAGGAATATTTAAACTATATCTTGTACTTGATAATCTTTAAACTACGTTATTTATACCTGCTTTACCTGTAGGTATATACGGCCAATACATAACTAAGATATTAAAAAAAAATGTTTTTGCCATTATTAATCCAACATGTTTAGGTACTGTGCTCAATTTATCTACAAAATATTGACTTTCCAATGATTCATTTACCGGACTCATTTTTACACTTGTAACTGTTCATTGTTTGTTATTATTATATACATTTTCAGTAACTGTCATAAAACAAACAAGCCTTGAAACAGTAAGAAATCAATGACACCTACGCCAGGGAATCATATTATCTGTTTTGTCAATGTTATTACCCATTTATTATAAAAGGTTGAGAATTAAAAACGATGTAATTAATATAAATGCCATAATATAACTTTTAAAATTAGTTTTAGGATATCAATTAGTTAAATTATATATCTTTGTAACAAAATTACGAATCGCGAAAGAAGTTTATTTTAATTATAGTAATTTTATGGGTTACCATATAAATATCCACTATCTCCGTGACAATCTGGTTGAAAGCTAGGCCCCTTGTTCATAAACATTTATTAAAACTTCAATTAGTATTGCGCAATACAATTGTTCAGTGCGCATTTTTAATAAGTCTTGCATAACTTTTTATGAATAAGTGCGCTGTATATAATGCTATGTCAATAATATTTTCTAAGAATTGTGATAGGAAACCCTATTATTACACCTATAGGTATATAACTAAGTTCCGAATCTGAAACTGTGCCTCACGGGTCTACTATCAATGTGTATAAAATGCAAATCGTTTGCGTGTCCCAATTTGTTATGTATTTCGTATGAAAAACATTCGTGCCATTGCGTTAGGACGAATGAATATTTTGTTTCGTATTTTTGATGGAACAATTCATGTTAAATTGAACCATTTATTACAGTGGGCAACTGTGATGAGATTTATGAATGGACACTATTACAGAATTGCTTTTAAAAATGATCGTTCAATATCTGAATGTTCATTGTTCATAATAAAAATGTACGTTGTGCATTGTGCATTGTTGGTTTATTTGTTTCGTGGTCGCGTACACATTACACATTTTTTTAAATGAAAATAGCTGTATAGCGAGCTGGAACCTCTATCGAGAAAGTATTCGATACGTTAACTATCAAATTTGTTTTAGATTTTCTTAATTATACCTACAAATAATACTGTAGGGTGAGCAGTACCTGTAGACCCTACAGTGTTATTTTGTAGGTATGATTAAGAAAATCATTTCACAAAATATATTCGTACATCGAAAAGCTCGTGAAAACATTTAAGAATATATTTTGATGCATGAAAAAGGGTTAGTGTAATTTGAGCATACATTTAGTACCTAAATGTACAAAAAAGGCAATTAGCGACATATCTAACAGCAACAAAAAAAGACGCGCGCAAATAAACAACGGCTCACAAAATATATGTAATACTTTTACGTAAATAAAATCATTTGCGCGAACCCTTTCGCAATTTAGGGACGGACGATCAAATTATTCATGCCCATCAGAACGGGACACGTCGACGAAATTGTGTTAAATTTTATTAGTTTCCATGATATTGGGCCATCCGAGTTTTGGAGAGCCCCGGGGACAAGGTGAAGCAGAATGGGGCCAGTCGCTACTTTCAAATAAAATATCAGGTTAGATAGTAAAGCCGCAGATTTTTTGGTGTTGTTGCCAGGAATGTATTTAAACGTAGACCCATCGGATGTAAGTTAATTTCAAAGAATCTGTGTTCTTGACATTTTAAGATGGTAGTATACAAAATAACTACATCACTCTTTAGTCCTATAACTTGCAATGGTGACAAAGATTATACACGTTGATTCGTCTATCATTATCATCGGGATCCCATTTAATAGCAAAGCTGCCCCGAGGCGGTGCGTTTTAATTTTATATTTTCAGCTAATTCTCAGTATGTTGACCGAAAAATGTCATTAGTTTCAACGTCACAATACGCCAGTACACAATACTACTGTCAACGGGATCCCATTTATGTGTAGCACCAGCCACCCCGGGGCGGTGTTTAAAAATTCACTTTTTAAGCCAATCCTCAGTATGTTGCAGACTGAAAAATGTCAGGTCACGATACGCCAGTAAGACTGCCCGGTACGTGAATTTCAGCCTATTAACGGCGCTATTAAAATTCGCCCCTTTATAACAATCCTCCATTCGTCGGGGCGACCAGTGAGACAATGCCATTATAATCATCGGCTGGATAATCTCATATGCTGCCGTCCGATGACTAAAAGACCGTTATGTGACATTTTGTCAAATTTGAGTTAGAAACACCACGTGAAAGCGAAAATTTTGCTCTATCTTCTAGTCTGGGTCATTTTATTTAATGTTTATTAGTTACTGAGATACAGACACTGTGCCCGCGGTTAACTACTAGCTTTTCCGACTTTTCCAACGCTTAAATACGGTTACCTTGCTTTAAAACACTTAAATACCGATAGAATCACTTAACTGTGTATTTAAACGTTGAATTTACCCTGGCATTCAAGCTTAGAAAACGGCTTCATGCACGTACGATACTATTAAGCCGTTACCTGACTTAAGGCGTGTTTTAGTGATTTACAATAGCATATATCTTCTTAGATCTACGACGTCTAAAAGACAGTTTTTCAACAACAACTATCCTATAAAACCGCTAGCCAGACTTAGCCGCTCCGTCGTTGGTTAAGCAATTAGAGTTTAAAACATTTACAATTCTAAAAGACGGTGACCGTTTTTTTAGTTATACGTAGTTTTTAATTCACGCCAATAAAAACAATATTAGATAACAGTTAAATTACATTACAACGCTAAAAGACGTTTATGCGCTAAGGCTTTCCCAAGCTCCCAACCCCGCGCGCTCGCGCATTTGTCGCTAGGATGCTACGTGAGCGCGAAATCCCGCCAGAGTGGATTCGAAAGCAAGGAGGTAAGCATTTTATGTACTTAATTTTAAATGTTTTATTGAATGATTGTTATATTAGCAGATTATACTTGTGACACGCTATGGCGAATCTAGGTAATCTATACAGCTTTATCATGGGTAAAACTATACTTACTGTTTTTAGTTTAAGTATAAGTAAACCCAGAATCTATTTCTGATAATAAGTTCTTTGTTAGAATTAATACTATTGATCCTCTATATATTTTTTTAATTTTGTTGCATACCATACTTTTAAAGTGTGTTCTGTGATTATAGTATAGGTACTTAATAATAATGATAATATGTTGGGCAGTGCTCGTCGACATCACCATCCCCCATGACGAGAACCTCGTGAAGGCCGAGTAGGACAAGCTCAGCAAGACCCAGACTTGGCCCATGAGGTGACCGCCATGTGGGATGTTGACTCGACGATCATTGTCCCGATAGTGGTTACGGCGAACGGCCTTATAGCGAAAAGCCTCGACCAACATCTTAAGAGGCTCTCGCTAGACGACTGGATTCAAAGTCAAAGTCAAATCATTTATTGTAAATAGGCAATAAAATTGCACTTTTACAAGTCAAACACTTCAATCTAATAAACAAATTAAACCATAAAAGAAACAAACTATAATTAATTGATTATGGTTTGTGTTTGAAAAAGGATTAAGGGTCGGATGCAGAAGGCAGTACTCCTCGACACGGCACGTATTGTCAGGAGGTTCCTCTCTCTGCAGCCCTAACCACCGGTAGCCTGGGCCCTGCTCCGCTATCGGTGGTACCACCCTAGGTTTAAGTTTTTTATAATGTTTTAATCTCCAAGTGCTGCAACCTCACGATGATAGGCTCCTCACGTGAACTTCGATACATGGCCATTCTCTCCTGGGCATACAGCTTAGCTTCTTCTTCCTTCGTATTCTTTGTCCAGACGAGAGAGTTAGATGCCGACGGTCGGGGCTACAGACAACTTGTAGCGTCTAAGTTGTAACCGAGGCGGTGCCGCGATGGTTGCGATTCATTCGTGGAACCTGTGCTTCTTCTCTACAAGCATGAAGCAGTTTTCGTCGGTCTGGTTCCGGGTAGGTGCAGTTGTAGTACGCAGCGATGGTTTGCGGCTGCGCGTTTGTGAAGTGCCGCTTCACTGACAGCGACGGTCAGGATACTTGGGCATACAATCTGACGACGCAGGGATGATGCAGAGGGGATGGAACAGGAGCGGTGGCGGAGTATGAACTAGAGAATTCCAGTATCTTGAAGTTAGTCGTCGGAAGAAGTGGTCCTTAACACCAAATAAATCCCTAACTACCAACTTAATCTAATAGTATGTACTTAAACTAATATGTACCATTTATTTTTAAGCGGGTATTAATTATTATTTTTTTGGATTTAGAACTCTGTACTTACATGATATTTTTACAGGTGGTTTATGTTTTACCCAGTTAAGTTAACATCTTAACCGTAACGTAACCCACAAATGTCAATTGGGCACCATTTGACTGTCCAGTTTAATTCTACTGAGTCTAATTGGTTTAAATGGTTACTAATTACTAACTTTTATTAAAGACGAGTTTAGAAAATGCTACCCAATTTTATTTTATCACCATTTCAAGACCTAACAACAGCTTCTCCTTTCAAGGAAAGTACACTTAGCCGCCCATTTAACATAATGTGATTTTATCTCTGACCTGTGTGTCCTACACTAAAATACAGTTACTATGAAAGGTTCTACCAGGCACTGTTATTTAACGTTGAAATCTGTAAAAAATGGTTTATATAAACCATAATAAAAACCGTTACAGTCCGATAAAGGCTTTTTTAGTTGTGGTGTTGATAAAATTTTAATTATTGTCAAATTGAAAAAAAAGTTAAAGGTACTTAACTGTTATTTAGCTTTGAAATTGTATGTAACTGTGGCTCGATAAAAACTCGCCTCACAGTTGTAGAACATTACAATCCTATAAGACGGCTGCGCTTCAGCCAGCCGTTTTTTAGTATTGTAAATAAAAACATTTTTGAATTGACAAGCACTACTAAAACACGAAATCTTAAATTTTACAATAAAGAAAAGTCGTATGGCACATTCTAACCCATACATAGAAAGCTTAAAAGCATACAAGTAATTTGGTTTAGGAAAAACTTCTCTATGTATTCATATTTTCGAGATACAGAATTTTTCACGTTTTTGCTCATATCTCAAAATTAGGGTTGTGCACATAACGGTTTTTTAGTAATCGGACGGCAGTATGGACCATAATGAGACTTTCGAACAATACCGGTACCGGATGTGACGTAACATGGCTGCATCTCGCTAATGTAGTGCAATCTATTTTAACTAATGTTTATTTGATTGCATTCTGAATACACTCTGGGTTTACGCATTTTGTTGGCTCAAAGATACAAAATAAGTATACATTATATTATACAGATTAATAAAGGAACTTGTTATCGAAGAAAAAAGAAATGCATGGTAAAAAAATACACTGAAATAACGTAAAGGACAGCACGAAAAAACTTCAGAGAAATAGAACAGTACATTAACGCTCAGCGTAAAGTAAAACCAAGACAAAAGGGACTACCGAAACGGCAGTTGGCCGCTAGTTCACGGCGAAACTATAATGCTTTTTTTTATTTTTTTTCCATATTTCCTGTGCGAACTTCCCACCGGAGATGAAAAAGTATGATTAGGTACGAAGTTGGTCGGCCACCTTTTTTTATTTGAACGAAGACACCTCGGGAATATCGAGTTACGGAATCTTATAGCTCAGTTGTAGTTTGACCTATTCTTAAAGTAAGTATAAACGTACAATAACTAAAAGACTGCATTTTCAAGATGTTGACTTACAGCCGAAATTAATATTGTATCGATCTTGGATTGCTGCCTATCGTTCGATCGATTTCCAATCTGCGTGCCTTTATAAACCAATCCACGGATCGGTTATTGGCACGTTTGACCGTAAAAATGGATTGTGATATCAATCCCAGATAGCAAAATTTGGATTGGATTGATTATTAATTAATTCGGACGTTAGCCATATCTTCGAGTAAAAAAATATCGTAATACGTTACTCTGCTTCTATTTTAAGGGTACATTAGCTAGTGCAATCGTTGGTCTGAAACTTAAAACCGCTCATTACAAAAGCAAAAATATCTGATAAATTCTAAATGGAAAAAGAAACAAGATCATATTCATTACAACATATTTCACCAAACGTGCGGCCGTTCAGACCATTTTCCAAAAAACTGAGTCGCCTATTAAAAAAAAAAAATGAAAAGTACATCAAGTAAAAGCAGGCAGCCGTTAACCCCGTGTTTATGTGGTGATAATCAGTTTGGTCACGCGACGGTGCCACTTACCACGCGTTCTCGATTGGAAAATTAGACTGACAACAAACAATTCGGCGATCATAGGATATTGGTAGAACTCAATAAAGATTATTGTTTTTGTTAAGATATTGGTGCGTATTTTGCGCATTCTTTTTGCGAACTGCTTAGAAAACATTGCGTGCGATGATTTTTTCTTGATTCATTATGAATTGTTGTGATTTACAAGAAATGTGGTACACTGTATCTAATGATCTAAAATATCATTAAAACCTGTTCTGCCGTTGTTGCGTGAAGGGAGAACAAACACAAACTTTTGCTTTTGAACAATAGTACAAAATGGGATGAATTAAATTTTTATTGAATTTTCTCCTACAAAAATATGAAATATTGGCGCAAATCGCCCATAAACGACTGACTTCTTTTCTGTAATTGAAAGTAGTTACAATAGTAACTACCTAGCAACTTTTTTTTACAAAAATTGCCTTCTGTCCCCCCTAAAGCAATAATTGGCGGCCACAAATAATGGGAAACCTGTAAGGGCACGAACTAAATTGAAAACGTGATGTTTTGCCATCGAAATTATAGCTCGTGTTTGTTTTGTGGCGGACCTTCATTTCTATCGGAAAGTGCTGTAATCGTTCGTGTTTAGGTGTATGGGAGAGAAACCACCGCATACCTTGTACTCGTAGATACGCGCAAGAAAATATTTGTGAACCTTTAGAAAAATGAAGTAAAAAAAAAGCATTGTAACGGAAAAATGATGCGTGCTTTTAGAAAACATAAGTAAATAGCAAAATCTAACGAAAAGTAAATTTGTTATGTTTTTCTTGTAAATATTCTTATAGTTTAAACATATTATTAGGTATAAGATACCAAAATATCAAATAAAACGGAAATATCAATCACATTACATTTTTCTTTATTGACCGACTTACACCCCAGCAAGGTTTATACGCCCATTTTAAACTGGTTCGTGCAGATCGTTCGCAGCGCCGCCGCTTGCACGTAAACCAGACTGAATTATTTATGGGCAGTAAGTAACATAAAATTTCGCATACACACTTAGCCTTAAGGGTAGCCCAAATTAATTAATTTAGAAACGCCACTTTATGGTTTTCGTAATGTCTTGAAAATTGAAAGCAATGGAATAATTTTTTAATCATTGTTAAATCCACTTACCGGCTCGTTGACCTGAGCAGGAGCACATACACATTAAGTGATTCAGAATTTATTTCCTCTATGCGTGGTTCGTTTAATTTAATTTTTAAATGTTGAAAAAGGGCTATTCAAAACACAGACCAAGTATTGTGCCAAGAATTCAGCGTAAAATATAAACAACAGGAAAAACGACAACAATGAGACCGCATACCTAGCAAAGACGTAACCGGAAGTAGGTTACGTGGCACCGGAAACGCTGAATGTACGACGGCACATTGTTAATAAGGGAAGGGGAGGGTACTTCCGGTCAGGTTTGAAAAGAGAATTATGGAAAAGCAGTGAGTTGGAAGTAAAAGATGTAACGACCTTTTTGGAACGTTGTTTATGGTATTGTTCGGCTTTCAATTTAGAAAGCATTGTCTAACAGGTTTATAAATAGATGAGTGGGAAAATGGGGAACGATTTTCCCAAGTTTCACCTCTTTTTGTGAATGTAAGGGTCAAGGCAAATTGATTGACGACGTCGAAAATATTATATAAGCCCGTTCACATCGTTCCGCATTCGACGTTGATGACGACGAATTTCGAAGTTTTTAAGCTAGGTAACCATTAAAATTAAAATTATAAGTATAAAAAATTTACTCACAATAATTAATGTTAATTGTTTTGATACATAAAAATCACAAAGATTACATTAAATCGCATCTTTACTTGTCCACTTGTACCTCCAGTATAAGTACAACCTGGCCTTAAATGTCATCTTGAAATACAATTATATTATCTTCCGCATAGCTTTGAAACTTACGATCTACAGGGTATGGAGTCGTGGAACCAAAAACTTTTTAAACAGTTATTTTCTCGGTTATTCGGCCGCTGGTGACAAGGAAGCTTACTCGTAGGTTTCCATTAGGGTCCCCTAATTTTTTATACAAATGAGAAATCCAGCCAATTCTTGGCGCTTCAAGATGTTTTTTTTATCATCAATAATATTTTTATTGCTATTATAATTATAGGGTATCCCACGGATATGCCACAAAGAGGGAAAGTACCTTGAATACTGTAGATGGATCATTTTACTGAAAAAAATACATTATTTGAATTTAAAAATCAATTTAATCTGCATTCATATTTAAATAATTACATGGTTGAACCGGGAATCGAACCCGATCCACGAGAAAATAATCATTCTGTAGCTTTGTCATACCGATCGAAAGGCTTCAAGTGAACAGTGGAAATGACAAAACATACAATATACATGGTAAATATTCCGTTTCCAATGATAAAAAAAAAACGTTAATCTAGGTCAAAGCAATCATAAAATGGCACTTTAAACCAACACCATTCTGCATCCCCATAAATAAAACCATAAACCGCCCCATAAACTCCATCAATATACATACGAATCTAATTGTAAATGCATTAAAAGGGAATGGACTCCCGAAACCAATTTAAGGGCCGATGAAAAATCTTGTACATTTCTAAGTTGTACAAAAGAAAGTAATTCGCTCTTACATCGGCTGACGTGATTTCGCATAAACTTAAAGGCGGAGGGTTTGTTCAAGAGATTTAGCGGATCAGAAATGTAACAGGCACGATAAAATCGATGATGGATCAGCTGGTCGTGAGCCCAGTCACCACATCGTAGGATGAAGGTACTAAACAATTTACACACAAAATAAGAATGAGCTTTTTATAACATTGAAAATTTGTAATTTTGTTGTTTTCTGTCAGTTTTTAGGTGTTACTTTTATCAGTTTTTGAGAAATCCCGTTCTAGGCTTATCATTCCAGGTATTCTAAGGCTTTGAAAATATCTTTGCTTAATACCTGGTGAAATGATTGTCACACTGCCAAAATAAAATAAATATTAGCGTATAAATAAAGGGATACGTAAATTTAAATTACTTTTGTAAGGTTGTTTATTAATTTTATCTAGGTTGTTTAAAATACGATTATTAATTTCCGCTGATTTTATCCCACTAAGTACTCAAGGTAGCTTGGCAAAAACCGCAAGGGCGACCGTAAACTTTGATTAGATCCAACCGTGCGTCTCTGTACATTAGGCGCCTCTTAAATGATGCCAGTTACTGGATCAAAAGAATTGACACCATTTCTATAAGCCAAATATGAACTGTAGTTTTACCTACGGTTAGTTTCTTAATCAATATTTAATATTTTGGCCTAATTTAGATATGCCTGACTAAGCTGAAAAACTAAGAAGGTAGGTAACTTTGCTATATGTATTGCCAAATAATATGTGTGCACATTTATTAACCAAGCTCCAGTTATTACCAGCAAAATAACTGGGGATGAAAATTAAAAACAAACAACAGATTAGTAGCAAGCTAACAGTATGATAACTTCGTACTTAAGTCATATTAAAAAGGCTTTTTTTTAATTGTAATCCAGTTAACTCGACCCAGTAGCTGTCACCGTGTAGCTGCCACCTATTGTACATTAGAACGCGAGAATTGCTCAGTTTGTGTAATTGAATTTTTCGTGTCATCACCTCAGGTTCCCGAGATTATGCATTGCGTAGAAGGGAAGGGTAAAAACTTTAGGGTCCAAATTGTGTTTTATTCGTAACTATCCGGCCGGATTATGTAAATTTGTATTGGAGGTGATTTCGTTTATGATAATTTGAGGCTTGGATATAAGGGGTGGTATTTACTGAACTGGTTTTTTGCAGCCAAATAGAGGCCACGCTGTTATTGCTCATGTCTCTCCTTTGTACCAGAGCAGTCATCATAATAGCCGCCATAGATATATAGATCATAATAGTCAACCTAATAGCCGCCTACAGTTGAACAAATGAACGAACATCTCATTTTTATGAGGCGGGTCTACCATTGGGGCCCATATGTAACTTGACAGACAGAACATAAATAACATGTCAATTAATAAAAAAAAATCATAAAATTCGTGAGAGATGATGATGATAAATATTTGAACTGAAAGTTTCAAGAAAATGTTTCAAGAAAAAATGAATATCAGCTATAACAGCTGTATTTTAAACATTTCAGTATAATACATTTATTTATACAGAGTTCAAAACCAACAGAAATTCACTAAAACGCGAAAACTAACTACTTACATATTGAAATGAATGAATTAGTGTTATGCGCTACCTACTAATCAATTTCAAGTCAGTGCCAAGCCCGTATAACAATTACTGACTGATATCGATAAACTAAGGCGAGAGTGAACAGACAAAGAGAGAGATTGAGAGAGACAAAGGTGAAAAAAACAATACTTGACGCCCTGCACTCTGAACTTACAGTTTCCTTGGTCTACAGGATATCTAACTAGAAATCCTTGACAAAACTCGTTTTATTGAGCCATTACCGCCGTATGTCAAATTACGGCTAAAGCAAATTGCACGGGTCCCACCGTAACAGCGACAAGTATTTATTGTAAGGGTTTTTGGACGTGCCTCGCTTGCAACTAAGGTCGAAACTACATTGCAGCAAGGCGAGTTGCGACTGATGAACGATGGCATCATCAATAATGCAGGTATACGTAAATTGCTACACTGTAATATTTGGATCACAGTGTAGCCACTGGCAGATTATTCAATTATTTGCTTTGGTCATTTATTTGTGGCGAGTTAGAGTGTTTTTGAGCGATTGTTTGGTCATGTTTTTGTCGCAAGTTTCGTCGCTGCCTGATGTAGCATCGGCTTTAGTTAGGGTCATGTATCTCTAGTTAGTGGTAACCTTAATGTGACAACCAGTTTCTTATGATTTCGGTGAAATAGGTGCGTGATAAGCTTGATTCTTGTGTAATGTAGATGTTTTATGATACCTACCAACACAGTGGGTCGCGGGGGAGGTGAGATGGATTAGTATTCTAAGATAGATCCATATATCATTGATGTTTGGTATAACTGTATTGACTTTTCATATCCTCCGTAGCGTCAAATGGCAACAAGCGGATAGTTGCAGGTTCAACTCCCGCATATTATGCCAAATACCGGTGAATCAGTATTTGTGTATATTCTTGCTTGTGGGTTGGAAGCTCCTTAATTTCCTTAATAGGTATAGGGAACAATAGTAAGGTATCACAATTTATGTACATGAACAGAACGCGTTATTCCATTTTTCCAGTAAAATTCCTCTTTACTGCTGCTAATGTGAACTATTCCGTCGGTCCATTAGTCGCATTATGGTCACTTGTATCAGTAACGTGTTTCTAGGAACCGTAAACTGCGCCAATGCCTGTTATTAGTTGGTTACGTGTACAAACACTAACGTGGGTTACTAATTTGTAGCCTGCTACGTATAATGCAAGAATTGAAATGTGAAATATACCTTCAGAAGAAAATACACGTACAAATATTTTCATTTATTTTGTACCTCTGTACATAATAATTAATATTTGAAAGTTCTCTTGTGAGACCTTAAAAAAAAACAATGTCACTTTATAAAGCAGTTTGAGTGCTTTATAAGTTTATTATAAATTTATATTTTACTACATGTAGCTTATGAATACCTGTCAATCTAGGTGAAATAAGGGTCGGACAGCAACTTGGCACTAATGAGGCTTGGTTCACCTGAAACTTCATTATAACGAACTAGCTATTCACCCTGCGATGTTTCTCATAATAATATGTTTCAAAAGTTAATTTTGTTCATATTTTTTACAAGATTTTGGCATATTTTTGGGCAACAAAGACTTAAGTTCATAAGCTCTGCTTAGAATCTTAATATCTGAAAATAGTGTTAGGAGGCCCTTGACAATACAACCTCACCGTGATTTTTACAGTTTTGGAATAAAACTAAGCAATAATCGCGTTAAAGCGCAGCTAAGTTATGATACAATTAGTAAGAGTCAAGCCACTTTGTAGTTTGGTAGAGAAAATATTATTCTCAAACACCGTAAGCACGAGTTTCAGGCGAAGGAAAACATCGTTAAAATTCTAGGTCGTTATAATTACTGTTTACACCTGCTGTCTTCAACAATAAAATCAGTGGCTAAGGCCCTTTTTTGACGTTTGAGAACTATATTATGAACTAGCTAAAATGGGTCTAATTCTCACCTAAACGGTCTAATAAGTCACGAGAAGACTCTTTTCTCGTGATCTAGGTCGATTAAACTCGGCAAAAACATCGAGGTATGTAAAAAATATATTTTGATATTAGTTTGTGCACGAATTAGACCCGATTTAGCTAGTTAATATGTTCCAGAACAAGTTCTTGAGAGTTAATCCCATTCTTGGCTTATTACGTCACCACTTACTACGACTTAAGTCAAAATCCCATAGTTTAAATATTGTTAATCCAGGTACATATGACGTTTAAATGGACTTTTTGTAAAATGTTATACTATGTCTAATGTCTATGTTTAAGCTGAAGCGGAGATTAAATTAGTTTAATTGTAGATTTAATTAGTTGATGCGGTTTAATGGCCAAAGCATCTAACACACTAGAGTGCGTATTTATAGTTCTAATTAGAATCGACCGATGAACATTAAACGTTTGTGCTAAAGAATGAGCGTGAAAAACGTTACCGTCTTACCACAAAAGATAACAAGAATTGAACAGATGTGTCTAAATATTTTCTCCACAAATCGACGTCTAACCCTCGCTTTTTCTAACTCAATAACAAATTCACAAGTTAATTATTAAAGAATGCCAGTATTGAGTAAAGCAAAGCGTGTGATTGACGTCGATTTTGTGGATCAAAATTTTACGAACATCTGTTAAACTCTGGTCTAAACTTTTGTGGTAACACGGAAAATGACAGCGAAGTTGTTAAACTTTTATGATTTCATACAGTACAATTTAATATTAATAAAAAAAAATACTACCACAGACTTCAGCCTCTACTTACAGTAATTGTCATTAGGTCTCAGGTCTGACATTCAAATTAATCCAGATTTACTTTTATAAGTATATAAGTAGATAGGTCGTTCAAGACAAACCGCTTTTCATTTGTGGAGAATCTTTTCTTAGGTGCTATTTAATAAAGGTATTTGTAAGGTTTATTTTCACTAATTGAGTGCCATTTTATTTTGTCAAAGGCATCTTGTCCTAATGGTCACGACTTCAGAGGACGAATAGTCTATTTATCTTTCTATGAGATTTGTAGTGAAATAAAACATTTTTTTTCTCGTAAAATAGTATTTATATAATTATTTATATACTTATACTATTAATATTATAAGAGGACAAATTTTATTGTTTGTTTGTATTGAACAGACTCCAAAAGTAAAAAATTCTTTCACTGTTGGGAAGCTACACTATCCCCGGGTGACTTTCCATCTCGTAAAAAATAACGGTTCCCGCAGGATAGTATAGTTAACGCGGGGGAAACCACGAGGCGCCTCTAGTCATGTATAATTCTATTTTTGGGTATGTTTGTGCCCTCGAGTTGGGGTAAAACTTGCCCTCAAAACAAACAGTGTCCTAATAGTGTCCTGGTGTAAAAAGATGCCATATAATTGCGACACGTAACAGTAACATTGAATTGCATGGCAACGCATAAAGACATCTAATGTCCACTAATTATTATGGATGTTTACAATAATTGTATGAACAATTTTATTCTTCCTTATAAGACTCACTAATCAATAGCGTTAATTTATTTCACTTGTATTTAAATATGGATGGACAATACTCAAAGCCCCTTAACTATACGGCTTTGACCCTGTCTCTCCTATATTGTACAATCCACATATTATTATCATCTGGACTCCCCGGTGGGGATATTATTATGGCCTAATTCTCCTCACAAAAGTGAGGAGGAATATCCGTGCTCAGCAGTGGGTGAATTTGGATTGTGATGATGATGATCAAGATGAAGTATTCATGATGTATCTTTGAATGTTAACATATTTCGCACTTACGTTCATCATCATCATCGTTTTGTAAGTCGAACTAAAATTACGCACTACATTAGATGAAAGTAAATTTGCAGGGTAAAATTGTGATTTGCTTTTTGTTTTTAATTGCCAGAACTTCAAACAAATTGGCACTCGTAGGTAAAAATATTTAGGCATTATTAAAAACTTATTTCTAAGTCTAAAGTTTTCATTATTGGCGAAACTTAGAACATAAAACGCTTTCATTCTTTAAACTTTGTAATCGTAGCCTACAATTAAATTTAATTGACCCAAATCAATTTAAAGCGACACCTTGAGACTCGTGACACTTGAAAAGTGTTTAAACGACCTCTGTTATCTATGAAATTTAAATAAAAAAATCTCAATATTCAACGAAACAGAAGCGTAATTCCAGTGTGAAATATTTGCATAATGCATAGGATGTATTCACTCCAAGGGTGGTTTGGGACTATGGTCGGTCATTCTAATTCCTGGTTCCCTAGATACTGAAAACTAATGAGATTTTATGTGCGGTATCGTGATATATTATTATTATAATTGCATAGACATGATCACTATAAATAACAAGCTGTTTTTAATTTTGCCCATAAAATTTGACTAGCTTCAGAAGTTTGCTTTTGAAATACTCTACAATAATTCATTGCATAGGTACTTTAAAGTTATAAAACCACTTCTACCTAAGTCCTTTTATCTTAGACTTTCTTCGGCTTTTCTCAATTTTGACCTTTAAATTAATAAACGCTGGTTTAAATCACTCTTACAAAACCCACTCTTAATTATCAAGAACACCAATAAATATTCTGAGAAATCTAATTAAGTATGTTGATTGAAAAGATTAATTAACCTGAAGGTAGAAATACGGGTACCACTTCTACTGAAATATGGGAATGGTGTTAAAGTAGGGGTTTAATGTATTTTTGGATGGTAATTGAAGATTTTCCGAGAGTTCCGACTAACCGATTTATGCTACCACCACACTGGCACAGTAGTATCGGTGGGCAGTTATTTCCATAAACATGAAAAATAATTCAAAAGTGAATGTTACTATGTTAATATTACCTTACAGCTAATTCCCGCGACTTTGCACGCATAGACTATCACAATGTGTGACGTCATTATAACCCTCCAGCCCAGCCTCCGAATCTATTTCCATAACCCTCGAAATCAGAATGATGACGCGGTACCCACATTTTCGCAAACTTTAACACGCTTCTTTAATACCATTAATTTACTCAAAATTAATCCTGCAAAATGCCAATAATTCCATCAACATCCGTTCAGTAGTTTTTGCGTATTATAGTAACAAACAACAAAAAAACACAAGTAAAAGTTCTAAAAACCACAATTTCGGGTACAGTGACCTTTAAACATTGTCTATTACTATAGGTATATTCAATCAACAATACAATTATTACGAATCAACTTAGAGATAAAAATACATAAATACCTACACCTATATGATACCCACTGCGAGCCAAACTTTTAGTTTCACTAATTTATGTGTGTCAATTGAGTTGAAAATAAGTACCTATATAGATAATTAAAGTAACATAAACAGAACCGACACTTGAATTATCATGATTTTGGAGCTGTAATTTATACTTATATGCAACCAACTTTGATGTTCAGACTAACTATACACTATTAAAATAATTAAAACACTTTCCAATCCCAGTAGCGTCAACAAGCCACATTAGCGAACTGCGAATCGTCACGGCATCCGTTAACCCTTATCGCACTAGCGCGTCCGTCATTAGGCCGTCACACAGGTTTACAGATTCTGATTACACGCATCAATCCAAATGGCCGAAGCGACAACCCTAGGCAGTCAGTGTAACACCTGCCTGCAAGTCATTCGCCGTCCGTCGCCGAGCCGAGCGGACGTGTCTGGCAAATCGTGCCACCAGGCGTCGCGTGTGCGCGGACAAACAAACGGTGTGCTAAAGTTCTGAAACAGTGATTTATTAGACTTTTTGTCGTGTGCCGAATTTCTGAATTTTTCATTCCACATTGCTGATATCCAGACGTGTATGGAATACGCAATATGTGAGCCCTTTTTCTATTATGCTAATGGGATTGTTGTTTTTTTTCCTGGGAAGGGTAAGGTTCTGGTTCGTTAATGGGATTTTATTGGGGCTTCAATTCAAATGGATTTTGTGATTTAATTTGCGGTCAGATACAAATTGGTGTTTGGTACGATTTAACGGAATAACGTGATTTTTTCAACTCTAAAATTATATATCGTCACTGGAAAGGCAAAATTACTTAACCGCCAAATTGGGCATATTGAGTTACATACAAATTCGGAATCAGTGATTTTTTCTGCATCGATCTATTTAGGCAGCATTGCAATCGAAGCACTTTAGTGGCGCTTCAGTAACCCGTCAAAAGGCAGGTTATTTTTTTTTCGATTACGGAAGTGACACTCTTTTCGATATTTTTCGTACGAGTGTTACTTATGTCATATTTACTTACTGTAGAAATGTGCCAATTTCCATTTAAGTAAATTTTACTTTCTGTTGTCTGGAAAATAATGTTATATTAGTAGTTTTGCTCGTTTTTGAATTTAATAATAACTTGGTTTAAGTAGTTTTGATTTACGTAAATTCGAATGAAGCTCGGCGTATAAAAAGAAATGCCTTATTATTTTTATCGAGTGAATGGCGTTTCAGTAATTTAGCCTGACTGTTATGGATCAGTTTGCAGGCTATAAGCACTTCGCTTTGCAGTTAAATTTCTGCAAAAGACACAAAAGTATTTTATCTTTTCTGTCCAAGTATATACTACCATCTCTTAAGTAAAAATATTAATCACAAAATTATTATTATTGATGAATAAGTATCGACTTGTTGGTACAAAATTGTACATGAACGCGCCCACGCAGGCGGTTAAGCCAGTCGGCCCCAGAGAGAGCTTTAGCGAAAGGACGTGTGTTTTTGCTGCCGCTGCTGCGTACAATTTGATCGAAAACAATGTGACAATGTAATAACGTTGTTTTAAATAGGTACCTAAGTAAGATAGGTAAGTATTTATGTTTCATTGATTATAGTACATTATAGAAAACATTATTATTAGATAGAAATAGAATAAAATGGTCAAAATAATGATGTCATACCTACCATCCGATTGTAAAATACCTACATTAATTTATAATGTTTTTCGTTATTACAATTAAGTTTGATTTGCAGCACTTACCAATAAAACCATACATAGATATTAATATAGGATAATAAAGATTAAGACTAGATTTTATAATAGCTGGTCTTGTTGGTGTGAAAACAAACCAATAGGTTTCTAACTAAAGGGCTGACGTAATAGGTATTTAACTAAACTGTAAACTATGTTCCATACGTCCCTTAAATTAAAGTTAGGCAATTTAGATTTTAAAAATAAGTAGGTACCTCATCTGTTTTAGAGAAGAAAAGGATGTAAATTAAAGAATGTATGTGCAGATGTCCAAAGAGCGGCATCTGAGAAGAAGAAAGCTTGGCTAGACTGGTTGGCTATGAAATCCAATCAAAGAATGCAAATGGCAACGAATTTGGATGTAAGCAAGGCAAGGAATGAATATAAAAGGTTAAAGGGTGTGGCAAAAGAAGCTGTGGAGAGGAAGAAAGAGAATGATAGAGATGAGTTTGATAGGAGGTTATCTGACGACTTTCAGAGTAACATAAAGTTTTTCTGGAAGTCCATAAGGACGGCCAGAGGTAATCATTCAACCTCGCAACTGGACAAAATCAGAAACCAGGATGGAAGTGTTGTGAGAGGAGAGGTATGCGTTCTAACAGATGGAAGGAATATTTTGAAAGTTTATTTGAAAAAGAGGATATGCATGTACCAGTGCCACCTGGAGACATATATGAAGATAGCGGTGAAAGTGATATCAGCATGGAAGAGATTATGAAAGCGTTGAAAAGTATGAAGTTAGGAAAGGCTGCTGGGTATGACAGGATTTCGGTCGAGATGCTGATAGCTGGACAGGGTGTGGTAGCGTGTCAGCTGTACCGCCTATTTAACCTTTGCTGGAGGAGCGGAATTGTACCAGGTGACTGGTGCAAAGCCGTCATCGTACCGCTTTATAAAGGAAAGAGGTCACAGCAGGACTGCAAAAACTACCGAGGCATTAGCTTGCTCAGTATCATCGGCAAATTGTATGCAAAAGTTTTGATTACGAGAGTGACGGATGAAACTGATAAGAAAATATGGGATGTACAAGCGGGTTTCAGGAGAGGAATGGGAAGTATTTTCCTTGCGAAACATAGCCGAAAAATGTTTGGCCAAAAACTAAAAGGTCTATTGTGCATTCGTGGACTTGGAAAAGGCTTATGACAGAGTAGTGAGGAGTGAGTTGTGGTCAACATTGTCTATGTATGGAGTGCGCGGCAGTCTGATACGAGCATTGAAATCACTCTACGAGGGTTCCAGTGCTTGTGTCAGAATAAACGGAGCTGTCACAGACTGGTTTAGCATCGAAAAAGGTGTTAGGCAGGGGTGTGTGGCATCACCGGGCCTGTTCAATCTATTCATGGATAATTGTTTGACAGATTTGAAAGAGAGTATATTGTGTGGACTAAGAATGAATGATTTAACCGTCAAATGCCTCCTAAACGCTGATGATCAGGTTTTGTTAGCATCATCGGAGGAGGAGTTGCAAGCGATGGTTAATATTATGCATGATGCTTTGAAAAGTAAAGGGATGAAAGTGAATATAAGCAAGACGAAAATAATGGTTTTTGAAAGAGAAGAAAGAATGACAGTCTGTGAAGTTAAGATTTCAGAAGAGAGATTGGAACAAGTGGAAGAATTTGTGTACTTGGGATCAAAGTTTACAAGAGATGGTAAGAATGATAGTGATATTGAGCGAAGAGTGTTAGCAGGAAATCAAGTGAATGGGGCACTACATAAATTTGTGAGCAGTCAGAAAGTGTCCAAAAAGGCACGACTGGCTGTGCACAGGGGTGTGTTGGTGCCTACGCTTATGTATGGTAGTGAATGCTGGGTATGGCAGAAGAAGCATGAAAGTAAAATTAATGCTGTGGAAATGAGAAGTCTGAGAAGTATGATTGGAGTGACTCTGATGGACAAAGTGGAGAACAGCGTGATAAGGGAACGACGCGGAATGGTAGAAGATGTAATGACAAAAATAGAGAAAGGAATGCTTAGATGGTTTGGACATCTAGAGAGGATGGATGAAAGTAGATTTACGAAACAGATTTATGGATCTAGTGTGAGTGGACCAGACGGTAGGTGTCGACGTAGACGGACGTACCACGAGCAAATCGAAGACGTCTTAAGCAAAGGTCAAGTCAAGAGTACGCATAGCCGGAGAGCATGTATGAAGCAAGTCATGAAAGTAGAAGAAGCGAAAGAGGTGTGTCAGGATCGTAGTAGGTGGAAAGATGTAGTCTATGCCTACCCCAACGGGAAAAAGGCGTGACTGTATGTATGTATGTATGTATGAGTACCTACGGGCTGGACGCATTTCGTGGTAGGTGCATGGTTTTTCATCTTAACCTGTTTTGGGACTTTTAAACTTTAAAAAAAGTCGTTCAGTTATATTGATAACAATTGTTACGTAATTTCCAAGCATCTAACTATTTTATTTTAGATTTCCGTATAATGGATAGCCGTCTTTTTAAATCAAATAAAGTCATCAGTATTTTTAATGTAGTTAATCAAAGTATCATTAATGTCTTACGTCGTTTATATCATCTATTATTACGACAAACTTACTGCAAAGAAATTGTGCTTAACTTTGTAAAGTTATCTGGTCACCCCTTAAGTCCTTGTGCTAGACATGTGAAAATGAATATATGTCCAAGAAGTAATTTTACTTCACCAGCATAGCAGTATAGTTATATTATAAGAAATTTTGTCATACTCTCATTGCTTTATATTATGTGTTATCAGTAAGTTTAAATAACAAAGAAAGTTTAACTTCACGGCATTTAAGTAAATTTAACTTTCTCTGAAATGAGGTCACATTACTTATCCACCACTTATTTCCTAAAAGAGCCTTTATAGTATCATACAGGATATTAATAAAAATAAAACAATTAAAAAGGTTTACATATCAAGTTATTTGATCAAAATCGGATCATAAATTAAAAAGATATGATTTTTTTTATAAAAACAAAAAATTAAAATGGCTTTATCTCGAAATGGCTTTTTGGAGCTCCAGTAATTTTGCCTTTCCAGTGACGATATATATAATAAAAGCTTGTAAAATGATTTAACTACGACTCTTTGCTTTTTATATGTAAACATAGGCACTAAATAGATAGATGCCTACATTTTCTTATTTTGTGAAGTCTATTTTCGTAGCTACAATCTACGCCGTAGCTCAGTTGGGAAATAACGATTCAACTTTATATAATATCATTGTGCATTAAATTTGTGCAATGTACAATTGTACATGCAAACATCAAAAATTGTTTCAAAATGTCTCGAGTTATTCTATCCTTAATGAATATATACCAAGGGTAACATTCAGCGAATTAAAAAAATAATCTTACGGAGAAATCTAAGAATGGCGACAATGATAAATTGTCTAATTATCCCAGACATTTTTACGCTTTGTCGGATGGACAAAAAGGTCTACCACTTATTTTTTGTAGGTCATCAATCCTACGCGATGGTAAAACTGAATAAGTCGCAAGGGTCAAAACTTACAGGAATATAAAATAACTACATTTATAATGGTCTTTGAATAATTGTGTGCTATCAAAATCAAAAAAATATGAATTACACTGAAATATCCACTGGGATAATAAACGAACCGCTTACTATAATTATATAACTATAACTATAACTGGGATAATAAACGTACCGCTTACTATAATTAAAGTGAGCAAACCACCTTACTGCAAAATCCTCAAAGAATTTGAGAAAAAATGTCATCATCATCATCATCAGCCTGAGAAAAAGTATATTTAAACATAATTAAGTCATTTGACTTAAGGGTGCTTAAGCCGAAAGTTTTTAGCCCCTTGAATATATGTTAATTATTATATGTAAAAGGGAGGTCGGTTATTATAAGGTGAAAAGTGGTATTATGTGGTAATACCTTCTAATTTAGAGAGATGGGATATTTAAAACTAAGTTAATATAATGATTTCAGGAAATATAATAGTGACACGTAATGTATTTTTTATTGTAAAATTGTCCTTAAGTATGCAATAGTTTCATAATAATATTTAAATTTAAGGTTTTGTAGATTTACATGTGCACTTTATAAACTCAATATAATAGCTACGATTTCATATTTTATCTTAAAAATATAGGCTTAGTAACGATTTTAACATAAACTTTAACTGATACACTGGCACACTATTCAAAAAGTAACTATGTATATTATTGTTACAAACATTAAAAGCTGTAGCACTTTCAAATGTTACTTACCCCACGCAGGTAGTTACATTAATTTTGAAATAATTGAGGCAAATTTCTATCACATTTTACCGGAGTTAAGTATATTACAATCCGATTAATGAGATCCCATCCCTTAAATAAGCAGTACTAAATACATATTATATTAATTTAATATTCTGAATTCGAATATCAATAGAATTTGAATTATTAACGGCATATTTTAATATAACTCTCAGTTATTCTGAGCATTCAATTCATTAAATGTTTCAACAGTTTTTCTTTGCAATGAAAATGTAATTAGTTCAACCGTAGAAAATTTATATTGTATTTTTTAAAAAGGTTTTACTTTATAATGATACTAGCTGAAAACCGCAACTTTGTTTGTATTTTGATACAAAATGTCAACTGTTTAGAAAATCAATTGATGTCACGGGTAACAGCTAGGTAAGAATTATATTAGTCTCTTTCTCTTCTTTCTCTCTCTATCTCTCCCTCTTTCCCTATTTCTATATATTTCCCTCTTAAACTTATCTCTCTCTCCCTCTCTTGCTCTGTATCTCTCTCAATTTAGCTCTCTCTCTCTCTCACTCTCGCTCTCGCTCTTAGTCTCAATCTCGCTCCCGCTCCCGCTTATGCTCCCGTTCCCGCTCCCACTCCTGCTCCCGCTTCCGCTCACACTCCCACTCGCACTCCTGCAACAGCTCACTCCCTCACTTCCTCACTCCCTCACTCACTCTCACTACCTTTCACTCCCCCCCTCTCTCTCTCACTCTCTCACTCACTTACTCTCTCACTCACTCACTCACTCACTCACTCACTCACTCACTCACTCACTCACTAACTCTTTCACTCTCTCTGTATCTCCTTCCCTCTTCTTTTATATATCTCCCTCTCCATTTATCTCCATCTATCTCTCTCTATCTCTAACTCTTTCTCTCTCTTTCTTTATCTTGTATCCATTATTATCTATCCCCTTTACAAATTTCATTATGATCCGATGATCTTGTGGTCCGTAGGGGGTGCATCTAAAGAATACCTCACAATTTCAACCCCTTCCTTTGTCACGTTAAAGGATGATTTTGCAAGAAAGAACGTACTTTCTTGCAAAATCGGTACCCGTACGGGTACGTACCCGTATTTATTTATTTCTTACCAAAAGCCTAGTATGAATTATCAGATCCCTTACTTGAAGAATTATGGATTGCCCATACAAACTTTCAACGCCTATTTCATCCCCTTGGAGATTATTATTTGAGACAAAAGATAGCCATGTCCGTTTCATAGGTCCAATCTATCCTTATTTCAAATTTCATCGAAATCGGTTTAGCCGTGAAAAGGTAACAAACAGACAAACAGAGTTACTTTCACATTTATCATATTAGTATAGATTATAGATTATTTTTGAGAACAATATTGTTTAACGCAAGACACGACATACGTGCAAAATTATCAACTTATTGGACAAGAATTACCAAGTAAAAATAGGCTATTTTTCATCATAAAAAGAGTAGGTATAATTCCACCTCCGCGCTCTAAGGGGCTTCCCAGACCTCCTTTTAGAGGATTAGTGCCTATTATTTCCCCATCTCGTTTATTAGTGCCTACGAGGTCGAAAGGGTTCGCTAAAATACGCTTAAGTTTGCCTCGGAGTAGCCCGAAATTTTGGTCTTCTCATATTATGGAAGGCACTTTACGTCTCATTAAAAAAGGCAAGTCTTTACCAAACTTGGTAAGTTTAAGTGTACAAAAACTCGAATGTTATGTATTCGTACACTCAAACTTAAAAATAAATTGTGTACGAAATGTAACATAAGTGATGAAGTTATCCTCAATCCATGGTTATGTGGTGTTATAGTTTATAAAATACGAGCTGATACACATATGGAGCGAGTTTTCAATTCATGCGACTGCCTATAATTTTTAAATGTTTTTTTGATTTGTTCCTGCGCAGAATTAAATTGCTCAAACTGATATTGGAGATGACTCAAACTCCACCACTATTTCTACTATCTATCTTCTTATTTTTTCAGCGAAACATAAAGTACGTTTGTATGAAAAGCCAAAATTCCGCTCTTCTCAGTAGAGCCGTTAAGGGCAACTTAGGATCCTATTTTATCTCATTGAAAGATCGTTACACAGTGTAATGTCCGCTTTTTGCGCTCACAGCTTTTAGTAGTTAAGGCTTGGGAGATTTTCCTCTAGCGTTAGGTTTCCAGAGGTAGAGCAAGAAGCGGGAAAGTTTTTTTAACTAAGTGGCAAACTGAGTTGCCTAATGATAAGCGAAAACCAGTATGTAAATTTGATTTCTAAAATAAGTCTACTACATACAGAGATCAGAAGATATGTATTTATGTGTTTGTTAACGGTGAACATGAGTGTTTCTATTTTTTTTTGTTCTTTATAGGGCTAAGCTTTGACCACTTTTTCACCTGGACAAAAGACAATCTTTTTTCAAGACAATTTTTTCACCTGGACAAAAGGTAATAAAACTCAGGAACTAAAATTATTGTCAAAACGCAAAGAGATATCCACCAACAAGTAGAAAAATTGCATAGGTAGCTCTTCATTCTAATTAAAAGTCTAGTGCTAAAATCCACTCTCTCAAATCACAAACATTAAATAAATAAATGTTTCCCCACTAACTGACTGTAGAATATTGTTTTAGGCTATGTGATAACGATATTTAAAAAAATATTCAATAGCAACAATCTGTGTATTCACATTTCCCATCTGTACCAGAAATAACGGGAACACAATGAAATTTAATGTAACTACTCTATTATTCACCCTTAGCTATTACAATAGACAAATTAACTTCAACCTAAGTTTATTACACAAACAACGCACTCTCGTGGTGGATTACAACAACACACACCTCCACCTGCCAACCTAACCAAGTTATCAAACAAAACCCTAGTACCAACACGAAGAAAACAACGCGAACAAGTTTCGTTCCGAAATTCAATATTGAACTCTGGTTTGGAATCAAATTATGCGAACAAACGCCGAAGTTTTGCTCGTCAAAAACTTTTTATATTACATATTTGGAGGTGCTCGTATTTTAAACAGTTCCATCCATTTAGTAGACGGATACGACTAATTTAGTTGTAGGAGAGCGCTTTGAGACGGAGCTTGATCTTTATGGTAGAGTGAAAAAACACGTTCCTACCTATAAATATATCTTCAATGGGTAGCTTTCTAACTGATACAAGATTGAGTGTTTTAGTAAATCTGCGCTCTTTTTGTGTAGTATTTCTTCTTCGTATATCTCTTATTTTTAGACACAATATAATTTTAGTATAGCCTGGCATGACTTAGTAACTAGCTAAAAACGGGTCTAACTCGCGCACAAACAAATATCAAAATATATAATTTTTACATACTCGTACCTCGACGTTTCGGCCAAGTTACATTGGCCGTTTTTAGCTAGTTAATATATTTTAGACTCATCTGTTAAACTCTAGTTTAAATCTTTTATGGTAAGACCGTATCTATGTGTACTAACTCAATTGCAGCTAATATCTTACTTAGAATATACGTTCGCAGTTTTACCATCTCACGACCGCAATAAACAAGTCCAAAGTATAAAGCATAAAGAGTTCAAATTATCCCTTTTGAGCAAACAAGCATGTTTAATAAACTATGCTTGTGATTTATTCGCTGCGCCTTACAAGAAACACAGGCAGCGTAAAGCCAACGGTTATTGGGCACGTGATTTTGCATGTGAACACTGAAAGTAGGGTAAAGAAAGCATTTGTAGTTGCTGAGAAAAATTAACTGTTTCATGTAAATAATAAAAAAAAAGTTGCATGGCTTTTATAAAAATAGAAGGTAATTGAGAAAGCGTAAGTAGGAATCACTGCATATGGTTTCTTAAGCCCTATTAGATTTTTGGATGACCATAATATAATGCCACTAAATACATGTAAAAGTTTGTGTGTTTGTTTGTATTCTCTTCACGCAACGTCTTAACGTATTTCGATGAGTTAATATAGTATTAATGGTACCCTGGAACAGTTGATGAGATATAAGATGAATAGCGGAATATTGTTATAAGAACAATTTAACGTTAGTGTGAACACGTCATCTAGTGAAGACGACCATTGTCTCTACAGTAAAGAGAATCATGGACAGCGTACTATCCAGCCTGCCAGCCATTTCGGTTCCTACTCGCATAACTATTTCACAAGTGTTGAGATGGTAATGCGTTGAGAATTTGACGGTGTGTTGGAAAGAACTTTCAAAGGTATTTTATTTATAGCTCGACTTGGAGCTCTTTTGATGTTAAATTCTGTTTAAATTGTTGAAGTGATCTTTGAAGTATAAAATTGAAAGCAGCGTACGTGTTTCCCGATACTGAAATTAAGGTACCAAATAGCGCATGTCAATGGGTGGAAACTAAAAAAATACAACTAGAAGTATTTCCGTGGACTAATATTATCTATTAGGTAGGTATAGCAAATATAAGTAATCGAATTGAATATAAATTGACGGATTAAAATAATGATATCAGTATTTAAAATACATAATTATGAGCATGTACCTGCTAGAAAATTCAATTAATTGCAGATAAATAATTTGAACAAAGCTATTTAACTCGGCACCAGACTACTCGTACATAGATTAATTAGTAAAATAAATAGTTAAAATGGAATGTTGGTCCCTTAAGCCTTACCATCAAATATTATGTGCCGAGAAATAAATTTAAACAATGTCTTAAACACTCCCCGTTAGACAACACGAAGTACTCACATTTAATTAACAAACACAATACCATAAGCCGGTGATAATTGAGCAATGCCAACAAATTACTTTGGTAATTTTATATGATAAAAGCAATTAGTAAAATACGAAATACAAAATAATTTCCGAGAACCTGACGAGGGATAGCTTGCGAAGCCCTTTATTTTACCTTTCAATAACTAAAGACGTAGGTAGGTACTTATGTTTTACAGTATTTTGGCAATTGGACGTATAATATTATATTTCATCCTACCTATTGTGTTATTTTATTGTTAAAGCTTCTTTATTTCGAGAAGAGAGGTAGGTACTGGTAAAATAAGAGTCATTGTAAGCGTGTGTGTGGGACAAAAGTTCTCGTAGTTTTTTGTACTTATATCAGGATACGAGTTATAATCTAGGGTTATTTACAATGGTAATATTGATAATTCATGTATTATACTATATTATGACAAAAAAAAGCGTCTATAATCCCAATTTTTCGGAATACCTGTATTAATATCCCAGAAGAAGGGCCACTCTTTTGAATACGGATTGTCCACCATAGGCTCCTTGTTAACTTTGACCAACCGATAAGTATATCGTTGCCTCTATCTGGCACTAAACAAATGACTAAGACAGCAATACACTTTTCGGTTGGTCAAGGTTGGCTAGGAGTTCAGAAACCGGGCATAAGTTTCTTAAAACCCGCTTTTGTATGTGTTTGTGGACTTAGCTTTACAAAATACCTATTGCCGTTCCGCTTTCAAGAGTATCCACAACATCGAACTCCAATCTAGCCGCCGCACGTTAACCACTATAAATCTCGCCAACCGCACAAAACCACAAAAACTAACGTTCCTACCCGCAATGAATTTTAACGTTAGACAAACACCGGACGCGGTCGATTTGAGGTGGATTACAGGGCCAAAGTTAATGGTACGACTCTGGACTATAATTTCATAGGCATTACAGGTTGTGATATAGTTTCCACAAAACGACACGAATTTAAAAGCAATTTACAGCTCATTTCCTACGTTTTGACGGGTTGGAAAGTATCACTTTCCAGAGATAATACGACTCGTTTTACGACTATTCAATGACGTAGGCGGACGTACCACGGTCAAATCGAGGACGTTCTAGAGAAAGGCCAAGTCAAAAGTACCTATTACCGGTGAGCATGTACAAAGGGACTCGTGATAGTGTCAATTAAATCTCATCTCAATGAATCTCATAAAAGTTCTAGTCAACCAAGCGAAAAGAAAACAAAAATAAATCAAACTTTATCAGACCAGAACTATGGTTGCGGTTTGAACAATATTTATTTAAATATAGTATGAAGCCGCGTTTATTTCACAAATCATCAGTTTCAGAAATAAACTGAAAAGAGTAAAAACAAACTTTAATAATAATGCCGAACTTGCAAAACCCTGAAACTAATACGAAAAATGAACAGCAGAGCTAGGTGTTGGATGAAAATGTTATAGTTATTTAGGTAATTTTGCTCAATGAGGTCTGAATTTACAGAGAAAGCAAACAAAAATATAACAACATTTGTCTCAAAAAAGAACCTTCATACAAAGTGGAGACGCTGGAAACTCAAATATGTTTGCAATTTTTTTAATTGTATTTTTTACTAGCTGACGCAACAGACGTTGTTTTATCAAGCCATTCCATACAAAATGTATTAAAAATGAATCACCATTTATTTTTGTTTGCCGAGAATTTATGTATGTTTCAGTACTTATTCTGCTATTCAGAGCGTAGATAAATCCAACGAAGTAATTATCAAAAAAAATGGCCCAGACGTTCTTGTATAAAAATAGATTTGTTGTTATACAGAGTGAGAGTGAGATTATACATAACGCTCGTCAAAATAATTCGAGCAAATGTGGTTTTTTCATCTTATTTCGGGCCAGCTACCGAGTGGGTGCTTGCTTACTCCTAGTGTGTTGCCTGATTGACCTCTAATCCAACTGGAAAGGTTACACGCCAGTGTAATTCGTATTACTCAAATTTCATTTCCTTCGTGTGACCTTACATTAATGGAATGATCTTGAGCAAATATTTACTTTTTGGTTCACTACAAAAATTCCAGAAACTTCCAGTAACGCCACAAATTTTATGTTGCACAAAATTAAATGTTATGATGAAAATGGAAAATGCCACTGGCATAATGCACGAGTTTCGAGAAGTCCAATTATAAAAAAATAAATTGCGTGCCTGAAAAGTTTTGGCAACTTTTAGGTCACTTCTCAGTTACACCTGTTATTTTTCGGAAAAGCCACGCAAAGGTCATGTATGGATGGTATTGGATTATTGACCTCTCCCGTTACTACCATTTTCGCAATTCAGAGTTCATGTTACAACTTCGTGTTTTATTTTAAGGTTCTTTTGCCGAGGTTCATAATAATTGCTGTTCGAATTAACGTAAGTAGAGGTTAACGTGCTCAGATTACAGTAATTTTATTTATTCTGAATTCAGTGTTATAGTTACTTAATTTTGTATTGAGACCCGGGGAATTTTGGGATTTGCTGTTAAGTTAGACTAACGTATTTTGTTAAAGTAGTGAAAAAATGTTTAAGTATGTATTACAAACGATCTACAATCCCGTATTTAAATTCAGCGTCAATATGAAATTGAGCAGAAATTTTGAGACGACACAATTTGGTAAATTTATCTAGTAGGAAATTAGGTAATAAAGAATAATACAGAGTAGTAAAATTAGTTTTTCAGAAACAATAATTTTTAGTCTTTACTTTGTGTTTGTTTAAGTTGGCAATAAACCTATATATTAAATGAAAAAAAAACAATGTCTTTACATAAATTGAATGTTGGTAAATCAGATACGCATTTTTCATTCTATAATTTAATAAACGTTGACATTTGGTTTCCTCTTTCCTAATTTAAGATAAAAGGATTGAACAAAAGAGCCCGAAGCTAAATTCCTAATGGGATAACATTGAATTCGCATTTTCACCTCGATTTCACCAAAGTTGACCGCCCTTTCGGAGGCTTTAAAACTTCCCTATTGTTAAGTGAAACAAAACAAAACTTTTGAATTTGCTCATAGTTTCCACGTTAATAGCGGTTTTTCATTTCGCCCAGTTACTGACTATTTGAGTTCCGGGAGTAAGCGCATTACCAAGTTACTAAGTACACTCGTAGCGATCTCGTAGCAATGCTACGCCGTAGCGCGCTACGAGTTTTAATACGTAGCGGACTGTTTTCAGTTTTAATTTTGAAAGTTTCAGAAAGCTTGCAAAGTTTTCTTGTTAGCTTGTTGTAATGTTTACCGATGTATTTGGTGTAAGTTGCAGCACTTTGTTGCACTTAGTTCTAATATTTCACAAATGTCTGCCTTAATTATTTCATTTTCTAGAAATTAGCACCTTGATGCATTGTACTGTACATTCTACAGTCAATGATAAAAGTCACGAAGTTCACTGAATCTATGTCGCCCCAATTACTTTAAAAAAAAACTATACCTCAGGATGACGAGAGCAGTGCAGTGCCGCGGCAGCTTATGCAATGAAAAGTAATGTGTGGCGCTGAAACTGTTATGCAGGCACGAACCATCAGGTATACTCAGAAACAGTTTTCGGTAATCAAAAAGCAGTCTTCAAACATTCAAGTACCTACCTATTAAACTAAACAAAGTATAAAAGCTTCAAGCACCTCTCAAAACTTCAAAGGTTCGAGGCCGAGGACTCTCTCCTCTCCGAGTCTAATGAGAGGGATGTCATTATATAACATAATGCTGACCCTGAAGAGTTATCGTAAAAAAATCTTGACTAAACAGACTTTAAAAAGGTCTTTAAATTTCAGGAAAATATATCGCCTTATCAGTAGGATAAATTCAGCATGATACGATGTTGAATAATTCACGATATGTGTTTTTAATTGCATTATTTTTCAATAATTACAAGGCACGCATAACTTCATAAGATGTAGCCCGATTTTTCGAACAAAATGTAGCAAAATGCTTAATGCCTCCTTTGTTAAATACCTAAAAAGTATAACGGGTAACAAGTAAAACGTCTAAAACACAAAATCACTACGATATAAAAGGTTTAAAACGCAAGTACAAAGTGTCATCATCGGCTCTGTTTTTGTAAACTTCGGTCTCGCGTCACTTACTTGGATAAAAATCATTATCTTAGGCACAAAAGTGAGCAGTCTCTCAAAACTCGACTCAACATAGAACTCTTGAGACATAATGAGGGGATTGTTAAGCGCATTATCCTTACCCTGTGGTACGCCTTTATTATTACCCCGAACTCGCCAGATGTTATTCAAAATGACAGCCATTATTTTCGTATTATAAATCGTCTGCTAAGAATGCTGGGTCGTAATTGCGGGATAAGGAAGTTCGTCTGTTCTATTACTATAAGCAATAACATAGAATTTAAATACGTTATTGTTCTCGAATTATGTGAGAGAGTTTGCCGACAGTAGTAGCCCTCGAGACTAAATCCTGTTCTATGTTAATGTCTGAGTATGTTTTAACTATATTGAAGACTTTATTTTTTTTTCTTCTCATGAAATAAAATTGATAAACGAAATGAAATGAGTATGAGACTAGATAAGTGAAAGAGAGGGTTTAACTTCATGGGATTAGAAACCCGACTAATTATTAGGTATAGGTGCGACAGCGCATAAATAATATTATACATAATACCAGGCCATGACTTCTACTTAAATACTCGTATCATCTGAACTAGCTTTCTATGTTAAACCTTTTCCATTTCATCATTTTTAAATCTGATATTCCGGCGTCTGATAGCTTTTAATAGTACCAAAAATCTGCTAGTACAATTAAACTCATTGTGTTATAAAAATATTTATGAATCATTCTTCGAAAAATATTTTATTTTACTCGTTGATATTTTGGGAATGAAAAGAGGTACTTTTTGGTCTGTATAATAAACGAGCAATAGTATTATTCATTGCGGAAGTCAACACGATTCAATACAATATTATCAGTATTGTCCTTCACCTAAATATACACCCCAACATAATAATTTGGACCCAAAATAACAGCCCACAAGTAAATTGCTTCCTTATAATTTTAGACTAGGTTTATTAATTTTCTGGATGAAATCGATATTTTAATTATTCATGACCTTCGACCATATTATAACAAGGTTCATTTTAGTTTCACATTTACCTGAAGTTTAATTGAAAAACTGAAACAAAAGTTGTACACGTAAATTTTAAGTTAATGAGTTTTCTGTATTCACCTCGCGTAGTAACCGATTTCTATTTATGTCGTTGGTCATGTGGACTTAATCTTAATCATATTAATTATAAGGGTTACTTATAAGTTTAGTTCATATAAATGCAGCTATAAGGTTAGAATAATTTAGCAGCTCAAAGTTAAAGTCCGGAGTAAGGCGATTCTGTACATTCAGATCATTTTAATTAATTAACGTTAATAAAACCAAAAGTCCAATACAAACCAAAGTCGACCACTTAAAACTGAGCAACTGAAACATTATTACCAAGTACAACACACCGCGAGCAGCGCACCAATAATTACCCCAGCTTTTATAATAATTAACCGAAATCAGCGAGTTTATTCCTATTTAGACTAGTGATGTGACATAACTTCGTCTAGTGTCCGGTTAATTTAGGTTGTGGTCTACTATAAACGTCATCACTCGCTTACAGCATCACGCCCTACGTATACACCACACGCCTACGAGGCTTACCATAGACACGTACTGTTGGCCTCTTTCTCTTGGATAGATGGGTATGACCGCGAAAAATTGTACATCTAGTATTTTTTCTTTGTCCCAGTTTTATTTTTATAAAAGCTTATAGGCTATTGAATATATGAGATTTGTTGAATATTGTACCGAATGGTATGCTTGTATTCTTTTATATACTTTCACAAATTTTAAGCTATATCTCATACAGATTTTGTTTTTATTTTTTTTTCATAAGCATTACTTTCACTCCCATACAAAAAATATGTGTCCATCTGCTACCCTTGTATCAAAAACTGCCATTATTTACGAAATGGAATGACAATGCCGTATTTTTAAGTTATGTTGTGGTTTTGTGATACTTTTTCAACGTATTTTTAAAAAGCATTTCCTAAATAAAGCAATAAATTATTTTTTTAATATTTTTTAAAAACTTGTCCATTTTTTTTATGCGTGTGTTACGTCATGCATGTAACGTTTATAACTGCCATACGCTACGCTTAATCTGGCCACATATATTATTATATCATGTGGCAACATTATTAATGGTCATGGCAACATTAAAAAAAACAAAAGCAGACATTTTTTTCGAGTAAAATGCTGTTTTGTGTCGGCCGCCGATATGTCCCAAAAAAATAAACATTTTTATGTGTTTTATTGCAGGGTAAGTATGGGCGTTCTGTCGCAATTTTATACTTGTTTAAGGAGGTTTAGTCTTAGGCAAATGAATAAAATTCATTTGCCTAAGACTAGTGCAGAATAATTAGTTCGCAGTCTATGGCTATTTGGAATCAAGTTTTATTAAAATTTTAAGTTATGTCCACCCCATTTTTTATCATGAACGTAACAATGTGTAACAAAATTTGTTACGTTACCGTCATGACCGATTATTAAGCCGAGTATACACAAGTGAGTAGGTAAATTATTAAAATTCCAGAACCATACTAAATTAAGCACCTTTACTGAGATAATGATTTTTTGTTAGTGGTATTTGTAATACTATAATATGAAGTATTTTTTTGGAATGTAAAAGATAAGATGTTTGATCTCAAATTTTATTTTATTTTGCAGAAAATATATTTAACTAATTAATTATTTCTACTACGAGTTTTGTTAATTTTTATAAGTGATGCGTTTTTGAAAATTTTAATAAATATTTTACTAACAATACAATTATTATGAATATTACACTTTTACTTTTATTCTATGATGTTATAAACTAAGCTTTATAATGGTCATGTACATAACATTAAGTCATGTAAGTAACATGTGTTATGGTGTTATGAATGTTACTGTACAATTTTTCGCGGTCATACCCAGATGACCAACTGACAATAATCACTAACCTCTTTCTGGCTAAATTTGTTGGAACATTCAAGGCTGGTTGGTACTCGTAGGTACTCTAACGCTAACGCGTTCTAAATTCCATACAAAGCGTGATGCGATCGAGCGATCGTGCTATCTCGCTCTAATTGAAAAATAGCGCGAGTGGCCCTTCTTCTAGGGTGTTAATTGGTATTCTGTGGTATATGAAATTCAAACTATCATTAAGATGTCCAATCTGGCTGAATCTTCGTCATAAAAACGAGTTACCACATCACTAGTTATTTAACAGGGAACTACTCGTAAGGTTTACGAATAATTAAGGTGCCTGAGGTTTTAATGATACGTTACTGATACGACGGACGGCATGAAAATTACTACTTAAAACGGATTATAAGCAGGTTTGGTGTGTTGATTGCTTAGTGTTTGTGGTAGGAGAGAGATCTAACTTTATTTGGTTGACTTTAGGATAGCTGTTTTATCCTAATTAATTAGGTATGGTTTTCTTTCCCACGATTTGTAAAAGCCAGTGTCAGTTTGTGCAAGTTTTTTTTTGTTAAATAGCAAAAATTACAATTCTCAGACAGTAATGTTATGGTCATGATTCAATAAGGTGATGGATAATTTACTGTAACTTCCCGGAAGCTTCAAGAGAACATGATATTACGTAATGTTCAGTTTATATCATTTGTCCATGTTGCGTCCATGCGTGCATGTTAAAAACACTTTGGTTTATATTATATCAATAATACACAAACTGGAAACGGAAAAATCAACAACGACACATTTTCGTTTGCTCATCATTATTTCAATACCTATACGTTTATGTTATGATTTAGTAATGTAGTTGACTTAAGAAATACTATTTGATATTATTTTGATTGATACATTTTTGTTTCGTGATTATATTTATTCGAATGTGTTCTTTGCCTTTGATTTACATAGGTAGGTACTTTTTCGTTATAGACTTCAACTGTTGTGAAGGGATTTCTTTTTTTTCTTTCTTTTTTTATTAAAAAAAAGTTTTCCAGTTTTTAAAAATAACAGTATATATAGCACACCCTCTATTGAGAAAGTATTAGTATCGGTAAAGTAAAAATATTGAATTAAATTTTATCAGCTCCCTTGTTATCGACAAGATCCGTACGCGAACGATTACCTTGATCTATAGGTAGGTACGTTAACGATAAAAACCGTTAAAAATTTCGTGCTTGCCCTATTGGAGGAGTATACTGATCAAATCTAAGATATTTTTTTACGTTAACGTAACGAATACTTTCTCGATAGAGGTTCGTGCTCGCCCTACTGTAGTTAAAAGACCGTGGTAGCAAAATTAGGCTGATTTATCTAGTAGGTACATACCCCACAAAAGGGTGCCTCGGACGGTTTTAGTATAATGTAGATTGATTTATTAAAACGCCGTCCAGGTTTACTTAATATTATTATTAAACTCTAGCTACAACTTACATGATTTAAAATTAATAGATAGAGGAAAAAATACTAACATTATTCGCAGCGTGACTAAATTGCACTAATTTATGTATTTTAATCAAAAACAAAACACAATTGTGGCCGATTTATACTAGTTTTTGCGTGTGACCAAATTACACTAACCCTATAAATCGTGTCTTTATTTTGAGTCAAACGTAATTTTACTAAAATACTGAAAAAATACGACAAATTCTTCAGAAACTTAAGCTTCCAATTCCATTGTACACTTTCAGCTATTTTTCAGCTGCCTCGAACAATAACATGAAAAAAACACCCAGACCTACCCAAAAACATTTCGGCCAAAATGAACGGTACAAATCGGTGCGCTTATTACATTTCCCAGCTTTTCTGGTGCTAAATCTCCAAATAACAAGATTAATTTTAATTCCCGTCCTCCCCAAGTATTTTAAATTAAATTAAACGTTGCCTTGTCCGCCCGCGCCTAGCACTTTTATTGCCAACTGTACCGAGTGCGCCCTTGCCTTTGTCAGTTTTCATAATTTTTATAAAGATAAACGTGATGTATTTTGCCTGAAATTGTGACGTGCTGGTAATTTAAATTGACGGGAGTTTTTTTGGTGACTCAAAAGAAAGAAAAGGCTGGCAAAAAATATTGTTAAACGCCTATGCGGCTTATTTTATCGCTTTAAACATTGACACTGTACAGACGTACAGAAAAGTATTAACGATAGTCACTCATTGTTCAACCCTAAATAATATAACAGCCTATTTCGTCTGGCAGAAGGACTCAAGGTTAACCACGCCCAAAATATGTATAAAGATAGGACAAAATAATATTACCCAAACTGTCAGGCAAGGTAAGTAGTACACGATTCAATTCTAGATAATGCTTCATAAAAATGATTAATTTTGAAAGAAAGATTCGGGTTAGGGTAGTTTATTGTATTCTGTTTCTTTTTCTCTATCTACCCCTAGATGCCTTGGCTATAATACTTAAAACCCTAGCATTGATTGGAGTTCAAACTAGAATGGTTTTTATATTATGTGAATCTGTGTGTGATGTGTTCTAATAATTATAAATGTGAATGTTTGTATATTTGTTACTCAATAACGCCTAAACAACTAAATGGATAAACTGAAAACTTGATTTGTCTAACTTCTATCTCCATCGTCAGATCAGCTCGCTGTCACTTCAATAATTGTAGTATTGTCATCAAAACTTGACAAGAATACCAATAAATCAATTCGTTTGTACAACGGTAACTAGGTCAAAATAAACAAGCAACACATCCATCTATCTATGAGTTAAATAAAATCTGCTAACAAAAAGCGATGCCATTGGAATAAACTTTCAGGTCGGCCATTTCTCAGAGATAAATTATTAATAAATTCTTGTGGTTCTGTTGAGTGCTGTGTGTGAAAGTTTTAGAGCCCGTAAGAGAAGTCTTTCTAAGTTAAGAGTTAAGACGTATACCATGTCATGATATGAGCTTAAACTTTCTTAGCTCTAGGCGAAGTTCGTCTATGTTCTTTGAAATTATTGTATGTACTTTCTTCAGATGTGGGCTACGTATAGCTTTTCAAGTGCGCTGTCAACGGTAGCAGTTTTAAGACCACGCCTCTCCACCGATTTATTTCACTGTTCTAAAATAAAAATAAAAACTTCGGGAGGAAATTTGCATGTTATCCAAAAAGCCTACTAATATTATACATGCGAAAGTAAGTGGGTGGTTCTGTGACATGTGTGTGAATGTCTGTGACTAAGTGTCTCCGTAACTTCAATAGGTACCGATTTTAATTTAATTTAAAATAAACAATGTAAGTAAAGAATGTAAAATAAACGTCACCCTTTTTAGGGTAATCTAGAGCCATCCTTTCCAGTGTCATTTTAGGCATAGCGTGTTTAGAAAACGCTAGCTTGTAAGCATAAATAGGGGTAAAAATAGCAAACGTTTCGCGTGTCTGTGACTTTACATCGAATGAACAGCAATTGCAAATCGACTTACTGCTCGTTCCAGTTCAATTTTGAACTCTGTATTAAAGTGTCCATACGAATATGGCCCTTACGACAGACTTATCATGGATTTCGCTTCGTGACATCTTTCAGCCAGCGACATCTATCGAGCCAGTTGGAGCTACAGTTTTATTTATAAATTGAAAATGAAATACGCTCATCGTATCTTAGGTAGATACACACACACAAATTACTTTCATAGTCACTGCGCTATTAGGGTACAAATTAGAAATAGTAATTTACAGTTTACACGCGTACAACACAGCTAATCACGGTGGATTGAAATAACTTGAAAGTTAGAATATACAACATAGTAGATCATAGTGCATCGGGTTGATCCTAGTTGGTATCGGCCGCGTATATCGGCTCCAACCTTTACAACCTTTACTTAGTTGCATAAAACACTTTAGCACCTCACAGTCCATTTTCCTTAAAATCCTTTCACCCCCCTCTCGACACGCTCCACCTAATGTTTCCATCACGATGTCACATAAGTGACTCCGCGCGCACTTTTAACGGCTCCGGGCTATTATGCGCGGTTTATGTAAATACTTTTACCTTGTGTACACACCTTTACATAATGTATGTTTGACGGTGCCGAGGTAACTTCTTTCCCTTAAAGTGAGGTGTAGGTTGTATAGTGGCGTACGCATTCACTGTTGTGCAACTGATTCTCATTTTAAGGCGTACGTCACGACCGCATACACATTGACCCCTATGATCCCTTGTACTACGTTAATTCTCAGTGCAAGTACTTGTTTGTGGTTCTCATGAATCGACGACTCTTAACAGCAATGTCACACTGTGCGATTATTGTCGCAATACAATAAACTGAAATGCACTCAATGCAACTACTGGCAACAGCTTTACTATGCCAATAAAAATGTATAGAAGTTCAACTTTCGCGAACAGAAACCATATTTACTAGCTACACGGAGTACACGGGTCTAGCTAATCGGGAAGAGATCGAACTTTGAGTTGAAAGATTCTACCCGGAACAGAATTTCTTAAGCTTTCGTGCACGGAAAACATATTAACATATTAATTCGCGCACAAACTCAGGTTTAAGATATTTAATTTCTCATAAAGAACATACATTCACTTACATGAGAATAACAATTGCTTTACTTAAATACTAATACAACTTAAATACTTTACTTAAATACAAACTAATATCAAAATATATATTAGTTTTGGCATACCTCGACGTTTCGGCTAAGTTACATCGACCGTGGTAACGAGAATACCCCTTTGAGAAGACAGTCTTCTCACTACTACTATGACTTTCCTATTGTGAAAATAATAAATACTTAAACATTCGCAAGAGAAGTTTCTCGAGAGTCAGTTGAGCGGTATTTATTTAAGCTTGTTCTTCTCTAAAACGGGAATGGGTTTTGTCAACAGTTGTTGGAATTAGCATAAATATCGTGGTTTTGTAGGGACCTCGCGTTCAAGGTTAAGCGCTTGCCACAGAGGAGGGAACGGAGAAGTATAATTCTTGAGAAATGACAATTTCATAATTATAATTTTTTTTTGTCAGACATAAAAGGCTGGGCTTGCATCGGATTCTAACAATAAGCAGGATGAAACACTACTGCTGCTTCAAGTTTAACCCTTTTTCACAGAAAAGCTCATATTATACCTTGACTACATCCTATACTTTACTTAAATTCTTGCGTGTGGGGCGGACCACGGTAGGGCAGAATTTAATACAAAACCGGTACATTTCGCGCGGCCTACACGAGACGGGTTGAGTTTCCAATCAAAATACCATTTAGGTATGTGTAATGTGTATGCACACATGTGTATGTGTTTCTTCCTTTTTTACGTAATAAATAGCCCAAATATACAACGCTACATGAAGTTAGTAATAAACGCAAGTAAGGAATACATAATAATCGTGTTCTGAACTTTCACAACCCTTTGTTTGATCGAGTTTTGTCTGCTGCCCATTTCGTTACACTGTGGTGCTTCTCAGTAAAGGTCGAAATTTGGGATTGTTACGGAGAATTTATTTTGTCGAATATCGAATTGTGGAATTGTAAAATCGTGCCTGATATTTTTGGTTGGCGAAGTCTTTTGCCCAATCCAATTACTTCTTTTGTACACTTTAACTATTTGTACACTTTTATGTAAAGTGGAATCGTCATTTTTCCATATTTTTAGGTTATTATAAAATAATAAGCAGTATATCCGATGATTGCTCTATTGGTTCTGTAGTAGAACGTTCTGTCTTAGGTCTATGGTTCAATACTAATCACCATCACAACCAATACATTCCACTGCTGAGAACGAGTCTTACCTTATTCAAAACATTGTCTGCATTTCCACGTTCAATAGCAATTAGCTATTCATTGTGAAATTCGAATATTATTTCGAAATTTCGAAATATTATTATAAGTTAGCCTACTATTCAGGAGTGGCGTCAATCACATAAATTTTCATATAATATCAGAGCTGGTTCCCGAGCTTTCGGCCTATTCTTCCTCATGATGCACAATGCCATGCTACATTTGGCATCCATGAGCACCTTTTTTAACGTTGTAGTTCCAATCAAACTTTCTTGTTATTAACATTTTGAAAGCAATCCTTTTTCTTTTGAATTTATTTTAATATTGTTTTTGTTTGTCGAATGCGGTAGGACCAGATGAGGTTCAGAGATTGTCAAACCATCCAATGGCCTCTGAAACAACCACCAATTCCCCATCAGGAAGCAACATTTCACAGTGTTGTATACACAAACAATGGCCTATATATCTGCCTTAAAGAATGAACGGCCTTTTTATGCTGATCATAAAAGATTTAGCGCGGATCGTTTGAAGGCCCGTCATTATCGCGTGAGTTATTACGGCCTCTATTCCTGAAGAGACAAGGCTCAGAATTGATTGGTCGTTATGCAAACTGTTAGTATTAAGCGTGGTGTAGATTTCATGGGTCGTATTATAATACTGGTTTTACACCCGATGGTGATCCCGATCCAACATTTTCTTCCCCAATTTAAGATGATAAAGAGGCGAATTTAGCTTGCAAATATCTTAGCGTCTTTGGCCTTTATTAGGGCACGCTACTTAATTTTCTCTTTGATGTTACCGTAAGTTACGGGTTCCTATTTGAGAGTAACGAAGGTAGAAGTTTCATACGATCACAGAAAATTATATTTTATGCCCCTATCTATAGAATCATATATCTTTAACTCCAGTCTATCCAATGGTTGTGCATAGAGGTTGCTTTAAGCGATAAGATTATGTATCTTCTATATTTGTATGTACCTAAGTCTCTTTGAAGTGTTGAATAACTTCAAGTGTAATAAATTGTATAATACTTTAGCCCTATGTTAACAATTATACTATGAAGACAATACTTAGAAGTTAAACAAATTTTTATTTCGAGCAAGGTTATTTACTTGCGAACCTTACTATACTATACTATACTTATACATACATTATGTTATACCTAATATAATATTACTACGGAAACTAACTATTTTTATATACACACATCAAAAAAGTCTAAGCAACATGTACTAATTTCTGGTTCTTTTCTGGTTCGCCGAGCTGTATGTGGACGCGCATTGTCATGCATTAACGTAAAATCGGAGCCAAAGGTTTGTGCAAATGGATGGACATAAGGTCTGAGAATATCCTCAACGAGCTCAGTTCGCCTGTTCTTCATAATACCCGCCCAATCCGCCCATACCATAACTGTTGAGCCGCTGTATGGATGAACTTCCTGAACGCACCTGAGCCTTTCAGAATTTCCGGGCCGACGGTACACTCGCACCCTTCTTGTATCAGGCCTAAACCCGAATCGCGACTCATCGGAAAACGTAATTTTATCAATTAAAGTATCAATTTATAATTTAAGCAACAACCATGTTATGCATGGATGTTGCTTAGACTTTTTGTTGTGTTTATAATAAATAGCCTACGGATAGTTAAAATTTCTACAAGTTTTCCAGCACATCAATTTCAAAGAAACATTTTGATACACAAAAGAAATCCCAGGTAAAAAACATTTCTGATTCAATTCTCATCACAAATAATTTCAAACACTTTGAACAATCAATATACAGATACGCTAACTCCGAAGAACTTTGAAAACCCAACGAAGGTAAAATAATAAAAAAAAAAACTAAAAATTTCCAAGCCGCTTAAACGTCGAACAACTTTTTGCTTTGAAAGCTTTGAATATAGTAAAAGGATGCCAAAGTAAATACAACACTCTCCATTAAGTACTTTTGTTTGGGAGTCCACATTTTTACGATCATTTTTAAGGAGGTTGCGTACTCCGAGAAGTCGCTTGGACTTGGTTAGTGTAAGAAACGTGCTTTGGGCGGGGGCTATGGCGGAATTTTGATAGTTGAAATTCAGAAAGCTACAGACAGGGGGCTTTATTTTTCACATTTTATTAATACAGATTTATACAACATTAAATAAAAAACGGTATATTTTGCATGGTCTATACGGGACGGTCTGTCTCTATTTTTTTGTGTTTCCGTCTGCCTGTAGTTTCGGGTGGGATCATTGCAACTCAAATTTCGAGAACTTCCCGATTATCTATCCGGCTGAATCTTTCAGGGTAGCGCACAGCTGGGCGACAACGCATTCTTACTGCACTTAATCAAACCATAATCAATTACTGTTTAATTTAATGTATCATACTTTATGTTTTCATGATTCGCTTTGTTAACGGGAATTAGCTGTTTGATTTGTAAAAGTGGGATTACAAGTCAAACACTCTTTACAATAAATGCTTTGACTTTGACTTTAACTTAGTAAAAACGTGGTTTATTAATATTTTTTATTCTTGTTAATTATTGTCTATACTCGTGCCTAGTTTCGGACACGCCAACATCCTTTTTCTGTGTACCTATAGTGTAAATTATTCTCTTTCTGTCGTATTCATACTCTGTATACTAGCATTTTTGGGAATAAATTCATTTATGATTATCATTATCATTGTTCAGGCAACCATTTGACCGCAGTCTCACAGCGACTGCATTGTTGCTTAGAAAATACATAATTATATACACTGCCGATTTGAAAATTCCAAAATTGTAGTTACAGGAAAACAAAGATGCTGATTGCTGGTAGAGAGTACCATTCCTTCGCCGTTTCAACAATAAATCATTTAATGTCGATTGTATCAACTGTTAACATATAAGTTTAACTTTGGTTCTTTACCAATGAATAATTTTGAAGCAAAAAAACGATACATACTGACTAGGTAACGTTACATAGCCTCCATGGAAAAAAAAGTACGATTGCTAAAACATCCTAATATTATATGAGAGTGTGTACGTACTAGACATAACCCATCAGTCATTAAATATATTTCAAGTAAAAGTATAATGAATTAAAAGCCAAACAAACGTATACAATTAAACAGTTACATGTATAATTTAGCCCCTAAGTTTAGGGTTGTCATATCCAACTTGTTACTTAAGTTAATTCCCGCTGTCTCTCAACACTTCCGTCTAGCTTAAATTATAAATCAGGCGGACGGAAACACACCTGGGACGCCGGACTCTGTTACAATATAACGTTTCTGTTTATTTTACATCGCAGGCTAGCGCAGGGTTGAAATATGATGGAAACTTCTGAAGGGAGGTAAAAAATCCGTCCTTTTATACAAAAAGTAAAGGTTTGGGCTGCTACATAATACAAGTGTCTGAAAATAATATAAAATGCACAATGCTACAAAAACTCCACCGTTTGAAAATACACTAGAAGGTTATGTAATAAATAACAATAATAATAATAATAATTCAGCCTGTAACTGTCCCACTGCTGGGCAAAGGCCTCCCCTCATTTTTGTGAGGCGGATTATGCCATTATCCATCACTGGGGCTTAGTCTGGGTTGGTGGGTAACATGCCTCCGAAATGATTCTCGGGCATGTTGGTTTCCTCGTGATGTTTTCACTCGGGGAAAAGTGAGTGATAATCACGTACCTATATATGAATAACAAGAAACACATTGGCACGTTCCCGCACTGGGATTTGAACTCGCCACCTCCGCTTTAGAAGGCGGACGTTCGCCCCCTAGGCTACCGTCGCATGTAATAGATAATACAAAATTTTAAGTACAAAGAACAGACTTATCGGTAAAAGTGAGTGCAACTTGAGCAAATGGTAGGCATTAAATACATACACACGGCAAAGTATGCAAACTTTAATAACGTTCAATAGTTTTCGATGTCATACTAACTAGTTACGGTTTATTTCCCCACTCTTTATTTGGTCCGCAAACATGACTGAACTAACCTAATAACAATCCATTTAGTTAATAAAACAATCGTCAAACAAACCAGCAACGAAAATATCAAAAATAGTGAACATAAATTCCGGATATTGAATGTTTATAAATAGATAGAATAATAACATATCATTTTGTAAACATCAAACATAATCCGAATTCTATGCAAACAACAGAATAAAGTAGAAAACAGAATACTCCCTATAGATATAATAAAGAAGGCATCCTGTATTATGAGTAATATTACAGCTAATAAAAGTCGATAGGTTTGAGTAAGTCTGGTAATAACCATATGAAGCAACCATGCAATGAAAGTCTTTTGAACCTCATAACCCGTGAATCCACTAAGTTATAAATATTTGCATGCAAAAAAAAATTAGATTTTGTTCTAATAATATGTACTGGTGACAGTAGATTTTTCATAATTTATTTTTTTATAACGAAAATAATTGTTTTTTTTTATAACGAAAAAGATCATAATATGCGCGATGAATTACACATTTATATCGCCGATGTCTTAATAATGCTGTGAAACATTTTATGAGCGAGTCTACATATTCAAATCAGCATGTGGTATCGTAACTGGCAACATTTTAACTGAAGCTAATGGATACTAGACTTTATGACCTAGAGAAGTACACTGCATCTTATCAAAGAAATGGTGCTTTTGTTAGAGTTTCTCAAAGCTTTGATATGAAGAGTACGAATAGATTGGTATTTAGCGGAAAAGGAAACTTTGTTGTGAATACTCCATTATTCTTATTACGTCGACCTGTATGTATGTAGTAACTAAATCCCTAAGAAACCCAATTCTTTTCGTTACATTGTTATGAAACTTTACCATTGTGCTCAGTTCATAAGGAGTTACTTATAGTTATTGAAATATAGTACCTACTACTGAGCTGTTACAATTATTTTTAATGTCCTATTATTAATAATAATTTATAATTAATTATTATCTTAGAGCTCTTCTTATAAAACTAAAACCTAGGTAGTTACTCACTGGGACTGAATGGTGCCTATTACTTCCCTTGTCTAACACTAAGTAAATGACAAGGACAACGGTACACTTATTTGTTTCTACAGCGTTTCTCATATTTGACAATAAGTATATTTAGTGCTTAGCTATAAATTAATAATTATTATCAAAATAAAGGTTTTCATAAAACGACATCAAAGTATATTCAAAATATTACCAAAAGTCCAAACGTGATTTTTATTTACCCAGATTCTAAAGTACCTGAATTTTAAGTGCTCTCACAAAAAACCTCCAATCTGTTCACTGAATCCATATTCAATTTACGTAACCACTCTTTGGTTTCAGGTCCAAAAAGGTTACATAATTAGAGTGTATATTAAAAAAAAACTCTGAAAAAGGAAAAGGCCTTTGAAGCTTAATTTGAGAGGCTCACTTGACCTGGTAAAAGAAATCAGAGGATCTGATTGCACCATTATCGGCCCAAATTATTTCCTTTTCTATGTGTAGAGCGTATAACTCAATTAGGAGGTTTAATTGAATACCAATTTGTTATGCAAAATCTATAATGAAATATCAGACAAAAGAATGTGCACAAACGGGGTTTTTATGATGCTTGCATAAACATGTCATGACATGTCACCACTTGACATGTCAACACTTGACATGTCACCTTCGACCACATCGTCACTTAAAACTTGCTGCGATAGTGGTCACATGCTAACCTATAAAATATAAAAGTTACGTGACATCTTATTTTAAGATAATTTCTTACAATAATGATTATTTTGAAATGAAAGCTGTAATTTTACAATAACCTTTTTGTTTGTTAAACGTTTATATATTTTTTATGTTCAAAGATTAATTAAAACATTATGCAAGTATTTATTGGATACGGCGCATATTTTATTGAGGATTTAAATGTATAATTTACTAATGCAAAATCTTATCATACATATTATATTTATTACAAAGTAAATGTTTAAATGTTGCAGAATTTGTTGATGTAGAGGTTCATGCGAGGCTATGAATTAGTATCTACTCTTAAGGTTAATTATTAAAATTGAACTTAGGTATTGATTACCGTACCCTAACCCGAATACCCTCCCTTCTAATACACTTGAACATTTTCGTTCATTAAAATGTTTTGAGGCCAAGTCAAAAGCACCTATATTACCAGCGAGCATGTATGAAGGGATTCATGAAATTGGAGGAAGCGAAAAAGATTTGATCGTAGCATGTGGAAAGATGTAGTCTCTACTCACTCCAACTGGGAAAAGGCATGACTGATGTATGTGTGTATGTAAGATGTATTAGAAAATCTGTTCTTATTTTAAAATGTTAGTCTTAGAATTTTACGCAGCTGAACATTTCCTAATATAGGTACAATTAAATTTTACATGTAAAATATATATTTTTGTAGAATGGGAAATGTATGGCGGAGTCATTCAATTGCTTCTAAGGCTGACCGCACATGCTAAGGCCATTTCATTTCATTCCTTAATTTCAGCATTTTCAGCCTATTTTCACGTAGGTACGCAAAAATTTTTCGTTCGTTCCATGAAAAAGCAGTTTTCTATCAATCACTATCAGCACACTAGACAAACATTTGCTCAGAACAAAATGTGCGTTCACTTGAGGCAATGAAAACACGGCTTTTCTGACGAAAACATAATACATTATTGATAAAAGCTTTCGACACTGATTTATGCGCAATTTAAATTTTGTTTAATATGAAATATTACAATTTAAAACCAATTGTGGCAACGTACTATGAAATGATTACTAATCCCATAAATAATCCATTATTAGGCAAATGCGATATAAAGAAGGAAGCCATTCCTTGCAAACTACTCTAGTTACATACCTACGTAATTTATAGTTTAACATAAAATACATTGGTGGCACTGAGATTCGAACTCACAACCCTCTGCTTAAAAAACGGTCATCCTATACAGGCTCTCTGCTCATAATAAATAGGCAGTAGGTTTTACATGTAAAATGATATTTATCCAAGGTTTATTACTTCCACTCTGCGCAAATAAATTAACCAAAACGTTACAGCCTAATCGTAGCAATCATTCTTCCTTACAATGCTAGTTTGCATGACAACAAGTCCTTTAATCGAATCGAAGGTAAACCACTTAAGCAAATTAGGGTAAGAGCTTCAACCTTACTAGTTAAGCTTTGCTTGCTTTACGACATAATTGAGCTGATTCCGACTTTATTCTTGAGGCGATAAGGCTCAAGCATGGCCAGATACAATGGACAAAAAACTCATTTACACTCAAATGCCTGACAACGGTGTAGGCCGGTTGTAGTCCGTCAATCTCGCTCAACAGCGATTCATGTGAAGTGGGTGCTGCGCAAGTCATGACAGGCAGCGACTAACGCCCGAAATTAATATTGTATCTTCTATCCAAGATTAAAATCGATCTGGGATTGCTGCCTATCGTTCGATCGATCTCCAACCTGCGTGCCTTTATAAACCATTCCACGGATTGACCCTATAATGGATTGTGATATCAATCCCAGATAGTAAAATTTGGATTAGGATTGATTATTAATTTCGGCCGTATGCCGACGAGTGGTATGGCAGGGGTGAACCTGATAAAATGACGTTGTTGTTTTAATTTTTTCTTTTTAAAGTTTGTGTTTTATCCACAGACAATATATTTTATAAGAGGAAGTAGACTGGACATTAGAGATTGTATTCTATTAAAGCCAGAATTAAATTACGTTCAGGCTGGGCTGAACTATGGCTGACAAGAGGACTGTGGTGTATACCTTCATAAAACTAAACGAATATTATAATTAGTGCAGAATGGGGCCTACTATTTTTACAAGTATAAAAAAATGAGCTATCAAAATGTCACCAGTGTCACTCATCAATATGGCGACCAACTGCATATTACCAGCACACTACCATTTCAGCTTCCTAGTAATATCCATACATGAGATTAACTCTGTATGTTCGATTGTTACCTTTATATGCCTAAACAGCTGAACCGATATCAATGAAATTTGGTATACATATAGATTGGACCTCGGCAAAGGCCATAGGACACAAGTTATTTCTAGTATATGTTATGCGCGCCCTACTCATTGAGTCTTGGGTTGCAGTTTAGTCGCGAAACGCAAACCTAAAAAATTACCGTGAGGACGAAGTCGCGGGTAACGTTAACAGCCAGTATATTTTATGCACGCCCGAGTCGTGGATTGCCGCTTAACCCTAGCATAGCAGCTGATTAGCACCGCCCTGGGACCAGTTTTACCCATACATAGCTGCATAAAGGTTCACACGCTGGCCTCTAATCCCCTATACTCCACAACTCATCGGGCGGTTCAAGTAACTCGCTTCAAGCACCCATTTGTCCGTCACACGGGCCGGCCGAGGGTCGTCCAGCGTTATGTCCCGGAGTCCGTTTATTTGTTTTGTTTCGTCCCGGACGGTATAAAACTGTCAGAGGCCGGACCGACAAGCACTCGGTTAATTGTGTTTGAGATCTCTGTTAGGTAAACTATGTTTCCTTGGAGGTTTGCGGGTGGTTGCTGGCTGTAATGTTCATCGCAATGCGTATGTATGCTGGAGGCAGTTCCAAGTTGGTCAAATTTGCGTTAGAAAAGACATTGCTGTATGAATTTTCCGGGTGTGGTAAGCGTGTTGTACGTGGTCGAAGCGTGTTTACTGATTTCCTTTGGGGTTCAAAAATTCATGTGTCTGGAATGGTGAAATGTTTTGTTCAAGTTGTACGAAGGATAATGTTAGAAAAAGCTCGATTTCAATATTACGGATGTGTGTGAACGCCGATTCATCTGTCTTCCAACAGGACGTTCACAATTTTTATCGTACCCGTTTCCGGCACAATGGGAACAGATCGTAAGATCGTAACTCATTCGTATTTTCGAGTGTGCCAAAGTGGCTTAACCTTGCCTGCCTCCGACTACAATAAAACGCAGTCGTTTCACCCCTACCAGTCGTAAAAGCAACACCTTTTGTAAGGCTACGCTGGATTGTCCACAAAGGCTGTGGGAAGAGTTGGGGAAAAATCCACCAATAAGGTCCATCTTATTATTATTTCGTGATCATAAAACGAAGTTATGGGTTATAGCTTAACTATATTTTTTTCCTCATCTAACCTCGGTGGCACTGCGTCCTTAGTGCTGTACGGATTTCAGAAGTGTTTAATGTTTTGACGCAGACTTTGCTCTACACAGTAATCAAAGGTACAATAATTAGAGTGCTGAGAAAACCTAATAATGTCAAGTAATTTTAGAAACAATAAAAAGTGCCGCGGTTTTACACGCCGCTAGCACCGCTGATGATTTCCTGGCGACACATGGTATTGGAGCAGAAGCTAATTCTATCAACCTTTATATCCAAATACGCAGTAGCTATTTAACCACCGTAGATGCCACCTAGTCTCCCATTTGTATGACGTCACAAACACCGAGTCACTCGTGATTATGATCTTACAAGATACAACTCATGAAGCGTTCTTAGATTACTTTGTTTGTTTTTTTGCTTGTTTTTTTAACTGCGCATGTGGTGTTTGTTCGGTTTCGCGGACGGTGTCCTAGTTCTCACGTTAGTCAAGCAGAATTTTCAATTGCGCTGTAAGAAACACCCTGACAGTACGACACCCTTTGTGCTTTGGAATTTTTAACCATAAAATAATCATATCTCTCATGTCGAGATATTGGATATAAACTTACCTTTGTTTTCTAATGCAACCGTAAATCCGTAAAATAGATTGTAAAGGTCTTATGTGACATGCCATTTTACCAATAAAATTAGAAGTTATGAACGGAATGTACTACCTTCAAATAAAGTATACAATTATATTGGTGATCTTTTGATCACTTTTATCTCGTAGTTGAATAATGTAATTTTTCATTAAAATTAAGAGATCTATAATTCCATAACTTTAAGGGATCGCAATAAAAATAATTAAAATACAATATAAATCAATTTTGATTTCAAATAAATCCCCAGCCTCAAATAATAAAAACTCAAAATTACTCCAGACCCAAAAAAAAAAAGATTGGTAGCGTCACAAAATTATGTTAACTTCGTAGATTTAAACACATTTTAGCATATAGTCATATCCAAAACGTTTAATGGGACCTCTATCCAGGGTTCAGTAGAAACGAATTAAACACGGCTCCTGGTAGTTATGTAAACGTAGTGGGGTCAGGATATCTCATTATCTTTTATATAGTTCGTGGAGGGTAGTGTTACGCTCGGGAACAATGTATATAATGGGGCTAAATGTTTGGCTTCACATTCATGGGAATAAACGAGCAGATGTTTATGTTATTAGATACAACCTTTTTCCCGCGACTAAATCGTTCAGACTAGATCATATCGCGATAAAAAGTATCCTATATCCGTTTCCAAGGTTCAATCTATCTCTGTATCTAATTTAATATTGACCTCAGTTCAACTGTTTACCCGGTGGAAAGGTTAGAATCAAACAAATAAACAGACAGAGTTACTTTTGCATTGCAATATTGGTACTTTTATAAATGGATAAGTATAATGCCGCGTGGTCTGCAGTTAATTACGACAAAAATTACTCTGCATCCCTACTCAAATCCTACGAGTATTATCTTGTACGATACCCCTCCTACTTTTTACTCTACTCCTGAAAGATGTAATAGTATCCGTCCCTCCCAGTCTTCAATTAACTGTCCTCAAAGAATTTTGTAACTATTGTATGTTATTTTGAATTTTCAGATTGATTTTATATTTTGTTACATATTTTTATTTTGTATTTGTTTTTGCTAATCCAGCATCCATGGCGAACGCTATGTACCACCATACTTGTTGTACACATCGGAATATTACGTATGTAAATGTATAGTAGTTGATGTGCATGATGTGGCTGTACTATCTTAATAAATAAATTAACTGTTTCCAAATCAGATTTAATGACGATCCGTTCAGCCTCATTATTTGAAGCCAACGTTCTAACTGTCGCATTAAAATAGTAACACAGAAGACTACAAAACCAATTGAATGTGAAACCTCTCTGAATGATATCTCAATGGTTTCAGAAATAACGAGGTATTTGCTACCTAATACCCAATGTATACATGTAGAAACTTGTATTTGTTTTATATTTTAACTTTTACACAAGTGAAAGAAACTTCGTTCGTTTTGAAGTCGTTTATAAATGTGCCTACCAGTAGGACAAAGGTGGATCACTACAAACTATCTCACTTGCAAGTGAACTCTTCACTCGGCCTCCACTCAAGTTAAACCCTGTTCTCGCTTGACCTGCATTCACAGTTTCAGCTTAAATAAAAGAAACTCTCTCACAGGCTTGTTGACTTTGTGCCCAGTCACCGCTGTAAACACAGTTCAGTTTCCATTTTATATTTTAAAGAAAAGAGATTATTATTTTTCTGTCTCAATGTTTATCTGTGGTTGGCAGAAATTCTAGTGCTTGTTGTGATAAAGGGAAGGTGCATAAACAATCGACAGTTGACTTGTAAATGAAAACTTTGTAAAGAAACAATAGATCGTAGAAGAATACTCACCCTAAAAATAACAACGAAGCACTCTACTTCACGGATTCTATACTATCAGTTGTCAGCATTTCCCGAAAAAAGGTAAACGCTACGCTACAGTTTCCTAGACAAGCGAGCTACGGCTCGATTGCATTGCCACTTTGCATCGTGTGGCTCTTCCTTTGAGCTACTCTACATCGGATATTAGGTGCTCAAACTAAGGTTCTGCAATCAACGTTCTCACGGAACATTTTGTTTGTGACTCACCTGCGTTAATAACGCTTTGCGTCAGAAATATTGGAAGATAAAACACACATACCCATAAATTATGACACTGGACTGCAGTACATTACTACTGACTGATGATATCGTGGCAGAAGCTTTAGCGTCTTTGCCACGCTTCACCAACCAACAAGGTCAATACAGAGACTTGACGGCACGTTGGCGTAGCGGCTGAGCAATTGGACTGCGGCGCTTGGTGTCGCGGGTTCGATTCCCGCCCGGATCAAATACTTGTGCGATCCACAAATGTTTGTTTCTGGTCTGGATGTGATGTGTATGTGAAATTATATGTCTGTAAGCGGTACCCACGATACAGGAGTAATCCTAGTGTGGGGCTACGTTTAAAAACAAAAAAAATAATTAAAGAATTTGTCCACAGGTATCTGTCCCCGCACCCGTGGGGCTCGTAGCGAGGTAGTCGGGCGTCATGCAACGTTGTACCATGCGGCCGACCAGCTTCTTCGTGTACATCACTGGCCTGCTTTGGCTTAACCTTACTCACGCTAAAATTGGTAAGTGTTCAAAAGCGAAAGTAAATTTATGAAGCTTTTATAAATAAGAAAAAAAGAGGAAACGATTATTACTGTATTCTGTAATGTTTCCTATCCCAATTTGTGCAGAGAAACTTCTGGTGAAATTAATTCTATGTACTTAATTTTACTTTATCGTTTTGAATACGGATTTTTGCAAAGTAAAGGCTGATACTATCAACTTTTTGCAACATTACCTGTTACTCTCTCCATATTTTTTATAGTACAAATAAATAGGTAGACTCCTCTAGTTATTCCCCCATTCCACACTCTAGTCATTTGCACTGCAATGTATGTAAATTGTAAAATGGATATTCATTAATTTTGTACTACCCACACCAAAATTATTTTCACACATCCACAATATGTCCAACATCAATAAGCTAAAGTTATTTGAATCAAAGAGTTGTTCTAATTGATTCTGCCGTTTTGGGACTTGCTGAACCAAATTTATATTTAATATAAAACTGAAAGGGTCTGTTCCCTTGACAGATTTCAATTATACATAGTAATCGATAAAGTTCATTGGTTGTGCAAATGAAATGTTTATTTTGTTAGCTGTTTTCAATAGGACAAAATGATAATATAGTAATTTATCGACATTTTAAACGTTATTTTGTAGCATCAGTTGCAGCGCAATACAAAAATAGAAATAAAATTTTCACGATAGTAAAACAGTTAAAGATAAAATACTTAATTATTAAATCCTCTACATTGTATCACTTATATATTTTATGTGCAATAAAGTATTAAATAGAAAAAGAGGTATTTTCTGTTTTCGGTCGAACAAAAGATGTAATCAATGTCTCCATTTTTTGAAAAAGTTCTAATATTATATTGTTACTTGTAACTTCCGCTCTGGCAAAGACGCAGACTGTTCTTAGATATCATTGTTGTGGTAAACACTATAATTCCCGTTTATCGTACCCTCGATTCACGCAGAAAATATTGCACAAAGTTACACAATCCTAAACTGTTTAACCGCCTTATTTGCGCGCGGACCGTGTTTAGGCGAAAACATTAACGCTCCTTATTGTTTCAGGGTACTTCTGGCACATCACAGATCTCCATTATGACCCTTTCCACAACTCCCCCGAGTTCCATAAAGGTAAGTTATCTCCTACGGAACCTTGTTAATTATATTTACGCGGCCTTGACATATCTCTTTCGGTTCGCTAAAAATAAAGGGAGGTTTCGGAGTTTTCGTCCTTGGGCACGAATCGATAGTTGCGATAGATGTAGCGATATTGAAAATATGTCTAGGAAGCGTTCGATGCCGCTCGTAATCATTATCACGATATAGGAAGCGGAAACAACGCTTTGTTTTCGCATTTTATCGCAATCTTTATATTGGCAATTTTTATGTTTCGAGCAACTTTTTATGCCGTCGCTTTGTAGCTACGTATATACTCGACTACTCGTAGTAAAAGAAGGTTTATTATGTAGACAGCTATACTGGAGACAAATACTCTAGCAAAGTAATCAACTATTTCGTTTAATATAGTAAATTGATTTAACATTTTACGTTGAAATTCTCTGAGATTGTCAATTCATGGAGTCACTGTCCTCACTTGTGACAGTAACTTAATTTTGAGCCTTGCACAATCTTAAAACAGCAAAGCCATTTCAGCCCAGACATTTTGCCAATAAAGTTGACCATGTAAACTCTGCTACTATGATATGAAACTCTGCTACTATTTTACACGTTTTCTACTTCCGCCGCCGCCGCTTTCAGTGGATGTCACATGAGTTCTACTTTCAATAATAACTTGTCATCAGGCTGCAAACACAACCGTGGCAATAATGAACACAGTCACCGCAACGGCAGGCACAGGGATCACACCTGCGACAGCTCATGGCCCCTGATACAGAGTGCAGCTGCCTTCATGAAACAGCGACAGGTGGAGTCACTGGAGTTTGTGCTATGGACTGGGTAAGTGTTACCTTTAGCTGAGGGCTGCTAAAATAATGCGAGATAGAGACCACACCTTATAGACTCATATTTTACTCCATCATACTTGTATCCCGTTTAGACTCAGCCTCTGCCCCTGCTCCTCCCGCTGCCAGCAATAATTCCTATAAAAATAAAGTACCTACTTACCTTTCACTTTCGCCAAGTAACACGAGTAGCAGGTATGACAATTATCGTGTTTAAATTCTCGTCCTGTTCACTGGCAATAATTCTTATAAAAATACAGTACTTACCTTTCACTTTCGCCAAGTAACACGAGTAGCAGGTATGACAATTATCGTGTTTAAATTCTCGTCCTGTTCACTGGCAATAATTCTTATAAAAATACAGTACTTACCTTTCACTTTCGCCAAGTAACACGAGTAGCAGGTATGACAATTATCGTGTTTAAATTCTCGTCCTGTTCACTGGCAATAATTCTTATAAAAATACAGTACTTACCTTTCACTTTCGCTAAGTAACACGAGTACGGTATGACAATTATCGTGTTTAAATTCTCGTCCTATTCACTGCCCTGCCCTCTTCCCTTCTCACTGTTGCTGAGTGTAAATTAGGTAGGTATATGAAGCAGTAATAGTAACTCAAGACACAGGGACACTAGGCATCTCATAGTACCTGATAGTACAGAGTGTAACGGCACTCATAGCAGAGTGGTAGCCTTAGACACTGGAAATCATTAAAATTTGAGTTGGAAGGTGTAAATTATATCCCATCAAAAACATTACATGTACAAAAATGCACAAGTCTCGCAACGCAGTTTATCTGCCGTAAAAAGTTGTGATATCGAATGTAAACCAAGTCGGTTAATTTAATACCTACCTACTTATTTATTTCTTTAGTAAATAGAGTGACTTGGCAATTGCACACTTCAACATAAATCTACATAGCGCTTTGTGCTTGTATTTGTTTGAAAGTATACCTACACGGAAGACTATATTATTAAGATTACCTAGTAGATTATGCTGCCGTGTACAATCGCCAAGACACTCTATTTACTAAAGAAATAAATAAGTAGGTAGGTATTAAATTAACCGACTTGGTTTACATTCGATATCACAACTTTTTACGGCAGATAAACTGCGTTGCGAGACTTGTGCATTTTTGTACATGTAATGTTTTTGATGGGATCTCATTTCTTTTTGTAGGTTTTCTTTCTTTATTTCGTTTTATTGCGAATCACGCAAAAACGCGCGCCGCGCGCCTGCTCGGCCGGGGCCCTTGCAAACATTAGGTCATGCTCATAGATTATCATGAACAAGTGTCTTTGCGTCTCCACAGATGCATATCAGGTATAAGGCACCTAGGTACCTATTTTCATGTACCTACCTAGGTAACAAATTTGTTCAACCTATAAAAGTGTAGGTAGGTACCTATAGTATAGGGATTTTATCTCTTTATCTGCGGTAGGTGTAGGTACCTATCGTGGAAGTTTTTAAAAAGCGCTCAACTGTCGAATTTCTCGCAGCCATTTCTCATTTTTAACTCCTGTTACCCATTTCATTCAATTTCAATGAAGTCTAATTATGAACTGTAAAAGTAACTTTGTAATCACATACAATTTAATGGGATTTATATGGGAATACAAAGTTATTTATGCAGATTATATATCTAGAAAACGGGATGAAAATTATGGAATGTCAGAATTTTTCCTTGATTTATAGGCTAAACAATAGCTATATTCAAAATTTGAAACTTGTGGGACGGCTAGAAGTACCTTAGAATTTTGATGATCGGTGAGTCAGTCAGTCAGTGGGCAACAAAATTAAGCAACTTTGACTTGAAATAATTCTTAAACTACTGGTTCAAATTTAATGTAATTTGGATTGTTATCTGTAGACGTGATGCCCTCTTGGTCACTAAAAATTTAGGCTTCTAGTTCTATCCATAACGAAGTTACAGGGGGTCGAAAATGGCCCGAATCGCTTCGAGAAAAGGATGGTACGGCCGTGCGTTTTGTTTTGCTCGACTTGGCGGGGGCACTGCCGTGCCCCCAGATCAGGATACAATTGGAATTGCTCTTTACTACACTAAACTTACGGCAGAAATTGCTATATTTTTTTATACTAAACACTGATATTTTCAACAGAGATATCCTATCCTCGTCAATGGAACACCTATCCGAGGAGTACAAACTGGAAGCTGTAAGAAACGTGACTGAGATCCTGAGCCGGACGTTTAGCAGCCAGTTCGTTTTCCCAGCGCTGGGCCACAACGACCCACCACTGTCAAGGAAACTGGTCGACATGTGGATGTTGTGGCTACCTACTGAAGCATTGCAAACTTTTGAAACGGGTAAGAGCATGGTGCAGTTCTTGAATCGGAAAGCAAACAGTTCATCAAGAGGAATGTACTAACGATTGATAGTTTCCATACAGTATGGGTTACCATGGCCTGTGACCCAAGTTTCATAGCTGATTACTTTGGCTACAGTAACTATTTTGGGTTACCATAGCTCCACATATAACTTACTTGAAAAGTTGTCTTCGACGAATTCTACATAGAACAACTTTTCTGCCAATAACGCTTCATTACATTTGACATTTCGTAACTAAGTCTCACGACAAACTTTTACAAGATTTTCTACGAAAATATATAACAAAATTTGCCTCTTTAAATATACAGTTTTTCTATTAATTTGATCCTAGGTGGTTACTACACGATAGAGCAGTCTCGCAGTAAGCTCAGGCTCGTCGTGTTGAACAGCGTGCTCTGGGCTGGTGGAGCGGCCAGGACTGACGGTCCTCACCAAGGGAGGGCGCAGTGGGAGTGGCTCGAACAGACCCTCAGTAAAGCTAGGAGGAAAAATGAAATGGTATGCACTGATAAATCACTTATGTCTAACACTACACTTATGTCACCAAGTTAACTTTTATTTACTGATAAGTGTATTGCAGTCTTTGTCATTTGCTTGGTGCCAGATAGAGACTTATTAATTATCTATTCGTCAAAGTTAATTAGGGAGTCAGAAATCAGGCATTAGACTTATATTCGAGGTGCGTAATTACTACATGCTTTTATTTATTTCACTATGCTATTGTTTATGTCAGTATGGATGGATGAATTGAATGTTTACGACAGTTCAAAATGCCTGACAAGATTGGATGACGAATCAATATTTTGGAAACTTTGGAAGATATGCAACAGAACTGCACAGTGAAAAGTAGGTTTATGGTGACTGGGCTCTTTTTGAACAGCTTACAGTACCCTAATTGTATTTTATAGAAGCTTGTCAGTACACAATTAGTTAGATAAAACCTTTGCAATTAATTACCAGATTATTATCAAGAACCAAAAGTGATCAGACGTGTGCAAGAACTGGTGATAAAGTCACAATAAAAAAATTCTAGGGCTCAAATCTGTGTGTGATGGGCGTTACGTGAATGATCACCTGATGATGTTCCCTAAATCTGTGATACCCTTTTTCCTAGGTCTACTTAGTAGCTCATGCCGGGCCAGGGGTAGACGAACGCCACTACGCTGGGAGCTCGTCTGCCGCCGGTGGTGGGGAGTTGACTCCATCAGCCAACGCTAGGCTGGTACACGTCATCAGAGCCTTCAGCGATGTGATCGCAGGCCAGTTCTACGGGCATCGTCACGCTGATACGTTCAGACTTATATATAGGGAAGGTAAGTTACACAGTTACTGTAAATCCATCAGCTGGATGTGTTAGTTTGAAAGAAGTTTTGCTGATCTTTCTCAGTAGAATGTCTTAATCAAGTTTTGGTTTACTTTCAGGTCGACCAGTGTCATGGGCGTTATTGGCTCCATCAGTGACACCGAGAGGAGCTGGAAGCATTTCAAATCCTGGGTTGAGGCTTTACAAATTTGATTCTAATTCGGGAAAGGTAAAATTCACAGCTCTACTAACCTTTTCTTCTATTGTAACTCCATCATCAACTTAGTGCGTTCTTACAGCAGGATTCAAAGTTTCGCTGAAATTGATACTTGTTAATTGAATTGATGCCTACTGAAATTAATATTATGCCTTTAAATTATGTGTTTAACTGGTAATGATACTTTGCTGTTTTCTAAATTGGATACTGTCCGCAGCAGAAGTTATTGGCATAATACTTTATGCAGCATTTTTTCTAATTATACATACCTAATATATGTGTGGTGTATAAAAATATAATGACTAAACCTATATTATTTTCCAGGTTTTGGATTACACACAATACTACTTAGACGTAACAAGTACTAGAGGCGAGATTCATTGGGCAGTAGAGTATAACCTGACCCAGTATTACGGACTAAGAGAAGTGAGTGCGGTGTCGCTGGATGCTTTGGCGGATAGGATAAGAAACCACCACGATCGTGGATCATTTGCAAAGTAAGTCTGTCTTTTTTCCTTTGTGTGACCCACACAATACATCGATGTGAACATAGTGGCAGAAACCGTTAGTAGAGGACTATGATTCGAAGTCCTGATTTCGTAGATATACACATAGGTAATTTTAGTTAAGCGTCAAGATAATTTGAATACTGTGTTCTTTTTGTCCTTAAATGTATGAACGTGCCAAACCCAGAATAGTTAACTCCAACATAAACTTTTACTTTTAAAATAAGGATCCGGGTTTTTATTCTGAGCATATTTTATTTTAATAAGTACACGCTGAACAATTATTATAGTCAAGATTTAATTAGAAATTTCCTCTACATGGGTTCTTTTGCTAGTATAATGGGTCGTCACTGTTTATATTTTAACGTAATTATATTATTTTCACACAGATACATAACAGCACTTCGAGTGAAGTATGCTCCAGACATATCAGACTGCGACACGGCGTGTGTGCACTTCCACTTCTGTGCGATCACCAGAGCTGACTACCACGAGTTTCGCGCGTGCGTCCGCAACCCCGCATCGGCGCTAGCGTCGCGCGCCGCTCACAACTCTACCGCCATTTTGTTGTACGCCATCTTGATTTTGATGTTTTCGTAAGTAGATCTTGTACTTTGGTGTTTTATAGGTTTTTCGTACTATAGATGTTGCCGCATTTAACCGGTTTTAGATTAATTGCCTATAACTTTATGATTATCTTATTGGAAAAACAGAAAAACTGAAAAACAGATTGTGTTTATTGCGAAAAAAACATATAATTAATTATAATTGCGTAATGAATTAGCACTACGTTAAACAGTATAATTATAAAGTGTCATAACCATCTTCTTAATGTATAATTTATGAGTAGTTTTATTGTATCTCTCGAAAACGTAAAAGTAAAATGTATTGTGTCAAATGATTAATTGTTAAATTTTACTTCATTAATCCACCCACACGAAAATGTATTTAGTTCTACTATTAGAAAATGGTAAATTATTAATAATGTAAATATGGGCGGGGAATAAACATTAGTGTTAGGATAATGAGCGACAATTTTAATGATAAATCATTATTGTAAAATACATTACGAGTGCTTTAATTTTGATAATGTTATTTGATTACAAATCATAATTAATGAGTGTAATTTAGGCATAGTCTGTATGTTACTCGCTAATTTGATTGTGATATATTAATTGAAATTTTGTACATAAAATGGTCATGGTCAAGTGAACTGAAAATTCTTGTGTAAGTAATAAACTGAAATATTTAACAAAAAGCTTGTTTTATTTAAACATAGACATCTTTATTATGTGGAAGTGCAACACAAAATGCGTGCAATATTATGCGCTATTTTTACTGCATAATGGGTAAAACACCTAAATCAATAGTAGAAAAATTTAATAAGTTCCTACCTGATTCCCTCGACACATTAAATATAAATAGGCATACGAGTTAATCTATATATATATATATATATGTTCTTATTAATCTATATATATATATATACCTAGTCAGGTCATAAATTCTGTCCACATGTTTTATATAAAATAATTGAAACAAGTTTATTCATTATGTAACCATTTATATACCAAAATGAACTTAACAAAACATAGATTCTTATGACACTAAAGTTTATTCAAAATGACCTCCGTGATTTAGAATACAGGCCTTCAATCTGCGCGGCCAGTCGTCTATCGCAGCACGAACGAGGTCCATGTCAATATCGGCGGCTGCCTTAATCAAGGATGTCTTGAGTGACTCCAAATTGGGATGAGGCTTTGAGCACGCCTTTTCCTCCAAGTGTTGCCATATCTTGTAATCTAGCGGATTCAAATCTGGACTGGAGGAGGGCCAGTCTTCGTGCCGGATGAAGTCGATTTCACGCGCCGCCAGCCAGTCTTGTGTGCTCTTCGCTCTATGAGCTGGCGCCGAATCTTGTTGGAATACCCAGTGCCTGTTATTAAACATGGTATGAGAAACAGGTTCCACAAGGTTCGTCAGGACTGTATTTTGATACACAACTGCATTCGTTTTTACACCTTTCTCACAAAAATGTACCTCTGTTAAGCCCCAATAAGACACTCCCAACCATACCATGAGCGAGGATGGAAAATGACCTCGTTGGACACGCGGAATACGGTTGCTCGCTTCTTCACTACTGTGTGCGTACACCTTATCATTTTGTTTGTTGTAGCTCTCTTTTACGGTAAAAATTTTTTCATCCGAAAAAAGAATTTCCCGATATTTTTTTCCCGCGTACCGCTTCAACAAAGCGCGGCATCTCTTCAGTCTCAGGTCCATTAGACGAGCATTCAAATGATGTCCTGTTTTTCTTCGATATGCCCGAAGCCCTAAGTCTTCATTTAACACCCTTTTCACCGTGGTTCTGCTTAATCCCATCTGAAGGGCCAACAGTTTCTGCTTACGTTTGGGATTTCTTTGAATTCGCGCCTTCACAGCTTTTATCACTGCTGGAGTCCTAACAGACCGAGGGCGACCACTTCTTGACCTGTCATCTACACTAGAGTCCTCATTGTATCGTTTGATGGTACGATAAACGAATCTCTTGGTTATATTCAAATTTTTCAGTATGTCAAAAATTTGAATTGGCGCGTAACCGCAACGATGCAACGCAATAACTGCAACACGGTCTTCTTTAAGCGTCGACTCCATATTTAAAAATGAGTAAAATTCTAAAAAGTGTACATTTTTATTTTCATGAACAATTCGAAATTCGAATTCAATAAACTTTTTTGGGGCCAGCATTCTAAAAGAAAAGTTTTTACTGTGTGACAATACTTATGACCTGACTAAGTATATATAGATTAATAAGAACTGACGGACTGACTGACTGACTGAGTGACTGACTGACTGACTGATTGATCAACGCACAGCTGAAACCATTGGGTCTAGAACCATGAAACTTAGCACCAATATTCCGTGACGTAGGCGTGCAATAAGAAAGTATTTTTTAAATTCAGTAAAACAGACGAAGCATTGTCAAACGCATCAGTTCACGTCGTTTGGTGAGTCAACGTTTCGTACAATTCTAATTTAAAAAATAAACACGCTGTATTTCGTTACTTTTGCAAAACAGAGAGAATAGTTGTCTCTGTCTCGCTCATTAGCATGCTGCGTGCGAGAAAGAGAGAGAGTATTTCGAACTAACAAGGAGACGGCAAGGGTGTGGTGTGGGGTCCACAAACCAAACTTAGGTTCCGCGTGTAGTTAGCACTCAGTGAGTGTATTCATATACTGAAACCCTAGTAGTCCCCTAGTAGTCAAATACTAGTAGTGCGCTCTAGGGTTTGAGTATATGAATACACTCACTGAGTGCTAACTACACGCGGAACCTAAGTTTGGTTTGAGGACCCCACACCACACCCTTGCCGTCTCCTTATTAGTACGTATTTTAAACCAATTTAAAATAAGATAATGTTTGGTACTAAAATAAGGGTTATTGCATTCTGTACTTGTATAATAGAAATGAAATATTTTCCAAATAATACGCTGTAAAAAGGCGAGAAGCCCAAACTTGATGCTTTGACCCTTGCAAAGCAAAGGCGTGGCATAGGTACAACTCATTATATTATAGCTATGGAATAACGTAATTTTCATACCTTTCACTACAAACAGGTTAGTTAAATAATATACCTAACCTAAATATTCCTTGGTTCGAAAACTTCGGCAACTCGCCAATAACTAGTCAAAAACCTTTTTCCCTACCATAACCATACATTGCGTTATAAATAGAATAAAATAAGCATTCACCTCCATTGTTACATCGAACAAAACCTCCCCTTTTTCCTATTATAAATACCAGCATTATATCGAGCCTCAATATATTCACGCAATAACGAAACTTAACATTCATAATGAATATTTTTGTAAGGGTCGACCTAGTACTAATCTGTGAGGTGCCCCTAAAACGTTCGGGAAAATAGGTCGTATTGTACCTTTTCTTGAAAGCTGTTCGCTACGCCAGTATACCTTGAGCCGTGCGCTGCGACAGCCGCCTACAAATTCAAGCGCAGCGTGATAAAACGACGGTCTCGGTTGGATGGCCGCGAATAAGTTTATGCCATACGAATACCTCTCGAAGTACTGAAAGGGTTGAGTTCGCGGGTGGAAAAGTGGTAAAATGCTAGTAAGCATTTATGGCACGGAAAAAGAGGCTTGAAAGAGGGTTCGTCACTTCGAGGGCCTTTTGTCGTCGAGAGTGACATGTGAGGGATGTAATGGCCGCAAAATATGGGCCTGGTGGCGGATATGGTGGCAATTTTTAAAAATACATTACCTTTTTGGGGGGTTTCTTTCTTCTGTGAATATGGGACTGGGACATTTTTCTTGCATCCGTTTTTAAATGTGTGGTTGTTGTTTCACCTTCGAGTTGACGGTGTGCAAGTTTTTGTTTTGCCTAATGACATTCTGGCTTCTGGCGCCAAAGTTTTTAGGTCACTGGCTCCAGTATATTTGAGCTGGCTTAACGATACTATGAACCGATAACAACCGGGGCTGATTCAAATGACTTATTTGACGCTAATTGAAGGGGTATGAGGCCGATGATGAAATCGAACTATTCGTTGCGTTGTAAAGCGCACAAGTTAATTTTATGAATATATTAATAATATTATAAATATTAATAAAATTAGAATAGCTTACCATACAACTAAAAGCGTCAAATAAAGACGTCTTCCCAATTACGATTTATACACGCGTTCAACCTCCAGGGTCGAGAGTAGAGATGATTACACATATTTTGAACGCCACTTACGACAAATCCGTACAACTTGGGAATGTGGAAAAAATATATGTTAATTTCGAACATATACTTTCTAGGCGTGATGTATCAGAAACACAATTACAAGATATTTTCTCGATAGAAAAAAATTACAAAGTAACCTCTTCAAAATAGCAATTTAAATTCAATCTCACTAATTTATGAGAGAACATTATTCAAATCGAAAGAACTTGAAATCATTGTACAATAATAAAGGTTTTTGGTGTATAATATAGCAACTATGCGCCAATTTTCATTCAAGAAAACATATTTGAGTGAATTTTCGTTCAAGTAGAATGACGCGCCAGCCGCCTAGTTGTGTCCTCTCTATCATTTCCATACGATTCGACAGTAGTCGCTGCGGCGCGCCGCTAGACGGACCTGTGTCACTTTTTTCAATTATTTTTTTACGTAATTTAATTTTTCCGAAATACTGGACCGCATCCATCGCTTGTCATGTTTGGTCTGTCAAGGCACTGATTAGGCAAAACAAGCATTGGATGCGGCGCGGCCAGTGGCGGCTGTGTTTTGTTTTTCTAGCCCGTTTATTACAATAGAATTTAAATAGAAGTGCCAAGCAGTCACGTTGCTCCCGTTATTACCTACATAACGAGACAATCTTTGTGTAGGCCATCTTGACGATTCAATCTAAGTACATGCGTGTGAGCTTCGCAATGACCACCTAGTTCTTATAGCATCATCGTCATTGGTGCTTATTATAGGTATTGTTATGAAAAAGTCTGGTGTCGCTAAGCAAGAGATTTCCAAGAGTATTTGTACTCTTGGAAACTTACTTGTAATTTGTATTGCGAGAGATAAACTTAATTTAGGTAACTTCGCAGGTTTTCCAACTTGGTCTCAGCACATATCAAACATATTTGAATCTATGAATTCATGCCTACACTTTTGAGAGTAGCTCAATCAAAACTTAATCCTATTTAAATGAACACGAATGACACGCACACGTCATATGCAAATGGAAAAACTGAAGTATATGAACATCAAAATTTGACGGTCTAATTGCAATATAGCATAGTTATAACTATGATGGATTTATGATACGACGAGCCGGAGTTCGGTTCTCGATCGCCGTAGTTTGGTTTTGTTGGAAAATATTTTTCTTGACCTTTTGGTTATCCATTGCGCCCAGATTACCCACCTAGTTTTTCTGCTTTTTAGAACCACAATCAATACGCTTTCTAACAGCCAGCCAACGAGGATATTTTGACAGTCATCGTGTGGTGTGGTGCATCGTGGTGCAGCCCGAAACTCAATAGGTTCGGACTATGACTGCGTATTATTATATTAGATCGATTAGTGAAATGAAAGATTACATTAGGTTTAAAAATATTTATTTACAGATGTCCTATATTCAAAAACTATGCATTTTGCATTTTTTTAACCCTTCTCAGAACAAGTTCTGGTAGGTATATAGGTTCCACTGGTGAAATGAAGCACACAAAGTAATTTTTTTTCTTTCTTGCGATTCTTAGCTGCCCTTGTACCTGTAATCCAAAATAACTCCATAACTTTTAAATGCCTACACAAATTTGGATGTACTATAAATAGGGCTTCGTTATTTGCTAATGTTGGTACCACACCACCCCTATTCATTTCTGTAGTAGCGTATAATGTCTTGAGTAGAGGTACATAACAACTGAACATAAATAATCACAGGTTTACATTACAATCATTTCATCTCGTCTGTATAAAAGAAATAACAATCTGCACAGTACAGAATTTTCAGGTTGGTCTTTGTACCAAGAAATTTGTTGCACGTTAACAATGTGTTCAATACTTACGAAACATCTTCGCCATGGAAACGCTTGAGCGCAGCACGAACACGTTTTCAGCTACATACAGGTCCAGAATAACTGTGAGCTCGTTTTTGATGTTTTTGCTCTATACATTTTTAGCATCGTCCGTGAAAACAGGAACTCTCCGACCCAACCTAAAAATCAAAATAATTATATTTAAAATGTTGGAATGTTCTTAATACGTATGTGATAGAAAAATAAAACGGTTTTCACGGTTCACAACACTGAACATAATATGAAATATCGTCAACTCTTGAATCTTACAATTTTTATTTACCCCAAAGCCGGTGACTACAGAGAACGAAACGTGACAGTCTGACACTGATAGACAGTGTCACGTCACGATCAAGGAGGTACCAGTTGATAATTACTGTATTGCCTTGCCAGTGCACAACAGTCAAATGTACTGTACCAGTTGTACCACAATTGTACTCTGCTTTGATTGAACACGTCTTATCGTCATCGCGTCGTCTTTGTCGTCGGGAACCAATCGTGTACCTAATTGCTATAATTATTTAAATATATTTAATAAAATTACGTAGGTATTTAAGATAAAATACTTATTTAATTATTTAAGTCGCTTTTGCTCTTATCTGTTTACTGGTATACCTTGCTCATTAGTTTTCTTTGTTGATGATATCGTTGGAAACTTGAAACCCATATAATTAATTAACTTGTTCAAAGTAAACACGTTCTACAATACATATTATTCATATCTTTTAAGAAAAAATGTCCAAAATTACATTCGGCTATAGTATAGTACGAGAGTAAATGTGATAATGTAGTAAGTGACACAAAATCTACCACGTGCAAGATTCTGGCAGCACTGAATTGGATACGTCACCTGGCGCTTATTTTATTATTTTGAATTACATATTATTTAATTACATTATACGAAACGGCGAAACGGCAACGCCCGATTACGCTGCGATTATATCGCGGATATGCTCACACAAAGTAATGTCTTCTTACTCCCACAGGCCTAGTGTGTCAACGTCGCATAGTGTCAATCTTTTTGAGACACAAGATAGCCTATGTCGGTCTCATAGGTCCAATCTATTCCTATACGTACCAAATTTCATCGAAATCCGTTCAGCCGTTTAGCCGTGAAAAGGCAACAAACAGACAATAAACAGAGTGACTTTCACATTTCTAATATTAGTATGGATTATAGTATTATTTAAGAACTTTTATATTTTGGACTCTGGGATTTTATCACTTAAATAATAAAACTGTTAATGTACCTAGTAGGTGGATCGTTCATCTAATTTAGCTTTTTGTTATATTGGGTTGGAATGAGAAAATAAAATTTCACATCTAAATACGAGTACATTAATTGTATAATATTTTTATTAAGTCTAAACGGTTATGTACATATTGTTCTTTCAATAAAATAATGACCAACTTTTATTAGATAAACCGCTTATTTAACAGATCGCCGGCGCGTAACTTCTTTACGTTCTAATAGTTCAATATTCTTTGGTAGTGAGAGTCGGCACTTGAAGGTCGCGGAGCTGAAACTTTTATTACGCCGTTTCGCCGCTGTTTCTTCGTGCACTGCAGTCGGATTGTGAAATGTCAGTAGCTGCCCTCTTCGTCAAAACGTTTTACACTGATATATATTAATAATTCAGTAACAACTTATGCTCAAAATTTAAACCATGAACATTAAAAGGGATGTAGCGCTACGCTGAATGCACATGAAAATTAATATTTCAGACCAGAAATCCACTTTATGACTTTATTATTAAAACCATTATATAAAGTGATATACACATTTGGTAATTAATTTTGTAAAGGTGATCCATTTGGTTGTTAATAATATTCTGTAAAGAAGGATTGCGATGCGTTCAATATTCCAATCGTTAATACATCGTCGCGGTTAATCCCATCGGCGTCCGCTATAATTTATGGAAATACTCGCTATTCATCATAATTATAATTATATACAAACAAATTGACCAAGGTACTGGTAGATGGCCGGGAGCGCTTAAACTGCTAGTTTTTGTATGTTTGATTTATTGGAAATAGAACATGTAAGTTCTTCATCGTGTTGAGAACTTCAATAAAACATCTCGATTTCACCATTGTTTATTGAAGACTGAATTTGAAAAATAACACAAAATAGAAAAGTAAAATATGTTTAAAAAGGGAAGGCGACAAAGTGGCCAGTGCTGTCGCCAACATGGCCCCGAGCGGTGTGAAACACCACTTATCTACGTGGTAAGGCGAATTAAATACATTAACATTAAACATTAAGGCGCAAACACTAAGGCACACATTAAAACATTGAGGCGCCAACATTGAGGCGTATACTATAAAACAATTTAAGCATAAACATTGAGGCACTATAAAAAGCTAGACATTGAGGTGCACTACTTTTCTGGTGGGACGACGCAGCACACCCCCTTAAACTTTGGTGGCGATATCTACGACATACCTTTTAAGATTCTGCCTAAAGGCCAAAGTGGCAAATTACTGTCTGCAATCAGTAGGTACCAGGTCTCATCGTTGTTCCTTCACCCATCGTTGCCAAAAGTGGTCCGCCAGGCGTTGAGCCTTTCTCCACTCCTCCCGCATTACCAGGTCCACATCTGAGAACTCATGTAATTGATGATTGTTGTTTGAAGTTGCGGTGAGAAAGTTGAAAGTTCCGTCTTCCGAATGGTCCGACACCGTAACAGTAAGGGGTGTCGGCAGAAGGCGGTCCCGGCACTATGGCGCTGTTGCTGGAAATCTCCTCCCTCCGATGGTTGGCCTTTGTAAAAGATCTCGTCACGGGCATGGTAGTGAAGCACTTTTTCGCTTGTTAGGACACGAAAAGGGCAAAATATTTTTATAATTTTTACTTCTGACACCAAATGTTGAGAACTTCAATAAAACATCTCGATTTCACCATTGTTTATTGAAGACTGAATTTGAAAAATAACACAAAATAGAAAAGTAAAATATGTTTAAAAAGGGAAGGCGACAAAGTGGCCAGTGCTGTCGCCAACACATCGCTTCTTATATAAAAAGCCCCATTTATTGGTTTAACTTTCAAGTGGTTTTATGGTGGAATCTCTTAGTAGATGCCAAGTAAAGATGCGATTTAGTGTCATCTTTGTTCATCACTGCGCACTGTTGGCATTTTTTATAAGACTTTTTTTTCTACGCTATCATAATTATTATTATGTGACAAATAACATAATAGTAGGGGTCCATTTTTGTAAGAAAAGTCATAATATTTTAAGAAACAGTTCTTTATCATCATCAACCGACGTCCACTTTCTTCCTTAATTTTTTTGGTAACTTAGCCCCACACGAGGATTGTTCCTGTATCGTGGGTGCAGCTTACAGATATATAATTTCACATACAATTCACAGCCAGACCAAAAACAAATATTTGTGGATCGCACAAATATTTGTCCCAGGCGGGAATCGAACCCGCAACCCCTAGCGCAGCAGTCCGATTGCTCAGCCAACGAACCGTCATTACTGCTGAAAATAATTATAGAATCCCACAGTAAAACAGTTCCTAGTTGCACGCATTTTGCGAATCCTTACTACTCTCTCCAGATGGTCCTCGGGAGCCATTCTACGCTACGTCTTCCGGTCCAAATACTGGACGTGTAAAGATTCATTCTAAGAATCGATTTTTAAAAAAGTGGCTCTGACATACGGACGGACGGACAGACAGACAGACATGACGAATCAATAAGGGTTCCGTTTTTTTGCCTTTGGCTATGGAAGCTTAAAAATGACAGTTGTAAAAGCTTTGTACACCGTTTCATCTCAGTATAGTTCCCCATTACGTCATAAGATGCAATATAAATCGTGATCAAATGGCGTTTAAAAAGTCGATCCGTGTTTCCAAAAACATCCAGCCAAATCAAGCTAGTTTCACCACCGTAAGTTTTCACCCAAAAATGCTCGTTTCAGAAATCAAAAGTGAAAACCATCGAAACAAATCATGATCTTAAAACCTTACTAAAAGCAACAAAGGCTTTTCAAGTTTCGACTGGACACTGACATAGAAATCCTGCCACAATCCAATAGTCAAGTTCCCCCGCCATTCATGTTTATTAAATTACGTACATTCCACGAAGTGACCTCTGAGTCTGTAATTCAATTCGTTCTAGAATTAATGAGATTCAGCCCACGAGGCCGTGTGGTCCGTAGATTTGCCTCCCAATTAAATTAGCTGCCTAATGATCTAAGAAACGGGGCTTTTAAGGGCTGGCTACTTACAGCGTAAGAGGGTAAGTGAACAGGCTTAAGGAGTTGTTTTCCTGTGCTATTTTAACCGTGCGCAAGGAAAAAGGACGCCGCTTGCATAAAAAGATTCTTTTTGATGTTGAAGTTGGTCCAAGTAGGTCTAAGTTGGTCAAGTTTGAAAGTGGTCAGAGGGTTGTTCTTTTGTGATGAAATAAACGTTAACAAAGTTACTGAAGCCAAATCAATTGTTAGATGAAATCATGTATGTAGAAATAGTTTGAGAGAATACCATTATTTGTATGGGTAGAAGATCTGATTTATTTTACTGATGTTCGTAAATAATAGCTCAGTTGTCTGGTTAAAATTTGACAGGCATTTTTTTTTATAAAATTTCTGCGCCTTATAAAGTTTCCAAGTCATTTGGTACACACGAAATACTGCTGTACCCTCTTAACTGATGCAAGAGTAACATAAACAATTCGGAGACACAAATGTGGGATTAAACGGAAACTTTTGGTCCATTTAAAGCTATTTACAGGAAGGGCAAAGGTATCTTTTTACAGTAAGGTATCTAAGCTTCGAAAGTAATGGTTTCCCTAATGCCTAGTTACCTTAATTTTTTGTATTTTTTCGAGCAGTTTCACGTAAAAACGGCCGATATCCGGCCTACGAATTGTTCCGGAAAAGACAAGTAGGTAGAATAGTATTATGGAATTTTGACACAAGTCATAGGTATGACCACTATTAATAAAACCTAATACACATAAATATTTAGTGACTTATTTTTGTTCCATAAGTATTAAGTATACCAACTTATTTTCAGCAAGTTTGATTTACAATAATTGTAAAATTCCAGTTTGTTATAGAATAGACAGACTGGGCGATTACCGTCAGGCAGCCGTCCAGTTCGTTACCTTTGTACATAAAATATAATTATTTAAAGTGGTGCTAGCCTAGTGGCCAAACGTCCGCCTGCCAAAGCGGAGGTGACGAGTTCAAATCCCAGTGCAGGCACGTACCAATGAGTTTTTTTGGTAAATATTATTATTATGTACGTAATTATCACTCGCTTTTCGGTGAAGGAGAACGTCGTGAGGAAACCAACATGCCCGAGAATAATTTCAGAGGCATGTTATCTACCAATCTGGACTTGGCTCCCGTGCTGGATTATGGCCTACCTCTCCTCGCGAAAGTGTGAGGAGGCCTTTGCCCAGCAGTGGGACAGTTACAAACTGAATTATTATTCTATTTTCTCAATGGGAAAGTCTGTAGTACTATATCATAAGACACAGTTAAAGCTCTAGACAGGTTAAATGGTCTCGATTTCTTCACATTCATTAATCAAATGATCAAAACGAACAGAAAGGTACCTACAAGCCAGGGCCCTCGCTCTGGACCCCGGAAATGATCCCAAGAGTCCCGGGAGCAATGTAATATTTCATTACTCTCATGGCATTTTCATTGACTCCCGACTCGATTCCGCTTTATCATTTAGTTGATTTGTAACTATGAGGGTTGGGATGGTTTAAAATAAGTTTTGGTTATTTGTGGTTTATGAATCTATGAAATGAGAGAGAAGCTGGTATATAGATTGAGATGGATTTGGTACTAGTGATCTGCCCTTGCTTTGCACGAGATGAGAATTATCTTTACCCTGATCTATGTATGGCCGTTGAGCAGAGGCCAAAACCATCTCACCAAACAAACAAACAAACAAACAAACAATAACGGCCTTAGTATTATCATTGGAAACGAGTTATTCATCAACCAACAACTCGACTTTTTCCTCCTTGTCTTTCTTATCTTCCCACCTCTCTATCTCCCCTTTTATCTTTTGATATACTTTTTTGTACATTATTTCTTTTATTTTAACACAAATGTTGTCCATCTCTCCAGTGTTAATTATGCCAGTTTACCGGCTAATCCTCTCAATTCCCGTAAGAGAATTCTGAATACGGCCAACCGATCAACTAAGTAGGAAACAAAGCAATTACAACTCTATAGTTTCGCAACAAACATCCTTTAATCTGGATTCTCATCTCGCACCTAAACTACAGAGGTGAAAATGTACTTCCCTACTAAACGCGCTCCATTTTTAGGGTTCCTTACCCAAAGGGTAAAACTGGACCCTATTACTAAGACTCCGCTGTCCGTCCATCACCAGGCTGTATCTCATGAACCGTGATAGTTAGACAGTTGACATTTTCACAAATGACGTATTTCCTTTGCCCCTATAACAAAATTACTAAAAAACAGAAAATAAATATTTAAGAGGGTTGGTTCTCATTTAACAAACGTTAAATGAGAACCAACCCTCTTATTTCTTTAAATCGATTTTTTGCCGTTTTTATAGATACGGGTACGGAACCCCTCGTGCATGAGTCCGATTCGCACTTGGCCGGTTTGTTTACGTTCCGAGTCACGGCCGGGCACAGCCAGCAGCGGCTGGACATAAAATCAAATCAGCCCGCTAATAAACCGAAGGTGGTCCGCTTTACTTACAACGTAGTAGTGAAAATTGGAACAAACGACATGCTATGGCACATAACAGCTAGTTATACATATACATATAAATATTTTACTCCCCGGGAATCGTATCAGAAATTTCACACTTTGTGGTTGGCTCATCTTCAACTTACGCCTAAGAGGTTGAGTTATTATTTTGCTATCAACTGATTTGAAACAGGACAGTAAGGCTCTCAAACCATTATTTTTCGTTTTTTTTTTCAATCAAGGATTTCTCTAAACTTTCATATTATTTGCATGTTCCCTAACACCACCAGGCCTGGGTGGTAGTCAAAAAATAGGTCTAAATGATAAAACATAGCTCATCATCATCATCATCGTCATTAGCATGAAGACGTCCACTGCTGAACAAATGAACATAGACCTCCCCCTTAGACCACCACACCGAACGACAATTTGCCACTTGCATCCACCGGTTACCTGCGACTCTTTTGATGTCGTCGGCCCATAAAACATAGCTAAATTTATTATATTACATAACGATATATTCTGTTGTTAACTAGCTAAAAACGGGTCTAATTCGCGCACAAACAAATATCAAAATATATAATTTTGACATACCTCGACGTTTCTAGAACGTCTAGTTTCTAGACGAGAAGACTAGCTAGTTAATATTATGTTTTCTGTTCGCGAAAGTTTAAAAATTTATATATTCTGTTGTATTCTATTTTAATTCAAAATGTATAAAGCTTAAATACTGACTGTCACAATAATTCCGCTGCCCATTTTAATACAGCCACCGAATTCCGGAGCGGCGTGCTTTTTTACCGGTCACTGTGAATTATGGACCGGAATGTTGATTGAACTTTCAAACTATTTTTGGGACTGGCTATTCGAATTTTGAATTAATTGCTGCAGTTTGTCAACGGAAAATAGACTGTTTTTATTACGCTGCGGGTAAAATCAACCACACTGAATAACGTTCCTCTTTTACCCCGCTTGCCGAGTGCGTGTGGATTAACTGGTAAAATATACACTGCGCATATAATTTGTATCGAAGATTATAGTGTGTGACGTCATCGTTTTATTTAAATATCTACCTGATAATAGCATAATAATTGAAATAATGTATTGTGAAGGCGAGCAGATTAGATTAGCATAGCAGATTATATCGGGTAAGTTTCAAATTCATCAAGACATAAATTTATAATTAGATGAAACTGAAAATATGAAAGTGACTCTAAAAATAGTTATTATTTGTGTTTTTTTTCTACCTTGTTTTTCTTCAGACAAGAATGTAAGAAGATGTTAAAAACCCAAAAAATAGTTTTTACCCAAGCATCCACCATTTTAATGAATCGTGACGTGGCGATAACTGCGGCTTATCGAAACTATTATCTATTCGAAAAAAATTATGAAGATAATTTAGGTCTTGAAATATTTTAAGTACTTAAATACTTGACGCTAGCTAAACGAATAAAAGCTTGCGAAGTCGCAACATAATAAAAAAAAACTTCACATCTTCCACAAACGCTCAGTTACTGATATTATTATATGGGTTACTTCATTAACATCCTGGATGCTAGTTCGGGTTAATACATTTTGGTGTAATTAAGTTTGCATGAGCTACGCAAAACGTGGGAACACTGAAAATTTAATACCCTGGGCACTTTAGGAAGCATATTATTTTAGATACTCCCAGCTAATAGAACCACCATTGAACCATGGAATACTATCATGGAAGTTGAGGTGTTAAAGGCTTTTCCTTCCCCTTTCACTTTTTTGAGTGCCGCCGTAGGGCCCCATGTGAAAAAAGGTTGTTGAATTTTGAAGGCGCATCTTACATGGCCACGACGGTACTTTTAGACATAGAGTAATTTAAAATAACGACTAAATTCACACAATAATGATGACGAATCAGTTGTGAATCCCTCTAAGGCTGTATCATGTTCTTCATTGAACGCCATCACCGAACGCCGCGTCACGATGCTTACTATAGTCTTTGACGGCACGTTTGGCGTAGTGGCTGAGCTATCGGACTGCTGCGTTTAGTGTCGCAGGTTCAATGCCCGCCCGCAACAAATATTTGTGCGATCCACAAGTATTTGTTTCTGGTCTGCGTGTGATGTGTATGTGAAATTATATGTCTGTAAGCGGCACCCACGATACAGTAGCAATCCTAGAGTGGGGCTACGATTAAAAAAAAACAATTGAAATTTACTGTTGTGGGTGGTTTCTATCCCACGCTGATGTCAGCGTACATTTCTATAGTAAGTACAGCGTGATGCAACGTACGGCGTGACGGTGTAAGTGGCCGATGACATTTAGGAATAACAAGCACATCCCTCTCTCAGACAACCTTAGTTTCATTCTTTCCCAAGTGTCCCATGTGAAAGGTATTTGCCGCTACACAACAGCCTGCTAAGCAAAAATGCTACAAAACTATACGAGCATTTTACGCGACGTCGAGTGATGGGCCAATTCAATAAATTTTTGGACACGCGACGTCGAGTGATTGACAATGAAGCTGTAAAGAAGTCCATGAGGTAACTTTTTATACTTAGCCAACTAAGAAAGAAAAGTTTCCCATTGTTTCATAAAACTTTTAATATAATTTCCCTTGAACGAATTGTTCCATTAAATTAAAGTACATTACGTTACATTTCACCGTTTGTTAAGTTTTGATCTTGCATTATAAAACTTAATAAAACTTACTTTTTCACTTATAAAACTTTACTAGAATAGTTTATATTCGAGCTGTCAATTAAGTCACTTTAGCCGTTAAGTCACAGCAACGTCACAATAGAGTAGTAGACTATAACAATATCTCTAAAAAATAGAAAACAACCATTAAAGCACAGCTTCCTATCGCAAACTATTCCACAACTTTGTGTCGCGCCGAAACACAACGTGAAAAAGTCGTAAATTTCATAACCGTTGCTTCGTGTTAGTTTTGTGAAAAAAGTGCCCCGCATTCGGCCTTATAATAAAATGGTAGCGATACGAGTAAAAAGGAAATAAAAGGGTTAAAAAGGGTAGAATATGGCACGTGGCCGTCCACCACATGCTACGTTTTTTAGTGGCCGCTATGACTTCTGACTGGAACTTTTAAGCTTCGGGTGTAGAAATGTTTCACGTGTGTATTCGAGGGAAGTAATAATTATAGTAGTCTCAATCATAGAGACATCTGAAAAACTATATGCGAATACCTCCACATACGGGTGCGGCATTATCTGTCGATACTATCGAATATTATCAATCTATTCATGTAAATCGGAAAAACGCAGGAAGCAGGGTCCTACGTCTCCTTTTTCAAACTCAAACCATATTCAATAACTGTTTAATTTAACATGTTCTATAGGTATGTTTTATGGTTCTCTTTGTTAACGAAAATTAGCTGTTTGACTTGTAAAAGTGTGATTTTATTGCCTTTTTAAGTACAATAAATGCTTTGACTTTGACTTTATCACATCGTAATTGTCACATCACTAAGAATATAATATGCGACGACAAAAGTCAATACGCAATTATTATTAGGATATAAATATAATGCAATAACCCCGGCGGACCGCCTCCGGATCTAGACGCGGCGAGTGATCACAATGTACAGTGTACAGTTGTACACTATACCTTATCTGCCGCAGCGATACTTCCCGATGCACCACAACTAAACTAGTATTTATCTAAGAAACTAGACTCATCTAAGAGTAGCCAACTAACTTCACAGACTGCATAAATAAAGGGATCTCGGAACTAACACGGTTTCGAATGAAGGCAGTCGTCTATTAGGAACTTGATACATACGTTTGTTTTGTTAGCCGTGAATGTTTTTAGTATTGCAATAGAAAGGGTATGCCGTAAGTATGCCGCTTGCATATTGGGCTTGCTGCCAACCGGTACCGAGTTACAATATTTAGGCTTGTGCAATAAAGCCTAAATTTGTCCAACTGATGCACCTTTAGTTGTGTTCATAACATTATTTTTATTGTACAAATTATTTGGATATCAAAATATGGGGTAGGTACCTACAAATTTATTCATCTTTTGTTTTTCGTCAGACTCTCCCCCTCTACCTGCCACCGTTTTATCTTGTACCTTATACTAAATATAAAAAAAAATTTTTTTTTTACATAATATCTAGGTAAGTACTGAGTATAAGTAGAACTAAGAATAATGAATTAATTCTATCCTATAAATAAACCGCATCATCACTTAAGATCTAAAGATAATGGTCAAACACGAACCGATTTACCCGATATCAATTTATAAAAAGTCGCCGATTCAATTCTTGCTTCGCAATCGTCTTATTTCTCTCCCATTTCAATTTAAACTCTGACGTAACTTGAAGCTTAACAGTAAGTTATTAGTCGCAATTCTCATCAACTTAGTTTGTGTCGTCAATCCGGAAGTAGGAAACGATCAAGATGTGAAAAATACGTTGGGTTACCACACAGCGCCATATTGCATTAATCCAACTTTTCGGTTCACCAGAACGTATAACGCGCGATAAATCGCGGCGTTACCCTGACCGCGTCGATCCGTTACGTTACACAGTTGTGCTAATTGCGTTATTATTGCGTTGCTAAAACAATGTAGCCGAACGTTTATTTACGCAATTTTCTGTTTAAGTGGCACTTCAGGGTGTTAGGGCGGATGTGAATTCAGCCGGATGTTCAGTATGGGGATTAATTCGAAGCTAGGCATTATAACCGGTCATTCATTAAAAGTTTCGGTAATATAAGATCAAATGGGCTATGGTCGTCGTCATCAGAGATCATTTAACGTAAAATATTGTGTGTTTCTGTATGTAAGTTTGAGAGAGCTTTTCATTTACAAAATTTGATTTCTCACATTATTTATGTAGTTTACAACGGGAACGTGACAAACAAAAAAAAAGTGTGTGCGTGTAACCTTTACGCGCGATTGAAGTAAAACTATATTGGCATGTCAATGTAACCTTTTTTAAATAGCGGATACTACACAGACTATAGTAAGCTTACTTCCGTCAGAAAAAAAATCTGAGTTACTCCCTAGTCGCGCCTAAAGAAGTTTTACTTCAAAAAACTATGAACAGTTATGGTTTTTTTGTTTTTTTATTTCTCTCCACTAATTTAGTGGTATGGTTAGGGTAGATTTAAAGTGGTCACGTCAAAAGAGTGCGTAATGTGACGCTTCTGCAAGCTTTCTCGGTGGCTCCGGCACAATGCGTCGAGAAAGGCAATCGCAAGGCTTTTAATCGCTGAGAGCCGGACACTTTGCTGCCTGCTCGTCTAGTGGTCTGCGGACTTTCCTCAAAAAAGACGAAAAAGTGGCCTGACTTTTCGCATCTCTAGCAGCTGCAAGGCAATTCAGTGCAGTGCGGTTACTGTGAGTTAGAATGTTTAGCGTATTTTAGTGTTGCCTGCACTTAATGCGTTTAAACGGACAATGGCGTTATCCTGTTCGGAATTGTTTTATAACAGTGCAGCCGTTTTCAACAATGTTAGTGCAATTTATTGGGATTCGTTGTAGTGGAACGGTTTATTTAGCATACAATACCACTTTACTGCACAATCTACATATTAATGAGCTATATAATAAAATAGAAAGTAAATCAGTTTATGTACATTGAGAAGACGTGTATTCATTCGCCTTGTAGTCGCCATGTAATTCTTACACCTCGAATGACTAACAAGAAAAAATAAGAATTCTTACTTTTGGAAGTAAACATTACTCCGTCCAAAATCTACGAGTAAACTATTGTGTCAGAATAAAACTCGTTTTTCACCAGCGTAATAGCAGATCTACAATTTATTTTCCAAGCAAAGACAATTGACAGCTGACAGAGGTAGTGAATTTCCGAGTGTCTTTTTAAATCTCCCTTAGGACATAGAAGCTTTATTAAGGTCTCTTCCTTTTGAATATTACCTGGGGCTGTCATATCATGGAGAGAGATAATTATTCAAGTCAGTTTATTTAAAGCTTTGAACATACAGTACGGTTGTAAGGATTTGGAGACTTTAATGTATTGTATAATTTAATTTTTTTATTTAGTATTATTTCATTTCATTATAAGTATTTAGCTAGTTATCAACTCAATACTCTTAGGGCAACTTATCGTCAAAGTTATCGTGTAAACGACGGCATCGTATTGAAGAGTTCCTTGACGTATGTCCGTCAACGGTGGACCGATTTGGAGATGATAGCGTAGATGACTAGTCATTTTGATGACCTCCTCGACATATTGTGTCCTTAAAGCCAAATTTTGTTTATAGGTAGGTACTGTTGCAGGGTGCCTTCAACAACTGGCCTTTACAGTGTACACAACTGACCGTAGCTAAGTTCAAAATGTAATACAAGCCTCAAAGTTTCAATTTTCAGCTATTGCGACTTCTAAAGTAAACCCTAGGCTCGAGAAATGGCAAACGGTGACCTTTCACTACCATCTTGAATTATATTCTTGATATTCTAGGAATTTGGCGTGGGTTTACTTATCTGCGATTTAACATGAATAATATATGATACGTTACGTAATACGGCAAAGGTTTGACGCAAACATCAATTTGCTTCAACTTAAATTTTAATTTAATGCGATCGAAAGAGCAATAGATCAGTAGTTTATATTCTAGCGTAGCGTTTGATTTTCTCTGTGGTTTCTATTTAGAAAAAAGTACAGCGTTTATCGTTAAAATTTCACGCCCTACTTACTAGATATAAAATACTAATGGTAATCGTCGATCGGTATCACTCGGATATGTTATAATATCGATCGGAATCGGTACGAATGGTAAAAGTCGAGTATTCTCTGATGGCAGTCCGATAAGTCGAAATAGAACGGTGATTAAAATAAAACAGAGTTGACTTCCTAAATATACCTCACTTTTCAGTTAAATATAGTTTCACTTTATTCAAAATTATCAGTGTGATCTATAGATTACAGACACATCAAATGGGTGACGAACAAAAAAATAGAAAAGTTTAAAAATAAACATCGAAAATAGATTAAGGAACTGTTAATCGGCTAACGATCCATTCGTAAAGGCAACCTTGGAAAGTTTTTGGTGAAACGTTGTATAGGTGAAAGGTACAATTGAATAACAGACATTGTGAAAACTAAATTAGGCATCTTAAAGTTTCGTAATTTATTATTTAGAGCATCGTCTAGAAATGAGACATACAAGTAGGACAAACTAAGTGTCATCATTATCACCATCATCATCATCAGCTTGAAGACGTCTACTGCTCAACATAGGCCTCCCCCTTAGACCGCCACACCGAATGATAATTTGCCACTTGCATCCACTGGTTGCCTGTAAAAACTTAGATACCTCTTCAAAATAAAAACAATATATCTAACGTAAGATTTTAATTCAACCATAAGACCAAAAAGTACCTACAACACGTATCTAGCACGAAGGCTCCGCATATCTCCATTACCACCACGCTTGTGCAAATGAATCGTTTCCTCCTGAATTATTTTCCTTGAATAGAGAACTTTATTCATTAAATTCTTAGCACTGAGGGAATGTAATCTATTCGAGACACCTGTCGTCTGCGACTTCAGACCGATCGGTATTAATTGTTAAGTGGATGGTAATGAAGATATGTTTGCATATTTACTCGCTGAAATAAGGCTGTGGTCTGCTATTAACGCCATAGTAGCACAGTCAGACGGACATGACAAAAATAGTTTAAATTTCAGGGCTCTTATAAAATACGTAGTAAAAATCTCGCATCCAACTTTTTTCGTCTGTGACAACTAAAAATTATCTTTACCCTTCCAATTGTTAACAATGCCAAAGCAAACTCTTCTGTAACCGTTACACCAGATCCGACGTCGGCTTAAATGAATATTTTATGAGTGCTATCGATTAATGCGATCTATGTGGATTATTTGTCGTTACACCACCATTAAGGGGTGTCGTTAGGGGGAAATGAACTTTTGCTCGCTGTACGGAATTCGTATTGGGTGGCCGTGAAGTAATGTTCTGAATTTACTGATGAGTGAAAGGGTATTTAAGGCTGGAGGAGTTCATCGTGAAACGCCTCAACGGTTGCCATCAATGAGACTGCGGTTAATTTATCATCACATCAATCCACGTCCATTGGGCACGGATCTCACCACACTTTCATGTGGAGTATTAGGCCAAGGTCCCGGATTGGCGTATCACATAGCTCCAAAATATTTCTAGGGCATGTGGATTTCATTCGTTGTTGTCCTTCATAACATGAAAAACATTGGTGCATGGCTGCTAGAATTTAATCTCGCAACTCTATGCTTGTAAGACAGACGTACGTACGTAATACGTAGTGTCGTCACAAGTGAGTGATTCATGTAAAGCCGTGCCAGATTCGGACCGGGTCAGACCTCCGCACCGGCAAAGAAGTGGCGATATTCCTATCTCCAACGGGGGACGACAAATAGGAACAGTGAAAAGCATAAATGGAGCCGGTAGCAAAAACCGCTGCCCCTAACGGGAACACAATATCCTTCACGCTAAATTTGCCAATGAGATATCGTATCGGATTCACGCTTGTAAAGCGCGATGAAAGGATGGAGCGGCGGTGGCTTTGAAAAATGTGATTCTCACTGAACACTGCGGTTCGAAACGGTGAAATGCTGATCGGGGGTTAGTTAACAGAGAGTAGGGGGTGAGACTAATGCATGATCATTATGAAATTTATAACTTTGCCATGACAAAATTGTTTACTGTTCATTTTACATTTTTATGCAAGATGGTCCTAGTTCTGCTTTATATAGACTTGGTTTTTAAGACCAAATCATTATATCACAGCCACACGTATCTTGCGCTCCATTATCTTCAATCTTACATACCAAATAACATCTCGATAGTCGATAGGTGTATACTATGCGCCGAGCAAGCTCACGACACGGCAAATGCATTCCTATGTTGACACGGGCGCAGCCGGCGCAAACACATAACTACACAGATTTGAACTACTGGGTCAACATGGACGGCTCACCGATACTGCGTAAATCTTCGCTATTGGGCCATGAAGGCGCGGTGTTGGGGTTGTAAATTAGTTTCATAAAAATGCATTTTTTGGTTTTCGGAGAGATGGCCTGAGATGTTAGAATGTTATAATTCAATAACATTCAATTATTTCATCCGTTGCATTCGGATTTTTTTTAGCTCGAGTCTTTTCGTTTATATCATTCGTTCCGTTCGTTTCATTTCATTCATCCTTTCATTTGGTACATATTTTTCACATCTCATGCTAAAAAAGTGTATCATATAGCAGCTAAGCCGACTTAAAATGGTTTGTTAGGCCCTAGTGAGTGAAACAAGTTTTTTTTTTTAATTTATACTCGCTTTTATCAACAGGCTGAAAAATTCGACGCACTCATCTCACACTCTCAGTACCTATTTCATTAGAAAGTATTAGGAAGAAAATATCTTTCGATAAGCCTAATGTTATTGCTAAAAAGCTAGGTACTCTCTAACTCGCTGGCCCAACATCTTCATCGCTAGCAATAAATAGGAGTACAATCCGATCGGTGTCGTCGCGTGCCGCGGCACCCTAATAGACTATTATGTGTGTATGCAGCCTTATGCAGTGTAACTAACCTACCTACCTTAACAAGTAAATAAACGTGATAAAATATATGGCCAAATGATCGTCTTAACCCTTCGTTGTGAAATAACAGTAACCTCGGTTCTTTTAGAGTTAGAGACTGTTTATAATGAAATACAAATAAAATTATATAGTTAAATAAAGGAGAAGTATATAAGTAAGAAGTATATAATTAAATAAAGGAGAAGTAAAAGGGAGTCTTATAAATATAAGAGACAGATTAACCTGTGAATACCAAGGAAAACGAAAGGCTGCTTTCCTTTTGTGAAGAATATAGCCCCCCCCATTTGGGGAGGGAGGATAGGCCCCAGCCAACGCCCATCCTTGTGAGTGCCAACCACAGAGTGCACTCCCCGGGAAAGAGGTAAAGGTAAGGACATTAGGTCTTGTTTTAACCATTCAGTCCAAATGTGATTGTACTTTTTTTCCCTTTACTCAATCCCGGAATTCATTATTTATGTTTGTTGACCATTCACGGTTCTTTTCATATTGGGTATTTTCCCAATTACTAGACTTCATCAAGAGATCAATGCTCATGACTACAACCAATCCACAATGCGTAAAGCAGAGCCAGAAGGTACACCCAGGGGTCCCACTGCTATGTAGCGCTTGTACATACGTGATGTTCCAGGAGTGCTGGGTGCCCAGCTGCGGAAATGATTGAGCCCACATATATTTCCCCAAGGAAATCCGATAATTGCATAAAAGCTGTTTTATAATTTGTAATTATCATTTGTAAATAATGCTCCGGTAATTGGCATGGATCAATCACATCCAGGCTGAAATAGTTTTCAGTAAATACATAATCAGTTTTGTCGTAAATTAACGGAGAGAATGGGTAGGAAATGATTAAAAGGAGGAAAGCTAATAGGAGTCGGTACTCCCCTATCACTATTTGCGAAAGTTACTGACTAGCAATAATTTACTAAATGTTTGGTCATAGTGTTGTAATTTTGAATAAACAAGGGATGCACAGTTGGCCTAACTGAACATTTCCTCGCCGATTCGGTGTACAGTGTGGGGAAATATTTGTGCCCTGCGTGTATAGTGTTAGTGCTTGCAGTAAGACGTAATCACTAGTAGTAACTTCATCGGAATAATTCCATACATATAAGGGTTGTGAGGCCTCGGACGTAACAACGATTCCAAGCAGTCACTTACTAGTTATGAAAACACCTACAGTATGTTATATGAGCAAACTACTGCACATCAGTAATGAATATAAAGTTTGTTGATTTTAATCTAAACTAGGGGATGTTACCTGGACAAAACGTTACCTCAAAACCTTAGTTACCAGTAATAGAATAATAGACGATCCCACCATTGTCCACAATTTACCGACTGAAATGGGATTGCCTGTACCTTGCACAACACATAGTGTCAGATAGTTTTATAGCGCATCAGCTTATTTCAATAGAGCCGGGTTCTGGTAGGTTTTAAATAAAACAATGTGTAACCATCCCGCAGTCTTGTACTCATAATATAACTGAAGTAGCCAGTAGTTTTGTTTAAGACTAAAGTCAATTATAGATCGTAGTTCAGTGCTGAAGAAATGTAGTATATTATGTGTAATAATATGTTGATAAAGTCAACGAGTTGGTTAAGGCTGTAAATAAAAGGTAAGATGATGATTGCGTGTATGATAATTGTCGAAAGTAGAAATAAACCCCATATGTATGCCGTGAATAATAATTTGATCGTGAATCGTAAATATATGAAACGAACGATGGTAAGATAAGTTCAAGCTGAAAATAATTGTATAAATGGTTTTGTAGAAATGGTAATTAGTGACGTAAGTAAAGGTTTAGTTAGAGCTGTAAATAAAATGTCAAGGTAATCGTACATACGAAATGTCAACGTAACGCTCGTAAACGTAGAATCGTAGAGATAAACGTAATGTAATTTCAAAGCCGTGGGTAATATTAATTTATATAAACCGTTCCGTAAAAGTGGTGACGGAGTACATAACGTATAGTTATGATCGTAAATAAAATGATAGAATACGAACGCATGGTAAATTCAGTAAATAGCATGGTAGTATGGTAGTATTCAGAAGACGTATAGTAAATTCAGTAAATAGCCGCAAACATCAGAAGGGTAATAAAGCCTTCCAATATTATATGAGAGATAAAATAATAGACGCAAAATAAGTCAAAAGCTGAAAATAAACACGGACAATGTATGCATATTAAATAGTAGAAATCAAAATAAAATAATTTCAAAACCGTGAGTAAATCATAAAAGCCGTATCGTAGAAATAGTATCGAAGTAAATAATGTTCCGTTATGGCCGTAAATAAAATGGTAAAATAACGTAAGTATGTAAAGTAAATACAGTAACACCAGAAGGGTAAAGCCTTCCGATATACCATAAGATGAAATAAAATGGCAGAATAACGAACGTAAAGTAAATTCAGTAGTTAAACGTAAATTGCCGCAGACATTGGAAGGGTAAAGCCTTCCAATGTAACACAAGTTTAAATAAAATAACGAACACAACATAAAATCAAAAGATGAAACAATGTAAACATTTAAATAGGTACCAGAAGTACAATGAGTGATTTATAAATTACTTTGCATAAAATGTGGAAACTTATCACTCACCATATCGACTGACGTGACCAAATTGGATCCTTACTCATAGACAAGATTATGAAAGTATATAATTATTTCAGTAAAGTAATTTAGACAAATGTATTATTATCATGATAAAAATAACCATATGGTTCGATCCAATTAGGCGTGTTAATAAAAGTTCCACCAACCTCGCGAAGGCTTCTTTTACCTTAGGATTGCCATGTTAGGTTCACCTGAAATAGCCTAGCTTTCGGAAGTGAATGGGCACTGTTACTCCTCATTTAATTACTGAAATAGCTCGAAGATTTCATTAAATCTAAGTTGGAATGAATTTATTTGAATAGACCAAATTATACACCGAAACCAATCGAAGGTTTCATCTTATTAGAAAACTGAACTAGATGGATCACAATAAATCTAGAAACCGATCGAAGGTTTTGTTATTATCAATTAAACGATTAATATAACTGAAAGAAAGTGACTAGCTAATCGGAGACATGGCAACCCATAAGGATCTCCTCCGGCGCCCATCAGTCATCAGTTCTCGTCACACATATTATAATTCAAATAAGAGTAGCATAATAAAATGCGCATGTTTAATGGAATTTGCAATAGAAAACTTTACATGAACATTTTACTAAGCCAAATAAAGATGCCGGCACAAAAGAACAATGTACTGGGAAAACTTCCCAGTTTACTAGAAAAGTTACAACCGAAACATCTTTAAATAATAGATAATCGACTCACGACCTCGGCTTGAAGACCACTAGCACTTCACTAACACACCACTAAACCGAATTAGCACACCGCTATCCCTATGCATAATATTATTACACCCCCCAACCCTTTCTATCACTATGTTGCGGATGCGTGTGCGTTACTTTACAATTATCGATCAACTATCCCGACTGAAATCACGTCTCTCTGACGACAGGTGCCCCCCTTCACCCCTGTAATTCCACTTGACTCTCATACAACGAGCCCTTGTTCCCAAAACTTGCGTACGCGCTAATAATTTGTTTAACTTAACAGAGGTAGGTACTATGGGTCGGTACATTCACCCCCAAAAATTTTAAAAGGTCTATCCGGTTAAAATTTTTTCATGAAAACGAACCATAGTTACCGAAATTTATTTATCTCCATCTCATATTACACTGACAGATTCCTAAGATTCAATTTATATCCTCCTTTTTTTCCGAAAGTGGTGGCCCTACGCCCCACTAGTCACCTTTAATCGATCGCAATAATGTTGTCAACCCATAAATTTTTTTTCGACATTCATTAAGATATAAGGTAAGTACTTAAGTTTTTCATAAATATTCGCGATATTTATCAATGTTCACGCGCTCACAATTCACAAGCAGTCGCCATGGTGACAATTACTATTTGTGCTAACAATATTCTTCGCTAATCCATTATTTGTTTACAGCAAAAAATAAAAACCTCAAATAACTACTCACGGTACCTTTTAATAATTGTAAATCTGTTACAACCAACAATATGTAAATACTTAAGTTGGTTTGCTACTAATAGTATACGAGCAGCCTATTGTTTTTAAGTACCTACCTAGACCAATATTCCTAATGACAATATAATCCGAACACCAAAATAGGTACCGACAAAACCCATGTAATATTTCACAACCTAAGTGTGGTTGACCGATACCCTATTAGTAATACGTATGCAACTATGTTGTACATATTACTTACCTAATATTCGTCTAATTATATCACTATTATTTTGTGCAAAGTTCCTATGTTAAAATAAGACGATATTGTTTTAGTTTTGCCGCTTCCTACCATATTTAATTTTATTTATAAGAATATAATTGCCTATAACCATAAACACCGTATCCGCAAGTACCTACCCATTTAGTGTACATTTACATAACGCATACACATAGATAAGCAGCTATAACACTTAGAAATAGGGACATTCCAACTCGTACTCACTACGGCACAAGTAGGTAGCTGAACCCCACTCAAAGCCCTGCTCAGTCGTCACTCCTTTCCGTTCCCACCATGCTAATACTAACATACTCGTAAGCAAAGTGGCTGACTTGTTTATGACGCCAGGTCTCATTTCTCTTTGCACTTAAGGCACAATACAATAAGTCTTCATGGAACCCCACACAGTTGGCCTATTCACAATACAAAAAAATAAACAATTAAATGCTGAGCAATAAGTGGCCACAAAGATTAAGCCGCGGGGCTCTCGTTACCTACTAATTATAAACAATACTTAATACTGGTCCCCTTTCATAACCTACCAACACAAAATCTGCTTACTTGTAAACAAACATTCAACCTACTTCGTGACAGAGAACGGTTATTTTCCTAAGAGTGTACCTATCAATGCCCGGCTTATAAAGAACAAGTCCCTACTTCAACAAAATTTAACTAACTTGTAGGTACGTTATATAAAGTTTTATATAACAATATTGAAACCGTTATATGGAGTAGTTAATACCGTATAATTATGTTACTTATCCGCGTAAATGAAAATTAAGTAACTAACATTATCTAACTATTATCTTTCTTTTTACCAACACCCCCACAAACTTTGGACTCAATACACCCCCACGCCCTTAATTTCCTAAATATTTTGAAGTTAACAGAATTAAAAACGCAACACCCCCACGGTCTTAAGATCTTAGGTATTTTAAACATTTAGGTAGGTACTGAACATAAGTAAAGTTCCCAAAACAGTCTCATAAACTCTTTCCATTTCACGAACACCAAATTGTAGGCTGTAAAGCCTACTTTTAATATAAAGATTACTCTAAAATATCCTGGTCACGGCACCAAATTGTAACTAACCTACCTACCTTAACAAGTAAATAAACGTGATAAAATATATGGCCAAATGATCGTCTTAACCCTTCGTTGTGAAATAACAGTAACCTCGGTTCTTTTAGAGTTAGAGACTGTTTATAATGAAATACAAATAAAATTATATAGTTAAATAAAGGAGAAGTATATAAGTAAGAAGTATATAATTAAATAAAGGAGAAGTAAAAGGGAGTCTTATAAATATAAGAGACAGATTAACCTGTGAATACCAAGGAAAACGAAAGGCTGCTTTCCTTTTGTGAAGAATATAGCCCCCCCCATTTGGGGAGGGAGGATAGGCCCCAGCCAACGCCCATCCTTGTGAGTGCCAACCACAGAGTGCACTCCCCGGGAAAGAGGTAAAGGTAAGGACATTAGGTCTTGTTTTAACCATTCAGTCCAAATGTGATTGTACTTTTTTTCCCTTTACTCAATCCCGGAATTCATTATTTATGTTTGTTGACCATTCACGGTTCTTTTCATATTGGGTATTTTCCCAATTACTAGACTTCATCAAGAGATCAATGCTCATGACTACAACCAATCCACAATGCGTAAAGCAGAGCCAGAAGGTACACCCAGGGGTCCCACTGCTATGTAGCGCTTGTACATACGTGATGTTCCAGGAGTGCTGGGTGCCCAGCTGCGGAAATGATTGAGCCCACATATATTTCCCCAAGGAAATCCGATAATTGCATAAAAGCTGTTTTATAATTTGTAATTATCATTTGTAAATAATGCTCCGGTAATTGGCATGGATCAATCACATCCAGGCTGAAATAGTTTTCAGTAAATACATAATCAGTTTTGTCGTAAATTAACGGAGAGAATGGGTAGGAAATGATTAAAAGGAGGAAAGCTAATAGGAGTCGGTACTCCCCTATCACTATTTGCGAAAGTTACTGACTAGCAATAATTTACTAAATGTTTGGTCATAGTGTTGTAATTTTGAATAAACAAGGGATGCACAGTTGGCCTAACTGAACATTTCCTCGCCGATTCGGTGTACAGTGTGGGGAAATATTTGTGCCCTGCGTGTATAGTGTTAGTGCTTGCAGTAAGACGTAATCACTAGTAGTAACTTCATCGGAATAATTCCATACATATAAGGGTTGTGAGGCCTCGGACGTAACAACGATTCCAAGCAGTCACTTACTAGTTATGAAAACACCTACAGTATGTTATATGAGCAAACTACTGCACATCAGTAATGAATATAAAGTTTGTTGATTTTAATCTAAACTAGGGGATGTTACCTGGACAAAACGTTACCTCAAAACCTTAGTTACCAGTAATAGAATAATAGACGATCCCACCATTGTCCACAATTTACCGACTGAAATGGGATTGCCTGTACCTTGCACAACACATAGTGTCAGATAGTTTTATAGCGCATCAGCTTATTTCAATAGAGCCGGGTTCTGGTAGGTTTTAAATAAAACAATGTGTAACCATCCCGCAGTCTTGTACTCATAATATAACTGAAGTAGCCAGTAGTTTTGTTTAAGACTAAAGTCAATTATAGATCGTAGTTCAGTGCTGAAGAAATGTAGTATATTATGTGTAATAATATGTTGATAAAGTCAACGAGTTGGTTAAGGCTGTAAATAAAAGGTAAGATGATGATTGCGTGTATGATAATTGTCGAAAGTAGAAATAAACCCCATATGTATGCCGTGAATAATAATTTGATCGTGAATCGTAAATATATGAAACGAACGATGGTAAGATAAGTTCAAGCTGAAAATAATTGTATAAATGGTTTTGTAGAAATGGTAATTAGTGACGTAAGTAAAGGTTTAGTTAGAGCTGTAAATAAAATGTCAAGGTAATCGTACATACGAAATGTCAACGTAACGCTCGTAAACGTAGAATCGTAGAGATAAACGTAATGTAATTTCAAAGCCGTGGGTAATATTAATTTATATAAACCGTTCCGTAAAAGTGGTGACGGAGTACATAACGTATAGTTATGATCGTAAATAAAATGATAGAATACGAACGCATGGTAAATTCAGTAAATAGCATGGTAGTATGGTAGTATTCAGAAGACGTATAGTAAATTCAGTAAATAGCCGCAAACATCAGAAGGGTAATAAAGCCTTCCAATATTATATGAGAGATAAAATAATAGACGCAAAATAAGTCAAAAGCTGAAAATAAACACGGACAATGTATGCATATTAAATAGTAGAAATCAAAATAAAATAATTTCAAAACCGTGAGTAAATCATAAAAGCCGTATCGTAGAAATAGTATCGAAGTAAATAATGTTCCGTTATGGCCGTAAATAAAATGGTAAAATAACGTAAGTATGTAAAGTAAATACAGTAACACCAGAAGGGTAAAGCCTTCCGATATACCATAAGATGAAATAAAATGGCAGAATAACGAACGTAAAGTAAATTCAGTAGTTAAACGTAAATTGCCGCAGACATTGGAAGGGTAAAGCCTTCCAATGTAACACAAGTTTAAATAAAATAACGAACACAACATAAAATCAAAAGATGAAACAATGTAAACATTTAAATAGGTACCAGAAGTACAATGAGTGATTTATAAATTACTTTGCATAAAATGTGGAAACTTATCACTCACCATATCGACTGACGTGACCAAATTGGATCCTTACTCATAGACAAGATTATGAAAGTATATAATTATTTCAGTAAAGTAATTTAGACAAATGTATTATTATCATGATAAAAATAACCATATGGTTCGATCCAATTAGGCGTGTTAATAAAAGTTCCACCAACCTCGCGAAGGCTTCTTTTACCTTAGGATTGCCATGTTAGGTTCACCTGAAATAGCCTAGCTTTCGGAAGTGAATGGGCACTGTTACTCCTCATTTAATTACTGAAATAGCTCGAAGATTTCATTAAATCTAAGTTGGAATGAATTTATTTGAATAGACCAAATTATACACCGAAACCAATCGAAGGTTTCATCTTATTAGAAAACTGAACTAGATGGATCACAATAAATCTAGAAACCGATCGAAGGTTTTGTTATTATCAATTAAACGATTAATATAACTGAAAGAAAGTGACTAGCTAATCGGAGACATGGCAACCCATAAGGATCTCCTCCGGCGCCCATCAGTCATCAGTTCTCGTCACACATATTATAATTCAAATAAGAGTAGCATAATAAAATGCGCATGTTTAATGGAATTTGCAATAGAAAACTTTACATGAACATTTTACTAAGCCAAATAAAGATGCCGGCACAAAAGAACAATGTACTGGGAAAACTTCCCAGTTTACTAGAAAAGTTACAACCGAAACATCTTTAAATAATAGATAATCGACTCACGACCTCGGCTTGAAGACCACTAGCACTTCACTAACACACCACTAAACCGAATTAGCACACCGCTATCCCTATGCATAATATTATTACACCCCCCAACCCTTTCTATCACTATGTTGCGGATGCGTGTGCGTTACTTTACAATTATCGATCAACTATCCCGACTGAAATCACGTCTCTCTGACGACAGGTGCCCCCCTTCACCCCTGTAATTCCACTTGACTCTCATACAACGAGCCCTTGTTCCCAAAACTTGCGTACGCGCTAATAATTTGTTTAACTTAACAGAGGTAGGTACTATGGGTCGGTACAGCAGGCATGCATTATGTGAACCGCATGGCTTGTATGCATTATAATCATGCCGTAGATTATTCTATCATTTTAGTAGATGGATAATATAGATGACTTTTTGATCAGTAGACTGAAATGGGTTCCGTTCTATTTATATTCCTCAAATTAAAATAAAATGTTATGTGTAAGTGCTTTTCGATACGTTAATAATACAGTATTTAATTACTATTTTGTATTCTCACTTATGGTGCCGAGACATGGCCGCTCACGAAGGAGCACTTGCATAAGATCAAGGTAGCTCAAAGATCGATGGAGCGGGCCATGCTCGGTATTTCGCTCGTGGACCGAATTCCCAATGTCGAGATCCGGAGTAGGACGAAAGTCGTGGACGTGGGGGAACGGATCACGAAGCTGAAGTGGGGATGGGCAGGGCATTTGGCTAGGCGGGAAGATGGCAGGTGGACTAGAGCAGTAACAGAATGGTGGCCGAGAGAAGGACAGAGGCTTAGAGGCAGACCACCTGCCCGATGGTCGGACGACGTCATCAAAGTGGCAGGGAGACAGTGGATTCGCCTGGCACAGGACCGGAAAGAGTGGCGTGCACATGAGGAGGCCTATACCCAGCAGTGGGTTGATGTTGGCTGATATAGATAGATTCTAATTATAAAAATAGTTTTTTTTGTCTTTTTTAAACGCCTTTCCAAACTCAGCTTTATTGATAGTAATTGTTAGAGAATAGGTAAAACGCCGATTCCCCAAGCTAGTTGATGTCATTGATAACACGTAGTACTATACCTTGACTATTCAATTGTTATTCACTTCTCCACCATAAATTCCAGGAGGAGTTACGCCCCGCCACACTTTTCGCTTAATCAATCAAACAAGCCGCAAATTAAAACAACACCAAATCCTCCCACGCTCAAGTTCCAAACACCACTTTATATAATACAAAAACTTGTTTCCCAAATACAAATATATCATCGCAAGTCCCAGTCCCCGCGGAGACGACCTAAATCTCCCATTATTAATGAGCCAAGTTTTAATTGTGCCGACCGCCAGTGTGTTACCCTTCCCGACTTATGTAAGGCGAGGCGGGCTTCCGAGGCGAACAAGTTGGGTAACATGTTGACGGATAAATTGGTCCTCATTTGTAGAGCATTCACGGCCTTATAATAAGCTACGAGCATGCAATTGAAAGTCGTCATAGGCCGACCTTCAAACACGAAACCGAACAATGTACTCGTAGTTTGAGAATACCAATCTGACACTGACGCGGTCACAGCGCCAATGCCACTACAGCGCTGATTCAGCGCTGTCACGCAAGTGAGTTTTGTGCAGAATCGCATAGGAGCTTACTATGACATCTTATTGCGATCCAATTGAGGATCTAAACAGAATCGTTTTACTACTTATTCATACCATGACGTCTTGTTGTGACATCATGACGCTGAATTTCGGTGGGTTTTAAATCTACGTCTACCTAAATGATATCGAAAGCCATGTATTACTATTTAATTATAGTGAAACGGTTCTGTTTAGGTCCTCAATTGGATCGCAATAAGACGTTATGGTAAGCCCCCAGCGGCATTTTCATAAGTCATGTGCGGGTTTCCATCGCTCCGTACTTCGGAGGCCATGATAAGCCAACAGTCCCTGTTGTTATCGATTGAAATCAGTCATTAAGCCACTTCAGTGGCCTTTTTGCGGCATTTATTTGGTATACTCTGATAGGCCAGCACTACGTTATTTGACAATCAAGAAACACTAAGGTTAGTTAAGTTGTGTGCGCAATTTGATGGCATCGCACCAAACTGTGAAGGAGAAAATTGGGGGTAACATATTTTAAGATCATGAAAATTCAAGGTTACACATCCTATCGTTATAGATTATGGCCCATCCGGCTCAAGTCCTTAGTAGTAAAAATGTAGGTACTTTATATAAAAAGTACAGTTTATGACAAAAGTTGCGAGATTTAAGTTGAAGATTGAAGTTTGCCCGCGAATGGAACGTTTTAGCTTAATCCAAGTCAATCACGTCAACGTAATGGAACTGTGCCTTCATACACAGGATACATAAATATAGTAGGTAGCTCTATACCTCTTCGCTTAGCTTCCTTAGTTTTTTTTTGTCGTCAGTAGAAAAGTGTCTGAGGGCCAGTCCATCTTATTCTTGCATTTTTGATCTACTATCTATTTTGATCTACTATAAGATTTCTCCACAAATAAGTATTGCATTGGTACAAGTGTGTAGGCTCAAGTTTTTAACATTCAGACCAAGGTTAAACCAAAGTTAAGCGAGTTAAATAGAAGAATTATATACTTAGGATCTCTAATTCGTGGAACCGAAAAGCGACTACAATAGCCTTTTCTAAAAACTAGTAGTACAGCAGTTTTCAAGAAATTAATTGGAACAACTTTGTAAAGAAAGCCTTTTAAAACCCGTTTAGCAAAAGTTATGAAGTAGGTACCTAACAAGCACAAAGAAGATTCAAATTCCTTTTTTTAGTTGGATATAAACTTAGCTGTTTTAACCGACTTCCAAAAAGAGGTTTTATGGTCATCTGTGTATATTTTCTTTTTTATACAATAAGCTAGCCCCTTCAAGCTTTAAAGAGCCTCCGTTGGAAAGTTCATGCACTGGGAAATACTGAAAAGTATGTAACATTTTCTTTGTAAGCCGTACAAGGCACGCTTCAACCACCAAACCTTAACCCTCGTTTATCTAACATCCCGTCACTTCCCGGCAAGATTATCAGCATTAGCGGGCTCTATCCATTAGAGTAAGCTGTTTATAACGTTTTACATAAAACCGAGTCTTTGATCCCCTGATTAGTTGCTCTTTGATCTTCAAGCGTTAAATTTCAACAGATGTTCCGCAGGGTTTATTTTTAGGGTCCCGTCGCGAGTGGACGCAGTACAGATGTGCAACAGTAGCATAAGTTGTTTGATACCCATAGAATAGAATAGAATAGAATCATTTATTTGCTTGAAATATGAGTAGGTACATAAAAGGTTGTTACAATGATAAGGTTCTGACACATTTCGCTAATTGAATAGCATGCAACATTTAATAGTACATTACGATACAAGCTGTCTAAGTAGTATATTAATACACGGCGGCGTGAAGTTAGCGCCCGAGCGAAGCGAGGGTGCTAACCGCCGTGTATTTAATATACTTACTTTTGCAGCGAGTATCGTATATTATTTTATAGCACGTGCGACATAAACCCGCCATCCATTTAATTTATTTAAAAATAATCTTCTAATTAATGCAATGAAAAGATGTTCATTTGACTCTTAGTAATAAACACACAAATTTTAATGCGGGTAGGTTGGCATTCTACCAGTAGAGAACGGGAAAACACAATTTACACCTACCCGTATCACTTCTAGATTTGTTTTTTAGGTTATTAGCATTTTTGGATGCATATTTATTGTTCGTGGATTGCTTAATGTGATATTGTTTCAGATATAATATTGTTCAGTTTAAATAATAGTCAAACAGGTTTCAACTAAAAAACAGTGAAAAAATATCAATAGTGTAGGGCTTCATTTTGTAACCGAATCTTTATCGTAACGTGAATACCTACCTAAGTACCTAACATAGAAATCTGTGATTGATCTGGTTTGTGCATAAATGTATTCACTATGAGACTATATTATATAATAATGGTGTATAATAATTGAAAGTGTGTGTATTCAGTGAAAATTGTTCATGTGTCGGTTACATTTTGTGTAAACAACAAAAATGCAACATTTCTAAATCAAGTAAGTATTCTTATGTTTCAATAATTATATAATCGTATTAGAAATTGAAAAAGATGTACAGTGTACTGTTAATATCGCTAACTTAGGTATAGCGTTTTCACGTAATATTGTCTGACGAAGACCAAAATGAAAACATGCAGAAATATTAAGGCGCCAAAGACATTGGCGTTTCGGTCCCACACGTCACAGGTTATACGTATCTTCTCTTGCTTACTATGAGTTTGTGAGTGGTGTAAAAATGTATGACTGATTAGCTTTGGTTCAGTACTACGCTCGCAACGATGGCTATATTCTTCAACGGTGTGAAGTTAGTGAACATCAGGCCGTTTAAAAATGTGCTACTTTTAACAGCGCAAAGCGTGACCTAAGTGCGGGTTTAGGTCGCACGGTGCTATAAATAAATTTAATCTAAATAAGTAACACACATTTATTATTACACATCATGCAATTAATCAAATATATAAATTAGAAATAAATAAAAATAAATGCTTAAGGTAACTGCGGTAAACAAGGGCCACCTTATTTAAAATTTATGTTATTTCAATAATTGAGAAATAGGAATATAAAACAGGGCATTTATAGAAGATTAACTTTATTCACAGTCCGATAAGTACAGTTTTTGGGGTTTCATTCACAGTTCTTAAACATTTTCAGTATTTAAGAAAACCCTTTATGTGGCCCTTATTAAACATAGGTACGACAATAAGGACCACATGAAAATAATTTTTTTTAGATAAATCACTCTTAACGCTCAGTTTTCTATTTTTATCTCATTTTATTTATCGTTTTGTACTAAATCACGCTTTGTATAAATGTTAATTCAAGAGAAAAACAAGAATGGGCTTAATTAAACTAAGGCAACAAAATTGTGTCTTAAAACGTATTCAGTGACTTAATAGCTACCATATTACTATATTTCTAAACAAATTAGTCATATCAGAAAATAAATCTTTAACTGCAAAAAAATTAAAAGCAATTTTTTTTTTATGTAAAAAAGGTGTGGCCCTTATTACACTAATGAGATTGCATAGTATGACAGTTAGCTTTTAATAAACACTATTTTAGTAGTAAATCTTAGGGCAACAAGCCTTTTTATTCTTGACGCCAAATAATTTTCTTGCTCGACGGTTACAATTATTCGACGCCCTTGTTTATCAACTTTTCAAGTTTTCAAACGGTTTGACAAAGTCCTTCTGGGAATAGAATACCGCGCCGCTTCTGACTGTTGGGACATAGATCCACTTTGAACAGCTGACTGGGATCGATTTAGACGAAATTATTATTTTTTGGTGCTAATACTAGTAAATCTAAGAGCCTAATAAGGGCCGGCTCTATTTACACGTCTTATGAGTGGCCCTAATTAGGCCATGAGACATTTTTTAAAAGATGAATGTAAAATTATTAAAAAGCATGATAGTGATTAAACTCACCTAGATAAGGCAGCACAAATTACTAATAAGAACGGTACAACAGCAAATTTTATAAACAGAAAGTTATATTATTACTCACAATTTTTTGATTTCGTGGAAGTTTTATAGTGGAGCGATGCAGGTTACCCGCCTGGACGGATTACTTGCGACTGACAAGATGGCAGATCGCACAGCGACACAACCGAGTATGTTAGCTTCCCTAATGGCCCTTTATATGTGTGCGTGAGAGGAACCTTATAAAACCGTAAAAAGTGTGTTTTTATAGTAGTGGCCCTTTATTATTATTAATTATATACCTTAGTAGGTATATAATTACTTTCGGAATGTAGCCTATTCTATTTTTCATAATTGCCACCTAGTTTTTCTCAGAGAGAGAGACAGAGAGAGAGCCACCACTCCTCGTTCTTTTCTCACCAGAGGGGATTTCTCAGCTTGCGGAAATTTTGAGTGATTTCGTTTGTCGTGCAACGAATCTTAAAGTAATCAATGTGTTTTTGAATGTTTATGTACTTGTTTTACAAGCACGGTAATATGACTGAACGATTTATTATGAAATTTAATGTGAAAATAGACAGTTGGGTCGTAACCTTTCATCCTCGGGGGAAGCCCAGGATGCACTGCTGGTATATGCACTTTCGTGTAGGTATAAAAAATAATTGCAGCGGACTTCAGTGCGCAATATAGCATTTTAAACTATTTTAGCTTTTCATACAATCCAACTTTGTGAGAAGATATCCTTACTGTTGTTTCTAAAAAATATTGTAAAGAAGAGTTTTTGAAACACTTTACAGGAATTCCAAAGCTTTGTAACTTAGTTGCTAATTATTTCTATACGCGTTTTTGAGTTAGGTTGATTTTGTTATATTGGGAGCTGGATCGAATTATCCGTTTAATCATGTTAAACTATGAAACAAAATAGTAGGTAGGTACCTATAATGATTACATCTATTAAGTGGCTTAATAGATGTAATATATTATGTTTTATACAATAATAATAATACTAAGTACCTATAATACAATATTTTTATGCAAAACGTTCACTTAATTTTTTATAGATATACTTACCCCCAACTTATTTCTAAGTCGAACTAAAATTACGCACTCTATTTTGCCTAACTAAATAAATCGGGAACTACGACGAATAGGATAAGATAAGATATGATAAGGTCACAGCTCTTTATTGGACTTTAAGACCTAAGACTAAAGGGGTCCATCTACTTATACCTAGATTCAGAGTAAATATATTGTAAGTACCTACCTACCTGTGAATCATACACTTGAAAGGGAAACAATCCTTTTTCAAACTCAAATCATAATCAATTAAATAAATTTAGTTTGGTTATAAGGTTCTATTTGTTAGTGAAATGTATGTGGTTGAGTTGTAAAAGTGCAATTTTATTGCCTATTTACAATAAATTATTTGAATTTGACTTTGACAAATCATTTCCCTGCGCGGGAGTCGCACTGCTACATACTTCGGAGTCTTTATTGTTTTCTACTTACATGTTGGACCCGTGCCACCCTAAGCCGTAATTTCATATCATAATAGATTCTACTGGTTTTCTTCAATTATAATTTTATTATAAAAAGTTAAAAGAACCACCGAGTAATAACTGCTGCTGAATGTATGTACTTTTGACAATTTGCTCGGAGCCAAGTGCAATATTTTTGCAATAGAAATAAGTAAAAAAATATAATTGATGAACTCTTTGAATCCCAGTGGAGCGATTTCTTGGAGCGCAGTGACATATGAGCCGGTTGAACCCAGGAATATAAATATCAACTCGTATTATCTTCCACCTACATAGAAATAATATGATATCTTTGAACCTCTCCCACGGATGCTTCAATCGTAATATTTCTCCAGTAATCGGATGAGAGTAATCCCACATCGTGTATTGAACATCATCCATCAAATAGGGTGATTTATCCGCGTATCCTACAATACGCCCCACGCAGGCCGGGGCTTATCTCTCTTATCTTATCTTATTATGTTAAACGAGGATAGAACTCTTGTATTTATCTGAACTATCCTTACGTTATACGAGTACTATAATATCCATAAAAGTATCGGTAAACAAATCATTTCATTTTGTTTTTGTGTCCCCATATTTTTGACCGAGAGAACGACGTGAGAGCTTCTTCACGCGTTTGTCAGATTTCAAAATGCCATACTGAATACAATTAATTCCACGAAGATACCGTAATGCGCCGCGTTACGTGCTTGATCGGTCTTACAGAATGGGCCCAGTCACCGTGGACAAGAATAAAAAATGAACCATCCAAACTTCCTAATAAAGTGGAGTCCGCGTAACCTCAAAGTCAGTGGTCCTATTACGCAACGTAACTGATAACCAGGGGTTAAACAGTTAGCAGTCGCAGAGAATTCTCTGTATTTGTCAACGTCTCGCGTCAAATAGCGGCCATTAACATCCTGGAGAGGAGCTGTGACGATTGTTGGTGCGTGATGTACGGCCCGAGAGGGTGGCGGACTGCCGGACCGTCCTTGTGCGTTCGTAAACCTAAAAAAAAGAAAAAAATCTACCTACTGAACTTTTAGTATGTAGGGTTTATAATAAAGTCTATTTTATTAAGTAGAGCCGTTGGCGTGCACCTTTTAAAAATATTATGTAGACGTAGATGAGCGGGTCTGGTGGATTTATTTCACTTCAGTGGAGTGATTTGAGAGCATTATCGTGCGTAAAAAAATGTCGACCATCAATACCAATTTTCAGTCAAATGTCTGTAAGTATCTATGTAGAGATATAATGTGAAATATTACATGATGGTCTTCAAAAATTATGTGAACTATTGATAATCGCGTCAACGAACTCTCTCATATTATTACGTATGTAGCGTACAATCCATCTCTTATATTTGCGTAACTGCGCAATTTTTCCGAGATCTCGTCGAAATAACTCCGCGCATGTATGTGATAATAGATCAACATAGAAGTTCTTAAACTTTCGCGAACAGGAAACATATTAACTAGCTAAAAACGGGTCTAATTCGCGAACAAAATCGAACTGTCAACAAGTCTGAACGCGAATTAGACCCGTTTTAAGCTAGTTAATAGATCAACATGTTGGCGTACTAGCTCGTCATTTTTACGCACAGTGCGCTCCGCTCTATAATGTGCGTAACTGTGCGTTATTCCGGCCGTGATCCCATCGAAATGATTGCGTCTTTATATAGAGTTATGTGTTTGTGATGTAATTCACTTCTTTCCTTGTCTTCCCTAATGGGATAATGATGATGGGAAAGTTACCGCAAAATGTATTTGTATCTGTTAGCTTTTGTGCATTGAAAGAAGAGTCAGGTGTTTGTTACGTAGGTACCTACATTATTTTCAAAGCTATATTTATTTAGTTTTATTTGTTGTCAGTGTTTATCAGAACCTCTGACGTGCTAACCGTTGTCATCAACCGATAACAACCGGGCTTCTGTGAAGCACGAAAACACTCAAATTAAAGTTTTTTTTTTGTTTTAGTTATGGCTTTGCACGGTTTGTACATACAAATAGCCAGTGTCAGGTATTTTATTATTTAAATATTTATAATTTCATAATCAGAAAGTCACAGCATTACAGCTGCTATCCTCGTGGTCAAGTAGTCAAGTCAATTATTTACATAGTCAAAGTCACGATTCAGTAAAGTAGTAAATGCTTTACTGAAACTTCCTGGGAGTTTTAGACAAAATGCGAAATGACACATTTTTGAGTTTAAATCATTCGCCGAACTGCACTCGTGCACGTTAACGAACACTTAATTAATGAATGATTAATATTATACCACCACTAATACACAATATCTGGATGACTGAGCTTTGCTCGTTATTTTTTTTTTTTTATAAATTGTGTTTTTTCGAAATTATATTTAAATACGAATTACTAATAAACTGATGATATACGAATAATATTTTTTGAACTTACCGATAGAATAATAAAAAAATATGAACTGGTTATTATAATTTATAAAAATCATAAAAAACACGAATAAAATGACTTTTTCTAAAAAATGATTCCTAGCTAGATCGATTTATCGCCCCCCAAACCCCATACATACTGAATTTCATGAAAATCTTGGAGCCGATTCCGAGATTTCAATTGGAATAATTTTTAGAAACACGTTTGAGAAAATAATACAAAACCAACAACGCCTCACTACGGATTCCCGCCAAAACTTCCCACTCAAATGTTACGGTCATGCTGGTATGTGTCACAAATCACGATCGGCCGGTCGGTCGTCCGGACCGATCCGTTCGGTCAACACAGCTCGGGACAGTATTCTGGTACCTCAGCAAAGCTCGGCACAGCTTCATCTCAGCTCAGCAAAGCACGGCACAGCTTTCTGTCTGCTCAGCAGAGCTCGGCACAGCTTTCTGTCTGATCAGCAGAGCTTAGCACAGCTTCTTGTCAGCTCAGCAAGCTCGGCACAGCTTCCTGTCAGCTCTGCACAGCTCGGCACAGCTTCCTGTCAGCTCAGCACAGCTCGGCACAGCTTCCTGTCAGCTCAGCACAGCTCGGCATAGCTTCCTGTCAGCTCAGCACAGCTTGGCACAGCTTCCTGTCAGCTGAGCACAGCTCGGCACAGCTTCCTGTCAGCTCAGCACAGCTCGGCACAGCTTCCTGTCAGCTCAGCAGAGCTTGGCACAGCTTCCTCTCAGCTCAGCAAAGCTCGGCACAGCTTCATCTCAACTGAGCAGAGCTCGGCACAGCTTCCTGTCAGCTCAGCAAGCTCGGCACAGCTTTTTGTCTGCTCAGCAGAGCTCGGCACAGCTTTCTGTCAGCTCAGCAAAGCTCGGCATAGATTCCTGTCAGCTCAGCAGAGCTAGGCACAGCTTCCTGGTAGGTCAGCAAAGCTCGGCACAGCTTTCTGTCTGCTCAGCAGAGCTAGGCATAGATTCCTGTCAGCTCAGCGCAGCTAGGCACAGCTTTCTGTCTGCTCAGCAGAGCTTGGCACAGCTTTCTGTCTGATCAGCAGAGCTCGGCACAGCTTCCTGTCAGCTCAGCAAACTCGGCACAGCTTTTTGGCTGCTCAGCAAAGCTCGGCACGGATTCCTGTGAGCTCAGCAGAGTTTGGCACACCTTTCTGTCTGCTCAGCAAAGCTCAGCACAGATTCCTGTTAGCTCAGCAGAGCTTGGCACAGCTTTCTGTCTGATCAGCAGAGCTCGGCACAGCTTCCTGTCAGCTCAGCAAACTCGGCATAACTTTTTGGCTGCTCAGCAAAGCTCGGTACGGATTCCTGTGAGCTCAGCAGAGTTTGGCACACCTTTCTGTCTGCTCAGCAAAGCTCAGCACAGATTCCTGTTAGCTCAGCAGAGTTTGGCACAGCTTTCTGTCTGCTCAGCAAAGCTCAGCTTAGCTTTTTATCTGCTCAGCGGAGCTCGGCACAGCTTGATCTCAGCTCAGCAAAGCTAGGCACAGTTTCCTCTCAGCTCAGCAAAGCTCGTCACAGCTTTCTGTCTGCTCAGCAGAGCTCGGCACAGCTTCTTGTCAGCTCAGCAGAGCTCGGCACAGCTTTCTGTCAGCTCAGCAAAGCTCGGCACAGATTCCTGTAAGCTCAGCAGAGCTCGGCACAGCTTTCTGTCTAGTCAGCAGAGCTCGGCACAGCTTTCGTTCAGCTCAGCAAATCTCAGCACAGCTTCCCGTCAGCTCAGCACAGCTCGGCAAAGCTTCCTGTCAGCTCAGCACAGCTTGGCACAGCTTCCTTTAAGCTGAGCACAGCTCGGCACAGCTTCCTGTTAGCTCAGCACAGCTCGGCACAGCTTCCTGTCAGCTCAGCACAGCTCGGCACAGCTTCCTGTCAGCTCAGCAAAGCACAGCACAGCTGTTTGTCTGCTCAGCAGAGGTCGGCACAGCTTCTTGTTAGCTCAGCAGAGTTTGGCACACCTTTCTGTCTGCTCAGCAAAGCTCGGGACAGCTTTCTGACAGCTCACCAGAGCTTGGCACAGCTCTCTGTCAGCTCAGCACAGCTTCTTGGCAGCTCAGCAAAGCTCAGCACAGATTCCTGTTAGCTCAGCAGAGTTTGGCACAGCTTTCTGTCTGCTCAGCAGAGCTCAGCTTAGCTTTTTATCTGCTCAGCAAAGCTCGGCACAGATTCCTGTCAGCTCAGCAAAGCGCTGCACAGCTTCATGTCAGCTCAGCGGAGCTCGGCACAGCTTCCTGTCAGCTCAGCAAAGCTCGGCACAGTTTTCTGGCTGCTCAGCAGAGCTCGGCACATTTTCCTGTCAGCTCAGCAAAGCGCTGCACAGCTTCATGTCAGCTCAGCGGAGCTCGGCACAGCTTCCTGTCAGCTCAGCAAATCTCAGCACAGCTTCATCTCAGCTCAACAGAACTCGGCACAGCTTCCTGTCAGCTCAGCAAAGCACAGCACAGCTTTCTGTCTGCTCAGCAGAGCTCGGCACATTTTCCTGTCAGATCAGCAAAGCGCTGCACAGCTTCATGTCAGCTCAGCGGAGCTCGGCACAGCTTCCTGTCAGCTCAGCATAGCTCAGCACAGCTTCCTGTCAGCTCAGCATAGCTCAGCACAGCTTCCTGTCAGGTCAGCAGAGCTCGGCACAGATTCCTGTCAGCTCAGCAGAGCTCGGCGCAGCTTCCTGTAACCTCAGCAGAGCTCGGCGCAGCTTCCTGTCAGCTCAACAGAGCTCGGTGCAGCTTCCTGTCAGCTCAGCAGAGCTCGGCACAGCTTCCTGCCAGCTCAGCAGAGCTCAGCGCAGCTTCCTGTCAGCTCAGCAGAGCTCGGCGCAGCTTCCTGTCAGCTCAACAGAGCTCGGCGCAGCTTCCTGTCAGCTCAACAGAGCTCGGCGCAGCTTCCTGTCAGCTCAACAGAGCTCGGCACAGCTTCCTGGCAGCTCAGCAAAGCTCGGCACAGATTCCTGTCAGCTCAGCAGATAAATGAGGAATATTTTATGCATCAGTTTGTCCTAATATAATTCCTAAATTATTTATGAATCTCGATTATCTAGCTTATTGAGTGCAAGGACAAGAATGGTGTTGCTTAAAAGTTGATTGTCTCTTGTATCTTTTTTGGCTGGTAACTTATACTTTTGTTTCAAGAGGACAAGAAAAATGCAGACAGCGACAAGACGCGGCTGAATTATTTAGTATCAACTTTTAATTGGAAGCTTGATAAATATTGAGGTCAGCACAGCTGGCAGTACTTCGGTACTGTAAAATTCATTTCCGCGAACGATGCGCCTGTGTTTGAAGCAAAATAATTACAGTAGGTAAGGTAAATAATTTATAAATACATTTTACATTTGTTTTGAGCCTCAGTGCATGTTGTACACATGATAATAAATTACATAATATGCGCCTATTTTATACGCATTCTCGTATTATTTTTATATAAGCGACTAAATTCAACCTCCAAAAAAACAAAATCCTCGCTGACTGAATATGACTAAGCACCACTATACATATTAATATTGCCAACAATATTAAAACCGGTGTAATGTTTTTCTGAAATAATATATTTTTGGGAGTGTGACTATTTGTACGGGTACTGGATGAATAAATTATATTTATTCCTACATTTATTGTTTTTTTTTTTATGATTAGCTTGTCTTTTGTTTTTTTTTTGGATGATGATTAGCCTTTGGATATTTAGCTTGTCTTTTAAGTCTATGACTATTTGTACGGGTACTGGATTAATAAATTATATATTCGTCTATGACTATTTCTACGGGTACTGGATGAATAAATTATATTTATTCGTACATTTATTCATACATTATATAGAAAAAGAGGGAATAGCGGGGAGAGTAGAGGGAGAAAGTGAGAAGAGTGAGGTGAGGAAGAGGGGAGAGTGGGGTGAAAAAGAGGGGAGAGTGGGGTGAAAAAGAGGGGAGAGTGGGTTGATAAAGAGGGGAGAGTGGGGGGAGAAAGAGGGTAGAGTGGGGAGAAAGAGAGGGGAGAGCGGGGAGAAAGAGGTGAGAGTGGGGTGAGTAAGAGGGGAGAGTGGGAGGAGAAAGAGAGGGAAAGCGGGGAGAGTAGAGGGAGAAAGTGAGGAGAGTGGGGTGAGGAAAAGGGGAGAGTGGGGTGAAAAAGAGGGGAGAGTGGGGGAGAAAGAGGGTAGAGTGAGGAGAAAGAGAGGGGAGAGCGGGGAGAAAGAGGGGAGAGTGGGAGGAGAAAGAGGGGAGATTGGGGAGAAAGAGGGGAGAGTGGAACGCAATTTTTTTTTTTGTACTCTAATTGATAAAATAAAATTATTTGCCCGACTTATGTACGAATAATAATAAATTGTTTGTGCAGTACCCGTATTCATAATTATAAATTATTGTTACGGTAACCGTATTAATAATTATAAATTGTTCGTACAGTACCCGTATTAATAGACTCAGCCTATTTTTGGAAACAATCTGTTATTTATTTTATTAGTATGTCGCCACGAGGCGTTACTTTAAACTAAGTGATTTATATATTTTATACGACTATAAAATTATCTGTTTATAATTTAATCATTTTTTAATTAAATACAGTTATCATAGAAAGCTTACTCAAAAATTAAGGGTCCAAATGTAATAAGTAAGATTTATCCCAGAGACGTTTTCAACGGACATACATGCATCTTCATAAACCTGTCACCTACGAGTAGGTTATTTCTAAAGGTTATATTCTCTTAGTGGTGACATAATAGCTCTGAACTCACGGGCATCTCATACAGGTGATTACCTATTTAGTTTTGGCTTAGTACAATTTGGGTTAGGTTTGGGATTAAGTGTAAGTATTAAGTGTAAGTGTAAGATTAGTTTTGTATGTTGTTGCAAAAGTAATGGTTTCTGACAGTCAGAAACCATCACTTTGTGGATCACGATCCATCTTCAGTAATCACACCGCAAATTCCATTGGACTCAGAATCGAAGGATCTGAAATTACTAAGCACCCAACTCTTTAAAATATGTTTAATCGAGCACTTTCTTTTTTATGTCGGCTAAACCCCAATATCTAAATTATGAGCACAATGCAGCCGCAAGTTAATTAATTTTCAATTGATTTCGATCAAGACTTTTTAGTTTTCAGTTTTAATAAGACTGCAATTTGTATATGCAAATAAATAGTTAACAACCTTTACGCCACTATCCAATGAATAGGTACATAATATTTTAAATAGGTTTATAAAATTAAAATTTACAAAATATAAATGAAACACAATCATATTATGAATGACAATAAATTTGTAATCTTGGTCTGTTTCGATCCTAATTCTACTCGGTTAAGTCTCAAAGCGTTCGCAGGAGTCTTGGCTTAATTCAGTCTAGGGTTAGCCCAGATTATGCTGGCTTAGATGATATGTGTTATTAGTGTTTTAGATGTATGGTTCATTGAGTATTCATTATATTTAGTTAAGGTTTACCTTTGAATAATATAGAGCTTATTACTAAATATTCTGTCACATTTACCTTAATCTAAGAAGGGTATTACATCCAAATTTAAAGACAGTAAATATGCTTATAGCTAATCCTTATTTATGTTCATGAGTTATGCAGAGGTTACAAGTTCAGTTTAGAATTAGCACAGTCAATGTCAAAGCTTTTCATTTTATATTACAAAGTTGTTAAAAATGCTGTGACTATGATATGCTACAAAGCGCTACGATGTGCTACGAATAACGTCTACGACATATTAAGCTGCCGTTACGACAACGATTATGCTACGCTCCTGCCATCAAGGTGCTACGAATTTATACTGCTAATTTTCTGCGCTCTCATGCGTTGAGATAAAACATCGACGGATATAACAGACGCAATATCTATATCTATATAATATCAGACCTCTTCAGGTTATCCTAAAAATATACAATAATTTTTATTTTAAGTTAGGTTATAGTTTCAGTATATACGAGTAGTATACTAGTACCCAACTTATAAGGCGCGTCGTGAATCTTCGTTCGCGCAGAAAAGAAAGTATGGTTCGAAGATTAACGAAAGAATGCTTAAAACTTACAATCAACCCAAGATCACTATTATAAGGTTAATAATACACTGCAGCTGTTAGTTCCATCTCACTCTAAGCTCGCTAAGATGGCGGCGGCTGCCGACCAATAGCGGTCAATAGCATTTCCCGCGCTTTGAAAATTCATCTTCTGCGCAGGTACATCGGTAAGCCATATCAGTTGGGTACTACTATACCTGTGTGTTATATTATAGTACTAGCTGACCCAACAGACGTCTTCCTGTCATTGTATCATGGGAAAAAGCTTCCTCCTCTTTTATCTCTCTCCCTCTACCTGTCGCTCTCCCTCTCCATCTCTTTTCTTCTCACTCTTATATCTCTCCCTCTCCCTCGATCTAAGTTATCGTTTGGAACTAACAGATAATTGTGACTGTCACATATTAAATAAATAATTTGCAATAAAATAAAATTGCGACTATAAATTGAGATGTAAACTATCTGTCATGTTAGATCAAACTGCACGCGGTGTGCAATTTGGATTAAAATCGGACAAGTAGTTTAAGAGTCCATCGCGTACAAACAACGTGACGCGGAATTTATTTATATTAAGAGAAGATTATGCTGAAAACAATTGTCAAATTTTGACGTGAACCCTTGGAGTACCTACAGAATGGCAGAATAATTTACGGTATCCACGTTGAATATAATTATACGTCAGCTTCGCTGTAAATAACTACTGATATTTTAATGACTGTGGCTTTCCTTTTTTAACGTTTTCATGTTGTCAGGGTTGTCGCGAGAGCAAATGTATAATTATTTGGCCATGTAAAACAATAAACATCTTTTTGAACGAAATTAATGCTTCTTCTTTACTGCATTGGTATTTGAAATATTGTAACGGTTAATTCATTAGGTTACTTTTATGAAAAAAAAAATCGGTATAAAATAAAAAAAAAAAGTTCGGTATAAAATAAATTGCATGCATACATGAACACTGCAAATTTCAAGAAATATGTAGGTACCTTACTATGCAACCTGCATTCCACACTTGTTTTTGCGCATTAATTGAAACAAAAAAGTTTCATGTAATGTACCTACCTACATAACTTTAAATCTAAATGAAATTGAATTAATACTGGCAACCCTATCAGAGATGCAAATTAATGTGGCTGTTTACGTTCAACCGCGGCGGTGACCAATAACTTTCAGTCTTTCCACTTTCAGCTGAAAAACTCGAATTTAAACGAACTCCGTTAATGGCTACCCTTTTTTGTAAAATGTAAATGATTTTATATTAAAGTTTAAAAAAAATAGGAAGGATCATAGATATTTTTTTTTATATAAATATTATGGTCAAAAATTAGAAAACAACTTTGGCAACATACAATTTGTAAGAACAGGATACCAAAGCTACGAATAAAAGGAACTTTAGCCTAATTTTGCAACAGAGTTTGGGGTATTCAGATAAAGATTGATAAGCGATCGTGATTGTGGTAAAACTTAGGCCTGGTACACACACAACTGGTACGCCAGCACGCGCTTCTGATCAAGCTCGCGATCAGAAACGCGCGCTTACGTGTGTACTGTGTACACCTTCGAACAACCTCTTCTATACTAATATTATAAAGAGGAAAACTTTGTTTGTTTGGTTGTAATTAATAGGCTCCGAAACTACCGAACCGATTTGAAAAATTCTTTCACTGTGGGGAAGCTTTGCTATCCCCGGTACACATAGGCTACCTTTTATCCCGTAAAAATTAATGGTTCCCGCGGGATAGTAGTTAACGCGGGTGAAACCGCGAGGTGCTTCTAGTTATTTATAAAACGCGCGTTACTAAAGCGTGCGCTTCAAAACGCCTAATGTGTACCATTAATGGCCTTATGGTAAAACTGCAACACCGCGCTCTAAATAATTGACATTTTAATTCGAAACTAATACCTAATGCGACCTACAACTCAGCGTTTAATTAATATCAAACAAATATGAACTAATCGCAGGATAATTAGCGCAGCGTTGTCATTGATGATAATTGGACATGTGAAATTGTAATGATCTACGCATTACGTGACGTAGAACTAAACTGCAACTAGATAACCGGAAGCTTAGATAGGTAGAAGTTAATTATTATTATTATAATAGTTGCAAGTTAATAAAGATAGCATGCCTTGTTTGTTGATTCGATTATTACTTATTCTGAATCTACGAGTAAGCACGGGTAAATCGCGAAAGTACAACTTTTATAGTTAGATAGATAGACAGACAGATAGATAGATAGAAAGATAGATAGAGATAGTAAACAATTGAAGCACCACAGAACAAGGAATACTTTAAGCTAGAACGAAACAAATAACAATTATAATATTAGTGTCACAATGAGCAGTCTTATCGCTAAAGGCGATCTGTTCCAGACAACCACGCATGGAGAGGAATCAGAATCAGATGTTCATCTATACATCACTTTTTATCAACTTCAATAATCCCAATCTAGTCAAACTTCATTTTCGAAGTATAGTTCAATTGCAAAATAGGAGTTCCGCGTAAATACTGGACCGCAATATACGGAACTCATTGCAAATGACGCGGTTGCAGACCGTCGCCGCAAATTTGAAATCTGTTGCTCGTTTGCTCTCATTGTGGGTGTTTGCTGACGTTGGTTGCTGTTTTAATGTATATTTATTATTATTTTGAAATTTATGTTACTTGTCTTTGTTTGTTTTTAGGCAAAATAAATGATAAGATAATAGCTGTTAGGTACCTAAATTAAAAAGACACACGGTAAAAAAAATAACGGCGTATCAAGTATAGTATTAGGTTCCTAACTTAGAAAGACACGCGGCCTAGAAATATTTCAAGGCAAGGTACCTACTTTTAGATACGTAAAGGACATTATCGATTTTATTCGGGACTTGGCTAAACCTTTGTAGAAGCAACATAATTATGAAATGCTTCTTATATATAAGCCTAAAAATCGGAATCGCTATTCAACGTGCAAAGCTGCCAGCATTCTGAGCACATTCCAAAGGTACTTTTGGTTTTAGAGGGCTAATTATATAGGGTTTTTTTATATGTTTTAGATTTTTATTTACATAACAATGCAAAAAATATTTTCATCCAAATTTAAAACGAGTGCAGTTAAATATTTCGCCGGAACGCGCTAACCCCAATGTTATAAGGTAGCATTTCCACCATTTGTTTCCATACACTGTATTTCATTTTCATAGGTAATCTAATATAGCATTAACATGACACTGGGTAATGCGCTGTCGTTCCCGTTGTATCTCACTGTTAATGGTGTTCCGTGAGGTAAGGCGCTTCGAACATCTGCAACTAAACTGGATCGTTTTAGGTACTACTAAAAATTGTTCAGTTTGGTTTGGTAGAAACTAAATTCATATACTTACGTAGATTTGAGCCATTTGAACCATTATTGTAGATACAGTATGTGATGCTTTTTATTGTTATATTTGTATTTTGTAGGACTGTCAAATTGATATAATGCGATTATCATTTTGTATATTATCACGAGTAAAATTGTAGTTCAAATTAGTTTGAAAGGCATTTTTTTCAGACAAATTAGTAGGTACACCGTTTATCGTTTTATTTTGTTATATTATTATGTTTGTTTAAACTGTGCATCCGACACATAAGGAATTAAAAACAAGGTTTCATTATTTTAGGAATGAAATTTTGTAAAATAAGATTTTTTTAATACCTGTAATATAAATACTATACAATTATATTTATTTTCTGCAGATACTTTGAAGAAGAAATACTAAAAATGTATGAGAAAGAAAGAGAGACAACAGTTTTCATAATAATATGTAGATGTAGAGTGTGCGCCCACCATTAGGTATCTGATTTTTCTTTCTTTATAATATCTCAAGTTTGCCCGTAAGTGTGCGATGTGCCTTATACGCTATTTGCAAATGTCCCAGAGTCCCGAGGCTCTGTTTGACTGACAGATACATAATATCCAGATTATTAAATTATAAATCCATGTGGGACTGTTCTCTGGAAATATAATGTAACAATTGTTTATTGCATTTTTCGAACTGTATCAGGTTGCCGATTTAGCACTTTTCACTATGAATCGATTCGATTCGATATCATTCTCGTATCGAAGGTAACTAAAATGTAAGAACCTAATACGATTATGAATGTGTGTGTGTGTAAATTTTTGAGCTATTCGGTTACATCGATCTGAAGTTTCGGTTCAATTTCGATTACTGTCGATCACGGTTACCACTCGCTAAGTTACCGAAGAGAATAACGGACGATCGCAAACTCTGCTTTTATAACTGCGCTGGTGAATTACACCGTAAGTGCCTTTTCACATGTCCCGGTTGCCGGGTACCCGGCGCCGACTACCCGGCAACCGGGACATGTGAAAAGGCACTAATTGTGATCGAATTTTGATTCGAGAATTACTTTCACTTGTTTTTTAATGTCTCCGAGTAGCGGAGCTAGCAAGTCCATTGTCGATTCGCCTGTTGCGAATTAATGTCTAATTGATCCACAAACAGAGTCAATTGGCTATGACTCGACTACCAGCAGTTGCAGAGATTCGCTACGCATACAAACTACAAACTTTCATAGTTATGAAACTACAAACTTTACCTGCAATTATAGTGTAACTCTAACAAAATTATTAAGGTACATTAATTAACATAGTGTAGGCACCAAAGTTTTCTAATGAACTGCGGCCAAGACAATCTCTCGTGGCTAAGTGCGCCTCAGTCATTACTCTGGCATAGGCACTCATGTCTATCTAAATTCTAAGTAATAAGTAACAACTTTGCGCCGTCTCGTTATGGTGGCCAAGTTTGATACTGTTTTATATAATTTGAAATACCGTAAACATTTATAATAGACTCAGTATTCTCTTTCAAAAAGTCAAATAATATGTTAACCTTTGCCCCTAGGGTGGCCACTCGGTACACAATAGGTACTCAAAGCCACGGAAACCTGCACCACAATACGGTCAAATATCATACAAAGATCATACTATCTCGCTTTAATTGAGAGTGCCCTTTCTTCTAGGAAATTAATAATATAGGTGTTCTATGTTTTGGGGTAGACGATTATTATATTGATGTTGATTGACTGACCGCATAACATTAAGATTTCCCATTATATGAAAACCAGACCGAAAATGTACACAGAATGTGAAAAATTGTATCAAACGCACGGCCACTAACGTAAGTCCGCCATCTTGTTTAATGCACAAGCTTAGTGCGCGGCCGCACAATTTAACTTGTGCTTGTGCTGCGGCCGTGACGTCACGCCGCCCGCCCAAGCCGCCCTAGCCATCCGCCCTCGTTACAAATTGACCGTGAGGGTCTGTTTCTAGTTGTTCGCTCAAGCAAAGTTAGCGATTAAGTGGACAGTAATTGAGTGTAGCATGTAGTTTCAGACGTCGCCTTAAAATTGTCTATAAGGTATCATATCAACATTTTTAAATTAGATTTTTATTAGTATTTATTTTTTACCGTAGTAGTTCCATTGTCAGTTCTAAAGCCTTTTTTTCACGGATTATACTCGTAATAGCTTGAAAACATACTCTATGAGTATTAACCTCAATGCACAAACTTGCTTTTATTAAGCTCGATTGAGCGGATTTTGAGTTCGAAGAGAACATCGAAACGAATAGAGCTGCATTTTATAAATTCATACTATAAAATCTGTGTTGTATAACAAAACCCAGTGTTCCAGCTTCTAACTGCAGCGTGTCAGGTAAAAGAGGTGAGGACTCTAAAAATGTAGGCAAGTAGTGACGTGACAAGTTCTCTTGCCTCTCCCTGCCACTCGCGTTGGGAATTTTAGTTATGCTTCTACTCAGTTTTTATGAGTCGGCGCTATATTATGGTACGCTATAATATACTGATGGTATGAAAATATACTTTTAGCGTAACGTTTTTATGACGTCACGTTAATAGATCAAGCCGTGTTCACTTTAACAAGGTCTGAAAGAAAGTTTTAATTATTGTCCGACGAATTTAAAAAATAAGGATCAAATATTTTGTTAACCTTTTTTGGATACTTTGGTTACGCATAATATCTTTGTGATTACAAAAACTATTATGGTTGTATTGTCATTTGATATGCCTACTGGTTTTAGGGTTGTCATCAAATTGTATGGAAGTTGGTATAGTACTGTTTTTAGTAACTCTACTTGAGGTCTGTAGGTTATGTTGATTTGAAAAATTACTTTCTAAACCTAACTGAGACTCTTTATAACAAACCTTTTGGTTTCACAACGCACAGAATCGTGTATAGTAATTGAACTTTTTCACAGGCATTCATTTAACTGCTTTCTTTTTATATGGCATTTTTTTAATTGCTTATTTTAAAAGCAAAAATAACTGTTCAACCAATGCCAATGTAAATAAAAATACCCGCATGAACCCGCCAATGCCTATGCGGAGTGCAAAATAAAAAGACCGATACGTACCACGGATCTGGGATCGCCGACATGTTTTACATGAAAAAGGAACGGACCTATATGGGAAAAAGCAATATCGTGTTAGTGCTTGCGCTGTTGCGGTGGCGGAAGGCAAAGGATCTGAGGGTTTTACTTTCTTTAGTGATTATACCTCTGTGTGTATGTGTGTGTGTGCAAGCAGTGGTCAGAGTTTGAATAAGCAGTAAAAGGTATAAATAAAAAAATAAAATAAAAATTACAGAAACTTTTATTATTTTTGAATATTTTTTTTGCTATTTTATAATTTATGACTAGTTTTTAGTAATGCATTTATATGTACGCTTCAATGCACGAAAATATCACTGGCTATAAAACATTTTTTATGGACCCAAAGTACTTTTTACCAATCACTTTTGCAGCTAGAACTCATTTAATTCGCATAAAGTTGGTTTGCGGTAAACTCTTTTACGTCGTATCACAAATTGTGCAACTCATAATATCACCCTCACGTTAGCTTGCCCCACACCCCATCGTGCACTTCTGATAAAACGGCTCTGTATTCTGAAGGGCCATTGTGAAAATACACTAAGCACTAAGGCATCCTCTAACGTATGCGCTGTTTGCCATCCAAAGACGATAGAACGGATATTGGAGACAATATATAACCAATCTTTACTTATGCGATACACTTTCTACGGTGACGTAACTACGTAGGATAAACCCACGAATATTCCTAAATTAAAATAAAAGTAGTTATAATCATTACGAGCATTGCGTTTGATTACATTGAAGGTGTCGCACACTATACCGAATTTAGGTTGTTCGATTTGAAGTAATGAGGTAAAATGTGCTGTAAGTAACACTATAATTAAAGCTCAGATTTCCATGATTTACTTTGGGTCGAGTCGGAGTTAAGTTCTTATGTGCGGTGGCAACAGCCGAAAGTGACAAATCAAAGTGAGGTGACGTAAATGCGTAACCTACCGTATGCATAATTCAAACCGAGGGCCAAAACATAGACGTAGTATCAAGAAATAGACTTGACAACAGCGTATACCCGAAAGGGACACACCTTTGCTGTAATGTATAATAATAAGAATAATGTATAAATCGGATAAATTTAATACACAGTACTTTATTTAGGTGGTGCTCCAATCATTCGTGTGAAAAATGCCAAGATTGGTTTGCTTCTGCAGCACTGCAATAAATTAGTACATACGCTGACAAAAACAAAACATCATCGTACTATCCTACTTACTCCTTTGTCTATTTGTATACACTTGTCTCGTTTCTTCCTCGGATCTTGAGTTAAATGCCATATCTATTGGATGAATAATCTGAGGGCCGAAAGATGTGAACGGCAAGCCGCAATGTTTATAAAACATCGCCCTGAGTGAAACAACAAGTTCTACAATTGAATAAAACAATAATAAGTTAAATTGTCTTATTTTTAATAATTGACGCGTTTTATAAAAACTGAAATTTTGACTTTTGTGGTCACTTTTGGTAAATCATCAGTAATTTTTATTGTTACATTCATTCGAATGTTTACCAAACATTTAACTGATTTTAATCACGCGGAGTAACAAAATAATAATCACGAATAATACATTTTTAATTTCAATATCCGCAACGTATAGTCTGTACCTGTTATTATTAGGTTTCTTGAATAATCTCCTGTTAGCTACAAATAATAAAAAGGTTTTCATATAAACAGTGACATTTATACAGGCAACAACAGAAAGTGGCAACAGCCGAGAGTGATAAATCACAGCGAAGTGACGTAAGTGCGTAACCAAAGAGGCATAACTCATATGCGGGACGGAGGGACGCAATGCTCAATAAACATCATCCACGGTGGGCGTGGATTTATTGACGGACGAAAGTTTTGGCCCCAAGTGTGCCAGGTAAAATATCGACTAGAGATTTTGGATCGAGGTCGCTATTGTAGTTTTTTTGATTCTGAAAATTCTAAGTTACTTTCTAAGTAATATAACTTTGTTTAGCCAGCCTCAGCAGCCAAACGCTTTCTCATTTCAATTTAATTTAAAATTACGAGCAATATATTTTTAGTAGAGTAATAAATAAATTTTGTTCAGCCAAAAATAGGCATAATTTTATTGGGTTGATAAAAATCTACAGAAATCGTTTTTATGAGACCGCCCAGAAGAAACATTAAAATCATAGAAGTTAGTAATTCCGAAGATTATAAATAAGCAATAAATAAAATATGTTTTGTTACCATTTTTATTTGGACCTACTCCTTACTGGTTTCTAGTCAAATCAGTAAACCACTGAATACGAAAACGAATCATCCGTCATTTCACGAAAACCTTATTCCTTATGCTCGTGACTGAAACTGCAATTGTAGTGAACAAATACAGTAAGCATTTAAGCTTTCAATCATTACTAAAAATGATAATGTATCGCACGCCATCTTATCTTGCTTCTCACCATAACTCCAATATAACGCGAGGCATTTATGACTCTCATCAAGCACCTCAAGGGTCCTCCGAGATCCTCATACATTATAGTTTATAATAAACCTTCTTGGTTGTTGAAATGGAGAAAGTTAGGATGAGGCGACGGGGGCAATTGCCCCTCTCATAGAAGCTTGGCAGTAACTTCGAAGTAACTTTTGCAGCAACTTTTGTGGTTTTATGTGGCTACACTTTTTCAGTAAATAATAAAAAATGATAGTTATTGACTTAGTTAAAAAGACTATTGTGCAAACTATAGTCATTCTTGTAGTTATTATTAAATTAATGTAGATATTAGTTTGAGAACTAAGTATTACCACATTTTTTAAATTATATGCACACTTTTTAACCCTAGCACTTTTTAGGCACATTCTAACCCCCGTATCGTTAATCGTATATACCATACACACAATAACTTAACCCCCCCCCCCCCCCCCCCCAACACAATACTAGATACGTCCAGCGCTGAGATTTTAAGTGCCGTTCCGATGTAATGGGGATTTATAATTTAATTCGTCGTAATGACGATGCTCTTAATGAATACGTTAAGAGGCTGGGTTAGGAGGTATTCGGTTTGTAAATCATCGAGAAATATGTTGTACTCGTATATAGTCAGTTATGGCCTTGTTTATTTTGTTTAATTTAATCTGTTATAAACACAAAGCCATAGGACGTCTTATTATTCAGCGCAAGCAGAAAGCTCACGAGTTCAGACCGCGTGCAAGGTTATGCAACACATACGTTCGTTCGTTATCTATTGTAATCTGAATGCAGATCTATACAATGCAATAACTAGGTACGCGTTAATGTCAACCATCTATCATAACACATTAGCTTAACTATCCAAGCTAGTACGACTATAGTCGAAGAGATTACTGGCTGCTTATAGTAAGATGATTAGAACTTGATTGCTTTCAATCTTGCAGTTTTAGTATAATACTAGAAGACACGGCCACGCGTTGCTGTGGCTAAGGTTTTTGTTATTGCGACTATAAATTGAGATGTAAGCTATCCTATCTTTCAAGTCAGATCAAACTGCACACGGTGTGCAAATTTGATTAAAATCGGTCATGTAGTTTAGGAGTCCATCGCGGACAAACAACGTGACGCGGAACTTAAATATATTAGAAGAAGAAGATAATGCAGTTTCTTCACGGTACCCGTGGCGCAAGTTTCTGATAAGGTGACTATGAATGCACAGTCACACTTTTATTAGGGATGCTATTTAATTCATACAAATTGCAGTGTTAACTATACAATTCGTGCTTGCACTACAGTACGAATATTCTAACAGCAGCACGCCTCTGGAACAGCCAGCACACAACGTGACTAACAGCCGCGTCCCCGTCGCCGCTAACAATGCTCCGGAATGTTAATTGCTATCGTTTGTCGCGAGACACTGACTAATGTTGACGCTTGTCACTTGGAGATTTTGGATCACGCACTGCGTTAGTGGAAGCTGCGTTTTGTATGATGAAATCTAGCACTGTTTACAATTTATCTGCTTGTACGCTCTATATGAGTGTAATAGAATAATCAGGCGTTGTTGTTATTCGTGATACATTATCTATTACCTATATCGGTGTATACGGACAGATAATGTGAAAAATATAATGTATCAAGTACCTAATAGACAAAGAATGTTTAAGAATAAATATTTATCAAGCAATTTTCAAAATGTACAAAACTCTAAGCATAGTGAGCTTAATAATTATATATAACTTTACGTCATGGACCAGATACATTTTGATTCTTTTCATTTTACGTTGACAGTAAGTTTAATCCACTGGTATGATTTGCACGCGTAATGGTGTATTTTCGGTCCCTTGTTATACGATCATTCTATCATACGTTTAATAGATTAAACAAGATGCGTCCACGATTGCCAAAATCAGATATTAACCGCAGCAACTAAACGACCCTGTGCGTACAAATATTCTCACGATCTTGTCTCGAATTTAATCTCGAAGAGAGCAAGATTCACCGCAAACATCTCAGTAATTTGATCTCCGTCCGGTATTATTATAGAAAATATTTCATCGCCGCACAAAAAATATTGTGTTTTCATTGTGTCCATTTGTTTTAAAAGTCTTGAATGATTGAAACAGGATGAATTGTTAGTTCTTTTTGAGGCTCTTATCTACTTATAGGTTGCCGGTGAATACAGAAGCTCGCATTTAATCTGGCGAGTTGCGATTTACCAGAATTATATGAAATAATGAGTAGGTACAAAAGATATTATTATGTTTATGAAACTGCATAATTATCGTGCGTTTAATAATCCAAAGGCACTCAACTCAACATGCTGCCTTTTACTAGTGACGTATCTCTTAGTTAGGTATATATTATGCAAATTTCAAGGCTATATATCAAAAAAACATCGCGAGGAAACCAACCTGTACCTACTTCAAATTTGTACTTCAAAAATCTGTTTCAATCGAATAAATTTGATACTTTATCTTCAATAGTACTCTGGCTCACACATTCAGCCTATTTCACCAATATCTGGTTCCAAACTTTATAAAAAAGCCGCAAACTAGATCTATATCAAAACTTTCCTGCACAAAAACTATGAGAAGTGCAATCAAGTATCATGCCCGCTCAGTAGATAGCGCTATTTTCTTTGAGCCGGCACCGTCCCAGCCACATTTATTCAAGGCTTTGTCGCGCGAACTTATTTAAGTGCATTCTGTGGCTGTGTGGAGCTGAACCTGTGAGTATGAGCTTTGATGGCGGATGTGAGGTCGCCTCGGAGTAGTTTCAGATGTAGTTCCTGAAACTAGCGAGTTTGAAGAGTGTAGAACTGATTTAGAGCCGGTTTCTTATGCTTTCACAGCTGATTACGTAGTGCTGTAGTTCTCTGGCACGGAACATGCAACAAGGATAGCGTAATGAATCTATTCTCAAAGTTAACGAAAATACGGAGCGTAATACCTTTGCATAATTACTTACACTCTCTTTTACGTGCCCTAATTGCCTCACTCCCTTCAAGTCCACACACTACCGCTTTAAGTCAATCCCTTAAGGCAAGGTTTTACTCAATTTCGAAACTTTTTAAGCTTAGGAAGCCAATGAAAATATAAAATTATGAGTGAAATAAAATATTTTGTTAAACTTTATCATATAATAACGACGATTGGGAAGACAGTAACGCGATTCAGAACAATTGGCTTGATAAAAAAAAATCACAAAGATGACACTAAATTAGATCTTTACTTGTCACTTACTAAGAGATTCCATCATGAAACCACGTGAAAGTTGTACCAATAAATTGGTCTTTTTATATAGGAAGCGATTGGGAAAGTACATTTTACAACACCTTAGCACAACCACCTTAGTACAACCTGGCCTTAAAATATTTACTCTGAAAGTCGTAAAAATAATACTGCACGAACATTAATCTGCGTGGGGGAGTAAAAAGTCGCAGAGGTCGCTTGAGGTGTACGCGTAATGGAGTTCTACTGTAGCGGCGCCCTTAAGTGACGCGGGCCGGGCTCGGGCATACCCTGACAGGCCCTTAACAGGCCCTGCCCTTGGTGGACTATTCGTTATGACTTAGCGACAGGGGTAACGTGTGTCTTTGTAGTTTTATGACCGTTTCTTATGGTGTTTGTTGATGTTGAAATATTAAAAAAATATGTAAATAGTTCATGATTATCCACGGAAGCGGAAGCGGCAGCGGAAGATCATCTGACACATTTTTTTTGGTGGTTCAACCAAATTGTTTTACCCCTCTAGAAGGTCGGGCGGTTTATGTAGAAGACAGAAAACTAAGCACTAAATTCTCATAAGCTCTACCAATATCTTAACGATATCAAATGGAAGTCAAACACTTAAGTTTTAAGTTGAAAAGTGTACATTTTTCGTTTCTTCACTTATTTTTTCTATTGAGAACCATCGAGTAACCATTTACTTTGCTAATCAAGTTGTTTCAGTCACTTTTAATTAAGAAATTTAATTATAAACTCGCCTTGTGTTATTAGAAATGTAAAGGTTTTTTAATTAGGTTGTAGAAAAAAAGCAATGAAAGCTCCCGAAAGACGAAAATAGTATACTAGGTCTGCACCTACTGTTTTATTAGAAACGCAAAGTTTTTTAGTGTTCGTGCAAAGCACGTTTTAAAAAACAATACCTACCTACTTACTTATTAAACACCTTAACATAATAATGTAACATGGAGTTTTGGCGGGAATCCGATAGTGAGACGTTGTTGGTTTTGTATTATTTTCTCAAACTTGTGTTTCTTCGAGTGTTAATGTGTAATATTGGTGGAATATTAATCATTAGGTGTTCGTTAACGTGCACGAGTGTGGGCGAATGATATAAACTCAAAAAGCGGGTCATTTCGCATTTTTTCCAAAACTCCCAGGAAGATTCAGTAAAGCATCCACTACTTTACTGAATCGTGACTTTGACGATGTAAATAATTGACTTGACTACTTGACCACGATTGCTATACTATTGCTGTGACTTTCTTAATGTGAAATTATATTAAGAAATACTTAAAATAAAATACTTGACACTGGCTATATGCACAAACCGTGCGAAGCCATACCTAAAACAAAAACAATATGTAACATGAATAGTCTGTGGATGTCTATGATATCGAATGCTGTCAACTGTCAGTTCTGATGTAATGTCATAAAGTCACATCTTTGATCAAATGTCAGTGCTAGAGCGTTTGTCCAACGCCAATATTGCAGTAATTCTGTCATTCATCGACCTTTCAGATCCTCTATGGTAGAGCAGACTAGAGAACGACCGCCATTGATTGAGGTTTGTATAATACATTTTGTTTAAATATCATTGCGAAGTTGAGCAATATAACTGTGATAAGAGATATAAACGTTTCATTTATGATTCCTTTCTGTGGTAATCTTACACATAGAGACAACAATACCAGGTACCTATATTTCCAAGGCACCTATATTTGTCTTATACGCCACCGCCGCTTGTCGCCGCTTATTATATCCGCCGCGCACCTACCTATCTAAGTTTTTTAAAGTTATTCGGTACGTATAATATTATTATTGTTATCTCATCATTTATTTTATAATCTTAAATTTTATTTTTTTACAATATTTTTATAAAAACAAAATTATTGTTACTATTATTAGGTACGTACGATATTTCTATCACCCCTCTCTAATTACAAATTCTTAATTCCAATAAAATTGATATACGTAGCCCCACGATATTTCAAAGTATTTAAAATTTGAATTATCAAAACGAAAGAACGAGATAAGTGCAAAAAAAAATATCCTACACGTCTGACTAAGTTCCAAAAACAAGTTTGAAGTTGGCCGGTTCAGCATATTCGGCAGTTGAACTATACACAGTGGGCCAAGTTGGGCGTATCGAGCAGTTCACCGCCCACCTATGCAACTAAAGTGGGATCCATAAATTTCCACGTGTAAGTTTAAACGGGAGTCAAAGAGGTATAAAGCTGGAAGGAGCTGATGATTTATTGTGATGAGGCAAGGGGCATTTTCTTTCAGCTCAATAAAATCCAGCAAGTTTTGACAGTTTGACAAATGATTAAATGCCGGTTTCGATTTGCATTACGCTTAATGACAAATTTCTTTGACCTTTATACGATCTGGTAAATTAATTAGGTAATTATTAGGTATAAAATATAATAATTATAATTACCTGATAACATAAATAATGTATTCTGACCTCATTACAAATATTTTTGTTGATGATTAGGTTGGTATAAAAGTTACATCTGGCTGTTTTTCTCAGTAATAACCGTTAGCTCTTTAAAAAGAGTATTTTGTAGGGTTTTTAGATCTAAGTATGTGCAGATATAACAGACATAGGTATAGAGATACATTAAATTCACATAAATAGCTAAGACTATTCGATGACCGTACCACGCCGCCAACGCTCGACTTCAAAAGGTGTGCCTGCAGTGTTACCCGCTGTTTTCAGAATATAAAGAAGCTTATGTGCTAATCCAAGGTGCTAGCTACCTCCATACCAAATTTTACTAAAATTAGCCCAGCCGTTTGAGCGTGAAGAACTAACATACACACTCACAAATTTTCGCCTTTACACTATTGGTAGGATTTTCCACCAGTTGACAACTACCAAAATGACGTCGAAGCCACATCCAGCGCGCTACGGCGTCTCCACAGAAACTTTTCCCCGAAGACATATATTTCTCTATACAGTTGTCGGGGCATCTAATAAAGTGGTCGCAGTCGAAGCAAGATTAACAGTGGCTCTTTATTATTGTTAGTGTTAGGGTGCATGCATATTGGGTTTGTGCTTCTCTTGGGACTGCGCTGTGGTGTTTGAATATCTGCGAATGTATTTCAACGAAATTACTTATGTCGTTTGTTTATTAGCCAGCGGCGTTTAACGCTTTGGTTATCTTTGGTGGGTATGTGCTCAAGCATATCGCTTTTCTGTCTCGCTCTAGTTTAGGGTATGTTTCTAATGAAGTCTCTATTCCGCGTATCGTATGGAGTAGCTTTAATAATCTGTGGTTCGACTTCCACAGCCTATGCACCGAGAAACACTGCAGGTTACTGGTGCTACACAGACGCCGTAGTGTACTGCCCTGGATTAAATTTTACTTCTCTGAAAATATCTCGATTCACCGCGTCGATAGCATAAGGCAAATTAGACAGAATTTTTCGTAACGCAACTATAGCGTCATAGAATATATTTTTTTACGTAACGTGGTTCTGGAAGCGTCTAGTTGAATCAGTTATCTGATGACAATGCTTACCATTACTAGTTATATTTATGGCTCGAAAACGTGTTTCGAAATATCTGCTCTCCAGTTTAATACTACCTATTTAACATTAAACTTACAAAGCATGAAGTAAGTTATCATTTTTGTGTAAAACAATTATTGTGCCAATAAATATGAAAACATATACGGAACCCCATTTAAACACTCCATTCTCTCAAATAAGCGCGCATAAAGGCACCAAACAACATAAAACGCAATATTTGCATACGTCTTTGTCGTTCTCTCTCGTAATATTCGAGAATATTCGAGAATAACTCGAAAAGGCATTGAGTATAATAGGGCCCGATGGTTCTATAGACGATGGAAATGGAATTTTGTGTTCTCGGAATGAATTGACAATTTCGTTTGATCGTCTCACTGTCCCTTTGTGTTAATTCTATAGGATAGTTCAGATAAGACAATCATCTCGAAATGATGTGAGAGTTTTTTAGAATATATTTGACGGTCAAGTCCAGGGGTTTTATTTAACATTTTCAGTTTTGATCACAGAAACTTTAAAAAATATATGGGTACTAAAAATAGCTCAATAATACTAAAAAATAGTCCCATGAATGTAGACAGTTTTGAAGCTGGTACGATAGTATATCCACCACCATTTCAGTATGCTTGCTTCTATGTATCATATTTTATATTATTTTACTTATTTGATTTCATTCTACGTTCATTTTCTTTGTTACGGAATTAAATTTCGTCTCACTTCTCAGGGAAGGCATCAAAACTTCTTTATCCCACCCAGTTTTCTAGACTTTTTATCTGATTGAACAAAACAGTACAAAAAATCTTACAACAAACACAAGTGAAAGTATCCCAAATAATCCCAAGCCTAAAAGAAAAAATTAGGGCGCGCAAAACGTGTTACACTTTATAAAACAATTTTTGTCTTCTGTCTCGACGTTGCGTTTTATTTCTGCCGACAGTGCGCACCGGGCCTTGTGTGGGGCCACGTGGGACAACTTTGTTTAAATTAAATGAAAAGGGAGCAAATGAAAGAATTTATCATTTGGTACGTGCGAGCAATATTGTGCTGCGCGATAGAGATGAATGGGTATTTGGTGTGGCTAATTAATTTTGGCCGGATTTGCACAGTCCGACTATCTTTATTTGCTTTTAGTGACGGAGGCTCTATCAACAATTCTCCGAGAAACACTGACAAATTAAGTTGGTACCTATTAATTAAATTGTGATCCGAATAGATTGTCCTAAGTCATTAGGTCGTAGTAAACTTAAATGCCCTTTTTATGCCATGTTAATTTTTTTGCTAACCTTTGAAGTCACAAAAGAAAACTACTTGCTAGTAATTTTGAAGCATGATCCAGGTAGGTACATGAGACATTACACGGTACACATAAGTAGCCGGCAAAGCCTAGCTGATTAGTGGCCGGATAGCATATGTGATTAACCGCCGGACATCCCACACATCTCTACTTCTCACGTTTAATTTGTGCTTCGAACGTCTTTGTTCTCGGCGCTTCGTTTACACCTCAAATATTGGTATTTCTTGTTACGAGAGGATGAGGGAAGATTAAAAATGAGGAATGGAGGAAACGTTACACTAAATTAGCTGCGTAGATTTTTTGTTTGCTCCTTTTCGTAAATATTTATCGATTCAGTAAAATTTGCATGGTAGAAAAGACGGATTGTTTTCATTTCACAGTATTTGTATCACGAACGTAAGGCTGAGTCAAAGCTAGGTACATCTTTTTTAATTTATGGTTTTGAATAATGATATTCTGCAAAATAACGCCTGTCTCTACCAACTATTTATTTCATCTATATTTATCAAACATGAGATTTTAATTCATAGTAGTTACAATCATAGCAACACTTTCTAAGTGATTTGAATAATCTTCACATTTTATCCCCATTTCCGAGTCTCTTCTTACTATAAATCAACTCTCCATACACCTCCAACACAAACTTGCTCTAACAAGCACTACCAATTTATCAGACAATCGATAAACCACCAAATAAAAGAGCCGTATAGTGTTATTAATAGCCGCTCTTAAGGCAGACATTGACAAAATTGCAGCTCGGATTAGCGAGAGAGTTGGTAAGTCGCTCGAGCAATCCATCGAAAGTGCATTTCTTAAAGCTGTGGTCTCCTAGTTGATAGAATCAGGCGTTACTTTGCTGAAATCCATATTCAAAACAATGAGGTAGGAATATATGTAGTTTTAATCCCGCCGAAAATTCGTCTGATCAATGTTGGCTAGATGAATGATGACGTAATTCCCATCCAAAAACCTATCCAACATCGACTGACAGCAATACAGGAGATGTTGACTCGTCGAGCGCTAACAACAACTTGCTAGCGCTCGACGAGTCAACATCTCCTGAGGATGTCTCGTGTAGAGACGAAACACGTGTCGTATTGCTGTCAGTCGATGTTGGATAGGTTTTTGGATGGGAATTACATCATCATTCATCAGGATGAATTTTTGGCGGGATTAAAACTACATATTATATTCCTACTTCATTGTTTTTCTGTGATCTCCTATAAATGCCATCGAACGCTCACAGAGTCACGCCGTACGCCGCGTCACGATGCTTACTATACAAATATTCTGTTGTGATCTCTCACACGCTGATGTCGGCGTACATTTCTATAGTGCATCGTGACGCGGCGTACGACGTGACGTTGTAAGCAACCAATGGTGTTTATAGGAGAAGAGAGAGTTTGTAAAGAATGATCAAAATGTCTTCTTTGTTTTCATTATGGAAAAATGACCTTTCACATAAAGGTACACCTACTTTAATTGCAAATTTAGATTGTAGCTGACTTAACGGTATAATTCAATTCATGCAAAATTTAATAATTTCACAGTACTTAATGCTACATTTAGTATATAGACTTAAAGTTACATGTAGCTGGTATTTAAAATAACTGTTTATAACATACCTACTCCTATTTACCCACGATATATTCCAGCTGCAAACTGCAAAGTAACAGATGTTAAATTCTCAACGAGTCGTAATTAACTAAACTTGCGAGCAACGCTAATTTCATCAAAACTACGTAACGTTAGAGATACTTTTGTTGTGAATAACTTACCTCCTATTTAGGGTACCGTACGTTATCTAAATTATTTGTGAAAAGTATTGGTTATATATTCCAAAATCAAAATCGCAATGAATTCACCGGCATGAGTAGAGTCTAATCCAATAGCAAATTTCTACATTAAATTTTGTTTTGTTAAAAATAACAAAGCTAAAAGCATAATGGACAGCCTTTTTGCTAAATATTAACTTTCTCTAAGCATTCTTTGGGTAGAGGTAATCGAAAGAACATAATAATATGATTAAATGTTTAACATCGGTGGCGTAATTATAAGAAAAAACAATCTTAAAACTAAATAAACATAGATAGATGTACGTGATGCATAAAAATAAATATTACATAAAAATGTTTTACTTCAAAGATGTATTTTTTGATCTTCTTGGAAACTAATTCAATTTGTTTTTAACGAGACTTCAAATATTTGTGTGTACCTTCTATTCGTTTATTCTGCTTACCAGTAACAGTGGTTATCTTTAATATAGCTACGGAACCATCTGTAAACAGAACGTCTCAAAAGAATATTCATTGTGTTGTCACTGCTCAGAGTCAAAAACAAAACTTCAGAACTCCGGAAAAGTTCGCGCGCGCTTCACGGTGAAGTATTGCGTACCATATTTATTTACTAACTTCCCTCATTAGGACCAACATTTCGCTTATAATTTTTATTTATTTACTTCAACTGTAAGGTGCTAAAAAGTGTACGAATAAAATAGAGTCATGAACAATATTGAACAATGTGGTGCTTGAATAGACAGTTTAGGCATTAGATATGGCAATCTAAATTATTATTTTTGACATAAAAATGATGCCTCAAGGATGATGAACTGATACAAAAGACGAACGTCTTTAAATAATTATAATCCAAAACTAGGTAGTGGAGACAGGAAATAGGCGACTGTCTAACATAGGGTGAACTATAATCTACAACAATTAACACGACAAGCTCGCGAGAAAGAATACGCAAGGGCAAGTAGAAGTAGCTAATCCGGTGCTACACTCAAATTATAATACATGTACGATGCGGTAGAATGCGATGAATTAACGCCAGCTGCCGTGGCGTAGCGGTATCTAGTTGCCGTGACGTAGAGGCAGCTGCCGTAGCGTAGCGGGAGCTGCCGTAGCATAGCGGTAGTCGCCGTGGCGTAGAGGCAGCCACCGTAGCGTAGCGGGAGCTGCCGTAGCGTAGCGGTGGTGCGTGTAGATATGCGTCATCGTTGCATTTATAAAGTTTTCAGCAGTTTCACAGTAAGGTCACGTTTACGGATTCAATCATAGTGTATGTGGTCCGCAGGCGGACGGGACGAGAGTTTGAATTACCTCTTACCTGGCGACTCCAGGGATTACCGACTCACACCTTACCTAACATAGTGACCTCTACTACAAGTTTAAGAAGATAATCTTTTAGGCTAAGTTATTTGTGTTGTAGTAATCACTTTGATGAATAAGGCACATTTTTTGTCAACGTCATCATAATAGGTACTGTTCTTAAAATGCTGAGTAGTTTTAGAAAATGGTGAAGTTTTAGGTATCTGACGAGAGTTTGAATTAGCTGTTACTTCATGAACCCAGAGATTACTAATTCACATCGTGGTAGGCGTATATATAAATAGGTTCCTAGTACGTACCTGGATAATAATATGTCAACTATACTGGTATTTAGGAGTAAAGAAAAAGGAGTCCTAATTCGACGTGTATTTTCTGTATACCTGATAACTGTGAGATTATTTTACAAAATGAAAAAAAATAGTCAGAATTTTCCTGTTTACATTTTATCAAAGGGTATCGTAGCTTTACTGTTGTATCAGAAATTGATTTTTCAACTAAGGTAATATTTTCCTTCCTCATAGGTAGAAAAATATACTTTATATTCGACTATAGGGTACATGTAGACTACCAACTTTTCTACTATAGGAGTATAATGTAACATAATATCTATGATCGATATTCGATCCACCTAATAAAAATGTAAAGTTTATCGTAATAGGTACCCAACAGTTTAGTTGAATGGATTAAATTCTCATAATTATAACGACTAAAATAATCAAAGAGAAAAATTTACATCATCGACTTCCAGTGGTAGGTAGCACTACTGAGCTGAAATAACTCTAGAAAGCTGTGGGAATTTTAACTCGCAGCGTTGACTGGCTATGATCGTAAAGCATTTTCACGGTTCGCTCTCCGGTACAATCCGGATCTAACTGCCGGTAGCCTGTTAAAAGTGGCTTGGCTGCTCTCTGGCCACTTCTAGGTAAGATTTTAGTTTGTAAACGTTCAAGCGCTCTACGTACGGGTAAAATAACGACTTCCTGGTATTATAATTTGTGGTCTACGTACTATCCTATTCTATTTTCTACTAAATTTGCGAACATTATTATTTAGGGTGTGTGTTTAAATCTCAGCGCGGAAATAGCTGAACGGTATTTGATGATTAATAGGTGTTTGTTTTGCAATACTATCCACACTTCCACAGGTACATTTCGTCGTCATCATATATCATCACAAATTACGCGAGTCCAGTCATACTAACTAGAATAATAATAATTGTGAATAATAGTCCATGTCAGTTATAATAATTTATGTACCTATTTATATAAAGCTACACTAGCTAAGCTACTAGCTAGCTAGGCTAATTAGACTTGCATGCCTAATAATAGGTAACTACATAAACTAATTATAACGATAAGAAAATTTTATTGCTAAACAGATTACATTACATGGCAATGTGTTACAAATGATGGAGATTAATACTTAATAAACTAAAATTAAAATTAAACTAAAACTAATAAATATTAAATCTTATTCAAAATTTCCTATTGCAAGTTTCTTATTCCGTGCTATTTATGCAGATCTAGAGCATTTGGATGTTAAACTTGGAAGTCAGCTGCCTGGTCACTTCTATAGAAAACTAGCTTTTTGATTAAAAATTCCCTTCAAGTAAAGCAGCTATTTCAAAAAAGTTATATAATTATGTACCTACCTACCGTTACCTATAGATAGAGACTGGCTCCCAATTGGTCTTGCGATCGTAGTGAAAGATATGTCTGAACCTTTTTCAACATTGAAGTACCCAACTAATCTCGCCTTATAATCAAAACGTATGCAGGCTAAACGTATACAGATTACTTAATAGTTACTAAGGCATGAGTTTGTACGAACGGTACTAGGTCTATAGGTACTGTTTAATTAGCGGTTGAGGGGGCAAAGGAAAATAGGATTGACCCATACACTCTCCCAAAAGTGTAAATGCTTCGTAGTAGGCTGAAATTACGAGTAATCAATCACAAATTTTATTTTGAGTCACATGATAAACATTTTAAATTGCCAATCCTCACACTAAAATTCAGCTACGTGAGAATCTTTATCTTTATTTCATTGAATTCACAACGGCAAAAATTTGGTAGCTCGCTTTGTAGATCTGAAATTATAAATTTAATTACTTTAAACTACATCCAAAAATACTAATGGAATACTCTACAAATTTATTATTTAAACTGTAGCTAACAATATTTGAAATCAAGTGATGAACTTACAGAGCTCAAAGTCCATAGAGACAAGTCTAATCCAATGGCAGAACGAACGCAAAAATCTCGGTTCATGTAACACACAATAATCTTGTAACTCTTTTTTTCTTTAATCTTTAAGCTAGTCCAGTCAAAGTTGAGTGTTGCCATTTTCATACCGCTAGCCTGAAAGCATATAATTTATCTCCTTACAGGAAAGAAAAATCTGACTAGATCTCTAGGCTAGCTTAGGCTGTACCTATGGTCTCCTATAATCGCTATCAGCCGCGTCACGATGCTTCCATGCGAGTGACGATGCACCCATCTTTTGAAGAATCCTATCTGAGAATAGACCCGATAGTAGCTTAATATAGCTGATAGCAGCGTAACGAGGATTTGCGCGGATCCATTATTATGTGGATGAGCCTTGCGTGACCTTAAAAGGTATATGCTATTAAAATATAGATTTAAAGTGAATTTATTTTGAAACTTGACATACCTTGGCTTTGATTCTTTCACCCATTACGTTATAGGCAATGATCTCAGAGGTTATTGATACCATAACCGATACGAGCTGCCAGTTGATTTTCTGTAATAAACCATACAACCATAAAAATCACATAGGAACATTTTTTAAATATGCTGTGGTCGAATAGGCTCTGTTGCGTCGAGTCTCGGAACCTCGGAGTCTCGGTTCCGTGTGCTGCTGGCAGAGTTATATCTCTACGTCGAGTCTCCCATAGAACCACTCGTTACGTCGAAAGACTGAAGGTCGAGACACACCAATATGACGCGTACTCTCGGAAAGAGAAATCTCAGTGCGGTGGAGTATTAGATATTTTACCTCAGTTATCACCAGTAAAAATACGCATGTGATACCCAAACTACCACCCAATGTGACCAAAAGCTGCCATTTATACATCACGTTCAATTTGTTCAGATAACTGAAAATAAAAAATGCATCCATTTTTACCCAACCGCTAAAGAAAGATTATTTGTTTTATAAAACTGTTCATACTTCAAATTTCACCAGCAATTCATTCATATTTATTCGTGTACGAGGGAATACCGCCGCTTTTTCGCTAAATTATTAAATACTAGTCACCATTGCGTCGGTTTATTTCGGAGGTTTATACACAAAGCACGCTTGCAAAACTAAGGCAAATGGCTAGCTGTTGACAATAATAAGGCGAACTTACTCCATGAGCTTAACGTGAACACAGTAGAACTTCCCCAAGGCTTGATTCAAACGATTCGCGTATAAATCGTCTGTTTCTCCTGCTACCCTCTCCACTTGCAAAATCTCAACAGCACTGTCACAGGTTTCACAAAGAACACTCGAAAAGACAATGAACCAAAAATCCGCCGTCAACGTCGAAATCGCATTCATTATGAAGAAGTCGAGATGTAAGAACAATCCGATTTCTTGGTACGGTGAAGTGGATGGCATTAGAGTTGAAGTTGATCTCGATAGATTCACTTTTACACCTCTATACCAAGACCATGCGGTTTGTGCTATATAACTCAAAGTTGGCATTATCACCAATGTTAGTTGCACCTTCGTTATTTTCCTTAAGAAATCCTCCAAGTAGGTTGCTCTGTCCGGCGATATATCCCTAACTAAGTCGAATAATGTTGATTTAGCAGTGATGTAAATTTCACGAAAAATATGACGGTACATAATTAAACACACCAATTTGATTTGATACTCGCAGGTGACGATCAGAGTGAAGATGGCTTCGGAGAGGAACATGACATCGTCGGTGTTCTGGATGTAGGAGACGGTTCCTATAACAACGTAAGTTGTGAGAACTGTGTTACAGATATGGTTAAGAGCGTGCTTCTTATAAGACCAACTCGGGTCCAATATTTGTTGTCCGTAAATTCTTTGCCCCAATAAAACGGGGGCAAGAATTTCGTCTATTTCATTTCTCGCACCAGATGTTTGGGTGTACTTTTGAATTGTTTCCGTGGATATTAACTTCATTTTTGCTAACGTTTCAGCGTTGGAAAGAAGGATGGTTTTATGGCTGAAAATGTAGAAATGGAGTACACTCGTGGACAGAAGTTATAGAAATTATTACGGCTGGCTAGAGGCAAGTTGAAGTACAGACATTTGAAGATATACGTCCAAGAAGACAAACTATTTTCTTTCAACCACTATGCCCTAAGGTGGGCTTTGATTGAATTATCTTGACTGCAAAATGTTAGTCTAGAGACTAAAGTTGAACAGGATGCCCCGGTCAAGAAACATAACAAATATACATTAAACAAAAATAATCTTAGAATATAACTTGTAAACAGATTCATATAAATTACCTAAATGCTTGCTGAACAAAAACTTTAAAGAGACAACTCGTAAGTAGAATACATTTACTGTTTTTACAGATTTGGTAAGGTTCATAATATAAAGGAAAAATAAGATGATAAATAGATAGATAACTCTTTGACACCAAAATGTACAAAACACAGCAAGGACAAACTAAGTAACAAAATCTCATTTCATAAGTCACATTTTATCACTCTATATTGGGACACAGTTCTAAATATTATTATTATTTTTCTCTGTCGCGGTCCTTCGTCTCTTTCTATTTGTCTTTCCTCACGCTTAACTCACTCTCTGCTTAGAGAAAAGTCTTAGAAAAAGTGTAAACCTACAAATCTGGTATTTGAGGAAGCATCGCTTTTATCGCCTGTACAACTGACAATTAGCACGCCATTATCCAATCGCTCTAATTAATCTTCCGACGCCTTTATGTCGTAACGCATTGCAACCATGCAATTTTGAATAACTACCCATAGTTTTGAGCAATTATATTAAAGTCTTAGCAGTTAATAGCGTGCAGTTATGAATCCTACTGCGATCGCATTATGAACCGTTTTGGTGTAATTTTGACGTTCATTTTCTAGGTATTCTATAGTATGAACAGGGTTCCTCCTATCTTGTACGTTTGATAAAATCGTAATTACGATTTTTTGTGTTTGAGTTACCTTGTAGAGCACAGGTTACTAAATAGCTTAAGGGTTTTAAATTAGTTTAATAAACTAAATTATAGGCAACGTTTATGAAGTTAGGTACCATTAACTTTTTGTTTCTTTTTTTAATCGGATTTCTCCTGTGTCGTGGGTACCGTTTACAGACATATAGTGTTACAGACACATATCACCCAGATCAGAAACAAATATCTGTGGACCGCACAAATATTTGTTCCGGGCGGGAATCAAAACCGCGACACAAAGCGCAGCAGTCCGAGTGCTCAGCCACTACGCCAAACGTGTCGTCAACTATTAGAATTAAAGACTAAGAGGCTTCTTTTCAAAATATTTGTTCTCAGTGATGGGTTTTGGAACTTTAGCATTGCAGGACCTGTCTTAGTGACATGGAAAACAGAAAAACACGTACTCACTACACCACTCACGTGAATACAACACAAGGTGATAGCTAGTACCGTATTCTGTGAATCAAAAGCAATTTCAGTAATTATTCTTACTGTGAAAATGGTGCCATAATAATTTTCACTGTCAATAAAACGGCTATTAAATCTATAATTTACGGTTGAAAAGGCGCAGCTTTTACGCCTCTGTGAGATTAGTATAAACTGAAGCAAATAGCACAATCTAATAGTAAAATCATGGAACAAAGAGGAAGAAATTTAACCGACTCTACCACCGGATATAGAGTTAAATACCTGATTAGAATGATTTAAACCCAATCAATTATCTATTTAAAAGGTTTTCGGCAAAAGCTATCAAATAATTAATATAAATTATTCCAACACATAAATATCTAATGAACAGTTCCACTAAATAATAAACTGACTGAGCCATTAAATATTTTATATCCAAGTTCAGTAAACACAGGGTGGCCATTGGGTTTGCGTGTGGTTTTAATTCTGCGTTCACTTTATGGAGGCATTAAAGTATAAAAAAGCGTATTATTTATCAGTGCTGTTAAAAAGGAAAGTTTGTTGTGGTATATTATAGGTACTTATTTACATGTGTATAACGATACGGCGTTAGCTAGAACTTTCCTCTATTGATACCTATGGTCCTAACACTAAAACCAAAACGAAACGCATGTAGGTTAAAAAATAAAGAAAAAAATAATTTTACATAGGTACTAGTTGCGCCCCGCGGTTTCAAATCAAATCAAATCAAATCAAATCAATTATTTGCATAATATGGGTATCATAGTAGGTGTTAATTTGGTAATGCGTAATATCGCCACATTCTAACCGTTAGGTGTGCAAACTATTTACAATTATAATGATAAAAATACAATTAAATAATTATAATTTTATTTTAATTTTATTTTATTTTTTATTTTAATTTTCACCCGCGTTTTTATAATATACGATATATCTTTATGAATTATAGCCTATGTGTTATTCTGATGTATAAGCTATATTATTGTAAAGTTTCATTAAAATCCATTCAGTAGTTTTTACGTGAAAGAGTAACAAACATCCATATCCATACTTACAAACTTCGCGTTTATAATATTAGTAGGATATAAATATACGTAGCGTAGATAATGATTACTGTTATAAGCAGACGTATGTTGCTCGTACGATTAATTTGAAACAAAACATACACCAATATGACCTAATTTATGTCTAAAATTACCTCCTATAAACCAATTAACATCCCAAATCGCTAAAGCACCATTTACGCAAACATTTCATTACACAAATTCCATTATACCAAGACCGTTTAAGTCTAGTCCAGCCTTGTGGTCAGATCGCCTTTATGCTTTATAGCAGTTATAAAGGCCGTAATCTGGGTTTTATTCATTTAATCAGGGGATTCATTAAGTGTATAGGGCCTGTAAAATGGAGGTAAGTGATTGTCGTTACTCTTTACTGCGCATGAACATGAGGTTAAACTGTTTATTTTGATTGGAGAAAATTGCTACGGCAAATTGAGACTTTTGTTCGTATAATTCGATAGTTTTATTGAAAATATTACTTTGCAAGCGTGGACGCTGCCGTGGAGTATAGAAAGAAAGAAAGAAAGAAGAAAAAAAGAGTATGACGTTGGAATTCCTTAGAGTATGAACGCTGAACGTATAGCTGACTGTAAAGCGTGAAGGCGCAGGTTAAATTCCTGTGTAGGAATTTTGTAGTTGCATTGTCATATAATACGGCATCACGTATTTGAAAGCATAGGAAATGTAGGGCTGGCTTGGTGCTTCCGTCAGGTGAACTATAATGATCGTATCGCTGCTTAGTGATATAAGAAAACGTCACCACCATCATCATCATCAACCCCTATCCACCCGCCGCTTAACACGAGTCTCCCCTCACTTTCGTGAGGAGCATCACACCACCACGAGAGCCCAGTCCGGATTGGTGGATAGCAAGCATTTGAAATAATTCTCGGGCATGTGGGTTCCCTCACGACTTTGTCCTTCACCGAAAAACGAGTGATAATTGCGTATACCTACTAGTACCCAACTTATAAGGCGCGTCGTGAATCTTCGTTCGCGCAGAAAATAAAGTATGGTCCGAAGATTAACGAAAGAATGCTTAAAACTTACAATCAACTCACTATTATAAGGTTCATAATACACTGCAGCTGTTAGTTCCATCCCACTCTAAGCTCGCTAAGATGGCGGCGGCTGCCGACCAATAGCGGTCAATAGCATTTCCCGCGCTTTGAAAATTCATCTTCTGCGCAGGTACATCGGTAAGCCATATCAGTTGGGTAATACTGTACAAAGGTTTTAAAAAGAAACAATTGGTATGTGCTTGCACTGAGATTTCTACTCGCCCCCTCAAAACACCACAAAAAACGTATCAGCAGCGAACTTCACGGCCATTATCTCAGTTTACATAAATCTACAAAATATTTAAAACTACGTTTCGCGAATAGGGCGGTATATAATAATTAGTTGTGGTCCAACTTCTATCCCCGGTGCATCGTACAAACTTGCGCGCCCCGTTTGTTATCAACTCTTTAGTTTTACCTGGAGTAGGTAATTAATAAATTAATTAACAAACCGAAGGTAAACGCGAATGTTATGACTAAGTTTTGCAGTGAGAGTTTCGACTGTGATTGTTTGCAGCTATATCCTAATGGTCAGAATTTGTAATGGACAGAATCGGCAATAGCACATTCACGTTTCAGAAGATTTACCATGACACAGGCGGTAGGCGTATTAACAGGTTCGTTGGAAGTGCGATGGAACGGCCAGCTAAAGGTTGCAGGATCAAGCCCTTTTTGGTGTTATTTTTATATGGTTTTTACTTCAGAATCTGCAATAGATATACTTAATCGGATTTAGCGCGTTATCGTTTCAAAGACCAAGATACACTTTGTGAGATAAAATAGCCAAGACGAAGCACCTAAGAAAGACATTTTAGAAAAGTTGGACATTTACGATGATAGATAGATTAACTTTATAATATTGAAACAACACAGTACAAAGTAAACTAAACTACTATCATGACAGTGTTTTAGTTGAGAATGTTTAGATACTAATATCTACATCTTTTTAGATTTCACTAGCTGACCCGACAGACGTTGTCCTGTCATTGTCTCTATGAGTAAAAATGAGTGACAGTAGTCAACTGTACAACCCGAATTTATCAGACATATCATTACCAGTTTCAAAACTTTTTCCCGTGATAACGGAATAAATAGTATCTTACATCCTTCTCCTGTTTCTCAGCTACCTTCCTACCAATTTTCACCCAAATCTGTTCAGCCGTTCTTGAGTTATAAAAAGTGTAACTAACACGACTTTCTTTTGTTAATATAGATTATAATACGATTTTTCAGAGCCATTCTTTAGCAGATCTAAGTTCCACTATATAAAATTAAACCTGAAGAAGTTACAGTAAAATTGCGATTTGCAAACTTCCGTTATTGGAATTGGATATCTGACACCGCATGAACGAATGTATAAGTCAAAATTATGAGTGAAACACCATTTGGGGACATTTAATAGTCACCAATGTCCCAGCCCGCATTATATGGTCGTATTTCTACGCCATCAACGTTATTCGTGTTCCCGATGCGATGGTAAAGTAGCAATAGTGTAAATAACCTCTATATTTTCAAATTGAAGAAAACTGTATTCCTCATAATCGTATATTACACGCATGATAATATAATTATGTTAAAATCTTGAATTGGCAACAGACGCGCTTCTAGACCATTGGTTGTTTTATTTTGTATTTTGTTAGGTCGTTTTTAGGGTTCCGTACCCAAAGTGTAAAACGGGAACCCTATTACTAAAGCTCCGCTATCCGTCCGTCTGTCCGTCTAAGGCTGTCTCTCATGAACCGTGATGGTAAGACAGTTGAAATGTTCACAGATGATAGTATTTCTGTTGCCGCTATAACAACAAATACTAAAAAACAGAACAAATTAAACAACAAACGTGATTTATTTGCCACTTTTATAGATAATGTTACGGAACCCTTTGTACGCGAGTCCGACTCGCACTTGGCGAGTTTTCTTATTATTTTGTTATACATAAGCGGCGGCTGGGTGCCTATTGTTGCTAATGAATGTTTTTCATTCCATTATCCCTTTGACTCCTTCCCACAACTTTTGCACAATATCCCTTATTCCGTGAAAATTCCAAAGTTACATTTATTTGGTTTCAGTTAAATTGAAATTAAAGACAATGGTGCAATTCATTAGCAAAGCGTTTTTTTGTCGTTAATTGTTCCTTAAGAATCTTATGACTGTTGTTTTCCAAGTACTTTCACTGTCCGTGTTCCATGAAGAGTGGTAGGTATATGAGTAATGGTACGGTTAACGAAAAACCTTGCCTCAAATACCTATATACCTATACCTACCTGTTCACTATACACTTGGGTATACCCAGATAAGATTTATCTGCACTCAAGAAAAGTCCAAGTCAAGTTAACCGAAGAGCATGTATGAAGCAAATCATGAAAGTGGAAGAAACGAAAGAGGTGTGTCAGGATCGTAGCATGTGGAAAGATGTAGCTCTGCCTACCACAACGGGAAAAAGGCGTGACTGTATGTATGTTCACTTAAAGTGGTTTCCAGCTGAGCACCTGAAGGTGTTCCTCACCCAGGAGTCCTGGCCTACAGGGGTGGTCTATCGCCGATACAGGGAGTGTAGGCGAAAATAGTTTCCCTGATAGTACCTATGATATGGGTCTTAGGAAAATTTTTAGTACACACTAATGTTATTCTTAAGTTACCTGAAATAAAAATTAATTATTAATATTATTATTATTAAAATATTTCTTCTTCTTAAGCGGCCATTCTTGGCAGATTGGTCGTGATTGGTAAGAAGGTCATACCTAACCGACGGGATTTCAACATCGTCAATCTCGATTATCTTGCAACGTTTCTCCATTGACTTATCCATTATGAGAACAGCTTGTATAGAATGTAGTTGCAGTTTGATAAGATCCGTCCAGCGTGTGGGTGTTTGCCTCTACCTCTCATCCTGCTAAAGCCAAGGCCAGGAATAGAGCGGAATGGAAATAGAAAAACTGGTAGTCCAAGGACTACCACTCATTCAATTGAGTCTTCTTTCCTGGAAAATATTTATAAGGTAAATTTTATGTGAAGTGCTGGAAGTAATTTCCAGAATTTCTGATCCAGTTCTGAGAATCCTTCCAAGCTACAATTATCTCCAAAATATTAATGTATGTTATTATACACGACATAATTTTTATATCTAGAATTTTTATAGCGCTCTTAAAATTGAATATAATTTTGTTAAATATGTCTTTTTCCGATGAATGTATTATCCAGTTCCATTTTAATTAGCACAGGCAGACTCCAAGCCCTCTCCCAAAATCTCTGCCAAAGAATCTTCTTTATTACTTATAAGGGTGTTAAAGTAAGCGAAAAGGTAAAAAATGGACTTACAGACTACGCCGTCGTAAATTAACTTCTCTTTTATGCGGAAATACATGGGTAGTCTTTGGGAATTTGTTGGGCAAACCGTGATACCGTAAATGAGAAACCTGGGATGAATAAAAATTTTAATAAATGTATTTTTCGTAAATGTTTTGATTTCACTTAAAATTTGTCTAAATACCGGGAAACATCACTACCTATATAATTTAGCGCCAGTGATGTTTCTAATCAAATTAATCAAGTTTATTCAGGTGGGCCCTAAGAGGGCACTCGTAACTATATATATAGTGTTGTGTCGTAAATAGATTATTTTTTGTTTAAATTTTAGTCTAGCATATGACAACTTTGATAAGTGAGTGAAGTGAAGTTGGCAAACAAATACTCACTCTAAAATATGGGAAGAACGCAGATTTTCTCATGTGGTATAAACTTCCATGGAACGAATACGTTGTAAGGACGGTGGATGGTATGGACCATTGCTGGAACATTCCGTAATGGGCTTGGCGACATAATTTTTTCTTGGCAGCACTAACCATATAATTGGCCTACCACTAAGTTTACTAACGATGCTTTCCTTCTTCAAACGCTTACATTACTTTGATCCCTTGTAGTATAACCCAGGGTATAAAACAGTAACATCCCTGTGATAAAAAAAAACTTCCAGCGCGCCCTGGGCACCATAGAGGAGATAAATACTACGTAACTGGGCACTTACATGCGTCAATGTAGTCTGTCTGTCAACAGATTGTTTCAATCAAAACAGTTTCAGGGTATGGTTGAAACCGTTGAAACGTAGACACAAAAGAACAATGCTTGAGAAATGTCAGCTGCAAAATAGTTCGTAACAAGATAAAAGCTTCACCCTTTGAGTACCTAAGTAATGTCAAACACAATAGATGTTTTGTTATATGGTCCGTACGGACCAGTCCAGGCGCAGTGTTATGAAAAGAAAAACAAATGAGTGCGTGTGTAAGATATTTTGTCTATTTTTACCGCATCCTGCCAGGCTACCACGTTCGCGGCTCTCAGGTAAATACGGCTCATATCTAAGGCAGCGACGATGCTGGAAATTCATTACTTTCTCATTAAAGAGTAACGCTGCACCTCCGTTGTGGATTTTGCGAAATCTCTTTCCATGGAAAGGTGTTTAACGTAAATTATGGTGAACTTTAATGAAGATAAGTGCGCCCTGGTTGCTGTGGTTTGGGAACTTTGTTAACTTCATAGTTATATTATAATAACACGTTTGGTTGATATTTTTTTGGTTGATATAATTTATATTCAACCGAATATAAATTACAACGTTTTAGACGCATGTTTTTGGACAATGTTCGGTATTGCAAAATTGAATACTGTCTAGTAATTATTGTGAAGCCCCAAATCATAGGCACAAAAGTATGACGTAGTATGTTAAAGTGATTAAATCTTGCCAATACAGTTTCGTCATGTTACTCATAGAATAGCACTTTACGAATCACCTTTGTCCATGGGTAAAAGACGTGAACCGTATGTACTCGTATGTATTACTAGATACTAGATAGAGTTGAAAGCTCAGATTATTCACCCAATAGAAATGTCATTTAGTTCAAGATCCGAGGAAGAAAAGAGACAAGTGCATATAAATAGACAAAGGATTAAGTAGGATAGTACGATGATGTTTTGTCTTTGTCGGCGTATGCACTAATTTATTACTGTACTGCAGAAGCAAACCAACCTTGACATTTTAGAATGTCGCACGAATGATTGGTGCTACACCTTAATAACGTGTATTGGATTTATCCGATTTATCAATTGCAGCAAGGTAAGTACGTCCCTTTCGGGTGTACGCTTATGTCAAGTCCATTGATACTACGTCTATGGCTAAAAGCCAATTGACACAACCTTTGCTTCCCCTGTAATGCACCTACCATGTCCACAGGTAATGCATCGACTGCCGGCGATCCATCATTTATTTCAACGTCAGAAATCCATTACCCGCCGCCGTCCGCCGACTCGGTGCCACTATCTAAGCAAATACAGTAATAGATTGACGCCAAGCGATACTGTCACGCGATGTAATAAATTTCACAGCGAAAGAGCGAAACCTTTTTCGCGACTCTGGAGTGTTGAAGTCGGAGTTAAAGTGAAGAAATACATTATTCTTACCCGCATTAGTTTGGTGCGAGATTTTTAACAACTTCCTTTCGGGGTCATACTAAGTACATTATGCGCTCACAAGAGTACCTAACTACCTAATCGGAGACACTAAGATTCCAATCCTGGTGTACTAGAGTTATCCAGTATGTGGTATCTAGTCGATTAAACTAGTTGGAAACGACATCTACGTCATCATCAATCCCAATCTGTTATCAAGAATTAGCTGTTTGACTTGTAAAAGTGCGAATCTATTGCCTATTGACTTGGAATCCTAGTAATCCGAGGGATGACCTGACTATTATGCCTAAGTAGTTAGATATCAATTCTCGAATACCAGAGTAACCCAAGTGGCCAGTAAGGTAGTGTAGATTAATTTAGCCACAATATCGTGCCAGGCCACTGGTTGATATTAATATCAAATAACTTGTTCCGTTCATCCAATTTATCTCACCTCTCTGTTTACCCCAGATACTCGAATCTACAGCCATTTGATTATTGAATAAACATCTCGCTACCAAAGTTGGGAGCCAAATTGAACGTTTGACGACTCTAATTGAGCAATTATCAAGTAATCGCAGATTAACCCACATCTAAACGCAAACTCAACCACAAACAATTAACAGTAGCTTAACTTGCTCGTTTTCATCGAACTGTAAATGGCAGTTAATAGCAAGCACCTCGTATTACAGTATAAATAGTAATTTATTCAAAGTCAAAGTCATTTATTGTAAATAGGCAATAAAATCGCACTTTTACAAGTCAAACACTTCAATCTTATTAAACAAATTAATAAAACCATAAAAGCCATAAAAGAAAACAAACTATAATTAATTGATTATGGTTTGAGTTTGAAAAAGGATGTTTCCCTGATTGTTTTAATATCCTGATTGCTGGTTTTGCGAAAAGGGTGAATAAACCACATAAACTATGGCGTCCCGCGTAAGACCAGACTTTATAATGAAGATTGCACCAGATGATGTTCAAAAATAACTAGGCCTGACCACACCAAAGCGTAATAGGTATAAGTACTTACGCACAATCACATGGAACAATAGATTACAACAATAGATTATTCGGTGGCCCACACAAGGCTCGTGCCGCTTGTCGTCAATGGAAGACGTGCTGTGATATAAAATAAATAAAAGGTGAAAAGGTCAAAAGACCCTTACTGTATACACTGCGTCTTAAATTCTACTATTAGTTACACTGTACCTTACCAAACTCGGGTTCGATAAATTCACGGTAACCCTTTAAATCTGAAACTTGTTGACGTAATTGTTTTAGTAAAACTTTTGTTTCGATCCGAAGAAACCCCGTCTTAAGTTTTTATTTACAGTTGTACTTTTTACGCTTCGAACAGAGATATTATAGCGGGGATAGATGCGGCAATTGAGAATTAGCATTTTTGTGCCCATTCTTGTTAGGTTGCAGTTAAGTACCTATGTATATTTTAATAAAATTAATAAATATCCTAAGAATATTCTATGTACGTATTTATATATTAATTCTATCTGCCTAAACATTTTTTTTGCAACAAATAAAATATGTTACTGATTGATTTTCTTGAATCGACTTTATGGATCCAGTAGGGGGAAAAATTAAATCTTGTACCTGATAGGCGCATCATGCCTTTCTAGTATTACTTTATAATTTTCTTTTACATCTGCGAGCACCCTATTTATGTTTCTGACTTTTTTTAGTGCGTCGTGTACATTGTACATAGTTTGTAGATAAAACTGTCAATAGATACGAAGTTCTGTGATAAATGTTGCCGAATGGTATTTGCGATGCCAATGATGTGGAGTTAGGTAATGTGATGTATTATTCTTAGTCGGGCAATCTTGGCAGAGTGGTCGTGGTTGTGAGTGAGTCCTGATGAATTACGTCTCTTGCTACGCGTTGCCATTCGGTTTTATTGGAGGTATTGTGTGAGCAGTCGATCATGGTGGTGATGTATTAAGAAGACCTTATTTGGTACTAGCCAGGAGACGCTTGTATCATTAGTTCAGCTGTGTCACCATAATTTTGTGCTATTTTTCGTACTTTGACAGACATGGCAAATTCAATTCAATTGAACAAGGGAAACTAGGTCGAATTTAATTTGACAAGATATTCCCTGTCCTAAACAAACATTCAGACTAATGGAATACAGATTCTATATAGGTACCATACCATATTTCTTGGTGTGATACTAAAAGTTTGGAACCAAAATGTTCATTTTAATAAAGTTTATTTCAACCAATTCATATTGGCGAGGGTCTAAATTAGGACCCACTTTTTATTGCTTTACTCTCGTTTACGACTTTTTTTGAACAATTATATCAAGAGTATTTTTAGTTAATCCAATTAAAATTAATTTAGTGACGGAAACATGTGCCTCAAACAAATTAAATTCTCGATTAATTTCCAAAAACAGTTTCATCATAAAACATCCGTAATGTTCGTTAAAACACATCAAAAATAGGCTTGAAAAGAGGCAACGACGTTTCAAAAGAATTCTAAATCTAGAGTTGAAACCTTCGAAACCTTCGAAAAGCCGGCTACAAACGGCACAGCCACCAGGTGCTGATTAAAGCTGCCTGTGACGAGTCCGTCATTATTTTTCTCATTAGCGCTGAGCTGTCGGCGTCGATTAAAGATGAGACCTCTTAGGGCAGTGGTAGACTGGCTTTAGAATATCAGGGACTATCAGGGACATTCGATATATATCGCAACAACTGTCAACAACCTGTCAAAAACCATAGGTTTTCAACATTACAGTTGTTGCGATATATATCGAATGGTGATAATATATCACGTCGCGAGAATTAGGCCCCAGGAGTAATGTGGTTATAGCCCAATCGTGTAATACAAGGTGATTGTATCTTATATAGTCGCAATATGTTTAATAATAGGTGGCACGAATAATTTTTAGACAATAATATACAAATAGCGGTGGAGTATGGAATTTCATCATTTTAAAAAGTCAACCGCATCATAGGCTGTAGCTGCAGCATGCCCAAATGCTTCACTTATATCACGAAAAAAAAAAAAAACGTTTAACCGCAAAGTTTCATACCAAAAGTCCATCTCGATGTAATATTCCAAAGGTTCAAAATTGTGTATGTTTAGATAAAGTGGTGCAACATAATATATTATATAGCTCCTGCGGTGTATACACCCCTTAACTGCCCTCGTTAAAAACTAGCTAGATTCCGGGTAAAGCTTTATATTTGCGAACTAATCAGGGGCTCTGCTTAATAATGAAAAATGAGAGCGACACTTTAGAAAACTACTTTGTGGAGAGTAGTAAAGAGGAAACTTTAAATAAGTTTTGACAAGCCAAAGTAAAGTTCTGCAGTGTGTCCGATAAAATCGTTCAACTTTCAATTAAGTCATGATTTCTTATTAACGGCATAGTGCAACTATGATGCTTATAACTGTAAAAATATGGTTGTATATTGTATTACCACTGTAACACATAACATGTCCGCTTTGTAAAATGGCTAGCTGTTTTTTGGTAACGCTTTGATCGACATTGCGAATTGTGATACAAATTTTTATAGAGTTTATCTATCTATGAATCAAACTACGCGATACTTTTAGATTCAGAATGATACAATAAAATTATAAAGCGATGGAAACGCGCCATCAAACCAAAATCTGCAACGAAATACATTGCCGACTGAACACGCGCCGAGAGCACTTCCTAAGAGCTCGTCTCCCTTTCACTATTTGTTCGATACCTATATAAACAGTTTTATGTTTGTTTCGAATATCTTTATCGGTGGCTAGATAATCCCTATAATAGTATTACCTATCGAAACTCCCAATTTACCACCAGGCAAAAGACTGAGGACATTATTAGACCGCGTTCAAATATTTCCGAGACGAGATATTATTATGTACCTTTGTGCCTTGCGAGGTCGCCTTTGGACTTTGAGACCTTAGGTTTCGCCGTAGCGTAAGTTATAAGAAATCGCGGATATAGTTAGTTACTCTTCCGTTTTCATTTTATCAGTCATTTTTGCATCGTTTATAACGTTTGTGTGTATGTGTGTGAGAGAGAGAGGGTGTGTGTGTCTCATGTTTAGTAGCTGCAAATCATTTGTTTATCTGACTCTAAAGTTGAGGAGGTTGTCATTTCATCTGCTTGTTTTGGTATTATGTTGTCAGGATTACTAAACCAATTTGGACAATACTTAACTTGTAACATTTTCTTTAGAATACTTTGCCAAGCTAAATTTCAATATTGAAGATGATGCTTTGTTTCCATCAAACTTGGCTTACGTCCAAATTGTACTCCATGTATGAATCTGAAAATGTGTGTCCAAACTACACTGTGACCAAATGCCATGTTATTATGCAGTCCAGTCGTACCTAGCTCTAATTAAATTTCTTCTTCTGTTACTGGTCTCGTATTTCCTATGACTTTATCTAGTCTTAAATCCAAGCAGGCGTAGCAACGGCCCGACCCCGCCGAATCCCGACGGTAAATCTCGTAAAAAGGATTCGCTCCTTGTATCCGCCTCGATTTACAGCCGCAACATTGCGTCTTGTGTGTTTTACACTGTGATTTTATCAAAGACTATCACCGTCTTACCACAAAAGTTTAGAACAGAGTTTAACAGATGTTTCTAATATATCGTTCCACAAAATCGACGTCTATCACTCGCGTTTTCTTACTCAATCCTGGCATTTCTTATTATTTTACTTGTGAATTTGTTATCGAGTTGGAAAAAGCGAGAGTTAGACGTCGATTTGTGGAGAAAATATTTATATTCCTCTGTTAAACTCTAGTTTAAATCTTTTATGGTAAGACGTACTTAATTCTACGGATGAGGAATATACAAGCAACAACTGCACAGGGCGATTAGTGCAACGACGGTCTTAGTATAGTTTCTTTATATAGTTTTATATAGTTATATAGTTTCTGGATGGGTAGTTGATAGAGTCAAATTAACCCTGTTTTGATGTAAGCTCATCGCTTCATTTACTGATACACTTTTTGATGGGATTTAACCTGTACAGTAGCATCGTTTCAATTTTGAATGTTTATTTTGGATAGTTCATAGAATATTGGTGTTACTTTGCTTAAATTTTGTTCCTGACTTTCGTACGTCTCACTCACTTATTCGCGAAATGGAACTACACCATTACTATCTTAATGTTGAATATTGCTTTTAGCATTATAATTTGTCATGCCAACCATGATACCTACGTAAATTTGTTTATCGTATGGTAGACATAAAGTACTTAATGTATTGTTCTGTGGTGCTTCATGAGTTTATCTATTATTTGTATCAAAAGTGCGTCATCATTGCTTCCGAAACCGAACACTATTTCCTCTCACGTGTAACGTACATAGGTGTCAGTCATAAATGAAGTTTTATTGGTCTCCGTGAGGAATATGTAATGCTCAGTTACGGCGTTATAGGGCACGGAGATGGAATAATAACACTAATGGAGTGTGTTTAGAAAATAATCCTAACATATAACTGGCAATGTTTTCTGTATGGCAACACTAAATGTCGGTTGTCAAAATTTACTTCCGTTCAAATGTACCTTTGAGCAACGACGTGTAAATTACTAAAATTATTAAAATACAGTCCGCTTTATATAATTTCCACGCCTTTTATTATACATAGGCGTTCGTGGTCCTCCGATCTTACTCTGTGTGTGTTGTGCGGGACGAGTTCGTTGTTTTTGAGCAAAATTCGTGTGCTCGGAGCCATCTTTCAGCAACGGCCGGGGAAGTTTGTGCAAGAACCTCGCTACAAAATCGACACAAGAAGACGCAAAAACCCTGCTTACGCACGGAGAACCCTTATATTACGAAGAAAATTGCTGGAAAAAGTGCAATTTGCAAGCAATGATTGCATCATATTTTTTTGCAGATACCGGCATTTTTTAATCTCATAGAAAAGAGAATCCATTTTTGTAGTTTGCCTTGCAAAATGAAAAGTTGGTGAGATTGTGTTGGCACCATTGACCAATCAGCAATAGCTTCACTCTGGTTTCACTCTTCAAATTTTGACATCAACAATCAGCTGTCAACTGTCAGCTGTCACTACACAACTTCAACTTGTCCAGTCCATCAAACAAACGCCGGTTTTGTTTGTTTACATTACGTTTGTCGGCGGCGTCGGCGCAGTTATTTCAACTTCAACGTGTATCTTTAACGTGTGTAAAATTATTCAAATACGTCCGCTTTATATAAAAAAAAAAAAAAAAAAAAAAAAAAAAAAAAAAAAAAAAAAAAAAAAAAAAGCTAGGTCTAAAAACCAAATCCCAAACTAGCAATATAGTTGGAATTGGAAACAAAAATCAAAAAATAAATAAATGTGTTGATCTAACAATACACTCTCCAGTGAATGATGTAAAATTAAATGTAAAATGTAATGTTGTAGATTCCATCAAATCCAATCTGCCTCAGCACTCCTTTGATATATCAAAGCTAAAAATCCCGAAGAACATCTGCTTGGCAGATGAAAATTTTAATGTTACTGGTGTAATATCAGTACTCCTAAGTGCTGAGATATATTTTAACATTTTATTGCCAAGTAGGCAAATTAAAATTGATAATGGTCCTGTTTTGCAAAACACTCTGTTTGGGTACACACTTGCTGGCAATATCCCTTATAAACATATTTTACATAACAATAACTGTGAAAGTAGGGTTGTGAATCTTGCCATCTGTAATAGCAATAAATTAGAGGAGGTGATGGAACAATTCTGGTTAGCTGAGAGTATACCTCAACCTGCAACTAAGCAAAATACACAGGAGTTTAAAAAGTCGGAAAATTACTTTAACAAGTCTGTACAACTTCAAGATAAAAAGTTTATAGTTAAAATGCCATTAATGGCCAAAAAAGCAGAGTTACAGCTTGGGGACTCATTTTCAGTAGCCCTTCAAAGATTTTTGACACTGGAGAGAAAATTTAAAAAGAATACTATGTATTTAGAAAAATATAAAAAGTTCATCAATGAATATTTAGAGATGGGGCATGGTAAAATTGTTGACATTGGGGACTAAAATGTTCAGGATGGGTCCACATACTTTTTGGCCCATCATGCAGTTTTTAATGAGGAAAGCTTAACAACTAAGTTGCGGGTGGTCTTTGATGGCAGCATGAAGTCTAGATCAGGGGTTTCACTGAATGATGTTATGTTGAACGGTCCAGTGGTTCAAAGTGAACTTCTTGATATACTCATTTTATGGCGAACATATATCTACACACTTACTTGTGACATTCAGAAGATGTTCAGGTCTGTCATCATAGATCCTGCTCAATTGAGCCTCCAAAATATACTTTGGCGCGACAACCCTCAGGGACCCATTAGCTGTATACAACTGCAGACTGTTACATATGGTTTAAAAGCTTCCACCTTCTTGGCAACACGGTGTTTAATTGAATTGTCCAACAGATATGGTGTCTCATACCCTCTTGCAGCCCAGGCCATGCGCACAAGTACCTATGTCGATGATGTGATAGGTGGGTCGGACAGTCTGGAGCAGCTCCAGCAGCTTAAAGAGCAGTTAATTGATTTACTGGAAAAAGGTAGCTTTGTTCTTCATAAGTGGTGTTCCAATAGTCCCCAACTCCTTGATGACCTTCCAAAGGAAGTCAAATATTTTGAAAAACTTGATATAAATAAAAATAATATTGTAAAAACACTGGGTTTAAAGTGTGATGTCTTGCTAGATCAGCTCAGTTTTACAGCTCCATTGGTTGAGAAAAAAGATGTCAACACCAAAAGACAGGTGTTGAGTTTCATAGGAAAAATGTTTGATCCATTAGGACTGATAGGTCCAATCATAGTCACAGCTAAGTTGTTCATGCAAAAATTGTGGTCATTGAAAATTGACTGGGACTCAATAATGCCCCATGAACAGCTCTCCCTTTGGGAAAAATATTTAGACAATTTAAAGTCAATGGGTACCATTAATATTCCTAGATGTGTAAATTCTATTAGCAAAGTACATGTAGAGCTGGTAGGATATGCCGATGCTTCCTTCAAAGCAATAGGCTGTTGCTTATATCTGAGGATATTTAATTCTGATGGAACGGTTTTTGTGAATCTTTTGTGTTCCAAGTCAAGGGTTGCCCCATTGAATAAAACTATAACTATCCCAAAACTTGAATTGAATAGTGCTCTTCTTCTGTCAGAGCTTACATGTAGAGTCATGAAGGTTTTAAAAGATAGAGTTTCATTAAAACCATTTTTGTATAGTGACTCACAAATTGTATTATCTTGGATAAAATCAACAAACTTAAAATCAAATCCATATGTCTCCAAGCGTGTCAATCAAATTAGAGAATTGAGCAAAGGTGTCAGTTGGCATCATGTCAACACAGCGGATAATCCAGCTGATTTATTGTCTAGAGGTTGTGGTCCACAAAGATTGCAGTCTAATGACCTGTGGTGGCATGGTCCGAAAGATCTTTCTAAAGCGGACTTTACCCACTCAATTACAGAAGTCAAATTGCCCATACCCCTTGATAATGATATTGATCAGGTTGATCCTGTTGTAAACAGCTGCAGTGACACTTATTCTAGTCAGAAAAATACATTTTCTAAAACCTTTTTTGAAAGGTTTTCTGATATTAATAGGCTTCAAAGAGTAGTCGCTTATATTTTGCGGTTCTCCAATAACTCAAATAAAAATAGTGTGAGGATAGTTGGTGTTCTAACTCCAAAAGAGCTCCATAATGCACTTTTGGTTATCATGCGCTGCACTCAAGAAAGCTATTTTTCAAATGAAATTAATTTGCTCAAGAGGAACTGTCCTATAAAATCAAGCTTAGCCAGCTTACATCCTTTCATTGATAGTGATGGTTTAGTTCGTCTAGGTGGTCGTCTTCAAAATGCTGCTGACATTCCCTATGATAGAAAGCACCCTGTAATTCTACCTAAAAGCTCTCACGTCACAGACATTATAATACATAAAGAGCACTTGCGCTTACTGCATGCTGGTGCAAAATTGGTTATAGGCTCTCTCTCTCAGAGGTTTTGGATCATTAGTGCCATTAGTGGGGTTAAGAAGGTGGTCAACCGCTGCATTAAATGTGCACGATTGAAAGCTGCAGCTGCTAGACAGCTTATGGGTTCTCTACCTGAAGAGAGATTAACTGCTGTGAGACCATTTCACATAGTAGGTGTAGACTTCTGTGGACCTTTCAATATAAAGGTATCAAGGCTCAGGAAACCCCTTGTAACAAAAGGTTATATTGCTTTGTTTGTATGCTTTGCTACAAAGGCCATCCACGTAGAGTTAGTGAGCGACCTCACCACAGAAGCATTTTTGGCATGCCTCAAACGTTTTATCGCCCGGCGTGGAATGCCTGTCACAGTATTCTGTGACAATGCAAAGACCTTTAAAGGTACTGAAAATGAACTTAATAAATTGTATGAGCTATTTAAGTCTAAAAAACATGTAGATGAAATTCAGAACTATTGTGTACCTAACTATATAAAATTTAAATTCATACCTAGTTATTCCCCAGAATTTGGAGGACTATGGGAGGCAGGTGTAAAGAGCCTGAAATATCACCTGAAAAGAATTGTAGGCAATGTCGCACTAACATTTGAGGCTTTTTATACCATTGTAGTCGAGATTGAAGCTGTACTTAATTCGAGGCCACTTTTGCCATTAAGTTCAGATATTTCTAATTTTGAATACCTCTCTCCTGCTCATTTCATAATAGGTACAGCTATGACTGCTTTTCCTGAAGCAGATCATTCAAATGTCCCTATGAATAGACTTAGGTTTTGGAATATGTTAACTAAAATAAAACAAGACTTTTGGTCTGTCTGGTCGAGAGACTATCTCACCCAGTTACAGAGCAGGCCCAAATGGAAACAAGTCCACCCTAATCTTAAAGAAGGTGACCTTGTTATTGTGCGTAGTGACAACACTGCACCCCTGACTTGGCCAATGGCAAGAATTGACAAGATAGTACCTGGACCAGACGGTCAGGTCAGAGTAGCCCACATTAGAATGGCTAATAATAAATTGTACACAAGATCTCTTCGAAAACTGTGTCCATTACCACTTGTTTAAAACTTGTGTTTCTTTAGATCTCAACTTAGATAATTAAGTAGATAATAATATATAGTTAAATTGTTATTCACATAAACTATAAGATATAAAACTAAGTTACTTTTAAGTTTAAGCATCATTCTGTCATTAAAGTAAAATATAAAATAATCATAATTACCTACCTACATTTAAAATTGTCACAGAAAAATTATTTAAAAATTAAATTTACAAAACAACTAAAATGCAATACAAACTCAAACCTTTTAAATATTGTTAATATGTATTTGATATAAATTCATTCTTAATTATGTTCATTTACATTGTAAAATGTTTTATATATGTTTCACTGGCCCCGGCCCAACTATGTTTAGAAAATAATCCTAACATATAACTGGCAATGTTTTCTGTATGGCAACACTAAATGTCGGTTGTCAAAATTTACTTCCGTTCAAATGTACCTTTGAGCAACGACGTGTAAATTACTAAAATTATTAAAATACAGTCCGCTTTATATAATTTCCACGCCTTTTATTATACAGAGTGGAACGTGACCTTGGGTGACTTCTCGACATATTCGGAGGAAATCGATTGGGAATAAGTAAGTACAGTAGTACCCAACTTATATGGCTTATCGATGTACCTGCGCAGAAGATGAATTTTCAAAGCGCGGGAAATGCTATTGACCGCTATTGGTCGGCAGCCGCCCGCCATCTTAGCGATCGCCGCGTGGCATGAGTGAGATGGAACTAACAGCTGCAGTGTATTATGAACCTTATAATAGTGATCTTAGGTTGATTGTAAGTTTTAAGCATTCTTTCGTTAATCTTCGGACCATACTTTCTTTTCTGCGCGAACGAAGATTCACGACTCGCCATATAAGTTGGGTACTACTGTACCGCCTATTGTGTCCTTTTTAATATTTCGCCATATTCATATATTAATAGGTCGCCATCAGCTTTGAGTGACTAAAGACGAGCGCCATGTATCAGTTGATTACAGTATAATATTATAACTACTCGGGGTAGGCTGAATGATTTCACAGAGAAACTTGTTGGCATGCCTTTTATAAAAAACTAAAATTTACAACATAGCTTTCAGGGTTTGCAAGCTGAAGTGGCAATGGGCAGGCCACATCGCTCGTAGAACTGATACCCGATGGGGAAGAAAGTTTTTAGTGGCGACCACGTACTGGAAGATGCAGTGTAGGTAGGCCTCCCACTAGATGGGCCGACGACATCAAAAGAGTCGCAGGCAACCGGTGGATGCAAGTGGCAAATAGTCGTTCGGTGTGGCGGTGTCAGGGGCCGGCGTATGTTCATCAGTGGACGTCTTCAGGCTGATGATGGTGATGATCCTTTTTAGGAAAATGAATGAGTCTCATTAAAAATTACACCCTACGTATGTTCATTAAATACTACCTCCTGTCACAGTATACATAACAGTACAGTGCAGGGTGCGAAATCGGACACGTGCCTTGATGGAATTCATTAAGCATTCATTAATCCGCGCCGCCGCACCGGCAGTTTGCATTGTTTACAACGATGGACTATGAAAGCCTTTTTATATTACTTTGTCATACTTTTGACCATTATCCCACCTGCTCTTAAGTTACGATGTGGTTTAAGGTGATAAACATGCTTGGCCTGGAACTGGATTAGCTCTCACGAACACTCCGGTAGGGGTTGGGCAACTTTCTACTTGTGATGTTTTCTTTTATCTAATACTCCAGCCCAGTTTCAGTTCAGAAAAGTTTAAGCCTAAACACTTATGTGTTTTATCAAAATGATATACAGTCAAATCGCAAAATGTATAAAATTAACCCAGCACTGTCAAAGCAATAAAGTCTTTGGAGCGTTGTCGTAAAGTTGCCAACTGTCTGCGCGATCCATTCAATTTAACGACGAAATCAATTTGCAATTTCCCTCTGTTCCGAATAGAAAGTGATGATAATATTCATGCATTGCTAATTGTAGGCGACAATGCGAAAACATAAACGCAAATCGAAATGGGCGGCGGTCATATTATTTGGAACGATAATAACACGTTTTATAGAAACCTGTTGACTTGTATTTAAAAATAAAATATACAAAGTAGGGTATATTTGTAAAACAAATGTTTAAAAAAATTGTTGTTCGACCTGTGTCAGTAATAATATTATGTAAGCCCCCACAATCATAAAAATAAGTGAGGATAATTTCGGCATAGGATAAAGTAATGCTGTAATTTTACTTACACAGTACCAAGTAATTAGTATTTTTATTACTATAGGGCTCATAATCCAAATTTAATACTAATTATAAGTAGCTTTATATCGTAAAATCTGGTTATTGTACCGTTTGGATTAACATCTTTGGAAGGAGCACTGGAGTCAGTACAGACCGCAACGCTGAATTTACTTGTCAAAATTGAACAAACATGTAGTTGTAATTATCATTATTATTACTCTTGAATTAAATAGGTACTTCAAGAAATACATTAACAAAGTATCTTTACCTTAATAAAGACAATAACAATCGCTATTTGACAGCTCAAGGTCAAGCGAGTTGGGTTTGTTGTTGCCGATTTATCTGTCATCCCATACAAGATGTATCGTTAGTGCTACGAACCCGCAATGGAAGTCGTCGTAGGCCTGACCTTCAAACTCGACACCGAACCATGGACTTTGAGAATACCAATCTGACACTGACGCGGTCACAGCGCCACTACAGTGCCACTACAGCGCTGATTCAGCGCTGTCGCGCAAGTGAGTTTTGTACAGAATCGCATCATATAAGACAAGTGTTGTGTACACAAAATTCTAAGAATGGACAGTATAAAAGCGTAAGTAAATACGTAAGTATTACACATTATGGCATTGAAGAATAGAATATTTTACTTTTAGAAAGGTGAAAAAATGTACAGTGAAACATAAAAATGGCGACTCAGTTTTATTTAAAACTAGTTTTCATAACAATGTTTCTCATTCAAATATCGTTCCTCGACATCAAACCGTCCGTCTCGTCCGAAAATGTTTTACAATTCAATAGCGCGTCCTGTCGTTAATTGGGTTGTTTTAATGAATATCAATGGAGCGTCGTGACGCCTTCGTGCTGACAAGGAGCGGTCACGTGTTACGTTGCACTGTAACATCGAACATTATGTAACAATAACTTAATATGCCCTAACTCCAAGCTCTATGGACACACACGTGAGATAGTTAGTGGTCTTGAAGTAAAACAAATATAGGTATTTGGATTTATAGCATTGGGTCTAGCAAGCTCTATGGACAGTTGGACACATCACGTAAGATAGTGGTCTTGAAATAAAAACATAATATATTTGAATCTAGAGCATTGAGTCTAGGAATGAATTGACAGTTAAAATTAAATAATTATTGTGGAAGTCTGGAAATAGGTACTGAGAGAGTGTGTCCCAATCAAAATAGACATCTCGACTTGGGTACGTGTGTTTAGTTTAATAATAATGCATCATTGCCCTCTGTATAATTCTTTTTTTTGTTTATAGTGATAATTTGTAGTTTTGTATACAAATGGGTCTAGACCCGAAACACTGATTACTAAATAGTAACTTCCCCGAACCCTTATTGCCGGTGCGTATACTCAAAGTCTACCTTTTACAGAAATATTCTATCATTGTGATGATGTGAACCGAATCCTAGATTCGAACTGTTACGTTACAGGACATCTCCCAGTCAGTACAGACCTTTACATTAACGGTACACTTTATTATTGATGGCCGCCGTTCCATATTATGCAATTTGGGCGCTCACATTTACATTTTATAATGAGGCAAAGAGAAGTGTTTTAATGAACGCCAAATTACGGACTACTAATCGATCGATTGTACACTTTTTAATTTACTACCTCCTTAAAATTTACGTAACCTTGTAACGAGGTAATGCTAGAACAAAAGTATACTTATTTGTATGGCATATAATTTTCTAGACGCTTTACAAAGATTAGTTGTCATCTGTATATAAATATGAGCTGTCAAACAGAAAATGACATGATGTGAGAACTACTGCCGAAACTAATTTCAATAAATTCCCATCACTTCCATTCACTTACCTCCTAACCAATCACTTAATTTTGATATCATCCACGCCTTCATTTCCGGAACATCCGACAAGTCAAAGCAAATAACTGAAAATAACAAAACAAATTGGCGAAACTCCCATCACTTACCGACATCACTTCCAAGCACTTACCTCCTCCTAATAACCAATCACTTCCTCTTGATATCCTTCACACCTTCACTTCCCGAAACATTCGACACAACTATACCGTAATGCATTAGGGCCGGAGGTCGAGATAACCGGCTTCTGACGCTGAAGTGTATATCGTTAACGGTACATTAGCTCTCATATTATTTATTGTACCGAAAAATGTTGACAGAGGGTTTTGCCATTTACCGTCGCAACGTTGTCGAATGTGAGAACGGCATGTCTATTTCACGTTGAGCCCCTGGATGTTCATCATTACATTCTGGTAGGCAAATTCTGGTCTTATTCCAAAAATCCCCTGGCGGTATCGCTTGCGCAGGGGATTTCTGGACTTATTGTCCATTTTTCCCCTGCGCGTGTAATTTTTGGCATGCGCAGAGGAAAATGGGCAAACAGTTCAGAAACCCCCTAAACCATTTATTATGGATGGCACAAGAAAGAGGTCCTCATTGTGTCTTATACATTATACAACCCTGGTACTTCTGATATAAATATGCTAGCTAGAAACTACATTAGTCATACTGGATGGCACAAGAAACGAAGCCTCCTTGTATCCTATCTAATCCTGGTACTTCCAATATGAGTAGTCATTATCAGATATTCCTTCACCATGTGGAGGTTATGTTGCAGTTGGAAGGCCGGTGCTATCAACGAAGTTACTGAGCATATGATACGTCTCGATTTGACAGGCGTAGCATAGGGAAAATAAGTACTACGTAATGACGTAGTACTTATTTTCCGATGCCGTTGCGATGCGATGCCACGCTAGATTTATAAATGAAAAGTACTAAGAGTACTGCGCATCTTTTTCCAAATTCCAAGCTTTGACACTGCTCTGCGCCGTTCCAAAAGCAATACAGGCTACAGGCTTCAAAGGCCAATAGAGGCCTGATAAAAGCCCCCATTATTTTTCTCATTAGGCTTTCGATATCTCGTCGGAGGTGTTGGAGGTGCCGGTCGTGTCGGTGAACTAATCTTCGCCTTCCAATAGTGGAGATTAAAAGATGATATCAGTAATAGCCCTGTTTCGGGGCGATTGAGATGCTCGTAGTATATTGCTTTTATTGCAGGGAAAATACTGGTGTTCGTGTGCTGTAGTTTGTATTATTATCATAGTTCAAGTGAAAAAAGTTTTTGAAGTTGGGGGGGAAATAGGGGAAAGGTGGGGGGGTACCTATCACTATTATTTTGATTAAGCTCTGATCGCGAGGTCTACTGTTCACAGAACCACTCAGTATTATGACATTATAAGAAACGCGTTCTGTTGGCTTAGTAAAAAGGGGTGATAATTGAAACGTTGCCTTCAGACACGCTGCAAAACTATGGGATCTGACACTTGTGGAGGCTACAGACTGTTATACAATACAAGAGCCAAGATCGAAAATCATTTCTTCTATTATTATTAGAGCTTACGACAACACGCTCGACAAAGATTTTGTTAAAACAAAAGCGACGTCTACGCTCAATATAGTAAAACCCGGCCAAGTGCGAGTCGGACCCACGCACGAAGGGTTCCGTACCACAAGCTATAAATACGGCAAAAAACACGTTTGTTGCATGGGAGCCCCCTTAAATATTTATTTTATTCTGATTTTTAGTGTTAAATTTGTTGTTATAGCGGGAACTATATTCATAACATATTTTATACTCGTGTATGAGGAACTAATAACTATAATCATCTCTGAAAATTTCGACTGTCTAAGTACCACGGTTCATGAGATACAGCCTGGTCACAGACGGGCAGATAGACAGACATACAGACAGACTGACAGACGGACGGACAGCGGAGCCTTTGTAATAGGGTCCCGTTTTACCCTTAAGGTAGGTACGCAATCCTTAAAATGTATGGAACTGATTATTCACATGTACAAAAGACATCAGGAAGGCTATTTTCAGCCCACTTTTATATCAAAGTAGTATCTGCTAGCATGTCTACCTCCGGAAATATAATTTAAAATGCAGTGGGGCGGCACAATAGAGTACAAAGGAAGGCTGAAGCCCCGAACCGCAAGAATGCCGAATGTTGCGAAAGCATTTCTTCACGGAACATATTAAATACTTGGCGAATACTGTTACCAGAGGGACTGAACTGAGCCAGCGCAATAGTGGGCTTAGTATCTAGCCGAGTGGATACTTGAAAACAGATAATAGAGACAATGAACAAAAGGTTTGGGCTAAGTCCACGTGACGAGTGGTGTATAGGGCTTATGATTGCTATAAATTAGCTTCGACTTTGGATGTATTTACATTTATATTTATAGGGGAATATCACTAGGATTTGACCCGATTGCAGTCAATATAAAGTGTGCGGCATAACCCTTAAATATGAGTCAAATATTATTTTTACGTAATTTTTAGGCTGTGCCATCAATGTGTGGCCCACCCTTATTTATATCGGACAAGTAGGTAGAGATTTTGGAACTTGGAATTGTACCAAAATGTTAAACAATGATGTGTAAATCACATGCGGTTGGTAATCAGAAGCGCGTTCTGTTTATAGAGACGTTTCAAGGTATGACGCTTCCTATAAAATAAAAAAAACTTGCGCGCTTTGTTACTTTGTCAAAATTATAAAACTGCTATACCATCGCCAAAATGAGCTGAGAAAGAATTGTGTTTATGTCAACAATAGAACCGATCTGAAAACACTTAACACAATCGACGGAGAGCATTTTAAGCCGCACTTCCACGAACGGTGAACTTGCAGTGATTTCTCTGAGCTGCGATGCTTTATTCATGAAGCTGATGCATCAGGATGCAAGGAAAAGTTGGACGACCTTCAGAACGGGGGGTTAATCGTATAAGTCATTTACGTTAGGTAAGTAGGTATGTTTAGAAATCTGGTAATAGTTAGTCAAGTTTAGTTCCCAGCAGGTTTGCATTGAAAAGAAAGTAACAGGTTATCTATTTAGTTTATGATATGATATGATCGTTTTATAATATTTGTTAGGAATGTTTTGGATGATCATTGACCATTCCAACGCGAACAATGTTGATTGAGGCATAGAGGCATAGATGCGTCATCAATGGTGTAGGTGTAAAAGGTGTAAAAATGCCCAGTAACAAGGAAGTTTGGACATGTATAGGGCCTTTTCTCCCTGACTGTACGTACAAGTGACTTCCAGACTACGCCGTGTGATCTAAGACACTGTTCGATGCCAAGTTCTATTGCGCATTGCAGTGCCGCATAAGACGTCAGAAGCCCTAGTTAAGAATGGCACTGCCATTTTTAAGGTAGTAATTGCATTTTTAGTAAGTACCTGTAGTACGGTACAGTGCAGTCTTTTGGTTGTGGTTACCTTTCCTTTGCTAGGCTTCAATCTAGGTTGTATTTTAATAATTAATAGTAGGTACCATTACTAAAAGTAGTTAAAAATGCATGCAATTAAGAATGAAATGTTTTATATGATGTCATTAAGCTAATTGATACAGCATGCGTATTTTTATGACTAAGGTCAGTGACTTTAGGTTCAAACTAAGTTCATACATTTTTCGCTCCGAATTGAATGTGTACCTATGTGTGTGTTTTCCAGGGCGTGAATAATTAATTTGTGGCGCTGTGTCCAACGTCATTCGGGATTTTTTTCAGTTTTAACTCGACCGAATTTTATTTGGGTGTTAATTACTTTTGGTATTTTATTGCCCATACAAAACTTTCAGGCGCCATTAAAAAAGGTTGTTGAAATTTATTAATATTGTAACTGACAGGCTCTAAAAAGTACAACGAACGTCTTTTAATGAAATGTTGTATCAAATAAATTCGTAAACCTACTTTACCACCAAGTTTAACAAATCAACAAACAAAACATTCAGCGAGGTAATGCAGCCAGTGTTCTTGGTACCAAGCCACATGGACACGCACTTTTGTTAGATTTGGAAGGTTTCGTTTTAGTTAGTATTTCTTTCATCGAATAAAAACACTTTTATTTTAATTTAGAGCATTTATATTCTATGCTATTCTAAGTGATTGAAACCTCAGGACGAAGTGTTCCAGTATAAAGAGCTCGTTATGCTGTTTAAACCAAATATTAATATTCAGCTACCACTAGGAAAACCAACAAATCCGGTATATTCACATCTAGATAGCCCATAGTGCATACATAGAGCGCACGGGGGGCTATTCCCAAACGATACCAATAACAGTTACTACCAAATGGTACTCGTAAAACGTATTGCATCCCTGCGGTTTTCAATTCACATTACACTTTTACACAGACTAAAGTTAAGTTTACTTAAGAATTAACTATCTGGACATTCGAAGGAATATTTGTTGGTGATTTCCGTAGTCTGTGGCGCTAAGAGCAAAAGCGTCAATAAGGTAGCCGCAATAATATCGAATTAAAAGCAACTATTTTGAAAGCGATAATATTGCTAATGCATATTAGTGCTGCATCAATGGCTGCGTTATCGGTTTTAGCCGCAACGAGAGTATCCTGGACTCCCGTGGCGGCTTCTATTTAAATTTTACGAATCGAACTAGATTGAGACTCAACTAGCTTAGAAATAAAGCATGCTTCAAGTCATATTATGAGAAAAAATACCATAACTAGCTGGCAACATTGCCATGCCTTATTGCAGTGTCGATCCTTTGGCCTAAATGCATTCTGGTCACATATTGACGCCACCAAACGTTTTGCCAATCCGATTTTATAACCTCATTTCTGATGCAGTGTGTGTGGTCACCGCCGTTTGTTTCAAACTTATCTACTGATTGCAAATGAATCTAGTTCTACTAGAGTGGTAGAACACACTGTAAATTACACGACATTTTCTTACAGCTAACAAAATCTAAACACCTGTTTTTGCGGTAAAGCAGCTCGTAGCCTCTTGCGAACTTGAAAGTGCACCGCGAATAAACCTTAACCACTTTAAAATAAGGTTTATTTTGCACTGTGTCGGGCGTTGTTATAGGCGTTGCTAATGACAATAAGTAAGTTTCTAGTAAGTTCAAGTGAACTAATCGGCTAATGGTTCGGGAACTTTAGACGGTACGTGCTCTGAATGAGACAATAATTACGTGTGTGAGAACTCGGCGTCGCCTATTTTGTACAATCGTGTAAAGGAACCCGATTGTAGATAAATAACTATGTAAGTACGCGTGAGCTCGGAATAAGCAACTGATGAAAGTTTGCAATAAGCACTTCTTCGTATGAAGGTACAACGTAACAAGATGGGCTCAAGCCTGTTTGCTATAATATAAAGACCTATCAAAGTCACCAATTTAACGAGTTTTTATAAGTAACATCTGTCAAAATGTACGATAACCGTTCATGTTAGTTCATTAAAAAAAAACCTTACAAAGGAAATAACTATCTTTGAAATACGCAATACATATACTTTCAGTTATTAGTAGTTTCGTTGCCTTTTATCGGTCCTGCTTGCTGAAACACTATTTCAAATGCAGCTGTCACGTTATAAACACACAAAAACTAACAAATAGAAAACTTAAAGTGTCTTCAAACTATATGGTTGCATTACTTACGATACTAACCCCCGGTTTCTAGAACGTTTGTTGGCTTTGACAGTAGATTAAAACTATCGTTGCCTCTATCTGACTATAAACAAATGACAAGGATGGCAATAGAATTAATCTGTTGTCAACGCTGACTGACGTTTCAGAAACTGGGGGTTAGTATTGAAAAAGAATTATAGTTCAAACAATACCCTCACAATTCATAAATCTGAACAAACTTTAGAGTATAGAGTGAAGGAGATGGAATTCTTAAACGAGGCGTGGGATTAGGGGACTGGGTAAGACGTCACTACTCATAGAAGACATAGGACGTAACATTATAAGTCAAGACTTTATCATTAAAAATAATATCTAATCTGGTTCTTTTTTTTTCATTTATATATAACATTATAACCATCGACGTGAAGCGTCAATGCCATTTAATTGTCAACTTTTACATTTGTTATTATCTTGCAGACTTATTTACTCGCTGTCACATGCAATGCTTAAAATTAAGGGTTCTTAAGGTTTCTAAACTAAACTAATCGTAAGTCCGCCGCATTTCTCTTACATACGCGCTTTACAATATATCTTATCTGGTTCGAAAGGTTAGATTTCATACTTCGAACTAGAGTAATACCTACGAATTTCTCCCCAAAATTCCTAAATCTCGATCTACGCTATACGTATTGAAAGTACAGGAGGTCGATGCACGATGTGAAAGTACGCGAGTTTGATGTAGACTGTACAGTGTACACTATATCGAAAAGCTGTTAGTAAAAACTGAAATCCAGTTCCTAATACTGAAATGTTCCCTACATTTTCTTTGTGTGCTTTTTTACGCCCAAACTTCTGTACAGATCACACTAAAATAGTGAACGGGTTCGCTATAGTGATTACTTTTATCTTAGACCTGCAAAAACCATATCGAAAAAATATGGTTACCTACATCTGAAGAGCTCAGCAAGCTAGATGAGATTGAAGAATTATTTTAACAATAAGATCGAAATATCTAGCTGTTATGTTTACTCTGTCTATTTTATTGTTTACGTGCTTATCAGAGTAACTTGATTGTGTGTGCATTTTAGAGATCACTCGTTACCACTATGTAGCGAACAATAGGTTATATTCAAAATTATGAGAATATTCAAACTAATCCAATTTATTCGACAAAATTTAACCCACGTAATCGTAGCCGTTTGCTCTCTACGACGTAGCGCCTCGTGCCCTCGTAGCCGTTCGCTACGCCGTAGACCACGTAACGCCGTAGACATTAACATTCTCAATGCTGTAGCGCTACGCTCATTGAATGCATAACAACTGCATTCTCTTGCTGATTGCATAAATTACTGTAAGTACTTATTATGTACTACGATTGTTGTTTTAAATAGCTTTGCGTTTTTGTTGTATGTTTTAAAATAGAGAAAATCAATTTGAGACCGAGTCGATTCGCATCTCGGTGGAAACAAGCTGTGGTGCAAAATTCTCCATACTCCAAATCACTGTGGAGTGTGGATATTATGGGTCTTAGAGCCAGCGTGTTTAACTCTCTTAGCTAATTTTCTCACATATTTTCCCCCCACTGTTATTTTTAGACACACCTACTCCATCCTAAATCGGCACAGACTATTTTTATAGAAAAATATCAGCTATGCACCGAATTTATTTCAAATCCATTCAGTTATACATCCCGAAACCATTCACGTTACCAAGCTGCATAAGAGCTACATAATACCGTCGAAGGCGTGAACTTTCAGAGCAGAATAAAGTCTCCAAAGACCACGGAAACAACTCGAACGACGTCCGAACGGAATTCACTTCCGCATAGATTTGCTGACGTTAAACTTACGCTTTGAATACGGAATTTTTATAGTCGGACAAGTTTGTATTACTTCCTGTGGCTTGGGGTGGTTGCTTGGGAAATTCAAGTTGGCAATGTTTATGAGATAAACTGATTTAATTTACCAAAAACTGTGCTGTGTATGTATGTTACTACTAGCATAAATGTAATCAAAATAAATATTATAATGCATCACAATAACATACATAGTCCCTGTGTAAGTGTGAATTTGGGCATTATCGTATTTAACAGAATTATGTATTTTATTACAATATTTAAAAAAACACAAAAAAATTAGTACTAGACTGTCAAGTCGACGAAAAATAGTTTCCCATTAATTTGTTTTTATAATAGTATTCTTCTTTTTAGTGTTTTACTTGAAAAATGCTGTATTACCGCCTACTTACAATAAATGATTTGAGATTCCAGTTTTCAGTTAACTTAGAAGGTAACATTTAATTTAAATGTCACACCAACAGATTCAAATGACTGTTTGTCTCTCCCCAAATTCATTACACCTGACAGACACGTGTGAATAAACTCTATATATTAGATGAGAGCATTATCAGATGAAATAACTCACAGTAAGTGTATAACGGGTCCTCAGGGGCTTGAAGTCTGCAAAAGCTTTTTGGTAGATACATGTACATTACACCAAAGGAGAGGGAAACCAAGTCGTAAACAAACAAATGCGTTTATCACTTTGTTGAGAGAAGGTTTTGTGTTTATTTTTTTTTATTTGGTACTGTTTTTTGAAGATTGATCAAGCTTAACGAAAGTTGACTGAATTACAAAAACATGGGTAGCATCCTTAGCGCTGTTTTTCATGGAAACGAACTTGAATATATTTTTTTTATTTTATTTTATTTATCCAATAACAACTATAACATTATGACAGTACCAAAGCACCAATGCAATGCTACAGTGACCTTAAAATACTAATGACAAAAACATTAATTACATTACCTAAGTACCTTAATTAATAATTATACATTACCAACTAAAATGTGATACCACATTCTAGATGGTTCTGTGCCACTTCTGTGAATTTCACCAGGTTGCACTGAAATATATCAATATTCTGCGCAACAATATTAACAATACGTATAGCGCGTGACAACGGAGCAAACTTGAGCAGGTTAGTCCTCGATGTGGGCACGGCGAGAGTCGCGGGGCGGCGGCGCGCGCCCACGCACCCGGCGGGCGCGCACAGCCGCAGCTCCGCCAGCACCTCCGGGTGGTGCACTTCTCCGCGCAGCACCCGAGCCACGTATTTCACGAGAGCTACGTCCCTTCTCACCTCCAACCTGTTGTACCCGACCATGCCCATCACGAACAGACTCGGGTACATCAGCGGATAAAAAGGATATACCCCGTACTCCTTTAGATATAAAAACCGTGTAAATTTATTTTGTATTTTTTCCACCATGAGACTATACTTAGCCTCATGGGGATTCCATATTATCGCACTCGTTTCGAGACGGCTCCGCACGAGTGCATTATATAATATTTTGATAACACTCGTATTGTGGAAATCCTTGCACTGTCGTAAGATAAAACCTAAATTCCTGAAGGATTTTCCACAGGTGTCAATTATATACGCACGAAACGTCAACTCGGATACCATCTCGACGCCGAGATCCCGCACGCGCGATACTCGCGCTATCTCCGCGCCGTCCATCTCGTACTGATGACACAGCGGGGCTCGCGCGCGGCTGTTGGTCATCATGCCACATTTAGCCACATTGAAGTACAGCTTATTGGTGTTACTCCAATGCACTACCTTAGTGATGTCTCGCTGGAGCCTCTCACAGTCCGATGTATCAACGATTGATAAAAACAACTTAAGGTCGTCTGCAAAAAGAAGACATTTAGCCTCCCGTACCACCGTACGTACACAACATAATATAATTATGTTGGATCTGTTTCTCATCGATTAGGCTTAGCTTAGGTCTAGTTAGTTTGTTTCTCAAACAATTCTTCTGAAATACAAAGATTAGGTCTACATTAATCAAACCTTATCTAAAAAATAAAAAAGTATTATACCCAAAGAAATTTCCAGAAGAACCCTTGTCGTGAGTAGGTACTCATTTCTCTCGACCAATTAGACCTTCGCGTACTTTTTTCGAGTTTGTCCACGGGCTGGTATTTCTGATGTACAATCACAAGTAACGAACCGCTATAAAACTTTGTCACAACAAAAACCGTGGCAACGCCTCAGCAGGTGAGGGGAAACTCCAAGTTTCCTTGCTGTGGAAAGGTTTTAAATCATCAAGTTATTTATAGGGCTAGCTACAATCTCAAGTTAGGTGATTTGTCATACTCTTTGATTACGTTTTGTTATTGTAGATGTGAAAGGTGTGTTTGGAGAGCCAAGTTTTTCTTGTAAAAACATAGCCAATCCCGAAACTGAGAATTACAAAGACAGAATAAAAGAAAGTTCTAGTGATGACCTCTAACCAAGCCACATTTAGGTCATTGTTAACTTTAATCACCAACTCAATCATTTTATTTACCTTGGTACAACATACTAGCAAAGTTTTACCAAAACTAAGCTTTAGGTCTCATTCATAATTTTGCGTATAGTCTTGGTGTTTAAAGCTGAAATGTTTTTGATGAGATCTCATTACCTACTATTTACGGCCATTGTATTTCCCTTGGTCTCTAAAACTGAAATATCTTTAATGAGATCTATGTTATGACATTGACGTATATACTGCATCATGATCATCATCATCGCAACTCATTATGTATACGTCCATGTCGTCCATTGCTGAACACGGGTCTCAACACATCACTTTCGTGAGGAGGATTAGGTCATAACCTACCACGGTACCCAGTCCGGATTCTCGATTCTCATAATAATTCTCGGTCATGGATTTCCTCACGATGCGAGGCTTTATACTTTACCATGATTACTTCTTCTAGTTAAGGTTTAATTTACCACAGATTCTAACAACTCCAACAGACCCCGGCACAAAAGCGGCAACTCTACGGCTCAACTGTATACAAACAAACTGCTCAGCTGTGCACAAACTGCACTCGCGTCTTATTAACATTAGTTGAAGTATCTCGGAGAGTTCAATCCTCGACTTGGCTCACCTGCTTAAGTTTAGTTAAGCTGCATTTACACGTTCAAGCTTCTGTCAGTCTTGCTTAGTAAAAGGTACGTGAAAGGAGCTATTGTAAATGTATATTTTTAATTAGATTTGTGATTTCTTCTGAATGACCTGAAATACTCGTAGTGTCAAGAAGTTGATATTTACCAACTAAAGGGCTAAGTATACCTTTTGTGTGAAGTAGGTAACTTAATGGTTCACAGTTCCAGCATTTCTAGGCTATTTTGGATGATATAATTTGGAATATTGTGTTAATTGAGGCAAAAATGCAGCAATTTAATTGTACGAGTATAACGTTTAACCCTTGCTTTAGCTGGAACAACTTGGCAGTTCTAGCCTTTCGAAGGCATATATTATATTATGACTTAAAACTCCCGTTTTACTTAGACTTTACTTAGTATAACTTAATTGAGTTTACCTATGGAATATTATTATCTACTCAACATCTCATATGCAAGCCATAACTCAAATTCTTGCTTATTAACTGCTAAATTATGGTCTACGGTTTACTCTAGTTAAGATTGTGTATTGCAAGCTTTAATGCTTGGGATTAGCGAATGTTTTAATTATTGGGAATCAAATTCCAGGTTAAGTAGGTTCCTATATATTATACCATTACACAATTGATCTTTGTTGTCAATATATTTTCCAGGCTATTTTTTAAGTCACTGGAGGAGCAAGAATTTCCACTGTCTAATATTGGCCTCTGTCATAAAGATGCTGTTGCCACAATTTTTTATCTAGAATTCCAACTGTATTAAATAACGGAACCTGAGTAATATTTGACTTGCAAGATACGTTCTGAACAAACGTAATAATAGTACCAACGCACCTCTATGCATTTTTTTTTGTTATTGTAGGAACGAACAGCGACAGTAGGTATTTACAGTCGGCCACTAACTGCCGGCGTTAGGAGGGGAGCAATCTGAATCAAAACCTAGATATTGCAGCTAATCTGGCTATAGATTCCATTGAATCAGACAACACTAGCACAGTCCACAATAGACAATGCGGACTATAAATTTGTGGAGCACGTACCTCCACACATTAGGCTACATAGGATAGGTAACATGCGTGAAATGGTGAACCTTACATTGATTTTGTCCATGGATTTAGATTAGAGCCATCACTAGGCTGATGCCTAGTGATTAAAAATTGTAGGAAAATATTATCTACCTACAATTTGCAATGTCGTAAAGCAAAGTTTCAATGGACTAGTGATATACCTAATTATCAACAAACGTGATTTGTTTAGGCGATCGAAGTTCATCTATTCCATAATAAAATGTAATACCACATGCAGGCCTTGTCGATTTGTTGTCTCTTCATCACAAAGAATACATTGAAAATACAAACAAAACATCTCGTCCCTTCTTTACAATATCTTATTATTATCTTCATGCGACATTATAACCATAACCACCATGTCTACATAATTTTCCGCACTATTTCCCTTCCACACAATAACTATAACATTATACGGCCAACGCCAGTAAATAGCAAACTTAATAAAGCGTATCCTCTCCGAAACTGTCAAACAGTCTCATCCGTAGCTACGTACTGGTGACCGACCCAAAAGTTGCTGGAACTTATGATAAATTAAAAAGAAAGATACATCCCTCATTCAAAACATATTCAAATTTATTATTCTATGATCTAGCTCATATAATTGTTACGGGCAGGAACTAAGCGGCTAGACTATCACAAAAATGCTTAGAAGGTACATAAATACAAAGCCAAACAATACGTCTAGGCAGTGATTAGTAAACTTAAAAAACCGAGTTGTATATTTGGGCGGTCTGACTGACCTAACGCTAAAAACTGATCTCGATCACACAACGCATCTTCATTACTTTTCATCAAAGGTCAGGAACAACTTAATACGTATCTAATAAACTAGGGTTCCATCAGTAAATTAAGATGAATGTGGTCACTTCATTATTCTCCGAGTTTAATTTAGGACACCCTAGGACATTTGTTTGGATTAGTGTGCCGGGAGATTGAATTTACTGCTTTCTTATGCAGATGGCCACACAATACCTACGCCTAACATTTTCTTGAACTAAAAAAAGTAGGTGCATAGTTAAGGTGCATCATTAAACCACCTTTTTAGTTCACATTAAAACAGAACAGATTACAAACTGACGGTTAATAATAATTGGGAATACTTTACCGCTTCGATTCGTATTGGTTTATAATTTAACCATGTTTACCCATCAGATTATTAACATAATATTGGCTAGTTTTATGAACTAATCAGTGGACTGGACAGCATAATATTTTGAGGTAAGTACTATTGATTTTACAAGTATGTGTATTGTTTATACTTATCTACTTGCTCTTGATCGGTCGCTCTCGTGGTTCTTACCCTCTGACAAAGTAAATCGTAAAGTAAACAAAATGTAAGAATAATTAAAAAAAAGATTTAATAAGATGTAGGTAACTTACAATACCTTACAAAACAATAAAAGGGCTAAATGCATAAAAAGCTTCATAATTACTAATAATAATTGTTGTACCTATATTAAATTATAAGTAGGTACTATGTAATTAATAGGAGGTACCTAATTATCATATTTTATATGTGAACAAAACGTCTATTCTAATTTATAGTATGCATTCGACGTTTTTATCGCAAATACAAAATCTGCTACTGTGAAAGTTAAGTAGGTAGGTACGTACCTACTACGTAAAGTTTCGTCAAAATCAATTTAATAAAATACAAAGGAATAAGAGAAAAAAAAGCTCACAAAAGAACTCTCCAATGCCCGCTTACCCAATTTCAAATATTCATCGGCATTTCATAACGCCAACAATATATCAGATCAGTCTACCTTCAATATGATTTTTAAAATGGCGATTTTTGATTTACATCCAAATGGGTCTTTGTTCGCTCCCTTATCTTTCCAATAAACGTGAATTATTGTCGACCACTGTTCAGGAGAGCTCCGACTATATTTCAAAGAGATTGTCTAATTTAAAACTGTTCCTATAATGTTAATTGAAGGAGTCTAGACCTTTTATGAATTTGAACAGTAACGCCAGCCAAGCGTAACCGAAATTTTTCCAGAGATCTCGGATCCCAAGTAATCCAAATTTTTCCATTACACAAATTTAAAGATAACAATCGTCGTTCTATCCTGAGATCGCACGTTACAAGACTGCGTTACAATATAAGTAACCAAACAAGTAGGTACAGATACAAGATTGGTAATACGTAGATCTACTATTATAATATACCTAGTCTTTGACTGGTTAATAGACTTACGAAAGACTCGCAGTCAAAGCTCTAGGGTCCAGAATTTGTTGTATGGCTCTGACAGCTCCAAAAACTTTGTTAACTTCGGAAGGTCCTGTCCGTAGTGGCCGAGTTATAGAAAGTTCTTAATAATGAGAACACAAAATTATTCATATTTCAGTAGAAGTAGAAACAAAGCTTAAAAGTTAATTAGTATTTAAACGGGTCTAATTCGCGCACAAACGAATATCAAAATATATAATTTTGACATACCTCGACGTTTCGACCAAGTTACATCGGCCGTGGTCACGAGAAGACTGTACTTAAAGCTTAACAATTCAGGAATTCGAGAAGTTTTATACTTCATAAAAACATTTAGAAATACCAAATAAGTGGGTAATTTTAATTATTACGAGAGAGCACTGTCATGTCATGTCCAATTGTTTTACTATGAAGAACTGTCCAATATTTCAGAGCGCAAGGATCACTCTGAAACTGTGTTTACTAAAAACAAGGTGGTGCCTATATTTGAATGTCATGTCATTAGATCCCTGCGGCACTCCCATCGCTGCGAGGATCGAAAGCTCCTTCCATCATTCCACTTGGGTGCCTAACTAGCGCCCCCGCCTGTCCTACTCTTTCACAGAAAGCTGGCAACATAACAATTTTATGTCCTCTATCTTTCAAATACTTGATTATCACTTCGTCGTATCTCTCTTCAAGTTTCAGAACATCTTCATGATCGCCGGAATTACGTCCATAAATCCACCTGGGATTGAACAGAGAAACTTGCAAGTTTATATTTTGAACAGCATACCTATGAAATACAGCTGCTTGAGTTTGAGGCTGCCCATCACCTCCTCTAGTACCATAAACCATGACCCTTCCATCATGCAGCTTTGCAACGGCCATGTTAAGAGTATGCAACGGCTTTTTCCCAGGCTTTACAGATAGAATGTGATTCTTTTGACGAGTGAAAGCTACTCCTCTGTTTTGCCATAGAATACCAGTTTTTGGAAGTACCACCTCACTTCCAAACTCGTGGTAGACGCTTTGTATGAATCCAACTGAAAAGCCTTTGTTGTCCATTGCTCCCATCCAAATAGTGTCTCCAGGTTCTCTTCCTTTACCAACTGAAGATGCACAATTAAAGTCGATGTTACTAGCTAACTCAGATAATACCTTACAGGATAGAAAAGATTTTGGGTCAATATTCATTTCTTTTGGGTCAGTTATGTGCGCGTTTCGTAACTCAAACGCTTGTTTTGTAGCTTCAACTGTCGTATGGATAAATTTTCCTTCATCTTTGCCGTCAATATTCAGCTTGTCCAAGATTCCAAGAACTAAGAGCGAAACAAGACCTTGTGTTGGAGGTGGAAGGTTGTATATCTCCCCAAGGCTATGTAGCATTCGCAGAGGAACTTTTCTTATTGGAGCATAATTTGCCAAATCTAATGCTGTTATGGGAAGTCCTAATTCAATAATATCTTCCACAATCTTTTGTGCCACCTCACCGTCGTAAAAACTATTAAGCCCGTTCTTAGCAAGACTCTTAAAAGTTTTTGCTAATTCTTTTTGACGGAACTTATCACCAACAGCTAGCATTTTCCCGTCCGGAAGGAAAACTTTAGCAAAATTATCGGTTATATTGGTTGAATTTTTCGCCTTAAGTAAACTATTTTTGTGCGATTCAGTAATTGAAAATCCTTCTTCAGCATACCTGATAGCATCAGATAGAAGCCTATGGGTAGATATATTTTGATAGCCACATTCAGATACATAATCGAGAGCTTCCTGCCAACCACCTACTGTACCTGCTACAGTTATGGCAGATTTGGGACCTTTGTAAGGTATTTCTTTAAGTTCTCCAAAAAAGTCTTCTGTAGCTAAGCTACCCGCTGCTCCACAGGCTTCAATTACGAATGGGTCACCATTAGGAGGAACAATCAGCCAAAACCCATCACCACCGATGCTGTTCATGTGAGGATATACCACGGCGATTGTTGCTGCCGCCGCAACCATAGCTTCTATAGCGGTACCTCCTTGCCTGAGGATATCTACAGCACTCTGAGTGGCAAGGTGGTGAGGTGTTACCACCATACCATTAGGAGCTATATTGCTTTGCATCTTTAATTTGTAGTTATAACGTTTACAATCTGTAACGAATCAAATACAGTTATTAAAATCTTAGATAATCTGGTTGGTGTATGAAGTGTGCGGTGATCTGTTATTATAATGTAGGTAAACCTACTTCAGAATAGGTCCTGAATATTGGCTTCCAAAAGACTATAACCGCCTAAACTACTGGCTTAATGTTACGCATGTAAACTAAGCAAGCACATAACTCGTTTAGGGAAACGGCCATTTACGATCCTATCTCCTTCCACCATATTTACAGCATTCTGGGCTCTACAGGCTGATTCTAATCAATGACCGAGACAGTGCGAAAAAGGTTTGCCAAAACTACATTTTTATTTTGTTTTTCTGCATTATTTACACCAGATCTAACCAGAGCTAGAAAAAGAGATCATACATTAATGATAAAAGATATGACAATTATTATGGGCAGTCCATGGCGAAGCTCGATAATTATTACCTGAAACCTATTCCACATTCACCGTTACCAAATGGCTCATGGACGGACGTCTGAAAACAGTATAATAGAAGGAGATTAGGTACTTACTTAGTCTCTTCTCGAATATATCTGTCACGATAGCTAAGTAACTCAGTTAACGTTTAGTTTCTTAAAACCAGGGCCCGCAGTATACCCAGCGGCACACGCTTGGTAGGGCGGTCGTGTAGGAAATGAGCGTTTCCTCGTTTGAATGAAGGTCACGATAATCCGTGGTTGTTAATCTATTGATAGCAGTATTTAAGCCATGGCTAAGATTCTTAGACAATCTGATAAAAGGTAGCTAACATACGCATAACGTTAGCATATATAACAATAGCCCAGCTACAGCGCGCTATAGTGACTCTCATTATAAGATAGCGGCAAACAGCGCCGAAGCGCCAAAAGCGCCTAGCGTAGAAACAACAGCAATCGCGTGCTACGTGCGTGTAGCGAGTGCTACTGCGTAGCGCGCTATGAACCAACTGAACAGTCTCCGCGCCACGGACAGTAAAATAGCACGGTAAAAAAATATGGTCTGTAGCGCGCTACTACAGAAACTGTAAATCAATCGAGATGGATCATGTGCCAAAGACTTACCATGTGAACCAACTTGGAATAATGAATTTGATTTGAACACACTCTGTATAGTGTATAATACTATGTAGGTAGGCACGAGTATACACAGATTGCAATCGGAAGATGGGCATTAGACACCAACTCAAAGCCAACTCCGATGAGAAACAAGCCACTCCCGTCTTACCCATAAATGACTATAAAATCTGACGCATGAGTGCTCATAATATAAATTCCCACGTCCTGATAGCTTATAAGTCCGTTCCTCGTAAATAGCTGCGGGGTTTATTCCAGAAATTACTCCATTGGGAACGTGTGCTATAAAATAATGTCGATATCGTGGAGAGTAAGTATAGGTGTTTATAGATAGGTATAGAACTACAATATGATGGTAATGAATGAAGGATTGTGGGCGAATTTTTGATGCAGTGAACGTTTTTCTACGTTTGACCGCTTAGTGCTAAGCGATTTGGTTGCAGCTGGTAAATTCTAGCCTAGAATGGGACTGATTAATGCCTAGGACTGCTGCCATGCCCAATGAGACTTGGCTTTTTCCTTAGTATTCCTGTGTACCTACCTAACGGAGGATTAAAAAATTACGAAATAAGTTTTCTTGGAGAGGATATTATGATGGATTTATCGTGGTTCAGATATAAAGTCCGTGATACAGAAAGCGTTAGCTGCCATAGATTAACCGAAAATTAAGTCAAACTTACCAACATACCTAGCAGACCGATCGACTACCTAAAGGCCGCACATCTCACGCCTGCAGCAATAGATTGTTCAGTTCGTGCCAATGTTCGGCCGATATTAATAATACTTATGCCTTAAGGGCGTAATATTTTCGCCCAGATTAGTTCCAACCAAGACAGGTTCCTGACGGGAACCAATAAAACTGGAGAACGCAGCGAATCTCAATGCGAAAGTGAAGCACATCGTCAATGCCGTCGAATTTTAATAAAACTGATGACGTCACCTAGTCATTAGGTAGGTAGGTACTTTAGGTACCTACCTAAAGTACCTACCTACCTAATGACTAGGTGACGTAGAAAAGAATAATATAGGTACCTACCTACCTAGGTAGGTACCTATATTATTCTTTTCTACTCATTTACTCTTCTATTAAGATATTTCCTCTTTAATATAAAAAAATACAAAATAACCTCTTGAAAATAGCTTGAAATTAAAATCTCACAAATTTATGAGATAACATTAGGGGAAAGACCACGCACGACCTCACTTCTATAATCATAGTATACCTATTATTAGGTAGGTAGCTAATAGATAAGTACGCCGTCGCCGCCGGTCAAATAGGTACTATCTATAACTGCGAGTAGGTATACCTAATGTATCACTTTTCTTTTTTTTTTCTTCACTTTTTCACTACCCTTGTTTCGTAGCGTTCTGTTTTATAGGTTCATGGACAGACAGGGTAGGGTTTTAATTTCGCTAGCATCTGGTCTGCGGTTGGCTGGTGTAGCCAAAAACGAGTTCAATCTGTAACTACCTACCTACCCACACTTGCGTTTAAAGTGCCTAGAAAATTGGTAGCCACAAGTTATTTATTACTGGAGTGAAATAATTGATTGGGCGTTTGAAATTGACGTGGGTATAGTTTGTAAGTATAGTATAATATTTATGTAGGTACTTAGGTACTTACTTACCCTAACGAATGAGAGCAGGCAGGAATATAACTACAATTATTTGCGTTTTCTTTTACTGGTAGCTAGGGCATAATCTATGGCATAACATAATACAATACTATATTAAAATAATCATAGGTACAGGCAGGTGCCTGAAAAGGCCCTAATGATAGAATCTTATCCAGTCAATTACTGACACAATATAGGTCACTTGACCAGACCACGAGTTAGATCAATTTACAGTCAAAATCACGACTCAGTAAAGTCATGGACTCTTTACTGAAACTTCTTCGGAGCTTTGGAATGAAGCGAAATGTCACGTTTATGTATATTGGATTTATAATTATTAAAACCACACTCGTGTACGTGAACAATTAATAATTGATTATTTGAAACATCAATATTTACAACACAACACGAGTTTGAGAAAAATATACAAAATCAACGTCTCACTTTTGGATTCCCGCCAAAAACTTACGACCTAGGTAGGTACTTAGTCAAATAAGTTAGTTTCGGTTTTGTTTATATTTAACTATTTTGACACTGAGTTTTGACAATCCCAGACAATCCAGACATTGACATTTAGGTTCATAGGTCTATTGTCAAAAAATAATGTAAAGCTAACCGACCGCAGCAAAAAGCCGCACCGTTTCACGATAGACCCGTAAAACAAAGTTCTACTCAAATTGTTAGCGTTCAACTAGAGCCGGGCGGTTGCGTGCGACCATGAGCACAGTGCGTGTTTAGCAAAAATAGATTTTTGTAGCATTTTTACCTATCGTGACGTGATAACAAGACAATCGAACTCCATAGCCGGTGCAGAGTTAGATAGTGCAATTTTCTCTCAAGAAAACATTATTCTGTGAATTTCATAAAACCCCTGTAATGTTTAAATCTCTGTTCAGCTCTTTGATAACTGAGGCCAGCTGTCAAGAGGTGGGTAAGTTTTAACTAAAATAGCGGCCGCTTTATCGAATCTACATTGTTTTGAGATAAATCGACTCTTTGTATGTGGATAAATAAATTATCTGGAATGCCCTTGAATCGTCCGTCCTTGAACCTGGTACTGATATGGCAGAGGAATGAGGAAACGTCAATGCGCCTTTGCGTTTTCTTCGCGCAACTTACTAAAAACACCTGACGATCGACACATTACATACACTACTCATCACTAGTTTAACATTCACTATTTCGCTTATTTACATACGTAATACGACGCGTTAGATAACCAACCTAACCTCTTTGACCTTAAAATAAAAACAAAAAAATAGATTTTGTTTACTGGCTGTAAACATTTACATCAAGCATTAGTAAAATTACTAATACTTAAACTTAGTCAATGTATTTTATACATACCTGCTACTTGCAGTGAACAATGCTAGCTAAGTGCTATTTTTTTAATTATTAATAAGTAAATGAGATGTCAGTCTTGTATGAATGATGGAACTGCAGTAAGTAGGTATGATAATGTAACATGATATTGCTAAAGCACACAAGATAATAAATACTCCTTATCTGTTACGTCAATCGTGTGCCTGTCAACTCAGTTCAACTTGAATCTTCACTTCAAAATGACTGCGCGTCGGGTAATTTAATATTTTTTTAAATTGTTTAACTTGCTTACTGGCTGATAACTGATTGTGCAAATGAAGAAAGTTCTTTTTATGAAATCATGTGCGGTCTATTTTATATCATGTGATTAGTGAATGCTTGAAGTGGTCCAAAGAAAAGTGTGCCTTAAGACAGTTAAAAGATACACGCCATTGAGTTCATTTCCAAAACTGACTTTTTATTTACTACCCACATAGTAGAATCAAACATAAATTAAATGCAATACATAACATATCTCCCTTTTATAAATTATGGAATCAACTAACATTACACAAATCAAACTATCAAGCTCTTAAATCAGTATGACACAGAAAACAATTTAAAATTCTAATATTAACAATTTAAAGTTGACATAATTAATCAGAGCAATTTGGTATGCCTATAATGTCAGGCCACATCTCAGGTGGTGGTATTTCAATTAGTTGCTCATCCGATGTTCCAGACTCTGAGTCTAGCTGAGCTCTTTCCTCGGGCAATCTTGCCTCTGTTTGTACCGTCCTAGCCAGCATTTGATCAGCATGGCGGCGGTGTAAGTTGCCATCTTCCGTTCTCACCCTGTATGAGCTTGGACCTTCCACCATCTCTATAGTGGCTCTTCGCCACTTCTCACCGGGTCCATACATGTGAATCAGAACTGGCTGGTCCACCACGAAGGTTCTGGTAGGCGCGCGCTGTGCCGCCGCCTCCAGCTGCTGTTCACCGCGGCTGGGTGCTGAGTCAGGGTGGAGTGAGGATACAGCAGTCCTGTACTTTCGGCCGTTGAGCATCTCTGCCGGCGTTTTGTTCGTGCTGCTATTCGGCACTGTGCGCATATAATAAAGCACCTTGCTCAACTTCTCACTCCATGGCAGATTCAAATCCATCTTCTTTAATTTATTTTTAAAAGTCTGTATTGCTCTCTCAATCTGCCCGTTTGTCGCCGGGTGGTAAGGTGGTGACCTCAAATGCTTTATCCCGTTCTTCTTCAGGAAGCTGACAAATTCCTCAGATGTAAATGCTCTACCATTGTCTGATACAACGACTTGCGGCAGGCCTTGTGAAGCAAAAATCCTCCTCAATAGAGTTATTACAGCTCCGCTGGTCATAGAGTTGATGATCTCTGCTTCAATCCATTTGCTATGGCTGTCAATCAAAACAAAAAATGTTTTTCCCTGAAAAGGTCCAGCAAAATCCACATGAACCCGACTCCAAGGTTTTTCAGTCATAATCCAAGCCTGTGGATCTCTAGGTGGACAGTTCCTTACTAGCTGACACTGCTCACAGCTGGCCACAATTTGCTCTATTTGACTGTCCATCTGGACCCACCAAACATAACCTCTTGCATATGCCTTAGTTTGGACAATACCCGCATGTGGGGCATGTAAAATTTTTAGTACCTCTTCTTGCAACTTAGTAGGTACTATGACTCTGTTGCTCCATAATAAACAATCATTATTAAGTGAAAGAGCCTCTCTTCTGGTCCAAAACGGTTGTAATGCTGGGTCTGAAACTCTGTTCGGCCAGCCATGCTGTACATGGAATACAACTTTTTGCAGCAGTGAGTCCTTCTTCGTTTCCACTCCAATTCTTTCTGCATTTAAGTTCCAGCCATTAGGTTGTTCATCTAACAACAATACATCTTTAAGAGGCTTTATAGCTACTGATCCCGTAGATGGTGCAGTCCACCTGCTCAATGCATCTGCATTACCGATGGATTTTCCAGGTCTGTGTTTTATAACATACTCATAACACGATAGTTTTAAAGACCAACGCAGCATTCTCGGTGAGATCTGGTCAGGAATAGGTTTCGTTGGATTAAATAAGCCTACCAATGGTCTGTGGTCAGTCACAATACAAAATCTGCGACCCAGTAGAAATTCGTGAAATTTGGTCAGTCCAAAGATAATAGCCAAAGCTTCCTTGTCTATCTGTCCATACCTCCTCTCATGGTCCTGTAGAGTTCGCGATGCCATCATAACTGGTCTCTCTGATCCATCATCCATGACATGTGCTATGATAGCGCCCACACCATATTGAGATGAGTCACAAATAAGCAATAACTCCTTTTTCAGATCATACCCCACCAAGGTTAGATCCGATGACAGCAAGACCTTGGCCTTTTCGAATGCCGCTTGCTCATGTTCACTCCACTTCCATGGCGTTTTGGATTCCAGCAATCGATACAAGGGTTTCAATACAGTAGCTCTGTCAGGCAAAAACTTTTGATAAAAGTTATACAAACCCAAGAAAGCCCGCAAGGTTTCCTTATTAGTTGGGGCTGGTTTCTCTTGGATTTCTTTCACTTTTGCCGGTGCTGGGTGAAGTCCCTCACCATCAATCATATGACCCAGAAATGTAATGCTGTTGGCTGCAAAAATACATTTCTTGCTATTTAGTCGGAAGCCCATCTCAGTTAACTTCAGCATCACTTGACGAAGCCTCTGATTATGCTGTTCCAATGTAGAACCAGCAACTGCCACGTCGTCAAGCAAGCAGGCCACACCATCCATGCCTGCTAAAGCGGAAGACATCACCCTTTGAAAAATACACGGCGCCGCACTTACACCAAAAGCAAGGCGATTCACTTTCATAAGTCCAATGGGTGTATTCAGTGTTAACAGCTTAGCCGTCTCATCATCAACTTTCAATTGGGTGTACGCTTGCTTCAAGTCCAGTTTACTAAATACTTTGCCACCGCTAAGCTTCACAAAAGCTTCCACAGAGGTTGGAAGCGGGTAGCTATCCACCTTTATCGATGCATTGACTGTAGACCTATAGTCTCCACAGATCCGCAACGAGCCATCGTCTTTCTTAACTATCCTTAACGGAGTGGCCCATTCCGAGTACCTCACTGGGGTCAGCACTCCTGTGTCCACCATTTGCTGAAGTTCTGCTTCAACCTGCACCTTCAAAGGAAAAGGTACCGCGCGTGCCTTCAAAAATCGTGGTGTCGCATCAGGACGTAAGTGAAGTGTGACTTCTGGACCATTGTATTCGCCTAGCTCTTCTTTAAACAAATCAGGAAATTCCTTCTTGAAAGGCACCAACTCTTCTTCGGCCCAGTATAAGCCCGTCACTTGAATGTCTAATGACTTAAACCAGTTGCGACCCAAAAGGTTAGGTCCATCCCCAGATACAACCACTAGTTCACATTGAGCCTCTTTCACGCCCAAAGACACACACACATTAGCCAGTCCTAACACTTTCAATGGGTGTCGAGTCCATGTAACCAACTTCAATGCAGTATTGTGTAGTGGAGGAGGTGTCGACCACAACTTCTTGAAAGTTGTCTCCGATATGATGCTGCGAGACGCGCCGGAGTCCACTTCCATTGTCAAACTGGCTCCATCAATAATTACGTCTGCTAATATTGGAGGTCGATAACTGTCTGAACACACATAGACACCCATCATATCTTCAACTTCAGGGGAAGCTTCCTGCTTGTCTTCCACCTGATGTACTTTGGACTTCTTGTCACAGGCTTTTGCAATATGCCCATACTTCTGACATTTGTAACACTTCGCTTTCACAAAGGTACACTTCTCACCCGGCTTGTGTACTCGGGTACAATGTCTGCATTCATTTGACTTTATTCTGCCAATGTCCATTGGTTCGGAGGCCTGAGATGGAGTCGTTTTCCCTTCGTTACTCGGACCAGGGTACATATCTTCACTTGACGCTTGATGATTGAGACACATTTGTACCGCCGTCTCGTATGTCAGTCCTTTTGTTTTTAATAACTCCCGTCGTAAACGATCGTCACGCACTCCTAAAACAAGTCTGTCCCTTAATTGACGTTTAATGTCCGTAAACTTGCACTTGGCACATAAAGCACTTATTGCAGCCACAAAATCTTGCACGCTTTCACCTTGCAATTGCCCACGTTTATGAAATTTGCCGGCTTGCAAAATTTCATTAACCTCTGGTTCATAGAATTTGTCCAAGACACCCAGAATGTCTCTAAAATTCACTTGTGTCGGGCGTAACGGCACTAAAAGTGATGCAATTAGAGCATACGTATCCTTCCCGCACTGAGATAGAAACAAAGATCGCGATTTTACATCGTCCTGTTCCGTGAGTCCCGCCGCATTGAGCGCACACAATAACTGTTCTTTGTAATCACACCACACATCAGTTTTAGCGTTAAACTGCCCGGGCAACACAATATTCGTAATATTGAATGCCATTTTGACACAATTGCAATTTATTTTCCGCAGTCGCCACTAAAAGATACACGCCATTGAGTTCATTTCCAAAACTGACTTTTTATTTACTACCCACATAGTAGAATCAAACATAAATTAAATGCAATACATAACAACAGTGGTTGCTGGTTTAAAGTATTTTTTTAATATTCTTTACGTGTCATACTGTTGTTCAATGTAGTTTATGATTTTAATGGAACATTAACATTAATATAAATAGCCGTTAATGCAGTTTTGATAGTCAAAGATTACAAGTAAAGGTTATTAAACTTATTAATAAATAAATGACATATTATATGATGCCCAAGTATAAAAATAGGATTCTTTAATGACTGAATGTTTGTTATTTATTGATTTGTTATTAAGTAGGTACATACATAATGATCCATTTCATTGATGTTTTGAATTGCATTATTGATTAACAAATGGTGACTACTTTATTAATGAGTACTTAGTAACATCAAATTCCTGAATCTTTAGAACTTTATGTTTGCTTAAATTTAAATACTGAAAAAGACACCAAAGTTGTCAGAGAAATTTTTATGAGAAGACACATCTATTGACTAAAATTTTTGTATGGCTTACTTACATTACCGAATGTGTAAATTTTGTTATAATATATTAACAAAACAATTATATAGGTGCGTATGTCTAAAACTGAAAGAGGGAGCCTTGATAAAAATATGTGATATTCATAAATTACTAAGCTTCTAAAACTGAAATATTATTATTGATTGTAGGTATAGGTGGTTGAATAAAGGCCAATGACCTACAGATAGTTTAACATAATCCAATAACATAATCCTAAAGGTAACAAAGTGGTTAGAGTACTATATGAGTAGCTAATACAGGCATATATATGAGATAACATATTATTTCATAATAGTTTCCTATCTATAGCTATGGTACAATCGTGCGTATTAATTTAACTCTCGCGTAAAACATTATTTAAGAGACTTATTATTCTGCTGTTTAAGTATGCCTCCATAAGACACCATCCAATTTATTGATAACATATCAGCAGTGATGCTGTGACACATTATATTTGTACTGTTAGTGGAATTTACCATAACTCTTGTTAAAACTTACATAAGATTTTTAATCTATATAGGTACTTATTTGCTTTACTTATTCTTAAACAGAATATTCTGTTTAAGAATATTGATGATTATAATGAAATGTGTAATATGAGTTTTTATCGATGGGACTGTCATTATTATTAGTTGTTGGCTACTCAAAGTCCTTAAATTAAAAATAGAAAAGTTATATTATATCCTAATTTTAGAACCAAGAATTTTATAATATAATAGTCAAATTACTATACTTAATAAAATTCTTCCCAATTCAAACTGTATATTTTTCAAACATACCAAAAGTTGTCTTAGAATAACAAAAAACTCTATATCACTTCTCGAAATTTGATATCGCCTTCATAGTAGGTATACACCCTTTATTTAACAACTTAATAATTAGCACCTCAGATTAATCTAAGTCCATGATTAGCACATACTTGGTTATTGCATTAACAATACTGTGACAACCCTGCAGGAGCCCTAATTAAAAGTTGAAGTTGTAAATTACCAACTGGTCATGTAATGGACATGGTCATTTCATCACTCTATGTCATAGAGTGATGAAATGACCATGTCCATAAATCAATAATTTTTTTTATATCATAGAGTCTATGATATAAAAAAAATTATTTAAAATAGATTATGTGTAGACATAAGTTATGCACAATATAATCATGTTTCTAATTATACCTATATTGTTAATAATTTACATAAATAACTATGCTCTGTAAGATTGTATAAGGGTGTTTCTACAAAAATTGGGTAACTCGATGTCACCAGCCAATAAAACAATGTATAATTATATTTTGCTTATATTTTACGATTAATTTTAAAACAATTAAAAGGCTTTTATGTGGTCACCCAGTTTTAGCTATTTATTTTAAATACAAACTTGTAAAACTTCACAAAATGTTCTCAAAAAGTCAGTACTTTGGCGTGTCACAATCACAAAATCGCACAATCAAATAGCTGTGTATAAAGTATTACCTTTAAAATAATGAATCTTACTATATCACTACAATCTTTGATGTATTTATTATTATATAATCACAACTTTCATACTATAACATTTGCACCGTTTTGTAAAAATAATAAGAAACTTTGTGTTCGGTTTTATGCGTCAGTCCGTTGTGTGTTTTTCAAATTTGAATTTTCGGCTAAATACCGGCGACTCAAATTCAAATGCGCGTTAAATTTCAAGATTGATACTAAAGCTAACTGCAGACCGAGCCATTGTCCGGTCGACATTACTGTTCCAGTGCTAGAGTTGTGTTTGTCGTGTGAACGCGGGCAGATCCAGACAGAATATCAGTCCTATGGTAAGTCGCTATTTCCTTGTAAAACTGTGTTATGTTTAAATTTATACATAGTTAACTTTGATTTGTCAAGATGTAGCTTCTTGATATTCAAAATTATTAAAATAAACGCTAGTTCTAAAGATAACTTCAAATTCATGTAGGGTTCGTCAGTCCGTTGGCGTCAGTCCGCTGTCAAATATTGCGCCAAAGGACTGACGTGTTTCCAGGGTACTGACTTTTTGAGCGTGTCTAAGCATTTTTGTTTTACTATTTCAGTTTAAAACATCATTTGCTCCAAAAGAAAAACAAACCACGTCTGAGGATTGGAAAGATATTATATTGAAAAAGAAAAGAGAAGCCGTAAAAGCTAACTTAGCTAAAATTAAAAGCACCCCCAACATACTAGCCGAATACAAAGATAAACAAGAGTTGCAATAATTAAAAAGGAAAGATAAGGTACAAAACATATATATTAAAGACATGACGCCTCGGGAGCAACGATTAACTAGAAAATAATGGAAAAATATTAATTCCTGGATCTTTCATGAAGCCGGACATGGGAAGAGGGTACCCGATAGTATAGGGGTCACATGCAAGTGAACAGCTGAGCAAGTGATTGCTTCAGGAGGTGATAAAACTAACAAGATGGAGTTTGCTTCTCTTATCCGCGAGAGATGTCCAGTCCAGGTATAAAAGTTACGGTGATTGACGGCTGTGATATCGAGCAGATTGATTAACGATTAACGACACCTTGATTAACGACTAATCGTCTCAAATGATCGCCTTAAGGGGACACTCTTGGTGCATCAGGTGACTGCTTACATTCCCAATGATCTTACAATGAAGACACTAAAAGACAGGAAGATGTTATTTCTCCGAAACTGAACACGAACGCATTGGAGGACGTTTTCAAGCTCTTGGACTGGAACGGATTCGTCATCAACATCAATGGCGAATACTTCACTTGCCTTCGTTGTGCCGATAATATAGTCATCATGGCAGAGTCTCTGGAAGATCTCAATACTATGCTCAGCGACCTCGGTAGCGTTTCCCAACAGGTGGGTCTTAAAATGAACATGAAGAAGACGAAAGTCATGTCCAAAGGCCATGTTGTACCCGTGACGGTATTCGTTGGGAAAGATACTCTCGAAGTTTTTGTACAGTACAACAACCTTGGCCAGATCGTCCAGTTAGGCAGGTCCAACTTCGGCAAAGAGGTCGCCCGAAGAATCCAACTCGGATAGGCAACGTTCGCGAAGTTGCGTGACATTTTCTTGTTCAAAACTCTACAGTGCCTGAAGACAAGAGTCTACAACCAGTGTGTGTTACCAGTGATGACATATGGAACTGAGAGGTGTTCCATAACTGCTGGCCTTTTGGAGAAGCTCAAAGTCACACAGCGGGCGATGGAGAGAGCTATGCTCGGAGTTTCTTTGCGCCATAAAATCCGGATCGAGGATATTCGCCAAAAAACTAAAGTTTACGACATAGCTCTAAGGGTTTGCAAGCCGAAGTCGCAATGGGCAGGTCACATCGCTCGTAGAACTGACAACCGATAGGGCAGAAAGGTTCTAGAGTGGCGACCACTGGAAGACGCAGTGTATGGGATTGGACGCAGATGGGCTGACGACATCAAGAGTCGCAGGCAACCGGTGGATGCAAGTGGCAAATTGTCGTTTGGTGTGGCAGTCTATGTTCAGCAATGGACGTGTTCAGACTGATGATGATGATGATGATTACTTTCTAAGAGATTTCTTCTAATCTTAATAAATTGCTTGCATATCTACTGAAGTTGTGTGTTTTATCAGTACTCTGTCACTCTCGTCAGTCCCCTGGCAGTCAAATTCGGAAAAAACTAAATATCTCCGCATCTACTTTAAAAAGTGACTGGCCCTATCATGAGCAATATGTTCACTAGATTAGCTACCTTATAACGCGAATTAGAAGGAATTTGATTGAAAAAACTATCATAAACAAAATATCCCGAAAAGTTACCCAACTTTTGTATATTCACCCATAATTTAAATCAGCAAAAGCGATAGTTTGAAAAATATTTATTCTTGGAAACAGTTATCTTTGTATATCTGCCCTTGCCCTTGCTAACTGTTCAGTTGAAGGTAAATCTATTTTCAAACCAAATAAAGTGAAAAATTTAGTATACAATACAATCTTTATCTGTATCAGTCATAATGTTTCATGAAGAATGAAACTGGTAGATCTGACGTTTATCTGATATTTATATAAGTACCTATAGATACTTATATAAATATTAGTTTGTAAGTGAAACAAAAGACTGTAGGTAGCCGAACAATCATCAGTGCTCTTTGTAACACGTAGAAACTTTGAAAATCTTTGTCTTGAACCAAAGACTATCCATGAGTTCTGTTATGTGTGAATGTCCTCCGTTCTGTACTATAAAGCAGTCATCCTTCAATGTTGTATCTGGTCCATGTCGTGAATAGCATATAAGACGCCCAATACTGCCTTCGGGTTAAATAACATTAACCCAGCTTTTGATTGACATTGTCTAATGTTCATTAATTTTCAGGGGGCCGGTTATTTAAAAAGGGCTGACTCGGACAAACTACATGAGATATTTCTGAAGTTTGCCACCGTGGAGAAAAACGGTGAGAAGTGCATCACCAGTGAAGATTTTGTCAGGAAGTTCTTAGGGCTATTTGATGAAGGTACGGTTTATTTAACTCAGTCGCTTACAAGATTTTATTTAGTTTCCTGTCTATCTTGAGAATCAGGTTTGTGTTGGCTTGTTTCAACTTACACCAACCTTATTTCAACCTTACAACAACCTCACAAGACTCACCTTCCCTTGCAGATGACTTCAACAAAGAGTCAGTTAAGCTCATCGCGGGCATCGTGGACATGGACAAGGATGGGTACATCTCATTCTCGGAGTTCCAGGCCTTCGAGGGGCTGCTGTGTGTGCCGGACGCGCTCTACAAGACTGCCTTCCAGCTGTTTGACACCAACGGCAACGGACTCGTGGCTTTTGGTAATACCAAATTTACACTCAGCAGCGAACTGCCCACATCGGGCAGGGTATAATGAGCAGGACGAGAGTAAACGATACTTCTCATGCTCTGCCACTGCTATAGCTCGAAAGTGAAAGCTAAGTGAAGGGTAGGGCAGAGTGTCCTCAAGAGAAGTGTGTATTATCTCTTGAGGGTGTTATTATCAGCATCGGGAGGAGTAGGAGCTGAGTCTAAATGGGGGTAAACCGTATTTCCTAGTGTGGTCTGTTATCATCAGTGTTACTCACTGAATCTAACAATGAACAGCAGAAAAATAGAGGTAGGAAAATATTAATTGAACCCTTATTATACACAACTATTACAGAAGCAAAACTCGTAAAAAGTCTAGCCGGGTCTGTTTGGTCTAGGTAGCTGGCTGATTTCTAATATCAAAAAATTAAAAAATACACTGGTTAGAGAGATAAGCTGTCTGCACTTGGTAGGTACCTACTATAAATCAGCAAAATACTACGTCGCCTTCAAAATACCTAATCATAGAACTCCTTTGAACGCTCTAATCTTACCGAATCTTTATCTCTCAAACCTTGAATATCCATTTCGTAATTGAAGTGCAGTTAAGTTCCTTGCGCTTACATAATAAAGGTAGGGTGTTAACATCGTAGGTAGTATTATTTAATATGTAACGAAACTGTCGAGGCATGGAGACAGCCTAGACAAACGCCGAGTACTTAGCTGCAATTAATCAGAGATTGTCAAGCATAATGATAAGATATAACTCCTTAGACAAAATAGGTACATACATAATTATTTATATGTCTCGCAACGGCTCTCTCTAGGCGTGAAAAACTATTAGTTTGGCTTATTTATATTACCTTACAGATTAATATGGGGGAATAAAGTAAAAAAATATTGTGTGAGTGTTGAGATAAAGCCGGCATATGTACATGGTAGACGTAGTTTTTTAATATTAATACTCTTTGATTGACACCTGTTAATACCTGGAGACTACTTCTAGAGATTCCACTCCAGGAATTTAGAGTAAACATATTTGCAGTACTTTCGACTGGAGAACGAGAGGCACTTTTGCCAGTGCAGTGCCTACCCTTCTCGGGAAAAATGCCACTTTCCCCATCTTATCTCAAAGAAACATCAAAAGTGTCTCTAGCATTTCTAGACGAATTTTATAAAGTAAAGAAAATGAAACGGTCAGCGCATGAAGGGCAAACATCCTTTTTCAACCTCAAACCATAATTAATTACTGCTTACTTTAATTTATGACTTGTTAACATGTGATTTGATTGCCTATTATGTTTGATATATTCCCAACTGCACCCTTAGACTCCCCATCAAGGAGGCAGTTGGGAATATCAATTCCCATCTGCTCCCTTTGCGTGAGTATGGGGGCAGTTGTTTACTTTGAATCTACTCCATTTCCAGACGAGTTCGCCGAGGTCATGCGCAAGACGGCTCTGCACAAGAAGCTACCGTTCAATATAGAGAGCACCTTCGTCCGCCTGTACTTCGGCAAGGACAAGAAGCGGCTAGTCACGTACCCGGAGTTCAGCCAGTTCCTCCACGACTTCCACGAGGAGTACGGCGTGGAAGCGTTCAAGAAGTGCGACAAGGATGGCAGCGGGTTTATCAGTGTCAGCGACTTTAGAGACATCATGCTCAGCGTCAAGAACCATTTGCTGACTAAGGATATGAAGAGCAAAGTTGTTAATGTGAGTTATTAGTTTTTTTTTTTAAGTTTCTAGTTATATTTTATTTCCAGCCAGTTTCTAGTTAAGTATATTTTATTTCCAGTTTTTTTAGTTGATGGTTTTTTTCTTCTTTCAATAGTCGGTAACTTATAGGACCTTGGCTAGATACGTAGCCAAAGTCCCCGTATTGTCTGAGGCTGCAGTGAGCTCCTAAGAGTAAAGAGTTGCTTTATGGTGTTCCATATTAAATGTTTTGAAGTATAAGAATAGGAATGATATAATAATAAATAATAATAATAATTCAGCCTGTAACTGTCCCACTGCTGGGCAAAGGCCTCCCCTCACTATCGTGAGGAGGGTTAGGCCATAATCCACCACGGGGGCCTATCCACCAACCCAGACTAGGCCCCCGTGGAGGAATAGGAATTATTTCTTCTGATTTTTTTTAAGCTTCTTCAGAGGCCTTCTGCCGGCCTCTTACACCAGAGGACAGCACCACCTCACTTGACAAACCAGTGACAACTTATTTATATAAACCCAATAAAAGAACAAAAAAAAATGCATAAAAAGAAAAGAGTTCTAAATATTAGTAAAAGTAACAAATGTGTAAATGTAACATAACAAGTTTAAAAAAAAATACAAACAATCTCTGACCCAGTGTTAAAGGAACAGCACACAGCCTGTACTATATACTTACAAAAAAAACTCTAAACCCCGTCTTCCGTCTTCCAGGCGTCCGGCTTCCCCCAAGGCGAGCGCAAAATCAGTTTCCCCTACTACATGGCGTTCAACTCCCTCCTCAACAACATGGAGCTGATCAAGCGCGTGTACCTGAACGCGACCAACGGCCACCGCGGCCAGGAGGTCAGCAAGGAGGAGTTCCTGCACTCCGCGCAGATGATGAGCCAGGTCACGCCGCTCGAGGTCGACATCTTGTACGCGCTGTGCGACATGATACATCACACCAACGGGTGAGACTAGTTCTTACTCCGTCCGGGCAGGAAACACGTTTGAAGCGATGAAAGCTCGGCTCTAGTGTGAGGTTTTACTAGCTCGACGTAGTACGCGTCAAGTAGCGCGTTGTATGAAGATCCTGTTTGATCTAACTTTAAAGATTGGATAGCTTACGTCTCCATTTAGTGGCAATAATAAAAACCTTAGCCACAGCAACGCGTGGCCGTGTCTGTTAGTAGTGTATAAAAATGCCCGAGAAGCAGTAATTCGCTATGTATCCACCAATCGGGGCCGGGCCCCCGTAGTGGGATGCAGCCTGAGTCCCCAGTGACACGAAAATGTTTAAATAAATACAAAAAGGTAGTGAATCTTTAAGTTTGTGAGAATGGCGTAAAATGGCGCTTAATTATATTTGGATATTACGAGTATTAACTTCCGCGTAATCATGACGATTACGTAAATGTCATGATCACTCATTGCGTTACAATTTTTTTTATCTAATATAGACTCTATTGTCAATGCCACGTTAGGGTTGTCGCATACTCCTTATGTGGAATTTTAAACGAAAATACTGAAAGTGTGTGTAATTTAGCAGGTTTCTGTTCCGGTTGATTTGTTGAAAGGGTTTCGACATGTATTTTTTTATACATACCCATACTAATATCATACCAAAAATCTTCCTTTGTCATCTTGGTTATGTGTTACGGTTTCACGGCCAACCCGCGGATCCGATTTGAATAAATCTTGGTATAGAGATAGATTGGACCTTGTAGTCGGAGACAAAAGCTGTTAGTTTCAAATTTTTTTCTGTTACCTACTTCTACTTAATTTTGTTATTTTTTATTGTTATTTTTTCTGTTACTACACTATCGACAACCCTATGGCCCACATGACGCTGGCACGACCCTCTATCTAATCTAACAGATAAGTGTAGATACGCGTATAGTACTTATAATAATGTAAGTTTATTATCTATTACGCCGAAGATAATAATAATTGACTAATATTCGTTATATAGTACAATAATTCAAGATTGTGTTTAATATGTCATACATATTTTTGCATGCGATTTTGTCCGCGTGAATTTAATTTTATCGGTTTAAGAAGTATATCATGTCCTTCTCTAAAGTTCAATCGATATCTATACCAAAATTCATCAAGAAGGTTATGCATAAGCATGAAAACGTATCAAACAGCCACGCTTTCGTATTTATATATTAGTATATTATTATTGAGTACTAGCTGCGCCCCGCGGTTTCAACCGCGTTTGGATAATATACGATATATCTTTATGAATTGTAGCTTATATGTTATTCTGATATGTAAGCTACATTATTGTAAAGTTTCATTAAAATCCATTCAGTAGTTTTTCCGTGAAATAGTAACAAACATCCATCCATCCATCCATACTTACAAACTTTCGCGTTTATAATATTAGTAGGATGTAACATTTGACGGCTGTATCTTTAGCATCTTCTTGCGTCCAGAAAATCTATAGTAGGTACGTACATACCTACCGCAGTTTAAAGCTATATCTTCCCAAACCAAATTCTGATCTACACTACTCCTTTGTTTCAGAAGAATCGTCTACAATGATCTCAACTCGATCACACCCGAGCAGTACTTCAAACAAGTCACCCGGCGAGTCGCGGAGATCAAGGCTGTGTCCGTAAGTATTGCTGTCTCCCTCCCCCTATCGCTCATCACGTGCCACTCTCTCGTTTTAACCGTGTACATGTCCACCATTACAGGAGACTGACCGACCGCGAGTTAACGCTTAAAATGTATGTTTAGTCTATTATAGTCTCTATTTGTTTGAAAATGAAGGTTGTAATTGTGTGCACGAGACAGGGACAAGCGACGAAGATGCGAAATCGAAACGTTTCACTCGCACTTTCTTATGATCTGTATGCGAGTGATAGAGACAAACTCAATTCTCCGCCGTTTGTTCCAAGCGATTCATACAACGCTATTAGGTAATTACTTAGTTACAAATTGAATACCAAATCAAAATATGCAGTTACTATGCGTTTTCTTATAGATTGCCAGAACCCAGGATATATGTAATTATGTACGTTATATAGCGTTGTCTGAGAATGGAATAAGCGGTCTCGTGTCCAGCAATGCCTTCTTAACACTTATAATATAATACGTTTTTGGAAACATCACTAACTGAAAGGTCTATATTTTTCTCTTTCTTTCAATGCGCATAAGGAGAAGGTAAATATGCTAAGAGAGCCTTATCGATTAATTGAATATTTGGGGCGACCGTTGGTAAGTAGAGGTCTATAGAGTTTATGATGTTTCTATGTATGGTTTTCTTCTAGTTTTCTTCTTGATATTCTAGTGAAATTTTGGTGCGACTAACTATTCTTTTTAAACATAGTTAAATGCCATAGAAGTGACCAAAATTTCATAACTTTTGTAAAGCTATTTCTATGCATTGTACATTATTACACTGTACACAAAATTCAATAGCTACATAAGTATATAAGAAATGCTAGACCAAGTTTAGGTAAGATGAAACAAATGAAGTAGGTGCCTAACTACCGTATTTGAATTTATAAAGTAAACTAAAAACCACGTTTTTGCTAGTAAATGGGGTTTAGAACGCAGTATGTAGTCATCGAGTTATGAGCCACCCTGAAAGTTTTAGCTGGATAGCTAAACGAGAAGTGCTCGAACTTTTAGTTGGAAGATCCCACCCGAAACGACAAACAGACAGACACACAAGAAAGTCACTTAATAACATGGTAATATACAAATAGGTACCAAATCACGGAGCAAACACCATTTCATGGGAGAAATCATAGCATGAAAGCATATAATTGCTCACAGTCACAACATCACACTCGAGCATAATGTTTTATGCTTGAATCATATGATTTTTTACACAAGTCTATCATTGGGACACTTTTTAAAATGTTTGCTACTCTAAGTGCACTTGCAATGTGTGTTTGCAATGATACAGTTGTTGGTATTGGTTATTTTGATTAGGTTCACTAGTGTAAATAATGTATTTTCGTCATTTTTTGTTACACGATTTCCATCATGCAAGGAGCCGCCTTGGCGCCGCCACCATTAAACTATAAATAAATAAAATAAAAATTAAACTATAGTAATATGTTAAATAATCAAAAACAACTTATTACAAACTAGATTGCGCTGATTATCTATTATAGATAAATGTAGGTACTTATGTTGTTTTTTAATTGAACACAAAGTTGAAAATTGTTTTGTACAACTGTATCGTTTCAAAATGTTTTAATAGTAGTGGCAAGATTCTAATTTGACAGAAATTAGAGTTGGATGTCACCCAACACTATAATGAACATTTCTTTTGAATTCAGCCACAAGAAACAAGGAGAAAATCAGTCCAAACAGACTGAAAAGAGATTATTAAAGCTATTCCTATGTCAAGAGATGCATTATTCATAGGTAATTCTATGTCAGGGATGCATTACTTTTAGCTATTTTTATGTCAGAGATGCATTACTTTTAGCTATTTCTATGTCAGAGATGTATTATTTTTATCTATTTCTATGTCAACAACGCATTACTCATAGATATTGCTGTCAAGAAATGCATTACTCATAGCTATTTCTATGTCAGAGACGAACTCTTGCTGCTACTTAATTTTACACTTATTACTAAAGGTCATTATCGTTAAGCAAATGAGTCGGGTAAAGACACGGTTTACGCTTGTTGCAGAGCCCCGAAGAGAGAAGCATTCTCATACAAATTCTGGAGAGCACATACAGATTCACACTTGGTTCTATAGCCGGTGGTAAGTAACTTTTTTTGTTAGGTTTTGGGATCGCACGATTTGTGCATTTAGCCAGTGTCAAAGTAGGTACCTACACTATCAATACAGTGAACTTATGAGATTCAGTTTTTAAATGCTCAGAGGACTTAATTCCCCCATTGCTTATCTTTTATGATAGACTGAAGCGATGCTTGCTCAATTTGCTTGGTTTCTTCGGATCACACGCCGCAGTACGTAGGTGCGAAACACGAGGACGAGCTTCTTATGTAGAAAAATATTACAAACCGTGGTGGTAGTGTATTATCACGAAAGAAAGAGACAAGTGGAAGTAAGACGGTGGGCGGGGTGTACGCGCCTAACATATGACTTGTGGCTCAAAACCAACGCCAGTATTGCCATACATACTATGACATGCTCTACGTCTACCACAGATTGGAACTCTTGTCTTTGTCTTCCAAGGGTATCATAGTGTCCGCTAGCTACTATCTTCGAGTAGAACATCTATCGTCAAACCTTCATAGATGTCCTAAGCAAAGTATGTTTACTATATTCGTCACAGATGTGTTCAAATCCAAAACTGGACACGGGTCTCACCTGACCTTAGTGCCAAGCCAAAATCCACCACAGCGGCTATCACCGGTCAAGTACCCCCCAATAAAACAACCCCCCGATTCCCTCCAGCCGTGGGCGCGTCAGCGGTCTACCCCATCGACCTGGTGAAGACCCGCATGCAGAACCAGCGCACGGGGTCCTTCATAGGCGAGGTGGCGTACCGGAACTCCTGGGACTGCTTCCGGAAGGTGGTCCGGCACGAGGGCATGCTGGGGCTGTACCGGGGGCTGGTGCCCCAGCTCATCGGGGTCGCCCCGGAGAAGGCCATCAAACTGACGGTTAGTTGGATCGGAGGGTACAATATGTTGCTAGATAACTCAAAAACTAGAGATCTGAAATGTAATTTATCTGTCATTTTGGATACATTATCATAACATACTGAAAGATTATCAAAATAAATCAATTTACTGAAGTCCTATCATCAGATCAGCTCGCTACCACCGCAATTTTGTCTTGCCATCGATATTTAGCAGGCATTAAATTGAAGCTAGATCACAAACTTGCAATATTTAACCCAAAACTGCCCCACCAAAGCTTGTAATAAATATGAACTGCGTTACTCCAAACAGATGAACGACTTGGTCCGCGACAAATTTATGGACAAGAATGGAAACATATCGATGTACGCTGAAGTCTTCGCCGGTGCGTGTGTAAGTACCTACAATAATATAACTATACTGTAGCTATGTTGCGGTAACGCGGTTGCGGACTCAATCCTCCGCGAGCATAGCCATGGACGTCGCGTTGCCGTGAGCATTACCCTTGATGCCCGTGAACATAACCATGAGCGTCGCGTCACCGTGAGCATAGCCCGCGATACCCCGTAAGCGTCGCGTCGCCGTGAGCATAGCCCGCAATCCCCCTTGAGCGCCGCGTCGCCGTGAGCATAGCTCGCGATGCCCCGTGAGCATAGCTCGCGATGCCCCGTGAGCATATCAAACTATGAGCGTCGCATCATCGTGGCACGGAAGCAGAAGAACTGTGATGAATACTAAACGTGTATCGCCCATTTCCAGGCCGGCGGCTCGCAAGTAGTGTTCACGAACCCCCTGGAAATAGTGAAGATCCGGCTGCAAGTGGCGGGGGAGATCGCGGGCGGGCAGAAGGTGCGCGCCTGGTCCGTGGTGAAGGAGCTGGGGCTGTTCGGCCTGTACAAGGGGGCGAAGGCCTGTCTGCTGCGGGACGTGCCCTTCAGCGCCATCTACTTCCCCGCCTATGCGCATGTTAAGGTAAACTTTCCAATAATTGGATAATCACGACGTGATTATATGAGATTTGCTAAATCGCTATAGGAATGCGAGAGACTTTTCTGAAGGCAAAGGTGCTGTGAATTACGAGAAATAATGTTTCAGTTGATATTATTTTGTACCAAAACGTGAAAACGACATTGTTAGCCTTCATTTCGATTAGTTTAACGGTAGCTTTCGCTCGCAACTGCACGCCGACCGTAGTTTATCGCATAAAAGTATACTGTCCCTTCCCAAGGCAAGTTTTGCTCAAAGTTAAGTCGTGGCGAGAACTAAACAGTCACTGTTGCTTCTATAATTATGTGTATATCGACGCTTGAAAGGCAAAACTTACTAAGCGCCATAGAGCAAATTTTACAGGAGAGTGATTTAAAGTTCTAAATTTTAGAAAAAAAATCGTATATTCTCACGTAATTGTTGGATTTAAAAGATTTTAACAGACATAATAATATTTTTTTTATAGCTATCCACCATATTAATAGCAGTCACCTAACACTGATATAGATAGTAGTTTATGTCGCTTAGATAAAATTTACCTTATTTCATAAACAGGTAAAATTATCTAAGTTACCACTGAAAGGTTTGCAGTAACAAGTAAAAGTAAACAACGTCACACAGTTTGGAATTTCGATACAGGAATATGTATCTAACACGATGTTATCGTTTATAATAAATCAGGTCAATTTATCTTAATATTATGAAATGTGATTTTTATGTGAAGAAAATATATCTTAGTCAAAGAAATTACTCTAAACCCCCCTCCGGAACTGATAATTATTTAACCAAAGTATTCAAAATTATATTAACATGCGGAAATAAATGGCATAATTATCTTTTTATTGTATTAAAAACCTTTATTAATCATTAAAAACTGAATTCAAACGTAAAATCCCTCGACAAAAAATATTTAAAAAGTAAATAAATACAAACAGGTAGTGTATTTTGGCTCTATTTTTATTTGACAAACGCGTCACGTCTCGAGACTCGGGTATTTTATATTACTCCTATGTTAGATGTACTACAAAGATGAGCAGAAAGTATTTCAACAAACTGCATGTAGACCTATCAGTGGATATTACCACTCCTATATCGTTAGATGTACTACAAAGATGGACAGAGAGCATTTCAACAAACTGCTTAATGTAGACCTATCAGCTGATATTAATTTCATAGACTAATTGCCAGGAAATCCGCGAGTTGAAACTCTTGATGAGCCTCTGGCGTTGGAAGAGGTGGTTAATGCCATCAAGGCCCAACATGATAAAAGGGCGGTTGGTATTGACAATATCCCTGAAAAGCTGCAGAAGTACGGCGGAGAAGGGCTGCACGAGGCGATATGGAACGTCATCTTTAATCTTTTGACGTGGGATATAAAAAGCAAATCCCTTCGGATTTTAAGACGTCACGTATTTATTCTCTTTATAAAAACAAAGGAGATCGAGTAGACTGTACCTCGTACAGGGGCATATCGCTACTCTGAACCGCTGGATTTTTTTTGCCAGAGTGCTTCTCATCCGGCTCCCTCAAATGTTCGAGGCTCTTCTACTCGAGACCCAATTTGAATTTCGTCCTAGTAAAGGTACCTGCATAGCAATGTTCTCGTTATGAAAAATCCAGAAAAAATCAGAGAACAAGAACAACCACCTCTTCTTCCGTTTGTTGACCTGGAAAAGGCCTTTGACAGCGCACATCGAGAGACACTGTGGGTAGTCTTGGCAAAACTAGGATGTACGGATAAGTTCCTCACAATGCTAAGGCTTTTTCTTTACATGATGTAGGACATGAGGTGCTGTGTGGCTGTGAATGGTGAGCAATCGGAATAGTTCACAGTAACTTGTGGGGCTAACCAAGGTTGTGTGCTGGCGCCTACTTACGTGTCAGATCGTGTATCCCTAAATGTGCAACTAGGCGGTGAAGTTGTGAAGTAGGTAGAGAAGTTTAAAAATCTAGGGAGTACAAAAATAGCCACAGATTGATGCGGAGATCAACAGCAGAATTGGTGCTTCATCAGTTATTTTCGGAAAACTTCGGGTCAGGGTATTCCGATCCCATGACATTAAACTTAGCACCAAAGTCAAAGTGTACATGGCTATTTGTTCTACCAAATTCTTTGTATACCTCTGAGGCGTGGTGCTTATACCGCCGTCAGATACGCACGCTCGATCGATTCAATATCAAGGGCCTCCGCGACATTTTGAACATCAAATGATCGAATTATGTCAGGAATACAGAGGTGCTACAACGAGCTACTATATCTGTGGAATGGAGGCCTAGGTACCTGATGTGTCCACCATCTGCGATGGTATAGGCAGGCACGAATCTTGGATGCCCAATGAGAGAGTGGTTGAAACGCATTTTCTTTTCTGAGCTCCAGGATGGCAAGTGGAAATGCGGTGGGCAGTTCCTCAGGTACAAGGACGTTCAGAAAAGACATGTGAACAAATGCAATATTGAACCCTCTCATTGGGAATCACTAGCAGAGAACTGTCTTGAGTGGCGGTGGTGAAGCGTAATGTTTACGCATTTGAAAACGAGAGAAGGTGGTAACTAGACGAGATACGAGACCAGCTGCTAACAAAGAGACCGCACTCACACCTGCAATTTAATTACGTGAACGGTGCTCTAACACGTGCCCATTGTGCTCGTGTATTTACCGCTAAAATAGCGATTATAAGTCATATGAGAGCTATAAACATCGAGAAAACAGAAACAGTAACATAAGTCGCCGTTACTGAAAGCGGCATGGATGACTATTATTATTATATTGTCACCAAGCTTTCCTTCAATTTTATATATTTTTTTATTATTGGGTCTCCTGACGCGATCACAACGTCACATTTTGATCAAATCAAAATAGGGCCAACGAACATTATTTGTTATTTTTTTTTACTTTTTAAACGATTATTTTGTGTCGAGGCTTTCTATTGTTTTTATTTAATTGAACTTATTTTATGTAATAATACATTTAGTTCCTATTTCAGTTATTAGATCAAAATATATTAGTAACCATCTACCATACACGTCATACTAATTGCGACCATTCTTATGAGCCCAAACGGAGACGATTTGGGACGAACGTCCTTACTAAGCGACGCCCGGCGGCTGAATTTCATTCTGCCGATGTCCGGCGCGCGATATTTGCACATAGTCATGCGACGTATTTTGAACTCGCGCAGTTCCTAAGCGACGAGAAATTATATCTTTTGCACGAGTAATATTATCGAGGCGCCATACTTTACCACCTAAATAAGCTGAGTAAAATTATCTAACCGACATTATTATTAGAAAAAGTTCTCAAGTAAAAATATCCAAGTATGAAATAGCAATATTATGTTAAACAAGTAAAAGTATCTAAGCTTCAATATTTTTCCACTTTGTGTCAGGTAAAATGATACAAAAGACACTGTTACCAAATAATATTATCAGGTTATAATGTATAACCATACAAATCACAATTACTTTGGGTGGGTACAATACACTAAGTGGTTTCAAAGGGAAATCTCAAAACAAGTAAAAATATATAAATGCAAACAAATGAAAAAGTAAATACATGAAAAACCGACTAAGTTCATATGTCCAATTATTAAAATGGCATAAGTGCTAAATATTCTTAAATGCTCTTTTTTTCAGTCGGTTAGTAAGCACAAGTTAGGCGATTTGATCGAAATCACACACTATCTAAGCGACAAAAAACTCGTCGTAGAGCGATGAAATCTAGACTAAACGACGCAGAAAAATCTAACGATTCGAATGGTATATTTAACTCATTTCACGTATTTCTGTCGCTTAGGAAGTTTTGCCTTTCAAGCGTCGAATATGTTTTCAGGCGAAATTCGCCGACGAGAACGGCTACAACCACCCGCTGACGCTGCTGGCGGCGGGCGCCATCGCCGGCGTCCCCGCCGCCTCGCTCGTCACGCCCGCCGACGTCATCAAGACGCGTCTACAGGTCAACGAACGAACCAACCTTATGCTCAGATTTTTTACCTCATTGAGTAAAATTGCCAATTGATATGAGATGAGAGGAGAGAGAGACATAAAGAGGAATATTTACTCCATATACCTAGTTGAATAATCTGAGATTTACTCTATAAGATTAAATATCCGATTGTAGGACTTTTGTAGGCACTATACATAGAGGCCAGTTTCATAAAAACTGTAATTATCTTATACCTACTGTATTTTTGGAAAAGTTTTTCACAATTTCTGTAATTTCTCAAACCTCAGTCGGTCTGGTTGAGACTTTTGATCCTTATAAGAAACAGGATCGATTGGCATCAAAAAAGTCTGAAAAATTACCCATACCTACCTTGCTGACTGTACATTTTTCCCAAAATCTGTATATGCAGTTCAGAATATCTCCAATGGATATATATATGGATAGTCTCTTAAAAACGTTTTCCTGTAACTATAACGGTTAAGGTACCAGCCCTTACTGTCCCGTTTCAAAAATTCACCCTGTAAAGGCTAGCATTTAGCACTATCTAAGATTTTTATTTTATTTTGCACGGAAAACTAACAGCTTCTTAATAATACACCTATCGGTTGGTCAAAGTTAACCAGGGTTTCAGTAACCTGTCATTACTGGGGGCGATGCGAGATTTATTCGGCTTTATAGTTATACAATAGCTGTATAATGATTTCAGGTGGTAGCGAGGACGGGACAAACTACTTACACCGGAGTTATCGACGCGACTAGGAAAATATACGCCGAGGAAGGTGCCAGAGCTTTCTGGAAGGGAGCTATGGGTAAGAAAATAATTATTATCCTAACTTTGTTAGGAATAAAATATAAACTGTTTTATTGTACTGTCGGCAACAATCATTGGTTTACGTTTCCACGTATTTAACGCAACATACCACGATACCCAATAGCGACACAGTCTTTATTGCAGTGAGAAATATTTTTCAGCACAATTTCATACGACAAACGAACCACTTTGAAATTGTGTTTTTCAGCGCGCGTGTTCCGTTCGTCGCCACAGTTCGGTGTGACGCTGGTCACCTATGAAATCCTGCAGCGTCTCTTCTACGTCGACTTTGGAGGATCGTGAGTTGTTTGACATACTTCTTTGCTTTTTTAAAAAACGTAGCCCCACGCTAGGGTTGCTCCTGTATCGTGGGTACCGCTTCCAGACGTATAATTTCACATGCACATAACACCCAGACCAGAAACGAATTTTTGTGGATAGCACAAATATTTGCTACGGGCGGGATTCGAACCCTCGACACCAAGTGCAGCATTCCGATGGCTCAGCCGCTACGCCAAACGTGCCGATCCATTATTATGATTAACATATCATGCGCTCTTACTGCCTCAATTAAGTTTTTATTTAATACAAGTTAATCCGACAGGCGTCGCTTGTGATAATAAATTGCGAAAAGATATAATCCCGCGTATCCATCGTTCGTATCGTGAATTTAATTAGTCTTGAGTTCATATAAAAATGCGCCCAAATTTGGTTATTTGCCCAAATTCTTCCTTACCTTCTGTCTACCCCAAATCGATCCAGCTGCACTCAAGTCGTGTCCAACGCAAAACATCTCACTTGATCCATTATCATACTATCCATTCATATTTTTTTCTACATAAATATAAAATGTTATTGTACTCGGCTCTAAACTGAAGCTGTAACTGCCCCCAGCCGGCCGTCGGGCTCGGAGCAGCACGTGTCCTCCTCCATGGAGGAGCCGGTGAAGAAGCCGCAGCACATCGGCGGCTACCAGGTGGCGCTGCCGGTGCTCACCGGGCTGGAGACCAAGTTCGGCATCTCCCTGCCCAGGTTCTCCGTAGCCAAGCCGCCGCAGCCGCAGTAGGAGAGAGGAAACGAGGAGGTCGAAATGGAAAGTTGACAACGAACAGTCGATCAAAATGTACATTTATATGAAAGGAATTAACCGCCAGGGGGAATTGTTCAGAGATACAAAATCTGGGAGATGTGTAACCAACTGTCTAGGGGCTAGAAATAACTCTATAGACACTAGGTACCCGAAATCGGCCTATAGTATATAGCTTTATGTGATCGACTACATCAAAACCTAAGTCTGAGGTTTTCCTTAGACTTACGTTCTCTCCTCAGATAACATGGAAGGGTAGGTTTACACGTTGTAAGATATCGATATTGATAAAACAGTGTAATGACAGCTATAAGCGTCCAAATGGCGTTCCCAGAGTTGGCTAAGTTATACTGGCTCCCAAAATAATACTCCCGGTTATGGATTGAAAGTCGTTGTAACCATGTTAGAGCAAAGAACGCCGGATGAGGTCCAACCAGATTTCCCCTACATTAATATAGTTCTAGAGAAAATGAACAAAAACTTATCAGAAATCTACTTTCCATTTCACAAATAATAATACGATTTAGCAGAACAGTCTGCATTTAACAAATAGAAGCGAATTGTGTGATATAATACCGTAATGTCATTCTAACAACTTAGGTTCTTCACACGGCCGGTTTTTTACAAAAAATGGACACAAATATATTTTCATACAATGAAAAATGAACAGACAACCATACTTTTTCTTTGAAGCGCCCGTAGTAACTGCAAAACTGAAAATGCAAGTATCGGGCCAACAACCGGGCATGTGTAAGTAAACACCCTAATAAGCATCAAGTCTATCCGATTCCTCAGCATTTGAGACCCTTCGTTGAAGGTACTTTTAATTGTTTTTACTAATTTTAAGCGTAAAAGAAAACAATGTTGAACATTTTTATTGTTATTTTTTTAATGTATTTTTTTGAAACGTGTTATGAATATTCTTTCGTAAATGTATCGTCGAGTCAATAGGTTCTTTTCTGAATTTAATTTCTAGTGAAAGTGATTTTTGAAATGCCTAAAACTTCTACATAAGGTCGGTAGTTAAAATAGCTGACAATGAAAATGTATACATAAAATTATATCATCTATTGTCACTTATCAGTTAGTTTGACTACCTATCAAACATCGGGCCAGTAGAAAACACTATTCACGGAATAAAATGTCAGATAACTTTTAATTTTGTACAGAAAACCTGAGATTTATAAAATCATAAGATAGAGATTAATGGTAACTAACTCGTCATAGCTTAGGCACGTCCATATTTATTAAAAAAAACAACGCTTTTTGCTTATAGTATTTGTGCGAGACGGCTAAGCTGAATGCCAAAGTATGAGCTTAGAATTCTAAATATCATTCAATGAGTTATAGACACTATTCAGATGAAAATAAAACTTGATGTCGCAGTGTAGAGTTTATTACGACACTGATCAAATCAGTGCTATTAAGGCCTAAAATGCAACAAAAAACCTTCGTAGGAGTACACATTAGGGTCAGTTCAGATTGGCGCGGAGTGGAAAAGGGAAGCGACGAGATTTCGGCCGAAATTGAACATTGAACTTTATCTCCATTACGTAACGTATAAATTACGCTACGAATTGACATGGATAGTGTATATCTACGTTGACTTACGTTTTATAGTAATTGTGTAAGTTGGATCTAAGCATGTACTTTGGCTAGGAACGCTTATCCTCGGCCATAGTTCTAAACTGTATACGCTAATGTAAGCAGTATTGTAACTGACGGTGAATCTACTTTCCTGCATTCAATATCTCTTTGTACTGTCTTCGTATGCTCTATTTGTGTTCGGCAATATGTTTATAAGCAATATTCAACATACGCAATATGTTTTTGCTCACACCCTAGTCTTATAAGGTTTTTCGAACGTTTTTATGCTTTTTTGCTGATTAAAAATTGACCAGTCTAAAGAGCCCCCCACTGGCGCGTTGTTATCGGTCGATAATATCGCTGGAGTTTTTAAATTATTTTTTAGTTCATTGTTTGCGACGGGCACGATCTTACAGATACTTGCGTTTCCAAGGCTCGGAATGAAAAATGTATGTAGCTGTGTGTAAACGACGCAGGACGCATACGATTGCTTTTTATTATCGACCGACAATAAGCACGTGTGGCGCCGGCTTAAAAGTTAACTCGGATCGGTAACAATGTCCTTTTATTCATAAATATAATCCATATTTACGAAGTTAGCGTGCAATGCATTATGCAATACAAATAAATTGACATCTCATGATATAATAATAGTATTATAGATAAACTACGATACTATGACTCGTTACGACAACTCTAACCATTGGAGTAAAGCGAACAACAAGTCGTAGATAGCTTTGTGTTATCATTTTCAAACAGTGAAGCAAACGGGTTGGCACAAACACATTCATGGATACAATTCTTTCAGAGCCCCAATAGACGTTGTTTGATCCGACTTAACTTTTTGATGAATCTAACAAAAAAGTACTTCAATTACAGTATCGTCACAGTCGACAGTAAACAGTAGAAGGGGAAATAGAAACAATACGGCGACAATGTATGGCAGTCGTATAAAGTTTCCCTACTGTTTTGAAACTGTGGTATCATTTTTAAAGGACTTTATGCTCGGCCTAGTACCTACGTAGGCAATTGTATTCGAGAAGAAATTATAATGTAGTGGCATGTTGATGTTTAGAAACACACCTAATTTTTTATGATCACTATCTCACCTGTTCAAGTGACGATGTAATCGAAAGCGGTAAACTTGTTCAGCCTATATCAGGGCTGGCTCTCGAGCACCGTTGCCTACATTATCCAACGATAATATAATTCAAGTACTTACAGTTCTCGCCATTTTGGAAAGCCCTTACTAAATGCACAATTTTAATCTGAACTTATTACCTAAATATTTTAATTATAAGAGTAATGTTGTAAGACAACATTGTAAAAAGTGAATCATAGAGTAAAACGAGTGATAGATAGCCGATATGACTATATTTATTGACATTGTACATTTTTGTGTTAAAATAAATCTAATAAACCTCCTGTATTCTCTTCATTTCTTTACCCAATATGTACCATTAGTAGATATAGCTTTTAATTGTTATTGTAATTAAATTACAACATTAATTATATACAGGGAAACTGGCACTGCACTCGAAAGATCGGGTCATTCCCAGTTGTCACCCGCCTCCATGTCCCCAGTAGTGACAACTGGGTATTATTTTAAAAATGTGTCCCTATTGTCACCCCTGGTGACGTCCCTCTGCTGACAAACTCTCTAAAGGGCTCTAGGCCCTAGGGCATAGGGTAGTGGTGAGCTAAGTACGGCCCGCGGTCCATCTTCGACCCCCTAACCGCACCCATAAGAATTTCTAGATGAGCCCTAGATTTACGTAAACCCTTTTATAATGTCTAGAAAAATATTCCCTATCCTCCATTTATACACAAGCTGATTTTTATAATATTCCGGCACTGCAATGGGGAGAATAACGAAAATATATATACTTATATCAGAAGAATTAATTATAGCCAAAAACATAATTTAACAAAGTAATAAGTAACTGGATTCATATTTTGATCTTACAATTAGAGGCTCCACTACATCATGGTCCGCGACAACCAGTCTGCGACAGCTGAACAACATGTCACAAGTGCACAGGCCAAGGGGGCAGATGGGAAAATTCTCAACTGTCACCTTACTCACGCCAAGGGGGCAGATGGGAATTAAAATTCCTAACTGCCCCCTTGATAGGGAGGTTAAGGGGGCCGTTGGGAATATATCAAATTTGATATTCAAAGTGGCACCTCAATCCAGACACAATCTTGAGGTTATTGTCTAGTGTCTACTCAGTTTCACAATAGGGGGTAAAGTCGGCACTACAGTCTAGTCAACACAGAGCTAGTTTCAACATAGACATACTTTCCTAGAGCTCGTGTCAATCGAAAATAAAAATAACTAGGCGAGAAAACAGATCGGACTAAGCCAGTAACAAAAATTCAATAAATTTTTACTTCACGATATCTTCCGAATGGAATGAAAAGTAATCTACAGGTATTGAAACAGTCCCAAATATAAAGATATTTATTTAGACAAGGATCAAAGAAAGGCCACGAGGTCCATCTCGCCGTCACCCGAACCGCGGACCAATTTGCGGCAGCAGTGTGATTTGAAATTCCAAATACAGCTACTTTCCAAAACATTCATAACTATAGGATCTCATCAGATATATCATCAGATATATAGAATAGATAATGATCCTCACTGAACTCAGTGCCACATTCAGAATGAAGTGGATAAAAAGTTCTAGTTACGGTAATATAAGTTTAATTATGTAGGTATGTAGAATAAGTAGGTATCTACATTAATATTATATTAATTTTAGGGAAGCTAACAACGACATATAAAAGAAAATATCGAAAACAGGACGTAAAAGACTTCCAGCTTTTACTAGGCAAAATAAACACTTATCTAAAAGAGTTAAAGGAATTTATTTGCAATGACAAAGTAAGAATTTAATATAGGCACATATTTCCTCCATAAAAGTTAATTAGGAATATAACATAATTAGCTTTACCCTTTCGTCTTATGATTTCACGTGACAGTGCCTATTTGGGCCTATTTGAAAAGGAACTTCACGGTACATAATGTACTAGATATACTGTCTGCAGTTTTTTATAAGTATTATTATTCAAAGTTTATATTATTCTACTTCAGATTTCTGCCACTTTAGTGGGTGAGGACCAAACAGTCACCGATATCAAACAATATACCTAGTCAGTAAGAATTAGATATAACTATTCGAATCTTGCACGCACCATCAAAATGGCATCACAACTCGTCCTGATAGATCAAATTGGTAGGCTGGGTGATTCCAAAAAAGAGGTAAGTAAACTTTTGGTAATAATTTGTCACAACAAATTTAGGTGTGCTGTGTGATTCCGTATTAGTATAATTACAAGATGGGTAATTGATGTATTACGACTTACTCAAAAGGGTCATTCACTTTATGTAGTACCTATTTTAGGAGAAATTTAGGATTATGTGAATTTAGGCATCAAGGGAGTGGTAAAAAGTATTGCTATGGTAATAAAACTAGCTTAATGAGCCGTTAAATTGTACATTTGAATGAGCATCTAAAAAAAATGTTTTTTTTATCTAGTAGAAAAGTGCTGCGCACATAATATAATAGTATGATTTATACTATTTTCATGGAATCAACCAGCTGTGAATATATACTGTCTCTGTAAACTCATTTTCTTCTATATATTAATTAAATTTGTCTCTGTGCGCAGTCATAAGGCATATCAATAATTAACTACTTTGGTGTCTTAATATCACTACGATATACAAAATTATAGTGTTATCAATATTCACAAGGCTAAATAATTTATTAGCATATTACTTTAGACGTAGGGGGGATCATAAACGGCGCATTTACCTTGGTCTCAAAGTACTTAGAATCAGAATGTGGGTAAGTGAATTTAAGCCAAAAATATAAGCAATAATTATTCGAATTTTTTTTCTGAAAAAGTGATAATACCTATCTGATTTAATTAAACATTTATGATAGAAGAAGCACCCACAAAGTATTAAAAAAATACTAACAAAATTAAACTAAGGGTTTTAGTGTTAGTGTCCACTTGATAATATTTAATTATAGTTATAAATAACTCTGCATTGATATTATTTACACACAATTTGTTCAGCCGTCCAACTGAACAGACCTAATCAATAAGCATGTACAAAAGTAAATATTATAAACAATCAGTAATATTCACATATTTGTAACTATAATTAGCTAATAAGGTACCTCTGTAGGCAATGAAAAAAATAGTTTCTAACAAATATTTTACACTAAACTAGATATCATTGCACAATAATTCTCAGTCAAATTGGAAGTATCATTAGCATCATAAAGCTGCATGGAGTGTTACCACACACGCCACAATGTTAGATAACTGATTAAATTGTTTGCCCTTTCGTTTTTGCTTCGATTACAACCCATCACTTCAGGAGATAACTGTAAATTATATAGGTACCTACTAATTTTTCTCTTGTTTTGTAAAACCATGTTTTGTATGACATTTCATAATATTCTGCAAGATGGAAGACTATTGGAGCATGAAAAGTCAGTGGCATGTCATAAATAATATTTGAAGCAATTGGCAAAGATTTTCTCTTACATTCAAGATGCGAATAGAATTGACATGGACACCCATTTGGTCCAGTCGGAATGTTAGTAAGAGAACGGATAAGAGATTCAAAAAAAATTAAACAGCTAAATTCAATACTGTCAAAGGGCAAGTGTGGCAACACAGTCACATCAGCAAATGTCACAAATAAGCTACTCCGTGCAAGTGGACAGTGGACACAAACAAAATTGTACAGCTATAATATTTATACGAGTCGGTCTGCATGCTAAACCTCCCCAAAGTTCGTATGCATTGTTTCTTTGGCATGCTTCTGCGCTTCCACTTGGCCTGTGAGGAACTTGTCGCAGATCATGCATTTCAGTGTGAACTTATTCAGGTCGGTGAACTGTCGCGAGGACTTGGCCTCGTGCGCCAGCTGCTCCGCTTCTCGATAGACGGCCTCATCTTCCGCTGGGAATACCGTTTGGATGCCACCCTGGAGAATAAAATGTGACATTGCATATTAAGATACTAAAGAAAGGCCGAGGAAAATTAAAACAATTAGGTATGTAATTTTCAAACAGGTTCTAAGCATGCAATGTAAACAGTGATGCAGTCAGTTCAGCAGTTTTAACATGATGCAAAATAATAACATTAAAGAAGATTAAGAAAAATACGATATTTTTATCAGCAGCATACTTTAAGTAAGTCTAAAAAGTAAAAATCCACTTGAATTTGTATTGAATTTATTATCAGCGCTTTTTACTTTAATTAATAGCTCTTATCCTCAATTTCATGGAAACACATTTTTTTTTCATTCTAACCTAACCTAACACCTTAATAACGAAATATGTTTGAAGGATATCTTGAAATGGCTTTTTAAAGGTTTCCCTTTCATGTTCATTCCATTTTACTTACATCTGATTGCTCCAAATAAAGGGGATCATAGTGCACTCCGTCAAATAGAAGGAACACTCGCTGGCCGTAGTTCTTGTCTTCGCCAAATCTATTTATAATTGAATTAATTGTGTCTACAACTGCCATCTCGATACCGTAAAAACGGGATAATATTGCTACCTGAAACAAAACAATTTACTTGTCACAATCACATTCTGACCCATAAGTAGAACTACCAAAGATATATGTATAATAAAATTAACGAATAGGTCAACTGATCCCGCGGAAGCGTTGTGTGACCGGCGTAACGTGACGTCATCCGTATCATGTTAGGGTTGTAATATTTAGTTATTTTGTCAATTTGAGTGAAAAAATCGATTATCGATTTCAGGTTTTAGTACCCTGACAAACGATTCATCACCAGGTACACATACCCACATTTCAATATTACTACACCTTGCCGATACACCTTGTATAATAAAATTAACGAATAGGTCAACTGATCCCGCGGGCTCAGTTGACGTACGAGCCGAATTTCCTGTCTAGGGATCCAGGAAATAAAAAACTGATATTTGGCCTAGTCATTGGTGCTAGTGCATCGCCAAGATTTCAACACCTGTGACATTTTATTGCTAAGCGCACAGATTACAGCACCACCAATCACCATTTGTTATTATTAGCATATTAAATTACTTATCACAAACAGTGTCTTCAAATAACTAAAATGTTGGAGATTATTGATTAATAGGTATTATGGAACCGGTTAATTCATTTATTATAAAATAATCAAGATAACACACAGATTTTTGATATTAAAATAACTGGTGAATCTTCCACAACCCAATTATAAAAATAGATCTTTATAGTTATGTGAATTTTTATAGTTTACCCTTACAATATTGTATTATGTCATCATTATAACATAGTAAGTATACAATATATTTTTTTTTTTTTGTTTTAGTTATGGCTTCGCACGGTTTGTGCATACAGCCAGTGTCAAGTATTTTATTATTTAAAGTATTTCTTAATTACACATTAAGAAAGTCACAGCAATATAGCAATCGTGGTCAAGTAGTCAAGTCAATTATTTACATCGTCAAAGTCACGATTCAGTAAAGTAGTGGATGCTTTACTGAAACTTCCTGGGAGTTTTGGAAAAAATGCGAAATGACACGTTTTTTGAGTTTATATCATTCGCCTACACTCTTGCACGTTAACGAACACTTAATGATTAATATTCCACCAATATTACACATTAACACTCGAAGAAACACAAGTTTGAGAAAATAATACAAAACCAACAACGTCTCACTATCGGATTCCCGCCAAAACTCCTACAATATATTTATTACTATAAAATATTCTCAGTGTTGCCATCTTTGGTCATTGTAAAATTATTGCTTTAATAAATGCATTCTAGCTCTTAGAGGAAATAAATACTAGTAAGAATTAGTTGTTGTTTTGTTGCTAGATGGCAAAGTTATAAACAATAACAAATTACAATTGTCTTTGTATAATCTATAATGTTATATTAAGTTTGTAAGAATAAAGGCATGCAAAACCATCTCAATTACTACAGTCACTGGTCTGAAATTTATTTACAAACATAGACCTAAAGAAACAATCTAGCACAGAAAAAATAAAATAATCCATGTCTCAATTGTGTGGGTATTTAACTACTGGTGGAGTAACTGGTAGAGTCAGTAGAGTTTCTTTTACCTGTCCAAGATTCAATCTTGGATCTGCACTTGAAAGGGAACATCCTTTTTAAACTCAAACCATAATCAATGACTGTTTAATAATTATTTATCATATTTTATGTTTTATAGTTGTCTATGTTAATAAGATTTAGTTGTTTGACTTGTAAAAGTGTGATTATATTGACTATTTGGAATAAATGCTTTGACTCTGACTTGAATTGCTGTCGCTACAGCTGTTTGCATGACATCAACAACTATGAAGAAACAATATCTCGTAAAACATACCTCTATCGCGCCACCCCAAGAGCTTGGCTGCTGTATCCAAATGCAGTACTCTGCATTGGGCCTGCCTAGCACGGCTTCACTGTACGTCACCGTGTCACTGGCCACTTCCATGGCTATGATCTGTCTCATGAGTGAATGCACTGTGGTATCCACATTCCCATTTAGCACGAATCCTGAAACAACAAACAGAATTCAAGTTAGGGGTATGACAGTACCAAAAATTCAATAAAACATAATAATATATATTTTTTCTTACTTACATGATTCCATTCAAAAGATTTTGAATGGAATATCTGATTTAAATAAAACAAAACAATCTACAGATATGCTGAAACAGTCTTGAATATATATTTTATTTAGATAAGGATTAAAGAAGGGCCAGTCACCTGATTACACTGAGACCAATAATTAGCTCTAAGGAGTTAATAAAATATGATTATTATAATAACTATCACACATATGATAATAAGTGAGACCTTTAGACATGCACAAATGTGACAAAAGCAAAACTAAAAGGATCCTATACAATGTACATAGAATCTCTGAGTTGTAGACAAAATATTCTTTAAACAAAGAAGTAGGTAGGTACTTGCCTATACTAGTGAACAAACAAGAATTGTCAGAAGGGACTACTTTCTTCATCAAAATGCCCGGTCTACAATTTTCTATCATCTCATGTGGTACGCCGTTCTCCACAGGGCTCTGTTCAGGCTTGACCTCCACAGGTTTGCTGACGACTGCATCAGAGGGCATCGACTTTTCTTCCACGATTAAAGTTTCGCCAGTTTTCAAGCCTATCTGACCGAGAGTTTTATCATCATCACTGATATCAATAGGCTTTGGAGGGTACCCGCACAAAATGCACACTTTCTCTATGCTAATGTCCGATATGCTAGATAAAAACAATTTCAATTCCCCTACAGAACTATCAGAGGTCAAATCTTTCAATACCTGCTGACCATTCCTACTTTTAACTTTAAATGCCAGAGCAGCCATTTTAATTTACAGGAACGCTAAATAACACGTGTTACGTGGTGGCGTTACAATTATTTCTATGGAATTTGGGTCAAAAAGACGCTACAATAGTGAAAATAAATAAAATTATTATGAGGCGGCTGGCTGCGTCTTTTCCTTTTTGACTAGCTCATTCATAGTTGACTGACAGATGATGGATGACAGCCATGACGGGACAGGTATATTTTATGACAGTGACAAACAAGATAAGGAAATTTGATTTGACGTTTAGAAACAGTGTTGCTAGCGGCATCAAAATAATTGGTAGTTTAAGTATCAGAAGTAGCAGTAAATTAGATGACGAAGCAAAACTAGGGAATCGTGGGGTTTTAGCTTCTTAACTTTTTATCTTGATGCATGCTCAAGCTCAAGTTCAAGAAAGCATTCTAACTAATGATCTGTTTTAAAAATACTTTTTGTACTAGCCACTTACCTAATTTAGGCGTGTTGCTTCTGACCCATTAGGTTTCTTGGAAGATGTAGCGCAAACCAAAATAGGATAGGATTCTATTTGTGATCATTGATCAAGTTTAGTCTTGTCCTGAGTGAGTAAGTCTAGCGTACCTACCAAGTGCCTAGGTGAGGTTATTTGGCATCATTAAATTTTGCCTCAAGGCACTCAAAGTGTGCTCGTGGTAGGTACCTACATTTTATACAGAACAAAAATTTATTATCTAAAAATCTATGACAGTAAAATCGAGTCAAGCGTGCAAAGGAGCTCTTTAATCCTAAATTTACCTTTAATTTATGAAACTTACACAGAAATAATAAAAAACAACGTATTACTATACATTTTAATAAAAATAACATACCTACATATAAATATTTTAACATTACATTTTTATTGTTATCTACATAACTTAAAGTAAACATTTCTTTAAAATTAGTACGTACTTAGATATAGGTAAGTACTTAAGTACTAATATCAATAACTGCGCGTAGTTTTTGGCACACTATCTTATTTATTTAGGTACCTACGTACATAGATTATTAAAGATGATAATAATAATGTTTTAGGTTAAGTATTTATTACATAGGTAATGTTTTGTTACAGATGATGAAAACATTAAATTTAGATTAGAAATAGTAGATTAAGTACTGTACTTGAACATTTGAACATGTCTGTAACAATCATCGTCAGTATAATTAAAATAATAATAATAATTATTATTATTATTGTAGGTACTAATAATAGACATTAAGTTGGTATGCTTACCTACCTAGTATTCAATAATCATAAATAAGTATGCCTAGCAGCAATACATTGAGAGTAGGTAACTAATTTCAAAGTTAAATGTGAAAAAATTAAGGCATGAAATTATTACCTACTTAAAACTTACTTTCTGTGGAATAATAATAATGTGCCTACATATTTATAGAAGACTTATTTAATAACAATCATTGTGTTATTAGAACCATTATTCAGATGATATAATAATGAGATTAAATTATAACAACATTGAAAACTAAACATCTGAATAAATGTTCTGACAAAAACGACGTTATTAGTATACCTACCTACTAAGTTAACTATATTTTGAAAGCTTGATATGAATTGAACACCTAACATCATGGACCTATTATCCCTAACAAAAATTTTACATTTCTTGAAAATGTTCATCTTAATTTTAAATATTGTCACTGTAGTCTTCCTTCACTAAATAATTGTGTTTTAATTATGAAATTAAAATACGAGTATACTTACCTACATACTTAGGTATTATTTTTAAGTTTCGTTCATCATACACCACACACACACACCAATTTTATTATAAAAATGTAAGTCAACCTGTCATTAAATTGAGGTAAGAAAGAAGACAAAAATCAAGCATGAAAATTATTTTTAGCATAACTAAAATAAACTCTCACGAAACGTAGCTCGTATGTTACATACGAGTAACTACAGTAGTTACTTTAAGTAGGTATCTACCTACCTATTGATATTAGGTTAGTATTCATAGTATGAAACAATGTTTACATAGGTAGGTAGGTGCCTAGGTCCTGTATAATAATTATTTTACTCTTTGGTACCTACCTAAGTATGGTAGGTAACAAAACGAATATATACTAAAATCTTTGGCAAATTATTACGGCTTAATAATGATACAAGTAAAATCTAGTATGGCAGCATGTTTCTAAGTACTTATCAATAATATTGTAGAAATTACAAATACGACATCTAGATACTATCATCTGAATGCCCAAAACGATTCAGGGTAACCGCTAATTTTTAATCAATTGTATGCGTAGTAGGCATAATAATATTATATTATTATTAACAAAGTATGATTGTAATAATTAATATTATTATTTACATAGTTATTGTTCATTCAGTCCAAAAAATATTATGTTATTTTATATTCACACGACTGCATCCATTAATAAAAAAAAAACTATCAACAAACTAAATTTAAATTTCTAAAATATCTACGGTAGGTACCTCCTATTGATTATACGGCTCGTGATTTATTTAGAATTTTTCTGTAGGTACGGCAACATTGCTTGAGCGTAGCGTTTGTATTCTCTTTGATTGCTTGATTGAAATATTTTTGGTCGAGTTTCTGGCAGTCCGCGGTAGTGCCCTCTCTCGGTTGTAAAAAAAATGGTTATAATAAGTTTATTGCTTCTCTCGAGTTTTCTTAGATATTGTTTAAAGTAGGTACCTAGTAATAGTTCCTGTGAGATGTACGATGATACGAAATGACACAACGATTTTGTACCTACCTTCGCTACGTGCACGCACCGTAACGTGTGACAAATGGTAAGGTACATACAAACTCATAACACTTCGTAACTATTAGTCCCACATTATACTATCCCTGACTGTCCCGCAGATTAGTCCAGAATATAATAATATTATTAATCTTAGGTGAAGAACAAGCATAAGAAAAAAATACACAAACAATGTCCTAATTATTTTCCCGCCAAACCAATAGCTTATTTTGTTTAAAATTATATATAAGTACTTATTTAAATTATAAATTTTAATTAAAAAAATAGTTTTCTTTGTGACATAAAAAAATTACAATAAAAGTCATGGTGGCAGCGGTGCGTCGCGGAAAATATCTTCAATTTAAAAGTAGGTAGGTATAGGTTGCAATTTAGAAAGTTTTAATTTGAAATGTAAGCATCTAATATTAATAAATTAAGAAAGATCTATCCAAAAAAACTCAAAACCTTTTGAATTTTTAATGCAGTTTCTTAAGTCGATTATGTGTGTGCGTGTTGCGATGCGGTCGCCTGTGCCTCGGATGTCGCGGCATCAGCGGCCACCGTCACGTCGGTCGGCGCACGAACCTCGGCATGGAGGAGGCGCGAAGCCCCCTCCTGCCCACCACTAAAGGGGGCATGCGTTCATCCTCCTCTTCCTCTTCGTCTTCACCCCCCTCTAAACTGTCCTCTTCGCTCCACACTGGTTTCACCATCTGATATGACGCTGAGAATCCTTTGAAAACTAGTGAATCGTCCGTTCGGAATCTGATAAGAAGCGCCTCCGATGTTGAGACGATTTCGGGTGGCATCTGAAAAATATGGCATCGTAAATATTTTAAATGACATACCTAGGTAGGTATACCTACTCTCAAGGAACTCCTTCGTCAAACGTCGACTGACACACGAGACAGCAGAATGATACGTTCTTTTGTTTTGGAGGCCAAGCCACTAAACGAAATAAGGGATTTGAGTTTCATGATACGTAGCTGGGGGTTAGAGACGTGAGGCATGGCGAAGTCGCGCCTGCAGTAGGCAGGTACTTAAACTAAACAGCCGTTTGCGTGCAACTCTACTAGTGTACCTACCATAACCAAACGAATGATGGCCTATTGTATAGTGAGTGCCTTACCTTAGTCCCACAGAAAGTGCCATAGTTCCCTCCACTGCCATCCAGACCCCCAAAGACTTCCACGTAGTCATATCTGCAGTTCGCTTCTGGCTCCAACTCGAAGGTCAGGAAGGTCAATCTCACGAAGTGGTTGGGTGGAGCCTCAATGTTCCAGTCGCAGTCGGCGCGAGATTCGTACGCGTTGTCGCCGTAACGAGCGTGCGAGTACAGGTGCTTTACTGCATCGGTAGCAGCTAGATAACCACCACATGCTGAAGAAAGAAATCAAGTGGTAAATAATTATTATCAGCGCCGATCGACACAGTGCCATACATAAGCTGAAGTAATACAATTCACCTGTTGAATGCGTGGCCAGGAACCCTTTTCTCTGCACGGACCCGTCGGATTTGAAGACTACATACATCTGGTTCTGGGATGCTACGACGGGATGTGGCAGCTTGCTGCCACAGAATAGTCCAAGGGTCTTCTCATCAGCTGACGCTCCATCATAAATGGTCACGTGGTCGTAAGCGCATTCCTGGCAAAAATGGGCAGTCATTCATTCTGTTATGAATTATGGCCTACTTCCCCTAGAAAGGGTGAGGCGAGGTCAGTGCTCAGCAATGGACGGATAATATGGTTTGATAATGTGGTGACTGTGTGGGAAGGGAGGGGTTGAAACACCATAGAAACAGAATAGCCAGAAGATTTAGAAGTAAGAACAAAATTAAGCTGTCATAATACCTGATGAGGTTCCAGTTCAAACACATTGAAGATCAACTTGATGCGATGCCCAGGCGTTGTAGAAAATTGCCACACGCAATCTTTTCGGGAAGGATACGCAGCAGGATAATTTGGGCTGCAAACACATAAAAGAATGTATGTACAGATCCGACAAAGATTTTACGTTGCGGCAAATATTACAAATTATTTCAAATATGACGTCATCTATTGTGTCCGTCGATAACCTAACTCGCTCTCGTCACTTATCAGAGTAAAAAATGCGTGGGCCATCAGGTCACGATGTTTGGTCGGAATGACGGTCATAGTCAAGGTAATGAATCACAATCAAACCAGGTTAAGCTACCTCATACCTAATTTTCTACCTACTAAACGATTCAACCCACATTTGGCTACATAGTCCCAACCTCGTTAGAGGTACGCACAAGCAAGCTTCACATTTATTATTATTACATTTAGTGTTAGCTACGACGAGGTCTAATATTAAATACTTACTTTACCTAGATACTTCTAGTTGTGATCTATCAGATTGGAGGGTCTTTTCCTTTGTCTTACCTGAAGATAGTGCCATGAGGAAGTGTGACGTCATGCTTGCAGCCGCCTTCTTTACAGTCATGCTTGTTCGGATGTAGAGTGAAACCGCTGTGGCAAGCGCACTCGTAGCCTCCGAGGGTGTTGTGGCACTCATGCTGGCAGCCTCCGTTGTTTTCAGCGCACTCGTCGACGTCGATGTAGTATGCTGCTGCGAAGCCGGTTCGGTGAACCGAGCCGTCTGATGTGAACTGGAAATGAGAAAATTGACGTCTGTAGGTGACCTAGGTACCTAACTAATAACTTATATTATCACCCTTGTCAGGAAGCCAATGGATAGAATACAAATGGTCGGTGTCCAGACAAAATTTGCAAATTGATAGATAGGTTAACAAAAGGAAGATGGGTTGGGTACCATAAAAATGGTAGCTGGCGTTGGAAAAGTGATGCGCTACGCTAAACAAAATTTCCTTGACTGAACAATTTTGTAAAAATCTATAAAAAAGGAATAAGCGCTGTCTTGCCGCTCTTGGTATCGCGACCAGGCAATACTCATCACTATTGATATTTATGGAATAACTGGAATAGGTAGTTACCTACCTGAACTCTCAAAACATTTCCATCAGACGTGACAGGTGGCGGGAGAGCCGACCCGCAGAACGCACCATGGCGTCTCAAGACGTCCGCTAGCTTCGAATGAACGGTCACACTGTCGTACTCACATTCCTGAAACAGAACATGACAAACATAATATTATATTGAGGCCGTTACAACTGGACTAAAAAGCTTTGTGAAGAAAAAGTATGTAATTAGTGCCACGCAGTACCGCGCGAATCTGCAACTAGGTTCAAAGTCAAAGTCAAAGCATTTATTGTAAATAGGCAATTAAATCGCACTTTTACAAGTCAAACAGCTAATTTTCGTTAACAAAGAGAATCATAAAAACATAAAGTATGATACATTAAATTAAACAGTAATTGATTATGGTTTGATTTTGAAATTGTTGGATACGATGAAGTTACTTGGATAGCGCAGTGACCTAACATAAGACTTGGCTTCCGAAACACAGCGCACTCCCAACCCTACTTCTCTAATTATTATGTCCTCCAATAAATACTCTGCCAAATCTCAACTTGGAGAGAGCTCAAATCAAAGTGACTTCCCCCAGTTTCTGAAACGTCAGTCAACTTTGACAAAAGATTAATTCTATTGCCATCCTTGTCATTTGTTTATAGTCAGATACAGGCAACGATAGTTATCTACTGTCAACGCCAATAAACGTTCTAGAAACCGGGGGTTATAGTAGTTTACTTATTTATTCATGCTATATTTGATAATTTGGTCACAACGCCTTGTTTATTTTTGGACTTAAATCTATCTACTACCTAAAACTAAAGCAACTTACTTGCTGGTACATATTGTTTCCTTCCAAGTCGAAGTGCGTAAAGTTGAGCGTGATCCGATGTTGTGGCGGTGCCACGATCTCCCAGAGGCAGTTCTTGGACGGCGGGTAGAGCTCAGGGAAGGAGGGAGAGGTTATTGTTCCGTTGGACGCGTAGAGGGCACCGCCACATGCGTCTGAGAAAAGAGTGGCAATGTTGGTTTTTCTAGATGTTGTAAATGTGTTAAAGTACTTTGCCTAGTGTGATTTAAAGTCCATCAGTAAAATCGAGCGCTCATGGATATAATATAAGTTGTGAGATTACTTAATTGCAACTAGTACCTAAGCATAATAATATGCATTATTTTATTACTTGGATTAAAAGTGTTAAAAGAAGCTACCATATTTTTCAGGACATGGAAAGTTGTTGTTAATTAATGTTAGCTTACTTTCACATTTCTTGCCATCGGAATGCAGTTCGTAGCCAATGTTGCAGGCACATTCGTATCCTCCTAAAGTGTTTACGCAAGAATGACTGCATCCGTGTTCTATAGAAGCACATTCGTCGAACTCCTTCATAAAAGTGGCAGAGAAGCCAGCCTTTTGGACGGTGCTATCCGACTCAAAAATCACAAGAAGTTTGTTGGACGTTGACCTGTAGAAAAAAAAAACATATTTTATCTACAAACGAAGGAAACAAATCGATCAACCCCTGGGGGTTATGCGTCGTAATGTAGAGAGTGATGTATGCGCTTGAACGCTACGATCTTTGAAAGACATGCTATTAATAGTTTTCCTATTGCACGGTGCCTTGAGCCTATTTGAGTACTAAGAGTATGAAGAAAAACTAATTGATCATTATTTTTTGGAACCATTATACCTAATGTCAGGCGGTATCTTGTGGCCACAGAACATGCCGATGAGAGGGCTGTCCATGGAATCTCCATCTCTTACTTTCACCTTATCGTAAGAGCAAGTGTCGTGGTTCTCTACTTCGAACGAGTGGAACCTTAAAGCCACTTGGTAATCCTGAAAAGCAAATCAGTAGGTAAACATCGAAGATTAGAAAATCCAGCACTGTATACTGACTACTTTTACTAAGTGACAAGATAAAACCAAAGATGCCACATAAAATATACAAATCCACAGGAAAACTTTAATAAGTAGGTATTCAATAAACCAAGTACCTGAGGAACAGATAATCTCCAAACGCAAAGCTTGTTTGGCTGATAATCATCAGGATAATTGGGAGATTCCAGATGACCACTGCTGTCTACTTCGATGTCCCCACCGCAAACGGCTGGAAAAAGAACCAAGATGTACAATTGTAGGTACATGGCTGTCTCTAATTAAAACATTTATTTTAAGTAGACAAAAAGCCTTAGCCAATAGCTGAACAATCTTTATTAATTTTTTCTTGTCTACCTATCAACAAAATTTTGGGAACTTATAATAAGTAAATTAAGTTACCTTCATAAAAAGCTCTGAAGCCCCTATGCGGCTTGGGTCGCGGTCCAGGTTGATAAACTACTGTGAGGCGGGATCCAGTAGACCGCATCATTGGCCCTTTTCCAGATCCACAGATCCTGCCCAACACAGGAGCATCTGGCATGTATCCATCACGGATCTCCACCCATTCTGATCGGCATTCTTCGGATTTGTGAATGTCGATTTCTGCAAATGACATACTAAGGTTGTAGCTATATTTATGTAGTACCTGTAATGTACCTGGACGCCTACCTAATACTTTTCTTGGCCCTTGGGTGACCTGGATAAACAATGACACTAGAAGCTCGCACAACCTCACACGACAAACAAACACTTTCTTAAAGAGTTGATACAAAGAATGTAAGAATTTTTATTTGAAACCTTTTTCTCACCATTCCCGGGTTAAAATATCTAGTATTTATCTAGGGTAGGCACAGGCACCTACTAGTATAAATGTCCAGACCAAAGCAACCAAATCCATTCAGCCAATTTGGTGTGAAGAGGGAATAACCACAAACAGTCTTTCGTAGGTGCCATTATACATTATACCTACATAATAAGTGCCATTATCATTTAAAAAATTAAGGATACTTCGCATATCTTCTCAAAAAAACAGCCCTACGACTATGTTAAGTGGTACAAGTACCTACCTAACTTAGTTGGGCTATCTAACGTTCATAAAAGCCAATTTATGAAGCTAAAATAAAACACTTTTCCAAGGTTTCACTTAAAAAGGCCTTTTCCGTTAACAACCACTCAAAATTAACTAAATTTTCGTCCATAATTTTATTTCCACCATCTATCCGCTTCATTAGACGGTTCTTCGAATGGCAGGATAGGCAGGGCACTAAACTGGCGCTAAAGGTGCGAGCAACTTTATAGGTCGGTGCTTAAGCGCCCCTTTATCAGAATAGCGCGTAAATTAATTTAATACTGCTATATCTGCCTTAGCAGATTATTGCCGCTAAACTCCCGTACAGCCACAATCGTAAACTAAACTCGTCGTGGCTAGCGAATATTTACGACAACCGCCCTTTCGGAACCAGCCAACGTAGAGCTCCTAAACCCTGGAACTGTAAGTTAACTGGGATGTTTCGTGAAGATAGAGGGTTCAGGGAATGTTGGAATGTTTGTACTGAACTGGATTCCAGCATCGGCCACTAACGTTGCGAATCGAAGTGGAAACTTATTGCTTCCGAAGGCCGAATTCAGACGGGTGGCGAAAAACCCCCTTAGTTAATCCCTTTTGGGGATTTAACTCGCTTCACAGTATGTGCACATAGGTCGCTACTAACTACTACTTATCAAAACTATGATAAAACGCTAAGGATAATGATAATAATTAATATTTTAATATTATAACCTCGCTAACATGCCCATTAACAAAGAAAATCGGGAAGACTATAATTATCTTCAGTGCATGTTCCGTAATCCGCAAGTACCTACTATAGATGTCGTATTTCTAGATAAAGCCGCCATTATTATTTTTTTCTAGCTGCTAGGTAGGACTCTAGCAGGATGCTTGATGATACATTCGACTGGTACTTACCATAATATTATCTATTTGTAGACTAAGCGAGCCATTGCAATTGTCTATCTACTACCTGTGACCTACTTATCGTTTGGTTTGGTCTTGAAAGTACATTACAAATAGCCCCCCTTAGGTCTAAGGGGGGTTATTTGTTATGTACTGTTGGTAATAATTTATTAGGTAATATATTTGTTAGGTAATCAGGTCAACCTGATACCTACACTTTGAAAGATTGGTTAGTACCGAAGCATTTATCCCAAAAAAAAACTAAACGTGCAGTTTATAAAAAATAGCTCTAGAGCTAACCATAATAGCCCGTGTTAACAAATATTTGCCCGACTTTTACTAACGTTTCCCGACTCGGTGGATTCGTTTTTACAAACCTTTGAAGTTTCGGCGCTCGTTGATTTAGCAAACATGCAAGTTTATGGATATTGCGTTTTAGCAGAGCTTCGGTAAATGTCATATATTTTTGGACATTCGGTTTAACCTTTTTAAATTGTGTTTGTGCGTAGTACCTAGTAATGTTTACTTATTCCCAAGGGGTTGTTAGTACAGGTGTTTAATTAAATATAACCAAGTTATATTTTTAACAAAACTGCACCAAAACTTCTCTGTGACAAAAATAAAACAATTTTTTCGTAGTACCTACTAAATCACAATTATTAAGTATTTATTTTTACAAACATGAAAAAATCTACTCAATAAAATTGAACAACGCGAAATGGGTCGAAATTGACTTGCAAGTCAAACATGTCTAACACAGTGAAAAGCTGAATAATAACGTACATTATTACGCTAAATTCCTAAACGTCGGTAATGATTCAAAACTTATTCGCATCTCTAGGAAAAGTTAGCTGAGTGGGCTACATCAGTTTCCTTTTAGACCTACGTCAGGAAACCGATCCATCAGGGGGCTAGCGGCTACTTCATTAGCTCATTGCTTTCTGTTATTTATTTATACTGCCTTTCTTTATTTTATTTACAACTCATTACGATCGCATGAACAATACCTGACCCATCCAGGATTCCCGTGTCGAGGCATCAGAAACTACGCGGAATATTAGTCCCACAAACACTCGTCATACCAGGTACCTGTACTACAATTAATATCAGGGCTTCACACTAGTACAATCTGATCAGCGATGGTTATTTATAGCCTAACTACAAAAAAGCGTACTAATACATCAGAAGTGGGATTTTAAGTGTCTCCGGATAATGTTCCAGTTTGAAATCGAAGAAGTCCTATCCGGATTATTGTTATACCTATCTATAAATTGTTTCTTTCAAGTATTAACAGAGTTAATAATCACTCAGTCAAACTATAAAACAACCGACCAGTGCGAATTGGACTCGTGCACGAAGGTTTCCGTGCCATGGACGGACAGACAGTGAAGTCTTAGGGGCCCATTTTACCCTTTGGGTACCGAACCCTAAAAAATGGTAGAGAATATGTCACACTGGTTGCAGTTTAATCTTACTCAACAAATATTGTAGACACGAAACCTATGTAACATAGTTCATTGGCAACGCGTAGTTCCTTCCTTCATTGTACGTCACACACTCGTCGCGCTAAATCCATATATCCGAAGTGTTAAATTGAATAGACTTCCATCTTTTGTGTGAACATTGTCTTACAAAGGCCAAAGTGGAGGAAAACAAAGCTCTCGTACGATCCGAATTTGCTAGACAATAAATCACTGATAAAGCCTTTGTTCTTAGGTCTGCGTACATAATACTCACATACTTATGTGTTTGTACATTATTATAATTATGGTACTTGTGGAATTGTTTGTCGAACCAATAATATTATTAGAGATCTTAGGCAATGACGTAATTTGAAATGTTAGATTCGACATTTGACATTATAAGTAGATAGTGTAGGCACCTATATTATGACCTAGCAATCCATCAACTTAGTAGAGTGTACAGGCAGATATACTTTGCGTTTAGAGTTGGAATATGGAGCTGAATGGAATATGAATATGAAGCTGGCCAAAGAAGACTATCCAAAAAATATTGTCACTAAGCTTTATCAATTTAACGTCGTAAATAGCATCGCTGTCATCATATTTTATGCTATCATCGCTTCCTAAATCTCCCATCAACCGTGATCAACCCTAAAAATCTATAAATACATTTCAAGGAAAAATTAGCGAGTATTACAAAGAAGAGTGGTCTCAAGAAGGCCCCTTGCGGTACTCCTACGGTACCTACTGCGGTCCTCCGCAAACACTTGATCCTTTGTCATGACATTGCTCTTTCCGACAAGTATCTTGTGGTGAAGTATTTTGGGGATGCGTAGGTAACTGTTCTTATGAAATATTTGAGATTGTCGTCTTTATAACGGAGTAAGGTTTAAGATGTGTAAAAATATTTTGGACGAAATATAATTATATAGGTAGGTAAAGTAAAATGAAAATGCCAGTTATACGTACCTACTAATATGTAAGTAGGTACTTAGAATCACATATAACGTAAATGGAGTATGCTTGTTCAAATACTTTAAGCATTCAAAACAGTTTGGGAACTTCATCATATACTTATAAGTAGGTACCTACTTTGTTGTAAAGTAATGTTTCAATGATTCAATAATGAGTCCACAGAAGTCCAGACTAATTAATCGCCAATGAAAAACTCAAATGGGATTTTAACAGACTTGAATACTTAAAAATATAATAATTAAACCAATAATTGACCGAAACCGCATGCAATTCAACTGAATTGAGCATGTTTAATATTGGATAACCATGAATTCTGCACTCACTGAAATTGGGAATAATGACTGCAATTACACTGCTATTGACATATATTTACAGTAACAGCATAAAAGTAGAGTAACCGTCACTCTTTCATATAAAAATGTAAAAACTATAGTCATATTTGATAAACTTGTATTTTCGTAATGCGACAATCAATTACGTTTCTTCCACATGTAAAGCAATAGCGCTCAACGATTGTATTCGTAATGACGACCAAACTACGTGATACCTCAAAATACTAATCTGTAGAGTTCTGAGTTCTAGCTTTAGATAATAAATGTGAGGTTCTGACATCGTTTTTACTTTAAAATAAGCAAGGTGGCACAATTAGAAATAACAACCTTTACAAGTTTCATTGCTCACTCGTCAACGTTAGTCTGTCTACAAACGTTGGAGATGTAACGACTTAATTTCCTATTCATCTCCCAGCAGGTAGCTAACAGGCGGGTTTCAACGGCATTAATCAATTCGAAGTCCCCAACGACAAGACAATTGTCAAATCATCAAGGTAAGGGCCGAGGGTTCTTCAGGGTTTCACATAGTATAATGTGCCTCAATAATCCTTCAATTCTCATAGTGGCAACAACTTGCCCGTCCAGACCTCGTTAAGCCTTTGAAGACAAATGGATGTCAGTGAAGACCGTATTATTATCATGTGGGACGAATTTACATCGTTATCCTATTGGCATTCATCAGGTATTGTGGAAAGTTGGGAGTAATTTTTCGTACAATATAAACATCCTTATATTATAAAAAGAATCCCAATTTCCCTTGGCATCACGCGTGAACGGCTAGACAATTTTTTTTAATTCTTTCTTGTTGTGTTTGTTATTATCAGGAGAAGGTTCGTATGAAAGAAAGCAATAAAAAAGTTAGACCGAACATTAGAAAATTAGAGAAAACTTCACGACCACATTAACTTTGGAATGTAACTTTTTTGACAGAAAAACTGACAATAAAAAGTCTGTCGGGGCCGCTAGTTTGTTATAAGATTTGTAACTTACACATCAATCAATCACATAAATAGCAATTCCCAGAAATTTTGCGACATACATCAAATAATAACTCGCCTACACACGTACCTACTAACAGAGAACTGTGTTCACTGTTCACGACGTGTTCACGGCACAGTGCTTCGCTAAGCAGTGTCGCCATGTCCACTGAATCTAGGTAGGTACTAGACGAATTCATAACCCTCATAGTTACTGGATACATTTTTTATTTAGGTATAGGCATATTCCGTCTTACCACAAAAGATTTAAACCAGAGTTAAACAGATGTGTCTAAATATTTTCTCCACAACTCGACGTCTAACCTTCGCTTTTTCTAACTAAAATAATTAGCAATGCCAGGATCGAGTAAGAAAACGGAAGTGATAGACGTCGATTTTGTGGAACGAAATTTTAGAAACATCTGTTTAACTCTGGACTAAACTTTTGTGGTAAGACGTTTAGTTCGATTAGCTACTTAGATAACATTGTCTCGCAATAGGTATGTTTCCAAGTCAATGAAGAAGAAATGAGGGTATTATGATATCTCGCTTTATCCTAGCAAATGATGTAATTTTAGATTTAGGGGGGTGTAGTTTTGGTCTCAGAAATAGTTTATTAGGAGTCTTAGTCGAAAATATTTGGAAAGGTTTTCTGACAACAAATTAATTAGTTTTGTGTCATGTTGTGCGAGTGATTTTGTGTCTATTTGAATGGTAAAATTAATAAGGATTAATGTGATAACCCTATGTGAGTATCCTTGAATATCGATCGGTCTTCGATGAGGCAGACGTCTTCTCGTGGATTTCTTCTTCATGTATTTTATTACTGGTAAGTTAATTCACATGTAAAGAATATCTCCAAATTAGCTTATATTTATGAATAGTATATGTGAACAGGCCTAAATAAAATAATATGCTAAAGATAAAATGTTAATAGGTTGACAACAGTTAATAAGCTTAAACATTTCGAGACAGTTTCTGTCGAGCGTTGTTAATTCCGAAATAGACAATCCGATCAAGTAATTAAGTAAGCAGTTAGGCAGGACTTATTTAACAAATATTTCAAATTCCTACGTAATAGGCTAAATTGTCAAAGACCAGGTATACGGTCCCACATTATTATTCTAATCAAGTTTTAGGTGGAATATAATCAACTATTTCTTCAATAGGAATGGACAAGTCCTCTTTAAAGTTTTGCAATGATTGATGACTGATTTGAAGCAAAAGTGCTTTTGTTCAAGCAGAGATACAATACGGGCCTACAATGCAAATGATTCCAACGAATATAAATGGGCTCAGGCAAATTAATGAATTTATTGCAGCTTTTATTTTAAGTGCCTCTACAGAGACGGTCACTCGACGATAAATCTTCTTCTGGCGCGGGTTTTCCGTTGTTGCTTCCGTCTAGACATTTTATGGGAGTAAAGATACGCAGGGAAGAAAATTAATTTCAGCTTAGTCATGAAAAGCTTCGAATAACGGACATAGATTGTTGTTCTTTTAATTTTATCTGTAGGGAAAATACCTCCTCATTGTAACTTCACCCAATATTTTTGAAGACAAAGACGGAACTTCATTTAGGAGTCACGTGGTATCTTTGTCCATTGTGTGGAAATTTATCCCCAGCTCTCCGAGTGTATTCTAAATGCATTTGTTTATAATAATCAACTTTCTGTTTGATCAGCAGTTTTGAAATAAGTACATGAAAAATAGGTTTTATGTTATTTGTAGGTAGGTACGTATATTAAAAATTAGTTCTTTCCCTGTTTATATAAAAAAAAATAGATACTGCAAATACGATTCAAAGTCTCAAATTTATTTCATAGACTATTGCATTGAACCCAACGAAGCACTTTCAAAGAATCCTGAAGCCGTTTGAACCTAAGATATAATTGACATAAATCACTGGTTTGAACACACTAAATAGGTACTTTCCAAGAATTCTAAATCAAGATAATTATAGTTGGTATAAAACTCACCAGTAATATTCAGCACGACTCGTTCGCCGTGCGTAGCCACAATCCTCCATTCGCACCGTTCTGGAGTGGCGGGCTGAACTTCGGAGCCCCAACCAGGGGAATTGAACCACCCGGAGTTGCCTAGAAGGGTTTTGCCGCATTCTGGAAAGGGAGAGACGATGTTCAAAAGGAGGATAAAACAGTTTTAGAGAGTTAGATACAACGCGCCAAGTGTTGATGGCGTCTAGCGACGTAAAACCTTCAGTCGGGCTCGGTTATCAGCGTGTAGCTTCTATGTTTTTTATTTTCAGCCTAAATCGTCCCCCTGCTGGGCAAATACTGCCCTTCCTTCCTTTCATAATTCTCTGCTATTGGGCATTCTCTTTCCTGTTCGAATCAAGTTCGTCACGCCACCTCTACCGAGGTCGACCACGCTTACCTTTTGCTCCTGCTGGAACCCAATTAGTTATGATTTTAGCCCACAGCTGGTCTGGCTTAACAAAGCAGTACTATAAAAATATAACCAAGAAATAAAGAACAAAATCACGAAGCTGCTAAATAACCCTTGTTGTATTATCATACCCGTCCTTCCCCATGTGACAGTAATCTTTTCGGAGACTAAAATTTGGCAGTCAAGTGTCTGTCGCGAACTGCTATACAGCCATGTAAAATATATATAATTCAAGGGTAGCACTTACGACGAACATTGTCTTGAACAATATTTTTACATAAAGAATAAACAACAACATAGGCTAGGCTAGTCTTTACGTAGAATTTTATGCAAGGAATGAAAGTGTAATAACTCCCAACATTTTGGTATACTCAGTCATGTCCGTAAGGATTGAGGAGCCACTTTTGAAAAATTAACAATTTCTAAATGGAATTTCACGCAGTTTAAATGTAGATGTGTCAATAAAATTTGTATTCTAAAGCTGATTTTGGTAGATTTTATGCATAAAAAGTTCTGTTACTGTAAAGGTGGCACCTCAATTCAGCAAATCAGGATTGAGGTGCCATTTTTCAAGTGAATAGAACTGGTTAAGTTATGGATGAATATTTCTGAAAACGCAATATCTTTACGGACGTGTTGTATATTGATTGCTCCCAAACTCTGGGGCTTGAACGGCTTCAATTTAAAAAGATATATAACATTCAAAGTGGCGCCAAAATCTATAAAAAATCGATTTTAGATTTTTTTATTTTTCGTTGATATAACTAGTCAATTTACAAAACAAATTTAATGGAAAATTTGTAGATAGTTGGCTGAAATTGTAGCCAGAGAATGAAGTAATAAAACCAAGTGGTTTTTTTGCTGCGACTAATTTTATGTGGCTCCTCAATCCTTACGGTCTGGAAATAATATTTCGCTATAACTACGTGACAACAAAACGAAATCGAACGATGAATATCCCAAAAAAATGTAGATATGCGTGCCTTAATATTCATATATAATTTAATCACTCTACGTATCCTATATTGGCCAAAACATACAATTTTTTACTTTCTCATACAAATTTCACTGCGGTGACCATAATATTTAAGAAAAAAATAGGACACACTTTTAAAAATTATAATCAATAACAACATCACATCATATTAATACATTATGGCATACCTATATCACATAAAATAGAAAATAAATAAAAGTAGGTAGGTAGTAGGCACATTACGATACGAGCGGTCTAAGTAGTATACAACTACACGGCGTGACTTAACTTCTGGCGTGTATAATATATACACTTACGCCGCGAGTATCGTATAATATGTAGCACGTGTGACATAATCAGCCATCTATATAATTTATTTTAAAATAATCTTCTAAGTAAGTGATGTAGTTAAAATATGTTCATTTGACTCTTAGCAATAGGTACACAAACGTGGGTAGGTTAGCATTCCACCACTAGAAAACGTGACAACGCAATTTCACAACTACCCGTATCACATCTAGATTTGGTTTTTGATTATTAGTATTTTCGGATGCATAGATATATATGGTTCGTGGTTTATTAATTTTATGTGATATTTTTTAGTTTTAATACTGTACAGTTTAAATAATAATCAAACCGGTTACAACTAAAAAATAGTGAAAAATATCTTTGCATAGCGTTATGTTGTTAAGCTTTCGTTTTATGAACAAATCTTTATTGTAAAATGATTATACTTACCCTGATCTAGGAATCCGTGATTTATATCTGGTTTGTGCATTGTGCATTGTGCACACCTTCAGACTATAGTATTAGATATGGTGTATAATAATTGAAAGTGTGTTTATTCAGTGCAAATAGTCCATGTGTCGGTAAAAAAATATTTAAACGACAAAAATTCGCATCATTTCTATGTGAAGTGTATTTTTATCCTCCTAATAATATAAACGCGAAATTTTGTAAGTATGGATGAATGTTTGTTGCTCTGTCACGCAAAAACTACTGAATGGATTTTGATGAAACTACACAATAATATAGCTTACATTATATCAGAATAACACATGGACCACAACTCATAAAGATACATCTTATATTATACAAACGCGAGTGAAACCGCGGGCGCAGCTAGTTAATCGATCAGTCAGTCAGTCAGTTTTGGTTTTTCTATACTAATATTATAAAGAGGAAAACTTTGTTTCTTTGAATAGGCTCCGAAACTACTGAACCGATTTGAAAAAATTAAAAAATTATTTCACTGTTGGGAAGCTATGCTATCCCCGGGTGACATAGGCTACCTTTTATACCGTAAAAATTAATGGTTCCCGCGGGATAGTAGCTAACGCGGGAGAAACCGCGAGGTGCTTCTAGTATATTTAATATAATACACGTCAAAGTTTACTGCAAAACTAACCATCGTTCAACCCTAGTTATCAGCTGGGCAATGTCAGTGAACTTGAGGCATCGACTAACATGTACAGTCGTACCCAACTTATATGGTGTGTCGTGAATCTTCGTTCGCGCAGAAAATAAAGTATGGTCCGAAGATTAACGTAAGAATGCTTAACACTTACAATCAACCTAAGATCACTATTATAAGGTTCATAATACACTGCAGCTGTTGCACATCGCAGTTCTATCTGCGCAGAAGATGAATTTTCAAAGCGCGGGAAATGCTATTGACCGATGTGCAACAGCTGCAGTGTATTATGAACCTTATAATAGTGATCTTAGGTTGATTGTAAGTGTTAAGCATTCTTTCGTTAATCTTCGGACCATACTTTATTTTCTGCGCGAACGAAGATTCACGACGCACCATAGAAGTTGGGTAAGACTGTACACTAAAGTTGTGGTAAAAGTTCCACCAAAAATTACTAGATGGTGCCAGGGCCGTTTCTAAGAAATCCTGCATCGCGCAAGCGTTGTGTGACCCGCGTAACGTGACGTCATCCGTATCATGTTAGGGTTGTAATATTTAGTTATTTTGTCAATTTGAGTGAAAAAATCGATTATCGATTTCAGGTTTTAGTACCCTGGCAAATGATTCATCACCAGGTACACATACCCACATTTCAATATTACTACACCTTGCCGATACACCCTGTATATATATAATTGGAATCTCGGAATCGGCTCCAACGATTTTCATGAAATTCAGTATATAGGGTGTTTCGGGGGCGATAAATCGATCTAGCTAGGAATCATTTGTAGAAAACGTCATTTTATTCGTGTTTTTTTATGATTTTTTTCTTTAAATAACCAGTTCATATCTTTTTATTATTCTATCGGTAAGATCGAAATATATTACTCATATTTCATAATTCTATTAGTAATTCGTACTTAAATATAATTTCCAAAAAACAGAATTAATAAAAAAGAAATACCGAGCAAAGCTCGGTCATCCAGATGTTATATTATTAAACGAGCTGTTTACACTGGCTGACTGCACTAACAGTGCGGGTCCACTACAATAAAGCGTAAGTAACTCTCGGATTCCATATCCCTGGTTACATATTTAAATTATGGTCACCACTTAAGAAAATTTGTATGAGAAAGTAAAAAATTGTATGTTTTGGCCAATATAGGATAAGTAGAGTGATTAAATTATATATGAATATTAAGGCACGCATATCTACATTTTTTTGGGATATTCATCGTTCGATTTCGTTTTGTTGTCACGCAGTTATAGCGAAATATTATTTCCAGACCGTAAGGATTGAGGAGCCACATAAAATTAGTCGCAGCAAAAAAACCACTTGGTTTTATTACTTCATTCTCTGGCTACAATTTCAGCCAACTATCTACAAATTTTCCATTAAATTTGTTTTGTAAATTGACTAGTTATATCAACGAAAAATAAAAAAATCTAAAATCGATTTTTTATAGATTTTGGCGCCACTTTGAATGTTATATATCTTTTTAAATTGAAGCCGTTCAAGCCCCAGAGTTTGGGAGCAATCAATATACAACACGTCCGTAAAGATATTGCGTTTTCAGAAATATTCATCCATAACTTAACCAGTTCTATTCACTTGAAAAATGGCACCTCAATCCTGATTTGCTGAATTGAGGTGCCACCTTTACAGTAACAGAACTTTTTATGCATAAAATCTACCAAAATCTGCTTTAGAATACAAATTTTATTGACACATCTACATTTAAACTGCGTGAAATTCCATTTAGAAATTGTTAATTTTTCAAAAGTGGCACCTCAATCCTTACGGACATTACTCAGTCTACTTTTTCTGAGTATATCTAAGGCAAATAGCACAAGTTTAACTGTCGTAAGGATGGTAAAATTACCGATGAACTTCACTAGCTGAATGGTTGCTTGTCTATCTTGCGTGTTATCGATATCGTATCCAATCCACTTGTAGATACATAATCTTAATGAAGACCTAACAGGCAACCTTCACTGTTACTGTTTTTCTGCGTCTCCCTGTCTGCGGCCAACATAGTCTCCACCTTAACTACCTTAGCAACCACCTTAACCTAACTCAAGACTTTGTAGACCACCTTTACTTACTAGCACACTTATATAGCAGGTTTGTCTGCGCTATGTCGCTGGTGCTGAGTCTGACCCGCTGGCCGATCTCTGGGCGCTTCTTTCCATGGACCTCCAGCGGTAGGATGGTGTCCAGATAGGTCCCCTTACTGAAGGTGTTCCTAGCGTAGTGCATTATGGAGGCATAGTCGTAGGTCTGGCCGAGGGAGTTCACTTCTTCTTCAGTTAGTTTGTTGAAGTTGTATTCTTGGCCTGGAACCGAAAAGATGGGTTACACTTTTTCAAGGTAGGTATGTACGGTTTTTGTGGCTTTTCGGTGAAGATAAACGTCGTGAGGAAACTTACATGGGCGAGATTTTTTTCGGACGTAATATGTGATTCACAGATCTGGATTGGGTCCGATCTATTTTGGCCATACCCAATACCCATACGGTGGGCGGATATAGGGACTATGAATAGGTTGATGGCATTCAGACTCATTTTGATCAGACTGCAGTTATACCTCCCATGTACCTACGTATATTACGAAATCTTCTCTGGAAAATGATTGAGCTCCAATAAAATCTTATTATTCCACCAAACCAAATACTTTAACAAAATTATCACAGTTCCAAACTTGAAATACCAATCTGCAAACAAAACAGATTTTATCCCGCTAGCCCTCTTTAGAGCCAATCAAAAGAGATAATTCTCGGTTCCTGCGTAATAGCGTGAAACGGATTGAAATTACGCATTCCGGTTCGATAATTTGACCAATGGAGTGGGCAAAGGATTGGATTGCTGCCCTAATTATTTTCAGGTAGTAAAATATCGACAGAATGCTAGAAGGGAATTCATAAGTGTGGATTATCGGTAGAAGCGATTTCATACGGTAATTTGAAAAAGTATCAGTTAAGGCCGGGTTGTAGTGCAAGCGAGCATATTATATTTGGTTATTTAATATTTAAATAGCTAAACAGATGTTACAAAAACAGAGCTACTCCAAACCTTGCCTTAGTAAGCTTGACTAATAGTATCGCTTCTTTAATTTCCGGATAAGTATAATTGAAAACGTCAGCTTTGATCGTAAAATATTGTACCGCTGAATATTGAAAATGCTAAGCGACAAACCTATTTACGTTCACTCAAGCAAAACAAAATTAAATGAGTCCAAACAGTTGATGAATGACATAAACAAGCTTACGTCCAATGTCGTTTAGATAAGTCTTGTTTACTTAGTTACTATATCTGTGCAAATGTTAGAATAATAAGGAAACTTGAAAGAACGGATGGAAACTGCAAAATTATACGCCTTTTGTGTCACCATTGATAATAATTTTATCGTGAACGCGCCAACAGTACCGGTTCAACTTGAAACTAAGTCAAGGCATCTGAGGAACTGAGGAACCTTAACAATTCAGATTTGATGCTTTCCATAATACTAACTTCTTGTAGAAATTTAACTCATGCCAGCCTAAAGTTAGAGTGCCAAATTGGTTGTGACAAGAAATTATTTTATTTGAAAATGACATTGAAACTAAGTAGAGCGGTAATAAAGTTTAATTTCCAAGGACTGGGGAGCGTAAACAGAGGGATAGTTGAAATGTCTGAAAGGTTTCTGGCACGCTCGTTCGGAATTTTAGTTATCCTTGCTTTTAGTACTTACTGCCGAACGATGACCCGATTTATCACCCTGTTGCCACATTGCGAGTTTGTTTGGTATAGTTCCATAGTTTACCAATTAAAGTATCGTTTAATTTCCTGAAAATTTTCTGTCACCTTGTTCGGTTTATTTTCAATATTGGATTAAGTATTCGGAAATTTAACTATTATATAGAATAAATAAGCATTGCTTGTTTGTGCTAATACAATTCAACTAGACGATCCTTATCGACCATCGACCCTACAACAGAAACTTGCCTACTTACTGTAACTCAGTTTTGCTGATGTAGGTAAACATTATATTTTGACTATTCAACTTAGTATTTCACAGGAATTAATTATATCTGTCAGATTCGATATTTTTGATCTCTAATAGAAACTAAACAATCTGTCATTATATTTTCTCTAATGATCCTTTGTCGTTTCTTTTGGTTTCCAGAATTAAAACTCCGCAACAAAGTTTCGAGACTTTCGAGTATCAAACGATATCTTGAAACTTTTCGTTTTATAAATAAGGGCATGTCTTTGTTGTTAAAACTTATAAATGAGCAGCTGGTGTTCTTGTAATGTTCCTTTTTAAATAATTATTCTCAAGTGACATAACCCGTCGACATACTTGTGACTACTTTGTGACACCAATACTGCAACTTATGACAATTAGAATAAGAAATGTGTTGACTTTAATTTTAGTATACCCACAAATTGAATGCTGTTGAGTTCCTTTCGTTAATTACTTTGGCTCAAAAGTACAAAAAAGTAAAAACATAAGTACAGCACTAGTTCTACTTGCATAAACTGTGAATTAATGACCAGAATACAGACTATTAAATCGATACGAAATTGATCAGCTCACCGAACCGAACTCGATAGCACTCTATCTATGATAAGGAATGTGACAGATCGATCAAATCAACACTGTAGAAATACCGTGTGACGTACCAATGTAGCTATTGGTAACTAATAAATTAAGCCAAAAATCTGCTATTTTTTCTACACTTTGTTGACATTGCCCAGTAAGTAGGTACATTTTATTCATCATGTCATTGAAATTGTAGTCTGGTTTCTAGGTATATCAATCTCAATAACTGTTTACATAATTCTTGAAATTTTTTGAATTGAAATCGGCATAGGCCTATTTAAAATTATCTACTTACGCAACACTAACACCTTATAATATAATAATAATATTATGTTTTCTTACCTCCATCGTTTTAGATATTCTGTCAAAGTCAAAGTCAAAGCATTTATTGTAAATAGACAATAAAATCGCACTTTTACAAGTCAAACAGCTAATAATTCTCGTAAACAAAGAGAATCATAAAACATAAAGTCTGATAAATTAAATTAAACAGTAAACGTAATGACGTATAAAACAATGTAGAAATATAGGCAGTATAGTGTCATCACTTTAGTGCAATATTAAGTAAATAACATTGTTTATCCAAACTCTTACTTGGCGTGTCTAACAATGGATAGTTTTACAATCGTGCCCCGATCCCAGCTCAGTTTCATCGCCTTGTGTCTTGAGTGTCGATTCCTATAGAGATCTCTACTCAAATCTACGCTCAAGCCCATTCAAACGGGGCATCGTTTTGAAATACGGGCCTTGGATTCCAACAAGGAATAGCCCAGATTACATAATTGGGCAATAACACTAAACACAACTCCGCGATAGTACATTAGATAATGTGATTATGCCATTTCGTCGTGTGGATGAAAATGACCTATTTGCGCTTCTGATGACCAGTAAAAAGAGGTATCTAGGTAGTTAAATGTAATGGAGGTGGCGCTTTGACGCCGCTATTAACGGAGGATGGGAAGCGTCGTATTATATACCTACAATTTCTTTGGAGTTAAATCTTTTTATTTAGGTAGAGATCGAGGAAATTTCGAGATTCACTGTTTCAAAGAAGATTAACTAGCTCTAATTGGGTACAGATAGAGAAGAGTTCGGTGAAATAAATACCTACGTAATATTTGTCGAACACACTAACGAATTATGGTGTTTATTTTTTCCTTATCTTCTCAACAGTAACAACGACCATTTAGAACTAAGTCACTGACCCATTGACTTTTTTCCATTGTCCGAGTGCCGAAACTCCAAATAAAAGCATCGATCGTCAGCAATCTATTCAAAGAACCCGTCGCATAATCTCAGATGATAAACAGGAAGCGGGCGGTTCCTTCCGGTCGGAGTGGTTATGCGTCAGATGTCACCGTGACGTGACACTGAATGGGGCACGTGCGTGCCGGTGTCACGGGACTGCTGTTGCACCGAAGTGAGCAAATGTATACTGCGGGCGGAGACGGTTCATCATCAGCCTGGAGACGTCCACTGCTGAACTTGGGCCTCCCCCTTAGACCGCCACACCGACCGACAATTTACCACTTGCATCCACCGGTTGCCTGCGACTCTTTTGATGTCATCGGCCCATCTATTCCATTCCATCGGAGACGGTTACAAGAAACTAAAAGATTAGAGCCAATTAATAGGCTATCAGTGGACTGATAGCAATACAGCAACCTTACGCATGTTATTATGAGTTTACATAATATATGAAATTATATATATATATATAATTTAGTTATAAAACCCAACGCAGTGCATACTCTTCATCATCATTCAGGGGCTATCTTACTCTGACAGCTACTTTTTTCAATATAGTGTTGAGTTTAGATTTCTCTGTTCAGATAAGACAACCAACCATTGATAAACTTAATAAAATATGTGCCAATTTCTTGAAGATGACGGTAATATGTGATGTCTTTAGAAATCCGAACCAAAATATATTCGAATTATCATGCCACCAACTACACAGCCGATGCTGGATTTGATACTAATTTCGTGTAATAATAATTAGGAACTGATCAAAGTCAAGGTTCTAAGCATAATAGATCCACAAAATGGCAATTAAACTCTAAAAGACTATACTACGGTGTTATAGTGATGACACTAGAGCCCACGCAAAGAGAGTCGAAGCGAAGATGTTTGTAATGGATCCAGGTCAAGTACACATTTCGTATCCCTACAGTATACTACAGCTCTTAACATCACCAACCTACTTCTCACGAACGTCAGTGAAACGAACCTTCTGGTGACATCAAAGAAACCAAACCAAACTTCTCACTAAGAGCAGGTTACCTGAGTGATTTTTGGATTGCTAAGCAGGAGTTTCCTCAAAATAAATTGATCCCCATAGGATTTGTACAGCAACTTTGAGCCAGTACTCAGATGGTTTGGTTTTGCAAAATGCAGCTGGGTGAACCTGGATGGGAATTATAGCCCAAGATATTACTCAGTAAAGTAGTTTTAACAATGTACCTGTCCAGCACTTTCCAGATCTTCAATTACATCAGGATTCTGGTTTAGTATGAAGATTTGCTTTACTTTACGGTTACTGAACTCTACTTTATTTACCCGCCGAAGCTCACATTCAGTTTACTGAAGGTTCCGTACTCTATTTTTACGCCCGAGACAAATATTTGCCGCTTTCCGTGGTATTGTGTATTCCAAGGTCTCACAACACGACATGTAAAAAGGTTTTCTTAGAGTTTATTGCGTATTGCGTATCTCCACTAGGTATGTATGTTTTATCAATAACATTCTTGCGATCGTAGAGCGAAATTGAATGGAATAGAAAAACTAAATGTTAATGGTATCGGAGTGCAGGAAAAGTCACCTGCGAAGGTTTTATCCAATGTGTGTAGTGTAATTATTCAAAGTCAAAGTCAAAGCATTTATTGTAAATAGGCAATTAAATCGCACTTTTACAAGTCAAACAGCTAATTCTCGTTAGCAAAGAAATATTAGAAACCATACAGAATCATCATTGTCTCAGAATACTTAATATGGAATAAAAACCCAGATAGTTAGTGAATAACCCAATAACCAATAACCCACGCACACAGTTTACAGTGAATGGAAACTTACAGCCATAACAAATAATTGCGAATTTCTGCCAAACACCATCTATTTATACCTACATTATTGTTTATCACGTAACAAGGTCGATATGATTTTTGACAGTTTATAAAGTCTTAGCGAGAACGTATAAAAATGGTGTCTGGGTAAAAACCTTGTCGCTTTACAACCCACGTCACCGGATTTAATCCGCGACCCCAATGAATTCTCGTAACTTATGGTACAAGTCAAAGTCAAAGTCAAATCATTTATTGTAAATAGGCAATAAGATCGCACTTTTACAGTTTTCAATGGCTCCCTACCTGGTTGTTATCGATTCTTGTCAGATGCCAAAGCGTTATCCTTTTATGGTGAATATACCACCCCTGAAAACGAAGCGTCTTGCGTCTTCGTTCATCATGAGAACCGCAAAGGACTGGAATGCATTGCCTTCGCCTGTTTCAGGCTAAATTCAACTCAGGTGTGTTCAAGACACGAGTTAATAGGTATGTAAGCGAGCATGGTACACCTTCGGCATATTTGCTTCCCACCAGGTGAGATTGTGGCGCTGAATACCTATTAACACCTTAGAGAAGGAGCATTTTCTCGAATTTTAAATTAAACCAGATAGCTGGATTTTGTATGACATTTTGAGGGTGCTGGGTGACCTATTGAGTACCCACGCAGTATCAACGCAAACGACGCTATTGCTATGCATACAGTTTCGCTAGTTTTTCTTCTATTTCACCCGTTTGTATGTAGTATCCACCTTTTGATTGCGGCCAAGCGCTTGCTTAAGACAGCATAAAATAAAGAAGCCACTCGGGCGTCATGACAGCCTGCAACTAGAGGCTGACACTACCTCATACAACAAAGAATCAGATGCTGATGCAGCTGGTCGATGACGCTCACCATGCATGATGTTATCCCTGATGATCTGCACGTGGTTGTCCCTGTCAGGCCTGGTGTGTTCGTGCCAGAAGCCGACCACGTGCCCTAGCTCGTGGACCACTATGCCGAACTTGTCACAGTTCTTGCCTATGGAGATGGCTTGGGCGCCGCCGCCGCGCTTCCCGACGAACGAGCAGCAACTAAGAAATAAAGAAAGAAAGAAAGTAAAACATTTATTCTGGCAAGACTGCACACAACAACCAAGACATACAGGTGGGCAATTCTACTAGTTTAGGAATGCTTCAATCAAATCTCTATGGAGTGGCTTCGTCATGTAGTCATTCTATGACGCTATATTATTATATTTCTGAAGATTTTTCGCTAAAGGTTCAGTTTGCTTCAGGTAATAGAATGAGTAACTCAAGTGAAATTATTTCAGCAAACATGCTGGTTGTCCCTAAAAATAGAAGTTTTAGGGTCCCCTGCTAAGCCCTGAGCAAACTTTGCAACTTTAGGATTAAGTAGGTATGTCTATCGAAAAGGGATTTCATTGAAGTAATCCTACCTACGCATACGAGTAGGTACAAACACAGATTAGGATTTCTGGTGCAAAAATATATGTACATATTTACTTACTATTTAACTTTACTTACTATCTAACTTACATACGTCGAACTCCTTTATCTATGCTTACTAATATAAAAAGAGGAAAGATTTGATTTTTTGTTTGTTTTTTGGTTTGCATTTAATAGGCTCCGAAACTACTAAACCGATTTGAAAAATTATTTCACTGTTGAGAAGCTACGAGTACAATATCACCAGGTGGCTTAGTAGGCTACTTTTATACCGTAATATTTAACGGTTCTCGCGGGATAATAGTTAACGCGGGTGAAACCGCGAGACGCTTCTAGTTTTCAATATAGCGGACATTTTAACCGCGTACTTTCGAACTAACGTATAGGTACATCAGGATTTTATACTTCGAGATAGAAAAACACAAACATGCGTGACAGAGACTAAACTGCTGTGTCCCTTTTGACCTACAGTTGGGAAAAGCGGGTTCTCGCTATTTGTCCCGTTCGAATTTTCGCCCGAATAACAGAGTTCTTTTAGAACCTCATAATACCAAATATTTTTATATTTAGTGTATACATAGTAAATATACTTAACAAAATCGTGTATCTACAGCTTGCAGTATCAACTCGTATAACTCCTGTGACATCATTCCAAGATGATGTTTTCTTTATTTATAAGCATCCATAAAGCCCTCAATTGTTCTGATTCACAACTATGCTATAAAGTCGAGATGATGACAGCACACAGGACATGCATATTACTAAACAAATGAGGGTTTAATCTGCGACCTCTACCTACATTCTGATTAAAGATCTTCGAGTTACCCACTTTGCCATCATTCGAAACGTGAACCAACTTACATAAGTTATATGTGCAGATTTCTATAGTTCACTGATTCAGGGAGAAAGCTGTCGCGGTCCTGGGAGGTCCTGACTGATACTAACACCAGAACTAAATCAGCCACTATAGTTCATTCATACAACAAATATGGCAAAAAACTGAGTTTTATTTTTATTTGGAAGTTGTATCCAGCGCCGTAACCTCTTTATTTTCGATCTTCTCAATCTAAAGCAAGTCTCTAACCGGATTTCACACGGATTACGGCACTCATTAGACCATCCCTTGAGTTTAACGTATGAGGAAAAGGTCTGTTTCCGCAAATTGGTCAAGAACAAGGTTGTTAGAACAGTCTGTGATGCAATATGTTCAGCGTCTTAAAGAAGAGAAATTAAAGGCACCATTGTCCTTAACAAAGATTCTTGAAGAATAAAATAGGACAGGCAATCATTAGAGCCCTACAAAGTTCCACTTACCTGGGCTTTAGGGCTTAAAGGTTTTAAATTAAGCATGTAAGTTATGTGATTGAAAATAATATATTTAATGCCAAACAAGATTTATGTTTGACCCTATTTCATCACTGACCCAGTTAGTTCATCTGTTGAAAATTTTCTGCATGCCGTGTCACCGCTGGCTAAGGGGACGACTGACCCTCGTGAGTGCCATCGCCCCTTAGCCGGGTTGCGCTACGCAATTATTTTCGTTTCCGTTAAACTTTGCTTACCCGCAAGGTCGCTCAGTGAAAACGATATAATCCTTGTGCAGGTCCGCATCCCTCTCCACGAACTTCACGCACGTGGAGTTCTCCCAGTGCCTCATGGCCTGCTTGAACAGGGATTTGTGGGCGCCGCTGAAGTTGCCATCGATCTCGTACGGTATCACCCCGTGCTCCCATATGCGCTCCTTGCGGTTTGTCGCAGCGCGGATAGACCGGTGACGTTTCTTCTGGAAAAGGGCACTGAGTGAATTCGTATGTTGTACTTACTCTGTCCATCTTGTTCATTTAATGGTTGTCTTAGCGGTAACGCAGCTCATTGTAGATTATAAAGTTTGTCCTTTCTGTGTTTTATAGTTATCTATCTTTTTATTTATGTTCTTTTGGTAAGCGCTTTTGAGATGTGAAAAATATAGATAATGGTTTCATAAACCAAAACGATGACGAACGCGCAATGTAGAAAAACTAAACAATATAAAAAAGTGTGGCATACGAGAATCGCCATAATTACCAATACGAGTCCTACTTGTCTCCTTTGATAACATTGACATCTGTCAAATAATCGATACCTATTAGTAGGATATAAAATTGATGATGATGACTACATTTTGACAGTAGACACTAGATTATAAAAAGATTATAATTAAAAGGACTGACATCAAATTAAAAGCAGTTTTAGGGCATCATTAGTGAGACTAGTGATTGCTACTAATTGAATAATTGGATCCATTCTGCCGCCAGCTATTTGCATAACGACACGACTTTGATTACGGCTCTGCAATTGCATGATGGCAATTGTAAAAGGTTCTAGCAATTTTTCAGAATGAAAAGATAATTAGAGAGAATGTTTGACAATTACTTTGGCCAAGTTTAGAGATGCCCTTTGGCTATTAATTATAGCCTTTATGATAACTAGCGAAGACGCATCGATTATTTTAATTTTAATCTTGTTACGAAGCATCCGTGCTTCGGAAGTCATGGTCCTGGTTGTTATTAGCGGTCGTTAGGTCATGTCAGAAGCCCTTGTGCGGCAAATAAACTTTGTCTAGAGGTAATTTTCAGTTAGGAATACAAAGTTACAAGCAAAACAGCCAAAAAAGAAACCATTTGCGTCACTAACTAGTGGTAACGTTCACATTTTCATGTGAAATTCAAAACGCTCTGTAGATGTAGACCCATCCATCATCAGTCAATTCCCAAGCTGCCCAAAAAAAACTAAACGAATTTTAAGCATCAAAACTAGTGACATCAATTTGGCACTATGCCAGAGCTGGTACTGCACCCACATATTCCATACATGGCTGCCAGGCTCTTATACCTATAGACATTAGTATTAGGAAATTTTATAAGGTATAATAGGGTCCAATAGGTACCGCCAAAATCTGTTTACGACAAACCCAAACCCGAATAAAATGTAATAAAAGATTAATAATCGCATTCTTATTTCAAACCATGCAATGCATATGCTTTCAATTAAAACTACACAGATATAAAGATAGATACAAAAATGCTGGATAGTAAAGTACTCAGGCTAAACGTGCGCAGGAATATTAGACGTAGACAGTAATTATCAGCTGCGATCTTTATGTAGTTCACTTTATAGAGTACTTACCTCAGTACCATTGTAAAATTGAGTTTCTGCCGCTTCTAAATCGTCCATGGTGTCACGAAAAAACCAGTTGTTGAACTGTTGACTCTCTTCAGTCTTATTCACTTTCACATTATTCTTTGGTGGAGGCTTCACTTCAAATTTCTCTTCGAATTCGTGTTCAGGAATCTGGAATTTCTTCTCTTCGCTCCTATGTTCTCTGCTGCTGTGTTTTTTGTGATGACGAAAAAACTTTTTTCGAACAAAGTGTGTCTCGGTTGTGTTTTGTTCTGTGAGTGAGTTTTGGCCGATTCTTTCACTGGCGTGGATATTGCGTAGTCTGTCGAAATAAAAAATAAAGATTTTTTTGAATTTAGTTTTGCATTTTAAATCAATCTCAATACTCATTTGCTGAGTGTTTTATAAGGTAAGAACTATGAACAAGTACCAGCTATATCATTTGTATAGCCATAATATTACTCGTACCAGCTATCCTTTTGGATAGCTGGTACGAGTGGAGAAGAGGTTGCCTAGACGAAGATACCCGAAGAAGGCGGTTGACTTTGAGGTCACCCGGCAAATGGTATACATGCCATATGTGAAAGGGGTAACGGACAAAATTGGAGCAGTACTGAGAAAATACTCCATGAAGACTGTATATACTCCGTTATCCAAAGTAGCACAGCAGGTTAGGACGGCGAAGGATGTGATACCATTCCAGACACCGGGGGTATACAAGGTTGATTGCAGTTGTGGTAGCTCCTACATCGGACAGACGAAGCGTACTATCGCGGAAAGAGTGAAGGAGCATATCGCAGCAGTAAAGAACCGTCAGGTGAACAAGTCAGCCATAGCCGAGCACTTACTTGATTCAGGACCAAACCATTGGATCGAATTACATGACCCGAAGATCCTTTCCACTGATCGTCATTTCTATCCTAGAATTGTTCGTGAAGCGATTGAAATCAAGAAGTACCGGAATTTCAATCGGGAAGATGGGTTTAGGTTGTCTGGATCATGGAATCCAGTAATTAGCAAGTGTGTACGGCGCAACTTATGTTCAAGTGGGACTTCGGATACTGTTAGTGTTGTATGTCGTGACGATTATGTTTTGCAAGATCAAACGCGGGTAGTTGGAAACAACACCTGCCGCTCCGGACGGTGATATCCGCATTCACCAGTCTTCTCGTGACCACGGCCGATGTAACTTGGTCGAAACGTCGAGGTATGTCAAAATTATATATTTTGATATTCGTTTGTGCGCGAATTAGACCCGTTTAAATACTAATTAACATGTATTCAGTTCGCGAAAGTTTAAGAACTTCTATCCTTTTGGAGTTTGGATAAACGCACTCGGAAAATCACACCGTAGATACAATACAAACCTTTCTATAGTAAAATTGATTAGGTATCTAAGTAACTGTGGATTACAAGTTTAGTAGACAAACAACATTTTGTAAAATTCTTCCAGTTTCCTCAATTTCAAAACTAGACACGTTCATAGGTTCACGATTACAAAGCATCTGAATATGCAATCATTGCAAAAAGGGTAGTGTAGGATAGAATAAAAAGGATTTGTATAGATGCGGCTCATCAAAATTCTGCAGCCGCCCGTCTGAGATTACGCGCAGCTAATGAGTGGACTCGAATGCAGATTGCAAATCTCGGCAGCGCATTTATAAAGCAATCCGTTTCTTGCATATTATGCACCCTGCCTTGCTGAGGAAACGCGAAGAATATTTATAATAGCTGCCGATTTATGACTTTGTAAAAGCTTTTCTGGAATAAAAGTAATCCTATTTATGTGGGTCCACATTTGCACACCTGGATATTTAAGAAGAGTTGATTCGTGATGAACATGTCTGAAGTTCTACAGTAACTAATTACTTACGTGTGTAATTTAAAGAGAAAAACAACTGTGTAGCTAACTGAACATGCCAATTTTACATAGCAAGCACGTGTGTACTTGCAAAAAAATTGTGTACCCAAAAGAAATATAACGTTGAAGAATTCGGTTACCAGTCTGAATTCTAGAACCTTTCACGAAGTCGAACCTATATATGTATGATGTTGGCATGTAAATTCCCAGATTTGCACAGAATATCAGATTCCTTTCGTCCCACTCTAAACCTGAACTGACCTCAATCCATATCACAGAACTATTTCCATAATCTCAACTAAAGTTTATAGAGCTAGGTTTGTAGCGTTTAGTATATTGTAAGTCTCAATCAGGGAACCCTAATCTAAGAAAATTAGGACCAGATTTTTCATCAAGATTTTATGGTTGTACAAAAACACTGCACACGTCTGCTGAACTAATTTGGGGAAAGATGGGGCAAAGTTATGACGCAGTGGATGCCTGAAAAAGGCTTTCAGAAGGAACGGATGGAAGAAAGGGCTGGCGGTAAGACCTAGGTATGATACTAAATGAACTGAATGTCTTAAAATACACCAAAGACGAAAATGGAAGGAGATTTAAATTGCATATAAGATTCCAGTCAAATTAATGAACCCCTTTAAAAAAGGAAGACAATAAAGTGTCTTCTTGGTTACATAGGTACGTTTTGCGTGTATTCGTTTGTTCGGAGTAGACAAAACGTGTACATAGTATGTAACATTTAATTTACTACGTCTAAAGATAAGTAACGTGTAAAGGTTAGACTATAATTATCTATCGTGTTATCTCTTCAACCCTGTGAGTAAGAATAATGTGCAGATTACGGTTGACCTTTTGTTATAAGAGGGGAATTCTCGTAAGTGCGTACATAATACTGTTTGTTAACATGACATTCAGTAGTAACAATAATAGTGATAATATAAACTTCAAGAACAACAAATAGGCTATCTATTTAAAATATTATATTTTATATTTCAAGTAGATAAGATTGAATCTGTTTACAGAAATAGGTTACCTGCCTAAATACAATTATATACATCGGAAATTTATAGTAGACTACATCTTAATTTGAGTTTATCTAATACCTGCTAAGAGAGATTGGTGGTTGAAATATAATTAAAAATAATTATGAAACGCTTTACTTAATGTGTAGTTGCACTTACCTTCTTCGGTTTCCATGTCTCCGTCTCCTTTTTCTTCTTCCATTAAATTCTTCTACTAAATTCTGCAGACTTTCTGTCGGCCTCAACAGATCATTCTTAAGAGATTTTCCTTCAAGCCCTTCATCAGTCTTATTTAATAACTTATCGTCTTCTTCGCTCGAAGGTAAAACTCCATTCGTGGGAGCGGGAGCGATAGTTACGTTATCTGGTAAGTCTTTTAATTTGATGTTGTTGTTGATATCTCCAGTGATTTCTCTGCTATTGCTTTGAATCTTATTTGTAATTTCATCGGCTTTACTAGAAATGTTTGATAGCTGTATGTGGGGAAATAGCTCATCTAAATTGAGAATATTGTCAGTAGAAATATTAACAACAAGGACGCCATCTTGTTCTAGGCTATCTGACTCTGTGAGGTTGTCTGTGACAGTTTGGTTACTTTCCAGTTTAGTGTGGTTGACGATGTTAGTGAAATTTTCGGTTTCTTCTGGTGGTAGTTTGCCATTTTTGAGTATCACTGATATGTCTAAGCCTGCTGGTAGAGTCTGAAAATCAGCATCGTTAATTTAAGTAATGTCAACAGAGCATAAAAAGTATAAAGAATACATATTTCGAGTGGCAAGTTTACTGAGGTCACGAATCGTAATTTGACCTATTGTGGAACTTTAAAATTGTGTTCTTATTGCAACTGTTTATTACTCGAACTTACCTTTGTCATTAACGCGGCGTCATTATAGTTCTTCGGCTTATCTTGAGACAGGTCTAGAGGCTGCTTGGTCCTCTTCCTCAATATGTCAGGCATGCCTTCTTCTTCCACCTGCAGGCCTTCAAGCAGCACTTCTTTCTTCAGTCTTTCAACTTCTTCTTGGAGGGATTTGTTGAGCTTAATTTCGGGTGACCTCGTCGCTGTTCGGTAAAAGTCGGAATCAGGAATGGCGATGTCTCCTTGGAAGTTACCTGGAAAGAAAAGTTAGGTTATTTCGATTTCTTAAATAGGGTTTTAGTTTTACAGTAAAGTAATAGGGTAGGACCTAATAGGGTAGGTAAGTGATACAGTAACTTAATAGATTACTATTTTATGCTATCTACGTGTAGCTACAACTAATTACCTATATTTTACGCTAGTGCCTACCTACATCAAAGAAATAAGAGTAGGTTGAAATCGTAGTGGAAACAATTAGGATAATTGCATTAATATACTCGTATTTCAGCGAAAAATACATCGTAATTGGTCTCTGGAAGGAAGTTCGCTCTTCCTTCCGCTCGAACCTTGCTGGTTCATCCCAAAATAAACCTCAGTACTTTGGGCGTAATTTTCTTGACCCCTAAGTTTTCCCGTCCTTTTTCCTGTTTTGCTTCTCTGTATTTTTATTTTGAAGCATTATAGAATATTTATGCCAATTTTGTTTCCCTACTTTTATGAGAGCCCTTTCTACCGTTTTAACAGTAGATACTTTTAAATCAACTTATTACCTGCGTTGTTGGTTACTTTATTGCAAACAAATAATTTTTTGTATTATTATTAGTCGTAGTAAGTTTTGCCTAATTATTTTAGACAACAGTTAAGTACCTATTTGGGTTTTACATCTTCTGAGTAACGTCTTTAGTATTTACCATTACATCATGCGCAAGAAATTACCTAGTTACATTGATTTGTATAATGTTACCTCTGTTTCTATAATGTTACCTATTATGTCACAATTATGTTGTAGAGACATATCTACCTACATGTCTCTCGCTGACTTACTGACCTCTATACAGATCAGTGTGTCTCTCAATAGGCTCATGCAAATGAGAGTCATTGGTGTAGAATAGTTACGAGCTGCATTGCGGCTTCAGCCCAGTTAGCTGTTTGTTTTAACAAATGGCCGCCACAGTAGAGGACTACTTTAACTATGTTTATAGTCATTATGTAGAGCCAACTCTACATAGAGTCCTATTGAAAGCAGTTACATTGTTTGCGTAGTCCAGAATCACTACAACTACATAAGAGATAATAAGTGGAGTTGTTTAGCCAACTTTTATAGAGTCAAATACAATTTATCGCGTGCTGCATTGCGGATTTCGGCCAATCAGCTGTTCGGTTCTAGGGATGGCTGTAATTGTTTTGTAGAGCCAACTCTATACAGTCAATATCGAATTTTGTTCTTGTTGGCTCCCGTCGGTTCTCATTTTGTCACCTACGTACATCATCGGTGATAAATGGTCTAACTAGTTCAGTTTTAATTAGGCAAAGGCGAAAATCATGTAAGTCAAGTGAAATCGAGAGCACGAAGTACCTTAGTTATAGGACAGGTTTGAGGGCAAATTATGCAGGTGATGTGCCCATAAACGTTTTATTTCCACGCATTACCTTAACAACTCAGTACATGTTTCAATGTTAGCACATAAAGTATCAATATAGGGTATATTGAAATTTGTTTTTATTCAATATTACTTCAACTGCGACGAATATGTCGTTCACCTGGTGGTATAAGATGGTAAGTGCCAGCCAGCTCATTATAGTTACATTATCTCCCATATAAAATTGAATTCCAAAATGTTGCAAAGAACTGCACCGCGCTGTGCAACATTTTTTCCCCCTCAACGTGTTTTATATGCATTTTTACTTCAGTATATACAGTAAGTGTCCTTCAAATAGTAACACAGAATGGATTTCGTAAAAGGGAAGGAAATCTTGTACGACCGAAACTTTATCATCGTTTAGCCCACCTTTTTGTCCAACCACAGCTCGATAGCAAACTTATAAGTCATTATCGAATTCAATCCTCGAACGGGCGCCGAGCTGAATATTCATGCCTTATCGTAAACTGCGGTATACATTGCGTGCTATGCTCGCACACATGCGGTATTAATTAATTGCTAGCAAGCAACGGACGCCATCTGGGGTAGGACACGGTTTGCGCCATTAAATTTTATGATCGAGGCAGATGTGCCTTTGTTAATGGCAGTATGGTTGTATGCATTCGGGGTTTTGTTGGATTTCAATTTGGTGATGAAAATGTGCTGAAACTGTAGGTATCTATCTAATGTTGCACAAACTGTTACTTAAATGCTTTGAAAAATACGTGCATTTGTTGTGAAGACACTGTCAACATTGTAAAATATACTTTTAATCCCCTATAGTTTTCTACTGGTATGTAAGCAGAAAAAGTAAGCGTTATAATAGCTAGTAATTAGAATAGCTTTTTGCCAGATATAGTTCTATATTCTAGTTTTCTATAACAGAGGTACAAGATATTCCTACCCGTAATTTTGAAAACCTTTACCGTGACTGGCTATATTACGATATATTTTAATCTTAGGGTGAGAAAAATAAATTGGATAAAAGTATCTGTAGGTATTTTATGAGAAGGATCATGATATTGGGAATTTTATTCTATTAATCACCAGTTAGAAAACAGAATCACTACAAATCTAGTTTTCTCCTTAAAGGCTTCGAGAGAAATATGGTAAGGCTGTGCCTTTGTTAGCTCGACTTGGCGGGGGCACTGTGGTGCCCCCAGTTATTGAGACCATTAGTAGCTTTTAATGTTGTTAGAGTCGGGAAAATATAATTTTGTGGTACACTGGAAGGGAGGTTGGGACCGCCATAATAAAATGTCCTCTATAAGTCGCGTAACTAAGTGTATTGCGGACACATTTAACTAACAGGAAGTTTATAAACGAGGCCTTTATTATTTAAAACAAAGTGTGTACGCTTTCAGTATTTTAAACTGTATTAACGTGAACACAAGCCTTTAAACAGCTTGTGCTACTAACTCAATGTTGTAAAAATACCCATAGTTATATGCAACAAATAAAAAGTATAGTAAGTAGTGTAAGTAATTAGAATCAGTGGAAGACTAAATGAAAGAAGTGAGAAGGATATGAACATTTTGTATCGAGGAAAAGGCATGGTATGTGCATACTCAAGGGTACTTAGAAAAACCAGTCCAGAGTTGTCTTACTGGTAATTAGTATTTAGCCTATGTGTTATTCTGATGTATAAGCTATATTATTGTTAAGTTTCATTAAAATCCATTTAGTAGTTTTAACGTGAAAGAGTAACAAACATCCATCCATCCATACTCACAAACTTTCGCGTTTATAATATTAGTAGGATGTTTTCTTTCATCGAATATATCCTGCACGAAAATTGAGTAGTCAGACATAAAACATTAATTGTTTGCAGCAAATTGGTACACGCTGGAGCTAATTATAAAACATGTTTCTGTCGCAGTCTGGTTCGGATTGAATTAGGGATACGCTTCTACGAGCAAACGAGCAATGTTCTAGGTGCAAGGCATGGACTGTGGGTGGAGGAATGGAATGTCATTTTCATTTGTTGATTGAGGTGTGTCGGGCCGTCTCCATGGCTTCGTGGGTGATGAGCCGACTGCAAAGCGGGAGGCTGCGGGTTCGTTACCCGCGAAGTGCAACACTTCCAATTGCGTGAAGCATAGGTATTTCAGATGTAGGTAAGTTTGGGCGTTCGTGAGACAAACTCGCAAGTAATTACATAGATATAGTGATCTATCGTACCTATGTGATGGAAGACTTGTTAGGGGTCAGGGTCTGTGTATCGTGACGTTTTGTTTATTCAGTTGGCCAGGGAGGCGCGGAAGACATGGGCCCAGTTACTGTTGTTCTTGCAGCAGTCGTTAAGCTATGTCAGAGGCCATTACACAGCCTGACAAAATTTTACGTCAGAGGACGATACTACCTCATTCGAGGTCTTTCAAGTTTTTGAAGTCGCGTAATTTGCTTAAGAATTTTGCTATAAAGACTATTCTTCAACACATTACTGCTCGGCAGTTGATAAACGCCACAAGAATGACACTTTGTCCGTGAAATTTTTGACTATCTGCTTATGGCTTAACAGCGCAGTGCATTGTATAATTGGTAATATATAATTAATATAATTGCTAGCACCGATGGTGCACATAACAGTAAACAATCTGAATTGAATCGACGCGATGCCACAGTAATATACATAATTACAATATTTACCTATCTATCTCATCGTGGTAATTAATTATGTTAGTACAGATGTATTCGTAGTAGCCTAGTAGATAATAAATTTGTATAGGTACCGTCAAAAGCCGTTGCAAACGTTCTAATATACATTTTAGGTTTATGTATCATCAAAAGATTCAAATTGAAAGTACCTATGAGGTTAGCTTCAGTTACATTTATCGTCAAGTGTACCTACTATTATTATGTGTATTTCTTCTTCTGGCATAAGCACGTCTCTTATTTACGCGTAAATAATAAGAATGCTTCAAAAAAGTCGCGTCTAAAATATAAAAATAAGCGGTGTTGAAAATCCCGCGAATAAAATATTCCCTAGACGTATTTGTTATAGAAATTGGCGCATTTCCTCAATATTCGCAAGATATCACCTGAAATGCCGGAAAAATCGCCGTCTCTATTGCTTGCCTCAGGAAAATAATGTAGGGCTGCCACATTTCAAAATGAAAATGAACGAATTTATACGGATGTATTTACTTAATAATACAATTACTGCTTAAACCTTTTAGTTCACTGTTGTTTCGTTCAAGATTTGCTTGAAGTCTTGAATCTGCTTATCGATATTATAGGTAATATTTTAAAGTGTTACCTTTTTATAGAGGTGTCATTATTATAGGCATCGTTCAATGATTAATGATGACAATATAAATGTAAGGCTGCACTAGACTGCGAATAATGAACACTGAATATGCATACATTTTCATTATTCACAGGCTAATTAATAACACAAGTAGGGTAAAATCATTTCATCACCTTGTAAAAAAATAAATATAGAGTCAGCCCTACTAACACCCCGCGGCATATCGCGTACTCGCATACCATTCACGGCGGCATTTCTAAATAAGTCCATTGGCTTATTGAAGAAAATTATGCCAGTTAAAAAATATAAAATAACTCGAGTGCCGAAAGAAAGACGATGATGTTCTTAGAATTTATTACAATCCAAATAAGATCAAATATTTTTATATATATCCTTAATTAAATTTCTGTTCATTCTAATTGATGAAGTCTATTTTTGTTGAACTTCATTGTTTTTCGTGGCTGTGTTACTGTGTACGTTTTTTAAATAATTATATTCATAGTCATGTAACCATAATCGTTTGTGGTACTGTTCGATACCATAAAAACCCCATACTAGTCACACTCCTTCTGAACGACCGATATAACGAGCCATTATCATATTATCCGGAACTTGTTAACAACTAAACTGGTTGCATCCACTTACAGCCAGTTTAATCCGCCTTTATCCGCTTCTAACCAGTTATGGGTGCTAGAGATGTGCATAGTTCCTTACATAATGTAAGTTGGGGGTTCGCTTGCAATCGGGATTCGAGAGCCAAGTTTTTAAATGGTTGCTTGTAGTAATTTTGTGGTGGGATAATAAGGGGGTGGGCGAAATAAGTTGAGGGCCTATCTAAGTTAAATTGCGTCTATGTCTGTTATTCCTGTTGACTTTGATTCATATCCACTTGTTCTACTGAAATGGTTCTACAACTTGACATATGGCGAATTTTTTGATGGTGGTTTTAAAATAATTTTGGTAAAAAGATACCACTAAGTAATTTTTCAGTTTCCTAATTCCTTTGTTAATAAATATCTTCAGTGTTAGAACATACTTTTAGTCTTCACGTGTAAGTAGAAGAGATTCCGTTCAAAAACAACTCACTCAGGGCATGTGAACTAAATGGGCGTAGTTGGAAAGCAAGGAAATGGCACGCAAAGTGAATGGAGCAGTAGCGTGCCATTCATTCTGCGTGACGGATGTGGCTGGATGCAACGCGCTGGAAAACCTTCTTTGTTTTGCGCTACCTTTTAGCGAACTGACTTTAGGAGCAGGCGTTCTCAGTATGTAGGTATGTTCTCGTTAGTTTTAGAACTGGAAAAATACAGTCTATTTGATTCAGTGGACCTTTATAAGAAAAACAGCTGACTGGCTTGAAAATTGGGAAGTTGCCGCGAGAATTTGCGGTAGTAGCATAATTTGTGCAGACCGATGAAACCATTTCAAAATCGTTTTTGATTGGTCCAGACGGGCCTGTAATGGCTGTAGATTAGAAAATTAAATCAACAATTTGAATAATAATATTCCCTACCTACGAGTACGTGCCTATAGAGCGCAACTTCGAAGCGGCTTATAAAATTTAAATTGGTGTTTTAAAGTTACTAATCACAATTTCATATCGGAGATTTTATGAAAATATTCTACGAGCTTCAAGTGTAAATTAATAGTAACACGTCACATTTCCATACATTTATGTTCAGACTTCTTACTAGAATTACCTGACTGTTGCATGTAAAGTTATTATGCAAAGCTCCTTTTTGAATAAAGACAATTATAATAGTACTCCAATTGATATCATCACCATTCAGCTTTATCTTCCACAATGCTCTAATTTCTGCGTCTCCGCTTATGTAATAAGTACCTACCTGTAATTAGTTATTGTAGAAAAGTTTGCTCAGTGAGATCCGTCATCAGATCGCACGCCGCAGGTAGTGGGCTCGAAATCAACTAATCGCCAAAATGAGTATGAGCTTCCGACGAAGGTAGATATCGCTAAAACCTAAGCAGATGGACCCTTTTCTATTTTGCCACAGGCCCTTGAGTAGTCCCATTCTAAGCTGAAAATGTTTACTACCTTGATCAGCGAGACATGGGTCAAACACAAGCTTATAAAGTATACAAAAAGGTACTCTAAACTCTTAGAACCAAAATTGAAATCCATGTTCCTTCGTCAATATTTTACAAGGGTTCAAACATTATCCGTCTTACCAAAAACGTTTAAGCCAGAGTTAAACAGATGTTTCTAAAATTTCATTCCACAACATCGACGTCTATCACTCGCGTTGTCTTACTCAATTCGGGCATTCCTAATTATTTTACTTGTAAATTTGTTATTGAGTTAGAAATAGCGAGGGTTAGACGTCAATTTGTGGAAAAAATATTTAGACACGTCTGTTCAACTCTCGTTTAAATATATTGTAGTAAGACTAAATAAGTATGACACAACACTTTAATATTTATAAGTAACTACGAAAAATTGTGGCGATAAAATATTTCTCTGCGAAAGAATCATCACAATTCTTTCTGAAATGCCGTTCGACAAATAAATATATAGAGAGCCCTCACCAAGCAACTGTGGGTTCTGAGCCATTCATTTATCCTTTTAACTCGGGTATAAATAATAGAAATATCAAAGATCATTTTATGCTGGTTAATGTGAAGGCTGACAAATTTATGAACACGAACCTTTCATCCAATGTTTGAAATGAAAATGGGACGTTACGAATGCCTCAAAATAGCATTTGAAAATATTCTAGAAATTTTCTTTATTTAGGTCTACAATCATTCGAGCAAATCTCAACTGTAGCAATGAACATTACTGTACTGCGTCTGAGTGTCTGGTCCAGGGTTCTCGTAGTTCTGAATACCCTTGCCTCAGGGAACTCTCGCAAAGGGTGGCTATAGGCCAGAAGACGAGTGGCGCTTTAATCATTGATTATTTTGCTTCTAACACGTCCTGCAGACTGAACCTCAGACTGCATCAATAGCCTAATCCATACCAAACGTCTTGTCATAACAATCAAAACCTGTTCAATTTTGAGCTCAAATTAGACGTTGCAGGAGATAAGTTGAACGTAAAAGATATGAGCGAAAAACAGCGCGCCTCTTATAATTGTGAAGGTATCAGAGTCAATGTGTACCTCATTAAAATAATGCGTTTTATGTCGATATCCATCACTTTAATCATATAGCTACACACGCATGCTTATGCTTTTCTCATTCCCGGATCATGGATGTGCATGACACTTGCACAAAGGAACATTGAAGCCGACGTGCGCCAGACTAGCTTTGTTCCGATCCTGGGAAACGTGTCAATACGAACATGCAGTATGTTACTCTCTGTAGAGATGTGCGTATATTGCGAAGTTTTGTAATGAATGGGTTACAGATTGGATTTTCAACGTGACAGGTCTGTTTAACTTCCTAGTATTTTTGTGTTTTCTATTTCCGTCTGGCTCAAACCTTTTCTCTTTTTCATCTCCTCTAGGTACCTGTTTGCCTCTCCACTCTTCGTGTTTTATTTTCATTTTCTTATTTGTAAGTCTTCTCCTTTTTCCTCCTTTTATTTGTGGTCTCATATTTTTTTTATTACGGCCTTGTAAATCTTGTATCAATATTGATCGAAGTTCTTAGTCTTTAAGAGCCAAAAGACAAAAACATTGGTACGGATTCCAAGCCATCCGTCACTTAAGTATATACAAACTTTGTAAAAGTTTACCTTGAAAGAAAATACAACTTATTGGTTAGGGTAGGTACTACGAGTACGTGAAGGGCGGATTTCGATAATCATTCACGATCAAATAACAAAAGTTGCGATATCGTTAAAACTTGTGCACTTTGTGTAACATCACTCCCAAGACAATTTGAAACTTGTTGCTCCTGAAGTTACAATCTTTTCAGGATCATTGACTTTATTATTTTTAATGTTTCAGCTTCGCGCAGCCAGTGATAAGTATTATTGTACCTATTTCAATAGTGACTATTAATATTAGCTGAATCAAGTTACGAATTTTTTTTATTAAAAAAAAGTGGTGTATTTTCAGGAAGTATTCAGTTGTACTCAATCTATTTTAGAGACTACATAATGACACTGCCAAGTAAATATCGTATGAATATTACCTGTCAGTTTGAAGGGAACTGTTTCTTACGAAACGACATACTGAGAGAAGTGATGAGTAAAGTGTAGAACAGAATATAAAATAATGAAGTAGAAATATATTTAGTTTTAATTCCGCCAAAAATTCGCCTGATCAATGTTGGCTAGATCAATGATGACATAATCTTTCCCATCCAAAAACCTATCCAACATTTACTTTGGCGTTACTTTGCGGAAATCCATATTCAATATGAATTTCCGCAAAGTAACGCCTGATTCTATCAATTACAATAGAAATAATTATGTTAATGCACACCCGTTATAAAAATACACAACGTATTACAGAAGAAGGCTGAGTGACAGGCTTGGCTTGAGGAAACTTAGTGTCGTGTAAGACTTTGCAATGCACGCTTCTGGGTTGTGGATAACCGTGCAGCTTACTATCAGGTGAATGGCCTGCTTTTAAAATACTTGAACAATTTGATCAGAGATTTTGTAGTCGCTGATACGACATGCAAGTGAGGTAGATGTGAAATTCACTGAATGCCGCAATGCATCAGAACGCGAGTATTCCTGAATGGAGCCGCGCCTCCACGCTCCACGATTGATTAGTGCGTACGCTCGTGATCAAAAGCAATTAAAAAACAGGTTTTTGAAAAACATAAAAAAGTTGATTATTTGAAAAATTTCTGAAATACTAAAATTTATTTTAAACCTTCAATATAATCTACGTGTATTCATTATGAATTTTAAAAGAAGGCAACTTCTAAAGTTTTTCCTAAACTGTGATTTCTTAAAAATTGCTTAATTTTTTAAATGTTTTTATTTGTTTTTTTTTTTAATACATTTTTAACTTTTGTGTGCGAGTGTACAATAGTAGTCACCGGTGAACATTGAACTGTCGCGTTCCCATTGCAGGCGTGGTGGATAGACTGGATAGTCGTGCACGTAAATGTGCCGCTCGTTTCCGGTTTAGTAGTGATGGGGTAATACTATCTAAAAACGTATCAGATATTGACTGTGGACATTATTTGTGGTATTGATCTGAGAAGGTACTGACTAAATAACATTCAATAGCGTTGCCGTAGCAAAAGTCTTTATTATTAGCATAGCAATATGTAACATTCAATTTTTTACGCCTCAATTATCTGTTGATTTAATTTAACTTTTATCACCCATAATGGGCATTGACAAAAACAGTCATTCGATATTTTCACTTATTTCCGTGTATTTTACTAAAAACAAATCTGTAAAATTTAACTCGTCCTTAAAAATGCTTAGAACTCATCAAAATATTTAAAAGGAACGAATGCATAACGAGTTGATCGAAATGAAAATAAAATTAATCAACAAACCGACAGGCATTAGTGATGTACTTAGTTTGTGATAAAATTAAACACACCTCCCTTGTATCGACTGTACCCTATCACTTATCTATCGATTTATCGATACATCAATCGTCAACCACGGACTACATCGATAAACGAGGTGCAGCCGTCGCTGCTCAGCGTAGCCGTGTCTACATTTCATATTGTTTCCCTAAGCAACACTACTTTTCCTTCAACTTTATCCGTATTCCAAGGCAGCAGCGTTGAATTTAGGATGACATTATGTAAGAGGTAGCGTTGTGGCCAGTGTGTCAACTTCATAGACTGGACGCTTGTTGAGAGAGCAAACAGATCTTGAGGTCCGACGGAGCGAGTATAGATAATATATACCTTGTAACTACAAAGATAACTTGCAGATTCATAATATTATGGGCTTTGTAGTTACAAAGATAAGTAATACATAGATATTACCTACCATACCTACGCGTAATGTAGTTGTCAAATATCCATGTATTACATATTGACCAGATTCATATAATATTCTTCCACGACATCTTATTCAATAAATAATAACTAACAAAATAGTTATTATATACTTCACTAACTTTACGTTTCCATTATCTCTACAAATGAACATACATAGCAAGTATCTATTAACATTTTGTAGAGATTGTATTCCATCGACAAATTTAATGTACAATCCAGCTCAACTCATTACCCATTTCAACCAAAATGCACATCAAATAGATTAACCCATTCAGTGGCGGATCCAGGGGGGGGGCCATGGGGGCCATGGCCCCCCCCCCAGAAGACCCAGGAATTACATCACATTTTCGACTCATCTTCAGGTGTACTTTTTTTACACAGCACACAAGCCTACTCATTCATGAAGTGAAGTCGAAAATCCGAATGTCTTTATTATAAACTAAAATAAAGAATGAACATAGTAGGTAATAATAATAATGACGCGACGGTGTCCAAGCAGGCAGTAGCGGCGCGCGCGGGCCGCGGCGATAGGCCTGCCATGCCGCCCTGCAATTGGAACGCTAATACATAACTATTTTAGCTACATTGCCAGTGAGAGTTGCCACTTCCGAAATATCCTTTTCCACTTTACGCCGCAAAACATGGCTGCGTACGTACAGTGCCGTAAATAGGGCGGTGCCACCGGTGCCCAGGCACAGGGCGTAGACTCTGGGGGGCGCAAGAATTAAATGGCCAGACTAGGCAGGACTATTATTTTTTCAGTTTGCTCCTGATAAGTTCCCGCTGCGCCCCTAGTGCAGCACTAGAGGCACAACTTATCACACTGATAAATACCCCAAAAAAAATTCAGCGCTCGCTCCGCTCGCGCATTTATATTTGGATTTGTATTTCATGCAGTACACTGATAAAACCCCCAAAAAAATTTCAGCGCTCGCTACGCTCGCGCATTTACTATAATTTATAATTGTATTTCGTTCAGCACACTGATAAGTACCCCAAAAAAATTTCAGCGCTCGCTACGCTCGCGCATTTATACTTGGAATTATGTTTCATTCAGCACACTGATAAATACCCCAAAAAAATTTCAGCGCTCGCTACGCTTGCGCATTTCTATTTGGGATTATGTTTCATTCAACACACTGATAAGTACCCCAAAAAAATTTCAGCGCTCGCTGTGCTCGCGCATTTTTATTTGGATTAGAATTTCTTGAGCACACTGATAAATAATCCAAAAAAATTTCAGCGCTCGCTACGCTCGCGCATCTATATTTGGGATTGTATTTCAGTCAGCACACTGATAAATACCCCTTAAAATTTTCGCGTTTAGTGTGCAGGATGTATGTTGTTCACTTTTAATTTTAGCCTAAATATAAAACTAGATCAGATAGTACATACAATTAGAGAGGAATGATAAAGTGTTTCAAAATAAATATTTTTTTCATTTTGTTACGTTTTTGCTCACTAACAACAACATTATAATTTTAACAAAAGGGCAGCAAATTATAACTCCACTCCGGGTGACAGTGACTCAAGCTACGCCACTGAGTAGGCCTATACATAGCAATGCTCTAGCTAGGGTACCTATAATATCTAAAAAAACAAGGGCGCTGTTATAGAAGCTCGCACAGGGCGCAGAAAAGGCTATTGACGGCACTGCGTACGTACGCGGACAGGGGAAGAGCGGCTGTGCACTGTGCAGGCTTGCACTACTACACATCCACAGGGACGTCCGAGTTGATGTTGACAAAATTATTGATAGGTTTGCTAAAAGCGGCACTAGGCGAGTAAACATTATTTTGTAAACATACAAGGTAATTAACTTCTTTTTTTGTTCCCTTGTGATTTTAACCTTCGAACCTTGTCAAAATAGCCCCCCCCAAAATTAAATCCTGGATCCGCCCCTGAACCCATTCACTGTGAATTGTTTTGTCAAGCGATACGATTGACGCCCCACGGTACGAATAGGCACCTATATAGAGTAGCGTACCATTCAACGTTACAAAGGGCAGTTGATCCCTTTTTTAATTTTATAGCAGTACCCTACGAGTGTGGACACAAAAACTCGGATAGCAGAACGAGATGGCACGGGTGAGTACGGATGGTAAAACAGTGGACTTCGAAAGATCGAAATCTATTAATAGGTATCATAATTGAAAGAAAGCTTTGGTCTAGTGTGCGAATCCGTCAGTAATCGTATTAGAGTAGTAGGTATATTCTATTCTTAGAGACTATCCGTCTTACCACAAAATATTAGACCAGAGTTAAACAGATGTTTCTAAAATTTCATTCGACAAAATCGACGTCTATCCCTCGCTCGCGTTTTCTCACTCAATCCTGGCACTCCTAATTATTTTACTTGTAAATTTGTTAATGAGTTAAAAAAGCGAAGGTTAGACGTCGATTTGTGAAGAAAATAATATTTAGACTCATCTGTTTAACTCTGGTTTAAATCTTTTGTGGTAAAACGGTGTGTTTATAAATTAAATTATATTTGAATTTGTACTTATGTCCCACAGTAGTAGAACCGCGATATGGATACACAATCGTATCAAAACCTGTTCAACTGCTGCATAGCTGGCATATAATACAAGTTGTGGCAATTGTAAAATCCTACATAGGTACTTAAACGAACTGGCGAAAACCTTGTTATTTGCAAATGCTGCAAAGAGCATAAAAGCATACCAAACTGTTTACACATAAGTTTCTCTGCCATCCCTTCCGTGTACCTACTATATCTACAGTAGGTTCAAAGGCTATGGACTTCTATTGGAAATACGCTTTTGTTGACCGATGCTTGTTCGGAGTTCCATTCTCTAAGGCTATTTTCGTTCCATAGCACTACTCCTATTACATTGCTCCATTGTTCTGTGAAAAGGAACTTTAAGTTTAAAAGTCCTTTCTACCTTGTTGAAAGGTTACTACCTAGTTTTTACACGTGAATCTAACACGTCCAACTTCAAGAAGCTGAATATAAAAACTTTCATCCAATATGCAATATCATTATACAAGGAATACTAAATCTATGTGTGTGATCGTGACGCGTTGCTTACCTATTTATTTATTTATTTAGAGTAATGATTACCTTCCTGAAAATAGAGAGTATCCAATTTTAGATACTCCCGCGAGTACAAACAAACTGTGTCTGAGGGAGGTCCATTTATAGCGGCGGTGTTGTTATAGGCCTCAGAGTGCAGGCTTCAATCCATCCATGCTAATATTCTACCACAGTTCAAAAAGCCTTGTACAGAACACTTAGGGTTTCCAAACAAACAAACAAATGTCCCTATATAGAGTGTTTTCCTAGTCCCCGGAGTTGCGGCTTTAGCTGTAATTAAAAGGCGGATAAATATTTATCGATAGACAGTGGATCAGAGAAGATTACAGTTGGAGCAGTTGGAACTTTGATGAAACAGTGGGCCGGACCGTTTGTTAGGATTCCGTACCCAAAGGGTAAATGTAACGGGGCCTTATCTTCGTTGTCCGTCCGTCTGCCTGACTGTCTGTCTGTCCGTCTGTCACCAGCCTGTATCACAAAAACCGTGATAGTTAGACAGTTGAAATTTCTACAGATGATGTATTTGTGTTGCCGCTATAACACCAAATACTAAAATATAGAATAAAATAAATACTTTAGAGGGCTCCCATACAACAAACGTATTTTTTTGCGGTTTATAGATAACGGTACGGAACCATTGGTGCGTGAGTCCGACTCGCACTTGGCCGGGTTTTTTTGACTATAAGTTTATACGTGACTCTGTTTTTATATTATATTCTATTCTATGGCATATAATATAAAAACTATATTGGGTGTCTATATTGGACCATGGTTTTTGTAGGTTCTTTATTCCCTAGATGCAGGGAAGTTGGGGTTGGAATTTTACGGGATAAAAGTAGCCTATATCACTCCGGGATAGTGTAGCTTTACATAAGTGAAATAATTTTTAAATCGATTAGTAGTTTCGGAGCCTATTCAATGCAAACAAACAATTAAATCTTTCCTCTTCATAATAATTGTATAGATTCCGACTATTTCGTTTTTTTGTTATTTACTTCGCAGTCTGTTTTTCTGATAGAGAAGAAATTCTTTTGAAACCTAATAAAATAGTTGTTGATTCGTTATCAATTCAGATTTGGCCTAAGTGTGATCTAACATATTTTTGACATAACACAAATCTATCGCGAGTATAAATCGGTGTGGCAACGTGTTATGTAATTTGATTCAAATGGGTGGACTGAACATCCCCATAATTATAAAGTACGTATAAACGGTCCAAGCAAACAATGACAAATGCGCGGTGGCAAGACCCAGTATTTTGGCTGCGAAATGAAAAATGTGGATCGGTGCTGCCATAAATTTAAATTTGTGCTAATTGGCGTCCGTATGTTCCTGAGATGGCCTTGGTTAGGGTACGTTTAGACTAACGATGATTAATACACCTTACCTTTTTTCTTTTCTCGTTAGCTTTACTAATTAAAAGAAAGTGAATTATAAGGCCCAGTTTCCACGTCGCCACTGTCGATTATATTGAACAACTGTGGTGTGCTCATAGAATACATTTATTTGTTATCACTTGGTCCCAAATATCTATTTTTTTAAGGTATTAAGGATAGCTAAATTGTGTTTCTAATTTTTTGAGTTGAAATAAAATAAGACGAGTCATAACAATAAGCTACAAGTACACAACACACATATACCATCTCACTACACAATGTATTATGTAAAGGTACTTACACGTGGAGTAAACATTCAAAGGGCGTCGTATAATAAGCTCGGCAGATAATAAAAATATACAATAATAGATTGCGAACGCATACGACGTACGCCTATATAATAAATATCTCGCGTCTTATAAAATGTGACTTCATTATTTTATATTGAGCGCGAAATACTCAAATGATTTATTTACATCGATAAATTGATGACTATACATTGTTATATATATACAATAATTAAATATTAATAAAAATATTATCTGTAATCTGTGATAAGCATTATATACAAAGTATTAATGTTACACATTATTATATCATCCCTAAAAGGTTATAAGTAAAAGTTTAGTTTTAAACAGACATCTCAATAATCTAAGCAAACGGTTTAGCAAACAACCGATTGTTCAACACACTGTAAGTAATTTATCAAACAATGCCTATGGTATTTACAGCGAGAGAGGTTAACAAATGACCTAAAGCAATCAATCGTAGTGAGGCCGCTTACGCGCCTCGCGGCCTTTTTGAACAGAATTACGGCGAGCCGTTTCCAACCTTACACTAAACACAGCTATCTATCAATTAACTGATTTAAGTTCTTATAATAATAATAGTCTTATATAGACTTAAGTGCGACGAGTAGGCCGTAAGATTGGCCGGGTTTGTGTGATAGAAAAAGATAACATTTTTATTTGAATTACACAATTTAGGTGCAACTTATATCAGATTTAATTATTGAAATCGTCTTGACGTGACCGCGTGTTGGAAGTATGTAGGTTTACAATTTTCAGACTCCTTTTCTCACTCAACTTCAATATATCTGGGGGCACGGCAGTGCCCCCGCCAAGTCGAGCAAAACAAAAGCCACGGCCGTACTATCCTTTTCTCGAAGCGATTCGGGCCATTTGCGACCCCCTGTAACTTCGTTATGGATAAAACTAGAAGCCTAAATTTTTAGTGACCAAGAGGGCATCACGTTTACGGATAATAATCCAAGTTACATCAAATTTGAACCAGTAGTTTAAGAATTATTGCAAGTCAAAGTTCCTTAATTTTGCTGCCCACTGACTGACTGACTGACTCACCGATCATCAAAATTCTAAGGTACTTCTAGCCGTCCCACAAGTTTAAAATTTTGAATATAGCTATTGTTTAGCCTATAAACCATGGAACAATTCTGACATTCCATAATTTTCATCCCGTTTTCTAGACATATGATCTGCATAAATAACTTTGTATTCCCATATAAATCCTATTAAATTGTATGTGATTACAAAGTTACTTTTACAGTTCATAATTAGACTTCATTGGAATTGAATGAAATGGGTAACAGGGGTTAAAAATTAGAAATGATTTCGAGAAATTCGACAGTTGAGCGCTTTTTAAAAACTTCCACGATAGATAGAGAGATACAAATTCCTATACTATACCTACCTACACTTTTATAGGTCGAACAAATTCGTTACCTAGGTACATTAAAATAGGTACCTAGGTACCTTATACCTAACACGCATCTGTGGAGACGCAAAGACACTCGTTCTTGATAATCTATGAGCATGACGTATGTCGCAAGGGGCCCCGGCAGCACAGGCGCGGGGCGCGCGTTGATGCGTGTTTTGAAAAAAAACGAAATTAAGAAAGAAAACCTACAAAAAGAAATGAGATCCCATCAAAAACATTACATGTACAAAAATGCACAAGTCTTGCAACGCAGTTTATCTGCCGTAAAATGTTGTGAGATCGAATGTAAACCAAGTCGGTTAATTTCAATACCTACCTATACCTATCTATGGGAGCTGTTATATCTTTATTTCTTTAGTAAATAGAGTGTCTTGGCGATTGTACACGGCAGCATAATCTACTAGGCAATTTAAATATTCAAATTCTAAAAAATATTCAAATAAATACAAGCACAAAGCGCTTAACATAGATTTATGTTGCCGTGTGCAATTGCCAAGTCACTCTATTTACTAAAGAAATAAAGATATAACTGCTACATGTAATGTTTTTGATGGGATTTATCTTACAGTTCCATTAAATATGCTATTGCCAGAAAATTGGAGACGTAAAGCTTGGTTGGTGAACTTCTTAGTCACTCCAATATACATAAGAAAAAAACATTGCTTGGAAAAAGAGTATGAAAACCATGTGCATCACGTAGCAACCTCATTGCTATGAAGCACTAACCTTCCCTAGCATACAAACACTCACACATACATACTCGCCTTACGTGTACCGACTGAAAAAGCTCGCGTCCAAACAGCCGACCCTACTTTTACATGTCGAGATGACTGTTTAGCATTTTTTTCTCGCTGAAATGTGGAGTGCCGTGATACACACGGCTAGCGAGACTGGCTAACTGAGAGCTACAAATGTTAGCATAGCATACCAACATTTGTAGCATGTTGGCATACCTATGCCAACATTCGTTGTAGCTCATTACGCTTTTGCATATTATTTAATTCTTACTCTTTACCATAAAAAAGAGTAATTTTGCTTGTATGTTTGCATTAGCGATGTAGCCTACCAGCTCAAATCATTTTGTTTTGTTAATAAATTAAACACAGAATGAACAAACCAAAGATATAGATTGCAGTGCTATTTTTTTTTTTGGTATATTGATAATAGGTACATAAACTGAAACTATAATAAATATTAATTACCAAGTTTCCATACATAAGATAACCACAATAAATCACGTGGGTTTCGGGATACATTTTTAAGTTATGTAAACAATGTAAAAAAATTAACAAATAAAAACAAACAGATGTTGTTTTTATGAAAAGATGAAACAGACTTGTGTCAGATGATATTATATATTAAAAACGCACCAAATTCTGAAATGTGTGTAGGTACTGGAATTTATTATACCTACTTTTAGGCAGAAAATGAAGAAATATTCACTGACGTTAACTTCCCATAAGTATTCCAACATAACCTCCCGTGTGTCACGGATGACATTTGAAAGGAGCTCATATCCTGGCTTGGGCGGGCGGCGTCCAACGACGCGTGTGCCATTCGACACGGAATGAAACGGTGATAAGGGACGTGATCACTTTTAATGGCTGTTTGCTTTATGAGTGTTGCTAAATCTTCCCTTTGTGCAGAGAGAGGTGAGGCCGTTGATTTTATTATCATTTGTATTTTAATTCGGGTGAACTAAACAAAAGAATGAGAGAAGCATCGAAACAGTAAAAATACAAGATATCAGGACACAATAAATTTTACTCGTTGGGGATAGTTCCCTGTACCTATCAATATCAATACAATGTAATGTAATACATTTGTTTTCGTCACATTGATGACGCATGTGACTATTCGACTTTTTACGACTTGTTTGTTATCACTATGGACTGTCTGAACTGTTGTTTTTGGTTACAAGTGAAATTGTACACTCTAGCTAAATACACAATCTATACAAAAAAATTATAACCGTTAACTAGAACTACTTGCTTTCAGGCAATCAGGATATACTAAAACCACTGTCCTACAAACACCAGGAATCAAAGCAAATACCACGTGTTAATATAGAACTTTCTTCCTATTACACAAATTAGGCATTGAGAAACCTTAAAAAATAAAATAATTCATCACGCAGCTCATTCAAGTCCAATCTAAAAGTTTTATTAGCATACATTAGTTAACCTTACCCATAGCAGATGCTAGATAAGGCATGCGTAAACCATAACGCGTGCTAGCACGTAACCTTCGCAGACCTATGAATATTAATTTATGTTTCCTGGCCCTTTATCCTTTTATCATATTATTATGAAGTTTATGTTTGCTGTTCTTTTGTTTATGGTCTAGTCTTAATATATATAAATCTCGTGTCACAATGTTTGTCCTCAATGGACTCCTAAACTACTTGACCGATTTTAATCAAATTTGCACAGCGCGTGCAGTTTGATCTAACTTGAAAGATAGGGTAGCTTACATCTCAATTTATAGTCGCAATAACAAAAACCTTAGCCACAGCAACGCGTGGCCGTATCTGCTAGTATTATACTAAAATTCAAGTGGATAATCTATCGTCTAATATTTTTCGGGATATTTCGGGAACAGTTATTGAGGACTATTCCCATTTTTAGCTGAACAATATTTACCACGATCGATCACATTTCACTCAAGACAAGGTGAAAAAGTACAAAATTGCAAATTCTTCTTTGGGGCTCTTTTATTTTGAACTTCAAAAAAGCTCCCATATAAATTGTTTGTTGGTAATTTGGAAAGATGTCGGCACTGTATTTGTAAAAGGCCCGATGAAAGACCCACCGACAGGTGAAACGGGATTAATGACAAAATTACGTTATTAATGAACGTGACTGTCCATTAAATTTCTAAACTCTCTGTTAAGTTTGTTGATAGAACAATGGGCAGAATATTTTTCCATCAATTTCTTTGCCCTCTGTACTACTTGAAAGGGATAATTGTAAAATTGTATGGTACTTTTTTATTTTAATTGAAACCCATTTAATGCAAGATATCTGCATCCCTCGTTTGACCAATAGATAATTATATCGTTGTCTCTATCTAGCACTAAACAAATTGACAAAGACAGCAATACACTTATTTGTTGGTGAAAATGAACTAGGGATTCTGACACCGGGTAGGTATGTGTACAGTATGTGTATGTATGTGGTACAGCCAGCGACACAAGTAGGTATTAGGAAAAATAACCTATAAAAACAATACAATGTCACATCGGTTGTCTTAAAAGCCCCGTTGTAAAAGAGGCATGGTAGCTACGTCACGTCACTTTGGCGGACTAGTTCCCAAAGGTATTCCTAAAAAATAATGGTATACTAAGAATACCTTGCTATATTATCTTTTTTTTTTGTTTTTTACACATTTAATGATACCAATAAAATTAACATTCTCTTGTAGCAATTACTATATTTAAGCAAAAACAATAATAATTAAATAAAACCTACACTATTCTAACAAACCGCTACCAGATGGCAAAGTTCCCAAAATGCTGGCAGCATTGCCACGTTGTATGGCAATGCTATATTATCTTAGGAGAACTTATACAAATACGTAACAGGTATCAGATGTACCTAATATTGTAAACTCCATAGATTTATGATATAAGACTTTTGTGGTCTGGCTTTTCATCACACAGTTTTAATAAAAGATGACAGCTTCAACAGTTGGATGCGAGGTGATTAATATTAGTGAACGCGTCAGGCGTGACGTAATATCTGGCGTAATTATAAACTGTATCACATTCGCTACAGCGTGCGGTTCACCAGCACTTAACTTGTTGGATCTCGCGTTTTGAATTCAAGTTTCTCCTATAAAGTACATACATAATATATGAGTATGAAATAAGCTATTCAATTGCATCACTTATTAAACGTTAATGAAATAAAAATTTAATAAAACATGGTGTCCATGAGGCATGGGGTCAAGAACACTAGCTGTATAGACATTGGATGCACCAAAACTGCTGCTTCTACAAAAAACATAAAAAAATTGGCTTTACTGGCTCTAGAAAAAAATATAACCATTACTATTTAAAAAAAATAAATCTACCGTTTAGTCATTTTCATCATTTGGAACACGTTTACATTTTACAATCCGGGGATTACTTTTAAACCAATACTTTTTTGAATGTCAATAAGGCGTATCATACACGCGGCTTCTCATCACAACTGTAAACCGTCAAGCGTAACATTTATGTTGCTTTTTGTTAGACAAAGAATTTGGTCTAAATGCTAGTTGTAGACATCTTTGACATCCATTCAATCACAGGGGTTTTCGCATGAAAACGTGACTTACGATTTCATGCGATTACGATGATGTTTTTACGTGACTGGCACCTTCTTTATGAACTTTACAAAGGTTTGATGTAAAAAAAGTTTAACTTCTATAGGTACTATGTATCTATACATATAATAAAACAAAATCTCCGCTTCACCCCCACTGCGCGCCGCGGCGGTGCCGAGTGAAAGTTGTCTAATGCGTAAAATTTTAAACCAACCATCATTTCAGCATTATAAACCGTATTTCCATTACAGCCTAAAACAAATAACCCTAATTAACTTCGGATATTAATGTGTGCGCCAAAAATTCAAAGGTACGCCATTAATCTAACATAAGGCGTGGTTTAGACCATTAAGGCCGATATATAAAACCATCGGGTCGCAAGCAGAGCCGCGGGAATTAATAGCTAACAGGCTTTGCCACTTCACTTTTGTTCAAGTTTAGACTTCGCGAGAAATTTTTCATTCATTTACATAATCCTTTTTAACTTCGGTGGGGAAGTTGAAACTCTATTTTACTGGAACCCAGACACGTTGACATTAATTTAATGTTGTATATTATAAGTGTTTTGTATTAAACGAAACCTCTTTTTTTGCAACTTTTTTAACATAACACGTCTTTTCAAAGCGGACAGAATTTGTATTTATGAACGCGTAGGTTTAACGCTACGGAAAATGCTACGTCAAGTCGTAGCGCCGCGTCTACGATGGACGTTCGTAGCCGCTACGAAGTTCTTAACTTTACTATCTGCTTTTTTATACGTACTAAAAAGATTTCATTCAATGGTATTTGAGGTCATAAGTTTGCTAATTGAGATTGATAACGTTAACGCTATATACAATTATATTTGCTAGACCCCATTTGTTTCGCCACTATTATATTAAACAGATTAATCTCTCAATACATAATTTCTCAGGCGGAGAGACTATTACCGTACTTCAAGTGCGACATTGTTGTATCGATCAACAAAACAATATTGCACCTAGAGACTTTAAAAAAGGGCAATGTACAATTAAACCGTGCGTTACGAACAGCCTATATAACAAGGCCGGTGAATATTTCACGCCAATAGATAAGGCATAAACCCGGTAGCGCACCGGTTTTACCGAGTTTCGGGTTGTGACGAGGGACCGATATATTGACTTTTAAAGGTTTATGATCACCAGATTCCAATTTACTGACCGTTGGCCGGATCACAAGGCGAAAACCAGTAGAGTGTGCTACAGGGTTCCATTACTGTTAGAAGAGAGGGGTTGTTACGTGATTTTTTCAATTTTTCAGTAAGAAACACAAATTAATAATTTATAATATAGATAATAATTTATTCCGTATGAAACGCAATAAGTTTGATTTAGACGATGCTTTTTTCTTCAATATTATTGTAAATAACATATTGTGTACTTCGTCTAAACGGATGTTAATAACGCAATTATGTACAGGAGTATTTTTTATTTTATAATTAATTGAATGTTCTCTCCATAGCTTTATTAGTCCACGATATTTTTTTATGAAAGGTACGTATTTGCCGCTGCGTGCGTATGCCATTGGGTCTCACACAGATTCAGCCATTTTGCAAAGTGTTAATTGTTTGTTTTATTTTTATTTTATTACCGTTGGATGGCCAATTTATATCCGGTACGCTTTGAAAGTGGATTTATTGAGCCATATTCGATATTCGAACGGAGAGTTTAAAATGGTGGATGTAAATTGAGATTTAGTTATGTTTTGAAAATTGAAGGTATTATTAAATAAGGCAGTGTAACAAGACGAGTTTTTTTTATATAATTGAAAATTAATACAAACTAGGAACTTACTAATGAGCGACATAGTAATAGCAAGCGCTATAAAGATGGGCTATAGGCTATAGGGCTTCCTTATAGGCTACTACTAAAATGTGTAGTTGTAAATGTATAGCTGCTGTAAAGCTGACCGTAAAAACTGAGCATAATCTTTGAACGAAAACATGGTTAAAATTTGAGTGGTAGGGCACTATTATATAGTAACTGCGTAGCTACCTACTATCCTCAAGAACCTAAGTATAAGATGTGAAGTGAACATAAAAATTAAAAGACAAGGATCAAAGTGGGAGACGTAAAGCGAAAAACAATAATTACAGCGTATATACCGCTCTGTAAGCTTAATAGAACCAGTCCTGTAACAAAGCGAGCAGTTGTTAAGCTCGTCTTAGGAAACTTTGACTATTTCCATTCAAAACGGACAATGTAGGTGTTTAAATATCAGTCTGTGAGGGCCCATTAAAAAGTGCTAAAACAGAAATCAACGCGCGGCGATAAAAAGTTACCCTGGGCTCGGTGCCGACACAGTGGCACAAGCGATGAGAACTAGCGTGCTTCAGCCAAAATATAGAAAGTAGAATACAAATTAAAGAAATAAATTAACTTTAATTCCACCGAAATAAATCGAAAGCCGCCAAATTTTCAGCGGGATCAATGCTACAGATTTATTTACTTTATAACTCCATCTATTCTGAATTGGATTTCCTCAAAAATCTTTTCCGTTTAACAAACTCTCAATGTAGTAATAAGTTTAAAAATAGAGTTATGATTTAGATATATAGATAACTTATTATAAGGTTTTGTGAAATTTGAAAGTTGAATGAAAAAAAATGTTAAGTAGTTCATAATAAATATTTTGAGACTTGTCAATTCATCTACATTTACTCAATTTAAGTATGAGCCAGTTATAAATTATATTTTTGAATCGTTACTTATCTCGTAGCTTGGTCTACAAATAATTACAGCATTTACAGCCATATAAAATTCGTTAGGAAGGTAATGGCCGGCTACATAAGGTGGCCGAGACGAAATCCGAAACGGCATGTTACATTTTGTCCCTTTAAAGGACTGTTTGTGTTGGAATTGCGAAACAACCCTCAAAGGTAAAACGGTAAGCGTACCCGATAACAGTTTCAGGCCTTTACATTTTTTCGTTTCGTGGAAAATGTCATATGAATTGACCATTCACTGTTTGAGGCAGGCAGTTTACGGCTTTTTTATATCGCTCTGGTTAAGCCTCGTTGAAACAACTATGTTATATGGCTAGAAAAATGTCAAAAGAGATATTATTCAATTTTACTTCAAGTTTTTAAAGGTAAACTTTTAATACAACAACCAACAAGGTTGCGTTAAACGTTTAACGGTACTATTTAAGGGGTATGATAACACTGTTGCGTTAAACGCTTAACGCTGCTGGGGAGAGGGAATATAAAGAGACAGAGCGAGTGTGAATAACGAAGTTTCACTTCTTCCGCGTGGAGGGACTCCACGCACTATTTTTTCTTTTCTGTATTCGCATTTTTTTTTGCGCCTACTAAAATTGCTTTAACTAATAGAGATAAGAACTTACCAGCTTTACAAGGATCCATTCCAAGATCACCAGACACTTTAGATTCTACATGCATCATCATTATCTCTTCTATAGTGAATTTATGTGACTCCCCCTCTTTTGGCTCAGTCGAGATTAGTTCGACGCATGCACACACTAATATGGTCAGTATCGCGCTGACCGCCGTCGGCGACGCATGTCTCTGCCGCGGCGTCATCTTGCAGCTTTATTTATAACACAACACAAAACACTATGGCATAGTCTTACAGTTGTTTTTTTTTACGTTATCTGAAACAAAAGAAAGATACAATTAGATTTATACACTGAATAAGTACAATGAAGTCGGTTGTCGGAGGAAGTAAAAGTTCAATGAATTGAGATGTAAATCTCATTATTTGTTCGTAAAGTAGAAAGGTGTTAAAACTGATTTGCGCTTTGTAATATAAATGATGTTCACGTAACATTAATCTCAAAATAAATGTATACGCAATTACGCTCGAAGCGTTTGGCAAAAAGCAATTAGACATTAATTTGTCAGTGTCAACATACATCTGATACATCGCTGAAAATGTTTTGAATACATGCGAATTGCGAATATTTCACTTCAATTTTAATAATACGTTAGTTAAATCAGAATTTTATAAATAGATATTTTGCTGAGAACAAACAACTGCAGAACGCGATACAAATAGGTCTAATTTGATTATGGATAAAACGTCTGACGAAGAATTTAATGGTTTAGGAGACTTCAAATAAGCTGTTGAACAAGAACGTGTATAACATAACGTATAACATTTTTTTAAACGACGTCTTGTGTTCAATTTACGTGTAAACTTACGAATAAATACGGGTTTTACCAGCACAGTATTTTAACAGAATATTTTTTTTATTTATACCATTTTTTCAAATCTTCCACGCTGAAAGGCAGCGGGCGTAATCTACCGAGACAAAAACGCGACTAACTCTCGCATAATTTTCTTTACCTTTTTCGCAAAGTTGCCAAGAACCGACAGAATAGCGCAGTACTATTATTTATTCTGGGGTAATAGGGCTCGGGTGGCTTAACGAGTGGAGAAACTTTTAGCGTTCATACTTTTCTATTATGTTTTATGTTATTTTCATACGTGAGTAATGAACTTTGTTGGTCGACCCACCATAGTGGTGGTTGGCCAATATGATTTGTGATCGACTATGGATTACTAAAAAAAAATACTATACATAAACTATGTGCTGTAGTGCGTACGCTTTGCAAGCCAAGCTATGAAATAATGGCATAATGTTATGGGCGGATTTCTAGCGCTTTACTGTTTGGAGACAATAACAAATTTTGGTTTTTTAAGTAATTGTAATCCCGCTTTTATGAAACCAATTAATCCAGTGAACACATGCATTGATTACTCATCATAATGACTTACCACAATAACCTTCATTCTGTGTGTACCAAACTACACTAATAAAAATGAAATTAAATGAGGCCTCTCTAAAGTTATTGCTGTCCCTTTCGTTTTTCTAAAATTGGGAAGTGATAATTAAGAGACGTCAAATTTGAAAAAGTTTATATTTCAAAGAAATGACACCACCATCACTAGACCACAGAAGCGACAGTAGAATTCGAGATCAAACGACAGCCAGACGCTGAATCGGCAGAGTCAGGAACCTAAATGCAATTTTCGGCTATTTACGGGTTCCTTTGTAACTTTTCCACGATATTTTCACATTGTAGATATATTTTGACCAGATAGCGTGATATATCATCTATTGAAATATTTTTGTAAAACAGAAATACATAATATCTACGTAAATTTTATTTGGAACACCGCTGCACTCATATTCTTATGTGAAACTATGCATTTCAGCACGTATCCATACTATACTATAATATTATAAATCTGAAAGTAACTCTGTTTATCTGTTTATCTGTTTGTCTGTTTGTTTGTTTGTTACCTTTTCACGGCTAAACGGCTGAACCGATTTCGATGAAATTTGGTATAGGGGTAGATTGGACCTATGAGACGGACATAGGCTATCTTTTGTCTCAAAAAATAATCTCGAAGGGGATGAAATAGGGGTTGAAAGTTTGTATGGGGAATCCATAATTCCTCAAGTTAGGGATCTGAAAATTCTTATTTAGGCTTTTGGTAAGAAATAAATAAATACAGGTTTCGGGAGAGTGCGATGGGAGGAGGGGGAGAAAGGGGTAAAGTGGGGTAAAGGGGGAGTAGATGGTAGAGTGAGGGGAGAAAGAGGGAAGAGTGGGGGGAAGAGGGGAGAGTGGTGGGAGAAAGAGGGGAGAGTGGGGTGAGAAAAAGGGTAGAGTGGGGAGATAGAGAGGGGAGAGTGAGGTATGAGGGTAGAGGGGAGAATGAGGATAGAACGGGGGAGAAATAGGGGAGAGTGGGGAGATAGAGAGGGGAGAGTGGGGTATGAGGGTAGAGGGGAGAATGAGGATAGAACGGGGGAGAAATAGGGGTGAGTGGGGTGAGAAAAAGGGTAGAGTGGGGAGATAGAGAGGGGAGAGTGGGGAGAATGAGAGTATAGTGGGGGGAGAAAGAGGAGAGAGTGGGGGGAGAAAGCGGGAAGAGTGGGGGGAAGAGGGGAGAGTGGGGGGGAGAAAGAGGGGAGAGTGGGGGGAGAAAGAGGGGAGAGTGGGGGGGAAGAGGGGAGAGTGGTGGGAGAAAGAGGGGAGAGTGGGTTGAGAAAGAGGGGAGAGTGGGGTGAGAAAGAGTGTAGAGTGAATAGAAAGTGATGATACAGTGGGGGGAGAAAGAGGGAAGAGTGGGGGGAGAAAAGGGGAGAGAGGGGGAGGAAGAGGGGATAGTGGCAGAGAAAAGGGTAGAGTGGGGGGAGAAAGAGGGGAGAGTGGGGCAGAAAGAGGGTAGAGTGGGGGGAGACAGTGGAGAGTGGGAGTGAAAGAGGGGAGAGTGGGGCTAGAAGGAGGGGAGAGTGGGTGGAAATAGGTGAGAGAGATTGAGTGCGAAATATATAGAAATAGAGGGAGAGGGAGTGAGCGAAGGAGGGAAAGGAAGAGATTTTTATTTATTTCTCAAAACTTACAGCTATCCTTACAGGTTCACCCTAATGCGATAGTGTAGCAACTTTAACAACATATATATATAATCTAAATAGAACCTTATTTATAACGATATAGACGGAGAGGGTGAGGGAAATAAATATAATGGATGAGATGGACAGGGAGAGGGAACGCAAGAGATTGAGAGTGGAGAGGGATATTAATGATAGAAAGATAGGGAAAGATATAGAGATATAGGGAGAGGGAAAGAGATGGAGGTAGAGGAAAAGAGATAGAAAGAGCGAAAGAGGGAGAAATATACAAAAAGAGCTAGAGAGGGAGAAAGATAGAGGAAAAGGGAGTGAGAAAGAGACAGATATATTCTTACCTATAACTGTTCCCCGCGACATCAATTGATTTTCTAAACAGTTTACATTTTATATAAAAATGCGAACGAAGTTGCGGGTATCAGCTAGTATATACATAATTTAGATTAGTGTTACATTAATGAATATCTCTACGACTGAACTTCATCTAATATAACTTTTGTATTATTTTTTCATTTTGGAAAATACTGGTTTAATCATCACGTTGAATTGCAGTAATATTGTTGTCTCCACCAAATGTTTAACCATTCATAAAAGCCATGTTAAGATGAATAGGTATTAAGTCATCTTGTGATCAAGGCTCGCCACACATAGAAACAGTGACGTCCTCAAAATTCTAATAGAGTTGCCAAACTGGTAATTTCCCTAACAATACCGCCTTTGATGTGATGATTAGTGGCCCCACAGTAAATAGTCCGTAGCCCGGGAAAGTTTGGACAACTCCGGGATACTTGTCCGGAATAGTTGCGAGCCATTTTGCCCGTGGTTCGGGCACGACTAAATGAAATACTTAGTTGATATAGTTGAGATTTGATATATTAAACTGCAGATTGTTCGAGTTTTAGTTGAATATTAGACAGTTTCCGTACTTTTATTTATGCCGTAAGCGAATTTTTAATTACTTTATGGTAAATACTTGAAATAATAAATTATGATTATATTTTCTACTAAGAAATATTATTGCAAAACTGTCAAGATAAATAACAACTGTTTAGTGATCGTTCGGAGCTTATAATACTGCGTATTTATATTACGGGTATTTTATATTTACTTACATAAAGGTGACGCACCAACAAAATTCACTGAAACCAATACAAAACTGCAGTAAATGAACTTTACTGATAAGGTTTGGGTCAGGGGCGAGCGATACGCAAACTGACCCGCTAGACGAAAATATTATGTTCACTCAATGAGACAGTTTTCAACACGTGTTGATTGATATATTTATAGATATTATGCACAATTAAAGTTATATACACGTGATCCAGATCCAATAGTATGTGTGATTGTTGTGTATGTGGGTTGTTATTGAGAAAAGCCGAAAATATGGCTCAGTGGCGTTCACTAAGAGAGGCCTATTTCGATCAGTGGACGAATATAAGCTGATGATGATGTCTGTGTAACAGCGGTGACAACCGGATTATTTGGTCTATTCATTTGAACCAATCCTTATTCTTTGTTCAGCCCTCCAAATTCTATCAGTTTTGAGGGAATCGCGAAATAGAAGGGCAGATTTAAAAGAAATATTATATTAGGTGTCATAGTCCTTTTTTAATATAACACTTTATTCAATTTTCCATTCTAGGGTGAGCAGAGTATATTTATCTCCTTCGACCATCGTCACTTTAGACTAGGTGAGATAGGGTCAAATGCTACCCTGTAAGGTATAAAAGATATAAAAAACTAACACAAAACTTTTTTCCAGCTATGAAAATAGGGGGAGGCCTATGTTCAGCAGTAGACGTCTTCAGGCTGCAGCCCTATTGTCTAACTTGATATCCTTTACCAGTGAACTTCTAGTCGATTTCCAGTTGTCATCCCAGTCAGAATGTTTTTGGTATTGTCTAAAGTATTCAACTGGCCTTCGGTTTCGGAATGAATGATTCATGTGAATCCAATTTCTCTAGCTTTCGATTTTTCATACATTCCGTTAATGCAAGTTGAACTACTAGTAGTTCCACTGGTACTATTTGCAATTTAGTTGTTTTACTAGTTGCAAAGTGGGTAATTATATTTATTTTGCTGTAAAAACACAGCTTGTGCACTATTTTTATCATTATTTGCAATTTAATTACGTATTTTGTTAGTTTGTTGGGTGGAGGTAAATAAAATAAGTTTAACACAAAAGTAGTAAAGAAACGCAATTTTTTTTTAAACTCACTTATGTCGGAGTTGTCAAAACTTCTTTCGCGGTTTATTTTGAAGGTTGGTGGTTGGTTTGAAGAAATAATACGATTGTTTTTCTTGGAAACTTGAAAATATTGTGCCAAGTAAGTACATTTAACAAGTTACTACCGATTTTATGCGTTACAAAAGTTATCAAGTGTGTTGTTACAGTGTGATAATATGGCTATTTCAGAATGCCAGCAAGAAAAGTTGTATCTGAAAGGCAAATGGAGATGTTGGTTAGTTTCATGAAAACACACAGACAGGGGTTTCGCAGTGGGCCGCCTGGCTAATAGCGGCCCACTGGCGAAACAACAAACGGAACAACTTTGGGAGGATTTGGCGTCAAACCTAAATGCTGTTGGGTTTGGCACCACGGAGTTATCTAAGGCGTTAAGGAGAAATTGGATTGAGAGAATGCTTTTCTTTTTTTAAATGAATTTGAACTCAAGTATGTGTGTTCAGATAATTATTACTTACTTCTGAGATTACCTTAATTATTTATTTTCAGCCGCAATGCTTCAAACGCAATATTTATCACAATTTCTTGTTTTGTATGGAGATTTCACCAACACTTTTTTCAAGCAAGACTCGAATGAGCTACCTGCTTCATCTGACGTTTCACACGGGCTTGGATTTGCAACTGAAATTCATTTCGGCGTTACGCAATACCAAAATTCGCGGGAACACGAAGTTTCATTCATTCACTGGGTTTGAATTTCGCTGGTAATGGTGTTGTAAGTGTCAGCTATTTACACAATACGAAAGTGACAGTTGAAGTCCAAGCTAGGTTTCAAATTTCAAAAATGAAGTCGATTACGATTACCAGTTCACTTAGACAATAAGGCTGCCGATGATGATGATGATGAAAATACGACGAAAGCCTACGACAGCCTTTGTCGTGGCATCTTCTGCTACAGTCCGCCTGGAAATGTCTGGCCATTTGCTACATTTACATCCGCCATGCGTACAAATAATACTTTGTACCGATTTGACGCAATTTTCAGGGTTATTACAGATACACAGGGACATCTCAGAGTGACGATCTTAGTACTGTGTTATGCAAGTTTTTGCAATGCAAAGTTCTGGGTGGCTGATGTGATCTCTACCCTACCAGTACATCTCTCACCACAGCCAACAATATTATCTTCAAAACAGTACATTCATTATGTACTTACCTACTTGCAAACGGGACACCTAATCAGCCAATGTTCTTTGACCTTTGCATGAAATTTCACTACAATAACTGCATTTCACTTTCATTGAACACTGAGCTTTATATCGTAGGGTCTAGTAGCACTTTTTGTCTAAATTGAAAGTGGAAATACGACGTTTAGTCACGCTAATGGAGGCAGAGCAGTGGTCATCACTATCAGGGCTGATAAGGGAGATACATTCCAATAATAATTGTGGTTGCTTTCTTTGTTTAATGGGCCCATTGAGTGGATGTAATTTTTACGCGAAAATAGCCACTGATAAGAAAAGTCCTCGAACAATAATGATAAAGAGTCACAACTCACAACGACAATATTTTTACATCTATATTAATCGTGACGTCGAACTAATATTCACTGAAGGTATCTAAGAACTCGGGAACTTCTAGACTGTGTTAACTAGCTAAAAACGGGTCTAATTCGCGCACACACAAATACCAAAATATATAATTTTGACATACCTCAACGTTTCGGCCGAGTTACATCGACCGTGGTCACGAGAAGACTAGTTAATGCGGATATCAGCGTCCGGAGCGGCAGGTGTTGTTTCCAACTACCCGCGTTTGATCTTGCAAAACATAATCGTCACGACATACACGATCGATGTAACTCGGCCGAAACGTCGAGGTATGTCAAAATTATATATTTTGATATTTGTTTGTGCGCAAATTAGACCCGTTTTAGCAAGTTAATATGTTTCCTGTTCGTGAAAGTTTAAGAACTTCTAGACTGTGGTCCTACAAGCGCCTACACAGTTAAAAAATTACACTAAGTATTTGTCATGTCCGGGAAGCAACCCCGCATCCTGACGCCTTGCAGTGGCCTCGTCACCACGCTACCGATAGAGGATAACTTTCAAATCTCGGTAAGCATTGCCCTGCTTTGTCTGCAAAAGGGAAGAAAATATTTTTCTATAGTTAGCCATGTACCTACTGAAACTCATCTAAATTTAAGTCGTATTAAGTAAACGTGATTTAGTGAATCTATACAAAATGAAGGCAATACAATCAACGACAACATAAAAACCATCTTCCAGCACTTATTATGAATAAACATCTAACAAAACGTTTAATTAACTAATACCCATCTCGACACGTACGATCACGCACAAAAGCGAATGGCTCCCAATCTCGCGTATCCAAGATGACAGTTTAATTTGCACGCTGTCAAAATTAATTCTAATACGCACTCGGGCGTGGTGACGTCACTGTGACGTAATCGCTTCACGTCACTTGTGTCGTAAATTGTACGCGGTGTTAGATTACCTGCTAGGGATTGTAACGTTTGAGACACAGATGTAGATTGTGTTTAGGGTTTAGTATAATTTATATTAGGGATTAGAACAAAGTATGATATTATGAGGACACGGAATCTTGCTATGATAATGGTGATCATTTATTTTATTCACAACTAATAATAATTATGATACGTTTTTACGCTTACAATAAACCATTTCTGTGATAGATAATTTATCTCAAAGATAGTTCTGTAATTTACGAAAATAGTTACAAATGAAATGTAGCTGGTAGATAAGTAGGTACAAGTACATTCCGTCAAATATATTAAATAATGTTGTCCAAATACTTTTCCTACAATTCGAAGCCATCATGTCTAATTTGACATTACATAAGACAAATTTAGCTAAAGATAATGAAAACACATAATATTAGTTACAATATGTTTAACTGAAAATTACATTATTATTCGCATTTCAGAGAGCGCTTCTGTTTGTTCGTAATTAAATTGTGGAAATGTCAACATTTGTCTATGCGATTGTACAGTACGCAAGGCGTGAATACCTTGTTTTCTCATATTATTAATTTAGGGGAATATTAAAAATAGATACTTATTCATGATTAATTAAGATTGTGGCAATGTGACATTAATATTATATTAATATTCTAAATCTAGCTATTTATCTGCATAAATGTTTCAATTGATCTCTTGGAGTTGAACTCTTACTAGCACTATGAAGTGTTTCTATTTATCTTCTACTAACTTAGTGCACTTCTTCTATTTACTTTCTGATAATTTAACACTTCTTTTTTGCATCTGTGGGCCAGGTTGGCGCGTATCGTTAATGATAAGTCACAAATAAGATACTAAAAGACAAACATTAAATTACTTAAAAATTGTAAAACTAAGTAAATATTATGATATATTTATGACTATATAAATATGTCAATGTTGTATAAAATTATATATATAGATATTAATTTGTGCACGAATTAGACCCGTTCAAAATTCCAGTATCATAAACATATTGTATTCAGTTCACAAAAGTTTAAGAACTTCTTAGTACTTACCTACACAGAATAAAGTTGAAAGATCACACTTTACTTAAACTAACACTTGCTGAAACTATAATTTAAAGGCACATTCACACAACTGTTGTCAGTCCAATATACGCCAAAACGTGGGACAGCCCTAACACTACTTCGTAAGGTCGCTACCATTGGTATCTCGATGCAGTCGCGGGACAGGAGCGAGCGGTCACGCGCGATGAACTCCTGTGGACTACTGACGTGACATTACTAAGGTTTGTCATAGTCGGGTGCAGTACGGTTGGCAGAAGACGAAATCGGGATAGATTATAGAACAAAATGAAGTAAAACCTAAAAATATCCAGATAGCTTCGTTATTAAAATCAATCAGAAAGATTGAACGCAATGAATTTTATAGGGTTTTTTTTTCAGTGTCATGATCAGTTTAAACCGGGCCATAACGGCATTCAGTCACTAACAGCCAGGTGAAAACGTGGTCGTAAAGTGATTAACAAAATACAGTTTCGCATAAGTTATAATAATCACCCAAGTACTTAAATACTATTGTCTACCAGTCATCATTATAGTCACAATAAAATGATGGCGGTGAGGTATAAAAACAAAAATAGAACTAACAAATCAAAAACATGGAAGACGAAAAACAAATGAGTCTTCAGATATTTTTACAATAAAATACTTAAACTGAAACTAACATTAATCGTTTTTTCTCTGCTGACCGTACTGATCGTTTATTTAAAACGTTCTGTCAAAACCGTTCACAACAACTATCCATCTTCGTGTTAAAGTTTATCTGTCTTTGTAAACAAACACTTAATTACTAGGAAGACAGCGCTAATAAGTTAATAACGTATTGTTATTTAGTTTGCTTGGTAACAAGCAGTGCAGATTTCTATACCATTAGCAGAATAAAGTATTGGATTAATGACGTTACATTCAGCTATAGATTAATGAGATAAGCTTTAGACATGATATTTTATGGGTACGTAATTTATATAACATCTGTGGCGTAGTGGTTTTGAAGGTAGAATCTAGATGAAGATGGGTCAGGGTCGATTCTAGTTTTGATTATTTTGACAGGTGAAAATATGTGACGGATGCGGGCCCGATTTTCAAAACATATTTTTTTATTTATGCGTATTTTTTTCATCAATTCACAAGTAACCAACCTACTTGTAGTTGCATTCAAATGTAGAGTAGTATTAAGCAGACCTTGACGCATACTCTGCCTTTTACTACAATAGATGGGCACTCCTTGTTTCATAGCCTATTGTGACAAATACTCACTTCTATTAAAAGAGATTGCGCAGGTAAGTTTTTTTTTATTGTACACATTATTAGCTGAATGGGTGCTTATGCTTAGGAGGCTTTAAAAGTGGTTTCTGGAAGTTTTCGAGTTTAATGTCACAGTCAAAAATAATCCGATAGGAATAAAAATTCACACTTGAGTTTCAATGGGCCAACATTATTCGATGGGAACGCTAATTGTGGTACCTTGTTGTCGTGTTCCGATCGGCAAGTAACCATACGAAAACGCGTATCGGTCAGGCAAATAAATAATTAAACAAAAACGAAAAAAAAAAGAAACACGCACGGGAATTTTTGAATAGTTTGTTGTTATAATCACAGTAATTTTAGATTATTTTAAAACAGTTATGGTACAAAGTTAGCTCAGCGTACAGTAATTACAGCGTATGTTAATACGTAGTATTGCTATGCTATTTTCGTAAACTATGCTGACCATGCTATCATAAAAGCATTTTTGTTATTGTAACACATTTTTGGTAATAAAAGAAAACAAAATGAAGTCGTCAGCGCGTTCGAAAACTATACCTTCACTAGTCTGCTCTACGTACCAATTCTCAGTCAGTATAAACGCCTATAAAAACTCTCTCAATTCCCAATTCGCCCGAATTGTCGTCACGCCGCCCCGAGGGATCAGGAAGAGAAAAATAAAAGAATAAATCGTCCGTCTGTCTGTCAAACAGCTCTCTCGGAGTTTCTTCGCAACGTTTGATTGACATAGAGAGGAATTGATTTCGTGCCAATACTACAGACGTTGCTGAGAATTCGTTTTTGTTCAATCACCGCTTTACGAAGGGAATTTTGGATCAATAGCTGTGAATGAGAATGCGATGCTGATTCGTGTGTTGAGTTAATATGGGGCTTCTATTCGATTTGGAATGTTTTTGACACCTCAATTTATTAATAGAAAGATAAAATTGGGCGTAAGGAGACAACAAGCACGTACTTCCTTTTAAAGGACAACCTGTAAAATATTTCCTCATCTTGAGAAGAAGGTATGGAGATGAATTATTATTAAAAACAACTTCATTACTAGATATTTTTTATCTGTAGGTACTATTACACTTTTTGTAGCACCCGTGTTCAGTTCGTAACTCCTAAATTTGATATTCTATCAGGAGAGACAGATGAACTGTCCGGACGATTTTATAAGTATTCTTTATTACGGACCCCTAATCGAGTTCAGTAGGTACCGTCCCCCGCCTTTTAATGTCCCAAAATTGTGCAACGTCACGTGTTATTAGCCGAAGCAACTGGTGTGATGTCAGGACCCTCGGTACCCTCGGTCAGACCTTCTGTGTAGAAGGTCTTTATACTCTTTATGCTCTTAATGGGGTCTGTAGGTAACGCTTACAAGGCGCGGCCCTTGGCCCTTCCGTGACCCCAATGTATGGATTAAAAATGGGGCATGTTTAAACTTTGTACTCCAATCTTACAGTTTTTCACTTCGTTTGCTCAAATTTGTCGATTTAGCCAATCGTGATACATTCAGGTATTAGGTTCACTGGAAAATCGAATGAGCTCAAATCCTAGTACGAATGTGTAACAGTGGAATAAACCAATGAAGAAAAATTATCTATAATCTTAATATATATAAATTACGCGTCACGTTGTTTGTCCGCGATGGACTCCTAAACTACTGAACCGATTTGAATAATTCTTCCACTGTTGGGAAGCCACACTATACCCAGGTGACATAATATGCTACTTTTTATCTCCTAAAAAATATGGGTTCCCGCCGAGGGATCGTAGTTAACGCGGGTGGAACCGCGAGACGCTTTTAGTACTTTAATATAATGTTGATTAGTATGAGCAGCACCCATAGTCTTTACATGTCTAAGCCATCACATTCTATATTATAAGAAATGGAAACCATAAAATATTTGTTTCTACTTCACGCCGCAAAGGCTGAACGGATTTGGATGCTACAATTCAAGAAAGTAGGTACTCTGGATAAACCAAATAAGTAAACATACTTACATACAGTCACGTCCTTTTCCCGTCGGGATAGGCAGATACGTCTTTCCACATGCTAAGATCCTGAATCACCTCTTTCTCTTCTTTCCATGGCTTCACGCCTCCGCGCCTAAGATACTTTTGATCCCAGAAATCACGGGCAAAACCTTCAGAAACAGCTAGTTAGCTAGTACACAATAAATGCATACACTTACCGAATCAACAAACCATATAAAAATGGTCTTAGGGACTACCTTAAGTCCAAAAAAAACATCAATGCAGTACCCGTCTCCAACTCTCCACCCTGTCACCTCTAAAAAGGCCATAATATAATAAGAGATACAAAATATCCGTTTTTATAGCACTTCTCACGCCATCTCCGATTCAGTCTGACGAGGGTTGCTCGTTATTCAGCACTTATATCGAATTATTTATATAATATTTGTAACGTTATCGTGTTGAGGAATGAAATGGTTATAGTACGAACCAAGGTGGATTGTGGATATTTATACTGCTGAAAAATTGACATCGTTTTTCTTCGCTCGCCGTAGATCTGAGTGTTACTAGACTAGCAGCTTGTTCCCCATATTATACTTAATGCAAAAAGATTTCTCGAATATGATACGAGTATATTGATACGTAAATAGATAAAAGTTCTTCATTGTACTCGTAACTAGACTAAAATATAGAGAGATACTAAATTTAAAACTACTCTCATGAAAGTTTACAAGGGGCAGCAATGGGTGATATACCTATAAATAATATAGTGATAATTAAGATGTTGATTTCAGTATCGAATAGGTTTAGAATATATATTTTAGTCGCTAGATACTTTAATTATTGGTCTTCTCCGTAGCTGGTGTATAGTTCGGTGATTATAATAATCGTTAAGAGATCAAAACATGTTCATGCGTTGACTACGTCAATTAATTATGGAACTGTAATTAAATTGGATGTAGAAATTGCAGAACATTACCTAAAGAGACTATGGATGAAACAGAACTAAACACCGAGAGTGAAATTAAAAACACTGACTTAAGTGGCGACTGAAGTCTTCGTTACTTGTTAACAAAATACTTAAAAGTAAAATTAAGTGAAGCTAACCTAACTTATCAACGCAATAAGACTTGAAGATTTCAACTTATTTTGTAATTTGAGAACAGCATTCTGTTTAAAGCGCCTCTCCCGGGTTGAATTAACACGATTGAAGTGACGAACGACTCCTTATGAACAAGAGAAATTCTAATTAAAGAACGCATTTAAATCAAAATACGTAGGTACAGTAATTTTTCGGGACTGGGTAAAACTTTTTATTTGACGCCATGTGACCAGAATGCTGGCTCATATTTAGTCCAAAACAGCATTGCTATTCAGCGTGGCAATGCCACCAGCGCTCTGGGCACTTTCGCTTCCACCAAAGGTGTTTTAAATTTGTTAGGGTTTTTTATAAAGGAGTTTTATTAAAGGTTTGTTTTTGTATGCCTTTTTAGTGTAATTATCTGTAATATTTATGTTATTCCTTGTAATAACATAAGTTCACCTCATTATAAAAAAATAAGTTAGGTACCTAATTGATTTCAAAACTGTGAAAATATTTTATTAAAACATGGGTGGGTTCCCACAGTTACTGTTGCGGTCATATAAATTCGAGCGTTTGAAATAGAAATATTCTACCGAATTGCTTTTAAATAATTATGTAGGCCTTTTAGCATAGGTATCAAATTACCAAAAATAAACATGTAACAATTCAAATTAAATCTGAAAAAAAAACATTATCTTCAGCGCAAATGCAAAATTAAGTAAGTATAAAAGTATAGGTACTATTCATACTTGTGCTTACTATGTGTTTGCGTCACTGAGGGATTTATGTTCATACTAACTATTGCGATCACTAATTACTTACCCTCATCATTAGGGAGGGCTATTTATTCAAACTGTGTGTAAAAAATAAAAGTTGTCCTTTTTATCTAGGAATCAAATACTTGGTCTCTTTACAGGCACCTGGGTTGTTGCGTAATTAAATCAAGTTTTAAAATTAGTATATAAAACGTTCCAAAGTTCACCCTTGATTGAAGGTAAACGGTACTTTCAGTTAGAAAGCACAGAGAAGATTACCAAGGCACTGAAGCGGTAAAAACTTTCGCAAAAAGTTAAGTTAAACGTTAAACGTCTCATAAAGACAGCTCATTCTTCAGTGGAATACAAGCTCAAATCGAGTGAAAAGAAGAGACAAGGCCGATAAAGCTCTTTTACATTGAATAAACTGTTCGGAGTAATGAAGTTTTATCGCGGAGCGTTAAATTTTTTTAAAGCGTCGCGATGTAGTCATGTGTATATTCAAGGTGCTATTAAGCGTTCGCTTGTCTTAAACGGCTGAATCACAAAGTAAAATAAACAATCTATATACCTACCAATAATAAAAATAACAAGAACAAAACAGAAAAAAATAATTTAAAATTACACGAAAATTGACTTAGGAAAACCCATAAACAATTTTTTGAGTTAGGCATTGTTATCGAAAAATTGCAATAAGTACATATTATTATATCTGCCGAGAGAAAAATATATAAATAAAATTGGGTTATAACTTTTCTTATACCTATAGTAAATTCAAGATAATACCTTGGTTTTCATAGTAGATATACAGTATACCCTCGATATAAATAAGTAGTAGGTATGTATGTTCTGTTAACACAAATTACAGTAATTGGCCATTAAAAAGTAAGGTTAGGTAAAAGCGCACCCACTCTTCTATGTCAACAATTACGTAGGTTGTATTGATATAGAAAATATTTATTGATATACAATATAATATTATATTAATAAATATATATTATAAATTATTATGTGTATCATAATCAGGGCATAATACAATAATTCTACATCGATGAATCGTTTAATTTTACATCACTACAAATTTTTGAAAGACTTTTTGTCTTTTCTCCTTACTTATTAATTGTAATAGATAGTAATAGTACCTACTTGGAAGAGATAAAAAAAAGAAGATATTCTACGAAGGCTCTAAATTACTGTACAGAATAGCCCTGGAGTAATCTCACACATTTTTTTTGGGGACAAAAAAATGATTGAAATGTCTTTATAACTTCAGTATGTTTCTCTAAATCTGTTTGGAAAAAAATATGATTACGTTGAAATAATATTTCAAGTAGCCATGTAAGTTCATTAATACAGACCCTGTAACAATTATTAAACATCTATAGCTACTCAAATGGTTAAGTTTTTTGTCAATTAGAATACGCCATTTAGGGCTTATTTCTTGCGTTTATAATAATGGTTCACGTGTATTTACAATTTACAACCAATATATCGTAAGGTAAGGATTGTGAGAATTATGTTTTTTCTACCAAGGCAAGTAATTCATTTCCTCATGATGGTATAAAGTGATGTATAGCTTACTCCTCTACCCACCTGTGACCGTTTAGATAGATCGGCACCATAATGTGAACCATCACTCAGTCAAGGAGCAATTTTGAAGTTCACTGATGACGCAGATTCATAAAGATCACTGAAAATTGAAAATTGAAAAATAGGGAAAAGTTATCACTTGACGTCTAGATAATAACCTACGTTTAACTTTTTTTAATATAAGCCTAAGTAAGTATGTTCTGCAGCATTTGTTTCAGTCACAATTTAAATAACTGAATGCATGATTTAAAAAAACACCTGTAACTAAATATGACTTCTTCCTCCTATTGTGATTTAGAAGCTTAAGGAATTCGAGTCAAAGGGGGCCTTTTTGTTAGTTCATTCTTTATTATCGAGCTCTAAATACGGAGTGAGTTGAAATTCTCGTATCCGTATTCAAATCATAATAGTTGAAACATCGACACGACTAACAAAAAAAAGTTTCGTAACGAAATTTTAGAAATGTAATAAAAATTAGGAACCTTGTTAGGTAATTTTCTTCTCTGTAACATTTAATCATAACGCTAAAAGGGGTGTTCTGAAAATTTAATCCCCACTTTACCCGAAAGATGATTTAAAAACGTAATTTGCAAAATTACCCTTCAGTAAATCTAAAGGAAGTAAATACAATAAAAATGTAAATTGAGAGGGTGGCAATAGTTTAGGCTGCTCGTAAACGCTACACCCTTCGCCGTGAGTCATCCCTTGTCTGCCGTTCCTATAGATGTATAATAAAAGGGAGAAAGTGCATTTCTGAGATTTTAGGGTAAATCGAACAGAGTTCAGTAGGCACTTTTCAGAATGAATGTTCGAAAACATAGAACCTTTTAGATTTTTTAGTATAATTGAAGCATCTAGATTGTCTAACAAATAAATTCACAAAAATCTTTGCTCCGTAAGGGAATCGTACCCGCTAGCTCAGGCTTAATTGTTGGCTCAGCACTAACTTATAGGTACTAAAAAATAAAAAAAATATTTCCATCGTAACACGGCAGAAATTTGATTAAACTGTCAAACGCTCTTAAAATAAGCCACTTGCTAAGTCCCAAACTCTCCCCAACCGTAATCAACGCAGACAGATAACTAAAATAAATATCTCCTTCTGCCCCCACATTTCATCTGAGATATCTCACCGAGGGCAAAGTTAACCGACGACACCATTAGGCGGAAATTCAAGCAGACTAAACAAAAATGTTTCGCGAAAATGGAAATAGAAAGCTACGTATACTTACTATATTAGAGTTTGCCTTTGGGGAGTTACGTTTATTTGAAATACAATTTCATTTCAATTTTGCAAGTGACCATGACGATGTTATCTATGATGGTAATCAAACCTATCCATACTAAGTTAAGTAGGTATACTTCGCTGAGCTAAGCACTGAGCGGTGGTTGCCAAGTGGTAACATGCGCGCTTTAAAATCAAAGGACATCGAGTGCGATCCTCGGCCACGCCAATAACCTTTTCACAAGTGGGGATTACTATTATTCGGAGGGAGTCGTCAGTCCCAGTCGTTATCGAGATTGGGCTACCTGTCAAAGGAGAGACTTTCACTACTATCAATAAATAACAAAACTACTAAACAACTATCTTCGTTTATTCTGTGACCCACTACGTAGCAAATCTTGCTGGGCTACATTAGCGAGAGCAGTGTCGGATCAAAGAACTTGCCATGCACAGTACATGTAATATAGAGGTCAGTGGATCAAAGCGATGTATATCGGATCCACACGATAGGACACGTATCGCGGCGCACGCTCAAATCGCGATACGATAGTAGATATAAAAAAATATGCAGCAAAAGCATCCTACCTTTTCTAGTAATATAAAGCAGTAAATGGCAAAGACTCTGGACATTGTTAGTCGCTCGTGCATAGAAGATATTTTTGAATAGTTGGTCTAGAGGATTTAAATTAAACAAGAACATAATGTTTAGAAATGGTTACAGCTAAACATAATAAACAGGTTATTTGTGCGATGGTAAGCAAGCCTGCTCTTAGCCTGTAAAATGTAATTACAACGTTTAAATTCGTCTGAAGTTAACAGACCCCGCATTCCACGTAAGCAAACTCAAGAACCAATTTTGCAAGCATCGGCCATGTTTGATTCGTATATTTTCTTCCGTCACATCAAACATGGAGGACTTGATCAAACTCTGTACGCGTTTCAGGTTTACTGCCTACATTATTACGAGATAGTGAAACTATTGTCATGGAGCATACAAGAAATTTGAGGCAATGATAGCTCAGTTGATCCGTGTTCGAATTACATGCCACTGGCCGTGAGTTTGAAACCAGGTAGGTGACCGCATAAAATGAGCTTGAGGTTCTGATGAAGGAAAACATCTTTAAAAACTTGGCGGTAGGTTATTAAAGTGCCCCGACTAGCGACCACCAACAATGTTTCGAGAAGAGTGTGCGAGTTTTGCACCACTCGTAACAAGAACCCTTAGAGCAGCTTTTGGAGCCGTAAAAGATATAACTATTAATTAATTAGGGTGCCGAATCATCAACGTCATCTGCACTTCACGCACCTTGTTTATGAGAAAATTTAATTGCCGCAGTTTCAAGGGTGTCACTGGCTGTTGACAGGCACGTTCCATCAATTTGTTTGCGACTACCAGGTGTGCAATTTGTGGTACGTGACATAACCCTAACTAAAATTTGTGTAGCTTAGATTAGGCTACATAATTTTGTTTGTTCTAAAGTGCACTATTTTTTGTTTATGGACATAACTGTGTCACTCATATAAATTGAATTCTCCTAGTTCTCACTTGTATCGGCATCTACATGGTAAAGGCATGATTGTAGCACTAACTAAAATCTTAACTATTAATTATGTAATAAATGTCACATCAAAACCGTAGTTATTTAAAGGTACCTAATCTAGTAAGATTGAGCCAACCGTCGTTGTCATTATTTCAGAGGAACAAGTTTTTGGTTCAGCCATTGTTCACCTGCTATAACATTTTGTAAAAACTCTTACTTTGGCAAAATACGTTGTTCGATTTTTTTTGTTTCACTTACACTGTTCACCTGTATTACTGCTTATCCTAAAAGATAAAATCATAGGTATATTATCCTCTTCTGTAAACAAATAATCAGCCTTATCTGGGAAGCTTTACAATATTTCTTCCAAACCGACGTTTCCAAGAAGTAGAAAAAAATGTTGGAGTATAAAAACAAGGAAGTCCAAGTGCAAAGTTCGTTGTTTGCCGGACCCGCGTCTAGAAAGTTTCAAACTTAGAACTAGGGATGTTAAGGATATCCAACGTCCGTAACCGTAACTATACCGTATCTCTGTCTAGGCTTTAGACAAAAAAAACAAGTGAAACTATATGCGGAGCACTAGTGTCATCCGCGTTATTCTGCGGTGTACTCAATAGTTACTTACCTTACCAAAACCGCTCATAACGTCAAACAAAGTCGCGATCTGCCATCTCCCTCCAATTTAAAAATAGCGATATCGGCCCGTCTTCTTTAAATTAAACTAAAAGGTCCGTGTTTAGAAATTGTTCCTGAAAAATACTGCTCATTACAAATTATTCGCAAAATTCGTATAGTTCGAAGAAAAAATATCCATAATACCAGAAAAAAATAATTAATAAGTCATGCTGGCTTACAATGTCCGTCTCGATTTCCGGTACAGATTTTTTTATGTCTTTACCGAAACCGAAACTCCCTTATCCATTAACAACCCTACTTTGACCGGAATCCGTTAGAAGGGTGTCCGACGACTTTTTCGTAGGTACGATCTATTACACACTGACATTCTTCGATTTCTTTTTTTTATTGGAAAGAGGGAGCGAATAAACTTTTGTAAAGTTCTAAGGTAGTATGTAGTAGGTAATAAATAGGTGTGTACAGAAAAAAATATTGGAAGTAAAACTGGAATAAGTATTATTTTGAAATTATACATAGAAGTAGGTTACTTTAACATCGAGTTTGCTGTCTCACTCAAAAAGTACTTTGGAAAAGTTTTATTTTGATACAGATAGTATCCCTTTTTTCCTGCAATCGTGTCATGTTTACGGTACTCTGAGAAAAGTTGCGTATTTCTACAAAAAACCAGCTATCAAATATTCCTAACCTCAATTTATTGCTGGTCATTTTTTCTACGTCGCACAGTCCCTTCGATTTGGGTAACAGGCTGGAGTTCACTAACATTTCAAATCCGTGAATGAATAAAGTGAACAATGAGAAACCATAATTTGTTTTCGGCCACAAGCCAGCCGAAGCTTCGGCCAAGTCAAAAATCTAAATATGAGATCTCCAGATCATTATGTAAGGAAAAACCTTGAAATCGATGCACCCTGATAACTTATCAAACATAGGTATTGACCACTTACTAGGACTCTCTGTATCTAGGAAATCAAGAATTACGAGTATTATTGCCCAACAAACGCCAGCTCAGAGCAAATGCCTGGTCTTAAATAAAATATCAGCGCAGGATAATGAATTTAATTAACAGTTGTTTATTTTTTATATGAACCGAACTTTTGACCACCATCTTACCTAGTCAGATTTTTATATAGGTACCTAAACTGTGCTTTTCACCACTATCTTACCTGATGGGAAATGAAGATGCGACCGAAAGTATAATGCTATACCTTGCTTAAGTTAGATACCTAGTCAATCTTGACTTAACATACCCGAGTTGTATTCAGCCGGAAACACAGACAACAGCAAAGCATTTCATTTGCGAACAAATGTGTGACAAGTTCAAGATTACTGTACATAAATATATAATAATGTTCCACATGTTCATGAACTCCACCCTTAAAGGGTTCGCTAAGTGTAAGTACATAACTTTTACAGTCGGTCAACTTCCGCAAAACGACCGAGTCATAAAATATCAAGTGCCACGAACAGTCCCGGTCCGCAGTGCCGATCCATATCGATATTATATCGTTACATTTCGATACATAATCGATTCAAATTAATGGTCTGTCGATAACAGATTCGACGGTTGTGCGGCTACATACTGTTTACTACAATGGCTGGGTTTGATGCACGATTTTATAGTAGTAAAGTAGGCATCCGTGATATGATAAATTGACAATTGCCGATCTGGAAAATCGAACAATGTATTGTGTGGGCTTTGAAATGAACTAGTTCTTGCTATTAGGCCTCTAACCTAAGTCAAAGACAAATCATTTATTGTAAATAGGCAATAAAATCGCACTTTTACAAGTCAAACACTTCAATCTAATTAACAAATTAATAAAACCATCAAAGAAAAGAAAATAATAATTGATTGATTATGGTTTGAGTTTGAAAAAGGATGTTTCCCTTTCAAGCACTGGTCCAAGATTGAATCTCGGACAGGAAAAGGAAACTCCGTTGACTCTACCAGTGCTTCGGAATACGCCCGTTAGAGAAGACAGCACCAAGATACTACGGGGCCAATTTAGGCATAGCTGTCCCTAAATGATGGCTGAACGAACATAGTCAAATCAGTTTGACAAAATAGTTAGTTCACCTGGAAGAACTGGAAATCACGACTATGTTCGTTCACATAACACACTCGACTATATTGTATGCTCACGACTATGTCCGTACACAGGTACACATAAGACCGGCTAACGCGTTTTCTTATCGCGAGAAAGTAGCTGAAATAAGGAAAATACGGGCATAGGCACAAAGGGTATCATTAAAGATACAAACTAAATTATTATTGCTAGTTCTGAAAAGGGTATTTAATACTTACATAAGGTACAACCTCAAAGCAAAACTGAACCTTCACAGCTCAAATTGAAAACCTGACCTTTAAATTAGTCCTGGCTCTCATGTCTGCTAGATAGGCGACGTCGCGGTGGTAAAGGGCAAAGGTAAAGGGTGAATCCACGTAATTAATATGTAAGTGTAATAAGTAAGTATGGTAAGTGTAATACACTTAGATAAACGTTTGGATTGGCCAACGCGGTGGCAGGCAGGATGGCGCAATTACTGCGATCTTTTAGAACTATTATGTAACTAGTTTTTTGTATCTATATTTCATGAAATTAATGGTCGTTTTTAAGACTGCCCGAAGGTTAGGTTAGCCTGCAGAATCATTTTATGAACAGTTGTGGAATTTACTATTGGCAATCTTTGACTAAGACCAATTTAAATTTAGCAGAGAAAGTACTTACACACCCGTTAATAATAGACTGTTCCTTGTTCTATATAGATATTATATGACCCTACTGAAAAAAATTACCTACCATTTTCCGTTCGTTCCATGAGTTGAAACGTTCCATTTCCTATTAAAGGATATAGGTGGGTACCAGCAACATAGAGCCGCGAACGTTGTCGAGCTCTTCGAGAACTGCACACGACGCCGACAAAGCGGAAGTTTTTAATTAATCCGCCGTTACACGGAAAAATGCCAACGGAACCGCACAGAACGAGATATAATAATTTTTCTTCGAATTCACAATTTGGTTTTCGTTGTATTTTATTTATTGAGGTTTTTCCTAATAATATTATAAGCGCGATAACCCTGTTGGCACAATTTTCCTCGTATCTGCAGAATAGATCTTCATAAAATACTTGAAGCCTGGAAAAGGACATACCTGCCTAATTAATAATTCTTTTGTAGCGATAATGTAGTTGTTTATCTTGCGAACGAAATAACGGACAAAGGCTGATTATAATTATTAATTATGTATATTTACCCTTTTCAACCCGATTCTTCCTGTGTAAATCCAATAGGAACTTTTATACCCATGTATATACGTTATACATAATATGACTGTGAAGATATATAAAAGACACCACTGTCTGTTAAACAAGTATACAGTCAATAACAATCTGTCTGACTTTTCTGTAAGAGTGTAGCCCCTTATTGTACGTACCTTCATTTTAATTAATCCAGGATTACCCGCTGCACTGCCTCCGCAAGATAGATGGTTGTTCTGATGGATTTTCTATTTCCGGTCTGGCAATTTGTACCGTTGGAATTTAAACCTTAGTCCACCCACTTAAGTATCGTTTCAAGTAGGTACTTATCGAATAATCACACATAAGTTGTTACTTACTGTGTGCTTCCTGATGTATGTTGTCGCAAAAAAGGTACTAATGGCGCCACGTCCGGTCTTAGTTGCATTGAGTTTATGGTATGGTACTGCTGCTTTAGTTATGGAGAGGCTTCGCGCTTACAATTAGGCAAAAACTTGCACATGAAACTAAGTTACAAAATAAAGTTACTCCAAAAATATGTTATTTTGTGCCTAGAACAAAGCGCAAGGCCGTGCGTACCTAATTTCCATAGAAAAACTAGGCATGGCCATGCATGGCGCTAAAATTTAGGGCATGGCCATTTTACATGTAAAGCTGTTAATTACAATTTCTACAATTATTAATTACTGGTACTCAGTGTTTCATTAACTAAGTGACACGAAAATGTAGGTGTAGCATCTATACCGGGAAAACTCGAGGGTGCCTAAAGTGAAACTATCGGGAATTTAAATCTGTAAGTGACCTTAAGGAATAGTTTGAGATATAATTTACATAGCCACTGTTACGATTCTGAAACCGGGTTCTTTATGTAAGCAATAAAATAATAATAATTCAGTCTGTAACTGACCCACTACTGGGCAAAGGCCTCCCCTCACTATCGTGAGGAGGGTTAGGCCATAATCCACCACGGGGGCCTAGTCCGGGTTGGTTATTTCAGCAAAATTCTGACACGTTTTATGTCCGTTTTTAAACATGATACGTTAGCTAATTATAACCTGCCTATATATACATAATTGTCTTAGTTGGCTTGATCTCAATTATAATTGATTATAAGTTAACAAGTTACGTCTACCCACTTACTATTACATTGTCGCGTAGATTAGTTGGCGTAGAAGATTAGGCTACATAATAAATAATTATACTACTAGGTACCTACTATAATTATAATTTTACGTACTATACGTCACAACGCGTAGTAGGTATAACGTTTTCCATATACTGTTCAGCATCCTCTCGCACCGTGCTGTTATCCAAACAGATTGCTGACAAATCTGGATGTATTAAATATATTATATATATATATATAATATTATAGGCGCTATTATAGGAGCGATTCATGTATGTATGAATTAACGGGTACTGAGCCGCCTAGTAAGCGCTCAGACTGTTGATATTCTCGTCGTTTTTATTAAATTAGAAGAAAGGAATCCATTTAGTTCATTGGAAAATTCAAAATTCCATAGAACATGAAATTGCCTTTTTTATGGTTCCAAAAAATACGATAGTTGTCGCTGAAAATGTTGAGCATTATGTGTCGAAAGATTTTTTTCGGGTCCTTTCTCGTGAATTTTTTATTTAGATACTAGACAAGTTTAGCCCAATATTATTTATTAGCTCACTGAAACACTTTACTTATACACTGTATTTTTTCTAGCTTATAATATTCGTAATTACGGCTTAACTTTTCGACAAAAAACCGCCCATTTTACGGAAGCTCGCTATACATAGCATCTTAATTTCCTACGGCAACAACAAAGTAGGTACGAGTATATCCTACTAATACGTGTATTATAAACGCGTATATAACTTTACCGAGTATTTATGTATGTTTGTTGCTCATACACGCAAATAAATACTGCATGGATTTTGATGAAACTTCATAATAATAAATACTTATTATTATGAAGCTTACATATCAGAATAACACATAGGCTACAATTCATAAAGATGTATCGTATATTATCCAAACGCGGGTGAAACCGCGGGGCGCAGCTAGTAGCCTAATAAATTAAAACGTGATCCAGTGAAACGCCCTAAGCTATTAACCCCAAATAAGCAGCTGCGGCTGTAATAGGTCAAACAAAGTGGTTCTCAAACTAGGGTCTGAGGCCCCTAGAGGGATGGTAATGAGACTGGTAAACTCAAGAGCTAACTTTTTATTTTTGTCTCTATTGGCTACCTTGACAGCAAGAATAAATTCGCCATGAACTGATAAGAATTAATGTTTCTTTTTTAGGGTTAACAGTGAAATAATAGAAAGCGCCACCATCACAAACTAAGTAATTATAGAACCTGACCCGAGCTAGCTCCTGATCCTCTTGAAATATGGAATCTAAGTTAAGGAATTAGTATTCTCTAAAACAAGAGAATCAGATACTATAAGGACCATAGTCCCGCAAACACACCGCTCAGAATCTTCAAATGATTAAACTACAACCTCACGAGGAAACACACCAACAGATCGCGCTGCAAGAACATCTCTCACAAGATAACGCGTACAAATCCAACCTTTTCAATGTAACATTCAGTATCCGATTCCCCGAAGTCAAACAGTCTGATAAAGATACTGATAAAACAACGTACAACGTTCCCGATCCGTTATTACAAGCAGCTCGATAACGTTAGGGTTGACACTTGATAGAAGATATAGGACGATTTATTGGGCTTAAGGGGTAAGTTTCTAGAGATAAAATTAAGGGTGATGTTGAATTCTACATCTACCCATAAGTTACGGTTTATGAATTTTAGATACATTAGAATAACTCTGTATATGAACACCATAACATACAACAAAAATATAAGATTTAGTGAAAATGTTGTGCGCTGGGCGGCCTGACCCCTGTTAGCAATTTCTTACTGACAATTTTTGGTTGAACAGGCCAGGATTAGCTGATGCAAAGTTACTTACTTATTATTTTTAAAGAGAATCTGTAGTTATAAAAAGTTTGTTATGCAACGCAAAATGGTAAATGTATTGGTTTGCGCATACGTAGGTAGGTATGACTTAAAAGTGCTTGTCTGATACAAAAATACAAGTCCTGCTCAAATCCTTATTTCTAACTAGCTGCGCCCCGCAGTTTCACCCGCGTTTGGATAATATACAATAATAATAATATATCTTTATGAATTGTAGCCTATGTGTTATTCTGATATGTAAGCTATACTATTATTGTGAAGTTTCATCAAAAGCCATTCAGTAGTTTTTGCGTGAAAGAGTAACAAACATCCATCCATCCTCACTCACAAACTTTCACGTTTATAATAAAAGTAGGACAAGCGGCAGGAAGACGGTAACAACCCTGAGGCCAAAGGTCGGAATTTGTCAGACGCGTCGATCGTGACAAACCGGCCCAGGATTATCTTGGATAAAGGAATTCCAATAATATTTCACTAGTTCTCCCACTGCGGGGTGAAAGATGGCGCAAAACGTTAACGACGAGCGAGTCAATCACTTTTGCACTTCGAAAATAAACTACAAAAACAAGCTTACCAATTCTTACAAAAAAATATTGTAATATAATTGTTTTGATGAGAGATTTTCCTCAAATCACGTGGACGCGTGTCTCAGATTACATTATTAAACTACCAGCCGTTAGCCGCGTTAGTAAAATTATTGATGTATGAGAAAACAATACAAAATATAGCCTTCGGAATCTTGCCGGTTCATCTCTATTGCTCTACAAACCGATGGTAGAGTCGGTTAGCTTTCGTACAGCGTATTTCAATAAGGTTTGTGTTTTTATTATATTCTATTTATCTCGGTAGGTACAGCGTGCTTCAGCTCATAACTTGTACCGCAAATCAGAGGTTGTGTCGGCTGTCTACAGTGAATCTTTTGCATCGAATGCTGAAATCTGGCGGGGACACCCCATTAATTGTGTGCAATTGCTGTCTGCTGGCCTTTCGACTACGGCTGCTGGCTCTCAGAGTAGCTAGGCACCTCAGGTTGCTGGCTCTTAGCTGTGGATATCTAAGGAATTCCTGTATTAAAGGTTATTTTTCGATAACACGCCCTGGGTCTATCTAAATCTATGGAAATAAGCAAGTTAGTGGAAAATTCAGTGGTTTTTGTGGACTTATTGAAAATCGCTGCCCTGATAGGTAAGTAAACGCCAAAAGCTGGAACTGCTCTAAGCGAACTGGATCTTGTATTGTTTACCTATACATGCGCTGGCTTTGCTCAACTTATAAATAAACTCAAAAATTGTAATGAGATAAACTTCTAAATTTTTTTTACAGCAAACGAAAATACAAACGTACAAACGCCCAGTAAACTTTGAACCCTATCCCTTCGCTCTATCAATAAACGCTACTACATTAAAGTGTCAAAATTAAATATACAGAACAGAGATTACGGTTTTAATGATTCAATAAGTTTTTAAGCGCGTCGATTAAAAGAGCAAACGTTGTATTTGCCTTGAAGTAATTCAAACGAAAGCAATCTCCAAACATCGCAAAGCTCTTTCAAATATCAAATTAGAGCCATGGATTGGCCAATAAAGCGAGATCTCGGCGCAAATTGAGTGTTTTGTTCAGTCGGGTGGCCGCCTTGATTCAATCTCACTTCAACTGTGCTTGCCGCTTGCCAATTGGACTGTACTTTTCACTAGCCATTCGTAGAAGTACCAACGGGTGCCCAAAATACTTAGGTACCTACATAAATACTTTCATAAATACTTGACTACCTTTCATTTTCTATTGAGCTTTAGCTGTGCAAGTTCAATGTATTTTCTTACTATAAACTTCCACGTAGTTCTAATTTACAGCCACAATAGAGCTGTAAATTATTATCTAGTGGAACATAGTTATCTGATAAATCAACACGACTTTATAAGTTATGTTATACCTACGTAGTTTGTTTTCGATGTACCGACTTTTCGTTCTTTACTGATTTAAAAGTAGAAAAAGTTATAGAGATTTAGTTGCCGTTTGTGACGGCCTTTATTCTCATCAGAATACTAATCCAAAAGTGACCGTCAAAGGCGAAGCCGGGCTTACCGAGAGTATTAATTCCCAACAATCCGAAGGTCTTGGAAATTGAATCCCTGATAAGATCAGTTTTTTCATTACAAAGTGGTAGAGACGAGCCGATCTCAAATTTAATAGGGTATATTAATTTTTTCGGGTATTTGAGGGCGAGCCTCTTTCGGGGCCCTTTAAAAGCCTAATGGGAATTGTTTGTTGAATATTTTTTAAATCGATAATTAACAAAGGTTGTACTCGTACTTAATTTTGGGGTAGACGGTTCTTTTGTTATGGAGTAAGCTGTTGATTATGATTTAACGGTGCAATTTATAGTGAGACTTTATGATTTTTCGTAGAATGTTGGTAGAGTATAAAATTATGATTAGCTGAAAACTGATTATTTCTACGTTCGTGTGCACTATGATACTGCATACTTAGGTACTCGTAGCAATGTTTGTGATTAAAGACTTAAAAGGTAACCCCTACCACTAAAGTGTTACAAAATGGTTTCCTGCACTGGATGCAAATACGACCTTTTTGTATTATGTAGCTCAAGTACAGTGAACTTAGATTAGATTCTAGTTTAGTTGATGAATCATAATTATTGGTAGGTACTATACTTACCTGTTATAATGAATTGGCACATACAATATTAAGTATTTAATACATGTCCTTATAGTCAAAATCAAATTATTTATTGTAAATAGGCAATACAATCGCACTTTTACAAGTCAATCACTTAAATCTCATTAATAAATAGAACCATAAAATGAAAACAAGATATCGTTAATTGATTACCAAAACAGTACCCAAACACTAGTTTAAATCGAAAGTTATGAATTTTCTTTATTTTTCAGCAGTACACAGTTGTCATTTAATGATAATTATTTGCATGAAACAGTGACATTTATTTCAATGATTGATTTCCTCATGTTCTCTTCCCATTTGTTTTTCAAATGGTTTTATGTACATAGGAAAGTTTAAAATATTTGAATAATAAGTAGGTACCTACTACTTAAATGTATTTTTAAAACTTTGTTGTTATAACTTTGTTTTAGTCCAAATTAAGTAGGTATTTAAACATAATAAAGTCCGACAAAATTCTGGTGACTGCTTGACCGAAAATCATCAAGTTGTGAAAAAATAGTTAAAGTTTTTATTGTGTTTTTGTAAATTAAAAAACAAATACTTACCAATAGTTCAGCCGCCACGGAAAACAACAAAACAACTTAGATCGCGACGCGCGGTCCGGTTAGGCGAACGGTGGCCGGACAGACGGCGATACGAGCGTCCGGTTCGGCCGCCCAGCGCGTTCTGCCGCCCTAGACAGTAGGCTCAGGGCGGGCGGTATTGTGGCGTTATTAATTTCCAACCAAATTAACACTTTGCCAGATTGCAGTTGAACGTTTTGCGAATGCAGCAGATAAATTGGATTTGGTTTTAATCTTGTTTGGATTAGCTGACTTGAAAAGTTGGACTAGCTCGATAATGGATGTCGACGTGTGCAGTAATGTGCATGGCGAATTTAATTTTATGTGCAAATGTGTGTACCTACGCGTTAGTTAACTTTCATCGTTGATACGACTATGCTTATAGATATCTATTAGATCCTAATAAAAACACATAGGACACTTTTTTCATCATATCGTTACCCAGAGCATAACATTAAAATCAGCTAGTATAGATATAAATATTTCGCATTCAATCATAAATTAATACACCACCCATTTTAGCATTGTGCCATCATCAAAAATCAACCTCTGAATAAAAATAAACAGCTCCGACTGAACAAAAAAAAGGAAAAAAGGTTCTCTCGCGTTTCTATAGAAGTTACTGTCATTACAGAGTTGCGAAGACGCTCATAATGCTCATTTTGCTCATTTTTATATCACCTGAAATAGCCATTGAATTCCTTTACAGGCACCTTCATTGTGATCGAGATTTTTACGTTCGTGAAAAGATTTAAAAGTTGATGATGTCTTTTTTGCTCGTGTATTGATCTGTCGTTATGCCGAAGTGTTCAGTGTCCATATTTGACACTGCGATTTTGTTATTATAATATACACGATTATTGTTTCACAAACAAAATTTGTTGCTCGGTTTAGTATTACAGTAACTATCTAGTCATCGGTCGTCCGCGAAGCTCAGATTATTTTTTATTCATCAGATTTATTAATAATGCAATATCAAGACGCAAAAATATTATTATAATTAGTACTAAGAAATCATTCTCACGCCAATTATTCCCCCAAATTTTAATATCAATGATTTCCCCAAAGCTTACTAAACAAATTCGCCTAAACTCTAAACCCCGAACACAATATAAATGGTCTGAGACTCCGTCGAGGTTGTTGACGGATAACTTACCTCCCTGAGATGTCGGATAATCCTATTCAACGGTGAAAAGCCTGTTAATAATAACGTTTGGAGGACTCAGCTTTTGTTCGCTCGTGTCATAAATATATAACACCAACTACTTATAGGTAGGTATACCTACCGTTGGATTTGTATCTGAAACAAAATTGGGACGAGGTAAGTCGTCGCATTACTGTATTATAGTTAATTATTATGAATAATGTTTAGTATTCCATACAATAAATTGAATAGTAGAGACAATCAAGAAATTAGAGAGGAGACTTAGGCCTTTTCTGTATCTAGGTAATGTGAGATTATTGAAAATATTTTTCTATTTCTTAACTACCAATGTTTGTTTGTCGAATGAGGTTATAGAGTTAGTGGCCGCTTTTTGCGACTGGGTTTGTTTGATCTCCCAAGGGCCACAGCATGACCACAGATTACGTTAACTGTGTCTTGACTAGACCATTGACTAGCACCATGCTAGTACCTGACTGATATTTGACTGTCTGGATTCAAAGACAGCTTAAACATAAAATATAGAGTATAAAAGATATTATATACGTACAACCCTTTTTTAAAGTCGGTTAAATATGCTCGCTCACTCGAGTATAAATGCAACTTATCAGCCCACAGTGTATTATTTTGTACACAAGTACGTACATAATATATTGGTACCTATATAACTTCCTAGTAAATACCTCTACTTTATTGGGCTTTTTCGTCGACTCTCAGACGGTAAAAAAGCGGACAAATTGTGAACCTCACAAAACAAAAGTGGGCTATAATCTTGGGGATTAGCATTATTTATTGTCCACTTTCTTATTTGCTAAATCCCAGACATTTTCGGGGATATACGACCGCTCGCACTGAGGTTAATCTATCTAATAAAGTACAGTGACTTGGTTTTCGTATTTTACTTACTAAGTAGTTGGACTCAGCATCTTCAGGTGTAGCGTCGAAAGATACCACAAAGGGGTTGTTCAATCAATCAATTAAATCAGCGTCAACCCACTGCGGGGTATATAGGCCTCCTCATAAGCACGCCCCTTTTTCCGATCCTGCGCCACGCGGATGTTATTGAAATGGGGTCAAAAATATGATTAAATATAATTTTTCAGCGTAAACATTAAACAGTAAACAGGTACCTACTTGGTGCCTTTTTGCACTAATTCTCACTATCTTTTATTATTGTAGTCACTAGAACGCGTTAGTGTAATTTTTCATAGCGCAATTTCTTCCCTGATTGAAAGCCAATATTTTGTTAATAGTTGAACAACTGCGTTTCTAATTCTACTGTGCTTTTCAACGGGGGTCCGCTAATTGCGGGGATTATCTTGAATGCACCGGAAGGACGTTGGCAAAGACTTAGATAGTGAGTGTATACGGGCTACGGGTTTGGCCTTATACAAATATACAGTCTACGGGGGAAGCACACGATGTACAGTCGATAGGGAAGTTCCAGGAGTATGGTGTACGGGAAAGGTATAGGATGTACGGTCTACGGGGAAAGCAAACGATGTACAGTCAATAGGGATTACAGGAGTATGGTCTACATAGGGAAGGTACAAGACGTATGGATTGTATGGGCTATCGGGAAGGAACAGGAAGATTGTTAGAAAAGTTTGTTTTACCATACAAACGTTGACAAATATAGCGGCAGAGTATAAGTACAGCGAAGCGGTAACTACTTATAATTTGATCTCACGTCGTACCATGGCGTAAATATTTTCTTTACTAGTTATCACAAAACAAGAACTTAGGTACACCATAATGTTAATAGGCTTAAGTTTTAAGTTAATTGTATTTTACTAGTAGATATACGTATGAAAGTAATTCTATAGAGTTAAAGTTTTTAGCCGATAATTCTGTATTATATTAGGTACCTACTATTATAGCGAAGGCCTCTGCGAATTGACAATTTCCGCTGGCTGCCAGCAGAGCCCGGAAAATTAGTGAAGCTGCGATTTACCATCGCATCTCACTTTTGTATACATATAAATAGGATAATAGTGGTAAAGGGCAGTAGTATCGTCAAATATAAATACAATATAAATCATACCTTATAAGTATACTACCGGCACAGAATATCTCTATTAATACCAATATCTGGATGACCGAGCTTTGCTCGGTATTTGTTTTTTTATAAATTATGTTTTTTGGAAATTATATTTAAGTACGAATTACTAATAAAATGGTGAAATATGAATAATATTTTTCGATTTTACCGATAGAATATTAAAAAAATATGAACTGGTTATTTCAAGAAAAAAAATCATAAAAAAACACGATAAAAAAAGTTTTTCTAAAAATGATTCCTAGCTAGATTGATTTATCACCCCCAAAACCCCCTATATACTGAATTTCATGAAAATCGTTGGAGCCGATTCCGAGATTCCAATTATATATACGAGTATTATACATATAATACAAGAATTGCTCATTTAAGGATATAAGATATATTACCTAGCTACCGGTGGTAACGTTGCCACTGTTTTTTTTAATACCTCTTTACCGAGGCACCTAGGTAAAAATATTAACATTGTAGAATGTTATAATAATTACCTACTGACGGCTCGTTTGGCGTAGTGGCCGAGCAATCGGACTGTTGCGCTTGGGGTCGCGGGTTCGATTCCCGCCTGGAACAAATATTTGTGCGATCCACAAATATTCGTTTCTGGGCAGGGTGTGATGTGTATTGTGTATATGAAATTATATGTATGTAAGCGGTACCCACGACACAGGAGCAATCCTAGAGTGGGGATAAGTATAAAAAAAAATTATAGTATGTAGCATTGTAGGCAAATGCTATAAAAAGATACAGTTTTTACAGTGAGAATGCGGAAGTCTGTATGCACAGTTATACCTACCTACTGCTGTAACTAGAAGTAACCTGTTCACTCGTGATTTGAGGATTCCCAATTAGGTACAAAGTTTGTTCTTAGCAATTCCTTTAAAGGTAAGAGCCAATACTGAAATCACCAAGAGCTTGGTATTTCAGGTATTTCAGAATAACAACAAACATGGTTATAAAACCTCCGCCAACGAGTACGGTGCCTATAAACCATGGAAGTGAATTAGTTCGTGTGCAGCTTATACTTATGTATACACTTGTTTATAATATGTATTAACTATACCTAGTTAATATTTCAAAGGTAAGGACTTATACATCTTCCTAGAAGATAATAAAGATAATAATATGGATACTCAAAATTCAGCAGATTTTTGTTACCACAAACGGATGTATGTATGGTAGTTTTTCATTGCAGGAATTTATTTCCCTTCATTCCATCCTGGTACCAAACCCGGGCTATCTAGTCCCAGCACAGGTACGTACCGAGGCTCGCAAATAGTTGGCAATCTTCCGAGTCGTAAACAGACGTGTTTAGTTCCATTAGACCCCGCATTATGGCAACATTGCCCTCATTCCGGCCCTGCCCTTAGGGCGAGTCTGCACCGACAGATCGGGCATTTTACCTGAGTACTTATTTGAATAAGTAATTGTAAAAAAGATAGTTTTATTATAAAACGACCCAACCATTCTACATAATGCTTCCTGCCATGAGTGTGAGTTTTGCGGTAAGTTCCCGCTCGACATAGTATGCGTCACCGCGCGCTTTGTATGAAGATCCTGTACGTACAGTAGCCCTACCGGCGCGTTTATGAGCGAAAGATCTTCATACAAAGCGCTAGTTTACGCGTACTATGTCGAGCGCGTAAAAACTCACACTAGGCACACAGTAGGAAACATTTTCACTTACACAAAACAACAAAACCAAATCACTTAAAATTAAATAATTATACAAAATATCTTTGGAATTAGGTAAGTATTGTTGAATTATTGATTTTTTGTTCCTACATGGCTCTTATTACAATGGAATGCGAGCTGATCTAATGGTAGAGACTGAAAGTATAGGTACCTACATACATAGATGCCGAAACACTTCAGTGATACATTTTGATTTGGGTACCTACATTTAAATCAGCTTGTAGAACCTAGTCCCATTTCAGGTTACCTTGTGTTTTGTAAAAGATTGCATGGAAAATAATAATAATACACTTTGATAATTTTGATAGGTAGTACGATTATGTACCTACTTATAGTACCGTTTGACGGCTCGTTTGACGTAGTGGCTGAGCAATCGCACTCCTGCGCTAGGGGTTGCGGGTTCGATTCCCGTCTGGGACAAATATTTGTGCCAACCACAAATATTAGTTTCTGGTCTGGGTGTGATGTGTATGTGAAATTATATGTCTGTAAGCGGTACCCACGATACAGGAGCAATCCTAGGGTGGGGCTACGTTAAAAAAAGAAAGAAGAGAAAGAAAAAAAGCTACTAGGTGTATTTGCCATACATTAATATGAACTATCGAATTGTTAGTTAACTAAATCAAAGTATGTATAATTTAAGTCCTTACTCGCATTCTCTGATTCTGTCAGACCAGCAGCCGGTGTCATTGTGAGTCGCACCCTAACAGCATAGGTAGGTAGGTATACCTACTTAACCATGTTTAAAGACCGTTAAACCAACACGTTAGGTAATTACGTCAAAGAACTGCTTTCTTGTTCAGCTTTTAGGGAATACCTAAAAGTTACAGGGGACTAAATCAGTGATGGAAATTGTGGTCAAGAGAAGAAAAGACTACAGACCACCTGCGCGATGGATCCGATTGATTTGTATACCTACCATTGATTCTACGCGCTAGTTAGATCGATACTACTTAGTATAATTATAACTACATTATGGTGATTTATAGCATTGTCTGTCTATATAGGTACACTTACAATGTCTGACGCACGTTACGTTGCGCCGACCAATCGTAAACCGTTGTATAATTAGGTATATTTGTTTATGATCTATCACACACATTTCGAAGAAGACGACGTTAAATATTTAGCACCGGATAGCGCGTAGGTAGGTAGGTCTAGGCTAGTCGGTAGGTAGGTAGGTAGGTACCTATATACATTTAGTGCAAGAATGAAATCCTTGCGTTTCTATTGACAAGAGCGATGGTAGTAAAAAATATGATCACGAATCGTGGCGAAATATCTGGAACTGGCTGGAAAAAAAATGCCTCGAAATAGAACACGTTCATTTTTAAAATTATTTATGTAGTAGGTATAGGTAGTAAGTATAATATTCTGTAGACAGACAGGCAAAGAGTTTCATAGCGTATCGAAACGAACCTTTTAACTCAAGAACTCATTGAAGACTTCAATGAACCGTGCAGAGCGTCAGTCAGTTAGTAGATATACCTACTGCCAACTTGACGCAGACGCAGCCTGTCAGTCACGTTACGTAGCTCTTTGAATTTTTGAATACTTGTATCCTATAATCTGTGCTCTTTGTCAGTGTTACAGGGTCACAAAATTCTTGTGTTGGGGTTTACAAACTTGTGAATATTGTATTTGCCATAAAGGAAATAAATAGGTACTACGTCTATATTACCTACTTATTATCGTTTTTTGTGAACTACACGCAAGAGTGAAGATGGAGTGGGTTAACGAATTAATAAGTTCGTGGGACTATGTGTACTCTGGATCCAGGAACGCCATAATACACTCTTTAGACTGCCCAGACGGGTGGTTACACGGTTTCCGCAAAATATTATACAGTAAGTTACCTACCTATTACCTATAACAATACAGTCTGGCGGTAAGTATATTTTACTGTAGGTACTATATAAAATAACTGTTGCCTAATTTTAACTGTAAACTTAGGTTTGCAGATAACTACATATAATTATTATACATTATAATAGATAGGTTAGTACACAACAATAAAAAACACTTCACTATTATTTTCAATCCTGACTCTTCAATTATGGAATAGCTTTTCCGAATTTCAATCTTAAGTTAGCAAAATGTTTGTACCTAAGTAGGTAGCATCTTTACCTAGGCAACATAAAAAACAAACTCCGCTGAAGAATTCAAAATACGGAGTGCACACCTGCAGTTATAGGTAAGTAACAGTTAACTATGTAGGTACCTACATCAAAATAAGGCCGCTAATCGTAGGTAGGTATACCTAATGGTCAAGTCATACCTAGAGCATGACGGGACGCTGCTGGCGCGGCGGCAACGCGACGTGGACGTCACACAGCGGGCGCAACGCGTCGCGCCGGCCGACACGCACCCCCGTGCTCGGCGTGATTCTTGGCCATGTCTCGACTTTACAACGAAGTCAGACAATGTACACGTCGCGCCCGGAGCAACGTGTGCCATTCCACTCTCTGTGTGACTGCTACAACGAATACCTATGAAGTACCTACCTAGTCATAGAACGCGTAGCGTAGCATCGTGTTCGCGCCCCGTCCCGCCCGCAGCTCCTGTTGTACCATTTTGCGCCGCCGGGCGCAGTGGCGGCGGCGACATGACGCGACCGCTAGCGCTGCGCTGGGCGCGTAGGTAACTTTGTTAAATGGGCTAGGAGCGCACTATATAAAAAAGTATACCTACTCTGTGGCGCGATGGTTCTGTGTGGCGTGTTCAATATTCTAGTAGTAACCTATATACGTACCTACATTACAACTGCTCCCATCACGCCAGCGGCTGCGCCACTGGCGCGGGCGCGGCACGGCGCCGCGCCGCCGCGCCACTGCGCTCGCTGCTTGGCCATAATGGTCAAGTCACACTCAACATCGCAATTTTGTAAAAATGGTCAGTAGGTATGTTGCTTTATTGTAAGTTCTTGGACAGTTTTAGCGAGAACAAAACGACATTATTGCTACGGTTTTGTATTTTTCTCAAACTTGTGTTTCTTTGAGTGTTAATGTGGAATAATTGTTCTGTAACGTGAACGAGCGTGTCACTTTACCTTTTTTCAAAGCTCCTCGGAAGTTTGGATTAGCATCCACTACTTACTTCTGATTGAATACCTAAGTAAATATTTATTAATTGACTTTAAGCACGAGGATTGCTTTAATGCTACGACTTTCCTAGTAGGAAAATAAGGAATACTCATGGATGGGAATACTTATAGGTAATACTTGACACTGACTAAATGCACAAACTGTGGAAAGCCATAACTAAATTAAAAAAAATATTTTAATGCCAGTGACATTTACGATGTCAATGTCAAGTCTTTAATATCACTCACTGACATTGACATGATGACACATCTGTTATGAATTATGACAATCACAAAAATGGCGGCGATTGGAATTGGAATGTGCGAAACTCCCGGTTGCAAATCAATTGCTCAACTAAAATGCCCTACGTGCATAAAACTCGGTGTTCAAGGCTCTTTTTTCTGCACACAAGAGTGCTTCAAGAAGTCGTGGAAGACGCACAAAATTATACATTCTTTGGCGAGTAAGTGGTGTTGTTTTAGGTTATGTTACGGTGTTGGGTTACGCGGAGTGATGATGCTAAATTTATTGTAGAGGGTGAGAGTACCGATGGATCGAATGTTGAGTTCAATCCGTGGCCGTCGTACAGCTTCTCTGGGAAGCTGAAACCGTATCCGCCGGGGCCCAAGAGGACTGTTCCGCCGCACATCGGCCGCCCGGACTATGCCGATCATCCTACTGGATTCCCAGCATCCGAACACGCAGCGAAGAGCTCTGGCCTCATAAAAGTGCTCGACGATGAAGAAATCGAGGGCATGCGTGTGGCTTGCCGCCTTGGAAGAGAGGTACTGGATGAAGCAGCCAAGTAAGTTCTAATTTTATCGCCTGCCAAGCAGGAGGTGGCAAGTTCAAATCGCTGTGCGGGCACGTAGGTAGGTACCTGTTTTTTTTTTCAATTTTATGTAGGTACCTATTTAATCATCACTCGCTTTTCGGTGAAATGAGTCCTTATTTCATGAATTAACATATGAAATAACAGTTACACATACAGCTCCTATTAGGTACTTCTGTAGCCACCAAAAAATGTGTGATATAAATTAATTCCAATTCCACTATCGTTAAAATTCTGTTCTTATGCAGATTTCGCAATTTAGCAATAACATGTTATTGTTTTAAATTTTCAACAAATAATATTGGGTTATATTAAGTCCTAAAGTTAATGAAACACATTATGTAATATGAATCGTGTATTCGGCTAGGTAGCCAGTACAGAGAAGTGAGAATGTGTCAAAGTTTTCCTCGCTACCCACATAATCAACCTTATTTATTAATAAAGCAGAAATGTACCCTCGCAATAACTAACAGATACAATTATGATCTTTGAACATATGACAGGTTATAAAATACATCCTTTTACATCTTTCGTAATATTCAGTAGGTACCTGTTTATAATTTCAGAGCCTGTGACGTCGGAGTAACAACTGATGAGCTGGACCGTGTTGTGCACGAAGCTTGCATCGAGAGGGAATGCTACCCAAGCCCCCTCAACTATCACAACTTCCCTAATAGTTGTTGCACATCAGTGAATGAGGTCATCTGCCACGGCATACCGGATACACGCCCATTGGAGGTTAGTGCCATCTCACCTTTTTAAAATTATTCGTTGTGCTCGATCACGGTAACTCATGGGGACGGGGGCGGTCGGAAATATCAAATATAATTATAGCCTAATATAAAAGTATTCATATACAAATCTCACATACAGTCGAAGCCACGTCTACCCCGCCCGCACCCTTGAGAGACCATGAAAGAGCACTTAAGCCATTTGTTGTATATGAGGTGTTATCCTCTAGGGCCACTGACATTCTTAAGTGTTGATGTGGTTAAAGATGTTAAATTTGCTCAGCCTAAAATGGGACTAAAAATATGTGGAAACAAGACCCATGCAAGGACTTCCACTTTATTGTGGAAAGGTATCTCACTTGATGATAACTATATTATAGTAGTAGGTAATAAACATGCTATAATTATCTAAAGTAACGCTGAACTTACTTAGAAACTTAGAACTGGCTTAGAAGTTCAGTTTTTGAGTCTCAGTGGCAAGTTTCTGAATGATTCAAATGACTTTTCCAGGATGGTGACCTCTGCAATGTTGATGTGACAGTCTATCACCGTGGCTTCCATGGCGATCTGAATGAGACATTCTTTGTAGGAAATATCTCTGAGAGCTCCAGTAAGCTTGTCCAGGTAAGATGCTTCTTTACCTGCAATGTTCAACTCGGCAAATCCATTCTCATATGGTTTCTGATAAATCTTCTTCCATGCCAACTGTTCTTGCTTGCTCAGTTCTCTGCATTCTGAAAACTCCTTTTTGGAGGTTCTATATACACACTTGGGGCACGCAAAATATACCGTTTGCGCAATGCAGAATAGTTCGATGCCTGTGCGCCATATGGCGCCAAATCCAATATGATGTTTGAAGATGCCACAGTTGCATATTTCTAGGCCATAAATATTGTGATTTTATATGTCTGATACCCTTTTTATGTTATTCTTCTAGGTCACCTATGAGTGCTTACAGAAAGCCATACAAATTGTGAAGCCTGGAGAGAAGTACCGTGAGATTGGAAATGTGATCCAGAAACATGCGCAAGCCAATGGATACAGTGTGGTGCGTTCTTACTGCGGTCATGGAATACATAGACTGTTCCACACTGCACCCAATGTGCCACATTATGCAAGTGAGTGAATGTTACATACTCATACTAGACGACTGCAGAGTCCGGAGGTTTCAACCGCAATGGCTATTATCCCACAGGAACCGTGTGGACAGACGAACTCGCAGTTTGATATCATAATAATTATTTGACTCGTGTATTGCGAGCTAAATGCATATTTATTTGACGAAAATAGATCTAATTTGCAGCTAGATTAGGAACGAACGCCACTTGGCATATTATATTAAGTCCTAAAGTTAATGAAACACATTATTTAATATGAATCTTGTATTTGGCTAGATAGCCAGTACAGAGAAATGAGAATGTGTCAAAGTTAGTCAGTCAATGTAACCACATAATAAAACTTATTTATAAAGCAGAAATGTACCCTCACACTAACTAACAGATACAATAATTATGAACTTTAAACATATGACAGCATACCTTAAGTTACATTGACCCTGGTCTCGAGAAGAATTAGTAGGGCCGCTATTTGTTTAGTAAATCCTGTTCTGATCTCATATGTGATGCTTTTGCAGAGAACAAAGCGGTAGGGGTGATGAAGCCGGGCCACTGCTTCACCATCGAGCCGATGATCAACGAGGGTGGGTGGCGCGACGACCAGTGGCCGGATCACTGGACCGCTGTCACTTCCGACGGATCACGCTCCGCTCAGGTATTACTGATTCCAGTAAGAAAATTATAAGAATCACTGGCTCAATAACTCAGGAATAATATAGCTATCAGTGAAAAATCTTGTTAATCTAATCAACTGATCCGGAGATACGATTTAACAAAGAAACTTTCGATACTGGGATCCAAAATATGTACAATGCGACAAATAATTATATTCATAGTCATCCACAATGATGTTCCATTTATTAGTAGAATGGGATTGTATCAGGAACTACTTGTATAGTTAACAACGGTTGCTCTATACATATGAGTTAAGCCTGATTATTATTAATATTATTTATATTCGCTGATATGTGTATATTGATTCAGTGCACTTATTTAAGATGGTTGTCTAGTCTATTTTTGAAACAGTTCACTGAGGGGGCACTTATCACAGTCTCCAGTAGCTTGTTCCAGTCTATCACTACATGGTTAGAAAAAAGTTTTTTTAAGGGATTGCTTGTACACTTCACAGTTGACAGTTTGAGTGACTGCCCGCTAAGATCTTTGTTGTTCATTTTAGTGATGACGTCCATTTAAATTACTGCAGCCAACATTCAACACCGAAACTTTGGGGGGCATCTCTTAACTCACATAATTTTGTTTCAGTTTGAACAAACCCTCCTAGTGACCGAGACTGGGTGCGACATTCTCACGCAACGCTCGACTGGCCGCCCTTGGTTCATGGACCAACTTGACAAAGCCAACGCTACGTCCTAGTTTTCTCCTATGTTCAAACGCTGAGGTGACTGGTAAAGAAACAATAACTTTCAAAGTAGCTTAAGTATATTGCTGTCTTTGTCATTTCTTTAGTGCTAGACAAAGACAGCGATCGACTTAATGTCATGTCAAATTAAATGTTTCAGTAACCCGCTGTTAGTGTCTTTGCTGAATCATTTGCAATGAACTTATTGCAACAGCAACTGTCAACATACAACAAAATTGACAGCTCCTTTTGCTGTCGGTTTATTGAATGTTTTCAACACAAGTTATCTCTTCGGGCCCCTTCTATTTGTTTGGGAAATTAAAGAGACTGAACTGTAAGGTTTAGTCTTTAGTGTAATAAAATTCTATTGCTCCAGAATACCTCCCGTATTTCTATGAACATAATATTACACAATAATATTGTGTATGCGGGTCGTATTTCACATTAATATATTATAATAATATACTATGTAGTACATCGAACGCCTAAATAAAATTAGAAAAGAATTAATGCCAGGCATAATAAAAGGTGTGTCACCTCAGCATGCCTTCTGTATTAAAATAGTTTAGTGGTATATATTCGAGTGTAATTTGGACTGTTTGTACAGTATTTTCCATACCACATCTGTAAAAAATCTGTCAAGTGTATTGTTGTGTTAAATTGAGTGTATTATAGTGGCCACTACAGTACTGACGAGTTGATTTCATCGACAACAGTACAGTAGTACCCAACTGATATGGCTTACCGATGTACCTGCGCAGAAGATGAATTTTCAAAGCGCGGGAAATGCTATTGACCGCTATTGGTCGGCAGCCGCCGCCATCTTAGCGAGCTTAGAGTGAGATGGAACTAACAGCTGCAGTATATTATGAACCTTATAATAGTGATCTTAGGTTGATTGTAAGTTTTAAGCGTTCTTTCGTTAATCTTCGGGCCATACTTTCTTTTCTGCGCGAACGAAGATTCACGACGCGCCATATAAGTTGGGTACTACTGTACGCATCTTTTCCCCTACAATAAAAACTATTTTTTCGAAATTGCCGTCATTCGTGACCGGTTTGAAGACTGAAAGCACCAAGATTGTTTACCATAATTTCATTGTTTTGACTTGTAAAAGTACGATTTTATTGCCTACATGCAATAAATGCTTTGAGTTGTTAATTTGCATCACATATTTTGAAGATTAATTTGCGCAACTAGGACTCTTTCAGAATATCAGAATAATATGGATCAAGTCTGCTAGTTTCAGATTTTGACGGCACGTTTGGTGTAGTGGCTGAGCAATTGGACTGGGTGTCGTGGGTTCGATTCCCGCCCGGAACAAATATTATGTGCGATCCACAAATTTTTGTTTCTGTGGTTTGGGGTGTGATGTGTATGTGAAATTATATGTCTGTAAGCGGTACCCACGATACAGATTGGGGCTAAGTTTAAAAAAGAAAAAAGTTGCAAGAAGAATGGTTCAATTGAATCTCAAAGGAAGTGGCTTCTGATTAGTTTGTGACATGTCATTGATTCCAAATGTTCTTAATTAACTAGCAGACTACTAGAAGACTTTCAAATGTCAAAAGCTATTCCGAAGCCTCTCCGTTGAGATTCGATCGAAACATTCATAAATTAGCAGATTCGACCCCCTAATCTTTCTTTGTAAAACTGAAAGTGGTTAAAACGGTCCGGGTTTAGAACGCTTGCTCCTATCGTATCTGTAGAGGTGGCAAGGAATTAACAAGGAACCAATAAAGACTAATATCCTTTGCCACTTTGCTAAAGTATGCTGCAGGGTTTTAGTATTTTTGATGGTGGTGGTGGGTTGACTACTGGTAAACAACGACTAAACCCCAATTCGACTCAAAGTAGAGTATTGCAATGTATGTAATTGTGTTTACAGCATATTTTTCTGATAACATTAGTTGGAGGTTGGTATATTTGTAATATGTGCTGTAAATAACACGATGAGGTAATTGAAAAATATTAGCTATCGCGTTCGACTCGGTTCTAGCGAACAAGTGCGATAGGGAACAACGGCTACCTACTTATCATGGACGGGCCACACCTATCGTGATATCCCATTGACTATCCCGTAAATCCTATTGTTTGTCCGCCGTAAGTATAGCCACATAATATGGGCATTGCCGTTTAATATCCCGACTTTTGACGTCTGTTTTTGGATTTAGCTGTTGACGATGACGATAGTGTGGCCAGTCAAATTTGTTGGGATAAATAATCGGGACAATTTCCGCGTTGTTTAAAGCGATATTGGTCGTTGACGATGATGATTGCATAGCCTAGCCATTACAAATTATCAAAACCAGGGTAATCATGAACTCTGAGTGGTTGTTTAGTCGTCACAGTCGCGGTGGCACTATAAATGGTGTACGGTCACAATAACTAAGATAATTATGTCAATCCCTAGATAAGGCTGATATCACATTGTAGTATGTGTCCAAGGGGTCACGCACAACAAAGATACTGTTAATTACTAATAATTACCTATGCTATATTAGGTGTTCTGTATAATTTGTAATTTTACACGAATGACGTATGAAATTCTTGTATCTGTACTGTGTGTGGCAACATTAAGCCCTAAAGGTTTAGCCCCATATATATTTATTAGTAAAAAATAAATTTATTTTTGAAGTTAAATTATTTACAGGATGGCAATGCCGCGATGCCCCCCAATAATGATAGTACATTCATACATAGGTTTTTTTTTATTTCTATTTTAAGGGATGTAACTATCTCTCTTGCACTCTGACATTGAATAATAACAAAGTAACTAAAACGGATGGATATATTCCCAACCTCCCCAGCAAGGGGGCAAGATCAGTATTTTAATTCCCATCTGCCCCCTTAGCGTTATTAAGGGAGCAGTTGAGAATTGGAGTTCTTAAAGTATTAGGTACTTATAGTACAAGAGTAAGCTGACTGAATATAATGCGCCGCTTAAAATAACACGTTGGAAATGAAAATAGAAGTATTTTTTAATGTAAGATACTTTTATTTTCCATCTGATGTTGTGTTGTTTTATTGGCATGCACTGTAACACCAAAGCTTCTATGGCCACATTTTAATGCAAGAAATTACAAATTAATTGATACAATTTATTATTTGTTGCTGATGAATTATGTGTTAATGTTACTCATAATTCAATATTATATAACATACATAATATGTATTTTAGTATGTAACTGCTATCAGTGTTGAATAGGAAGGTCCTACGTCTCCAGTGTTTATAGACTCGGAATTTATTATAAATTACTTGTATAATATTATACATTCTAAAATGCAACACTAAAACAACCATTAGAGGAATTGTACAACATTTTGTAAATTATTATTACAGTTATGAACAAAATAAAGCAATAATACATTTTTAATATTTCTTTTTATTTGGCGTAATAATAAATAACAAATACTAAATGCACTAAACACAACTTAATAGCTAAATACAGGATGTATTAATGTTATTTACAATTAAATAATATAAATTAAAAATGCTTGCTTCGGTTACAATGATTATTTGAGATGTTATTATGCCGAGAGCTCGTCTTATTCTAAATATGAGTACTTACTTGTTCGCTTTATGATTTGGCATTGCAATTCAATGGGGCAATGCTGCCAGCGTGATGGACTATGCTGCCAAATTATGTTGGATTATGGTGTTATTTTTATTACACCTAAATATCGATGACGCAAGGTTTTAGTTCCAAACGAATTTGCACTATCTGTAAGTATACCTAATCGATGTTTTTCAATAGCACTGATAGTTTGAGTGTAATAGAACGTTTAGAACATTTACGTCATCTAATAAGTTTGTTTTAGCAACTTTGTATATTCATGTTTTCGTTAGCTTGGATCCTTCGTATATAAATATCTTATTATAGATTTATAAATATTATGTTATTTTTTGTAGCTATATTATGATTTTATTATACGTTGCGATGGTAGAATTGGATTATTATATAATTTTTATCATCGTAAAGTAACGCTTCATGGAATGAAGTAACTTTTTGACGTTCACAAAACATTCTCCCATTCTTTTCACTTCTCGTATTTCCGATCACCCGATGGATTTCATTCATTATATTATAAATGCTTATATTCAGTTATCGACAAGTACCTATGCGGTTTCAATTAATGTCGAAGCTACAGATAATTCCTAAATACAAACTAAAACAGTCTTTATACCATTCGATCACTACGCTACGAAACTACTCGTCATATTCCTCAAACAGTGGTATGTAATCGTCGCTCCTCGACCTCAACTTGAGTCCGAACTGAGTGACTTGGTTTCCGTCGAAGCCTTGAGTCTTGTCCACGGATCTGACGGTAGAGGCCTTCCAGACGTCTCTGACGTCCATGGTCTTACGTGTCACCGGTGGCTTGAGGCTAGCAAGCTTCGATGTTACTAACTGTCTCTGAAAGAAGATCGGAATGCTTGAATGATGAATAGTAACATGTAACATGACATCGTAACGTGTTTGCCCGAAATCGTCATGTCATGTACCTACTAGCTAGTAGGTACGAAATGACCAATCAAAAGGCTCATGCCTTGACAAGTCTGTTGGTACTTTGTATGCCTAGAATAATGTTGTTTTATGCGGATACTACTCCACAACCATGAATGTACTTTTCAATTCATAAAAGTTTAATGACAACCAATGCAGTTGCACTATTTTGCATGGCATTGCAATGTAACTGAATCTGGCTAGATCACTTTCCATTTGCGGGCATTTGGAGATAAAAAGTTAATGAAAATAAATGTTTTTGCATTTCTCTACTAAATAGCTGTTGGTATACCTGTATGGGATTGTCGACGTAACTCGCGTAAACTCTCAAAACTGGTTCTCCCGTCTTGTCATCGAACGTTAGCTTACTCTTAGGAGGTATCTTGGCTTTCACCACAGTCACTTTGGGAATGGAGCTCGTTGCGGGGTTTGCTTCATCTTTCTTCTCAGTCACAGCGAAAAGTCTTATCGGAGCACGTTTCATAAGGGTCGCTTTCTGAATATTAAAATCTTGGTCTTCGCTAATACTTGCCTCTACGATTTGTCCAGCGTAGACGTCTCCTTCTTGAGTCATCTTTGGATCTTTGTCTTCAGTTCTGAGTAGTGTGTAAGCAACTTTGACTGAATCAGCTGGCTTGGCAAATGGAACCCCAAGAAGGGGTTTCAATTCCGTTACAGTCTTGTTGTCAGTTTTATCGTTGTTTTGGACAAAGTACTGCTCCAAATCCGGAACGTTTGGTGTACTCATTGTCGTGGTTGGGTTCTCTAGCGCTTTTGTTGTTTCCTGATTGTTATCGGCTTGAGCTTCTTCTTTAGCTGCCGCCGCTCTAACATCGTTAATGGCGGAATAAAACCCGTTGGCTATGACATTACCAACGCTTTGCCCGATTTGGGCATAGTAAATCGGTGTTGTGTTCTGCGTACTTTGCGGTTCTGTGTTGCTCTCTATAACGTATTTTATTGTTGTAGTCACTGGCCGCGATTCGGCCGCTATTAACTCTAAAGTTATATTATGAGGCTGAGGCGTCGTGCTTGTCTCAGTTTTATCAGTAAAGTTACTGACAACATAACCTTGCGGTATCAGAGTCACCAAAGAACCTTCTTGCGTCTCTCTTTGTACTACATTCTTCGATATGCTTGCGGCAGCAAAGGGTTCTGGATTTTGCGTGATCTCTTCGTTTTCGAGTAAGAACAGCTGTTCTGCTTGGGGTGGTGGGTTATTAGGCTGAGGGTTTTGTGGAAGTAGTTCCGCAGCGTAAGGTACGAATTCAAGAGCCGGGAATCGCTGTGTTAGCTGATGTTGTAGTTTTTGAAGAAACATTGGATCCGACTGGTAAAGTACGTTTGGCGGGATCATTATGCTGTCCGCTCCAGAGTGTAATAGTTCTTGCGGTGCTGGAACTGCGCTGAAACCTTGCAAACCCTGAAATAAATTGGTCTTACAAAACCTTTGCCTGAACATAATGTATGCATAGGATAATTGCTTGGAGCGATAATTGCTTTGAATTTTAGAAGACGTCATGATGTTCTTGCCTATTACTTTAAGTTAAACGAGATCTCAAGTCTCACCTGTACGGAAAATTGTTGAGGGGCAGGGTTGTGTGGCACACTTATAGCGGACAAGCTGTAGTCAGATGCTATCTGCAGAGCGGCTCCGTTTCTCAGGTATGTTTGCAGATCTGGTGACGATTGCATGGACTGAAAACAAAGGTTTAATTATTTGTTAGACGCTAGTTGATGTGAAACACCTTTCTGGTGATCAAAGTTAGCATATTATCAACGTATAGTCTCATATATGCTAATGTGAGAAGTAAAAAGAAAAGCAAAGCAAGCAGTAAAACGCAGACCAGAATGGAATTAGATGATAGCGAATTGTGGTCACTTACTTGCGCTTTAGAGAACCCAACAGGAGTTTCTATTTTAGCCATGTGATAGATGGGCTCTGCATACTTTTCAGTCACTTCGTAGGTCGGTTTGGGCTGAAATATTCAAGAAATAACAGAATTTACATTAATCATAATTGAAAGATTTTTATAATTATAGTTATGTAGGTTGGTAGGTATATAATGGTATAATATGGTTGTATAAATGTTATATAAAATCTTGTTCTTTTTACCTTGTTTACTGTTTCTATTTGGTAGTACTGGGCTTGGTTGTTCACCTAAAATCAAGTGTTAATCAGCAATATTATTATTATAAGAGATGTGGCGAAAAACAGCAAGTAGCTAGGTACTATTAGCAGAGAAAATATTGTAAGTAGTGGTTGCTATATTAATGCTTTCATTAGTTTCTTTGGGGGTTATACTCGTAGTGCCAGCCAACTAGGAGGATAAACAAAATTGCAAGTTTTTAAATTGTTACTGCTTCTTCTATTTAGAGTTTTAAAATGTCAGAAAAGCAAAAAATAGACTTGTATCTACTTGGTGACTTTTGACAACATAATGGCACTACGTTTCACTCAGACGTAAATCAAGATTAACATCTCGGGCCTAAGATTTCTCAGCCTCTATTCGCATAACTACAGATACCTATACTCTAAATTTCTTTGAATTCGCGAATCTAAAAGTAATAAGTCGTTATCCACTTACTTGTTCCGAAGCAGCATTACTCCCATGGCCAGTATCCAATGCGTCTATGACGACTATAGGCTTCTCTGAGAGGCTGAGGTTGGGTGCTGGGATGGTGTGGATCGCGCCTGTTGGTCAGACAAACCTACACTATCTTGGTTTCGTCTGCAGCAACTAGCAGAATATCACTTGCATCTTTTTTATTCAAAAAACAAAGAGGTCTGCGAGAGCGATGAGAGGCGCTAGGTAGTAGGTACTCCACCAGTATGGACAATTGGACACCTGATGGCGCGGTAATGAAGCGAAATGGTCTCGCTTCTTTCAGTCGAAGGTGTGCCGTAAGCACTAATTCCAGAAAGGATGGGGTGCTATTGTCTTCCGTTATCCTACGAGTAAATATAGGTAAAGAGATGGAAGTGACTATTCCATTGTTGCTGGAGACGAAAGCTAATGTCATTTTGGTGCAATAGTGCACGAAATGAAAACGTTAACAACGATCTAGACCACCTTGTAAAGCTTGTTACATGTCCTGCATTATTTTGTCTAAGAAAGCCTCAAAGATATATTACCACAAAAGCGGCTACAGCAATTAATTAAGAGAGAATACTATCCAAGGTAATATAATATCCTATTTACCTATAATGCAAATTGACGGTGCCTATAAATACCGAAAGCATGATACTAGTAAACAGAGAATTATATTCCGTTATAACCTCCACCGTCAATAAGTTTTGTGCATGTGCGTGCAATCACGCTATATTAAACCTGTACCACCATCGTTATGCACCAGCGGTGGCGCAGACGCTGCTCTCATGAACTCGTACTCTGGAGTCACCGGGGACAGGCCTGGCATGCGAGACGTGGTCTTCCAAGAACCACCAGAGAAGACATTGCGAGTGGACGGCGCGAAGTGTTTCACTGCGTATCTGCGACATCAGAAGTGGGATGGTAAGTTGGAGTGCGGGAAATGCTATTGACCGCTATTGGTCGGCAGCCGCCGCCATCTTAGCGAGCTTAGAGTGAGATGGAACTAACAGCTGCAGTATATTATGAACCTTATAATAGTGATCTTAGGTTGATTGTAAGTTTTAAGCGTTCTTTCGTTAATCTTCGGGCCATACTTTCTTTTCTGCGCGAACGAAGATTCACGACGCGCCATATAAGTTGGGTACTACTGTACGCATCTTTTCCCCTACAATAAAAACTATTTTTTCGAAATTGCCGTCATTCGTGACCGGTTTGAAGACTGAAAGCACCAAGATTGTTTACCATAATTTCATTGTTTTGACTTGTAAAAGTACGATTTTATTGCCTACATGCAATAAATGCTTTGAGTTGTTAATTTGCATCACATATTTTGAAGATTAATTTGCGCAACTAGGACTCTTTCAGAATATCAGAATAATATGGATCAAGTCTGCTAGTTTCAGATTTTGACGGCACGTTTGGTGTAGTGGCTGAGCAATTGGACTGGGTGTCGTGGGTTCGATTCCCGCCCGGAACAAATATTATGTGCGATCCACAAATTTTTGTTTCTGTGGTTTGGGGTGTGATGTGTATGTGAAATTATATGTCTGTAAGCGGTACCCACGATACAGATTGGGGCTAAGTTTAAAAAAGAAAAAAGTTGCAAGAAGAATGGTTCAATTGAATCTCAAAGGAAGTGGCTTCTGATTAGTTTGTGACATGTCATTGATTCCAAATGTTCTTAATTAACTAGCAGACTACTAGAAGACTTTCAAATGTCAAAAGCTATTCCGAAGCCTCTCCGTTGAGATTCGATCGAAACATTCATAAATTAGCAGATTCGACCCCCTAATCTTTCTTTGTAAAACTGAAAGTGGTTAAAACGGTCCGGGTTTAGAACGCTTGCTCCTATCGTATCTGTAGAGGTGGCAAGGAATTAACAAGGAACCAATAAAGACTAATATCCTTTGCCACTTTGCTAAAGTATGCTGCAGGGTTTTAGTATTTTTGATGGTGGTGGTGGGTTGACTACTGGTAAACAACGACTAAACCCCAATTCGACTCAAAGTAGAGTATTGCAATGTATGTAATTGTGTTTACAGCATATTTTTCTGATAACATTAGTTGGAGGTTGGTATATTTGTAATATGTGCTGTAAATAACACGATGAGGTAATTGAAAAATATTAGCTATCGCGTTCGACTCGGTTCTAGCGAACAAGTGCGATAGGGAACAACGGCTACCTACTTATCATGGACGGGCCACACCTATCGTGATATCCCATTGACTATCCCGTAAATCCTATTGTTTGTCCGCCGTAAGTATAGCCACATAATATGGGCATTGCCGTTTAATATCCCGACTTTTGACGTCTGTTTTTGGATTTAGCTGTTGACGATGACGATAGTGTGGCCAGTCAAATTTGTTGGGATAAATAATCGGGACAATTTCCGCGTTGTTTAAAGCGATATTGGTCGTTGACGATGATGATTGCATAGCCTAGCCATTACAAATTATCAAAACCAGGGTAATCATGAACTCTGAGTGGTTGTTTAGTCGTCACAGTCGCGGTGGCACTATAAATGGTGTACGGTCACAATAACTAAGATAATTATGTCAATCCCTAGATAAGGCTGATATCACATTGTAGTATGTGTCCAAGGGGTCACGCACAACAAAGATACTGTTAATTACTAATAATTACCTATGCTATATTAGGTGTTCTGTATAATTTGTAATTTTACACGAATGACGTATGAAATTCTTGTATCTGTACTGTGTGTGGCAACATTAAGCCCTAAAGGTTTAGCCCCATATATATTTATTAGTAAAAAATAAATTTATTTTTGAAGTTAAATTATTTACAGGATGGCAATGCCGCGATGCCCCCCAATAATGATAGTACATTCATACATAGGTTTTTTTTTATTTCTATTTTAAGGGATGTAACTATCTCTCTTGCACTCTGACATTGAATAATAACAAAGTAACTAAAACGGATGGATATATTCCCAACCTCCCCAGCAAGGGGGCAAGATCAGTATTTTAATTCCCATCTGCCCCCTTAGCGTTATTAAGGGAGCAGTTGAGAATTGGAGTTCTTAAAGTATTAGGTACTTATAGTACAAGAGTAAGCTGACTGAATATAATGCGCCGCTTAAAATAACACGTTGGAAATGAAAATAGAAGTATTTTTTAATGTAAGATACTTTTATTTTCCATCTGATGTTGTGTTGTTTTATTGGCATGCACTGTAACACCAAAGCTTCTATGGCCACATTTTAATGCAAGAAATTACAAATTAATTGATACAATTTATTATTTGTTGCTGATGAATTATGTGTTAATGTTACTCATAATTCAATATTATATAACATACATAATATGTATTTTAGTATGTAACTGCTATCAGTGTTGAATAGGAAGGTCCTACGTCTCCAGTGTTTATAGACTCGGAATTTATTATAAATTACTTGTATAATATTATACATTCTAAAATGCAACACTAAAACAACCATTAGAGGAATTGTACAACATTTTGTAAATTATTATTACAGTTATGAACAAAATAAAGCAATAATACATTTTTAATATTTCTTTTTATTTGGCGTAATAATAAATAACAAATACTAAATGCACTAAACACAACTTAATAGCTAAATACAGGATGTATTAATGTTATTTACAATTAAATAATATAAATTAAAAATGCTTGCTTCGGTTACAATGATTATTTGAGATGTTATTATGCCGAGAGCTCGTCTTATTCTAAATATGAGTACTTACTTGTTCGCTTTATGATTTGGCATTGCAATTCAATGGGGCAATGCTGCCAGCGTGATGGACTATGCTGCCAAATTATGTTGGATTATGGTGTTATTTTTATTACACCTAAATATCGATGACGCAAGGTTTTAGTTCCAAACGAATTTGCACTATCTGTAAGTATACCTAATCGATGTTTTTCAATAGCACTGATAGTTTGAGTGTAATAGAACGTTTAGAACATTTACGTCATCTAATAAGTTTGTTTTAGCAACTTTGTATATTCATGTTTTCGTTAGCTTGGATCCTTCGTATATAAATATCTTATTATAGATTTATAAATATTATGTTATTTTTTGTAGCTATATTATGATTTTATTATACGTTGCGATGGTAGAATTGGATTATTATATAATTTTTATCATCGTAAAGTAACGCTTCATGGAATGAAGTAACTTTTTGACGTTCACAAAACATTCTCCCATTCTTTTCACTTCTCGTATTTCCGATCACCCGATGGATTTCATTCATTATATTATAAATGCTTATATTCAGTTATCGACAAGTACCTATGCGGTTTCAATTAATGTCGAAGCTACAGATAATTCCTAAATACAAACTAAAACAGTCTTTATACCATTCGATCACTACGCTACGAAACTACTCGTCATATTCCTCAAACAGTGGTATGTAATCGTCGCTCCTCGACCTCAACTTGAGTCCGAACTGAGTGACTTGGTTTCCGTCGAAGCCTTGAGTCTTGTCCACGGATCTGACGGTAGAGGCCTTCCAGACGTCTCTGACGTCCATGGTCTTACGTGTCACCGGTGGCTTGAGGCTAGCAAGCTTCGATGTTACTAACTGTCTCTGAAAGAAGATCGGAATGCTTGAATGATGAATAGTAACATGTAACATGACATCGTAACGTGTTTGCCCGAAATCGTCATGTCATGTACCTACTAGCTAGTAGGTACGAAATGACCAATCAAAAGGCTCATGCCTTGACAAGTCTGTTGGTACTTTGTATGCCTAGAATAATGTTGTTTTATGCGGATACTACTCCACAACCATGAATGTACTTTTCAATTCATAAAAGTTTAATGACAACCAATGCAGTTGCACTATTTTGCATGGCATTGCAATGTAACTGAATCTGGCTAGATCACTTTCCATTTGCGGGCATTTGGAGATAAAAAGTTAATGAAAATAAATGTTTTTGCATTTCTCTACTAAATAGCTGTTGGTATACCTGTATGGGATTGTCGACGTAACTCGCGTAAACTCTCAAAACTGGTTCTCCCGTCTTGTCATCGAACGTTAGCTTACTCTTAGGAGGTATCTTGGCTTTCACCACAGTCACTTTGGGAATGGAGCTCGTTGCGGGGTTTGCTTCATCTTTCTTCTCAGTCACAGCGAAAAGTCTTATCGGAGCACGTTTCATAAGGGTCGCTTTCTGAATATTAAAATCTTGGTCTTCGCTAATACTTGCCTCTACGATTTGTCCAGCGTAGACGTCTCCTTCTTGAGTCATCTTTGGATCTTTGTCTTCAGTTCTGAGTAGTGTGTAAGCAACTTTGACTGAATCAGCTGGCTTGGCAAATGGAACCCCAAGAAGGGGTTTCAATTCCGTTACAGTCTTGTTGTCAGTTTTATCGTTGTTTTGGACAAAGTACTGCTCCAAATCCGGAACGTTTGGTGTACTCATTGTCGTGGTTGGGTTCTCTAGCGCTTTTGTTGTTTCCTGATTGTTATCGGCTTGAGCTTCTTCTTTAGCTGCCGCCGCTCTAACATCGTTAATGGCGGAATAAAACCCGTTGGCTATGACATTACCAACGCTTTGCCCGATTTGGGCATAGTAAATCGGTGTTGTGTTCTGCGTACTTTGCGGTTCTGTGTTGCTCTCTATAACGTATTTTATTGTTGTAGTCACTGGCCGCGATTCGGCCGCTATTAACTCTAAAGTTATATTATGAGGCTGAGGCGTCGTGCTTGTCTCAGTTTTATCAGTAAAGTTACTGACAACATAACCTTGCGGTATCAGAGTCACCAAAGAACCTTCTTGCGTCTCTCTTTGTACTACATTCTTCGATATGCTTGCGGCAGCAAAGGGTTCTGGATTTTGCGTGATCTCTTCGTTTTCGAGTAAGAACAGCTGTTCTGCTTGGGGTGGTGGGTTATTAGGCTGAGGGTTTTGTGGAAGTAGTTCCGCAGCGTAAGGTACGAATTCAAGAGCCGGGAATCGCTGTGTTAGCTGATGTTGTAGTTTTTGAAGAAACATTGGATCCGACTGGTAAAGTACGTTTGGCGGGATCATTATGCTGTCCGCTCCAGAGTGTAATAGTTCTTGCGGTGCTGGAACTGCGCTGAAACCTTGCAAACCCTGAAATAAATTGGTCTTACAAAACCTTTGCCTGAACATAATGTATGCATAGGATAATTGCTTGGAGCGATAATTGCTTTGAATTTTAGAAGACGTCATGATGTTCTTGCCTATTACTTTAAGTTAAACGAGATCTCAAGTCTCACCTGTACGGAAAATTGTTGAGGGGCAGGGTTGTGTGGCACACTTATAGCGGACAAGCTGTAGTCAGATGCTATCTGCAGAGCGGCTCCGTTTCTCAGGTATGTTTGCAGATCTGGTGACGATTGCATGGACTGAAAACAAAGGTTTAATTATTTGTTAGACGCTAGTTGATGTGAAACACCTTTCTGGTGATCAAAGTTAGCATATTATCAACGTATAGTCTCATATATGCTAATGTGAGAAGTAAAAAGAAAAGCAAAGCAAGCAGTAAAACGCAGACCAGAATGGAATTAGATGATAGCGAATTGTGGTCACTTACTTGCGCTTTAGAGAACCCAACAGGAGTTTCTATTTTAGCCATGTGATAGATGGGCTCTGCATACTTTTCAGTCACTTCGTAGGTCGGTTTGGGCTGAAATATTCAAGAAATAACAGAATTTACATTAATCATAATTGAAAGATTTTTATAATTATAGTTATGTAGGTTGGTAGGTATATAATGGTATAATATGGTTGTATAAATGTTATATAAAATCTTGTTCTTTTTACCTTGTTTACTGTTTCTATTTGGTAGTACTGGGCTTGGTTGTTCACCTAAAATCAAGTGTTAATCAGCAATATTATTATTATAAGAGATGTGGCGAAAAACAGCAAGTAGCTAGGTACTATTAGCAGAGAAAATATTGTAAGTAGTGGTTGCTATATTAATGCTTTCATTAGTTTCTTTGGGGGTTATACTCGTAGTGCCAGCCAACTAGGAGGATAAACAAAATTGCAAGTTTTTAAATTGTTACTGCTTCTTCTATTTAGAGTTTTAAAATGTCAGAAAAGCAAAAAATAGACTTGTATCTACTTGGTGACTTTTGACAACATAATGGCACTACGTTTCACTCAGACGTAAATCAAGATTAACATCTCGGGCCTAAGATTTCTCAGCCTCTATTCGCATAACTACAGATACCTATACTCTAAATTTCTTTGAATTCGCGAATCTAAAAGTAATAAGTCGTTATCCACTTACTTGTTCCGAAGCAGCATTACTCCCATGGCCAGTATCCAATGCGTCTATGACGACTATAGGCTTCTCTGAGAGGCTGAGGTTGGGTGCTGGGATGGTGTGGATCGCGCCTGTTGGTCAGACAAACCTACACTATCTTGGTTTCGTCTGCAGCAACTAGCAGAATATCACTTGCATCTTTTTTATTCAAAAAACAAAGAGGTCTGCGAGAGCGATGAGAGGCGCTAGGTAGTAGGTACTCCACCAGTATGGACAATTGGACACCTGATGGCGCGGTAATGAAGCGAAATGGTCTCGCTTCTTTCAGTCGAAGGTGTGCCGTAAGCACTAATTCCAGAAAGGATGGGGTGCTATTGTCTTCCGTTATCCTACGAGTAAATATAGGTAAAGAGATGGAAGTGACTATTCCATTGTTGCTGGAGACGAAAGCTAATGTCATTTTGGTGCAATAGTGCACGAAATGAAAACGTTAACAACGATCTAGACCACCTTGTAAAGCTTGTTACATGTCCTGCATTATTTTGTCTAAGAAAGCCTCAAAGATATATTACCACAAAAGCGGCTACAGCAATTAATTAAGAGAGAATACTATCCAAGGTAATATAATATCCTATTTACCTATAATGCAAATTGACGGTGCCTATAAATACCGAAAGCATGATACTAGTAAACAGAGAATTATATTCCGTTATAACCTCCACCGTCAATAAGTTTTGTGCATGTGCGTGCAATCACGCTATATTAAACCTGTACCACCATCGTTATGCACCAGCGGTGGCGCAGACGCTGCTCTCATGAACTCGTACTCTGGAGTCACCGGGGACAGGCCTGGCATGCGAGACGTGGTCTTCCAAGAACCACCAGAGAAGACATTGCGAGTGGACGGCGCGAAGTGTTTCACTGCGTATCTGCGACATCAGAAGTGGGATGGTAAGTTGGAGTGTATCATTTTGATTTGTACCTACTTATTACTTCGTTTGCTTCGCTATTTTACTGTGATGACCTGATACTCGCAAATATAACGAAAAATGGTTTGATTATATAAATAAGTAATTGTAGGACGTGGTAAAAACGGTTTCGGAAACCCTGTGTAAGTAAGTAGGTATAGCTAGTCGGAAATCGTTATGATTAACAAAAGAGGAGAAGTATGAATAAGGGCATCCTTATTCCTTTCTCCAATAGTACCTACAATAGACACGGTTTCGTACCTATGCGGAGGACTTCTGTAAACCACGTATGGCGAGCGATGCGACGCTGCCTGCACCAGTCTATGGTTCCAAGGTCGCTGCTGCAGCGTCACTCCAGGCCTGAAGGCAGTAGGGGCGCGCAGGCGGTTCAGCGAAGACATCCGACTGTAGTAGGCCGCTTGGCTTAGGGTGAAGACGGTGAAGAGTAGCTGTAACTGCAAACAAGAGTTTGTTCTTAACCGATTGCAATAACGGAGGAGGTTCACAATCCGATTTTTCTTTATATAGTTACAATAAGGAAATAATTGTCACTCGCCCGATTCACACCAGAATGCATCAGCTACAATCTACTGAACCCTAACTTATTTATAGCACCACCAGTCAACAGTTGCAGTAGGTACCTACTCTGTAACAAGTCGACATTCCATTTAAGTAAGACGGGGAAAGATTGTGTTTCCACTTCTACCGGTTTCGTCCGAGAAAATGATTCCTGGTAAAGCGTTCGCGGTGTTCAGTTGTAGGTGTAAAGCACTGCTAATGGTAGATTACGAATGTTGGTAAATGTGCCCCGGCACGGATATTTTAATTTTCTCGTGAAATGGTAGCACATTGCCAGGAATAAAATACTAGCCAGCCACCATCGGCCTGTACCTACCTTTACTTATGTTGTTATTTGTATTTTACATGTAGGTATGTACCTACCTACTAGTTACTATGATTCGTAATCCGAGAATATGAAAATAAAATAGTGTATTTATAGGGAAGCCATTCTACAAAACGATCATTTTGATGACGACTTAAAAAATATGCTTGTAATTTTAAGGCTTAGACTAAGGTAGGTAGGTACGAGCAAATTAGCTGAGTTTCAAGTTTCGTTTATGGAAGACTTACTAACACGTCTCGTAGTTTGAGGCTTGATTTGGTTTGGAGTTTGACATGTTTGGTTTGTGAAGTCGACTTTATCTGCCTTTTATTTTGCTAATCGTAATTTTCCGAGTGAACGGTCCCGAATTACTGCGCACTCGCGCGTACTCGAGGTACAATCAGCCTGTTACAGAATAGTATATTTCCACATTTACTAAAATATCGTGAGTCGTGACTGATCATAACATTTCACTTTTCGAGCTCATTACGAACTGGTCGTTTCATGTCATTATCTCGTAATTATTCTGATCATGCATGTTTATAGTTATTGCTTACCTACCAAGCACAGCGCTAGCAAATTGTACCTAATTATTATTTTATTTGTTACCCTTTTGACTACATAATATTATTATTATATAGTTACATTTTCTTTATAGTTCATCAAATTGTAAAGTGGCTGAACTGAAAGTTTAGAATCCGGTAGAAGTCTTAATAGGTAAGCACTGATTTTACAAATACGGATAAATATTATAAATAATCTGCGATAGGCGCTTGCACTTCAGTTGCATGCAATTATTTCACACGCAACCTAATGATTATTTAATAGGAGTCTATCATACAATTTTATAATACTTATTAGAATTGAAAAATAGAATCTACCTTCTATGTGCGCCATCTATTTTTTTATATCAGTAGGTACCTAGAACAAACAGCGACTTATCAATTTCCTTGTAAATAAAATTTGTGACAGGTCCTTCAGTTAATCCATCATCATCAGCTTATTTGAATTTTGTTTTCAAGTAGTTTTTAGACATGTTCACTACCGGTATATTGATATTGAGCTTCGCAGGGAAATTGGACGTGTTAAATTATTTTACATTTATTGACTCTTTTCGATTTATTTGCACGAATACATCGAACGTTACGATGTGTGTACACGGGGTATCGTCTCCCACTTGATGTTAAAAAGACACTCGATTAATGTTATTTTTTTAGGTTGCGGTTGGTTGATATTCAGTTTGTTCGAAGCTCCAAGTGCATAATAACATTATCATTGCATTATGTCTATTGGCTTAAACTTAAACTAATTTAATTCAAATAGATCCGAACTTTTCATCTATTATGTAGGTACATCGTATTACAATCAGTCAAAAAATTTTTGTTCAATCTTAAGCCCACAAGGTATTTCTTTTAATACACATTGGAAACAGTAAATAAAGCAGAACATTAACGGTGCTACACTCTGATTGCTAGAGATCCGTTATGAAGATAATTAGATGTGATTTCATGTTGCACTCGCCACTGGTTGAGTAAACTGTCGGAAACTTCATAAATATAGTGGTAATATCTTGTAAGCATACCCCACAACGTTATATTATGGAGTTAGCCGCACAATAAGCAGTTCCAAAACGTGTTCGTTTTACCTATTTTTTATATAATTATACAAGTAAAACTCTGATGTAAATCAATTTAATTTCATTGTGATTCAATGTTAGATGGTACCATCGGAGACAGTCCGTCATTAGCTCGATGTGAAATCTGGATTGACCGGTCTATGGGATAGCTCTCCATACCTACACAAGTAGATGGAATAGGTGTTTAGTGCTATACACTGCGCTTTTATTGATCATAAGACTCATTGCACAACTCGTAAACTGACGCCCGTCAATGATTTAATGATGACTCTAATCTTATTGCTATCTTTAGTAGGATATTAGGTACTTCTCTATTATCATTACATAACATCTTCTTCACTCTGGTTCTCCTTCCCTTTACTTTTCTTTCACTCTGGTTCTCCTACCTCTAGTACTTCACTCAACTCTTCATCACTTGAGTTCTCCTCCGTCCTGGTTCCATCAGACTTGGTAGAAATGAAAAGTCCCTAGTTCAATAGCACCGATCGGCCTTGGCAAAGACAACGGCTTTACCCAATTATGCAAATCGGATTTCTATTCGCCAGGTGTCAATTAAACAGCAGCAATTAACCACTGGAATTACTAGGGGCTAACGAACAAGCCTCTTACCTTACTGGTATTAATCTTATCAATTATATCCATTGATAACAAGTGGATAGATATACTGAAGGGAAAGGGAATTGACATTAGTATCCTTTAATTTGTTAATTTACCTTTAGAATTTTCTAAAGCTAAATTATTAAACTAGACATTCTTGAAAAGGAAATCGGAGTATAGGTATTTTTTTTAACCTATGCTGTCTGACTGCTGGGCAAATCTCTCCCACAAATCCTTTCCGGAGTCACGGTCCTGCGCCGTGTCCGGCCAGCGCACCTGGTATGCGTCTAAATCATCCCTCCATCACTTCCTGGAGCTGGCCTAGATGGCGTCGATCATTTTCAGGCAGCCGCTGTGCGATAGGTACCTACACTGTGTTTGTGGCTGCACCTCTGTTTATTTATTTTGTGAATGATTTAATATATTTCGTAAAAAAATATAAATGGAACTGAATTATATTGTCTTGTTTAGGGCTTTTAACACCGGTTTTTTATGAGTACGTACAAGCCCTGCTTGTGCTATTGACCTGACTATTGACCACACATAAATCTAGAGAGATATGCTTTCGAGATACATTGCACATTCTACTACTTGCCTACGACATAATATAATATATCTCACAAATTGTTTAACTAAAATAATGTAGGTACCAATGAATCCAAGCCATGTAGAAATCAGATAAGTATTTTTTTTTCTAAATCATCGTACACTTACATCATGATTCTACTGTATCAACTTATATCCACCCACTGCTGGACATATGGATCTCCTCTCATTTCCGTAAGGAAGTACGTAAACCAACACAGCTAAATAATTCAATACAATACAATAATATCTAACTACAATCACGCACCCTTTCACACTAAACGTGTCACTTTAATTTGAACTTAAAATATGGTATCTAATATAAGTATATTTATATTATATTCTTACCTTAATCATTTTAAGGCCTGTTATCACCAAAATCACTGTTTACTCACTATCGTTCTATCCACGAACGGTTCAAGTTATCATCACTGGCTGAACAGTCCTCAAGATCAAAAGTCACTGAACAGAGCACGACGTGTATGGTCAGTGGTCAAGGTAGTATGAAACATGAAATAGGTCATGAGCACTTTTATAGTACCCCCCACTTGGCTTCACGTGAAGTCTCGGCTATCTAGAAAAGTTGAGTTGGGTTCACACTAAAGACTTTTCAACGTTAAAATTGTTACTTACAATTAGTTAAAAATGATTTAAAAATATCTTTATTACGTCTCGATCTCATAATAATATCCTGACTCACCATGAAAAATAATTAATATTACCTACCTGTTAGTGTTTTCTATAATTTAAACAATACTAATCGGTTGTTTTACTACTTACAAAAAAACGTTATAATGGTTTACTCTTTTTTCTGTCTAGATTTTTTTACTATTTCTATAGTGAACGACCAATGTTAGACTAAGTACTTGCTTGTAACCCAGCGATTTCAAAAAAAATAAATTAAATTTTTGTTTTTACTGACAACGGCTACCGTAGAGTGATTCAACATTTTGTTCTATCCTAGTGTACTAACAGCTTTAAACGATAACCTTTTGGTGTAGCGCTAAAACGCACGGACGTGTTTATGTTGAACTTTTGTATTTCTGCAAAAGATGCAATGATTTATTATTTACCTTTGCTTTTCCTCTAAATTATGCTTTAAGCTGAGAAGAAAACTTAATAGCAGCTTGTTATATTGTGTTCAAAACTTTTGTTTATTTACTTTTATGATATGAAATCATAGTAGGTACATCACATCAACAGAAATAATTACTGTAGGAACCAAAAATAACTAGTTTGACAATCGAATTATTTGTTATAAAAATGTTATTTGTTTAATTTTTATATAATGCACCGAGTTAGGAAAACGAAATTAGCTACACATGGTGTGTCATTATCCCCAGCAAACCAAGCTATGTGAAGAGTGGAGACATCGCAGGACCGTTTTTGTAAACTCACATAATCCTCTCTAGCCTAATGGAAGAAGGTAAGCCTAATAATTATATCAGTTACTTTAACCAAACATCTAGATCGATTTCAACAATTTACTTGGACATTACCGCATGATATATAACTACAATTCCAATTGCATCATTAATGCACAAGTGAGAGTGGACAGTGTTTCTTCTGAAGTCGTCGACTCCTGCGCACGCGAATGAAAAGCGGCGATGAGCGGTCACCGCTAGCGCAGCCGCTAGTGTGGACTTTGTGCCTAGTGCGAGTTTTGACAATTTATTTACGCGCTCGGTCCGTTTGGCGTAAACTTGAAATTGTATGGAATAAGAGCAGCGCCATCTAGTGACTGATTCACTGACGCTAGATGGGCGCTGCTCTTATTCCATACAATTTCAAGTTTACGCCAAACGGACCGAGCGCGTAAATAAATTGACAAAACTCGCACTAGGCACACTGGTCCCGTCTTACCACAAAAGATTAGACCAGAGATAAACAGCAGTTTCTAAAATTTCGTTCCACAAAATCGAAGTGTATCACTCGCGTTTTCTTACTAAATCCTGGCATTCCTAATTATTTTACTTGTGAATTTGTTATTGAGTTAGAAAAAGCGAGGGTTAGACGTCGATTTGTTGAGAAAATAGTTACACACATCTGTTCAACTCTGGTTTAAATCTCTTATGGTAAGACCGGTCGGGTTTCTTGATGATAAGCGCCGAGGCGATCTATCTGTTTTGCTAGACGGCAGAAATAATGAATGTGTTATCGAAACGATAAACTTGGATTGCGGATTGGAATTGAACCGAATTAATTATTAAACATGAGTAGGAAATACTGTTCAAATCTTAATAAGATGTGTAATGAAGAAGACTTAGCGTATTTTCACAATAAAAATTATATAATATTTATATCTGCGCTAACAACGTATTTAGTGTAATTTACAGGTAAATACTAGCTCCGCTCGTCGGCTTTACCCTCATGAACATCGATGGACTCATACCATGCGTCGTTATTCCAAGACCTAAAACGTTGTGTTGCTCTATGCTATAGTGCCAGAGTTTATTATGCCGCCTAATTAATTAAAAACGGGTGCCTACGGCTTGTAGCGCCTTTCTGTTTTTATTGTAATTAGGCAACAACACAACTAGAACTCATTCAAGCATTTGATCGTCACGAAATCAATGAGAATATAAATTTCAATCATCATCTGAGGGCTGGTTCTTATCGAGATAAGGATAAGAGCCAGCACTAAGAATAGCCATTGCTATTCAGCAGTTTACTGCAGCCAGTGTTATTGGTACTAAGTACCTATACCACATGGACACCCACTTTTGATAGATTTTTAAGGTTTACGGTTAGTTAGTTTTAGTTTTATTTTAATTTATTTAATTTATATAGTTTTATGTATTATTAAATTACTTTTAGTTAAAAAAAAACACCTACAATTTGACTTACATCACAGTCAAAGTCAAAGTCAAATCATTTAATGTAAAAATAGGCAATAAAATCGCACTTTTACAAGTCAAAAACATCAATCTAATTAACAAATTACAACCCTTTAACCTATCTCGAAGGGCAACGAACCCGAGCCAACCCCTCAATCATATTGAAAGCGAACGCAATGAGGCTCGACCGACCAGGAAGGTAGATGTAATAGCAGAGTGATTACGCAAACCCATAGCTTTTGAACACTAATGTTCTGTTTCCCTGGTGTGGTGGTACATACATTAAAGTTATGGTTATGGCATTAGGATACACAAAAATATATTTTTCTGAGACCTGGAAGATTATTTTTAAAGTCGTCGGCGATTTCAATGTCATAAGTTTATCAATGTAAAAACGATGGCATTTTAGATTCTCATGCTCCGTCTACCAACACGTCGTAAATGTTTCACAGCTTTTACCACAAAACACGCATGACTGTGTTCCCATTACACGTAATAATTAACAAAATAAATCGACCATTGACGTAATGCACAATGCACTTTAAAAAACGCGCCTTTTGTAATACCTGTTGCATTTGTAATTGCCGCGTTTTTTAAAGCGTTTGCGGGAAGAAAAGACTTCAACGCGCGCAGGTTGCTACGGTTCCAGACTCTTGAAACTTTAGTCAGAAGTAAATTTTATTTTCTGTATTAAAATTTATGTAGCTAGTAGGTATAAAATAATAATATAACTAACAAATCGAATATTGTTTATAAGATACAAAGCATTGTTTGGTTATTCACATTGAAGCGCCTACAAAAATCAGAATCTAGTGCCTGAATATTTTGTTATAGCTCTATCCTTACCAATATTATAACGCAAAAGTATCAATAGTAACATTATAAATGCCAAAGTAACTCTGTTTGTTTGTTACCTTTCACGCCTAACGGCTGAAACTATTTTAATGAATTTTGGTATAGAGATAGATTGAATCTATAAAAAGGGCATGTAAACTACTTGTATTAAATAATTGGAACGATCATAATAATCTTTTGAAAAATAATGTACGTCGTACAACGTCGCTCGCTACTACATTTTATGTAATTCGATGCCACATTCTAAATAAAACCACGTGTAGGTACTCGTGACATCACGAAGTCTCATGCGTACGCGCGTGTTAGTTTGCCCAAAATAAACTAGATGGCGCGCCGCTGCGAGCGCCGCAATCCTAAATCGCGGTGGCAAGATTCTCCGGCGAACCATGACGGTTCGCGCGGGACGTTTGAAACGGCAAGACCTTACTTCATAGGATCATTTCTATAGTAAGCTCTTCCCAAGACAGACACAATAAGTGAGTCGCACCTAACCACGGCGATGAGACGTGGCGCGGCGCCCTGAGCGTGAGGCGGGCGGCGGTACTCTACCGCCAGCCCTCGATGATCGTTCTGTTATAGGACGTTTGTTAAATGTCTTTTTAAAAAAAGATTATTTACTTTAAAACCTATTTATTAGGATAATCGTTAAATAGGCTTTTAACAATGATTTAATTACGACCCGTGGACAACCAGTCGTTACGAATGTCAAACCGAGACTGGTGCTGGACAGCAGGTTTCCGACTAAGAGGCCAAGATGGGGGGCTGACACAGCATGAATCGTCAGCACCATCCCTTACTGGTCACGGGTATAACACCTCCCCTTTAAGAGGATACTTTGGGGTTGTTTCCTACCAAAGTTCCAAGTTTTAGATTTGACTTCTAGTGGGGGCAACGTGACTCAATTCTACATCGGAATCTTGTTTATGTGGTCTTCTTAGGGAGGACCGAAAAGGTAAGTTACATTTAAGCTTGAATTTAGAAGGTTGGTTGTCTCCGGGCTTACAAAAACATCTTAAGGCTACTAAGTAAAAAGAATATAAAAGGATTATACACAAAATGAAAATAATTAAAAAAGAATAATGAGTCCCATATTTTACAATGTGCGGGCTGTTATCGATTTTCTCTATGTTGTCTAATACTGAGTCTAATGCAATTTTGCTAGACTTTAACTCATCCAGATCAATATTTTGTAAGTGAGTGGGCGATACATCTTGGATAAGGGTGTTGAACTTTACAATGTTGCAACAGGAATCATTAATAAGATTAAAGTTCGGTATGCTATTAACAGGTGAAGTAATATTTAAGACATATTTAGGTATTAGTGTAGTACTTTTACAGCGAGCAGTGCATTCATTAGGTAAGGTGAGTATTCCTGTAGCTAGAATAGTTGTTTCATAGAGTTTAGAGTTTAAGCAATCTATAGAAATTTTGTTGGGTTCTGATTGTACATATATCCACTTGTTATTAACTAATGGTTTCCAAATGTCTAATCTTCCGTAAATAAACTTAGTGTCGCACTGTTTGGGTATTGTATTAATCACTTTAGATAAGAGTTCACTTTCACAGGTGGGGATAGCGTCGGCCGTATAAACATTCGTGATGTCACAGATATAGGTACCTGGGCTTACAATTTTACATTCACTCAAATCGTCGAAGTTGCAATACTGGGATCTATCTTTGGTCATTGCGATAAACTTACTACTAGGAATAATTAAACTGAATTTGTTTGGTTCTTTATAATTATACGGTGTAGGTAGAGCTATGTTGTGGAACAGCGTGTATTCCTTAGTGCTAACCAATGGGACTTGTAAAACAAACATAAGCTTATAATCTATATAATAGCAAACTAATTCTGAGATACTTAAAATATAATGCATATTATTCATATCTAAAACTATAGGTAGTTGTAGGTGTCTAGATAGGTGTCTGTAGTTATCGGCAAGCTCTCGGTATAGTTGTGATGACGTCATAATCGCCGGGTGCATAATGTTTTGACTACTGAATAAGATAGCGTTTATTACGTCCTCTAATTGAAAAGATAACGTGAGTATTGAGGTTTCTAAACGGTTAAAAATCTGGTTAGCTTGATAAAGTACGTGTAATCCATTTGTCTGTGCAGAAATATTTTTAAGGTTAGACGAGAGTTTGTCGATAGCTTCATTTAAACTAACTTCATTATCCATAATTTTGCTCAAAGTTTTGTTATAGGATGTAATAATTGATGTGGTAATTAAAATATTTTCCTTCATTAATGAGGCCATATGTTTTTCGTTACTTTGTATGTATTCTATGGCATCGTTATACTTGAGGGCATCGTCCTCGTCTAAAGTTCCAAATATCTGTTTGAGTACAGATCCTATACCTCCGATCCAAGCCCGTTTGGTACGGCTTTCTATTAAGTGTGAAATTGATTCGAACTCGGTACTTAGGTCTTGGTGACGCACCGTCAAAGGTTGAAGTCTATCATGACATACAGAATCGATTTCCACTATTCGGGTTTGATTACATAAGTATCTGGTGGTTTCAAGGGCGGCCTTGATGTTTCGTATGTGTGGGCCAAAATGAGAAATATCTAATGGTATTAATATTTTAAGATAACCATTACTAGCTTTAAGAGTACCTAGGTATTCAAAGTAGAGGCCCGAGCTCGATGTTATCGGTTGGAGGTATCCCTCATACGATTGGCCCCGTACCGAAGCCCTGCAATTTAATAATAAAACTGAGGAATACATTTAGGTAAGTTACTTAACTTAATTATCATTCTGATGTTTTATGGTAGAACGTAAAGTAAAGGCATAAAATATAATCTAAATAGAGATGTAAAATATATGTATATTATTCTTCCTACATACTAACTATTAACTAAACTAACTTTATGTTTCAGGTTGCGGGTTCCTGATATCGTCGGCAGGTTTTACCTGGTCATAATGGTGAGTCACATGCCGTCGGTTTATTAGTAAGGTAAGTGTATTATTTCCATTTATTTTCACCACCTTGTAGGGTCCCTTCCAAAGAGGAGAGAGAGCTTTTCGTAACCTCAGATGATTTTTGAGGTAAACGTAATCACCGACTTTATATGAGACTGGGCGAGTGTGGGTGTCGTAATAATTTTTCGAATTCTCCTTAGATTTCCTAATATACTCGATTGCTTTTTCCCGAGAATATTTCAATCGGTTCTGGAGCATTTGGACATAATCGGAGTATGTGGCCCCTAGGGACTCGTCGTAGACGGAATTAGGAATGTATGGTTTATTACCAAACATTAATTCATAGGGCGTGAAATGTGTTGTCGTATGGACAGACGTATTGTAGGCTAACATGGCCGTATACACATAGCGAGGCCAGTTGGTTTGTTCCGCGTTCGTGTATGATTTGAGATACTCTTTCAAGGTAGAGTGGCTTCTCTCCAGGGCTCCCTGAGTTTGTGGATGATAAGGAGAAGACCACAGATTTTTTATTTTAAGGAAAGCGCATGTTTCTTTAAATAGACTTGACGTAAAGTTAGTGCCTTGATCGGTGAGGATTATTTTAGGAATTCCAAATATGGAAATATAGTGAAGGAGGCACTCGCTTGTTTCCTCTGCCGTGGTGCTACGCATAGGGTATGCAGACGAGAACTTAGTTAGGTCATCTTGGAATGTTAATATAAATTTTAATTTTGCAGGACCTGCTTCGGGAAGCGGACCAACGACATCGATGGAGAGACGCTGACCAGGTTCGGAAGAAGTGCTGGTAATCTGCATGGGTGCTCGATTGACCTTCCTAAGTGCTTTATTCTCTTGACAGGATTTGCATTGCTTTACGTATGATTCTATGTCGCTTCGCATTCCTTTCCAGTAATACGATTGCTTAAGTCTGCTATACATACGGGCCGACCCCAGGTGACCCGCTATAGGGATATCATGGTTGTCGTGTAAAATCTTTTTGATTTCAGACGGGACCGGATATATAATGCTGTTATGATATACACTGATTTTAATTCCAGTGTCATGGAAAAGGTAAGTCAGGATATTGTAGATTTTTATGAACGAGTGCTTTTCAAAAGGATTCTTCAGGTCAGGTATACCAATCTCGTTTATACCGCCTATAGTTACTAATTCATTTCTTACCCTTTTCAGAGACTCAAATATTTCAGGATATGACGCTTGGTCAAAATGATGGACTTTGTAGTAAAGTAAGTAGTATGTTTTGTTGTTTAAGTCAAATTTCTCAAACATGAGAAGTTCCTTTTCAGAGTCGCATGCGTTGGCATGTATTTCGGGATCGCTCAAGATTTCTGGGATGTATGGGTTGGACTCATCCAGATCAATGGAGGTAGGGACTAAGATGGTTTTCGCGAGACATTTCATGAGACTCTCATTATGTTCTGTGATTTCTGTGTTAAAAGTTCTATCCTTCTCTGACACAACTTTTAAGAAAGTGGGATAATCATCAGTTGGTGCATCTGGATTTGCACTCGTGGATGGTTTTGGATCAAGTTGAGGTGGAGGCGCAATGAAAGGTGGAAGTTCCTGAACGGATCTTGGAAAGTTGGCCTCGTTCTCGATCTGATCTCTCAAGATATTAGGGATGTTATCCGGTAAGTCGATATTAGGTAAAGGCAAGATATCTTCGTAAGGATCTATAAAATCCGGATTCTGAAGGATACCATCATCAGGGTTAAAAGAAGGTGGGGATATTAGGAGATCCATGAGATCTCCGTCTAACTCTCGATTAGCTTCCCTTTCGTTACTAGGGTTAGATGTAGTTGGTTCTTCCGGTTGGACAGGATTAACCGGGAACCGTGATAAAGCATCAGCATTTGTGTTGATTTTGCCCTTCTTATATCGGATGTCATATTCAAACTCTTCGAGTTTTAGACGCCACCTAATGAGTCTTGAACCCGGGTCCTTACAATTAAACAGCCATTGTAATGGTCTGTGATCCGATAGAATTACGATCTTGTGACCGTAAATGTAAGGTCGAAACATTTTTGTTCCGAAGACAATGGCGAGACATTCTTTCTCGGTCACACTGTAGTTGATCTCAGCTTTGCTGAGCGTGCGGGACATGTAGGCAATAGGACGATCTTGACCTATTGGCCCCTGGGATAATATCGCGGATATTGCGTAGTTCGACGCGTCGCATGTCAAATTAAAAGGCCGTGAATAATCAGGATAGGCGAGAACTGGAGCGGAAACGAGTCTGTCTTTCAGAGTTTCGAAAGCGAGTTGTTGCTCGTTCTGCCATATGAAAGGGACGTCCTTCTTCAGAAGAGACGTCAATGGCTTTGCCAGCTTGGCAAAATCGGATATGAAACGTCTATAGTAGGATACCAGCCCTAGGAATGACTTAATGTCCCTTGGCGATTCCGGGACAGGGTATTCGGCTACAGCTTTCGTCTTTTCAGGGTTGGTTTTGACTCCCTCTTCACTGATGATGTGCCCTAGATAGGCGACTTCCTTTCGGAGAAATTCACACTTCTCAGGCTGTAATCTGAGCTGGAAATTTCGAAGTCTGTCGAACACAGCTTTAAGGTTTGAGATGTGCGAAGGGAGGTCAAACGAATAGATGACTATGTCATCAAGGTACACAAAGCATCGGGTGCCTTGGAGCCCTGTAAGGCATGTATTCATGAGCCTTTGAAAAGTGGAAGGGGCGTTTTTTAGACCAAACGGCATCCTTGTGAATTGAAAATGACCCTGAGGTACTGAGAATGCCGTTTTGGGTGCGTCGTCTGGTGATACGAGGATCTGGTGGAACCCTGACGCAAGGTCTAAAGTGGAAAAGTATTTACTTTTACCTAGTTCGTCTAAGATCTCGGATATTTGCGGGATAGGGTATATTTCCCCAATTGTGATGTCGTTCAATTTGCGGTAGTCGATTACTATCCGCCACTTCCGATTTCCCTGTGAGTCAACCTTTTTAGGGACTATCCATATTGGAGAACTCCAAGGAGAGGATGATGGTTGGATGATTTTGTCATCAAGCATTTTGTTGATTTGCGTTTCAACCTCCTTTTTATGGAATTCCGGGAAACGATAAGACTTAGTATGAATTGGGATATCGCTATTTGTCTTAATTTCATGTTTCAAGACATCAGTATAGGACAACTGCTCGTCTGGCAGGTGGAAAATATCAGAGTATTGGGAACAAAGTTCCAAGAGAGCGTCAGACTCTTCTCGGTTCAGATGTTCGGACCTCAAAGATTTAATGACAGCATTAGTACGGTCAGATGCATTACGCGAATCATTTTTGATTTGAATGGCACATGAATTTAAAGGTTCAAGCTTAAGATTCAGATTGGAATTGATGTTTGCGGGTGATTCGGATGTATTAACAATAGTCAGATTCACGCGTTTGTTATCTTTGATTTTCACGATGCAGTTGGATATTAATAGGTTATCGGAGAGATGTTGATCTATAATGATACCTTCTTTGAGGTTTGTCTTTTGAATTGAACATTCAATGACTGCCTCAGTACGAGGTGGAATGATGTAGAAAGGTTCGGAAAAGTAAAGCTTGATATCTAGTTTACCTATTTTTAGGATATCATGTGTATAGTCGATTTTACAACCAAAGGCGGTCAGGAAATCCGTTCCTATGATACCATCGTAAGGCAAATTGATGTCTCGGACAACATGGAACTTGAAGGGAATGGATTTACTCTCAGTTAGTCTTAACTTGAGTTGGAAATGACCTTCAGTTGGAGTCGGTTCGTCAGAAGGGTCAATGCCCTTAAGTTTAATAGATTCTTTGATGAGTTTCTGAGTATTATGAATACTGGATTCCTTCAGTAAGCATATAGCGGAGCCAGAATCAACCAGTAGTGATAATGGGATATTTGAGGCTTGCGAATCTAATAACACATGAGGTAATAGCCTTTTCGTGGTGTCTATATTCACCTCATAGATGCGGTTCTCGTTGGATATGGAAGAGACCTTAGGGTTCTCAGTGTCATGAGAAATCGGTTCAGTAGTTTTACGACTGTCAGTTTGGGGCTGGTTACCCTGTCGGTTAGTCTGGATACTGGATGAATATAGACTGTCAGTTTGGGGCTGGCTACCCTGTCGGTTAGTCTGGATGCTATGATGTCGACTGTCAGTTTGGGGCTGGTTACCCTGTCGGTTAGTCTGGATACTGGATAGATTTAGACTGTCAGTTTGGGGCTGGTTACCCTGTCGGTTAGTCTGGATATTATGATGTCGACTGTCAGTTTGGGGCTGGTTACCCTGTCGGTTAGTCTGGATACTGGATAGATTTAGACTGTCAGTTTGGGGCTGGTTACCCTGTCGGTTAGTCTGGATATTATGATGTCGACTGTCAGTTTGGGGCTGGTTACCCTGTCGGTTAGTCGGGATACTATGATTGTCGGAGGTGCCGCTTTCTACTGATTGTCCCGGGCGGCACCGTCGCGAGACGAAACTTCGTTTAAATTGTCTTCATAATCAGACGTTTCAATAGTTTCCTCCTCGGATGTTTCCCGAATGTGGTTTATTCTGTTGCCGCGAAAACCATTGCTATTTGTTTGTTGACCCGGCCTACTAAATTTGTTATTGTAAAATTCTCGTTTCTTACAATCTTTGATGTCGTGACCAGCACCCTTGCAATAACGACAGAATAGGGCGTCGTTTCCGGTCCTTGTTTGATTCGCGTTGGACGAATTGGATGTTACGTTTGGCCTTGAAGGACCTGGTTTAGGCTTAGCGACAAATTTATTCTCCATTGGAGGACGTTTGTAAAGACTCTGTTGGATACGTTCTTCAGAGATTGCCATATTAATGGCTTCGTTTAAATTCTTGGGGGACCTACATCTCACAATGTTGGAAATCCGAGGGTGAAGCCCCAAGAGGAAGTGATGGAGAGCAAGATCTTCCATTGCGGCACAACGACCTGCTAATTCCTTCACTTTCGTGTTGGAAAGGGTGATTTCCGTGAGTAATTGCGAGAGGTAGGTCTCTACACGAAGTGAAAATTGGCTAACGTTATCTTGCGGGCCTTGCCTGCTCTCTTGCAGGTCGGTCAGGAGGTGAGCGTAGTGTTTGCGCTCACTGAACTGAGTTTTCAGAAACTCTCTGAGTTGGTCCCAGGATGTGAACTCCTTAATCGAGCAGGCGAGCTCCGCTTTGCCACTTAATTGGCTAAGGATATATTTGAAAAGAATAGGCTTCTGTGTTTCTGAAGCCAATTCGGATGCGTTATTACAGTTTATGATAAAAGAATTTACTGTTTCTCGACTACCATCATAAGGTTTGATAAATTTGAAGAGCGTGTTGAGGTCGAGTTCTGCCATTACAGCAGCCGCGACTACGGATCTCGTGAGTCGTGGAGAACTGACAGGTGACTTAACGTCACTGGGAGGGACTGATTCCGGGATAGTAACGGTTAATTTAAGTTCCTCTCCCTTGGGCACTTTTGGCATATTAGGATAATGAAGTCAATCGCAAAAGTTAAATGTGTACATTAAAATGGAAAATGGATTTTATTTCCCTACTCACTGAACCCTAAATTATAAGCAATGACCAAAGACTCACAGTACAAATAACGCGTAGGCGATGGCGGCCGATTCCGCGAACTGCATTCCGCAACGATAAGGCGATGCGCTTCGGCGAGACGACGGCGACGATTCTTGACTCGGTGTAAGGTCAATAAATTAAATTATTGACCATGGAACTCGATGCAGGGTACCACGGCGTGACACACAGGATGTCAAAGGATGCAGGATGCAGGTGATCGATGATGATGATCACGACGTAAGTATTTGCAGGAGCCGACTCTCGCAGTTGCAGCAGCAGCTCAATGCCACGGCAGCCGAAGGTAAGTAGCTTTAGTCCAGAATAGCTTATAAGCTTCTCTTTCAGGATACACGAGATTCGTGCAGCACACTTAGGATGACCAAATATTATGCTTGCACTATAGGGCACACACGCATGGTAAGTATGCACTTCCACTTAACATTCACGATATCACAGGAATTACACAGGATAGATTTAGAATTGAGTCCGGTTGACTTTACACTTCTTTTAAACGTTAAGGACACTTTATATAACGTTTTAAGGACACTGGGGATTTTCGCATCCCACCGCTGCCACCAAATGTTATAGGACGTTTGTTAAATGTCTTTTTAAAAAAAGATTATTTACTTTAAAACCTATTTATTAGGATAATCGTTAAATAGGCTTTTAACAATGATTTAATTACGACCCGTGGACAACCAGTCGTTACGAATGTCAAACCGAGACTGGTGCTGGACAGCAGGTTTCCGACTAAGAGGCCAAGATGGGGGGCTGACACAGCATGAATCGTCAGCACCATCCCTTACTGGTCACGGGTATAACAGTTCGCTCCCCTTCACGGGGGAGAGTGGGGCGCTGTCGCTTTCTGAGTGGTTAGGAATTTTTAAACCCCTTGAAAATAAACCTACCTTTTATGTATATCACGCCGCCAGTGCAGGGTAGTATGGATAGTTAGAAAATATTTAAATTAAATGTACCTAAGTTTAATAATAAATTGTTAGAAGTTAAAGAGACACGCAGGAACGAATAAGCACTTTTATATTCTGTATAATTATTTAGTTGCTATCCTATCGATAACACCAAATTAAGCGAGTATTGCAACGCAAGCATTTCACTACCAACCTATATTTAGCGACGTAGGTATTTAGGGTATACCAAAATTTCAAATCTCACTCAAGATTTATTACATCGTGAATGTATCGAAATAAATAAAAATGAATAGTCTGTTTGTAATTTCAAAATTATATCTTTTTACTAATAACATAATTACCATGACAGGGTAATACGGTACTTATAAAGTTTTAACAATTAAAACACTTTTTATCTTCCTGTTTGTTTGTTTCGGCTAATATCTGAAACGTCTGGACCGATTTTCATTGGCTACTTTTATTTTAAAACTATCTACGTCTCGCGGTTTCACTAGCAAATAATGATTTCTGCGGAATAGTCAACACGGGTGAAACCGCGAGGCTCAGCTTGTTCTAAACGTAGATCACCACATGTACACGTGGTATTCGTGACATCACAAGACTCATGCGCACGCGCATCTTAGTTCGCCCAAAATAAACTAGATGGCGCGCCGCTGCGAGCGCCGCAATCCTGAATCGCGGTGACAAGATTCTCCGGCGAACCATGACGGTTCGCGCGGGACGTTTGAAACGGCAAGACCTTACTTCATAGGATCATTTCTATAGTAAGCTCTTCCCAAGACAGACACAATAAGTGAGTCGCACCTAACCACGACGATGAGACGTGGCGCGTAGAGGTGTAAAAGTAACGAAACAAAGTGTACCCGTATGTATTCGTTACTTTAACAATGAGTACCCGTTACTATCGTATCGGTACTCGTTACTTCCGTATGATACCTCATAACATGCTATGATGCTTAGAGAGTCGTATCAAATCGAGTCGCATTTCGTACGCGTGCGGTATGATGTCGCGGCGTCACAACATTGTGATTTGTAGAAAACTTATAAGGTAAAAAACGTGGACGACTAATTTCCAAATTATTACTTTAGGTACCTACATAATAAACAAACATCGTTATCTGTATCGCATGCGTAAAACAAACGATCAGCACACGTGTACGGTGTATTCATACGACGCATACGAAACATGCGAGTAACGAGATGGATTCGTGAGTTACGTTTCGGTACTCGTTACTAGATGGCGTACCCGTTACTCAGTACCGAATACATACGGTTTGCTACAGCTCTAGTGGCGCGGCGCCCTAAGCGTGAGGCGGGCGGCGGTAGTCTACCGCCAGCCCTCGATGATCGTTCGCTCCCCTTCACGGGGGAGAGTGGGCGCTGTCGCTTTCTGAGTGGTTAGGATTTTTTATACCCTTTTTAATAAACTTACTACTTACTTACGAATATGACGCAAGTGCGCCGTGCGGGGTAATAAGAATAGATAGTAACAAATGAAGTCGATCGTAAGAAGAGTTAATATGCAAGATCAAAAAAGCGTTATTTGTTTTGTTTGTATCTCGATCTGCAAACTTCTGGTACCTCTACCTACCCAAGTACTACCTATCCCAAAGTTTTAACTCTCAAGATTGATTACTTCGTGAATCTATTATAATAAATAAAAATGAATAGGTGATGGTTGTACTTTAAAATGATATTTATAATAACATTTATTGTATTATGAATATACATAATACAATAAAAAAACTTGTCTTTCTGTTTGTTTGTTCCGGCTAATCTCCGTAACATTATTACCAATTTTCACTAGCAAATAGTTGATGTTACTAGGAGTAATATAATTATGCTACTATTATTTTACAACTCTGCGCTCCGCGGTTTCACCTTGCTCTTGTCTCAGCTTGTTCTAAATATAGATCACGTGGTATTCGTGACATCACAAGACTCATGCGCACGCGAATCTTAGTTCGCCCAAAATAAACTAGATGGCGCGCCGCTGCGAGCGCCGCAATCCTGAATCGCGGTGACAAGATTCTCCGGCGAACAATGACGGTTCGCGCGGGACGTTTGAAACGGCAAGACCTTACTTCATAGGATCATTTCTATAGTAAGCTCTTCCCAAGACAGACACAATAAGTGAGTCGCACCTAACCACGACGATGAGACGTGGCGCGGCGCCCTGAGCGTGAGGCGGGCGGCGGTAGTCTACCGCCAGCCCTCGATGATCGTTCGCTCCCCTTCACGGGGGAGAGTGGGGCGCTGTCGCTTTCTGAGTGGTTAGGATTTTTTAAACCCCTTTTAATAAACCCACCTATGAATACCACGCCTCCAGTACGAGATGAAATATAAGATAAAGTAAATTGTTCGAAGTTAAACCCCTTTTAATAAACCTACCTACTACCTAACTATGATGATTACGCAAGTGCGGGGTAGTATTGATAATTCAAATTTCAAAATACTCTAGATTTAATAGAATTGCAGAAGCCCGCTACTTATTTTGTATGTTTGGTTGCTATTATATGCTATATAGCACCTTTCGCAATTATTGCATACTTTTTAGTATGTTAAAATTTTAACTCTCCAATCTCCTGATTGGTTGTATCGTGAATCTATGCAAGTATATAAAATGGTTCAGCCGTTTAGCTGTGCAACGTAACAAACAAACAAAGATACATAAGTACTATTGTATTTACAAATGTACGGATAGATGGATAGATTTCTATTCTAACACAGCTTGCGGTATGTAAAACAAAAGTAGGCACACAGGCAAGACGATACATTTGTTGCATAGTTTATCTATACCAACGAAAGTTCTGCAAGAGGTTACCAGTCATAAATAAAACAAGCATAAATGATATAAATCACACGTCCCACATACTTTATTTACAAAAATAGAAAATATTTTACATCGCTTTACTATTTAAAAAATGTTTAAAATAATTTATTTACAGAATAAAATTATGATATCTTATCTATGAACTTTATTACCATCGGTTGTATAATGTTGTAATATAGCAAGTAAATTTTAATGTTCTGATAAGGTTGTCATTTTGAAACTTGACAAAGCGAATACCTACGTAGGTATGAAAAATTTCAGGTACGAAATGAGCTTATTATGAATTATTCAATCACAGTAGAAACGTACAAACAATAATAATAATTAATTTGTCCGCAGTAAATTTAGTAATATTATATACAAGCCTTAATTTTGTTGTATTTTTAGACTTTCGTACTATAAAAAATTCGTAAAAATAGATTAACTTATTGTATTAAATTGAATAAATAAGTAAAAAGTATAATTTTATATTGCTTGAGCAATGAAAAAATATCTTAAATCTTAAATAATTAACTTTATACAATAAAAATATCCGTCTAGGTCTCTCGGAAGACTGGTTTGCAACATTATTATAGAACAGCACGTTATGGTAACTTAAAAATGTTATAGTATTAAAAAGAAACCGCCAAATAAGAAGTTATAAAGTTTTTAACTACTGAAACATTCGGAGCACCTTATCGTTGAAATAGTAATACTTTGTCAACATAGATGGAAGATAAAAAAGTTAAGTTTTAATTCAAAACGTAAGATATTTTAAATTTTACTGGTATTTTTTGGTGTAAATGTTGAATTAATTAACCGATATTATTATTATCCCCTTGCGGGCTGATCGTGATTACAAAATCTTAATAGTGAACGTCTTCATTTGACGTTTTATGAGAAAAATAACAAATCGAATCACGATCTAGGACCTATAGGAACATTTTGCAAGAGATTCGGTTTCTTAAAAAGAATATTGTTATTAAAGCGGGATCTTTTTAAATACACTAGGTACTGAGTAAGTGAGTATTAATTTAGATCGATTTAATAATTGTCAATTTTATACGTTGTGGTAGTAATGTTGCAACTCTTCGCTACCCAGCACTGCAGTCTGTTCAGGTATCTCTGAAAATATATAAAAGTAGTGTTAGAACCTAGGTTTAGGTCTACATAGAGGAAGAAATCATCCAAAATCAAGAATTATTTCAAACGGTGTTTGAAAAAAAGATTGGATAATTTTCTTTATAAGTTGAAAGTGAAGGTAGTATTTTAGTGAAGTTAACATTTTACAACATATTGTGAGGTATATAGACAGGCATTGAAGACACCTAATTTCAAGTGAAGTGTTCGTATAGTTTACATGCGCAATGAGTAGATACAAAAAAGGTATTCAATCAAATTAAATACAAATAAAAAGTTACGTAGCGAAATGCCTACGACGTAAAAAAATATTTGATAGTTCTTTCATATAAAAGTAGCGGTAATCGAAGACAAAGATTTGCAAGCAGTTGTTGTGATGAAAGCAGTTCTGTTTTTACACATCCTGTTTACAATTTACATCGACCTAACACCTACCATCTCGGAATTAAGAAATCAGACGTACCTAATACAGTTAGATGTGTTACATATTAAACATTCATAATAATAACAAACTGATGGTTATCTAACCGTAGCATACGAGTTAAGAGTGGTTACCATCTAATTAATAGATAGCATACAAAATTAAAGGAAGTAAAAGGCTTTACATAACACAAACTACATGTGGTCACACTGGTTTCTGTAAGTAAGCTACATCTCCACGAGTAAGTCTTTTGTCCGTCGTATTAGCGATGAATGAACGTATGGAATCTACGGACTAGTGAGATTATTGCCGCAAAAGACTCGCTGATGTAATTGCCACCTTAAAAGTTTGTACAAAAGATAATGAATAAATAAAAGATGAAGTCGAAGAAAATGTCTGCATAGAAAGTTACAAACTAATGAATCTGTAGAGTCAGAATGATTGATTTAGTTATGTACAGTCGTTTTGTAGTCGTTAAGTCATGTTAGTAGAGTATTCCATAGAAATGTTATTTGTGATCAAAATTTGTTACACATTTTGTTATTTGCATTTTATGTAGATTTTATGCTAAGTACTAGTAATAATGCAATACAAACTTTCTTGGCGTTAATTTAATATTAATGCTTTCTAAGACTAAAAAATTATAATGAGAGTTCACTGTACATCCAATTATATGAACATAATTTGGCCATTTTCAAGTAGATTAGCTATTTTTGATTGTTACGCCAATTATTACTGTGGCTGCAGAGACAAGGTGAAACACACGAAAGCCAATGAGCTCCACAGCCAATGAGCACACTCCACCTGGCTCCGCTTAGCCCAATCTAAACCAGAACCGCAGCAAAAAATATACAAACGTTAATCCCCTGATAATGCTGAAATATTCACAATTTACAAATTAAGCGTCTATTTCCAAAGTATACCCAAGTCAGTCAAGCGTCACGTCTTCACGTACCTCCAGTCAGTCACAGTCAAAGCTTAGACTAGGATAATCCTGTTGCCTCTCAGGTAGTACTTGTAGTCTGTCCGTCTGGTCTCCGCGACCGTCGTGCTCTTTGGCGTCTCTGTGGTCGTCGTCGTCGTGCTTGTCGTCGTGCTAGTGTTCGTGTCGAGGTCGGGAAGGAGTTCGGCGGGCAGTACACCTATCTCGTTGTCCGTAACGACCGGGGTCGGCAGCATAGGCCCATTCTTTAACATCTCTCGGTACGCCGCCAACCCGTTAAACTTGGGAAGGTCTTCGGAAGACCGCGCCTGCTGATTCATGTAGTTATTCAGCTTGTGCAAATTGAAATTGATCTTTTGGATCTTCTCAGGCGTCAGGCCTGTGTTGTGAGTGGAAGGGGCAGACTGCTTCGAAGCAGCATAGTCGAAGGGAGGGTGGGGGTTCCTCGGGTCGTAGTTGGAGTATGTGTCCACGCTTGCGGGCTCGCCGTAAGAGTTGACGGCGCCCCAGACGGTGGGTTTGAATTCGGGGCCCGGTTGGGGGGGCGGAGGAGGTTGGTTTGAGTAGGGTTCTTCTATGGGGCCGGGGGCAGAGGGTGCGGATGGGACTGGTGCTGCGACGGTGGACCAAGCGTTCTTTATCGCGCTGAACACTGTGTGGATGACGGACGGAGGCGGTTCGAGAGGGGTGTGGCCGGAGTGTGCAGTTTCCAGGGTTTCGCTGGGACCGACGTCCCCCAGGGGTGTGAGGAACACTAGTCCTGCGTGTGCGCCGTAGAGCTTTCCGCGTCCTGTCTCAAAAAGTGGGAACCTTAGTCACTTGTTTAGTGTTAACTTATATGGTAATGGGTGAAGCTTGTGTTCGTGTAGGTATAGTTAATCCTCGATCTGTTACGTTAGACCTCATGATGTTGTGGTCGACTTGCATTGCGTAAGCAGGTAAATGAGGATTTTTAAACAGTAGAGGAATGACGTCAATTCATGAGATTAAAATTTAGACACAAAGAGTAAAAATGAAAAAAATAACAACGTAGAAAAAATATATGAAAATTGTTATAAACTTTAAATTTGCTAAAGTATTTTAAAAAGTGAAATAAATTCTATGGTTTTATTGGCCCACTTTCTTCCGCTTTCTTCCAATTGAATAAAATTATAAAATCGGACCGCGGTGGATACTATTCAATGGAAGACAGAAACAGAAATACATTAAACATAATTAAATTAACTACACGTTTCTAATTTAGTGTTTATTTTCTTTTCTGGAGGCAGTTGATAGTTTAACATAATAGTTATGCAATAATTTTGATTTAGAATAGTGCCACAAATATTGAATCACCTTCTTTGGATCACAACAAATTTTGAAATTTTCGTGCATTTCGCACGTTAACTCTTGCATAAACACCGTTTAAATGTGAACTCTGGCCTAAAAAACCAACCGGCAATTAACCTTCTCTATTCGCCTACTTTACTTGTCTATTAGCCGCATTCAATAACATTTGAACATGCCTACTGAGCCGTAACATACGCTATCTAATTTGAATCTTTTATTTGCATACATTAGCTCCGCCGGAACAGTTATGATGTAAACTAATGGGCTCAATATATAAGATGTATCACTTCACTGGGCATAATATTATTGTGTTGCGCAATCTCCACTTCCTTTATATTTAATATAACTTGCTTAACGTCGTCACAACTGCGTTATAAAAACTGGATTAAACTGGATAATTACTTGGAAATTACATGTCAAAAGATTCTTAGGAAGTGATTTTTTTGTAAAACTTGGTGCCTTTAGAAACAAATAATTGAAGCTGAAAAGAACAACGATCTACATTATTCATTATGCCTGACTATACTTAGTGCGTGTAGTCGAGTCACCCCTTTAAAATAATTTAATAGGAACAGCTCGACCATTCGGCTGATATTCTTTTGGCCAAGATATCCCTCAACTCACTATAATTTGTAAGTGTACTGATGGATTGCAACTGTCAATTCGACCGTATCATATTTTACAAAGTCTGCATGTTTGGCCTAGATTTGTGGTGTAAAAACCTGTAATCTAACAAAGAAAATAAGTCGGTATTACGTAATGGTGAACAATGAAACATCAAGATATACGTAGACTCAGGTGATACTTTTCAGATATCGATTTTATTATTTAGTCCTCTTTAATGCCCTTTCAATAATACTATACCTACTACTGTTACGAAAACTAGGTACAAGTTCTCCTGAGAGAACATAAAAAACAAATTATAAATTGAAGAAACTGTGAACTGTGACTATAAATGACCTACTAAAACTACACTGAACCATTTTTATTTCGTACGGGGAAACCCTAGATAGATACCTAATTAAAAAAAACCGTACTTCGTCCAAGTAGCCACATGGCTTTGCATCACAAAAAAAACAATAAAACTGCTTGTAAGCAACCACTTAAATAACACCGCGAATGAACTTACGGATAGCTATTTCCCATATAATTATGCACTCTACATACACACGAGAAAGTGACGAATTGCGTTTCCGAAAGCATTTTTTTCCAATCCCTTTATGGATTGAAAGCAAACGGAGAATGTCGTCATTCTAGACTTACGGTCTTGAAGAAAGGTGAACGACTCCACAATGACATGACATTTAAACACCATGAGTTTTTGCAACAGTAATTATTGTTAACAAAGTGTGCGAAGCACAAAAAAAAGCACTGGTAAAAAACGTCGAAAAATAGTAGGTACTCCGTTGCGTTATTTAATTACTCCTAGTAGTAGTAGTTAGTAAATAGATCGGGAATTAATTCATCGGATAACTGCTTCATCAGGATCGAAAACATGGGAACATAATATGCCTACAGATACAAATCTCAATTCATTTACAATAGTTCGACCGGAAGACTATTTATTTTCACAAACAAACTGGCATCGGTAAATATTACTTAAGGGATGTAAACATATTACCGATATTTCTATCGACTATTATTGATGTCGGTCAAAATTATAATTGACGTTACCGAGTTATTTAAAAATGTGTAATCTAATTTTCATCAATAATTTTTGTAGTTTTTAAGAATCTTTGAATTTAATTGATCCATTACCTATCTGTACTTATAAAGTAATTATACAAACTAATAATGCGTTCTAAAGTAGTAATCTTTTCCGTGTCCTTTTCAGTAAGTATGTGTATTGTGTAGTCTTCCTTCGCAATGCGTATCGATATCGATGTTTCGAATTATTTGGCATCTCTAGATATATGTTTACAGATTGTTGACCGGCTGAACGGGTTCCGTGACATAAGGCACTTTCACTAGGGACGAATCTGCGGTGCGCCTGCGCAAGTACGATTGGGCTTTCCGTATTACAAAATTGATATTGTTATGAAACTCTTATCACACACTGTTTAACATATATTATATACAACCAGACCTTGCAGAGGCTCTGGGCTAAGGAGACCTTTAGTAAGATTCAAAATGCTGGAAAACGACGAAGATCTACAACATTTTACTGTATCTACAACGGTTCAAGTACATCCGTAAATATCCGTAATCCCTAGCTCATAATTATTACCTTCCTGAAGCAATTTATTTTTTCGTAATTGTATTTACTTGTGAATTGTAGTAATTGTATTTACTTGTGAATTGTGAGTTGTTTGACGATATGCATTGTGTTAACCTGATAATAATATTAGTTATTTCATCATTACATTACTGCTGGGAATCGTTACAATAAGTTAAAACAATTCTTAAAGAAATCCTTTGACTTACTGCTGATTGGGAAAGCAAGAGAAAAGTTGTTACTTAGGAACCGATTGGACAAAGTTAAATTCAATATAATTACCAGTTGAATTTACTGGATATATTACAATAAAGGTTTTAACTGCGATACATTATTTACAAGATCCACTGTCTTAAAACGGTACCGACTTGCATCCGTCCAAAATTTCAGTACATCAACTATAAGCATTATCATTATACCATGTTCTAACATTAAAGCTTCTAAATATTGCGTGATTTAGAAAGGATCAAATTTTTAACGTAATTGTAGGGAATGTCTTCCTCAAGTGGCTCAGTTTCATGTGCTTACGTCATTCTAGATCTGGTTGCTTCCTTAGTCGTTCAATAGGTCGTGAGTCTGGTCCAAGTAAAAGGTTATTAGGTAAGCCAGTGAAATCAGACACTTCCCTATTAGATATCAGATTGCGTTTTGTTTTAGGAGTTAATTGCTATGCATTAGGATTACGTAATACATCACTTACATGCCGAAGTTACAAATGGAAATCTAGAAACTTTTGAAAATCTATAGGTTCCAAATTCTTACTAAACAAGAATAATTAAGAATACAGAAAAAGGAGAAACAAATTGAGAGACATTATAAAGATTCAATTTAATAGACGGGATAAAGTTGATACGTCATTTTGTAAAAGTAATTATAAATGTAGCACGGGCATGTAACGTAATAAAAATATGAATAAGAATGTTTAAAAAAACAGATTCGGGGAATTTATTGCAATTAAGTGTCAGAGACTAAAGAAATAAAAATTACAACTCAAGTAATTTGAATTATTACTAAAACAGTATGTAGGTATAAACTAAGTAAACTAAGTCAACGTAACGAAACCACGCAATGTCCTCACCGACAAGAAGAGCTAAAAATCCTATAAGAATAGGCTATTATAGGATGTCCAAATTGTTTTCCCACCTCACGGCAAGCGACGACAGTTGCCAATCGCAAAATTGTAGGGTGTACCTACTCAAATTACATGCACGGTTAGTTCTGTCACTTGTTTTGAGTTATTTCATAACTAGACAAACGGTTATTTCCGCCGAAAGGGAAAGTATTCAAATGAGGCGAGGAATATTTTTTGACCAACGTCAGGCCGGTCTAAAGTAGGACATGAAGGTTAGGCAATAGATCTTGCAAAAAGTATAGATACTGAGAACATAGAAGAACAAAAACACAGCGCTGACCACGGAGTAGGATGTTATTTTGATATAGAGGTCCATTGCGAAAGATGGAGTAATACCACAGATGTTTACGATTTATTCGTAACATCAAAATCATAAAAGTACGTTCATAATACATATACTCCAAAATTTCCTAAGTTAACCTAAAATTGTTATTTTACTAAAACACCTTCTCAAAGACGATGTTGACTCAGGGAAATCCACACAGGTTATTGAACTCAAATAATATTATAAACAGAATGATTGATGTATAGGAAGCGAAAGTAGCAATGAACTTTACATCACTTTTTCCTATACAGAACGCATGCTATAATATAAATAATATGAGACATATAAAATATGTACAAAACAGATGTGTCATGAAATGTTCAAGAAAACGAATTCCGTACACAATTTCTTGGACATACTGTAAATAGAAGAAACGAAATAAGAATAAGCATCTGTGAACTAAGAAGAAAAATATAACGACCAATTTCTACCAAATTGTATACGGGAAAAAGTAATAGAAGATAACCTCGAAATAACAAGACAATAAAATACGATAAATTATCTTGGTATTGAGACATTCATAATATGAGAATCGATATTATCCATGCAACATATTATACACGTACAAAATAACCATACATGCATACGAGTATGTGAAGGGAACAATTTACAAAAGGAAACAGCGGTAATAAATAAAAATAAAGTCATGAAGACAGTTTAGCTAGTGATATACTCGTAGAGATCTGTAAATATACTTATTAAGAATTGTTTGAAACTATTAAAGTAGAAAATACAAATCTTGCCAGCTTAAATACAGCATTGGAAGAGTAAATAGACTCACTCAAGACTGAAGATAAAGAGTACCATCAAGAGACAGATGCTCTTACCAGATTTCATTAATTAAATCGTAATATCTTTCTAAAAGCTCTTGCGATGGCTCTGGCATTGGCTTAGGTATAACCTCATGGGCCACTGACGACATAACTATTAACTCTGAAAAAGAAAATCAGTTGAAATACATATTTAAAATATACATGCGCACAAAAGTTTGGAGGTTGCTGTTTAAAAAAGTAATCCAGAGAACAACCTCAAAGCAACATCTACGTTGCAATTAGATAATATAAGTAGAGACTGATTTCGTTTCTCCTATAATAGTATACGTACCTAAAAACTGGATGAAAGTAAAAATAAAAATAAAATAATTGATTTTTTTTTGACGAACAGTTTCAGTAAAATTTCGACGAAAATGTTTTACTTGTGTTCTTACAACATTTGCGGCAAATTGATTTTTTAATCTGTCGCCGCCTTTTTCTATCTAACTTTATATATTTTTTTGTATATCTAGATCCTGGTGGACTTAATCTTCACTTACATTGGCAGACGAGTCACATTCTGATGCTACGTGTTTTCAAACAGGTATTATGAATTGCATAATTACAAAATATGCAATCTCACTTTCACTGTTATAAATTAGTCGACAGAACTCATAAATAATAAATAAATTGAGTTTTAAATGTAATTTCATATAATTTATTAGTTTTTATTCTGTCATTTTAGGTAATTGCCTATATAACATCTAGGTGTGTTCAGGTAGGATTGCAGTTTACAAATAATATTTAATTTAATCTAAGAATATTAATTGCTGTTTCTTGCAACACAGTTAAATTCTACTCAGTTTCTTTGCCAGTTATAAGTTTGGCTTGGTCTTATGTATTATTAATAAAATACTAATCTAATTAATTTATAATGTAACTTTCAGAACCTTTCAGTGTAAATAACTCGTTGACTTCTTATCAAAACAGTATTTCGTTGGAACAGTTTCTAAGCGCTAAGAATGTAAGAAATATTTAATAAATTCAGTACATAAGAAATTGATTAGAATTTTACCACCATAGGACATTAACGTCTCGTAATTTATTGGTTATTTTATGATTGTTGAACTTTGTAAACTTAATGTGACTGCGCATAGTAGTTGTAGTGAAAACAAAATAATTGTATTAAAAAATAAGTAGGTACATGTATCTTCGTAATTCGAAAATTTTCAATAAGCACAAATATAAATAATAAAATAAGATAATAAATAAGAAAAAAAGCTATACGCACATTACGTCATATTATACGAATAAATTGCACTATAACCAACTAACGAACGCATAGGAAACCGTATGATAAACGTAACTACGTTCGTCCTGAATTCCTAGATGACTGTAACCTTGTCCTAACCTAGGAAATAAGGTCTTTACAATTCCCCGTCTCTGTATTTTACCTACATTGCATTACTAATACCGAATGACGTGCAAAGAAGGTGTCCAACATGCTTTTCAATAAACATGATGCAGTTTTCCCCAAAACCGAACGTTAATGATGAATTATTACTGTCTCAATCTGGCTTAAAACTGTTTAGTTGAACCTAGCATGTGATACAATTATTATATTGCACCTCATACATAGATTCCAAATAAAATATTATTAAAATTATATTTATAAATAATTTTATTGTATTTTTGTTTACTGGTGTCTAATGCAACAGGATGAAGCCACGCACAAAGTTATTACTAATATACATAAACAATTTTAATGACAATTTACTTTTATTATGTAGCATCTAATTAACAACCACTTATTTGAAGTTTACTACGAACAGAACTATAAATTGCTAGTATAGTTACGATTAAAATAATTACCTGACAAAACCCTGATTTATAAATACGATACCAATGAAGAAGTCACGCGTGAGCATGATTGAATTACGCTGAAGACATTCGAATCTCCATACTTAATAATTTAAGTGTTGCATAATCTCTTGTATGCACATTGCACATGTTTTTCTTCAGATATTTGGCAATTACTATCGGATCCATTTCATCGACCTGATGTTTTTGGGTTACATCTGGTATACGTTCTCATGATTAACTCCGCTGGCCATTCCTTTGTGTTGCAAGAACTAAGTGTTACAACGTTGTATAATCTTTAGTTCCGGTAATACGTCTGACCTTTGACGGGAAATGCAGCCGCTTATACAACACTTGTGTCTTCTCTTACAAATTTACACGTGCATTGCTTTACTTCATTATCGTTTAGTTTATTTTCTTTGTCTGTTTGGAGGCTATTGTTATCGTTGAATGAATGGAATATTTTGTGTTTCATTATTTGGTTGAGTCATTAAATTTCCATTCATAAATGTTTGTAGGTGTCAAAGTACCTATAGATGTGTTATGCGATGACACGCGTGGCTGGAGTCTTATTAGCTTTTATGTCATTATTATTTGTGTTATTGCTTTTGTAAAGTGATGTTCACGGGACTTTGGACCTTGACTTTGGACCTTTTGATCATTGGACTCTTTCAAAATTACGTGTACTAAAACATTAGTAGTGCAGGTAATTTTGCAAAGGGAAAGAGTGTCATGGTAATGTTTGACTCATCCGAGAAACCGTTCAGTTAATTTATCGTAACAGTATGCATGATATCGCAAAATGCAAATTTGAGAACGATCAAAATTTAGTATTTGATTATACAATGTGATTTCCATTAAAATCTAGGTATGACACCTCTGATCATTATATTATTATATAGGTAGAGTATTTTTGTATAATTTGCAGAGCTAAGTTCCATATAAGGCAATGTCACTAAATTTTCTACAGGTTGGTCTTAATAATGGAATTAACCTGAATAAGTCACCGAATATGACAAATTGTTACACACCCCACTTGATTCCGACGCATTTTTTGTCATCGTCGCTTGCGCAACATCGCATCGCTAGGTCTTTCCAGCTAGTTGCCTGCATCTTCGTTACATAACCTCAACAAGTCGTTACACTTTGGGCTGCAAGTGGCACGGACGGCGGCTACTTGTTTTTTATACTTTACGACTTTTGCTTTCTTTCTTTGAGCTCTGATCTCGAAGAATAGACTTCTCGATTCAGATTGAAACTAGACACAATGGTACGTCGTATCATATTGAAGCTAAATTTGACAGCCCTAAAGTTGTTAATTCTTTTAGTTTTCATAAAAATGTGTCACCAAATTGTTGGGTAAACATAACCAAAGTTAAGTTCTATATTCTTATTTACCGGCCAAAACTCTGCTTTTCTGGTGCTTTGAAGAAATCGACTGCTGATCGCAAACTCTTCATGTTCTATTTAACGTAATTATTTGTTGTAATATTATACTATTTTTAAAAGACTACATTTTTCTAATTAACTTTAACGACGTATAAAATACGTAAACTGCAGTCTGCGTCCAATTTGTTATTCTACTTTTACTTAACTGAAATCATAATTATTTCCTGCACCTAACATTTATGGCGTGTTTGTGAATCGGAAGGGTGATTACTTAACGTAGTGTAATAAAATGAACAATTAAAATTTTTATAACATTTTAGCCAGTTCCAGACTGATTTTAAAATGGCTCGTTGTTATCCCAGGCTACGCTAGAATAAAAAAATCATTTATTTCTGACACTGACAGTCAACAGGGGCTAGTTAAAATAAAAAAATATTAGCTCTAGAGTTCCTCAATACTTGAACGGTAGTTAAACAGCAATTCATTTGTGTAGACTTGATCAATCACGCAGCAAATTACAGGTGAACAATGAACATATTATTATCTCTATATTTTTTACTAAACATCTGTTAATCATTATTACATCGATAAAGCCACTTCCACACAGGCGCAATACTATCGATCGACCATAATCATCGCACTCCGATAATGCGTCCCGCGTCCTTTCCATTATTAGCACGGCGATAGATCGCGCGCGTCCCTATACAAAACGATCGCAAAAACACCCCCTAATTTATTGCATATATTTTCAGATAGATAAATAGACATCAAAATCTCATCTCACCGTCCAGTGTTGCGGGGTACTTGTGCGCTGCGTACCCCGTGGGGATCGAGGGCACCGAGTGGTAGTGCGCGGGGGCGGTGGGTGCTCCGTAGGCGGACGGGGGCGGGGGCCCATACTCGATGTGTGAGGTCGGAGGCGGCCCGTACACTGGTGCTGGAAAGTTGAGGTATCCAGGTGAAGAGATGACGATATGACTGCTGAGTGAAGCCAATACAACTCGTGGCAACCAGATAAACATATAAGTTTGTTTGTACGTCTGTCAGAGTTAGCCTCTAGTGTCAGAACGTATGGGGGCCATAGGTCTTATGGTTTACGGAACAGATAGATAGGCATATATGTTTTTTAAGTTTACCATATTAAGTTTTTATAATGATGCCATAAATTGATATAATAACTATTTACCATCTCTCATACATTTTCATCCTATAGCCTTCGCCTTAAACGAGAATGATGATTAACTGAATTCTAAAGGCTAAAGAAATACTCGTAAAATTGTGAAATCCCAATTACGTGTATGATGCAATTGCACAGAAGTCAAATAAACTTTACCCTATTTAGTGACGGCTCTATCAAGTTACTGCGTAACAGCAGCTGTGTTACTATGACATACTGACATAATATATAATTGATACTGTGATATATTGGAAAAAAGGAAATGAAAAAAAAGGTACAATGTTGATATCCCCGTAGAGTTTCTTGGTGCTGTCTTCTCTAGCGGGCGTATTCCGAAGCACTGGTAGAGTTAACGGAGTTTCTATTCCCTGTACGAGATTCAATCTTGTATCACAGTGCTTGAAAGGGAAGCATCCTTTTTCAAACTCAAACCATAATCAATCAACCGTTTGTTTGACTTGTAAAAATGCGATTTTATTGCTTATTTACAGTAAAATATTTGACTTTATACTTTGACAAAAGCATTGTATTTTTTTCTCAAACTTGTTGAGTGTTCGTTAACGTGCACGAGTCGTCCGCGTTGTAGGTGAACTCAAAAGATACCCAACCTCGTTCAAAATGTCAAACAAACTACCGATATGCCATCTCGCTCTAATTGAAAAAAGAGAGTGTCCCTTGTTTTTGGTATTAAACGTATTCTTGGGCGTAGTATAGATGGTGCGACATGCATACGCCACATGGCTAAGGCTATGACTTACTTCCTGTGTCGATTGTTACAGGAATTCCAGGATTGCGTTGAGTTGAGGTAAAAACTTACGCGAATGTACAATAATTATGTACGCTAATCATTAATTTTATATTACTTTAGCTCCGTTGCTATGGAGTTACCTACGCATGTAAATGAATCAGTAAAGCTAAGCCAGTTGTGTTTTTGTATTAATTTTTAAAGTAAGAAAATATTATGTAGTTTAATAATAATAAATATATCAATTAATCGTATTATGAAGTCAATGTTGCTTTATGTGAATTAAAAAACCAGTCAAGTGCGAGTCGGACACGCGCACGAAGGGTTCCGTACCATTATCTATAGAAACGGCAAAAAAAAACACGTTTGTTGTACGGGAGCCCCCTTTAATATTTATTTTATTCTGGTTTTAGTGTTTGTTGTTATAGTGGCAACAGAAATACATCATCTGTGAAAATTTCAACTGTCTAACTATCACAGCTCATGAGAATATACAGCCTGGTGGCAGACGTTCAAAAGGACGGACCGACGGACAGCCGCCGGACTGATGGATGGACGAACGGACAGCGAAGTCTTAGTAATAGGGGTTCCCGTTTTATCTTTTGTGTAGGGAACCCTAAAATTTTGGATTACAACAGTTTTACCGGTAGTTATCAATAATGGTAGATTCAGCTGGGAATTGGGAGGCATGCTACACACAATTTTGTTGTTATACATAATAATATGACTCATTTTGATGATGGCTCTAAAAAGGCTTATATATTTACTAATAGGTAAGACTTTGTAATTCACAATATTAATGACTTCTAAATCAGGCTATATTAAAGGAAATACGTTTCCTGGCGCTTGCAATGAATTTGTTTTTTTTTAATTAAATTACATATTAGACGCTGTTATTGAAACCAAAATGAAAACATGACTACAAAGAATTTAACAATTATTAACGTTACACTACAGACGTTATGTTAAATGCTTCAGTTTAAACTGTAAATTTATAAATACGATATAACTATTCCAAGTTTCTCGTTCTATTGAGGTTAACTTTTATTTAATTTACATTTATGAATTTATAATTTTCTACATAATAATTAAAATAAAAAAGCCACAGGCTTTGTACCATAACTTAACGGCCTTTTTTTTAATGGACCAAGTTTAGGTACACACAAGTACCTCTATCGACTCACAAATAAACTTATTAACAAAATTTTGCCTATGTTTAAAATAATCGGGTGTCGCTTTTTTAATAAAAAAATATTAAGAAAGCGTGAGCTAGTCTTGGTTAGATCACACAAGGTAATATTGTGTGGATCACAGTTATTTGCTCTGAGTCTGAGCGTTTATGGGATCTTGGACCTTATGTCCTTTCCTGATGCCGCAGATACAGGAAGTTCTAAAAAAATACTAAAAAAACCTTGCTCGTTATCTATAATCTTCATCAGTGTATGTTTTCTTTCCTCTGCTAGAGCATCAGAGAGTAAATGCGGATATACTAACTACTTAATATGTTTAGGGAAATGATTCGAACTCGGAAATGACACATCCAAACATCGTACCCTATTACTCATGAGACTAATGCACGATAATGAAATTTAATAGTGACTAAAAATCGTTTCCTGCTTAGTAATGGGTTTCGTTCCTAGCCACAATAAAAAAAAGAAAACTCACCATGATGAGGCTTCTTCTCGCTCAAAGCTGCAGAAGTAACGATCTTCTTGCCGAGGTTGCTGACTGCGTCACCTTTCCCAGCAATCACCTTGCCCAGGGTCGAAGCCAGGGCTCCGCCGCCCTTGATCAGCTGGCCCTTGAGGATCGTCACTCCGCCCGTGATCGCTTTGACGGCTTGGAAGAGCGTGTAGAGGATAGACTTCTTGAGACCCCAGTAGTCGTATTTTTCGTCGTGATGCTGCGAACAATTATGCGCTCTTCAACAGTGACAGTTTCAAAAGGGACGACTATATGGACGCTCTAATGCATGGGCCACACGTAACGTCATCGTTAATCGCCAAAAAAAAAAGTGGACGTATAAAATCCGGATATTCAACGGCAATGCCAATGCCATATCCCGATTATGTGGCTACACTTACGGCGAACGTCAAATGACGTTAAACAACGGGATAGTCAATCGGATATCATGATACGTGTGGCCCCAGCATAACTGGCAGTCTCTTTTACTTGGACCATAGTAAATGTTGAGTAATCTGTGCTTTTGCTCCGGCCAACTCAGGCCGGCTAAAATGCAGGTGTGCCTTCTCATACTTCAGCAGTACCAGACCAGAGAGTGTCACTAGTCTTCCTACTTTTAAACGGTAATTTCTCTTCATCTTCATAGTGCAACATATTCTTGCATGCTTAGACCCAGTTGCCATCACAAGCCTCTCTATTATCAATGACAAAACCATATTATAAAGGTAGAGCTAACTTTTCAGACGATAGCGATAGAAGGTAGCTGATTAAACTCTTCAATGACTAACGTTTGAATGTGTTTGGGCTCATTGCAGTACCGGATACATGTTGTAGTAAAGTCTTCAACTTATTTTAGTCGGTATATATTTCAACTTCCCACACTTACCGGTTCATAACTGTATCCATGGTGTTCATCGCCGCTAGACTTGGAGGAAGCTGAAGAGATGAATGCCGACGCCTGTCCCAGGAGTCCAATCTTGCTCTGCAACCCTGAGGATGCTTTTGACACCACCGATGTTATCGCCTGAGCTGACGCAGAAGACCGCTTTGTTCTGAGTAGAAAGAGTAGAAGAATTAGGTAATTGCTAGAAATAGGTAATCTCCTTCTTCATCTCCAGGTAATCCCCAAAGCCTCACTGAGTGACGTTTATATACATCGATCCCTATGTTTCTATAAATATTTGGATGTTCAGCTCGATCATATTATTATTTCATCGTTTGACAATGGAATTGTAATTAGTACTCGAAGAATACACCAAAATATATGAAACACAGAAACGACAAACATATTATTCATAAGTATAATGGGCGAACTTATCGCTTAAAGCGATCTCTACCATACAACCTTTGAATAGACTACGAGATAGACGACAGTAGTAGGTATGATGCTTTTTTTAGAGATTAAACTGGAATTTATTTATCATTTTCATTCTTTGTAAGGATGCTGAAACAACTTTCCTTCAGGGACTTTCCAATTTATCTCATACTAATATGAAATACATAATATCGCTTAATTAATACCTCAGTAAATACGTTGTTTTCCTTAATCAGGATAAAATTCAACTGTAGCTTACATCATTCTGCATTCCTAGTTAAATATTATACATATATTATTACGAAATAAACCAATCTGTGGTTTTTGTGGTTGATTAGAAAACAATGTCGGCGATCGGTTTGTCGCCATTCCTACCATTAGTTAATTTTCCTAGCATTGTTTACATCATGAGAAATGATTCCAAAGTTCGATTTGGGTTTTCTATTACGTATATAAAATATTATACTCGTAATCATTATTTGTAATACTACGTAGTATTTTCAGATATCTGCCTATCACGCTTTACGCTGGGGGCTCCCTTACAACGCCACGTTGTACGCTGCGTCACGATGCACTATAGAAATGTACGCCGTCATCAGCGTGTGAAGGACCACAACAGTATATTTCTATAGAAAGCATCGTGACGCGGCGTACGGCGTGACGCTTTAAGCGGCCGATGGCGATACTGAAATACTTGTAATCTTTAATACAACTTCGAACTTTGGAAAAATTACTCATTATGTAAACAATGCTAGGTACATTAAGTATAATATAATGGTATGAATGCCGGTAAACCAACCACATCATTGTTTTCACCTATAAATAGGAGACCACAGCCAAAGTATTATTTACCTACATTCGTGTACGTTAACGAAAACTTCGTATACTTGTATAGTTATATAAATATGATTCCCTATTTCCCTTGGTCACAGCATCACGCGGGAACGACTGGACCATTTTTTCTGATTCATATTTTTGATTGTTATTTTGTCAGGAGAAGGATTAAAAAAAAACATGTATAAAGTTACGCGGAACGTGAGAAAGTTTAAGAAAACTTAACGACCATAATATAAACTTTTCGGAACGTCTATCGGGTCAGCTAGTCATTAATGTTACCTACCTTAAGAGTTCTAAGCTACAAAACACCTACAAAATCATCATCGTCACATTTTCGGTGAATATTTCTCCGATAAATACCAAGAATAACTAACGTACTAACCCTTAGCCTTTCTTATGTCACAGAACATAATTCGTATACTATAGAATTACGTAGATACTTAATTAATGCACGCACTTTACGATTACGCACGCAATGTTCTCGTATCTGCTACGTATTGCATGTATTGTGGTTTTGCGGTTTACCTCCTGTTTCAGGTAAGTAACGGTACATAATTAAGATATTCTAAGAGCACGTCACTAATCAAAAATAATTAAAACTTGAAATATTGGAACGAGGTAATATTCATATTTTTATGCTACAGAGTAATGAGGCGAGCCGTTCGTTTCATTGGTGATAAATTATCACCCAAGAACACTTGTGTTATAAAACTATTGCATAATTTTGCATGGCACTGAGACCGTCACAGACCAGAGATCGTCACAAATCTGAGATGTCACAGATCTGATATCGTCACATATACCTGAGTTCGTCAAAGTCATCCTGAGACATTACTTCCTGTTCCTGTGTACCTAGTCCCCGTGCTTCGGACAGCACGCCCGTGCACCAGAGGACACGCGGTCCCAGTTGTTATCGATTCCTAGCAGTCGTTAAGCCACGTCAGACGCCCTTGGGCTTGATAAACTCTGACACTAGGGCTAGGACAACCTCATACGTCAAACAACAACTTCCTGTTGTCACACGCACCTCATGATCTCCTCCGCTGCTAGTCCTTCAGCAAGCTTCTCCAGCTGCTGCGGCGACATCCTGCTGATGGCTGCCATGTCGATGATGTCCAGGTACAGGCCAGGGCTGGGAGCCGGTGCCGGCGCCGCCATCGACGCCGCCAGGCACGCCAGGCAGAACCACACCTGAGAAAGAATAAGGCACTTAAACCATAGAATATACAAAAGTCAAAATCAAAGCATTTATTGTAAATAGACAATTAAATCGCACTTTTACAAGTCAAACAGCTAATTCTCGCTAACAAAAAGAGAATCATAAGAACATTAAGTATGATAAATTAAATTAAACAGTAATTGATTATGGTTTGTTATACCTATCAATTGCCTTAGATCCTATAATACCTATAATTTGTTCCGGTGTACAAACTGGGAATCGATGTATGAAAATTTGAGTGTACAAACCACAGATGAGGAAATGTGGTGCAAACTGTTGTTTCGCCATGGAATCGTGGAACAGATCAATACATCGCAATGGATTCCGAACTGGGATTTCTTATATCTTGAAATTTCGGGACAAACGTGGACCATGGCCCCTCGTGATAAATACTTGCGCTTATTATTCAAAACATGCCTACCGTCTTACCACAAAAGATTAGACCAGAGTTAAACAAAAGTTTTAATATTTCGTTCCACAAAATCGAATAGTACCGCTCGCGTTTTCTTACTAAATCCTGGCATTCCTAATTATTTTACTTGTGAATTTGTTTTTGAGTTAGAAAAAGCGAGGATTAGACGTCGATTTGTGGAGAAAATATTTAGCCTCCTCTGTGCAACTTTGGTGTAAATCTTTTGTGGTAATACCGATTATGTATACAACGTGGAAGAGCCAAGAAAGCAACAGTATCTCGAAATTTAATGCATGATTACGAGGTAATTAAATGACTAGATAACATTTATCTGTCGGCGTCGTCAACAACTACTTTTTATCACCTAGCATCTCATTCATAAACATATAATTTCCGTCTCATAGAAAACGAAAGGCAAGGTCTTATGATTTAAACAACTAGATGTTATCTGCAATTTCGTGTACCGTGGGATTTTTAAAATATAAATATTAGACGTAGAAAAGAAGGGGAAAAAGTTGTGTTAGCCTAGTGTGCGAACGTCCGCCAAAAAGGCGGTGGCCACTTCAATTCCCAGTGCGGCGTACTGGTGTTTCTGGTTTTTAATATAATAATATGTTACGTAATTATCACTCGTTTTTCGGTGAAGGAAAACATCGCGAAACCAACATGCCCGAGGATTATTTCGGAGGCATCATATCCACCAATCCGGACCGATTCCGTACCCAAATGGTAAAACGGGACACTATTGCTAAGACTCTGCTGTCCGTCCGTATGTTTGTCTGTCTGTCTGTCTCTGCCTGTCACGAGGCTGTATCTCGTGAACCGTGATAGTTAGACGGCCAAAATTTTCATAAATGATGTGTTTCCGTTGCCTCTATAACAATAATACTAAAAAAAGGATAAAAAAGTGTGTGCGTGTAACCTTTACGCGCGATTGAAGTAAAACTTCTTTTCCGCTATTTTGTTCCGCTATTTTGTTCCGCTATATTGTTCCGCTATTTAAAAAAGGTTACATTGACATATCAATGTAACCTTTTTTAAACAGCGGATGTCAATGTAACCTTTTTTAAATAGCGGAAACTACACAGTCTATAGTAAGCGTTACTTCGTCAGAAAAAAAATCTGAGCTACTCCCTAGTCGCGCCTAAAGAAGTTTTACTTCAAAATTAATATATGTAAGGGGCTCCCATACAACAAACGTGATTTTTTTGCAGGCACGGAACCTATCGTGCGCGAATCCGACTCGCACTTGGCTGGGTTTTTTTAACTGTCTTAAATAGCAACAGTTCTCGCAACCGCGTCTGTGTATGTGTACGTTCAATGAAAATAGAAAGTATTTGCGCATACACACGTGTGAAGTCAATATTATTATGACAAGACAATAGGTGACATTGCCCATGTAGGTATGTCGCGAAACAGTTGCGTTCAGAAGAAACCGCGACATAGAGGAAACATCACATAAATATGAGGTGATGTTTTATTAAAAGGGCCCAACTGATTTCCTTTTCGAGTTCCAATATTAGGTTAAACCGGATATTAAATAAGTGATAAATACACACTAGCCGCTACAAATTAAATTCACCTTATTTTTATTGTACAATAATATATATTATTATTATTTTGAGTTTAAATTTTTCAGAATATATGTACCCACGTCATTGTATGTATATGCGTTGCACACCGCCAAAATGCATACCCAAGTATACCTAACTACAAATAACTTTACCCACGACGTTACGGCAGTAGCAGAACAATACAGATAATAAATATTATGCTGTCATTGCGATTACGATAGATGATCTGCGTAGCGAGCCTTGGCAGTGAAAAGCGAAAGTTTTTATACGCGCCCGCCGCGTGACGTCACCGCGCCTTCCGCTTGCGGCGGCCGCTAAACCAGAGAGATAGACAAAGATTACAAAACTAACAATCTATTGAGGAAATAGTTTAAAAAACAAAATAAACAAATGAATTGAGGAAAATGATCAAACGCAAACCTTTAAATTGTTCTCAAAAAGTTTATGAACTCGCTGCTATTTTTATGGCCCTCAAATGTTCGTGAGCATAATTTGACCGTTGGCACAATCGAAAGAATGTTGAGGTGGTGTCGTCTTGACTCTACCGTGAACTTTTGCACGCTATGTACTCGTATATCTGTGAAGGTAGCCGAGAGCCGAGAAGTAATTTACATTAGCAGCGTACGCTTCACACCATTGTAGGTGCGAAACTTCGGAGGGCGATCAGCCCCGGTTTCTCTCAATGGATACTAGCCAGAGACTAACGCCCGAAATTAATATTGTACTTATCTCCTATCCAAGATTGAAATCGATCTTAGATTGCTGCCTATCGTCCGATCGATCTCCTAACAGCGTGCACCAGTGCACATAAACCAATCCACGGATCGGTTATTGGCACGTTTGACCCTAAAATGGATTGTGATATCAATCCCAGAAAGCAAAATTTGGATTAGGATTGATTATTAATTTTGGCCGTAAGGTAGCCTGTCAAACTGACACCTGAGGCTTTAACTCGTTCTAATTATACTTAGCGAAACGGATACTGGCAGAGTTGAGACAACAATCCACAGATGCCATAATCAAGAAGTCATGTCACGATGCTTAGCAAATAAATTAGTCTACTAAAATTAAATTAAAAAGGTATATGTATTAATTTTCACTAAAATAAAGTGTTTATCAATTATGTGTAGTGAAATTAATAAATAATTTGGGTATGCTAGTTTTCAATTTGAATAAAAGTTTTGGCACAGAACAGCTATAGGTATTATTATACCCTAAGTTTTCGTTACAAAAACAAACAAACCTGTCACCTTATGTCGTCATATTGGGTCAAACCCTCTTTTACCCGTCAGAGGGCATCGTGTGTTGAAAATGATAAATTAGACATGTATCTATTACAATAAAATTAAACGAAATTATAATGAAACAGTGCCCCACAATACCAAAGTTCAGGTGTGTTTGCGCAGTAGACCGCGGAAAGCATCGAAAGATAAGATGCTTGTAAAGAAAATTCTGTGTGACCTACATAATATTTTGACATAGTTTTGGTAGTCGACTTAGTTGGATGGTCATTGCGCTCGCAGGTACGTGTACTAATATTATGTAGAGCGTATCAGCATAAAGTTGTGAACTACTTTAGGGTTTATGTAGCAAGACGTTGGCAGTACTGGCTGGCAGATATTTAAAAAAGCCTCCATATAATAACCATTACAATATTATAATATGTATCGACTTTTGAACTATAACGATCATTATGTTGCACCATCCAGACAAATAGACATTATACAAATAATTGCGTTTTATCAATACCCCGTAACGGAAATACCACAAACCCCATAATATAGCACACAAATATTTCCAATTTTAAGTCAAAGTCAAAGTATTTATTGTAAATACGCAATAGAATCACACTTTTACATGTCAAACAGTTAATTCTCGTTATAAAATCAGTTTCTCGCAATATTTACATTGAATCAATATTATTGGAGAAACTACTTATTACACCTTGTATCCTACTAACAAAAAGGCAAAATTTTGTATGTGCGTTTTTATGTTTGTTACTTCTTCACTCGCTGGACTAATTTGGGTGAAATTTGGTATAGATATAGCTTACGATCTGGATTTAACACATAGGCTTCTTATTCCGACAGCGGGTAACTACGCGGGGCTGCAGCTAGTTTCAATAAGGGAACAACACGGATCCGTTAGGAAACATAGGAAACCTCGCTGCAGGGGCGTTCCTCACGTCACGTAGCATCGAGCGTCTACTTATTTCTGTCTACCCAAGCGTCAAAATGACACGGTCTGACGCTAAATTATTGGCAGTTTCCTTTTGAGACATTTTTATTACTAACAATGGCAGTGCGGTGTCTCGTCGTGGCCGCCATAAGGACAGTCATTGCGACGATTGTTTGTTTACGTAAGGCTGAGTACCTAATTGCGGATAGATTGACGGTCGACGACCTCAATAGACAGGTGTTTTACTGGTTGCAAACTGCACTGCGCTGTTTTCTCGTTGCTAAGAGCCAGAATGAATTTCCAACTTCATTATGCACTCATGATGAAGTTGGAAATTCGTTCTGGCTGTCACAAAACCGCCGAAATTACACTGAAAAATGGCCAGGCGGGACCAACCAAGCTGTTCAAAAGTGAGCGATTTTTTATGAATTTCAGTAGGTAGTGCGTTTCGTTTGATATCTCTCAGTTATGCTGCTAAGTTCATAAATGTGCCGATGAGCAAATTTGTAGTTTCCTCAGGTACACATTGAGTCACACTTTTTTCTACCAACTAAATAAGATTATATCAAACTCTATCAATATGTTCAAAAGAAAAAAATGTGACTGTTGACAGCCTTCGTGGCGAAAGTAAGTGGTGAAACGACTACAAAGTGTGGATTGCGGGTTCCATTCTCGCGCAAGGCCTATTTGTGGGACTGACTACATAACAGTTGTTCGTAGATACTAACTAGTTCTTTAGATACAGGAGATCCTATGGGTCAGAATGTAAGTGATCGTGTTACGCTTTTGAGCTTATTGGTTAAGGTACTTTCAGGTGCCTTACACTTCATTAATGAGCGAGAACTCCAGACTAAATTAACCAGCACGCTTATAATGTGATAGTGGTCATGGCGGCATATGCTGACCAGGCGGCAAATTGGTCGCTATTAACGCAACCACAGACGTTGAGAAAATAGATGCGGCATAAGACCAACCAATGACAACCAATTCTTCAGTGACGAGCGGATTACGTACAACTGCAAAAAGTTTTGCGTACAACTAATATGGGCAGACATGGTGCTTGTCATTAGATGAATGGCCTGCTTGCTTGTTTCTCTGCTTAGTGAAATAGGATTAAAGTCATCACAGAGACACTAACGATGTTTTACGGCCCGCGTCACTCGAAAAGAAGTTTTGTGTCCCAGAATCGGCTGATGGTGATTATCGACGTATCTTGCAGTATCTATTCCCTGAATATCTGTTGGCGTGACCGGTACAAATGGCGTTCGCAGAAACGAATACTTTCTTTCCTTCTAGGTCCGGTCTTGGGTTGATGCACTGGGGTGTAAGTATTATACAATTATCTCTGTTGCGTTGAACGACCTTCTTGCCACACATTGCTTAACTATATTATTATTAACATGAACGCGCCTACGAGAGTTGTCTTGACATAAAGGAACCAACCGCAAAGCCTCAAAACAACCCAATATACATGCTGGATATGAATGTAACTGTAAAAAAATACTTCCAGCAACTAACTACATCACCGATAATAATAATTATTTTCTTACGGCCGAAATTAATAATCAATCCTAATCCAAATTTTGCTATCTGGGATTGATATCACACTCCATTTTTAGGGTCAAACGTGCCAATAACCGATCCATGGATTGGTTTATAAAGGCACGCAGATTGAATATCGATCGAATGATAGGCAGCAACCTCAGATCAATTTCAATCTTGGATAGGAGATACAATATTAATTTCGGGCGTTAGTGAGAAAGTGCCAAAAGACGCTTAGCAGTTTAGCCTAAGACTAGATAGTAGACACTGATCGCTTTTGAATTGCATAACATATCCTATGATTTATGAAATTAAGCTCGACATTCTGATCTCATTTGACAGTCTCGCAGCTCAGGATAATACAATTTTAAGCTAACAAATAAAATAACGATGTAAATAGGTCATAGTTTGATTCAGCTTAAGTTCATCGTAATGGGATAATCCTTCTTTTCTAACCAGGTGTACAAAACATTTTTGTTGCGGTTAAAGTTACGTCACAGAAATACCCACAGCCCACATGCACCTTATGAAGTGATTTAGAAACCAACTAATTAATAAAATGTAGAATGAACCCAATTAACACGTAGCCATATTATGATTTTACATCTTGCCCGAAGTCGATATGTGTAAATTTTGATACACAAGAAAACAGACGTGAAACTGGACATAAGCTGCGTTTAGCAGATACTGGAACTTGAATTTAACAAATTTGTTTGGTACCTGCTATATGCTCAATTAGTGATACAACTAACTTTTTTTATTTTTTATTACTATTGTACCCTTTGGCATTGTGGCTTTGTGATCAAGAATGACTGCATTCTACATACTTTAACTAACGGGTTTCACTCATCACCAAATTTACATCATCATTGGCCACTATATACGAGTATACCTACTTCTGGAGAGCTGCAGGAGTCCTGACACTACTTGAAACATCTTACGTAGACGATGAAAACTTCTGTCTCAAGAGTTAAATTTTACGGCACTGTCTAGTGTAACTAAGGAGGATAATGCTACAGATGGATGCACCAAAGGGAAGCAGTTGCTGCTTAGTGCTGCTAAGTACTTATATCATTTCAGTGCTTGCGTGCTTTGGAGGGCATGTTAAACTGTGATCCCGGTCGTTATCTATTGATAGCAATTGCTAAGCTCTATCAGAAGCTTAGGACGACATAGGCGATGACGTCGCTATATTTTTTGAAATCGATTGACTGCATTCTATTTTGTAATGCCAATCAGAGTACATGAAAAGGTAACAAATTTTCCTGTGCGAGATTCAGCCATGAATCAGAACAGCTGAAACCATATTTATTAACGAAATAACATTGAAAAAAAATTGGAATTAATTTTCGTTTTACTATTTACTTTGTTCAGTTATACATTCAGCGAATAAGCCCTTTAAGAAAACGTATTTACGAACAGCTCCTTTATCTACAAAACCTTTTCACAATACAATACATTATTTGGTTTTGAGTAACATTCGAATTGGTTATACATAAACAAAAGACAGACAAAACAATTACTTACATTGTACTCGCTTCATTCAACATTATAATCTCGCGCATCGAACACAGACATGGCATCGGACGAACGAAAGTAAAGTGAATCCGATTTGCTTTCTGAATACCACATGCGGCGGTTAATTATAAACATTTGACGCATTAGTCGAAACTCGCGAGTGTTGTAACCGTAGTATAGTGTTCTGTGGTTATATCATAGTGATCTAAAAAGAAAGTGTCCCTAACCTACAGAAACCTCAAGTTATTTAAAAAAAACCTGTTAGTTCTTTTGCTTATAATTTTCTTTATAACCAATTTTTTTTTTATTATCTTATCTCTTTGGGTTTTCTTAGGTCCCATTATAACCTTAGTATTTTTACAAGTTTCGGTCACATTGTTAGAAGTTTTGCCACTCTACTTTACGCCAGCTGAAATAAAACAAAATTAAAAAAAAAACAATACAACCGAATTGAGATCGTCCTCCTTTCTTTGAATTAAGGAAATACTCACGCGATAATATTGGAATGCATCACAATCCATAGATGGATAGATAAGTACAGGAAATATTACTAATGTGTTGGTAGATAATGTAGGTCATAAATCAAAGATCTTAAAATGTGGATGAGGAAATTTAAAATAAAACATCAAAGTGCAGAAATTGCATCAAGTATCAACAATTTGAAATAAGAGCTCGTTCCACCTAGAGATCAAACAACATCATCGCAATAGATTTATTACTATCTCTTACATATTGACGATGATGCAAAAACCGTAACATATTTATCAAGACGTGAAGAAATAGCGACAAACCAAATCTCCAAATACAAAACAACATTCACTGACAGTTGCAAAATAATGACCCTGCATTCACCTGTCATCTGAGAAACACTTTGCGGTGTGACGGCTGTACGTATTAGCTCATTTGCGGAAGAAAACAAAACCGTACCATGAACATGCGGATAAAATAACCTGCCTGAAACCAATTCCTTCTGACGTATTGAAACCCTAACCATTCATAAAATTAATACCCAAGTGTACTTCTTAAAAGTAAGACGACTTTGTTTACACTTTTGAGGGCAACCCCAATCGGATCGCACCGGATCGTAATGAAATTTTGCAAGTATAGATAAGTAGATTATACTTTGGACAAGGACAATTATTTTAATATAATCCGCGCGGGTGCAGTCGCGGGCAACAGCTAGTCAAAATATATAGTTATGACATGATTTCAGATCGTGAAAGTTTAAGAACTTATAATAATTATTGTTGTGATGTATTTGGGTTCTGCTGTCATAGAATACCTATGGTAATTCCGTTATGCTGTCATAGGAAGCTTATGGAAATTCCCTAGGTATAATTTAATTCAAGTGCCTACTAATTTTTTCTATTTCTTTGTTCTGCAGATTATTAGTAGGTAGGTATTTGACACTTGTATAATAGGTACAGCTTAGGATTTTATTATACTGTTGTGTCATGCTATCACAATTACCTACGGTAATTTCCTACATAACTTATAGAAGTTACGAGATAGAAAATTCAAAATACTAGCTATATAAATTAGCTCTAACCATAGTTGAAAAATTTTAAAAATACTCAATATACCTACTGCCTAAAATAATTATAGCATCCGATCTAATAGGTACATCGTTGAAAAACATTACAAATATCGGTCATATTGATGATTAAAATTATTGCAATGTTCACTTCTCATGTTATGCAATTGGTTTACTTGTCTAATCATTCAAATTCAACTGACCTCAATATTGTGTAATAATTAAAAACATATATAAATTTTTTTTAAAGGAAGCCTGTAATATACTTACCGGATGCTTCGTCCGCGATCAATCGATCAACGGTCTTGCAATTAATATAATTTGGATATGATGGATATTTCGTTACCAACATATATTTCGTCGTCGTCACACATGGTGGTGCGGTACGAAGTTACATAATTCACATCTCATGGTTTTATAGGAATAGTAGGGAGCGATTGCGGGTTTCTTGCAAATTATTCCAAAAGGTAATAGACATAATTACGCTCATTTTAGAAACAAAATTTTTGCTAATATGGTATTGTGGTTTATCTCTATATGATACAGTTCAATTAAGGATTATTGTATTGTATTGTAACATTGGTTATTCGTACCTATCTGTTTGTTTTTACTCCCGTAGGTAGGTAAGTACCTACTTATAATCTCAACTTTTTTTTGTACTACTTTGCTGCATACATAATATTATACCTACTTGTATAAGTTGTGTGTTGTTGCAAATGCATAAAAGTTTATCTCTCTTTTTAGTAGCCAACTTACAAATAGGTACGTCAGTCAGCATCAAATTAATAAAGATAGATTGATAACCAATTTTATTCAATATAATTTAATGAATAAAAACGGAAGTTTAATAAATTTCAATGCTTCTCACGACTCTCCTTTTTTATTAGCGCATTGTTTTCTTGAGTGAAACTTGTAACACTAGAGTGTTAGTGTTTTTCAAGGGATTACATCGTTTAAGTATTAGTCACCTGTTTTTACAGTTATTATATTATTAGAAATTTAATACATTAGCCAGCAGTAGGTACATAATCACTTATTTTTATAACATAAATATATATTATATTAATACTCCGGTGGAGTTAAATAAAGCAATTATTAAGGCTAGATTTCATATGAATCAGCTCCATGGTTTTACCTATATACTCCTGGTTTGATATAATATCATTTTGGTATAGACTGGCTTTAAACCTGCCAAAATAAATCAATGTTGTATCAGTCGATGGGTTATATTTTTTCAACTGTTTTCATTTGCAATACGCAGGAAAATATGGTGTCAAATATATCTTTTGTTCTGGAAAAACACTCTTTTAACGGGAAGGAAAAAAAAATAGGGATGTAGCTTGTGTTATTTTATATCTTAGAGCTAAATATAAACATATTCCTACAATAGTCGTCCATCGTCATCACAACCTACCCAGACTTTATAACAATGCTCCTACTTCTATACTTTTGTTCCTTGAATAACGTCGAATGGGATTTGTAACAGGAAGGAAATAGGTACCTGCTCAAAGTTCAAAGTGTAATTATGCAAAATTTCACGGTGTTGTTTCACCGAATATAGAACATATTATTCTATAATACTCTGTACCCGTTTGTACTTACTATACTCGTACTAGTTAGCAGTTTTATCAATGCACAATAAATAATGCGTCTTTTCAAGATGAATCCGTTCCGTTGAAAGGATAAAAAAATTAGACTTTTTTTCCGCTTCTTCTTTTAAAATCGTAGCCCCCACACTAGGTCCCCGCACTGCTCCTGTATCGTGGGTACCGCTTACAGACACGTAATTTCACCCGCGACACCTAGCGCAGCAGTGCGATTGCTCAGCACGACGCCAAACGTGCCGTCAAAGTTATAGAATGAAAGTTGCCGCTTCCGTGCTGCAGTTGACCACATAGGCTAGATAGATAATCTGAATTACTGAATTAAGCCTAAAGGGGCCCTAATAACTATCAATAAGTGCTTCTTAGAAATTTGGATCGCTGTTATCTGGCACTGCGTCGCTATTGTCGCATTGAGACATTTAATTTTGTGTCATATGCTTGGTAACTTCTTTCAAACCATATTTCACATTATATCGTTTAGACACTAGTGCTTGACGTTTTAATACCTGGCAAAATAGTGGTACTTTCCCGAGGAGACGCTTGCAGAAGAGGTCTACCGCAACCCGGTTAAGAGAAAAAGAATGGTGACTTTAGTATAGAAATTGAGCAGACTGACTCATAGTAATAAAACACGAGGGTTGGCATTTGACTCCAAAACAAACAGATCTTTAGCAAAGGAAATACTTAGCAAGAAGAAACACCCAACTAAAAACCAAAGAAAATAAACAGAAGACTAACTAACGACGACGGACAACGGACTGACTAATTCACGCATAGACGCGGGATTAACGGAAGGAAGAAGACTGTAGATTATTGTTACAATAAGTTCTAAGTATTACTATTATTATATGCTAGTCCTAAATGAATATCCGTGTGTGTCGCCCTTATCCTGATATCTTCAAATATATCTTGATACTGGATCTTCTAGTGAGGAGACATGACCCATCCTTCTTCTTACGTATCGATAATTTGACCTACTCTGCTAAGTACTTTTCGTACTCTACGTAATAAAATAAGTTTATTTATGTACTGCAAGTCATTATTTTAGCATAAATACTCATCCCTTACCTTCATATTACGTGAGTCCATCATCCTACTCAACTGCAGTCGTCGGCGAAAGTCACTTAGCACTTCCACACACTGTCACCGCACCAAACCGGCAAGTGCGAAAGGGCACTAAACTCGGTTTCACTTCGATATCGATAACCGCAAAATATCGTGAAGTTGACGTTTCAAAAAATTGACATACGCAAAATGGCGCCAAATTTGTAATTCGAACTTTCACGCGCGGCAGTACGTGCGTCAGCGACCAAGACGTTTGCACTCTCACCAGAGAATGCTGGCTGCTTTTCTTTTTATTTAAACTATCCCCGCCACGATGTTTGCGATTGTGAATTATAGTAACTATGATGGCATCGGTTATCAACATCGTATTTGGGGCAAACGGAAGGATGATTGAGAACGCTAGATGAACCTCCTTTCGATCGATAAAAGTCTGTTGCAATGCAACTATTAACTGGTTTAATATGAAGTTAAAGCACTTTTTATTAAAATCTCAATGGTAATACGCTGATTCTAAGCTGATTTGATGCAGGCAATAATACGCTTAATTTTTTTTTATATAACATAATATGTAGTATTTGAGGAATCCTTTCTATCGTGTTGTGTTATTATAATATGGCCACAAAGAAAAGAAGAAAAAATAAATCATTTTAGTTTTATTTTACTAAAATACAAGCTGCGTTTCTAGCAATTAGGTTACTAACTGCTCCTCCCTACACTTCAACACCGATATAACCCTTTGCTCTAATTTTCGTTGATCAATCAGACGAATAATTTTAGTGCATATTATGTTTTGGCTATTAAACTATTACGGTAGACAATATATTTTGGAGGCTAATCTTGCAAGTCAAATTTTGACTTAATTTTCGATACTAATTGAGGTGTTTGTGTTCAATGTTGCTTGTGAAGTTTAGACGACAGTACAATACTATTGAAAGAGTTGATCTGAATCTGATGATACAGACATAATTTTGACGGCAAAACTCTTCGTAGCTTGAATGTTTCAGCTCATTTCGATTAAGTACCTTGCGTGCAACGTTTTCTATAGAATCTTGACTGGAAAAAATAATGTGGCAACAAAAATGGATTATTGTACATTTACTAAGCTAGCAAATTAAGTTACACTTTGAACAACATACATTCGCAAACAGTATAAGTTCACGAACAGCATAAATACTCTGTGTGAGACATGTGACCAGCTGCGTCTACCAGCCGAGGAAACAATCGTTCGAAAAAACTTAAACTAAATCTATATTTGCATAACCTTAAGGAAAATCTTAAAGCCTGTTCGGACGATGACGCGCCGCTGCGGGGTGTTTCTCGTTGCACAAGACGTCCCACATTCGGAGTTATCTAACCGACATCGGCGGCATCCTACCGGGCGTCCGGCCGCGCAAGAATCGATACAGATCCAAAGGCTATTTTAAATATTGCATAGGAAATTAATTTACTTAATCTAAGTGAAGTGAAGCGGGACTAGAGCAGACCGAAACTAACCCGTTGAGTGTAAATATTATAAATTAATTGCCCAATAATTGAGCGTGGGTTAACGTCGAGTGCTCAGTTCTGATCTACAACAGCCCTGTACAGTAAGTAGTATCCAACTAATATGGCTTACCGATGTACTTGCGCAGAAGATGAATTTTCAAAGCGCGGGAAATGCTATTGACCGCTATTGGTCGGCAGCCGCCGTCATCTTAGCGAGCTTAGAGTGAGATGGAACTAACAGCTGCAGTGTATTATGAACCTTATAATAGTGATCTTAGGTTGATTGTAAGTTTTAAGCATTCTTTCGTTAATCTTCGGACCATACTTTCTTTTCTGCGCGAACGAAGATTCACGACGCGCCTTATAAGTTGGGTACTAGTATACTGGGCTAGAAGTCGCCAAAATAAGTCAAAGTACTCAAGTCTTCAAAATACTCGTCACCCTCTGAAGAGTATTTTAGAGAGACCAGGTCAAATAACAAGTCCAAATATTCCGCTAATCTTTCAGATCCTGAACTAGCACAGTTTTAAGGAAAAATGCAAAGCATAGTCTTCACATTCTTGGGTTTTCACCAAAACTCATATCAACAATCACAATCGCGTAGTTACACCAAGTTTGCGTCATCTGCGTGTATGACACCTCATACTTACGCATACCAATTTTGTCAACGTACTTATTTATGTGCTAAACATAACATAACCAATTGTTATAATGCACACAATTTGAGAGCGAAACAGGGCGCGACATGCGGAAAATGCACTCCCAAACAGAAACTCGCCTTACTACATTTAGTTTAGAGTTTAAAGTCAAAGTAAGAAGAACTAAATAGTTGCAGGTGTTATAGCGTTTTGCGACGTCGACTTTTTAGCGCAAGACCTTATCTTTGTCTTGACGCTTGATGATAATATGATGTGAATGTCTTGCATTTCAACTATTTTTATGACGATTATATTATGACAACATTTTCTGCTGGATCGTTCGTGCTTTCTCAAGTTTTAGCAGCCATTGTTTCGGTCTAGCTAGACTGCATGGATACCCGTCAATTTGACGCTTATTATCAGTAATTACCACCTTAGCTTAGGGTCACAGATAAGTTTATTACGCTAAAATGTTAAATTGTTAAGTACAGAGTTAATATTTGACATTGCCTAAACGAGTGCCCAAAAACACTGCGAACCCAAAACTAAAAATAATAATTAGAGAAGCAATATTGTAGCTTATGAAATTTACTTAAAGGAGCTGCTGAGCTTATATGTGGTAATTATAACAGCAATATGCGTGCGATATGGCACCATTATCCAATTTTCCTGTAAAATTAGTGACAATGTGTTTTTACGCAACCCCTCGCAAAATAGTGTGTAGTCCATTGTTCTGCTTAGACCTTGAAGCCAGGCCGACGACGAAATTTTGGCAGGCAATGTACAATACTGTACATTAGTGTACCTACACATAATATAACCGTGCAATGCAACTAGTGAAATCACTGGATATACCTACACATACGAGTAGGTACACAATTAATCATCACTGCTTAGGTACCTACAATATTTTACATATTGTATAAATACCATAGTCCATAATCGATGGTGATACTGATTAAAATATAAATAAAATCCAACTAATATATTGTAAAGGTGAAAGTTTGTGAGCGCGTTTGTATGTTTGTTACTTCTTCAGGCTCAAACAACTGGACCTAAATTTGGTATGGTGATAGCTAACATCCTGGTTTTAGTTTCGAAAACAGCGGGTAACACTACTGGCCGCAGCTAGTTGTTATTAAACAAATGAATTGAACTGCAACTACAGGATATAGATACGAAATATTCAACTTTACACAAAATTACAGGGGGTTAAAAATGGCCTGAAAAGCTTCGAGAAAAGTAAGGTACGGAGTGCGTGCCTATTGTATGCTCGACTTGGCGGAGGCACGGTAGTGCCCCCAATTTTTTTCAGACCAGATAAAGATATAATAAATTTACGCAACACTCCAAAAAACATTATGTCATAAACGTCTTATTTTCCTACCAAACCTCTAATAGCATAAAATTAATTCACCATCGTCGTAGCATGAGGCCACGCATGAAGAAATATTATTGTATTTGTTAACTTCAAGTGGCATTCTAAATAACGAAGAAATTGTTGGGTATTCTTTAGTAATAATCATATTTGTGGGTAATGCGAGAATGTGTGCGCACCGTCGTTCCACAATAAACAGTCAGTTAACCGCCCGATTGTGTTTCATTACGCCAAATCTTACTGGCGACGAGTAAAATTAGTTTTCGCGTAATAAATACAATGCCGTACGGTAAAATCGATAGTTTTGATTTGTCTTCGCGGAAGTGGACGACGTATGTGAATCGTGTTAAGCAATTCATCTTATTAAACGATATTGAAAAATCGTTGCACGTGGCCATGCTGATAACGGTTGTCGGCGAGCCTACTTACGACCTTATGTGCGACTTATGTGCTCCGGATAAACCTGAGGACAAATCCTTCGGCGACTTGGTCACCATCGTCCAGCAGCATCTCGAACCCAGGCGATCTGATATCGCGGAGCGGCACATCTTTCGTCTACGTCGTCAAGGGCCAGGAGAAGAGCTCGGCTTATATTTGCAGCATTTAAAGCATTTAGCAAGTACATGCAATTTCGGAGAAAAATTAGAGGAGAATTTGAGGGACCAGTTTGTCTCTGGGCTTGCAAGCGACGAGATGCGCAGTCGCTTATTTGCGGAGAAAGATCTCGACTATAAACGGGCGGTGGACTTGGCGCTGGCGCTGGAGGCTGCGGAGCGGCACGCGGAAGCGAGCGGCTCGGGCGGCACCGCGCCGGGCGCGAGCGCGGCTGCGGGGCCGTCGGCCGTTCACAGGATCGGCGCCGCGGCGCCGGGGGCGGCGGCGACGGGCCCGGCGGCGCGGACCAATCATTGGCAGCAGCGTAATTGTTGGAGATGCGGTCGTCAGCACACGCCAGATAAGTGTCGTTATAGACATTATAACTGTGATGAGTGCGGGGCGAAGGGCCATCTCAGGGCTATGTGTAAAAATACGCGTAATACCGGTGGAAATAATAGTGGTTCGTCAGGTAAAGTGCAACAGCGTAGGAATCAGTTTTACATACAAATGGATTCCGGGAGCGAGGACAGTGATTTCTTCAATATCATTGCGGATGGAGAAGATGACAAACCGTATGTAGTGAACATTATTGTTAATGACATTCCGATAGACTTTGAGATCGACACTGGCAGCAAAATTTCAGCGATTAGTGAACTAGATTACGATAGGTATTTTAAAAACTGCGAGCTATCTAAATGTAATTTAAAATTTAAAACATACACGGGAGGCAACATTTTGCCTATCGGTTTCATCAGCGTATCAGTTCGTTATCAGGGCGCGGGGGAGGAGCGTGAGGCGCGGGACCTTCCATTGTACGTGATCCCAGGCGGAGGCCCGCCGCTCCTAGGACGGATGTGGTTGCGCAAATTAAAACTTAAAGCCGTCGAAGTGCAAATCAATAATATTGGCTCGTGCGGTACAACTGATGGAACAGATAGTGCAATGTTGTCGTTGAAACGAGAGTTCCCGGATGTTTTTGCAGATGGGTTAGGAACATGTACCAAGATGTTTTCGTTAAGATTAAAAGATGACGAACCGATTTTTCACAAAGCGCGTAATTTACCATTGGCATTAAAAGCGCCCGTTGAGAAGGAGTTAGAGCGCCTCGTCAGCGAGGGAACTATTGTAAAGGTGGAAACCTCGGAATACGGTACGCCAATCGTACCGGTAGTAAAGAAGTGCGGAAGTATTCGAATTTGTGGCGATTATAAAGTAACCATTAATCCTAAATTGAAACGCGAGCCGTACCCGCTACCGCGTATTGAGGAGCTTTACTCTTCATTAAGAGGGGCCAGTATATTTACAAAAATCGATCTAGCACATGCTTATGAACAAGTGATTTTGTCCCCAGAGTCCCGACCTTGCACTACGATTAGCACGCATGTCGGCACTTTCGAATACATTCGTACTCCCTATGGTTTATGTAGTATTCCAGAGAAGTTTCAGAAATTAATGGAGGAAGTCTTAAGAGGCGTTCCAATGACCGCAGTGTATTTTGATGATGCCTGTATTGGGGGAATTTCTAAGGAAGATAACATGAATAATGTTCGTGAAGTGCTAAGGCGCTTGCAGGCCGTAGGACTTAGAATTAAGTTAGAAAAATGTGAATTTTTTAAACCGGCTGTTTGTTACCTGGGGCATATTATTAGTAAGGACGGCCTCATTCCAGATGTAAGGAAGGTTAAAGCTATCTCGAGCGCTCCGCGTCCCACCGATGTCCACCAGTTAAAATCTTTTTTGGGCCTTGTGAATTACTATGGAAAATTTATTCCTCAATTAAGTAATATTTTACACCCACTTTACAGTTTATTGAAAGGGAAAGCCCATTGGAAGTGGAGTTCGGAATGCGAACAGGCTTTCGCTAAAATAAAAAATACTTTAAGTAGCGATCAGTGTCTAGCTCATTACGATCCGTCCTTACCGCTAGTGCTCAGTGTCGACAGTTCCTCTTTCGGCCTCGGCTCGGTGCTAGCCCACAGGTATCGCGATGGCTCCGAGAAGCCTATATGCTACGCGTCACGCACGCTTAATGATGCCGAGAAGTCTTATAGTCAACTGGATAAGGAGGCACTAGCGATATTTTTTGGAGTTACCAAAAATCATCAGTATTTATATGGCAGATCATTCGTTATTCGGACTGATCACAAACCGTTATCTTATATATTCGGAGATAAGGTTGGCATTCCTCAGACGGCTGCTAGTCGACTCCAGCGGTACGCCGCTCGGCTCGCCGCTTATGATTTCACTGTGGAATGGGTAACCTCGGCACAAAACGGACCAGCTGATTGCTTATCTCGGTTACCGCTGTCCCGCGAAGTAGGAAAGTCGCGCGGCTCGACGGCGGTGGCGCCGGAGGACGGCGCGGTGTCTTATTTAATGTTCTTAGAAAGCGAGTTTCCCATAAATCACAAGGATATAGCTAACGCGACTAAGGTAGATCCGGTACTACGTGTTATATATAAAAATATTTTATTCGGTTGGCCAGATCATATTGAAGTTGAACAGGAAAGAGGTTATTTTAATCGTAAAGACAGTTTATTCGTTGAGCACGGTTGTATTGTTTACAATTATCGCATAGTTATTCCGCCGAAATTTAGGAATTATATACTACGGGAATTGCACGAGGGTCATCTGGGAGTTGTAAAAATGAAAAGCATAGCACGCAATTATGTATACTGGCCGGGGTTGGACGCGGACATCGAGCAGCTGTGCAGGTCCTGCGAGGCGTGCCGCCAGCAGCGCGACGCGCCGCCGCACGCGCCCCTCACCCCCTGGCAATTCCCCTCGCGACCCTGGCAGCGATTGCATGCCGACTTTGCAGAGTGCAGAGGTAAACATTATCTTATCGTAATAGATGCACACAGTAAATGGATCGAAGTCTTTCAAATGAATAGTACGACTGCTAAACTCGTAATAAATGTGCTAAGAGAATTATTTGCTCGTTTTGGTTTGCCATTGCAGTTTTGCTCGGATAATGGCCCACCATTTAATTCTCAAGAAATAAAGAATTACTTCGATAAGAATGGAATTGTACAATCACTGATGAGCCCCTACAGACCCAAAGGTAATGGAGCTGCGGAAAACGCCGTACGAACTGTTAAAAATTGCATTAAAAAAGCGTATGTTGAGGGTACTGACGTCACACAAGCCATAAGCAAGATGCTTTTCCAATACAGGAATTGCGAACACGCCACCACCGGGGTGGCACCAGCGGTAGCTTTACTGGGGCGGCGGCTGCGCGGGCGCCTGGATGCGCTGTGGCCGAGCGCCGAGGAGCGCGTGCGTGACAAACAGCGCCAGCAAGTAGAACGCGCGGGCGGCACGCCGCGACAGGCGCACCCGGGTGACACGGTCTATGTTCGTGGTTATTCAAAAAATAAGGATAAATGGGTGGAAGGGCAAATAAGGGATCGTGTAGGACCAAATTCATTTTCTGTAAGTTTACCGAACGCTGTTGTCAAGCGACATATCGATCAAATACTTGTACCGAAACCGGTACAGAAACGATTTTCAATGTCATGTACTTCTAGCAATGTTAATCCTAATGAAAACGAAATCCCAAAATATGAATATAACGCGCCCAAAGCGGGATCTGATGTGACGAGCGACATTGCTACGAGTAGCCCGGAAACAGGTTCTATCCGAAAGGCATCTAGCGCGACCCCGCCTGATCATAATATTGCTATTGATAACGATAACATTGAAATGGCTCGTTCGTCCCCCGCTCCTGCGCCAGGAGATGCCTATAATATGCGCCTACGTCCTCGCCGCAACAGACCGCTCAATAAATAGCTTTAATCTATTATATTATACTGTTCGTTGATTCTTATTTATCTAACCCTAGGTGTCTACTTAGTATAGTTTTAAAATAAACGTTATCTTTATTGTCGTTTCTTATGTCTTATATTGTTGTTAATTAGTTAAGGAGGTGTTGGGTATTCTTTAGTAATAATCATATTTGTGGGTAATGCGAGAATGTGTGCGCACCGTCGTTCCACAATAAACAGTCAGTTAACCGCCCGATTGTGTTTCATTACGCCAAATCTTACTGAAATAACTATTGGTTAATTTAGAATTAACCCACGCATAGCGTTGGCTAACTCTGGGAAAACGAAATATGGCGGCGAGAGTGACCCAAAATAACCCTTGGCCTAAGATAACTCAATTTAAGAGCGGGCTCAGTCTACCAAAGATATATAAGTAATAAAATTAACGAATAGGTCAACTGATCCCGCGGGCTCAGCTTGGAGTGGGTTCAGTTGACGTACGAGCCCTACGGTCTGACTTGCCCTGTTTTCCATTCTAGAATAGAATACAATAGACAACTCTTAATCGTACACCAAAAATAAACAATGCAGAAAGAAATACAATAGTTTCACAAGGGTAGTTAAATTGGCGGTCTTATCGCTTAAAGCAATTTTTTACAGACTACCTTTGGATGGACCGTAAAAAATATTTTTAATTGTATGGTGGTCGGTTCTAGCTTAAGTTTTTTATTATGTTATGGTGTTTTCATTCATAAAGAGGTTACATTATCTACCTACAGTTTTAAACAGTTCGTGGTGTGAAATTAAAGCTTAAAAATATGGTAATATTATCAATTTCCTTTATAATTTATTCGTCGCACCATTATTATTAATTAGTGCCGAATGACGTGTGTCTGACGTCAGCGCACGGGATAATACTCCGTCTAACCCACAGTTATAAAAGCGTGAAACCTGAAACCTTCAATATCAATTAATGCGAACACTTATCTGGAGTAACAACGTATTAATTATTTATTAATCTAGCAAAGTATTTGTTTTTTTGTATTGACATTTATTCCTTGAATTAATATAATATTAAATACGAAACGATGGCTACTTCCAGAGTGTTACTGGTAAGCGATTTAATTTAAATCATTTACTTGACATATTTATACTTGGTAAGTTAAGGAAACCCATGATTACATGCATTACCTTACAATTTTTTTTTCAGGCTTTGGCTTTGGCAGCGATTGCAGTAGTGGAGTTATCATATGGTAAGATTTGTATTGATTAATATACCTACATAAAATTTATTTTTTTAACCTTAGTAGCGCATCGTATTGCCGATCCGCCATATTTTCTTCTTGTAGTGTTGCTCTCCTTGACAACTATATCGTGAAGATACGATAAAGCGAAGAAAATCTCATAAATTATGGTTAACTACCCCGGTCCGGTATTTTATTGTGTGGTTATATTTATTATAGAATATATATAGGGCTTGAAAAAAATGAAAAGAAAAAAGATACAATTTGAGAAAAAATGACATCCCCGTAGAGTTTCTTGGTGCCGTCATCTTTAACGGGCGTATTCCGAAGCAGTGGTAGAGTCAACGGAGTTTTCTTTTCCTCGCCTAGATTCAATCTTGGTTTGGTTTTTGAAAGGAAAACATCCTTTTTCAATCTTAAACTATAATCGATTCTGTAATTATATTATGTTTTCTTTTATGGTTCTATTTGTTAATGAGATTTAAGTGCGATTTTATTGCCTATTTACAAGAAATGATTGACTTTGACTTTGGCTTGGCTTAGACTTTCTATAAGTACGGGCATTTGAAATAATCGATTATTGTTTTATTCAGGTTCCGATGAAACGGCTGAGTATAAATATAAGGCACTCCAACATAAATTGACTAAGGAGCACGGAAAGAAACAGGTAACTAAACTTATCGGATTATTTTGTGCAACTGAGCTGTCAATGTTGGATGAACAAAACAAAACTATAGGAACACTTATGCGCCAGCGCATACTACAGCCGCAGCGCAGAGTGTTGCAATATTGCGCCCAAGAAAATTAGGAGTCGCGGCCTGTGGTGGTCGACAGTTCATATAAAATGTACAGAAGTAAAGGAAAGTATGGGAGGGTTTTTTTATGCGATGCGGTGCGATGCGGCCCGCTCATGTGGTCAGCCTTTAGAACAATGTTATTGATAAATATACTTTTAGATATCTTTTAGAAAACTGATACCTACTTAGAATTTTAGATTTAATAATATGATAATGAAAACTTGTATTTTCAGGACTTTGTAGTTTTCAAACAGAAAATGGGTGGACAAGAAGTGGCCGTCGGAGACAATTTGAATTGCCGTGGCATACAGAGGGTAAGATGGTTTTTAAACTTTCCTGTAGTCGGGTAATTTCTAATTTCATGGAGTAAAATTGACAATTGAAATGAGATGCGATGAGATAAGATGAGAGAGTGAGATAAATATAATTTATGATTACTATTAGTCTATTATCTACATCTACATAAGTTTAAATACGTATTATATAATATAGCAAAGTCATGTTACTTATGTACCTAGCCATTTATATTTCAATAACTTCTGAACCAGTTTCATCTGTTGTGTTTGCCTCTTTCCCAAATAGCAGAATGAATAGTAAATCATAGAATTCACAAAAAAAACAGTGAACACGTCACACGTCTTACCACAAAAGTTTTGACTAGATGTTTCTAAAATTTCCTTCTACAAAATCTATCACTCGTGTTTTCTTACTCAATCCCTGGCATTCCTAATTATTTTACTCATTCATTTGTTATTGAGTTTGAAAAAGCTAGGATTAGACATCGACTTGTAGAGAAAATATTTAGACACATCAGTCCAACATCTTTTGTGTTAAGATTTTTAGCATCAGCATCCATTACATTGAAAAATGTTTAACATTCACACATTAATTTGTATTTTGTTTTTGTTTCTAGAATGTTTCTGCTTATACGTTGTTCTATAGACACCACGACTCCTCAGACAAGTTCCATCCGGCCATTTTCAAGCAAACTATCTTGGAGACAAAATGCGCGTAAGTTTCCGTTAAAAAATAATAATAAGTCGTGTCAAATGCAGTTTGTATTCATATTTATATTATCATAGAATGATTTCTCATCATGATTTATCATAGAAGTGGCTTTCGCGGACACTGCTCGAACACTCCTAATAAGTGTAGACACATTTTTTGCGTTAGTGCGGTTACGAGCTACGCAAACCTGTGCCATACCTAAATTGTAGTAATTAAAATAGGGGTTTAGGGTCCGTTGAGAACGGAACCCTAAAAACACCCATTCCACTCACGGCGAGTGCTAACCACGGATCTCGCCTCACGTTCTAGAGAAGGTTTAAACCATATCGAACACGGGGACCCGGTCCAAATCAGTGGATACATGCCTCCGAGATAATTCTCGGGCATGTGGGTTTACTCACGATGTTTTCTTTCGCCGAAAAGCGAGTGATAAAGTCAAAGTCAAATCATTTATTGTAAATAGGCAATAAAATCGCACTTTTACAAGTCAAACAATTTAATCTAATAAACAAATTAACAAAACCATAAAAGATAACAAATTATAATTAATTTATTTATGGATGAGTTTGAAAAAGGATGTTTCCCTTTCAAGCACTGGTCCAGGATTGAATCTCGGACAGGAAAAGGAAACTCCGTTGACTCTACCAGTGCTTCGGAATACACCCGTTAGAGAAGATAACACCAAAAAACTCTACGGGGATGTCATTTTTTCTCATATTGTATCATTTTCTTTTCATTTTTTTCCAATCACAGTTTTTACATAATCGCGTAGATATAATGTACTATGAACTATGTACATAGTTCAGTTGAATTTTTAGTTTAAGCTTTAGGTATATTTTACTTACTTCACAATAATTCCCGAGTGCTAACGTTATTGTATTGTTCCAGGAGTGAATCTGCAACTTGTATGAAGCCTGTATATGACGAAAAGTTACACTGCAAGGAGATAATGGCCGCACTGGATGTGACATTCATAAATAAAGATGGTAAAACTGAATCAACGAAATTGCCATACTCAGCGGCTTGCGTGTGCCCAATTGCTCCTTACATGTAGTTAGCAACAAACAGATACCTGGGATATTATAATAAATATAGTGTTTTGAAATGTTTTCACACTGTTTCGTCGAAAATTTTATTACATTATACGAAAGACGAGCTGTTCGTAGTGTTCTCATGATTTAGTAGACAAAGGACCTATTCACACAATTACTTCCGTCTCAATGTGCAATTCGAATACAATAAAATAAAAATAATAAGAAAAAATCTTACCTATGTATATTTCATAAATTATTTACAGGAATAAATATATAATGTAATAAGCTGATGAGTTGGTTTATATTATGTACTTCTTTTTAGAGAATTAAAATAAAATATTGAATTAAAAATGTTTTTAATATTTATTTGCAATAAAATTATTCGTTTAACAATAGCCCTGATATTGCACTCTTAGAATTACTATGTACTTGTTTCGATCTGTCCAGAGCTCTGTGGGTATGGTGCAATAAGAGGTGAGATTTTCTTGTGCCCTATGTTACCTTGCTACTTCTGGTATATAAAAACGTATAATTCCAAAACACAGTATACTGCATGGCACAATAGGTGATGCTTCCGTGTGTTCTATGATATCCTAGTACTTCTTTTGTGAATAATATTTAAAACAGAAGTACTAGGATCAGAAAAAAGTGGCATATAATGCTGCTTTTTTTCTGATGGATAAACTCCAGACTTTACAATTTTTGATGGTTCGTAACGACCAATGCAGAATAAGTAGGTGCTACGAGAATTAAGTGAGAAAGACACTTTAAAATAAAAATACACGTTCGATTTGTACCGCAGTGCGAATTGACCGTGGAGCAAAACGCCCCGTTACCCTTAGGTACTTAGTCTCGATTAGAGATAGGTAGGTACGAAGAAACTCTTTATATAACGCAATCAACATTATAAGGTGTGAGTGACGGAAGCGACGGAACCACTTAGCAGTTTACATACTTAGACCAAGAGTGCCATACTTAACCAGTCCTTAGCCTTAAGAATACAGTCAGATATTATACTCTTTAGAATGTGTATACCTTCAGGGTGGATGGCGTCTCCAAACTTGTGCAACTTGCATCAACAGATCTTTATCGAGACACTAGCAGTATCTAAGTCGGATGGTACATAGACGGAAACTGTGTCAACAACTTAAGTTATCCAGCTGGTATGCTGCCGCTGCCTCTATGATAAATGCTACCTTAGTACCTTAGATTTTTTTATTTGAACATGCCACTTTTTCCTAAGGTAGGATAATAATCATTATACTCGTTGTAGTAAGAGTCGATTTGGTCTCTTTTTGAAGTAGGTCTTTCGCACTAGGTCATCGTTCTCACCACATTATTTTTGCGGGGCGAAAGGACCAATGCAAAATGAGTAACTGGGTGATCCGCAGTGCTGTGCGATAGATTTCGATGGTATTTTGCTGTTTAATTTGCTGTAAGTTTATAGGTACCATTTGCATCAATACCATTACCATTCAATACCGATATCATTCGCATCAACATTTGACATTATGAGTCAAGTCGTTTTGCCTTATCATGGGGTACCTACAGAGTTACAGTTATTCACATCGTTGATTTTGTATTTTTTCCTCAAACTTGTGTTTATTCTGGTCTTCATGTGTAATATTGGGTATGTGTAACATTGATTGATGATATTGTTACGTATGTTTTTTCACACTCACCCTTTAAACATTAACTTATAGTCATTCTTTCCACAGGCCTTCTCACCCCTGTAATTTCGGGGATTGTTTTTTACTTTTGTTTACGAGTCTTGCTTGAAAACTCAGCGGTGACAGATTGACTGCGCCGACGACGGGTGACAGATTGACCGCGCCGATGACGGGCGACAGGTTGACAGTTCGCGTTCCTTTTTCTTTTGGTTTGGCTTCGCCCGGTCGCGCAAATGTCGCCACTCGACTAAATACCGATATCGATCTCTACTAAAGTTAATTCCGGCGGGCGCGTCTGCCATCTTTGGATTGCCGCCGAGTATTATAACCGACTAAATTTGAGAATCGATATCAGTTGATGTTTGGTGCGGCAGATGTCAGCCCCGCCCTTCAGGTCCTACCGATTTTTTTTCCCAGCACAACGATATGTATAAAAACCGGCGCGCAACGGACCTCGAGCCTTTTTCTTTTTCCGAATTTACGCGGAGCCCCGGTCGTTTTGCTGTCGGTGTTTAGGGCTCCCTTGTGCTTGTGCGTGGTTTGTGCCGAGTTGAATTGTTGTGCGCGTAGTGAGTTCCAAGTTTCGACGGCGCTCCATCGGCAGACCACGCGCACTTTGACGGCGCTCCAGCAGCGACTCCCGCGCACGGGAAGGCCCGCCGACAGGTAAGCACCGCGTGGTTTTCCCCTCGCCTCGATTCTCGGGCGCCCCTGGCTCGTTCGTAATGCTAATCACGCCTATTCTTTACAGCAAACCCGACGAACGTTTACACGTTGCCCACGTGCGTCCCGCGGGTTCCAAAAGGGCGAAGACTGCCCTTCTTTTCGACCACGCGGCCGGCGCGGATCCGCCGCGAGGTCACGCCTTCTTTTACCCTGATTTAAAGGTGAGCCATTTTTTTGTTATTCGGCCCGCGTGCATAAACCGCGGCGTCGTCAAGCGTGCCAAATCACTTCAAATCTTTTCAATCATTTAGGGCTTCCAGCCCTAACCTTGTTTAACCTCTTCCTCCTATGCCGGGCCTCCGCCCCGGCAGGAGATTTTCGTCATTTTACAACTTGTAACGTGTCTTTTGGACGGCGCGTTCCAGGGTCGTTGGAGGACCCCCAGTTCGTTGGAGGACCCCCCTATTTCATTGGAGGACCGCCATTTTGAGCGGAGAACCTCGAGTGCGGTGAGCGCCCGCTGCCCTCCATCTAGTGGCGTGACGCCGTCGGCCTGCGACCTTCAACGGCGAGCGTACCAGGCCCGCCAGGTCGTCGCTTCCTTCTGCGCGCCGGCGTGCCGTACAGGACAGTACCAATCCCACCTTCGTACCTTCATCTATATAACCACAAGGTCCCAGCGCCCACGCTGGGTGGCGCTCGAACTTTCTGCCTTACTCGAGAGCAACCCTGGTATTAATTTTTATCTAAATTTAACCGCGAGCTATCCGGCTCCCATTAGGCCTTTCAAATCAAAATTGTAACCATTGGCACACTGAATAGGTAGGAGAGTATTTAAATTATAAGATCTTTACAGTAATAAAACCCCGTCTTCCACGGAACCGAGGTCTCGCTGGAGGCCTCCATTCTCATTGTATAAATTCAATTATTTTAATAAACAATTTCGTTTGGGCATTACTATTTCTGGTATTTCATTTACAAAACCTTAGCTGAACTTAGGTAGGTAATACATTCACCGGAGAGTTGCGGGTTCGATTCCCTGACCTCCGGATTATACATGTAACAGTGGCGCCCGAACAGGGACCTTTTGCTCTCGAGATCCAACCACAGTGCCTTCTGCACTGAGGAAGGAAAGGCAATTTTTTTTATTTTTTTGTACTAACCTATTATAAACTTAACTTTTACTTGTGGTTTTACTATTTACATTTATTGCAGTGACAATTCTATTGAGCTATTGTGTATTAGGGTGTATTTGCAATTTGTTTTAGAATCTACACCTTAGACACATTTATTATTTTAATTATTGTTAACATTGTGCCAACGGTGTAGTCGCAGTATATACATTTAAGTTAACTTTTCACAATGGAGCACCATATTGCCATGGGCTCCGCAGCTATGAACTGGGGTTGCAGTACTAGTATCTGGTGGTCGATTAGGAATAATTCAAATATTAAATTGCATAATCCAATTCATTCATAACGGTGCATTAATTCAATTATCTTACATTATGCAATTATTTAGACAGTTGTAATGCATTGTTGACTTTTATTATGGATATTATTGAATGTTGACTTTTATAATTTCATTGATTCGATTCTTTTTACAAATTCAATGTTTACAATTTCGCCTCTATTGGGTAATTTTTTTTTGTTGTTTGTTGAATGTTGACAATTCTATTTAATTTTGAATGGTTATAGAATGGTTTATGAAGTTTTTAGTTGGAGTATTCATTTTAGTAGGTAGGACCTTGGATTTGGACAATTTCCTGTTTTCTTTTTGTTTTCAAAAATAATTTTTTCTTTCCATTACAAGTAGTGAGTCTGTTTTGTCATTTCAAACCTTTTGCCACCCCCTTTTGGTCTATTTTTGGGACATTATTAGATTTTTCCAACGTTTTATTTTTTCACGGATTGAGGAGGCTTGAATTTTGGTTTGTTTTTGGAAAGCAGGGGTTTTTGAAAAGCTTCGCCCCACCTTTTGTCTCTATTGGAGAGGGACGTTTTTTCCGGTTTGCTGGGTTCGGGTACTTTTATTTTTCAGTTTTCGGACCGGCAGATTTTTTCGGATTTTGTGGTGCGAGCTTCAACCCTGTTTTGGTAACGAGTCACACTGGCCTTTAGCGTTTTCTCGCTCTTTTTTCTATGTTGTCAATTTTCTTTCATTTGACACCGTAGGACATTCTGTCATTCAGCCCCACCCCGGGATGAGTGAAGCCAAGGTGACCGTTTCCTTTCCTTTTTCACATTCTCCCAAGCCTTCCCCTTTTTACTTTTTCTCTTTTCTACCTCTTTTTAGGGTCTTCACAGGTCGATTCGAGTTCTTCTCGAGGTTTCTATTTTTTTTTCAAGATGAGCTATTCATTTTGGCTCATTTGAAATCTGTGAGCTTAGTTGAGCGTCTTGTTTATGCTTATTTTGCATACTGGGACAAAGAATTGTTTCTTTTTCATTATCAACTTTAAGTGGGGTATGGTTGTGAGTGGATAATTGTTTTCATCATTGAATTAGGTTGTGTAACCGAGGTTAAGCTTCATCGCGTTCGGTTCCGGCCGCTGGGGTATCAACCCCTCGCTTATTTCAAATTAAGTATACTTTCTTTCACAGAATTCTTTTAACAATTGACTTTCTTCCTCGTTGGCTCGGGGTGACAAAATTAAAACACAACAATTTATAACTTTTGGAATAGGGAATCAAACAATTTAATTAACAAACCTTTAATAGTATTTGACAACAAACCTTTTACTAACTAAATTACTTATTTCAAAGCGGTCCATAACTTTCATAAAGCCTTATATGTCAAGCGGTGCATAACTTGTAAAACAAGCCTTATATGTGTAACGGTACCCAACTTGTGCCAATAAATGCCATTGAGTACCGGGTCTTTTCCTTCTTTTAGAATCAAAATTTTGCCTCTACCAATTAAAATACATTAGAATGTTACCACCCCCCCCCTCTATTGGTAGTCAGTAGTTGTCATCAGTAAATTTCCAATTTTTTTTATTAGCTTTGCCCTTCCTAAATTTACTCCTTTCCAAGCGGTACATAACTTGTAAAATTAAGCCTCATATGTCAAGCGGTGCATAACTTGTAAAACAAGCCTTATATGTGTAACGGTACCCAACTTGTGCCAATAAATGCCATTGGATACCGGGTCTTTTCTCTTCCTTCAAAAATAAATCTAAACTGTTCAGATTCAGTCTTCTCTCTAGAAGATCACCAAAATTTATTTTTTCCAAGCGGTACATAACTTATAAAACTAAGCCTTATATGTCAAGCGGTGCATAACTTGTAAAACAAGCCTTATATGTGTAACGGTGCCCAACTTGAGCCAATAAATGCCATTGGATACCGGGTCTTTTCCTTCCTTTCGAATTTCAACTAAAATTCAAAACTGTACCAATAAAACCATCCTTCAAGCGCTTCACGCCAGGATTAATTCAATTAAAAAAAAAAAAAAAAAACTTTGTTGTTCATTAATTAATTAAAATCGTAATTAACATCCTAAACTTGAGTCCACGGGGTAAGAAATCATTAAACTAGTTTTCCTACCCAAATATTAGGTTGTCCTTATACTACAATATGATGACCACTCACAATGCATAACCCCTTCGTTGTAAACAATTCCTCTTAGGTAATGTAGGTCTTTTGTTTCAGATCGACAAACATTAAATAGCCCTAGGTCCTATTTAGAATTTAACTAAGCTTTCCATTTAGAAATAACCTCGGCTTTCGGATTGGCAAAGAGGGACCCCTTTTAATTTTTAGGTGTTTTCAGCGCGGAAATTGTTTCTTTTTTAGGTTTTACTTTTTTGACCATGGCGTGGTCTGACCCAGAAATTGTGGGCTTTGCGCTGGATTTTTTGTATTTTATGGCAGAATGGACGGGACAGATCACTACCTCTGAAAATTACAATGCTAGGATTTTATTTTGTGGTTCTCTTACAGAAACATTTTCAAGACGGGCTTCGCGATAGAAGTTACCGCACCTTATAACACGCTTTTGGTTTGATAGGCGTTACGATTCAGTTCCGCATGGGCTGATCGTAGCTACCAAGATCGAACCATCCTTTTCATGTTTCTCCTCTAGAAACATCTTCAAGACGGGCTTCGCGATAGGAGTTACCGCAATTTAAACTTTAATTTCAACTGTTATTTCAACTTTAATTTCAACTTTAATTTCAATTTTAATTTCAACCGTATGGGACGCATTGGCAGGTAATTATTTATTTTTTGCATTCCTGAGTTCCGGAGGAGACCGTAAACAAGTCTCACCCTTATTTAAATTCCAGGTAAACGTTTTATTTTAGCGCCCTCTGTCGGTTAGCGGTGGAACAACTTGAAGATCGCGAATCGATACGTTACGCCGTCGATTCTCTTACCGTTTCAACCGTTAGATATCACTATTCTCGTGAGGATTTTGTTGAGCTGGATTGTTTTGAGACTGTTCCGAGCGTACGGCCCGGTTTAAATATAGTTTACTACTGGATAGGAAGGTACCGTCGTAAATTTTGAAAATAATAATCTTCTAAATATTAACGTTTTGAATTATGCTGGTTCTGATTTACTGGCTTCAGTTTAACTTCGCCTGGTCCGATTTGGACAGGTCTTACGAGCAGAACAAGACCCCTTCCGTGGCTCGATCGGACGCTTTATGATGGAACTCATGTATTTTCGGTAACACCACCCATATCAACCTACACTTACTCATACACTACTCATACACACCCCTATCAACAGATCCACACTTACACGTCTAAACACCATCACGCATTTATACCCACTCGTCAACATAGTCACCCCTACGTACGTAACCATACATCCATGCGCCTCGACACGAAAGCTCCCTTCGCTCATGCCTTTAAAATTATTTTAAATAAACAGCTCAGCTTGCATCGGTAATTATTTATTTGATATAACTTCAGAGGATAGGTGTTTACAAAATTAATACTAAATTATCATGTTATACTTTGCAGTTTGTTGTTACTCTTGACAAAGGTAATGCAGATCTTCGTTAGGACTATGACGGCCTTTTCGCTAATCTTTAGTCGGCCTTTCCGTAACAGCTCCACCTATCGGCGTGCGCCGGAACCATCTCAAAGCGAAACAGCATCGATTCGTAGTTTCAATCTATCTATGACAAAACCCGCGGTCAACCGATAGATGGCGTTAATATTCATTCTTGAATTGTTTGTTCGTTTCAGTTAAAATTTGTTATCCTCTTCATTTTCTTTCTTACAGGCCAAGATTCTAAACATAGTGATCGGCATTCTGTTTGCTCCGATTGATCAAACAGGTTTAGTGTCGTTTTCCGTTTCGTTTCTTTTAAGCTTCGGAGAGTTCTTTTCAGGTGAACTGTTGCCCTCCACCTACTGTGGTGAGGCAGCTTCACGATTGGAGTAGTTACCTACGCTTATGGGCGTGGAGCCCACTCGACGCTTTTCGATCCGACGAGTCCGGGTTCGAACTAGAGCACGTCCTCTTCACCTTCGGGGATCGGGTAGTTTCGAGCTGGGGTCCAGCTCAGGATTTTCTCTTGCTTTATCCCGATAAAATCCTTATCGGGGAAGGGGGTGTTGTTACGTATGTTTTTTCACACTCACCCTTTAAACATTAACTTATAGTCATTCTTTCCACAGGCCTTCTCACCCCTGTAATTTCGGGGATTGTTTTTTACTTTTGTTTACGAGTCTTGCTTGAAAACTCAGCGGTGACAGATTGACTGCGCCGACGACGGGTGACAGATTGACCGCGCCGATGACGGGCGACAGGTTGACAGTTCGCGTTCCTTTTTCTTTTGGTTTGGCTTCGCCCGGTCGCGCAAATGTCGCCACTCGACTAAATACCGATATCGATCTCTACTAAAGTTAATTCCGGCGGGCGCGTCTGCCATCTTTGGATTGCCGCCGAGTATTATAACCGACTAAATTTGAGAATCGATATCAGTTGATGTTTGGTGCGGCAGATGTCAGCCCCGCCCTTCAGGTCCTACCGATTTTTTTTCCCAGCACAACGATATGTATAAAAACCGGCGCGCAACGGACCTCGAGCCTTTTTCTTTTTCCGAATTTACGCGGAGCCCCGGTCGTTTTGCTGTCGGTGTTTAGGGCTCCCTTGTGCTTGTGCGTGGTTTGTGCCGAGTTGAATTGTTGTGCGCGTAGTGAGTTCCAAGTTTCGACGGCGCTCCATCGGCAGACCACGCGCACTTTGACGGCGCTCCAGCAGCGACTCCCGCGCACGGGAAGGCCCGCCGACAGGTAAGCACCGCGTGGTTTTCCCCTCGCCTCGATTCTCGGGCGCCCCTGGCTCGTTCGTAATGCTAATCACGCCTATTCTTTACAGCAAACCCGACGAACGTTTACACGTTGCCCACGTGCGTCCCGCGGGTTCCAAAAGGGCGAAGACTGCCCTTCTTTTCGACCACGCGGCCGGCGCGGATCCGCCGCGAGGTCACGCCTTCTTTTACCCTGATTTAAAGGTGAGCCATTTTTTTGTTATTCGGCCCGCGTGCATAAACCGCGGCGTCGTCAAGCGTGCCAAATCACTTCAAATCTTTTCAATCATTTAGGGCTTCCAGCCCTAACCTTGTTTAACCTCTTCCTCCTATGCCGGGCCTCCGCCCCGGCAGGAGATTTTCGTCATTTTACAACTTGTAACGTGTCTTTTGGACGGCGCGTTCCAGGGTCGTTGGAGGACCCCCAGTTCGTTGGAGGACCCCCCTATTTCATTGGAGGACCGCCATTTTGAGCGGAGAACCTCGAGTGCGGTGAGCGCCCGCTGCCCTCCATCTAGTGGCGTGACGCCGTCGGCCTGCGACCTTCAACGGCGAGCGTACCAGGCCCGCCAGGTCGTCGCTTCCTTCTGCGCGCCGGCGTGCCGTACAGGACAGTACCAATCCCACCTTCGTACCTTCATCTATATAACCACAAGGTCCCAGCGCCCACGCTGGGTGGCGCTCGAACTTTCTGCCTTACTCGAGAGCAACCCTGGTATTAATTTTTATCTAAATTTAACCGCGAGCTATCCGGCTCCCATTAGGCCTTTCAAATCAAAATTGTAACCATTGGCACACTGAATAGGTAGGAGAGTATTTAAATTATAAGATCTTTACTGTAATAAAACCCCGTCTTCCACGGAACCGAGGTCTCGCTGGAGGCCTCCATTCTCATTGTATAAATTCAATTATTTTAATAAACAATTTCGTTTGGGCATTACTATTTCTGGTATTTCATTTACAAAACCTTAGCTGAACTTAGGTAGGTAATACATTCACCGGAGAGTTGCGGGTTCGATTCCCTGACCTCCGGATTATACATGTAACAATATATAAATTCAAAAATTGTGTCATTTTGTTTAATCTTTCCAAAACTTCCAGGAATATTCAGTAAGCAAGCATCCAATTGACTGTAAATTGACTTAGATAATTTGCATGGGCACTGATAGGGATTGCCATTATAGTGAAAATATAAACTACACTTGAAAAACTAATATCTACTTGACAATGACGAAATGTAATTGTACGTAGCCTAAACTGATAAAAAAAAAATTAAATAATATGTAGTATTTTTTTCCTCTATGAAAGTATCCTGTTGCGGTTTCACACCCAAATCTAATGTTAACATTATACCTAATCAATGTCTCAGTAAGGCTACTGCTGGTGGTGCTTAAAGGCACCTTAAGTAAGTTCCTTGAAGTTAATTCCCCTTTTGAGTTTTTACTAGCTCGACATAATACGCATCAACTAGCGCTTTCATGTGCAGATCCTGTATGAGCGCCTCTACCGACGCGTTTATGAACGAAAAATCTTCATACAAAGAGCTAGTTGACGCGTAGTATATCGAGCTAGTAAAAACACATACTTACTCAGGGCACAGGTTTCTTTATGGTAGTATAATACTATATCTACGAGATAGATACACAACAGAAAAACTTACACGTTATGTACCTACATAAGTAGGTACTACTTATTTGATAAACCCTTGCATTGACATTTCCAAAGAGCCTGATTAAACTCAGGAGTCTGTTACTTTACTATTAATTAAAAGGCAACACTATATAATATAGGTACCTAAAGTAATTCAGGCGTTCCCTTTTTTATTAATTAATTTCAGGGAGCGCCAGGAAAGTCAGTGAGTGAAGTCACCTGAAAAGATAAGGAAAAATAAGATGTTGCCTTCGTAGATAAATTACCTATTTGCCAAATGATGATCATTCATTTAAAAACCTATTCTATTCAAGTTACACCTTACTCTGAAACTGCTCTATTCGGAAAATATTTATTCTAATATTCTAATTTTCTTATTTCTAAGGGCTTATTTGTACAAAGATTTAATTATTCTGCCTACTGCACCAGAGATCTCACAGTTACAAAACGTAAAAGAAACATCCATTGATCTGTATTGATTTTCTCAGACCTCTATTTTTAGAAGCATATAAATATTATTATGCCCTAGAGTGGATAGAAGTCCCATGCGTCAAAACCGGCTGTGGGATCCATGGCCCAACACTGTTTCTGTTTGAGAATTACTTATTCTTGAAAGATGGCAAGAATGAGATGGGAAGTATAATCTAAACACAAACGATATTCTAAAATGTTCGTATTAAGTGAAATTTGTTTAAATCACGTTATAGTTACATCGTATGAAAATAATGGGAATAATTTGTTTTGTAAGGTAAAACCCAGGCGAAAATAAATCGAGCCGTCTATCCTTTTCGTAGAGGATAGATGCCTTTTATATTCAGGAATGTTTATTAAATAGATGTTTAAAAACTTATTTAAATATTAATATAATACCTACAGTACACTTTAACATTTAAACACAAAATATAAAATACTAATACTAAACTAAATACTAGCAGACACGGCCACGCGATGCTGTGGCTAAAGTTTTTGTTATTGCGACTATAAATTGAGATGTAAGCTATCCTACCTTTCAAGTTGCGCAACTTTTATTAAAATCGGTTCAGTAGGTTAGGAGTCCATCGCGGACAAACAACAACATGACGCGTAATCCTACTAATATTATAAACGCGAAAGTTTCTAAGTACGGATGGATGTTTGTTACTCTTTCACAAAAAAACTACTGAATGGATTTTAAAGAAACTTTACAATGATATAGCTTATACATCAGAATAACACATAGGCTACTATTCATAAAGATATATCGTATATTATAAAAACGCGGGTGAAACCGCGAGGCGCAGCTAGTTTATATATTATTAAATTAAGATTATTGACCATGTGAAAAGTTCCCGCACCTCAAAAAGGCCGTAGAATCAAAATTAGGAATTTTTTTCATCGCACATAATCATTCAACGACCCTAGATGGAATGCACTTACAGGTACGGCTACGGTACGACCTACTAGGTAGGGGCGGGGGCGTCTCTCGTTTAGCAATAATAACTAAAGGGAAAAAGGAAACCATAGTTTTTGAATTTGAGCCTACTATATCTGTCTATCTTGATTACATTCTGCCAGTTTTTTCTTTTCATATAAGTACTCATTGTAAGTATTTTTGATTAGTAATTTTCAAAATACTTAAGTATCTTGTAATTGTAGTAGTATAATAAGAATTTATAGATTTTCTTTTAGCTTCTTTATGAGTTAATGTCTTAGACACGTGGTCGTACTGGTCGTCCAAATTTTTTTTTACAATATTTTCTTTTAATTTTAATCAAATGATTTTGTGGTTGACTAGACTGGACTTTTTATTTTATTTTCCAGATTAACGTGTCATGGTATTTCCGGATCATCCAAATTAAATATCTCATTGAAAGCTGAGACTTCAGGAGAATTGATAGCTTCTGGGTAAGAAGTAAGAACTATATATTATATAGGTACATTTAAGTACCTAACTGAAGGAGAGTTAAATAGAATATTAAGTAAAGATGATTATACAATATAATAAAAGCTGTTCTATTAACTCGTTCGTTACCTTCCTACAAAAAACAGAGGATCAAATTTAGACTTTAATTTAGAGGTGTTAAAGAATACCATTGCTGCTGCAGTCATCAATTCTCCGTTATCTCGCTGTATTTCTTGGTTTTCCGTTGATTTACCCATTTACCCCTAACCATCCCATAACAATGTCTATTATCATATTCCATTCGTACCATTCTTAGAGGACTATGTCATCCGTGAGGTCAGCACAGCATTTCCCTCTCATCCGTGATGTCAGCGTACGTAATTCTCGTCACCGTAGGAAAATAATTTACTTGTTAGTGAAGCATAAAAGAATACAACGGGAACACGATTAATCCATTCAACGCTTCGAAATCCTAGAGTGAACAACTTCAAATTGTTTAAAAAGTCAATTTAAAATTATTGTCTAATACTAATAATAGTATTCCTACTTTGACCACTAATATTAAAATTAGAATTACGAAATGGAATTTCCAACGTGCAGATTGGCTTTGGTAAATATGATTTTTTCCCATCTCTATAATTACCTATACCGACACTAAAAATACTTAATAAGAAAAAATACTTAAACTAGTCGTTCTGTGAACAGCAGACCTCGCGAACAGCAGACACCCCTCCTTTTTGACCCCATATCCCCTCAATTTTGAAAACGTTTTTCATGACATCTTGTTCAAATTGAATACTTACTTAAAGTTTCCACCAAATATCTTAACTCAGGCCAGTAAATGGCACTACAGGAAACTTCCCCCTTTTTCCTCACTTCCCCACCCCCTCTATCGAAAATCAATATCGACAAAAATTTGGTTAAAATCAACGAACCCGTATACTAAATCTCCTAAAAATCTGTTGAAAAATGCGAGTTGTAGCCCGGAACGAACAACTATCCAAACATCTATATGCCGCCGCACACATCGCTAGCTCGGTCAATTAAAATTTGCGAATCCTAACCCTTATAAATCAAACTAAAATTGGCGTGCATGAGGCATGGTGCCTTCATTTCCATTTCATTTTTCTTACGTATAATATTAAGTAATAACTCCTTGAAATTTCCCCGTTAATAATGAAAAATATGAATAGATCAATCTTACACAACAACTAATTTACTTTATTATATTTTATTAACAGTTTGCCGTTTTTGTGGTCGTGCAAGTCACCGAAGCGAAATACCTGAACGACGGCTTGCTGAATGGAATGCCTAACGCTGGTGACAAACTCGAAAATTATCGTTTGAGGCACAGAGATTACCCACAAGAAACAGTTGACAAGCTGCTAACAAAGGTAAAGATACTTTTAAGCTATGAGCAAAATTATTAAACAGCTGAAAACCACGACACATGTTTTGACACGTGAGATCCAATCCGAATTATACTGGTGGCACATACTTCTTGCGGCGGTAGAGGTCAGACGCAAGGGTCGTTGTGAGAATGTATCACACATCACACCATAGCATGTGCCAATATTGATGTGTTCCGATTTGAATGGCACTGATTCCAGTATTCATACCGAGCCTAATGAGACATCAATGCCTGGGCTCGGTATCATGAGCGCAACTCCGCTGAGCGGATTTAAAATGCTAAGTACTAACTAGTCAACTGTTAGGCTTAGCGCTTACCATCAGGTAAATGACCTGCTTCTGTTGTTTCTCTGTAGGCAGTACTGCATATTCAGTATGAATAATTAACAGAGCGACTCTAACTCGTACAAGTTATGTGGGACGCAAGTGATGGATACAAAGACACTACTCCGCTTTCCCCATCTACGTTCACTTTACGCTATTCCTTGTAACAGTCAGCGGATTTACAACTGGGATGTTTTTGTTGATTACAGTATGACTTCTCGCTCTCGTACTCAGGCGCGACACCTGGACATCGAATTGGAGAAGATAACAGTACATATGCAGTAAGTATATAATATACATAAGAACCACAATATCACAAGCATAGACAGTAACAAAAGTAAATCAAAAAATGTGGGTTTTGCTATAACTACTCAACAGTATTTTTAGCATTATACATGCATTATTCTGCTTTGGGATATATTATAATATTATTAGGATTTTTTAAAAAATATAAATTACAATAAATACAATGTTTTATTCAACAGACGGGCGCAATTTACAATATCAGAGATCCAAATGAAAATGTGCGCGTGGTCGTACAATCGCCTAAAAAAGAATTCTACCAGGGTTTTACTACTAAACCGTGCAAGTAAGTATTAAGAAATATCATCACAATTACTTTATCAACACCCTAGCGCGGCACGCCGACGTATAAATCTTATTAACTTGTACGGTCGGCATCAAAAGTAGCTTAACATCTCCGTATCTTAAATTTAATATACACCCTAAAATATACACTTTGCTTATCTACAATTGAACGGCCTCTAAAGTAGTTGAACATCTCCGTATCTTAAATTTAATATACACTCTAAAAATGTACATTTTGCGTATCTACAATGGAATTGGAAACTAAAACATGTTAAGCTACTTTTGATGCCGACCGTACACTTCCATATCTTTCTCTTTTACCACATACATCGATCTTGATATCTACTATCCTACAACCAGGCTCAGAGCACTCACTTGTGGTTCACACTTTTTTTTTTTAACGTAGCCCCACACAGGATTGCTCCTGTATCGCGAGTATCGCTTACAGACATACAATTTCACATACACATCACACCCAGACCAGAAACAAATATGTGTGTATCGCACATTATATTCATTTCGGGCGGGAATCGAACCCTCGACACCAAGGGCAGCAGTCCAATTGCTCAGCCACTACGCCAAACGTGCCGTCATAATGTTTTTCCTGCGTGGGCACGGAGTCCACAACTTTACGCGTCGCAGCCGGCGCTCGGAGGCTATCTTGAGCTATGAATTAATATAAAATGTTTATTTTCTAGGCATCTCGGACAACAACAAATTGCAGAGACATATCTACGCAACCGTTTGAAACATATTGGAGCCCATTTCTACTGCAAAAATGTGATACAGCACTACAGTTTCCTGGTGCTGAGCGCAGACGGGACCAAATTGGAATATGTCAAGAGCGGAATCCCAGTCGCATGCAGATGCAAACTTATCCTGAAAAAACACTAAAACTGAACTTGTCTAATAAATTTAAGTTTAAATATAATACGTGTATAATTATTTTATTACCTACTTTTTTCATGGTTTACTATTTGCACTTAAAACCTGTACCCCTAGTGTGAGTTCTTACTAGGTCGACATAGTACGCGTCAACTAGCTCTTGGTATGAAGATTTTTCGTTCATAAACGCGCCGGTAGGGGCGCTGTACAGGATCTTCATACAAAAGCGCTAGTGGATAGTGATGAGTTATATAATCATATAAATTCACAAGAGTTGATATTTGTGCAGTCGGAGAGAAACAAGTGTTACAAAAATGAAATGTTTCATAACCGCCAGTCCAGTGTACCTACTAGGTACTTAACAGGTCAGATCTGAGCATACGAAATCTTGTTTAGATCGCGACAGATTAAGCAAAGCCGTGTTAGATTTTATGATCTGTGCCTTGCCTCCGAATAGCAGAATAACTAGGTACCTACCTATTAAAATGGTGGAAAAATTCACGCAAAATAGTAAAAATTAATTATTACTCTCATACATTTTGTACGGCTTAACAGGACAATGTCTGTATACAACAAGGACAACGGACAACATTTTTTTTTTTACATAATTATGTATTTACCTAATGTAACATAACAAAATAAAACAATAAATTGGCTAGTTGGCCTAGTTGCTAATAAATAAAAAAAATCTATTGTCTGTATCACACTTCTGACACCTAAATCATGTAGTGGACTGCAAATAAACACATCTTACTTGTACCTACTATTGGTTTTTTTTGTTCTAGTTATGGCTTCGCACGGTTTTTGCATATAGCCATTAGCCAGTGTCAAGTATTTTATTATTTAAGTATTCTTAATTTCACATTAAGAAAGTCACAGCAATATAGCAATCGTGTTCAAGTAGTCTAGTCAACTGTTTACATCGTCAAAGTCACGCACGATTCAGTAAAGTAGATAGTGGATGCTTTACTGAAACTTTCTGGGGGTGTTGGAAAAAATGCGAAATGACACGTTTTTTGAGTTTATAATTATCATTCGCCGACACTCGTGCACTTTAACGAACAATTAATATTCCACCAATATTACACATTAACACTCGAAGAAACCCAAGTTTGAGAAAATAATATAAAACCCACAACGTCTCACTATCGGAATTCCGCCAAAACTCTACTATTGATTTATCGAAGACTACATAATTCAAAAATATGATAAAATATAACAGCAGAAAATATATTTATATCAAAAATATGATATAATGTAAAATCTTTCAAAAACAGAAGACGAAGAAATGGCCAGTAACTTCGCCTACAACTATAACAGTTACTGTAGTACCCAACTGATAAGGCGCGTCGTGAATCTTCGTTCGCGCAGAAAAGAAAGTATGGTCTGAAGATTAACGAAAGAATGCTTAAAACTTACAATCAACCTAAGATCACTATTATAAGGTTCATAATACACTGCAGCTGTTAGTTCCATCTCAGCTGTTAGTACACATTAGAATACGATAATGTTATGGCAATCACTGCTCGCTACCATTGTAGCGTACAATTTTCTTGCCTCAAAACGTAAAATAAACTTTCACAATTTAAAGGCCCTTAAAAGTCTCACAAAAACTGGAACATATTATTTGATTTGAATTTGGGTTCACTTCTAACCCCAAGAAACCCCAAGAATAAAATAGTGTAAATCGAGAATGCGTCCTGAATTCCGTGTTTTACATACAGTCAGCCACATCTTTATCGACCGACCGGGTATTTACCAAGATAATTGGGGTTTTTTAAATACTGAGCAAGTAGGTACTGAGCATATGTTCCGTTACTAGCTATTTCCCGCGACTTCGTTCGCGTGGACTAAAACAATGTGTGATGCTGATGGCATTATGCCAACTCCAGCCCTGTCGCCGACTCTATGGCCACACCCCCGGGGAACGTACGGGCGCAGCTTTGTTGAACACGTTACCCAATTTTTAGAAAAAATTTATAATTCTCCAATCATTTAAAAATGTAGGTACTATAGATACCATTATCTTACTCGGTACCAAAACTAACAAATGCCGATAATCCTATCAAAATCCATTCAGCAGTTTCTAAGTTTTAAGGTAACATATACTACTAACAAAAAGACAAGAAAAATTCTAAAAACCACATTGTCTCGGGTTCAGTGATTTTTAGATTGTCGATCCCCGTTTGTTTTATGGCTCCGTACCCAAAGGGCAAAATGGGACCCTATTACCAAGACTTCGCTGTCTGTCTTTCTGTCTGTCTGTTTGTCTGTCACCAGGCTGTATCTCATGAACCGTTACAGTTAGACAGTTGAAATTTTCACAGATTATGTATTTCTGTTGCCGCTATAACAACAAATAACCAATAAAACCAACAAGTATCTTAAAACCATAATAAAACAAATATTTTAGAGGGCTCCTATACAAGAAACGTGATTATTGTGCTGTTTTCATAGATAATGGTAGGTACGGAACCCTTCGTGCGTAAGTCCGACTCGCACTTGGCTGGTTTTTCAAAAATATCTTTAAGGACAAACGTAGCTAAGTTACAGCTATAATCGTTATAATAGTAGATGTAGATATACATTAGTAGTTTCTTTTGAACCTACTAAATGTATATTGAACATGTATATACCTATTTACATGTAACATACAACTTGAACATGACAACAGACGAACATTCCGGACGACTACACACAACGCAGGTCCTGTCGAATGCCCCAACTCTTCTCCATCCCTCCTTTTGTCATTACCGTAGCTCGGGATCAGACCCCTCTCTGTCGCACTCTGAAGAATCTCAACGCATTAGGGGCCGTACCGTAGAACCTTGCAACATTGCCCGCTTTTTTACTATTTTTTAAGATAGCACAAAAAGGATTAGCTTCATTCAAAATGTAAATATGCAGTTATACAAAGCGCAATTAAAGGAATGTATATATCCAAACAAATAGTCATTATGTTAAATATATACGGATAAAATTACGGTCAAAGAGGCGGGCAACTTTATCAGCCATTTCTTACAACATTGCTCACCTTGAATATTCGAGAAACCGTAAGCTCTATTGCTCTGATAATAAAATATATCTTGAGGAATGGTGTAAAGATGAAAACCCAGTTGACAACAAGCTAAAATACCTTATAGTTTTTTTTTAAATGAGGTGGGCAACTTTGTACTACCCTCCAGATCTACTTTCATACAAAGTGATGTGAGGTGCTAGGGCTGCTACAAAAGAAAAATCTTAATATTATATTTTTGTAGATTTATTTAAATTTATTATTACAAACAATGAAAAAAATATATTAAATAAGTAGGTAGGTAACTAGGTAGTACCTACCTATCAAGATATTACGTAGGTATCAATTTATACAATTATGAAAATAAAGAACAAAACTAAACTTGCACCTTGGTATGCCAAACTTATTATACCTAGTTATCTCTTTGTTCCTACTTAGTTAGGAATTGTAAATACAATTATTCAAAGCAATAGCTTAGGAAGTTATTGAGGTACCATAGGTACTTACCTACCTACTTAATATATTTTAGACTGCCACCATATTCTTCTCAAATTAAGTTAATACCTGGGTAGGTACCTATTATGTAATAACTACCTATTATTTATTATTATAATTAGTATGTACTTATGCAGAATTTTCAATTTCTAAAAGTGTCAACCCTAACACCATTTTTGCGGTGGGCAATGTTTCAAACTCTTTGCTGCGGAATGTCTCACTACTTTGCCCAGTTAAATTTCTTCGTAATAAAGCGACCTACAGCACAGAATAAGGAATTAAACTCATCGCCAATAAAGCGTTTTTAAGCACATGCAACTTGACTCATCTGAAACAAGTATTTTGGGAATAGCACGGTAAAATCTGCGACACGGAATTGACACCACCTTCGACTACCCCTACTTTGATGGCCGCTGTCAGGAAATTCAGCGAAGTTAGGAACAGAACTAATAGCTTGTATTGCCTTAAATATGTCTGAGATTTACCCAAACACTCAAAACTGTTGCTATCTTATAAACTAAATTTACCACGACAACTTTTGTTTATTTTTCGGGTTTTGGCAAAGTTGTACTGCAAAGGCAATGTTGTAAGGTTCTACGGTATTAATATAAATCAAATAAATCATAAAATCGTATAAATCATAAATCAAACTTAGCTCTGAGAGCTATCTTCAGTGTGCACTTGCTCTTTCGTTCTATTTAATATATACTTACATCTTAAGTTGTAGATTAGGAACAGAAACTTACATGATATCTGGCAAATTAATAAATGACACTCAGCGGTTAAGTGCTATCCGATTATGGCACAATTGACACATACAAGACAGTATCTAGTAGCCTGTGCTACATCTCAATATCCATTTAATAGCAACGATCTCAAGATGTAGATTACATTTTGAGTGTGGATCAGCTGATAGCGCACTTGGTAGCGCTATTGAGGTTCATTTAATAATACGGCCCGTTGCCAACGCTGAATGTGACATATTTTCTGACAATTCGTATGCAATTATTAACTTATTTTTGACATTCTGTGAGCAATCCTGATTTGATATTTTTTTGTTTTTTATATTATTGTACTAAGTATTTTCTTATCTTGACTAAATCTGACAATGAGTGTAATTGGCATGCCGTTCTTGTTGTTAGCAAATAAATAAATAAATAAACAGTAACCACACAACTTGTCACAACACACTGCACAACCGCAGTTGGCAGCGCATACAAGATCTTCGTGATTTCGTGATGACGCTCGGGTTACGTAAGTACCTAATACGTATTTAGTAATTTGTAGTTAGAGACCTTACATGACCACATCCGGTAAATATGTAGTTCGACGTACTAATGGGACCTATAAACGATCATGCCTTACCAAAAGCGTTTTTTAGGGGGGGAAATGCCATCGCACTTCCCTTTTGGAGCCCACTAACCCCCTCTCGGCCTGGAGTGGGGCGAGATGGGATCGTGTTGGCATTCACCATCTCGCTCCAGCGGAAGCCCACCTAGGGCCATATAGGGAGGGGATGACCTTGTTCACCAAGGCGATCCCCCCAAAAACGCGTGGTGCCGTGCAAGCCGGTGGATGGTCCCCCAAACCCCCCCCCCAGTAGCACCACTAGGGAGGACGAGGACGGAGGAGGCGACCGAACCGCCTCCTCCTTCCCCCTGGACGTCTTCCTCTCTGACCCGCTCCCCATTTGAACCAAGTTTAAACCTTGATAAGTAGGACACTTTTTTATTTTTAGGTAAGTTAAGTAAGTTGCGTATTTCAAAGCTAAATTGTACAGAATTCGCTGTACCTATTACATAATGTCAAGGCATTTTACACACTAAACTGAGCCGTGTTGTATATACGGGGGATCGACTTTACACGGATTATCGTTCTGATACGTTCTACAATGTTATGGCGGATTAGTGGCCCTCGTTTAGCCGCATGTAATGAAACTTAATCAAAACTGTTTATATATTTCTTATTTTGTCCAAACCTAGTCAAAGCCTGGCTTCCACGTCCACGTGGTAGGTTGGAAGTTCGTCTGCAGTTTGCCCAATGCTTTTCCGGTCTATTGGCATAGGGTAAGACTAGATAGCAATTCATGCCGCTAAAAATTTAAATTGTAATATATGTAATACGTTTATGATAGTAAGTGGCACAAGAGCTTACTTTATTACGTCTTTTGTCTCATTATTTAACTTTATTATCTTTTCTGTTATAAGCTAGGTGCCCTATTTTAGACAAACTTCTAGCTAAATTAAAGCTTATACTTAGGCTTCTACATTTTTACTGTATTATCGTCTATTATTAATTATAATTATTACGTGCAATAAAAGAATTGAGATTTGAATTAAGTTATTGCTGTTTTTATCCGACAGCCTAAACAAAAGCTTTGAAGCATTAAATATGCATTGAGCTAAAGATTCTAATTGAGACAAAGGTAACTTTTATTATTTATTATTTATTATATGATAACGATAAATAAAATTATTTAAGCGATCATTTTGAAACCGTTAATGTGCAAAGTTATAATAATATGTAATACTTGTAACAATGGTAAAGGTAGGTACTTACCGGTCTCGCCGTTATCTCGCAAAATTCCCTGGATTTCCGTTGATTTATCCGCAATTTTGTCGGTAATTGGCGTTCATTATGAAAAAATTATGTCAACGTGATGTCAGCATATACGTCATTCTCGTCATTATGGTAACCAAAAGGGAAAATCGTATACCTATTTAATTATTAAAAGTAAACGTATATAAATATACAATGTGAGAACGAATAATTCATTCAACGCTTTGAATTCCAAGTATCAACTTCGTAACGTTTTATAATACAATTTTAATTTTATTCTCAAATTACGTCATAAATACTTACCTACTTTGGTTACTAACATTATAATGTCTTACAAAATGGAGTTTCCAGTGTGCAGTATTTTCGTTTTGGTAAATATACACTCTTACACAATAGGTTAAAAAATACATTCTTACCGTCCGAATAAAATTGTTTTTTTTTAATAATACAATTAAAAAAGTTATTACAGTACGAGCATTTCCAAATCATTATTTCCTCGGATGGTGAACGTCGTTGGTGACAAGAAGGCTGGCTCATTTCTCACCCAGCTGTCGCGAGGTAATGCAGCCAGTGTTCTTGGCACACTACCACATGGCCAAGCACAGCCAAGGAAATAATACAATAAATAATTGTATTCAAATATAAATTGATCTCTAAAAAAAGAAAACTTATTTATTTATTATGTTTCATTAACAGGTTGCCGTTTTGATGGTCGTGCAAATCTCTGAAGCTAAATCCTTGAGCGGTTCATCAGGCTTGCTGGTTGGGATGCCTGAAGGTTGCGAAAACCTCGAGTATTGCCGTTCTACGAACATATTACATTACCCACAGGAAACAGTTGACAATGTGCTAACAAAGGTAAAGATACAAATAAGCTCAGAGCCAAATTTCCAGACAGCAGCCGATGAAAAGCACGACGCAAATTTAAAAAAAACAGTGGTTTAACCCGTAATACGTATGTAGCACACTTCTTGCGGCGGTAGAGGTCTGCCGGAAGAGTCCGTGATCAGAACATCGCACAACACGTGTGCCATTAGTGTAATATTATGGTTTGAAGAGCACTAATGATTCCAGTACAGACTGGGCCTATAGAGACTTCAAAATCAAGTCCTCGGATCGGTATGATGTGCGCATGTGCGCAATGCCATTGAGCCGATTTGAAATTCAAGTACCTGTTAACTATTATAGACAGGCGTGGAACTTTCCATCAGATCAATGACCTGCTTCTGTTGTTTTTCTGTAGACAGTACTGCACATTCAGTATGAATAATTAACATAGCTACTCTAACTCTTACAAGTTATGTGGGACGCTGGTGATGGATACAAAGACACTTCTCCGCTTTCCCCATCTACATTCCTTGTAACAGTCAGCGGATTTACAACTGGAATGTTTTTGTTGATTACAGTATGACTTCTCGTTTACGTACTCGGGCGCGACACCTGGACACCGAATTGGAGAAGATAACAGTACATATGCAGTAAGTATATAATATACATAAGAACCGCAACATCACAAGCAAAGCCAGTAACACAATAAATAAAAAAATGTGGGTTAGAAGTAACTTCAAAACATTTTTTTGTCCTATTCTGCTTTGTGAATTAACTAATGATTATTTTTCCAAGCTTTTATTGAACTTTCTCTGTTAGTTAGAAGCGATGGTTGGATGGTAAGGTTCAATCTTGCGCATCAATTTTGCCCCAGTTCACATTACTCAACTGAGTAGAAATTTGGCCTTTCTAGTTCCGGTGGCGACGAATTAATTGATCTGATGATATAGACCTCCTCAATCAATAATAGTAGAGTCATAGAATACCTATTAATATTATACCCTAGGTGAAGTGCCTGCTTAGAGCTTAATATTATGTTGATCAACTTACTATACCAATCAAAATACGTATACCTACTCGTATACAGTCATTTAAAGAAAAATATAGGATATAACAAAAGCAATATTTTGTTCATCAGATGGGCGCAATTTCATACATCAGAGATCGACATGAGAAAGTGCGCGTGGTCGTACAATCGCCGAAAAAAGGATTCCACCAGGGTATCACAGCTAAGCCATGCAAGTAAGTATGAAGAAATTATCTTAATAATTATTATCAACACGCTAGCGCAGCACTCCCTCGTGTAAAGAAAGGGTTACAATCCCTTAAACACTACCATATCCTTTCTCTTACCACAAACATCGATCTTAACCCCAAAATAACCTACAACGAGACTCAGTAGAGCACATACTAAGACTTGTGGTTCACACAAGTATTTGTCTTGCGCGGTCGCACAGAGTCCACAACTTTACGCATCGCAGCCGGGGCTACGCCAACTTACGCCTCGGAAGCTATCTCGATCTTCGAATTAATATGATATGTTTCTTTTCTAGGGTTAACGGAAAGCAAAACATTACTGATAAATATCTACAATCCCGTTTGGACTTATTAAACGGCCATTTCTACTGCGAAAACGTGATACAGCATTACAGCTTCTTGGTGTTGACGGCAGACGGGACCGGATTGGAATACGTCGAGAGCAAGAACGGAATCCCAGTCGCATGCTTGTGCACGCTAATTATACCGTAAAAGTTGTCTTATAAGTTGTTAAATAATATAATTTACATGATCCCTGTAGCTGACATATTGTATTCTTCTCTACACATTATTATTATTATTGGTAATATTATTAGTAGGTATATAAAAATAAATTGCCAAATGTATGTAGGTATGTAATTGAGAACGGCTGGACCGTTTTGTGTATTGTACTTAATGTTTTGTGTTGTCGCAAATAAATGACATTATTTTTTAATTTCTTTCTTTCCTTCTTCCTTTCTTTATAAGTTTTTTGTTGTGCTCATAAATTGTTCGGGCAATTTAAGGTAGGTATGTGTTGGTGACCTATTCATTCACATAATAAATATCACATGTCAAAGTTACTCCGCTTTAAATTCGCTCCGTTCAAAATTACTATTTAATTATATTATATAATTATATACGTAAGTACATGGCATCCCTCGGATATGCCACATGGAGGAAAAGTACCTTGAATATTGTAGATAGAACATTTTATTGAATGGAGACATTATTTGAATTTTAAAAACAATTTTTAACTGCATTCATAGATAATATGTAAAAAATTACATGGTTGAACCGGGAATCGAACCCGTTACACGAGAAAAATTATCACCCTGTAGCTAAAGCTGGATAAAGTAAAGCTAAAGTATGGATAAATCATACCGATCGAAAGGCTTCATTATAAGGATTATTTTCTGCTCAATAACATAGTGTCAGAAAAAAAAGGAAGACCATGAATTTAAACATTTGATGTGAAATTTTGTATTGATAATGAAATAGGTAAGATGGCCGCCGAGATCCTCAGATCTAACCCCGCTAGATTGTTTTTTATGGGGTTATGTATAAAAATTAGTTTACAAAAACCAGTATGAAAGTGTCCACGAGCCACAAGCAGAACTTAGACGTATTATTTTAAATATCCACCACAACAAGATCAAAAAATTGACAAATGATCAAAAGAGTGCGACTTTGTATTCAACAGGGAAGGACTCATTTTCAGCATTTGGCTAATTGGTTAATTTTATAAATGAAAAATTCATTGCCTACCTTTTATTTTGAACCCTATGTTATTTAGCAAAAAAATAAGCCTTTCGATCGGTATGATAAAGCTACAGAGTGATTATTTTTCTTATATAATTGAAATTCTTTCACCATTGGAAAGCTACATTCACCCTGAGTAACATAGGGTACTTTTTATGCCGTAAAAATTAAAACGGTTCCCGCGGGATAGTAGTTAACGCGGTAGTAGAAACTTCGAGGCGCTTCTAGTAACTTATATTTTGCGAAAAACTTCTATCAAAACAGAAAGATAATTCCCAAGCTTGACAGACGCCATAATCCTATAAAATGTTGCTAGCTACGGAGAAAATATTGCCCCATTATTATTGTAATAGTTATATTATTCGCATTCCAAATTCTTAGTTTTTGCAATGATTCTTGTATGACGAGGTTATAACAAGATCAACATAATCAGTTCAACCGTGTAGCCGTGAAATGGTAACAACAGATAAACAGAGTTGCTTTCGCAGGTACGAGTCGGTATATAGTATTAGTATGGAAAGTATGGATTGTTTCATTTAATAAATTGTAAATATTGTAGGTAGGTATAATAAATAAATAAGTACATATGTCACAAAGAAAGGGCAATATTAATATTGACAATAAATAAGGCTGACCACCGCCCAATAAAATATTGTTCGTGAGATCCTCTCCATCCATAAATTATGTGGAAAAGGCTGCTGTCTAGAAATACGATTGTCCATTGTACTTTTACTTAGCCTTTTCTTTGTGTTGAACTTGCATGTCTTCAAATTTCCCTACCTAATTTTCGGGTAAATATCAAGTCAATTCCCCTGCTTTTAGGGTATGTCAATTCATATGCAACATTATCCTTACGCCTATGTGCGTGTCGGAGCACGTAATTACGTGCGGCTCACGCGCACATTGATTGAAAAGAGGTGTCAGTTATGATTGGAACTATAAATTAGACTATCCTTCTTTATTCCAAACCCGTTAATTACCATTTAAGTATATACCGTCCTTATAATTACTATAACTGGACATTGGCGAAATTGTGCTGAGTGATATTAACCATCCAGCTATCCGCAGAAGTCAGATAAGAAAATTAGAAGTTCAATTTTTAATATGACGGCTGTCAGCTGACACCTCAAATTAATCATCAGAATTTACATTTAACTCAAGATCCGGGGAAGAAAAGAGACAAGTGGCACCAAAGACTGCATCCGTGGGTAAACAAACCAAATAACAGGGTAAAACGGGAACCCTATTACTAAGGCTTCGCCGTCCGTCTGTCCGTATGTCCGTCTGTCACCATGCTGTATCTCATGAACCGTGATAGTTACAGTTGTTATTTTTACAGTTGATGTATTTCTGTTGCTAATATAACAACAAATAACTTAAAACTAAAACAAAATCAATATTTAAGGGGGCTACCTCCCATCAAGTGTGATATTTTGTCGCCGTTTTTTTAGATAATGGTACGGGACCCTTGGTGCGCGAGTCAGATTCGCCATTCGCCGCTTTCTTATATAATAGACTAGAACACAATAATTTTAAATACTATTTTATGTGAAGCTTTATGAAATTAATTACTCGTAAAATATTTTTATGTCAGCAGAAGGAGTTTGAAAATCCAGAATGAATCACCGATTATTTGTAAACTCCTGACCTGACCTTTACCATTCTAGCAATATGCAGATGCAGTAACCCAGAATATGCATTGATTTTCCCTCAACAGGATATTCTTCGTAATAACAGTAATATCATAGGTAACCGTTGCTAGAGGAAAACATAAATTCTGTTTTCAAGTCCAAAGGGTGTCAACATTGTCAACACACGTCATTCTCGACTGTAGTGACGAGTGAGGGCACCGGGATATGATAAGAGGATCCCGTGCAATATAAATTATGGCACGAGAGTTAAAGCAATTCATTACGCACAGTTAGTTTTGAGAGTTAACAACTACGTCACCTGTTCATATCACAGTGGTTTATAATTTAATTACAAAAACAAATTGGCTCAAATTATAAATTGGGCACTCATTAATAATATTTTGTGTCTGTGTTCTGTTTCGCGACTTCAGTGTCGGACTTCTAAAAGTGCTCGGTTATTGTGTTATTTAATTGTGAAGTTATAATTGAATAAATAATGGAGTTTTCAGTCCGCTTTGGGTCCGCTTTAGTGAGTAGTCCTATCCTTTTTTTATGTATAGTTATTTTAAGCCCCCGCGAGTTGGTATACTTTAAGCCCCCGCAAAAGCAGGGGTCGTATACTCTCACCGTGTGTCTTTCTTATCGTATAGCTTCCAAACGGCTTGACCGATTTAAATTTAGTTTGTTTTGACTTGTTCGAGTGTTTCAGCATAAAAAAATCTGTTCACTCGTCTATAGTAAAATCATACAGTTGAATTGAGAAACACCGCCTTTTTGGGAGTATTAAAAATTTGCGTTAAAGTGCAGTGGCGAGCGGTAGACTCTCTGAAAAACCGGAACAAAAGACATTATTGTAAGAAATTGCTTTAGCGATAAGGTCACGTTTTGTACAGCATTTGTTTATTTGTTTCTTTATTGTGTACAATAAAGAGTTATTGTATTGTACCTATTATTTTACGAGTAAGTATAACAATACAATATCTGCGGTTTGCTATTGCTTCGGAGGTTGTCGTTTATTACTAACAAGCTGCATCCCGTGATGTAAGCCCATTGTTTCCGGAATAAAAAGTAGCCTATGTGTTAATCCGGCGTGTTAGCTACTCCCATATTAAATTTTATAGAAATTTGTCCAGCCGTTTGAGCGTGAAAAAGTAACAAACATACGTATACACTCACAAACTTTCTTCTTTATAATATTAGTAGGATTGATAGCGGTCATAACAGCGGATAGTCATAACAGTGTCCGTTGGGCCGCTTGGCTAAAACTCAGGCCAATACTACATGATTCAAACAGATTTTTTTTATTATCAGACCGCGCGATACACGAAATGATATATTTTTATACGCAGATAAAATCGAGTTTAATATAGTAATTGTGTGTTTTTTTATAGGTAGCAGTATTTCTGGCCATCCATGCCTCTGAGGGGAGAAGCGTGCGCAGTGCAGGGATATTAGATGAAATGCCTAGCAATTGCTCTAACATCGATTTTTGCCTCGAAAAGCATGCAAACTACCCGCAACAACACATTGATGACCTGTTAACTAATAAGGTATTTGAATCCCTGATTTTTATAGCCTAGCATTTTGTCTCGCCTGTTACTAATTGCTACCATTCTAAGGTAGATTTGTAAAACACTCATGGTGACCCAGCATAACTTTATTTATCATCATCAACCCCAATCCGCCCAATGCTTAGCCCGCGGGTAACCCTCATTTTAGTGAAGATGACCACGACGGTCCGTTTCGGATTGGCAGATAACATGCCTCTGCAATAATTCTCGGGCATGTTAGTTTTCTCATGATGTTATCTTCCACCGAAATGTGAGTGATAGTTACGTACATATTATGTACAGCCATATTAAATTTAAATGGTGATATATTATGATGCAATAATAAATATGTATACGTGTAGCACGTGTGTTAAAGTTCCCATAATGCTGCATGCATTGCCAGGTTGTAAGCTGAATATGCAGCTGTTTATTTTCCAAGAAAGTAAAATAATTTGACATTTGTGGTTTTCAGTTTCACCTGACGCTGGCAAGTGCCCACGAGGATACTTCTGACAGAGTGGGGACGGAAGACGATTCTGACAGCGATTGTGAAAAGCATATAACTGTAAGTTGATCACTTGACCCACGATGTAAATAAAAAAATGATATTTGTTTGTACTTACTTAGGTAATAACGGTGGTAAATAGAAACTTCAATATAGAGAGAGTTCTCTTTAAGTTCTACTCGTTAAGTCAATGTTATTGAAACCAAAAAACATAACGCTCTTATAGGCCGCCGAAATCTGTAGAACGAGCACGCACATTTTATCTCTGTTTTGCACAACAAAAAGCATACAGTCGAATTAGAACATTCTTTTTTCTTTTCGGTTAAACATATTACCTACGTGTTTTGTATGTCTGGGTTTACTTACTTTTTTTTTGTTCAACAGTATGGCGAGATATACGAGATCATAGATGAGAATGACAACGTGCGCGTGGTGGTGCAATCGCCGAAGATATTCAAGCAGCAGCTCAGGATCGAGCAGTGCGTGTAAGTAGCTTGCAATATCTCCCAATCTCAATTATGAATAGAACTTTAAGGCCCCAAAAATTGCAAATCAAGTAAATCTTCAGTGAGTTGTTTTTTTTTCTTAATTAGTCTATCCAGTCTTTTGTAAACGGGGAGGCTGAAAGGATAATGAAATTATGTTTACATAGCATATTATGGTACATTGGGTTGGTCTTCGATAATGACGTACCAAACCCGTTTGGCTTCACTATGCGGCAGCCAAATATGGCAGCTTAAACTGTATAATTAAATAAATAAAAAATTTCGAAATTGCCAGAGGTTTATAATATTGCAAACATCATTAAGCTCTGGATAAACTATAGTGAGCATCTAACAATACCAGAAATATTAAATGTTCCTAACAATGTTTCGTTTCTCAACAGTACTCCTGGACGCCTGCTCATCACCGGAGGAACGAGAAACTTTGACTCTATGGAACTGGAAGATAATACGATTTCCTGTGTGGAGAAGAAAATGGATTACCATTTTCTGGTGCTTACTAAAGATGGGGATGGAGTTGAATCTGTGAGAAGCAAGCACGGAATCCCAGTGTGCTGCTCCTGCCGGTTGAGTTATTAACCTCCATGCGCGCGCATCAGCAACCGTACCATTTATGCTCAGTTTCTGAACCTCTAGATAACTTTGACCAATCGTCCAATTTGACCAATTTGTATTACTGTCTTTGTCATGCGTTTAGTGCCACGTACAGACAACGATAGACTTATCGGTTGGTCAAAGTGAACTAGGAGTCTCAGAATCTAGGCATTAGAGATTATGTGAACTGCCTCTAGCGCAATCCTATCAAATCAATCAATGCGTGACTTGCACAGATCTAACGTTTGTTAATCGAGATCTGGTGTTAAACTCAGCGTCACCACGTGTTAGCTAAGTCCGAGCTGAAATTAGGTTCTTTCATCCTAGATTTAATTAGTAATATTTAAACGAAAGTGGCTCATTAGTTCCTTCTTAATTACTTAAAAGTGATATTAGGATAAGACGTATGAAAAATATATTTTTTTTGGATTAAGTAAAGATATAATTTATATTTATTTACAAAAAAGTCAAATGTGTGTTAATTTATTATATTTTAATTGGGAAATTGTATTTGTTGTACCTACTAAATATAAGTAGTGTGTAATATTAATTGTTTTCTGTAATAATATATGTAATAAATGTAATCATATCTAAATACGTACTTAAATTATTATTTTGAATAAATGAAAATGTGAAAACTGCATAACCTCTGGTTATATATTAATTAATACGTTTAACCTACATTAATTCGATGAATGTTATTAGATAAATGAATGACTAAATTATTACAAATTGCTTAAATAACAATAGCTAACAATAAGCAAATAACAATAGCAATAAAATAACAATAGCAACAAGCTTAAGTAAATGTAAGTTGTAATTAAAAAAAATTAAAAAAAATTATTCTGCATTCAGTTGCAGGTGCATACAACCCCATGATAAAACAAAAGTAAAACAATTTATTGTAAAAGATAATTCTAATGATAAATTAAATAACTATTACAAAAACATAATATTATTATTGAGAAAACTAAAACTACAAACGTAAAAAATAAACGTTGACCTAAATACAGGCCAGCATTGGTCACGCACAAATTCCACATGCATATGTACTCACACGTCACTCATGACCACAACATAGTAGTCACGCGTCACTCATGACCACAAGGTAGTAGTTACGCGTCACTCATTACAGCCATGATCACAATATCCTGAGTCTTCCTAACGAGCATTCTCTGTATCAAAGAAAGCAGGAACTAGGAGAGTACCTAGCCATAGTTCCACTAATAGCCAAAGAGAGCACTAACCCGTGGTGCTAACTAATTGAACCACGAACCTCCTGGAACACGTTTCGCAATCTGCACAGCACAATCCTTGCCTACATTCTTACCCCCGGTTTCTAGAACGCTAGCTGGCTTTGACAGTAGATTAAAACTATCGTTGTCTCTATCTAACACTAAACAAATGACAAGGATAGCAATATAATTAATCTGTTGTCAACGTTGACTGACGTTTCAGAAACTGGGGGTTAGTGACTAGCTACTATTCTTCCAGCTATATGTTATACAGTGACGCAACCTCAAAGTTGAGTCAAATTATATAGGTTTCTTTAATATATTCCATGTTTTAGCTACATCGTACATACGTCAGCGTGCCCAGGTTATAGTGTTCATGTAATGTAGAAGGTAAAGGTAGCCGGTAAATAAAGGGGATAAACGCTTATCTATATATTCTGTTTTAATTGGTTTACGTAAATGATCGTTTTAATTTAAACTAATTAGGTGTATGGCTTCATTGTTATTTCATCCTTGTGATTATCCTTGTGATTTTCTGTCTACACCCTTATGATTTATAGCGACGAGGCTCACACGAGACACCATGACGGAGGGCAGAAGAAGAAGTACCAAATGATTGTGAAAGCACATTTTCTGTAAATAAACGAAACGAGACTCATAACAACGCAATAGCCCGGAACCAACATAGGTACAATGTAGATTATAAGATCCAAAAACTAATGTTTTCAGTATGGGACGGCTGTGGTCTCCTATAAACCGTTTAGTCGACATTTGACAGATTCTACTTTTGACATTATAGTCTACATACGAGTAATATGACAGATTCTACATTTGACAGATTCTACATATCGCCATCGGCGGCTTACAGCTTCACACCGTATACAGGGTGGACAGTTGGGTACTCCATACAAACGGCTGAATCGAACAAAATCGAACAAAAGACAAGCGAAACTGTAAGCGCCGTCTTGTACCGGGTGTGTACTCAAAAGATACTCTATCTCGTTCAAAATCTCAAACTAACTCCAGATCTGCCATCTCGCTCTAATTAAAAAAATAGAGAGTGTCCACTCGTTTAGGTATAGAATTCTATGCCAGTGCCATAGAAACTGTTGTGGCGCCTATTCGCTGATGTTGGCGTAACGACTACAATTATTGGTTTCTTGCTCAATGTAATTTTTGTATAAGTACACTTACTATTATAATATGATTCGGAGTCTACTACAAACACACTCAGAGCACTCACTTGTGGTTCACACAATGTTTGTCCTGGGCGGGGATGGAGTCTAGAACTTTACGCTTCGCAGCCGGCGCTCCGCCAAAATTCGCCTTGAAATTTGTACTTACTAAGGTGGATATACCTACTGGTGGTAATGGCAGATGGCCGCGAGCGCTTGAACTGCTAGTTTTTGTACGTTATAATTTATTGGAAAAAGTGATAACGAAATTAGAAAATATAAGTTCCACATCGCTTCCTATATAAAAACCCCAGCGGAATCTCAGTCGCCTGCAGTTGCAAACTAATCATTCCATAAAATATCTTGTCTATGAACAGGTCTAGTTTGGCTGGAAGAGATCGCTTTTAGCGAAAAGTCTTGTGATTTAGCTAAACCTCCTTCTGTATAAATTATACTTGGTATTTTTTTTAATCTGGTGTAGGTGCTTATTTTCTATTCTATGCTAATAAAATGTTGTTAAAATACAATACAACTAGAAGCGCCTCGCGGTTTCCTCGTATCCTGTGGGAACCGTTTTAATTTTTACGGGATAAAAAGTAGCCCATATTACTCAGGCTGAATGTAGGTTTCCAAATGGTGAAAGAATTTTTGAAATCGGCACAGTAGTTTTTGAGTTTATTCATTACAAACATATACACAAAAATACAAATCTTTCCTCTTTATAATAGTAGTATAGAAGTGTAGATGTAGATTATTGTATTATGTTTATGTTCCCTATGATACATAAATAGTACATTACGATACGAGCTGTCTAAGTAGTATATTAATACACGGCGGCGAGAAGTTAGCGCCCGAGCGAAGCGAGGGTGCTAACCGCCGTGTATTTAATAGACTTACTTTACGCAGCGAGTATCGTATACTATTTTATAGCACGTGCGACATAAACCCGCCATCTACTTAATTTATTTAAAAATAATCTTCGAATTAATGCAATGAAAAGATGTTCATTTGACTCTTTGACATAATAATAAACACACAAGTTGTAATGTAGGTTGGTATTCCACCAGTAGAGAACGGGAAAACAACTTCACACCTACCCGTATCACTTCTAGATTTGTTTTCTAGGTTACCTATTAGTATTTTTGGATGCATATTTATTGTTCGTGGATTGCTTAATGTGATATTGTTTCAGATTTAATATTGTTCAGTTTAAATAATAGTCAAACAGGTTTCAACTAAAAAACAGTGAAAAATATCAATATTGTAGCGCTTCAGTTTGTAACCGAATCTTTATCGTAACGTGAATACCTATTAATATAGGAATCTGTGATTGATCTGGTTTGTGCATTAATGTATTTACCATGAGACTATATGATATATTATGGTGTATAATAATTGAAAGTGTGTGTATTCAGTGAAAATAGTTCATGTGTCGGTTACATTTTATGTAAACAACAAAAACCGCAACATTTCTAAATCAAGTAAGTATTCGTATGTTTCAATTATTATATAATCGGATAAGAAATATTATAACAAAGGTACAGTGTACGGTTAATATCGCTAACTTAGGTATAGCGTTTTCACGTAATAAGTAATATTGTCCGACGAAGACCAAAATGAAATCATGCAGAAATATGGCGCCAAAGACATTGGCGTTTCGGTCCCACACGTTACAGGTTATACGTATCTTCTCTTACTTACTATGAGTTTGTGAGTGGTGTAAAAATGTATGTGGTGTAATAATGTAAGCTTTGGTTCAGTACTACGCTCGCAACGATGGGTATATTCTTAAACGGTGTGAAGTTAGTGAACATCAGGCCGTTTAAAAATGTGCTACTTTGAACAGCGCAAAGCGTGACCTAAGTGCGGGTTTAGGTCGCACGGTGCTATAAAACTTATTAAATCTTATCGGTATTTCTTTTTTCTTCTCTTTCTTTTCTAATTAGGTACACTATAACGGCTGATCTTCTTTGAACCAAATCAAACAACAAAATCACAACGTAAACTTTTAATCCAATCAAGTTAATGAACGTCACATACAGACGCTGAGTAAGTGACTTCATTTATACGCAGAACTGCCAAGTTTGCAGGTGCAACAGACTGGGACTTCGAACATCTTATAGCGGAGTTGGTTGACCGCAGGGTCGTAGATGTAGAGGGAGACGGATCCTCGCTTTTCTACACAGGAACTCTCTGTACCGAAGCCAGGAACCTTCACTCGGCCAAAGCACGAGCTATGTAGATTCCTGGAAGGAATGTTGATTCTTATATTATAACACACTAGAAGCGCCTCGCGGCTTCCACCGCGTTAACTACTATCCCGCGGGAACCGTTAATTTTTACGGGACACAAAGTAAGCTATGCCACCCGGGGATAGTGTAGCTTCCCAACCGTGAAATGATTTTTCAAATCGGTCCAATAGTTTGCCTATTCAATGCAAACAAACAAATCTTTCCTCTTCATAATTTTAGTATAGATTAAATCTAACGTGTTATGCAAGCACACTACCGATCCCGTTGGGCTATCATTATAGTGTAGGATCCATATTTAGTGTGTGTATAGTATTAGCGTGTTACCATTTTCGTAGACTGAGCTTACGTTGGCGTCATGTCCAGTTCGACACCACTGAAATTGGCGACCTAACGGGATCGCTAAGATCGCTAGGATCGCTAGACAGTCAAAACTTGTCAAGGACCGTTATATTCAGAACTAAGCTTCAAACGCTCTAGCTAACGCTTGATAAAATGGCAAATGAGAGTGGATTCTTGCACATTGCAACAAGCGACAGCAGGCATGCTTGTCACAAACGTTGTTTGACAAGCAAATTGATCGTTTACGGGCTCCTTGAAGTACTCTGTGACATCATGTGCCTTATTATTATGGATTATGGAATGCTAAGTACTACTACACTATTCTTCATACCTGATGATAAAAATAATATAAATTACCTGCACTTCGTTACTCGGATCTTTTGCTCGAAATATTTTGACTGGAGGACAATGTCTGCAGAAACATTAGTCTTTATCACGAAAGGTTTCTCGACCTGAGAATGGAGACATGAAATATAATTAATAAACTTGCGGGGTTGAACTACCTTATACCACTCGGCTCCGTAACTACTGAACGCATTTTGATAAAATACAAACCTTAGTGAGATAGCGATTGACTGCAACTCAATGATTGTAAATAAAAAAATATGATCTTCACTACATAATATGAACTTGGTCTAAACGTTTCCAAAAGTGTCAATTGTTATTTTAAATTATGTATATTCCTATAAATTTTACGGCTATCCTATTTATATCGACCAATTATCATGACTTACCAGGATAGTGGTCAACTAGCCTATAAATACAGTATAAAAATACTTTGCTGGATTATGGAGTAATAGTAATGGGATGAATACTCACTGTAGTAACAGCCCTGCAGTTTTCATCGTCTCCCGTGTTCACACTTTCTGTTTCTTCCAACGGACCAAATTCTTTAGAAATCAAAGCCTGAAAATTATAACAACCAATACATATACCTAACCGTATATTATGTATTATATTAATATTACTCTTAGATGTCAGTTTACTTGTTCACGATTCAATGTTGATCGCACGCTACCATGCGCGACCACGACTTTTACGAGCTCTTATTTGTCTTGCAATGTTTGTAAGATTTTTTTATATCATATAACCATCTAGCTGCTGATCGACTAACACTCGTTTTTCCTCTTTAATCATCATTCACTGAAAGTTCTCCTTCACTTGCCATCAACTCACGTAAGCGAGTATCCCGAGTAAGCGAGTAGACTTGGGACTCCCTATTAGGTACAGCAGCAGATCTAGACATTCAAAATCGATGTTCGGGTTCAGAGTTGTAAAATTTAAGAAAGGAGTATGCGTAATGCTGGTATCATTTATTGAATGGGTAAGTGGTGCTTATCGTGCATTTGAAATATGTATATAATTATTATGCCAAAAAATATATTATAAGTAAGTACCTTATTAACTTGAGCTAGTTCATCCATTTTATCCGCGAACGAGTCCCAATTCGGTGGTTTGTCGACGCAGAGCAGTGAATCATCGCAATGTTCAGTATTGATGGAGCCTGAAAAATACACCATTTTTACGATTACAGACAGTCGACGGCCGATACGCCAGTTATCATTCAAGGTACAATTTTCAATTTTTAAAACAAAACTTTTATAATTAAAAAAATTATTGATTAGGTAGGTAGGTGTAATTATTGTCACAGCCCAAAAAATGTGAATGATTACACATAATATTTAAACAACGAGTTAACACACCTCTTTTCCAATATAAATAACTTACGAAAGAAAATTTTAGCTCACCGTTTGAATGTCCAATCCTAGTCAACGCCATTACAACCTGCAAATAAAAAACAAATTAATTTTCTAAATAGTCCTAATATTTAAGTGCAAGTGTGTTTGTTACCTCTCAGCGCTGATTTTTATTTATGGCGGAGCAAAATTTTATAACTACACTAGAAGAGCCTCGCGGTTTCACTCGCGTTAAGTGCTATCCCGCGGGAACCGTTAACTTTTACGCGATAAAAAGTAGCTTATGTCACCCGGGGATAGTGTAGCTTCCTAACAGTGAAATATTTTTTCAAATCGGCTCAGTATTTTCAGAGCATATTCATTCATTCAATGCAAAAACAAAAACATATAATTAAATATTCCCTCTTTATAATATTACTATAGAAATATAGATTCGTTATGTAGCTACAGAAATAAGACATAATACTTTGAAACGCGACTAATTAATTAATTATTTTAAATTTAACGCGTTTGTAGCTGACTGTACATAAATATGTCACATTTTCACTATCAAGCGGGTTGACGACAAAATATACTTAATAGGCAAAATCAGAAAGTTCCACCCTCGCGAGTTGACGAACAACCAACAACCCACTCAATCGTCGCGCAAAAGTAGACAATTATGCATTAGATATATAAAAAAAACTCACCATAAAGATACTAAAGCGATCCATAGTGTTTAAATGATGGTGTTTGTGGTCGTTCAAAAATAACTTATTATGAGCGCAACCGGTGTCAAGTAGTTGGAAATATGTATAATTAAATTAATATCCCCATGTAAGAGGACTATAATTAATATTAATTATTGACCAGACAGCTGTCGCTCCAGATGAGCTGTATGTTGTGAATGCGGGTAGGATGATTCTGTTATGAGGTTATATACCCTGTTGTTTTCTTAGGCTTTTCCTGTGCAATAATGCTATTTATATCTCATGTGAAATTATACTGGTAATTAATTAAGATATTTTTCCTTCCACATACTTACTCGACAATATCTCATTACATATCACGTATCTCCTGAATGTTAAGCAATTGATTCTGTCCCCGGGAAGGAATATTGTATGAAACTCCCAAGGGCAACAATGTGATTTTAATTATTATCATCAAAATATGTATGAAAACTCTAGTTTTTATAAATCAGAAGCCCAACTCCGGTTATTTAATATGTTCAAAATCTAGTTTCACTCAACTCTTAAATCTCATTAAACTCTCAAATGGCATTCTCGTAACTTGAAAAGTATTACAAACTATTAAAACGATACCTACTCGAAGTGTAAAATTGCATAACTATAAAGGTCACAACTTATTACATTTTTACAAGTTGTTTATATAACAAATATTGACGAATTCGCGAGTAACAGCTAGGTGTAGTATATAATCATGTAAGAGTAACTAGCACGACCTTATATTATTTAGGTAAGAAGAGCTAGTTAGAACCTACCTACTTACGCCCGAAATTAATATTGTATCTTCTATTCAAGATTAAAATCGATCTTGGATTGCTGCCTATCGTTCGATCGATCTCCAACCTGCCTTTATAAACCAATCCACGGATCGGTTATTGGCACGTTTGACCCTAAAATGGATTGTGATATCAATCCCAGAGAGCAAAATTTGGATTAGGATTGATTTTAATTTCGGCCGTTATAGGAGTTAATTTTTTACCTTTATCTTTCATTACTTTATCTAATTTTTGGCGGAAATAAAACTGAATATAATTTTTTTTATCTTTTTAAAAATAAAATTGCTGTGAAGTAACTAAAGCTTGAATGTATGAGCTAAATACACATTTCAATTAAAACTATAATAATATGTACTAGGTAAATACAGTATGCAAGTAGCATAGGGCCCTTATCAATGTGTGGTGAACTGGAATCCAGTGATTCACACACAATGTCAGTCGTAAACATGTTCACAATAACACTCATTATCGACTAGTTGTGGTCCTCAGTTTCGCCCGCGTCGACTAATATCCCACAGATAAACACAGAACTAAAAAAATAAAATAAAAAAAAACATACACTCGAATTGAGAACCTCCTCCTTTTTGCAAGTCGACTAATAAAAGGGCCTAAATTTACTCCATGTATCATCAAAATATATCAGCCATCAAATATATGTCATGTCAAAATATGTCCAACTGTTTCAAAGATCAGCCGAAAAAATTGAGACAAAATTAAAAAAAATGTTTTTCGTAATTACGTTTTGTAAATAGTAATATTCTAAAATTTAGCTCTAGATCCGGGGAAGAAAAGAGACAAGTGTATACAAATACACAAAGGAGTAAGTAGGATAGTGCGATGATGTTTTGTCTTTGTCGGCATGCACTAATTTTTTGCTTGACTGCAGAAGCAAACCAATCTTGACATTTTAGAATTTCGCACAAATGATTGGAGCCACATCTAAATACTTAACGTGTATTTAAAAAAAACAATTTAATAAGGGGTTGTAGCCAAGTGTGTCCCTTTCGGGTATACGCTTTTGTCAATTTCTGATAGTACCTACTAGGTGCATGGTAAAACGGTATTAGCATTATTATATTGACATTACAATCAGACTCTTCAATTTTACTCATCTACATAACATTGTATATAGGTTATTCTCAATCTTTCTATGCAAGAGTCAAAATATGTACCACTAGTGTACCTAAACGCGTGCGTAGGCTTTTTACGCACATACTAGAGCACCATACCACAAAGTACGACTCAGTAAGACCACAGTGTAATTTTATTAGGCCGTGGTGAGTGGCTTATTGCAAGTACCTACCTAAAGCTAATAAGCGTCCGAAATGACTCGAAGCAACTGGCTGAAAACTATTAAGCTGACTAGTATTTACATAGTACAGGTAGGTACCTAATAGCATAGGTTTAAGAAAACAAAAAAAAGTTCCTAATATTCGCTACTGACGCTCAAAATATACCTAAGCCCAAACACCATCAATTTACCTGATAATCACTGAGGCATTCCGCTGACTAATTTTATCCCATCTACATTATAGGTCGCTAGGTCCTGCCAAAAGTGATAGGCCGAACATCAAACCCGGGTGAAAGCGCGTAAGTAGCGAACTTTAATGAACGCCTGATCATTGTGAATAGCAACGCATCGTTCTGTACTTTACTGTTTGCTTGTATATTTCCGCATTGCGTTTGCGTTGTTAAAATACTCAATGCTATGCGTGATGCCACCCGGTGATTTAAATACTTTAAGAAAAGAAGGAAATAAAATAAATCGATTTGCAACAATAATACAATTACTTACAGAAGAAATAGCCTTCCACCTTCTAAGCCAACGTAATGTCATTAGGTACCTACCCATATACCTACTTGCACTTGGCACTTGTCTTATCCCTATCGGGTCGTTTCGACAGCGGTCAAAAGCCGGGGCGAGCAGGGAACCTCTATCGAGAGAGTATTCGATACGGTAACTGTCAAATTTGTTGTAGATTTGATCAGCGCCTTGCAATATCGACAAGATGCGAACGCGAACAGTTACCGAACCGTTAAAATTTTCGTGCTTGTTCTAATGTAGGAGTACCTACTGATCAAATCTAACACACATATTTTGACAGTTAATGTATCGAATACTTTCTCGATAGAGGTTCGGGTTCGCCTAATAATTGCCAAGTTTTTCAATCAATTGTAAAAAAATCTGAAGTCGAATTTAAACAATAGGTAATGTTTCGTTTGAAATTGCACCATAGCTAGTGACATAACTTCAAGTTGAGTGAAATCATGGGATTTCCTGTTCTGCTTATGATCATACGTCAGCGTGCCCAAGTTAATATTATATAGCGCATGTAATATAGTAGGTAAAGGTAGCCGGTAAATGAAGAGGATAAACGCTAATCGAGTTACGAGTATTCTGTTTCAGTTTCGTTGAAGTAACGTATGTGATTGTTTTAATTAGTCTTAAGGCGAATAGTGTTCCTGATTACGCTTAACTCGAATTTATTTGAATGATGTTTACGACAAATCCGTACAACTTAGGAATATGGAAAAAATATATGTTAATTTTGATCATATACTTTAATTTGTGACGGTTAGTGAAACACAATTAAAATATATTTTGTCGATAGAAAAAAATTACAAAGTAACCTCTAGAAAATAGCTATTTAAATTCAATCTCACTAATTTATGCGAAAACATCATTCAAATCGAAAGAACTTGAAATCATTGTACAATAATAAAGGTTTTTGGTGTTTAATATAGCAACAATACGCCAATTTTCATTCAAGAAAACATATTTGAGTGAATTTTCGTTCAAGTAGAATGACGCGCCAGCCGCCATGTTGTGTCCTCTCTATCATTTCCATACGATTCGACAGTAGTCGCTGCGGCGCGCCGCTAGACGGACCTGTGCCACTTTTTTCAATTATTTTTTTACGTAATCATATTTTTCCAAAATACTGGGCCGCATCCATCGCTTGTCATGTTTGGTCTGTCAAGGCACTGATTAGGCAAAACAAGCATTGGATGCGGCGCGGCCAGTAGCGAATGTGTTTTGTTTTTCTGGCGCGTTTATTACAATAGAATTTAAATAGAAGTGCCAAACAGTCACGTTGCTCCCGTTCTTACCTACATAACGACACAATCTTTGTGTAGGCCATCTTGATGATTCAATCTAAGTACATGCGTGTGAGCTTCGCAATGACCACCTAGTTCTTATAGCATCATCGTCATTGGTGCTTATTATAGGTATTGTTATGAAAAAGTCTGGTGTCGCTAAGCAAGAGATTTCCAAGAGTACCTTATTTGCGAGACATAAACTTAATTTAGGTAATTTCGCAGGTTTTCTAACTTGGTCTCAGCACATATCAAACATATTTGAACCTATTCATTCATGCCTACACTTTTGAGAATAGCTCAATCAAAACTTTATCCTATACTAGTTGGTGCCCGCGACTTCGTCTGCGGAAGATTAGTATTTAGAGCAGCTTATAATTATTAGCGTGACGTAGAAAAGAACTAACGTTATGACATTAAAAACACCCATATTTATGGTTCACTATTTTGGCTATAATGGCTTACACATAAGATATAGATATATACTGTGGCGGACTTTTTTGTAGAACTATTTAAGATAAACATTTCCATCATACATCATATCTATAGCTCTAGCGGTTTTGGCAGCGCACGCCTGAATAGCGCGCAGGTGGTAGATTTTTTCCTGCTTAAGGTCTCAGCACACATATGGGATCGGAACCGTAACGCCTTTTCGTGTCGCCGTGTTCTGAGGGGAGGCGATCACGGTACGATTCCGATTAGTGTGCGTTGCAGTAGGGAGTTTAATACAAACCATTCTGAACGACTCGAGGCGATACGGTTACGATCCCTTTCCGTTCCCATATGTGTGCTGAGACCTTTACTTGACACTTATCGTCATATTTTAGACAATTCACACAATAGCTGTATAAATTATAGCCTATGTATTATTCTGATGTATAAGCTACACTATTGTAAAGTTTCATTAAAATCCATTCAGTAGTTTTTACGTGAAAGAGTAACAAACATAATGGAAAAACTGAAGTATATTATTATATGTACACCAAAATTTTACGGTCTTTCAAATTGCAATATAGCATAGTTGTAACTATGATAGATTTATGATACGAAGAGCCGGAGTTCGGTTCTCGATTGCCGTAGTTTGGTTTTGTTGGAAAATATTTTTCTAGACCTTTTGGCTATCCATTGCGCCTAGATTACCCACCTAGTTGTTCTGCTTATTAGAACCACAATCAATATGCTTTCTAACAGCCAGCCAACGAGGATATTTTGACAGTCATCGTACGGTGCATCGTGGTGCAGCCCGAAACTCAATAGGTTCGGGCTATGACTGCGTATTATACTAGATCGATTAGTGAAATGAAAGATTACATTAGGTTCAAAAATATGTATTTACAGATATATTATATTAAAAATGTATGTATTTTGCATTATTAACCCTTCTCAGAACAAGTTCTGGTAGTAGACATTTTTTATAAAACGCTACCAATTTGTGGACCATTTCCAGAATGAAATCCTCATTTCTCTCAATTTCAATAACTGTTATAGGTTCCACTGGTGAAATGAAGCACACATTGTAAATTTTTTTCTTTCTTGTGATTCTTAGCTGCCCTTGTACCTGTAATCCAAAATAACACCATAACTTTTAAATGCCTAAACAAATTTGGATGTGCTATAGGGCTTCGTTATTTGCTAATGTTGGTACCACACCACCCCTATTCATTTCTGTAGTAGCGTATAATGTCTTGAGTAGAGGTACATAACAATTGAACATAAATAATTATAGGTTTGCATTACAATAATTTCATCTCGTTTGTATAAAAGAAATAAGAACTGCACAGTACAGAATTTTCAGGTCGGTCTTTGTAGGTACCAAGACATTTGTTGCATGTTAACAATGGGTTCAATACTTACGAAACATCTTCACCATGGAAACGATTGAGCGGAGCACCAACACGTTTTTGGCTACATAATAATATAGGTCCAGAATAACTGTGAGCTCGATTTTGATGTTTTTGCTCTATACTTTTTTAGCATCGTCCGTGAAAACAGGAACTCTCCGACCTAACCTAATAATCAAATTCATTATTTTTAAATAATGATTTATGTTTAAATATAAATAATGATGTTGGAATGTTCTTAATAAAAACGGTTAAATTCACGGTTCACAACACTGAACATAATATTATGAAATATCGTCAACTCTTGAATTTTACAATTTTTATTTACCCCAAAGCCGGTGACTACAGTGAACGAAACATGACAGTCTGACACTGACAGACAGTGTCACGTCACGATCAAGGAGGTACCACTGGTAACAGTTGATAAATTACTGTATTGCCTTGCCAGTGCACAACAGTCAAAAGTACTGTACCAGTTCTACCACAGGTATTGTACTCTGCTTTGATTGAACACGTCTTATCGTCATCGCGTCGTATTTGTCGTCTGGAACCAATCGAGTTATTGCTATAATTATTTAAATAAAATTACGTAGGTATTTAAGATAAAATACTTATTTAATTATTTAAGTCTCTTTTGCTCTTATCTGTTTACTGGTATACCTTGCTCATTAATTTTCTTTGTTGATGATATCGTTGGAAATTTGAAACCCATATAATTATTTAACTTGTTCAAAGTAAACACGTTCTACAATACATACAAATTATTCATATCTTTTAAGATAAAATGTCCAAAATATTACATTCAGTTATAGTATAGTACGAGAGTAAATGTGATAATGTAGTAAGTGACACAAAATCTACCACGTGCAAGGTTCTGGCAGCACTGAATTGGATACGTCACCTGGCGCTTATTTTGTGATTTTGAATTACATATCATTTTATTACATTCACTATACGAAACGGCAACACCCGATTACGCTGCGATTATATATCGCGAATATGCTCACACAAAGTAATGTCTTGTTGCTCCCACAGGCCTAGTGTGTTAACGTCGCATAGTGTCAATCTTTTTGAGACACAAGATAGCCTATGTCCGTCTCATAGGTCCAATATATTCCTATACCTACCAAATTTCATCGAAATCCGTTCAGCCGTTTAGCCGTGAAAAGGCAACAAACAGACAATAAACAGAGTGACTTTCACATTTCTAATATTAGTAGTATGGATTATAATATTATTTAAGAACTTTTATATTTTGAACTCTGGGATTTTATCAGTTAAACAATAAAACTGTTAATGTATGTACCTAGTAGGTGGATCGTTCATCTAATTTAGCTTTTTGTTATATTGGGTTGGAATGAGAAAATAAAATTTCACATCCAAATACTACGAGTACATTGATTGTATAATATTTTATTTAAGTCTAAACGGTTACCTATGTACATATTATTCTTTCAATAAAATAATGACCAGCTTTTATTAGATAAACCGCTTATTTGATAGATCGCCGGCGCGTAACTTCTTTACGTTCTAATAGTTCAATATTCTTTGGTAGTGAGAGCCCGTACTTCTAGTTCGCGGGGCTGGATTACGCCGTTTCCCCGCTGTTTCTTCGTGCGCTACAGTCGGATTGTGAAATGTCAGTAGCAGTTGTAGTCTTCGTAATGAGACAAAAGTATTAATCGTAAGACTTTTTTCAACCTCATGTTTATTATTACCATAAAGGTATATTATATACTTAGTTAATAGTTGTCAATCCAAACGTGTAATTAACCTAACATTGATTTACCTTCATAGCTCAGGGTGGACACTTCTTACTAGTCCTTACTCAAAAGGTACTCAAAGCCACGTATGAGAGAGACAATACGCTTAAATGTCATACAAAATCCCGATCATGCTATCTCGTTTTAATTGAGAGTGTCCCTCTTACACCCGGTTTCTGAAACGTCAGCCAACTTTGACTACAGATTAATTATATTGCCATCCTTGTTATTTGTTTAGTGTCAGATAGAGACAACGATAGATAGATAACGATAATCTACTGTCAACGCCAACAAACGTTTCAGAAACTGGGGGTTGTATGAGGACGCATGAAAATTTAAAAGAATTACGTCACTTGTCTAGTTAGATCATTAATCCATATACACGGGTATAATGACTTGGTTGACGCAATCATAATATTAATATACAGAATAATAGTAGTATTCGTTGATGGGTTTATTTAAATTTCACTTACTTATTAAACCATTATAGGTAAAACTAGTGGTTTTTTTCAACTTTACGCAAACGCGAAAGAGGTGTGTTAATATCGTAGCATGTGAAAAGATAGTCTCTACCTACCCCAACAGGAATAAGGCGTGACTGTATAGTATGTTAAAAATAATAAACTAGGATTTTTTTATTTATTATTTTTTCATACTATTGTGTTCACGTTTGACCAACAGACGATGCGGTAAACGATGATGCACACTTACCTAGAAGTGACCTATCCATTCATGCCTTGAAGTTTGAAGAATCAGGTCACAGGAAACAGACACGCAACCCAGCACTACAGTGCACCACCACCATTCAGTAGGTAATGCATAACCTAATTAACCACAGATCAGTAAACTACAACGGTCTATCAACAAAAGTTTAGACCAGAGTCTGTTAAACAGATGTTTCTGAAATTTCGTTCTACAAAGTCGACGTCTATCACTCGCGTTTTCTTACTCAAACTTAGCATTGCTACTTATTTTACTTGTGAATTTGTCATTTAGTTAGAAAAATCAAGGGTTAGACGTCAATTTGTGGAGAACATATTTAGACTCATCTGTTCAACTCTAGTTTAAATCTTTTGTGGTAAGAGTAACTGTCGCTGTGCCCGCCGCGTTTTCCCGCTTCTTTCCATGTCAGGCCTAATTGGAAAAGTGCGCGGCGACGGCGACGTCACACGCATACAAAGACGCTCAATTATTATTATGCGAAGGCGTCCGTCAGTGTCCAAGACGAGTACCAGACGTTCGCACGTGTGACAGAGCGAGAATTTTAGTTTACTGTGCGGTGACCTTAACAATGATGTTTGGAGCTTGTGTTTTTATCGTAAGTGAAGAATGAGCTAAGGTGGTGGGGTCTGTTTTCTTATAATGTGTACCTACCTACTTACAAATAATTGTGAGCATTTAAGTTACAATCTTCGACTAAGCTGTTTGATGTTTCTCTTTGTCCCTTTGTTTAACGTATGAATAAACTTGAAGAAAAATTTAAGTTACAGTATAATATTACACACTATATTTTTTTTTTGCCTGTTTATATTTGAATTCTGTGTTTTGTTGTCGAATTACGAAACATAATGGTTTCCAAACAAGCTCCCATGACTTACAGAAATTCAATTTCTTACTCCCTACTCTACAAACGTTCGTCCATTTTACTTCTCTACAAGGCTTGTACAGTTCGTCTAAGTGTATTCAACACTATTTACAATTAAGTTTTCTGATTTTTTTTTATCCGCTTCTCCTAACATTATCACCTTGTTACGTTTTAAAAGTGAATATAATATACTTAACTGAATATAATGTGAATATTTCAAGCGTCTACCTGTTCCCGGTATCAATATCAAGCAAAAACTATCAAATAAAACACTTTTGCTGTATGGGAGCCCCCTTAAATATTTATTTTATTTTGTTTTGTCGTCATAGCGGCAACATAACTACAACATCTGTGAAAATTTCAACTATCTAACTATCACAGTTCATGAGATACAGCCTGGTGACAGACGGACAGACAGACAGACGGACGGACAGCAGAGTCTTAGTAATAGGGTCCCATTGTACTCTTTGGGAACGGACCCCGAAAAATGATGGTAACATGATGGTGATGACTGACATACACTTTCTTAAAACTACGAGTTAATTAGAAAATGCAACTGAAATCATTCCGAAACTTTGCTAAATGCTCCGCAGTGCTTATTTTACACATTTACATATAGCGTACAAGCATAGCTGTTGTGAGTTGTGTTTGTATGTATTCAATTAACCAAGACTCCTCCAACTGACGATATAAATCATCGAGAGCGGTCAAGCCAGTTTATAAGATACATACAAAATAATAAATATCAGTAATACGACTAGGTTTTTTCGCTGGCGCCAAGAATCGAGGAAAGATTTACATTATTTTGACCAGTTACCACACTCAGATGTAATCTGTGCTCAGACACGTCACTGAATATTTACTAACTAGGTATATGTACCGTCAATGCTCTTTAATATTGAAGGCATAGTTAGTCTAGAGCCTATACCAATGTATTTAATACTGATTGAATAGGCATGGCAATAAAAATAAACTTTTATTAAAATAGTCGTAAATAATATGATTATGTACCTAAGTTAGTCTGTAAGGTACTTGTCTTAGGTTAATTTTAATTAGGCACTCACTAATGGTTTTCTTAAGTTACGTGAATTAAAGATTTATTATTATTAAATTTTACCTCGAAAATACCTAGCACTCCGATTTCCTTACGATTTTAACAAGCATACCTTACTATAATTTGACACAGGTAAATAATTGAGACACTACAAAGTATGTTTGCCTGCAAAAATAAGCTCCCAACCGAGTGGAAATTCAAACGACTACCAAGACCAGCACAACATGCAAATCAAGTATCAACTTGACACTTAGAAACTCTGCGCACGCGCACATATCAACAACTCGAGCGTGCAGCTCGTGCACGGTTTTTATCTTAACCGATTTGAATAAATTAAAACTGCTTATTAAAATGGATAAACATTCCTTTGAGAATGTTATTTAGTCTTTTTTCTGGGCGTAGTGTTGGATGTTTTCATCAGAGGTAAGTGAAATATAGAGCTTTCCAAATTCCAACCTGTAGGTACAAATACAATGAGATTCGGAATTAGGCAATAGAGACCTCTGCTGTCAAAGCTTGTCAGTCCACCGGTGCATTTGATATGGCTAAACGGCATAATCTATACTAATATTATAAAGAGGAAAACTTTGTTTGTTTGGTTGTAATGAATAGGCTCCAAAACTACTGAACCGATTTGAAAAATTCTTTCACTGTTGGGAAGCTATGCTATCCCCGGTACACATAGGCTACCTTTATCCCGTAAAAATTAATGGTTCCCGCGGGATAGTAGTTAACGCGGGTGAAACCGCGAGGTGCTTCTAGTATAATATAAAGAGAAACATAATAAGTATTAATTCTCAGCAACTAGGTAATAATATAACTTGCCACAAGACCCATGCGCTGATGACTCAGGATGACGAGCACGCACATCCGGTGCGTGCGACACAAGATTTTGTAAGGCAACTAGCTAAAACACAACTTTTTTAAAATAACCACCGCTTAAAACATTCGACTCCTTAGGTTACTTACATAATTTTTAATTTTAATTATTATTTTGATCTCGTCTGGCTTCAAGGATAAACACGTTAAGTAATAATAATTTAGTTAGTAATTTTACAATTAGATTTATCGCTGTTGTAGCAGATAATTAAGCAAGTCGATTGATTGTTTTACCACTTACTTACTTAATAAAATATATTAATTATATAGAAGCCATCCCTACCTACTCACAAATAAAAAAAAGTGGGGAAAAAAACTACAAAAAGTTTCATTTTGTTGTTTTCAAGTATATTATATATTATATGAATCACAATAATGCTTCTTTCTTTGTATTTCTCTCTTGTACAGGTATTTCACAGTAATTACAGTAAAAAAAACCAACAAACTGCCTATTTCCGAAATGACAGCAGATACCGAGTCATCACGCAATTTTTGCCAGCACCAAATATGAGCTGGTTGTCATTTCGACCGCAATAAAATTCGCCCGCGTGGTCGGGTTGCCACCTTTTATATAAATATTATCTTTAGTAGGCCACTTGGCCGCTATTGTATAGGTTAGGTTAGGTTAGTAGTTCAAATGATTGTCTTATGAGAAACATTTCTATTATGATTACAGATAGCAGTTTTCGGCTTACAAGTGGGTGATGGAGGTGTTCCCAAGAAAAGTAAGTGTTTTAAAGTAAAGTTCCCGTAAAGTATTGAACAATACTTTACGGGAACCAAAACTCAAAACAAACAAAAGAAAAACAATTTTTAATCGTCACGTATAATAGAAAAATAATTCGTATTTACGTATATCAAGCAAAATTAAAGTACGTGGTATAATTATCTCTGTCTTGTAAATACAGTTAATTTGATACAGTAGATTTTTAAGTAAACCATTAAATCGTTTATGTAGTAGGTATACTTAATTTGTACACGCATTTTGAGTATTATAATACGGACCCAAAACAATAATTATTAGTGTCCCATACGTTTTAATTTTGTATTAAATTCCTATAGGAATAGCAATTGAACAGGGTTCTATTTATAGGTACCTACATAATATTTGTGTTTGAATTGAACCTATAAACAAACTTTTATGTTTGAATGTGAACTCACAGCCAGTAGCACTCAAGAAGTACTTAAGTACTTAGGAGTATGTTCACAGTTACTTACATACATATTATTATGTGTTTGACATTTCTAGAAAGGAAGCAACTTGAACTCGTTGAGGCTCTCTCCTATAAGCAAATACAGTATACGGTGAAAATAAGCGATCTAACGAGCGAAAGCCTCTCTACTGGCAATCGCAAAGTCGCATACGTTCCGTTAGGAATGTAGAGTTGGATTAAGATAGCATACTGAATATAGTATAAGGTAGGTTCGCCTAATAAGGACCAGGTTTTTACAAATATTTATAAATCGTATTTTAAGAAGCGTTTCAACTGAAAAAACCATCTAAAATATAGAAATTGCTCATATTTGAAGTAGAACGAGTTTTGAGTTCTATTTATCATCGGGAACTAAGTTTTTGAAATGGTGGCCCTTATAAGGTGAACCTACCTTACTGGTTTATGTACCTAATATATTCATCTTTACATCGTTGCAGATGACTACATCCCGATAAAGTATCCTGGTCCCGTTCAAGAAGTGTCCGAGAACCGGTACGGGGGCCCCGACGACAGTGTTCCGGAACAGTGCAGAAACAAGAACTTCTGCACAATAAAGCCACCAGACTACCCTCAAGAAGTGTTCAATAGAATGTTCAAGGGAACGGTAAGATAGATAACTTACTAAGGTAGCTTATTTTAATTAACATTAGGAGCAGACTCATTGGAAAGTTTGGATAACAGGGGCCGCAATTGCAAGAAAAGAAAAGAAAAGAAAGAAAACGTTGTATTTCACGCATTCTCAACAAGTCACTCGAGTCAACTTTTTAGTGTTCAGTAGATATGTTTCGTGTGAAATATTTCAATAGCTCAAAGAGCGAATGCGATATTTTAGCTAGCGATATCAGAATCGCCTTCTACATCCAATGATCACAATTTCCGCGCGGCATAAAGCGATTCATAAAATCCATAGCCCTAATAAATAAACGCTACCTACCTCTTAAGTTTCCATCGGATAAGCAATGTAATTTATACATTTTGTACTTTGTCCATGTTGTACTTTTAGGATAGGTACTCGGTAGCCCTTTTTGTACTGTCATGTACAAAGATAAACTTTCCGGAAAAAAGCAACGAATAGAAGAAAATCGTTGTAGAGACCAAAAGGGTTGTAACGGGACACGTAAACTAGTCTGTCAACGATACTTATAAGGAGGATGCACTTACTTAATTCTCCTTATTTAAGAGCATAGCTCTTTTTGGTAGAGTACCTATATTCAACCAATACAATACAATACAATATCTCTTTACTGCACACCATACAATAGACATAATAAGTACCCAGAAAATAAGAGCAAAACAAATAAATGCTGTACAATAGAAGGCCTATATTGCTTAATCGAATTCTTGTAGGCAACTTTTGGATGGACAAGAATTAGGCTTATCTTCAACCAAGGCTTTAGATTCCCTATATAACATGATCTTTATTTATAAGTACGTAAGGTTCTTAAATAACCAAAACGGGTGTTGATTGTTGCTTCCAGAAACTTCCACCGCAACCCACCCTAGTGATCGAGACTGTTGCCGATCGGCAGGGAGATCCCGATGCAGTCGACAACTGCGAATCTACAGTCACGGTGAATTATTGTCATTTAAGATATTTAATCTATAGGTACTAATATTATAAAGAGGAAATCTTTGTTTGTTTGGTTGTAATGAATAGGCTCCGAAACTGCAGAACCGATTTGAAAAATTCTTCACTGTTGGGAAGCTATGCTATCCCCGGTACACATAGGCTACCTTTTATCCCGTAAAAATTAATGGTTCCCGCGGGATAGTAGTTAACGCGGGTGAAACCGCGAGGTGCTTCTAGTAGAATATAATATGATGGCGTTTTATGGACAGGTATGGACACCAAATCTATGCACTTTATTTATCATAACTCATAACTACAGCTGTGTTTTATACCAACCCCTTGCGAAAATATCTACTAGCATTTCTAAAGAGACTACCGAGTTTACTTGTATATACCTACTTACCTACTACCTACTTGTAATTACCTACTCGAAATAGGTACTTCTTTATAGGATTTTCCTTCTTAGAAAGGTTACGTGGGTTACATTACATATTATTATAATTGATTCAGTATCAATTATTATTATAGTACTATTAAATATATTATATAAGAAACTCAGCGCTTTATCAACGATGCATTATAATAATCTCGGACGGAAATCACATGTTCCAAGGTTATTGCGATATTTTCCTCGTCTTCATTATTATTTATTATCACATTTGTTATTTAAGACAGTATTGTTATGTTTAAGGGGAGATGTCAATTCTCTTAAAATATTGGTGTCGATTGCGAAAAGTTAGGTCGCCAGTCCGATTCCCATTTAGTGCATAAATTTTTGTGAAGAACTGAGATTAGCACTGAAAGTTGAGATAGGTGCATAACTTGTTATTTGTCAGCGACATCGACGCGTATGAAAATGACAAAAAAAAATGTATTCCCATAGTTTCGACTTTGAAATACTTCGAACACCTATTGCTTCCTAGTAGTGATCTATAAGGCCTATTTGCATTTTTCAGTACGAACCTCTATACAAAGTGCGGACTAAACGTGGAGACTGGCGCACTGTCGTGCAAGCTCCTGACGAAAACTACATACAAATGGTCAGGCTCGAGACGTGCAGGTGAGTTCGTGTATACATTTTAAACCCCCGATTTAAATATCGTTATTATAACCATATTATAAATACCGTTATTTTATACCCGATTTAAATAGCTGAGCGCATCCTACTTCCCACATTATCTGACGCTGCTATCTCAACTGGACTTAAGTGACGATGGGGTCGAGCCGGTTAACATGTTCAGATTGTTCAGCCTATGGCTCTCAAGGACAGCCTCCGGAACACCCCGTAACGGATTTGGCGACATATTTTCTACTAGGATCGACGGGGGGCTACCACCAAAAAGTTTTCTTCATCAGAAACTCACTTTTTGCAGACAGCGGTTTCGAACTTTTCTTGTGGGATTTTGTTGCAGAGAAACCGAGGGTAGCTGTTTCACGGCCCTGGAGCCGTCCCCGGACATCATGACCTTCTGCCAACAGAAATACAGCGTGTGGGAGTTCCTCGTGGCCACCGAAAACAACGGCACTGAAAAAGTCAAAGCCCGGCTGCCCATCTGCTGCTCCTGCCATTACAAATACATTTCGGGGAAATAACAACGCTAGCATAAAAACAGGGCACAATATAGAGAACGATAATCGCATTCTTAGTTCCACTCAAAACTGAATCATCTTTTTTTTAAATTAATGTGTATGCACGCAAGTGCAAGGATGGATAATGTTGCATGTGCATTGATATTTACCGCAAAAGTAGGGAGTATTGATACATTATAACCTAAAAGATTTGACTTCGAACACTGGGAGTCGACCGGCGAACAAGGAATTTACAATTTATTTTCGTCCTTTTGCTATGTGCGTTAGAATATAAAAGAGCAGTTTCTATCGGATTAAGAGGATTAGAGAGATTTTAATGTAGGAACTGACTTCGTCTATTTATTGATCGGACATTTATACTTTAACCTTTTTTTGGGGGGGAATGCCTTCGCACTTCCGCCACGGGGATGGCGGAAGGGGGCGTATGGGACGCGAGCCCACTAAAGCCCCCCGTAAGCCGTCGATCCGCTTGGAGTGGGGAGAGATGGGATATACTTACTAAAGAATGTCTATACGTGGGGTCGTGTTGGATTAACTGCAGCGTCTACTGTGTTATCTTTCTCTACATTTAAACTAGTCAAAATTTATTATTAAATCTATGTAAAAATATAACAGTCTCTCATTTGAACACGAAAACGACACTTCGTTACCGAAATATTATTATAGTTCTGAAAGTTTTTAGTGTAGGTCTGATTGCTAAGAACATTGTAGTGAAGCGCATTTTGGTTACACAGTTTTATGCAATAAATTTAAATGTAAAAGCTGTAGGTAGTTATTTTGAAATTTCAACTTTTTGCACTAAATCCTTAGTCATTTTATTTTTCACATTTCCTGTGTAATCTCTCAGATTGTTATAAAATTGAAACATAACTTAATTAGTGTTCTTACAGTCTTTATCGCTTGCAGTTAGTATAATAATATACCTATTTATCAAATGCAATTGATTTTTACATGAACGATTGATACAGATATAACTGATTTTCAGCCAATTTGCAGTGGTTTGCAAAGTTACCTTGCTATAGTCAATATAATAAATTATGATGTTTCAGATATTGCCTACGTAACCATTAAAATAAATAATGTTTTTAGATTTCAGGTCAGGCTAAAGTACTAGAAAATCATGAATTAGATAGGTAATAATAAAAGGCTAGATATCTACAATTGTGTGCTTATTGCATTTAAAATTATACCAATAAAATTAATTTAATGTAAGTATTAATTGAAGAATACAATTATTTAAATCGATCAGAGCTACCAGGCTTATATACTGCAGCTTAGGAATTCCTAGGACCATGGCCCCACAACCACTCAGACTCAAAGTAAATACCTGTAATAGTTCTCACACAAATCTTTTCCCAGTGCGGGAGTCGAACCAGCAACGTAACGCTTCGCAATCGGCTCATCACTCACGACACCATGGAGGCCATCACTGATAGTTATATTAGTTATCTGTCCTACTAATATTATAAACGCGAAAGGTTGTGAGTATGTATGTATTTATGTATGTATGCAAAAACTACTGAATGGATTTAGATGAAACTTTACAATAACATTAGCTTACATATCAGAAATACACATAGGCTACAATTCATAAACATGTATCGTATATTATCCAAATGCGGGTGAAACCGTGGGGCGCAGCTAGTATAATATATTTATATATCAATGATTGTGTATTCATATTTCACATTCTAGAAAAAATATGAAATACACTGTTTCAAAGTTTCCCGACTACAGATATGCGTGTAAATTGTATAAATAAGTACGAATCAGTATTTCCGTGATCCAACTCACTCGGCGACAGTCAAAGTTCTGGCTAGTTTCAGTCTTACAATGAGTAAGATTGTGAATATTATTTTGGTTGCTTCCGTGAGTATACGCCATCTATTTATATTACATCCGTTATACAAAATTATACATCCAACAATTAACCAGGACAGCCTGGACGTCCACCGCTGAACATAGGCCTCCCCCTTAGACCACCACACCGAATAACAATTTGCCACTTGCATCCACCGGCTGCCTGCGACTCTTTTGATGGCGTCAGCCCATCTAATTATTCTATCCATAAATAAATCAATTATCCATACTAATCTTATAAATGCGAAAGTAACCCTGTTTGTTTATTTATTAACCGATCTCGATGAAATTCAATCTATTTATATACCTACTACATTTTATCAACATAAATCATATTATATGTTGATAAAATGTAGTCAACGTAGACGTATTGCTTGGCAATATCTATAGGCTTATTAAGTTTTCAAACGACTTCACGTTGATTTGTTTCTCGATAAATATCACGACGATATTAATTATCGCAGCAGTGTGTGTGTATCACGCACATACTAATACAAAATGTGCTAAAACAGATATCGCAAAAACGTCTCGGCTTTACTGAATTTACAAAATATTTTCTTACAGTTAGCAACATCCGTCTATGCTGCCGGTAAGTGTTGCAAACCTTGAACATCCGTAACCATGATCTACGATGGGTCTACGAAACAAAATAAGCTATTTTAACAATGACAACATTTTGGTCTGTCTATTAGGTATGTTTTTGCATCACTTCAAAGCGATTGAAGCGATAGCAGAGTGCAATTAGCGGGTGTTTTTAAATACTTTATAGGTTAGCATGTGACCTCAATCTCACTGTGGTCTTACTAAGTGGCGATATAGTCGAAGGTGTCAAAGTTCTCAAGGACCATGCTAATTGGGATTTGGCGACCGATTCTCTCCATGATTTTCTAACCAGGCGGGTTTGATAGCTTAGAATCCGATTTACATGTAAGACCCACAAGAAGACACCGAACTATACCGAGCCGAAATCAGGTTAAAGGTTCTGATAGCGACATAACAAGAACTTTTACGATCTCTTTGTGATATATTTTACGCAACAAAGACATCATAGCTAGTTTGATAAATATAAACATCCCTATAGATCACCTGCCACCGATAACTGACGAATTGAAAAAGAATTGCGAAGCGAAGGGGTACTGTGAAAACGTTCCTGGGTACCCCACGGAACTTATTAACAAACTCATCAAAGAAGTAAGTAACAACCTACTTAATACAGGTAATTACTTTTTATTTCCATAAATAACATTTGGTATAATAATAACATAAAAAGTAATGGTAAAAAAAAATAACAAGTACCTAATTAGATAAAATATGTATTGTAATGTTGCAGCCTCGCCGTTAAAAACTGTACGTTGTTCTAGGGAGGGGAAGCAGTGAAGTCTCACTTCTTTAAAGATCCAGCTCTATCAAAGAAAAGGACGGGACGCCTTTTCATGGAACCGCTGAACTTTTGCACGGTCAAAGAAGAGGTTAAGATTATTCTGCTTAGTGCTATTTCGTGTCGAGGCTTGAACCAATGTGGCCTGAGATTAGCCCCTTGGTTGAAACATCCAGTTGCGTAGCATGTTATTCTGCCATGCGGGGCCAACTGCTTTTTTCCGCTTCCGCTTCCGCTCTGCCAAATTTTCCGCTCCCTTCATCTACGCCGCTGACAGGAGCCTTCTTGCCCCCCCCCCCCCCCCCCCAACCCTCCCTCCTCACCTACACCATTGGGCGCCAGAATCAGCCGTTTTTATGGGACAATGACATTTATCTATGGGGGAGACGGGGATGGGGGAGCTCGAACCTAATAATAACCACACCGCGAATTCGCGCACGGGGTCTTATTTGTATATTAATTGTATATTAATGGATTTGATAAACTTCGACGTTTTGAACAAGTTCCAAGTTACATTGACCGTGGTTACGAAAAGTCCGCGCTGAACCGACCAGACCAGAGGTTCTCAAGCCTTCGCGTACGTATTTTTGTATTTATGTATGGCCATAACTTTGTCTAGTAAATAATATAAATTGTCTATTATCATGCATCTCACTACTGACTGCTACATTTAGGATTAGTAATACCTTATTCTCACAGTCTGATTTCGGAATTGCAGACCATTACCCCAAAAATAGTCAAAAACGTAAAGGGCGAGTGGGTGTGGATGGTGAACAGTGACAAGCAGCAATCATACATTGTAGAATCTTGTGTGTAAGTATTATAATATTAAAACACGAATTTTTCCTTAACTGCTTACTAAAGATTAATCACTAGACGAACAAGCAAATCTGTTATTTTATGACCCTATCTGCTTGTCAGGCAAACACTCCCCCACTAAGCTATTTCAAATGTCCGGTTATGAGTTTCGGAGCCTTCAGGAGTATAAAATACGATACATTTTATCGACAAATCATCCCTCTCAGTAGTTTTTCTAAAGTATCTGCCGTTTGATTAATATAATGGGAGAAAAGCTACTTATGAAGGATGATTTGACGATAAAATTTATCATAATTCAACCACCTAAAGGGTTCAACCCTAATAACCAGCCATATTATGCGATAAAAAGTAACTAAATACTTTAAACTTTCTTCCAGAGACGCAGGAAGCCAATGCTTGCCTATAATCACACCAGTAGACAATCGCATCGCTCAATGTAACCAGAAGAAAATAATCCGTGATGGATTAACCGTCACTCGCGACAAGAGAATCGTTGCAGACCAGATTTCGTTCAATAGCTGTTGTAACTGTGAATTATTAGCGTAGCTATAATAAATACATAATATACTTCATCAAATTTAGAACTTCAACTCGATATTGTTTCCACTTCTTGCGTTCAATGGCGAGTTAAGTGCCAACACAAATAAATGGTGTGAAAGTAAAATCCAAATTATAAAGCATTTATTGTAATTAGTCAAGAATATCGCACTTTTACATATCAAACATTTAAAAAGCATTAATTAACAAAGAATACATGTAAAGATAATATTATTAATCGAATTAAGATGGTTTGAATTTGAAAAAGGATGTTTCCTTTCATGCATTTAGTTTTTTTTTTAGTTTATTTCTCAGATGGAAGTCTATACAAATACAAACAATACAAAATTTATTTATTGACAATGCAATTTTATACAGCTACATTTTAATCCATAAGCTCCCGAACTAGTGTTTAACTGTGTTTCAGGAGCTAGCGGCTTCTCCCATTTTATGATTTATATAAAATTACGTCTTATAGAATAATATAAAACAAAACAAATATTATAACTAGATTAAGAACAAAACTTTCTGAAAAGTAATTATTTGTGTCTACCAGTAGTGTGGTCTTGCGTATGTACATTATGTAATGGTATTGTGTGTGTGTGTGAGGGAGAGAGAGGGTGTGTGTGTGTGATGTGTGTTGTGTACGTGTAAGTGATTTGTAATCTCTCTGTGTTAAAGATGTGTGAGTGTGTGTGTGATGTTACTGTGCTTATATTTGCGGTTTGATAGGATCTTGGATGCATTGATCCAAGACTATATCTCGGACTAGAAAAGGATGCTCCATTAACTCTATCGCTTTGGAAATACGCGAAGACAGCAAAAATAAACTCTACGGGGATGTAATTTTTCAATTATAATTTTTTCCTTTTTGTTTTTTTTAATATAATAAACTCAAAAATTTGAGCAGTACCAATAAAATAATAATAATGATAACTACATTTATATACTTTTTTAGACTGCTTACCAGTCAAATGTTAACAAACAAACGAGAAGTATTTAATAGATAGGTACATATTGCAATTAAAATGCATAGTAGGCTGCAGAAAGATGCATGTTATAGCATAAGTAATGGCAAAACATGGGCCATTACCTGCCATTACCAGCGAAACGGATACGAGAAACAGGTCCGTGGGTGATTGCCAACGACTCGCAAAAACTTTCTCTCTGCGCACCGATAGTCGATTGACATTGTATTTCATTAATTACAAGTCCGCTTGTATTGGAATTGCTATGGTATTGGATTGGTGACGTACCATAAAAAAACCTAATCTATATGAAAACAAATTACATGTTGTTCATTGGTAACCGAATCACTTGAGAATGGTTGGACTGATTAGTTTTTTTTTCTTGAAGATATTGGAACGGATGCCCGGAAAATGGGCGGAAAAAATTTAAAATTATTATTTTTATGAGATTTTTGTAGTAGAGGTATCTACTCATGTAGGTACATAACTCATGATTCAAGCGATGAATATATATTATAGGTAATAAGCGTGATTCTTTAGCTTTACCGTATATATTTTAATCACCGGACGTCTGTTGGCTCAGCTAGAATCCTTTTCTTTAACGTAGCCTCACTAGGATTCCTGTATCGTGGGTACCGCTTACAGACGTATAATTTCACATACACATCACACCCAGACCAGAAACAAACATTTGTGGATCGCACAAATATTCGTTCCGGGCGGGAATCGAAACCGCGACACCAAGCGCAGCAGCCCAATTGCTCAGACACTACGCCAAACGCATCGTCTGAAAAGTCTGTGAAAACTTAAAAAAGTGTACAATAATTATTATATAAACACATCGGTCGCTACAAAATTCGATGAATTATAATTTATAAGACTAACAAACTACAGTGTTTCCGGGTCTACTTGGACCGGTTCCATTTTGTTCAGTAACGCGTATTTTTTTTTTCTTATTTATAAAGTGGGTTCACAGCGAGTCAAATCATGGCGGTGTTTTAATGCATTTATCCAGTGTCGTGTGGTGCCTATTATCATATTTGTATTAACAATATAAGATAGTTATGTCGTGTTCTACCTGACTGATGGCGATATCCAAGTTACTACCGAAGTCATGATTCAGTAAAGTGACAGGTGCTTTAATGAAACTTCGTAACTTTGGATGGAACAAGAAGTAACGTATATTTGGTACGTTTATTCACTACTCTGGTACACTTTGAAGGAAACTTGAATTGACTCGCTTTCCAGCTGCTCTCGCTGACTCACGCATGCAGTTCCTCACTCACATAGCAGTAGACTCTACAAAAGAGAAGCCGCCGTGAGAGGAGTCACTTACGCCCGAAATTAATATTATATCTCCTATCCAAGATTGCATCGATCTTGGATTGCTGCCTATCGTCCGATCGATCTCCAATCTGCGTGCCTTTATAAACCAATCCACGGATCGGTTATTGGCACGTTAGACCCTAAAATGGATTGTGATATCAGTCCCAGATAGCAAAAATTGGATTAGGATTTATTATTAATTTCGGCCGTTAGTCGTATTCATATACCAATAAGATGCTCCTAATGTATAATACTAAAGGTGTCATTGCGTGAAATATTATTAATTAATCATTACTTTTATGTTATGGACAGTATGGACACCATCATTATTACGTAATAGGTAAGTACTAAGTACTCATTATAATACCAAAATGGCATTTTCCATGTTACTCATTAATATATGAAGGAAAAATAATAAATCAATGCATTTTACAAAATGATGTCATTTATTACGGTAAAACTAAGTAAATAACTACATTTAAATTACTTAACAAATAAATCATTTTTAGTTAAACTAAATTAGGTTATGTATAATCTTTTTATGCACTAGCCTCTGACTTTGTAAGTAAATGATTGCAAGAAATCTGTAAGAAAAAAGACGCTAACGTAGAGCGTCTTTTTACTATATAATCTTGAATTACAAATTAATTTAATAATAATTAACATAGATAAGTGATAAACATCATCTACCCTGAAGTAGTTAGTATACTTAGTTGTTTAAATATTATAAAACATGCTATAACAAAGGTTCTCTGAAAGGTATCACAAGAATTTATCTCCTCAAGGTTAGCAAATCAAAAAAATCGGACACGGAAAGTAAAGAAAAGAGTAATATCATAAGTAAGTATTCTGCCTATATTATACACACATCAAAAAGCCTAAACAACATGTACTAATTCCTGGTTCTTTTCTGGTTCGCCGAGCTGTATGTGGACGCGCATTGTCATGCATTAACGTAAAATCGGAGCCAAAAGTTTGTGCAATTGGATGGACATAAGGTCTGAGAATATCCTCAACGTAATTTTCAGCGTTCATGTTTCGATTTACAAAAACGAGCTCATTTCGCCTGTTCTTCATAATACCCGCCCATACCATAACTGTTGAGCCGCTGTATGGATGAACTTCCTGAACGCACCTGAGCCTTTCAGTATTTCCGGGCCGACGGTACACTCGCACCCTTCTTGTATCCGGCCTAAACCCGAATCGCGACTCATCGGAAAACATAATTTTATCCCATTGTTCCTGGGTCCATGTTATGCATGCATGTTGCTTAGACTTTTTTGATGTGTGTATATATATAATTATATAATTTTTTAAGATAGAGAAATATAATTGAACGACCTCCCTGAAGCGTTGACACCTCTGTCTGTGACTAATAATCTCTCATTAAATTTTAACTTAATAATATATACGTCTGAATAATATATCTAAGTACGTAAATAACGAATGATTACCTAATAAGTATAAAACGGTACACTTACACCACCCGTAGTATTCAATATGGACACATGTAAATGATCATCGTGTAGGTAACGTCATTCCATACTGCAGGGAAAATATTATGCTTACTGACATTGTTTACTCTACATTATTTCATTATCCCATTTTCCTATTCTAGTGAGGAGACGCTAGTGGTATTATCGACTGAACAATTAACGATATTGAACTTTAACTTCGAAAGGGTACAAGGCAATAAACTTGAAAATTGCAGTAGGCCACCCTGCTCTACCATCCAGACTATCTTGACCTGCAGTGAAGTCTCGCATCAGTACCATTTTAAAGTACAGCGCGGAAATTCGCTAAGAAAATTTCCTTGCCAGAGATCTTGGTAAAATGGTCAGTGCTATAATTACGAAGTCTGCGGTAGCCAGCAGGCAGGCTTGTCATGTCAGTCGCCGCCGGTCGTCATCGACTAGTGGATGTGTCGGTGGTGTATCGATAAAATCGATTGTTTTCGCATGCCTACGTCCCATCGGCACGGCCGCGTAAATAGTGAAGTGGACACATCGATATGTATATAAAGTGAGCGCTGTTCCAACGGTACGGTACTCCTTCCTTTTGACCATGTTTTTGAGTGTTGCAGTCGTAGGAAGTGCATAACCATGGCTCGGATACTACAGTGCCTCGTTTGCATCACTATCGTGAGTATTCGTTGTTATTGTTTGCTGACAGTTTATGTAAACGCGACGCTTAGGTGCTCCCCATTAAATCTTAATGGCTCTAGTTTTACGATTTCATTAATTTTAATAGTCTGTATCGTAAGTGTTATTTACGTTATGTTTCGGAATATTATGACCTTGTGCCGCAGTTAAATGCTCGGACCGTGCCATCGAAGCCTTCAAATATGCTTCGAAGTGTGTAAATAATATACACTTTTGAACATAACTTGAACACAATAGCTAATGACTATTTTAAACGCTAGTTCGTGGAATACTCCAGTATTAATGGCAGTAAAAAATCCTTCACACAAATTAAGTTTTTAGGCACGAATCGTTTTTACAGACACGGGTATTGTTTTCATAACAAATATTAGTTTTGGCGTGTCTGCCATTGATTGTTTCGAAATGTGCCGAAACCGGTGGTCTGTGACCTATGATTTACAATGCAATGTGACGACATGAAAGGTCAAACCTATAGTAGTAGGGTGATAATTACTCGTACTACTTCGAGCCAATACAGTCGGCACACTGTAAACAAATAAGAAAGATAAATGAGTAAGTATATAATAATCACACTTGCAACTGATTGGCCTTTACAATTTCGGTTTCCTGAGAGCACACCGAGACTTTCTTGCAATTGACGTCAACACATAAACCAAGAAAGTAAACTTTTATGGGCTTAAAATGTTCCGAGATCGTCATCGATAATTACGAAACCCGCTACATTTACATTTTTCACTTGCTTCAATTGTCACTATTAGATCATCGATGTCTAGGTACTAGATACCTACACTACTCATTGCCTACCGAGCTACATTTTTGTGCGTTCCATCTAAATTCCATTGATCACCTTCCTTCGAGACAATGTTTCTACCATCGTGTCCTACAGTTGTTTTGGTTGAATCACTGCTTAATTGCGATGATGTAGTTACCCAGTGTGCGCCGGAGTTTTCATACATGTCCTAAAACGATTTCGGAAGTGCTATCTACCAATCCGGGCCGGGCCCTGGGGGCTCACCATGACGTCTTATTGCGATCCAATTGAAGACCTAAACAGAGTCGTTGAAATACTTATTCGTACCATGACTTCTGTTGTGACATCTTGACGCTCAATTTAGGTTGATTTTAAATCTAAATCTATTGATGTCTACCTTAATGATATCGAAAGCCGTGTATTACTAATATTTAAAGTGAAACAATTCGGTTTAGGTCCTCAATTGGATCGCAATAAGACGTCGTGGTAAGCCCCCGTCTGGATTGTGGCCTAATCCTCCTCACTAAAGTGAGGTGAGGTGACCCGTGGGTGGTCAGTACTGGTTGTGATTGTGATGAATAATTAATAAATATTGAATCGAATTTTAATTTTCCTATACATTATTTAATCGATCATACCTCACATCGATGCCAAGAAAGTCAGGTAGGCACGGTCAAGTATGGTGTAGGTAGAGTCACTATACATCGCACCGCACTGGTCATCGTCCCATTTACGTAGGTAATTGGTCAAAAATAACTCGACCTTTCAAAGTGCTAACATATTGTAACTATAAGCTTATAAAAAGATAAATCTTTATAATCATATAAGATTTATAGTTTACTTATATCCTTACACTGTGACCTATGTGATTCTGTTTTATGGTGGATTTATGTAATTAAAACTATGAAGAATATTATTTTTAACGATCTCGGTTGCAATTTTTTAACATGTTAAAAGTATATTTGCATTCATGTCATAATCGTCCACACGACGTCGCGACGGTGAGTAGGGCTAAGTGCAAGTCAAAGCACGCAAATTTAGGGTTCCGCATAGTGCAGTCGATAGAAGTTCACAATATCTTAATATATATAAATCTCGTGTCACAATGTTTGTCCTCAATGGACTCCTAAACTACTTGACCGATTTTAATCAAATTTGCACAGTGCGTGCAGTTTGATCTAACTTGAAAGATAGGGTAGCTTACATCTCAATTTATAGTCGCAATAACAAAAACCTTAGCCACAGCAACGCGTGGCCGTGTCTGCTAGTATTATATAGGTACATAATTAAACCGTCACAACTGGAAAACTTCTATCTTGCCATACTTGAAAATAACAATTATTATCATTGAGAATTAGTGACTTTGGCGGGGCATTATGCATCTTAGAGAGACACTCTGTCTCTAGAAGATGCATAAGTACTTCAGAAACGTACAAAAATAGTACTTAACATTTTTTAAACTTCTATACAAATCTCAGTCCTTAGAAAAACACTTTTGAGATTTAACGCCCGAAGTTTGTTTACATTTCAATTTACAGAAAACCCAATGGCCTGTAAGCTCGTGTAAGAATTCAATTCAATTCAACAAGTTTTACGTTATCAAAAACCTACTTTCGTGTATTTCGGCTCACATTTCTATACATTGTGATGCTTTAATTAGGATAGCCAATAAACACTGAAAGGGATCCGTGTTGGACTACTGTGTGCCTAGTGCGAGTTTTGTCAATTTATTTACGCGCCCGGTCCGTTTGGCGTAAACTTGAAATTGTATGGAATAAGAGCAGCGCCATCTAGCGTCAGTGAATCAGTCACTAGATGGCGCTGCTCTTATTCCATACAATTTCAAGTTTACGCTAAACGGACCGAGCGCGTAAATAAATTGTCAAAACTCGCACTAGGCACACTGAACCCCAAAAACCGGTAACTCGATAGCTAATTTGTGCTCTATCACGTCTATATAATACGAGTATACTCGTTTGCATACTTCTCGATATGAATAAACATCGAAAGCAAAAGTTAGCCTGTCACTTTCATCGCGTTCGAATGGTACGCGTGAATGGAACTAATTATGCGATCAATACAGTTCGCAATCGACATAAAAAATAATAGAGATGGCAAATTGTACCAAAAACATAAAACTTTTCTAATCAAACTAATAGAATGGGAAAAAACTTAATAGATGTGAAATAGTGTATCCGTTATTGGAATGAGATTTTTTTTTATACAATTATGTACCTACCAGAGTTACGAAACAACTCGAATTTTAAACAGATTAGGTCGATTCGTACCGTGGTGAGGACAGGCCGTCGTGCGAAACGCCCCGATCCAATAATTGGATGGCATATTCCTGTGTGACACTGCAGCGGTCATTGGCTTACTGGAAGATCAACAAAGGCGACCCGTCAGCGTCACACACTTGGATGGGTGTCCGTTTATTAGCGTAACAATACGTATGGCCTAATTTCCGTGCTTCGAAGTACACGATCCGTCCTCGATCCTGCTTCATAGTCAGGCCCTCGGGCGTCTGACGACCTTACCTACATACATCAGAGGGTGCCATTACCATATTCAAAGATCGATCGACTACCGTTCTCAGTTATATTGAGACATTGCTTTTATAAGTCTCATACACAGTTATTTTACTAGCCCTTCAACAGCAAAAAAATACGTAATTCTGGTCGAATAGCTTATGTGCTTTTCACTTTTATTTAAAAATGTTATTATTCACTGTCCTATTAACAGATTCGTCCCGTTACCTTGCCATACTTTATTGGTTCATTTATTTTATGCTTGCACATCGGAGAGCGTAAAAGATGAAAGCAATAAGCCAAAATTATATACGGAATATCATACAAAAATCATTACGTTGAACGTTTTTCGTAAATAACTTTACATAATGAGGCGTCACTGTGTTCTCACGGCAAACGTTGTAGGATGATTCCGTAACTGGGATTTACCATAAAGCAATTAAAGTCCATGGTTCTGTAATGAATAGAGGATACAAGTATGTACCTATATAAATGTTTGTACTTATACATATTATATACAATATAATGTGATTAAATAACAATAAGCCACATTTTATAACATAATACAATATTATTTAACTCCCCGTATTAGGTACAGACAAACTCATGATTGTATGATTTATTAAAAATATCAACTAAAAATCGACCATTTTGGTGACGTCAAATCGCCTATGCTCTTCAAAAATCACCCCTCGAGCTGAATTAATCACCACGCAACATAAACACTGTATTTACCATGGGGGAATTTCCAGGCGTCCAAGAAACTGTAAAGTACGTAATGTAAAACTGTAACTTAAGGGGTCGTTAATTAATCACTGCATTAATTACTCTATTATTCGTTCTGTGGCGATAAACTTGATGTAAGTACCTAATTAATACTTAATTGTGTTTGCGGATACAATACAACGGTAAATAATTGTCCCGTTTATATCTAGTGAATGTTTTAAGCGATTGACTATTAATAGTTAATATAAAAACCGGCCAAGTCGGAGTGCGGTTCCGTAAAATTCTCTATAAAATAGCAAAAAAATCACGTTTATTGTATACTATGGGAGCCCCCTTAAATATTTCTTTTATTCTGTTTTAGTAGGTATTTGTTGTGTAGCCGCAATGGAAATACATCATCTGTGAAAATTTCAACTGTCTAACTATCACGGTTCATGAGCTGATATAGCCTGGTGATATAGCCTGACAGACAACTGACGGACAACGGAGTCTTAGTAATACGGTCCCATTTTACCCTGTAGGTACGGAACCCTAATAAATTTTTGGCGATTCATTTTATTTGAAAAAAAAAAAACAATATTAATATCTAGCCCAGAATTTCCACAGAAGCCTACATGATAATAATACAATGCTCCTCAATAATTATTATAGTTCGTCGTAATACGACGTCCGCAATGACACAAATTTATAACAATAGATCTAACCTATACTTATAGTACAAATATTGTAAAACGGCGGCAAAACTATACTGAGACCATAATAAAATTGTACGTTATAATGCCCTTTTACGTCATACTTTACTAGCCTCATTGGTGACTAATAAATACCGTTAGGTATATACCTATTATGTGTAGTCTTATCACGGCCTAGCCAGCTAAATGCAACTCTACAACTCTGCACCAGGGAGTTTTGGCGCGAATCCGATAGTGAGACGTTGTTGGTTTAATTTCAATTTTTTTCTAAAATGTATGTTTCTGCGAGTGCTTATGTGCAATATAGGTTGTCGTTGAGTGTTCGGTAACGTGCACGAGTGTGAACAAACTATATATTAACCCAAAAAGCGTGTCACTTCACATTTATTCCAAAACTCCCAAGAAGTTTCAGTAAAGCATCCAGCACTTTGCTGAAACATGACTTTGACTATGTAAATAATCGACTTGAGTACTTGACCACGAGGATTGTTTTAATGCTTCTTTGAAACTTTCCTATTGTGAAAATAAGAAATACTTAAATATTATAATAATTCACACTGCCTTCATGCACAAACCGTGCGAAGCCGTATTTAAAACAAAAACAAAAAAACTCTGCACCAAACTCAATCAAAATTGCCAACGTTTTTTAAAAATTAATAAGATAGCAGCAATCATTCTGTAATTAGCTCAAGAACTCTTTTCTAGGTAGTATAATATTAGGCTAGTACTATAATATAGGTCACTGATTATATTATAACATTAGTAAGAGATCAATGGTTTAGTTGGTGCATCCGGAACTGACATTTTGCCTCCTGAACAACTTAGGTTATAAGTATGTACCTTATTTGTAGGAAACATTAAAGCAGTAGTTGATGGTATCACTTCTCTTACATTGCCACAATATACTCGTAAAAATACATTAAATAGGTACTAGGTAACTAAATATACCTACCTCAATAGATGCTACTCGAATAAACGAGAAGTCTAAATGCACCTCGTTTTACAAGCTTAAGCTACTACAGAACATTTAATACTTTATTATGTAATGGCTGGTTAAAATTAACGGCACTTTAAATTAAGGTTAGATGCCGTGCACATCCGCTTGATATTACGACATTAATGCTTCTCTAGAGAATGGTTGGTAATAATTATAGCCAATGCGTTGTAATCTTTGCAACTTTAAAAAACCCCGAATGCAATTTTTGGCAACCCTGGCCGAGCCAAGAAGTCGAGTTGATATGTGAATCTAAAAGTGGTTCACCTAGTTAATACCTTATTTCGTTAAATTGCATCAAGCCTGACGTATTTCTATACGACACGATCAGTTTCAAAAATTCTTTGTGAAAAGCAAGAGCTGAGCTTTCGATGAAAGAATACGATTGAAGCGGTAAGCAGTACCCCGTATTCAGAAAATGTGTCAATACGAACGTAAATAGTAGATTGTACATACTACAAGGGAACAAAATAAAGTATTTAGGGCGAGAGCGATTTTTTTAATCCAGAGCGTAGCGAAGATTTCTAGATTAGAATCCTAAGCGCGTAGCGAGGGATTCAAAGTATAGGGTCATGTAACGTACCTAGGGACGCTTGTACCTAAGGACATCGATTATATCTAACAAACTGGCTACATTAAAATTGTAAAACTCTAAAAAACGGAAAGTATTGTTTTTACTTGGCAACACCAGCGAGTGGCGTGACTGTACCAGCAGCGAGTGCAGTGTGAAGTAGTTGTGAAGTTTTTTTGGGTCAAAAGTAATTTTTGTTGATGTTTTTAGGAATGTTTAACATATGAAATGCATGCTGATATTGAAAAAATTGATTTCATTCATATATCTTTAGTTAATTGCTTTTACAGTCCAATAACTAACGATTACTGATTATAACTTAGACACCCAGATAATTAGATTTTTCGAAATATTGTTTAATTTGTACCTTTGGACGCAATTCTGTCTGAACCTTGGGACACGTTCATAGGTACAAACCTTGTTTGTATCTAATCTGCGATTCTAATTACATACTTATGTCACTTGCAAATCTTATAAGAAAATATTATCTCTTAAAGAAAAGGTCCTGCAGTGCAGCTCGTCCAAATTTTATTTTCATAAATGATATTGCCCTCAAAATTTTGAAGCAAACATTCCAGACCTAGATGATTCTGAGTTATTTATGTTTCTACTACATCTAGTGGGAAGCCTACTGCTGTAGGCCTACAGCAGTAGGCTTCCCACTAGATGAGCCGAAGACATTAACAGAGTCGCAGGCAACCGGTGGATGCAAGTGGCAAATTGTGGTTTGGTGTGGCGGTGTAAGGGGGAGGCCTATGTTCAGCAGTGGACGTCTTCAGGCTGATGATGATGATGAGATAAATCTTGTTATAGTTTTTAAGTATGGTGATTGCAAGACTCATTTGACCAAATGTTGTTCTGGGGTTTTGTCCTAAGGTACACACAGGGGTGACCAAAGGTACAAACAAGTAACGTACCTGTGGACAAAATTATCATTTTTAATATTGATCTTATAACAGCTAATCTGACAACACTAGAGACACAATAAAAAATCCAGTAATATTAGACCATATATCCAACAAAATAAGGTCTTTACTATTTGGATGCCTTGATTATATACAGAGATAGGTTGTTTCGGAGTTGAGGTAGTCGAAAATGTCCACAGGTACGTTACATTACTTCGCTTGAGGGTAAATAATTTTGTTCCCGTATGGTACTCTACGTGGTGGATTATGGCCTAACCCTCCTCACGATAGTGAGGGGAGGCCTTTGCCCAGCAGTGGGACAGTTACAGGCTGAATTATTATTATTATTATATGGTACTCTGCTTTTCATCCTAAATTATGAGAAAAGTATTCTCGTAGCTGTAATTAAGTGCGCTGGTATGACCCACTTTGTTCGCACTTATCGTGAAACATTTCATACCCTTTGCCTCTTTTCGAATAGATGGGATGAAAAAATATTTGCATAGTGTTCTTACGTTCCTTATATAAGTAAGGTTTGTGAAACAGTAATTAACAGGGGAGGACCGACAGCATTCGTTGAGAGCCAGTCTAAACGAGAATAATATTTACCTATTTTTCGCGTGGGGCATGGTATGGGAAAACTTTTCCCATTGGTCGCCGGCGGGAACGGAGGTGGCGGCGACAACTGGGTAGGATATACGTCTACGCTGATCACGATTCCATATTCGACCGCGTCAACACATAACACCAAGTGAGATAATGGTCAAATACTAGTCTATAAAGTATGAAGAAAGTGATTAGTGTACTACTTATTTGCTTGTAGAGATGACCTCCATAGACCATCTGAAGTGATAGTCACAGAGTTCTATTAATAAACATTGAGTTTTATTTCAAGAGTGTAAACACCTCTAATTTATTGCTAATATGATATTATAATACCTATTGCCTATGTGCTAAAGTACTAAGTTGTTCTTGGTTATCACATTGTCGTTGCATGTAGTTACGAAGGTTAACCTCCGCTTGCGATCTTGATTTTCTCAGAATCGTCTTATTTAACATGAACTGTAGCCGTAAAAGTAAATGTTAACGTTCAATAAAAAAGTATTTATACTTACTTACCTTACCTTACCTTCTTATAATTTATAATTAAATAAGTATGTATGTACAAGTACATGGGTTAGTGGCCATTGGCACTGTATATTCATGGCCAAAACGGTATAGAATTACTTTTACTCACTTATCTAGTTGTCTGAAATCAAATCGATACAAATTACAAAGTTTTGTTGAAATCCATCCCTTGTACAAAAATACTGATTCACTAATAGGCGATCGCTCTTGATCTGAATTGTGTCTTGGGCTAAGTTGGCCACCTCAAAATCGTCACTTTTCCGTAATTCCATTTAGAATAATGTTAGCTGAAAAGTCGCTGCACACGCACATTAAATAAGTATTTGTCTTTTACCGTTAATGAGGTCTCATGTATTTTACTATCAGTTGTATGAGTCAAGCATGACGTTGTTATAATAAGCAAAATAAGTACCTACGCGCTACGTATGGAAGTATAGGTAACGGACAATGGGAAATAACCAGATGTATCTGCTAAAATAAATCTTGAATCAATGTTATGACCACATTTCTCATAACCCTCTCATTCAAAGAAAGATAAAACGTTCTAAAACATTATTAAAGTCAATTAAAAGCAAAAGAGCACCGAAGCAAATTCAAAGCAAAGGTTTATTTTTTCGCGGACTGTCTTCGTCAGTACCTATTAGTCAGCAACCGACCCGTCTAGGAGTACAAAAACTCCAAAATGTAACCCGAAATGAAGTCTCCAGCAAAAGCAAGTTCCAACTGGGATGTCGATGTTATTTTGTAAAATAAGAAAACTACAACGCGAAGCTACTAATAAACAATGTCTAACAATCATTAAGATAACCAAACCTTATATTCAATTTCAGATGATGACATCAGCGAGAACCCAAAGAGGCTTTTTCTACGACCAAACGTATCAAACAAGAGTATTCAATACAGAAAATCCGTTTGACCAACCGGGATCTCAGGCAAGGAACCTGCAACATGACTACATTTCGATAACAGAAACCCAATCAAAAAGAAGGGAGGATGCGAGAAAACAAAGAATCGAAACTAGAGTCCCACAAGGTGAACAAAGAATAGAAAATGGAACATTTAAGATTATAAACAGGCTCCAATTGAACAAAAGAGGTGGGCACAGAACTAATTTGTATACAATACTTTTAATGGAATTACAAGCCACTATAGGTAGGTGCATTGTCATCCATTTTATTGCCTGTTTACTCTTCTTTCGGGCACTGAGGCTTTTGAGGTTTGTAATTTCTTATGCAATGCAACTAAATTTCCTAACACTAAAAATACCGACAACATAAAACACTTTGGCATGCGTCATATTCCTTTCTTTTCTCCATTCTTTTTGATGCAATAATTTTGCTATATATTTATTTTTACCTCCCATTTTAATTGAGCTAATAAAAGGCTGCTTATGTTTTTTTCTCTTTTATCAATAGGAGACCATCTGAGTCTTCGTGATAATGGAACTGTGGACACAGACTTACACAGTCGTATTCTAACAAAATAAAGTTATATAAAAATACCTCTTGTGTAAGACTCCTGAGCTCAATTATTTTTATATTAAGACTCTCTATAGTGATTTGACTCAGCTCAAGCTATTAGATAGCTAGATAGCTAGTCACGCCGTCTACTCTATCTATGCTTGCTATTCCATGTTCTTTGGGAGAAGGCCTGGTCCATATTCTTTGGGAGAATGGCTGGTTCTAATCTAAGCCGTTACTTTGATGAAGATAATTATATTTAGACTAACCCAAACCGGATTTTTCATTCCAGGAGCATTAGAAGAGACTTTATCCAGTCCAAATGACAGAGTAGTATTCCCTGGGCCGACTTCAAAGTCTCCCACTTATCATCCAGAGATTCCAGAGGAATGCAGAAAGAAAGGTTTCTGCGACAAAGTACCCAATTACCCCACCGAGTTAATTAATAAATTAGTAGCTGACGTAAGTGTTTCATGGTTTTATTATTGAAGGGTGTGCCTACAAATTTGACATGATTGGCAATGTTCCGAAATTTAATTAAGTAAACTGAATCAGACATCGCCAAAATTTCAGTACATGGTTATGAAAAATTTGCACATTTTCAACGAAAACTGCTCTAGTTGTAAACAAAGCAACAAACTTAACGAAACGCAACAATCTAACTGCACGGAGTGATTCAGAATTCAACCCACACAGTGGCTACGACGTGCACACTACACTACCCTAACGCATCCGAAGATTATTTCTTAGTGACATCAATACTTTCTTATCCATGTTTGAATTTATCTTAGTAATTAATCATGATATTATCCACAGCTAGGAGATAAAGTGGTATACCAAATGGACAAATTAGATGAGCAGGATGTTCAGATTGCACAGAGGCTAGGGGGCACTGGCACGGATCAGGAAATTGAACTTTGCAACTTTACGGAACAGGTAATATTATAAAGTCGTTATTTTACATAACAGTCTATAACAAGTTCTAACTGCTAAAATGCATACGTTTTGTTGTCAAGAAAATAAAAGGCGGTAAATACACTAAGATGAGAAAGGGCCTGGCTCTCAACATTAGCTGGCAAAACGCCCTGATGACTTGCTGACATATTTTCTGCTTAAGGGTATAGCTAACCAAGCGGACAACAATGACCTGTTAGGCTACCAATGTTTATAACGATATTTCCGCTCAATTTTTGTGTGCTGCTTGGGGAGTTGGTAAGGTGTGAGCTGGTGATGACATTCCCACTGATCCCATCAACGGAGGAGTCGGAAGAGGAAACGAAATCGATTGAACAATCACTGCTAAATTCATCGCTATATTAATACGATTTCCTACTCTTTCGGATTGAAAATGGTATTATTGTGTTTACTAATTTAAACATTTACTGTTTTCAGGTTATTTACCCCCAATCAGCAGCAGATAAGGATGGCAAATGGTTTACTGTGCTGAACCCCGCGAACAACCCAGTGCAAGGGTTCCGCGCGGAGACGTGCATGTAAGTACCGTTTCTCTTCATCATCAACTCATTACAGTATCAAATATATTGAATATTCTACGCATAGTTCCCTGAGTCGATATCTAGGATAAAAGAGACTAACCATCCGATTTCATTATGATATAAATTTGGTGATTTGATATAATGATTGAAAAAAGAAATGACCAAAACAATTAATTAAAAAGTAAATACTGACAAAAAAATCACCTAGACAAAGGTTCCTACAGTTGAAAAGATGTCACTGGAAGGTTTCAAAATCAGTTCACAACTTCTGGGAAAGTTAAGTAATGCACAAATCAAATAGACATCCATCGACACTTTAAGAAACCTTTGATGATCTTAAAGGAATTATGATAAAACGTCACCATAAACAAAACTACAAAAAGGCGCCTACTTCTTCCACTACGAGTAACTAACATGCTATATTTTTAATTTCAGCACCGAGAACTCCAGTTGCAACCCCATCGCTTCTTTTCAAGAAGGCTACAAAGCTGGATGCAAGCAGAAATACGTCTACAGGATGGTGGAAGCTGTAGATGATCAGTTTAACCACATTCAGAAGTCACTGAAGCTTCCTAGCTGCTGCTCGTGCGTCATCACCGTCAATAATCCATTTAAAAGATAATTTAAAATTACCACAACAGATCCAGCCAGTAGCGCGAACAAGTCAGTTTCTCTGTACGTGAATGAAAGTAGCATAGGCCCCTTGCCTAATTTGTCTATACTTCTGCAGTCGCTGCGTTTGACTCCGGTTCGCTGAGTTGATTAAAATTTCCAGACGCAATATACTTTCAATTGTCAGGCAGGATATTATGATCCTTTAGTCTGTGGACAGGATTCTTAACGAGACGGATACGACTGGTCGAGCCTTTATTTAGCTGTAGGTAGTACATAATTTGGAGCAAACCATCAAACCGGATTCCCCCGCACTTGGTAGGCATAGGGCCTACCTAACCTATATTATGCGTTGATTTATTTATATTTACAAAATATCAGACGCCAAAGCCAGAGTGGTGCGTCGATTGGTTTATTTTATTATCCTAATAATTGATTTGAGATGCATAATAAATTTATAACTGTTTATATAACGCGTCTGCCCCACTCAACTATGAAAAAAAAAATTTACTTCGTTAAATACTTTGGTTAGGTTACCCTATTTTATTACCTATTGTTAAAAAATTATAAATAGGATTATTATCTTGTTACTCTAGTCTCAATGCCACAATCTCGCCCAATCCGTTATCAGGAATTAGAATTATTGGAAGCAAGCAAAGGCAGAACTGAAGATCAGATGTGATAAAATAAAACAACAATAATTATTAGTACCTACTAATTATAACGACAACAAACTTGACCTCTTTTCGAGACAGAAAAAAATTGGTGACAAAATGTAATTTCTGATAACGGACCATAATTATGGGGTGTGGCTCTAGTGATATGAATGAATATCTTTCATTTTTATTTGTAAGGACACTAATTTGATAAGTAGCTAATAAATATAATGTGAATGATCTTAAACCCTAAGATACTCTTTAAAGATTTTTTCTTTCTACCCACCTAAATGAGACGAGATAAAATATTGTATACGTCATGGATGGACTAATTAATCATTACCTATCAAATATTATCAACTTGTTTTTAATTATAAGGTCAATTTGAACCCACTTATAAATCTATTCATTGGATTGGTGGTATTGGTGGGTTTGTGGATAACTTGCATCTCATTTCCTCGCGATATTTTCCTTCACCGAAAAGCGAGTGATCCTTACGTATACATATAACAGAGTCATTGGAATGTGCCCGTACTGGGATTGGAACTCGCCACTCTTCGTTTAGAAGGCGTCCGTTCGCCCACTAATCTATCACCGCTTTTTTCCGGTGACATTGGTGATACCCAGATAGCCAGCCTTGTCCTCATCATCCATCATCATCAACCCACATCCGCCTATAGCTGCTGAGTAGTGCTGAGCTGAACCACGGATCTCCCCACCCTTCCTTGAGCGGGATTATGCCATAATCCACTACGGGGTCTGGTCTGGATTGGTTGATAACATGCCAGTTGCTCTTATCTTATGTTATCTATTTCTTCTTATCTTAAGTTAATTTATTCTTATCTTAAGTTATCTTATCTTATGAAAGAAAAATTGTTGAACATACAATCTGCATTTTCCCATATTATCCTATCTCTATCCCTTTCTATGCCCCAGGACCGTCGTTCTCTAGAGCGTAGCATTGGGAGAACAGTCTTGCAAGCTACACGATGTCTCCTATCGAAGTTCCTACAAGCTGGATGTCTCAAGTAATCACATTGACCGGACGTCTTCCTTGATGATTCATCCATAAATAGGTAGGTATGGAATGTTTCGTCACCGGATATATTATAATAATATATTAATATTGCGTTACATATAACTTTCTATTTTATGGTAGGTACGTGAACGTGATCTGAGACGCTGACAAGACGAAGAAATTGCTAAGTAGGTACTTAGTAAGTGTGTACCTACCTACCTACGTGTATGGTAGATGGTAGAGGTACCTTTAGGTAACATTATGTTTTGCAAATTGCAAACCTACCTACTTATATTATAGGTACCTACCTATTTAGGTAAACCTAACATAATAAAATGGAATGTTAATTATAATAATGATTAACGTCGTATTTTTTCTACTTAGGTAGGTACCTATATACCTACCCACTTATCTTACTTAGTTGAAAATTTAAAAAAACAGTAAGTAAGTATAGGGAAGTGTAAATTATTGTGCCTTACATTTTTATATTACTTATAGTAGCTACTGTGGTAGAGGTGCTCTCTTGGTAGTTGGTAGTAGGTAGGTAAAGTAGGTAGACAATGAACTGAGAACGCTTTTTGTGATTATACTATGACTGTAATAAGCAATATACCAACCTAAAGTAGTTTTTAGTTCGCTCAAAATTACCGGATGTTTTGACGTTACCTAAGTTCTCGTACCTACTCTAGGTAGGTAGGTACCTTTATTTAAGTAGTTAATACTTATTAGCCGGTAGCTACTTATATACTTACAAATTTTAATAGTACAAAGCGATTATTTGGGGTGGTTGTGGATCGCTAAATTCAGTTTCATACGAGGAACAGCGTCTAGCGAAAAAGATTAAGTAATATTTGAGTATCATCTCAAGTCCGATTTTAAGTTTCGGCGGGAATCCGATAGTGGGACGTTGTTGGTTTTGTATGTTTTTTTTAGTGTAACTTGTGTTTCTTGTAGTGTTAATGTGTAATAATTATTGGTGGATTGAGTGTTCGGTAACGTGCACATTGCACAAGTGTGAGCAAATGATATAAACCCAAAAATCGTGTCATTTCGCATTTTCTACACAACTCCCAGAAAGTTTCAGTAAAGTATCCACCACTTTACTGAATCGTGACTTTGACTATGTAAATAATCTAGTGGACTATGACCACGAAGATTACTTTTTAATGCTATGACTTTCCTATTGTGAAAATAAATTATACATATAGAAATATAAATATTATACATTTAATACTTGACACTGACTAAGTGCACAAACCGTACGAAGCCATCTAATTAAATTAAAAAAAAAATCAGTATAATATGTCAGTTTTATCGTGATATCAATGTCACTGTCAATAAAAATAAAATGTCAAAATGTCAAATTACGAAAGTGAACTAGAACTACTGTCACTTTCAATCAAGCAAGTAAGAGTAAGTCCTTTAAAGGAGTTTTGGCGGGAATCCGATAGTGAGACGTTGTTGGTTTTGTATTATTAGCTCAAACTTGTGTTTCTTCGAGTGTTAATGTGTAATATTGGTGGAATATTAACCATTAAGTGTTCGTTAACGTGCACGAGTGTAGGCGAATGATATAGACTCAAAAAACGTGTCATTTCGCATTTTTTCCAAAACTCCCAGGAAGGTTCAGTAAAGCATCCACTACTTTACTGAATCGTGACTTTGACGCTGTAAATAACTGACTTGACTACTTGACCACGATTGCTATATTGCTGTGACTTTCTTAATGTGAAATTAAGTAATACTTATAATAATAAAATACTTGACACTGGCTATATGCACAAACCGTGCGAAGCCAAGACTAAAACAAAAAAAAAAAAAAAAAAAAAGTCCTTTAAAGAGTTTTTTTTTGGCGGGAATCCGATAGTGAGACGTTGTTGGTTTTGTATTATTAGCTCAAACTTGTGTTTCTTCGAGTGTTAATGTGTAATATTGGTGGAATATTAACCATTAAGTGTTCGTTAACGTGCACGAGTGTAGGCGAATGATATAAACTCAAAAAACGTGTCATTTCGCATTTTTTCCAAAACTCCCAGGAAGTTTCAGTAAAGCATCCACTACTTTACTGAATCGTGACTGACGATGTAAATAATTGACTTGACTACTTGACCACGATTGCAATAACATTGATGTGACTTTCTGTGAAATTAAGAAATACTTAAAATAAAATACTTGACACTGGCTATATGCACAAACCGTGCGAAGCCATAACTAAAAAAAAAAAAAAAAAAGTCCTTCAAAATTCAAAGGCCCTCCGTCTTTCATACTAAAAATCAAAACAATTCAGTGAAACGACATTATTATTATATATTTGAACACGAATTTACCTTGAAATGCGAGTGCCCCTAACGAAGAAATCAATTTTTACGTTATACTTTTCTATTCTACGACCGTGTCTGGCAGTCTCGTACGCGAATATGTCTGGGAGCGTCGATGCCGGTGAGTACTGGAACTGTTTGGTGATAGAGTACATTATCCTATAATCTTCTTCGATTTTCTCGTTCCTAACTACACCCCGGGTTCCCTGTGGTTCCGTCTAATTATGCACGGTATCACAATACTTAGATTTAGAATCTGATGCGGCGCAGTGGGCGGTACTTACTACCTACTAAATGTTTATCTTTTCAGTCAGTCCATTTATTACTAGGTACAATAAACTTTCAGATATATACTCCATAGCCTATGTAACAGTTCCAAGCACAGACGTGGGCAAGACCTTAGCCCATGGACTGGTGAAGGGCAAATATGCCGCCTGTGTCAACATAATCCCCCAAGTCACATCCGTTTACGAGTGGAAGGGTGAAATCAACGAGGATAGTGAAGTATGTACATCATTATTATACAATTTATCAATAACTGGCCGGCTCGACAGACATTGTCCTGTTAACTCTCAAGCCATTCCTAAAATGTGTGAAAAAATTAATTATCATTTTTCTCTCATTTTCGTGAATGTTTCCCATGTTTTAAAACAGTTATTCTGCTCTTTGGAATAGATAAATCTACCAGCATAGTTCAATAAAATAAGCCCGGCTGTTCTTGAGTTATAAATTGTGTAACAAACAGGATTTTGTTTTGTGTTTGTAATACCTAACATGATTTAAATGATGATCTTGCAATGCAGCCTATTGTCAAATTATTATTATTCTGGCTGTTCACCTAAATAAATAAAATTATTGATCAGATGAAGTGTAATATGCGACCTCCCAATCTTAAATAAATAAATAGGGGAAGCCTGTAAGAAACTACACATTAAGACTTAATAATGTTTCGGGAATAGTGATGCTTACTATCAGCAACAGAATTTTCAAAATGGATCACTAGTTCAATAGCTACTTAATGCAAACTCACTAACAATTAATGTAGTATCGTTATAATATCATTTTAGATAAACAGAACATAATTTTGTAATTTCCAGGCACTTCTCATGATAAAGACACGTACATCTGAAGTGGACAAGCTGACGGAGTATGTTCGCACCAACCATCCGTATGAGGTCTGCGAAGTAATCGCACTTCCCATCAAGAATGGGAACCCACCATACTTGAAGTGGATCGGGGAGTCGGTGCCAGCAACCCAATGCAGTGGGTGTGAGGATTAATTTGTTTGAGCAAATCATCTCTTTTTAGAGCCTGTGTATTCCAAAATGCTGAAATCAGGACTTGAGCAGAGATTTGTATTGCGTCCACTTGCTAATCTAGGTACAAATACAAAGAACTCATGCGCTCTGCACCCCTTTTAGGATTTATATTATCGGCCCTCCATGGACTTCCAGCTCCAGCTATGTGCTGAAAAATGTTACTGCATAACTTGTCACTAGTCTAAATTTTTATTACGTATGCGTCAGAAGTTCTGACACGTAAGTTATAATAATCTGAATTTGAGTGATCTGAGTTCTCGAGTCAGAACTCAGATCACACATCAATTTACTGAGGTGGTCACTGGACTTTGACGATCTTACCACAATAGTTTTAAACCGGAGTTAAATGGAGTTTCTAAAATTTCGTGACACATCTGTTAAACTCTGGTTTAAATATTTTGTGGTAAGACCGTGATAGTCTCAATTTTTTGTGGCCTGGATATGAGTAATTATTTTTATTAATTTATTAAGTACAATACTTATTAGGAGAAATAGCTGATTGTGTCTGTCATAAAACCATAATATTATGAATAGAATTATATTACCTAATTGGTCTGGGAGTAGATATGGCATACATTGGCCATTTCGTAACATGATTATAGGTAATAACACATCTGAGATGTGGTAAATAATGTCATGTTTGCTATGAGAAAAGTGTAAGGCTATTGTAATTATGTATGTTATGTTGTAGTTATAAGTAAAAAAAATATTATTATGTCGTAAAGCATTTTTTATTTATTTATCATTTTATAAATAAAGGATTTATCATAGTAAAAAAATCATGGACTAGCAGGCCTTACCGATTAACGCAATCGTATACTTACCTGATGAAAAAATTCCGGTCAACCCTGTTGAAGACTCGTATTTTGAAAATGGCATAATCAAATGACTACAAAAAAGAGGCCAAGTGCGTGTCGGGCTCGCAGCAATGGACTTTGTTTTGAACAAAATATTGTTCAAAACAAGGTCCATTGGGTACAAACTTGATTATATTTTCAGATTTTCATTTGCTTTACCTGAAAGAATGCGCAATTAAAAATTGGCATGTAAGTACGTCGAATCCAGAGCAATAATCTCCTATTTTCATCTGACGACAGGCCGCCTGAGTTAGGCTGCGCCGTAAGTCCGGATTTTCACATTGCTATACCTTTCACGTGAGATCTACACAGTCCATCAGTCCACCTGTCTGGCGCCCTTCATTGTGTCAGGCACCATAGGGTAAATCACTTGTGTTCCACGTTCAGGAAGGTAGGCTCAAATCTAGGTCAGAGGATATAGCATGATAGGAATTTAGGCCGGACGTCTGTATTGACTGTCGGACGATATTTCGCTGGGGGGGTGATTTTTGAGAGTCATCGTCACGGGTGATATAAATCATAATGCGGTGATATAAATTTATTATAATCACCATAAAAAGATGGTATTTCAGAATCTCAGTCTGTCTCTGACTAATATAGAAATATTTCACAACTTTTACAAGGGTATAATTATTATGAACAATTGAATAATATTGGTCATTTAGGTGACATCAAAACACCAATGACTTTCAATAATCGCCCTCTGGACCCAAACTACTGCAGTGGTTACCATAGTTGGGAGACGCTGCTATAGGCCCCGGCCAAGATGGAACTAGCTGCACTCCTGGAATGACTGGACCGAAGATGCACTCAACCGTGAGAAGTGGAAGGGGGCAGCCAATCCCACCCCGACAGCGGGACGATAACGGATAAAAATAATAATAATAAATCACAAACGCTAATAGCACAGTAGACAGGTTTGTATGAATCACAAGTATTGGCTTTCTGAATGTTTCTGGGACCATCGTCTACGTAGGGCCTGATTGATTAAATACAGGGAGTTCTTTTTAGTAGCAGTTGAGGATTTACATAGAACAGAGGAATAAGATAATTTATTGTAGGTACATCAGTTATTAAAAAAATACCTAGTTAATACCAATTATACAGAATGAAACCACATAATGTTGTTTGTGATAAAAAATATAGGTACCTATATGATTTTAATAGTTTTCTAAGCATTTGACCACAATTAGCTGATCGATTTGTAAATAGGTACCTATATATGATGTGGAATATACGTATTAACTAGCTGATAGTGGTCTAATTTGCGCACAAACTAATCAAAATTTAATCATTTTGATAAAACTCCGTCGTTTCGGCAGAGTTACATCGACCGTGGTCACGAGAAAAGTACCCGACCTACTACTATTATAGCTAAGTATAATAATAGAGGTACTTAAATTTTGTATCGATTTCAGATTATCAAGTTGATACGTGTAGACTTTATGGGGGCTATAAAAGTTAAGGGCTCCGTAAAGCTACACATCGCATCGTAAATAGTAGGTACGAATAACTGCATAATGTATCACGCTTTAATTGTGCCCATGCAATTAAGAGAGTGCTGTTTTAAGCCTTGTTGGTGGTAACATTTGTCTTTTTTCTTTCTTCTGTGTAAAAGATGGGTTCCCAACGAGTCACGCCGAATCAAGATAGTGTGAATCATTGGGATTTTTTTCCCAACGGGTCACACTGATAGCGGTTGTGGTCCGATGGGAGTTCTCTTGGAAAAAAAGTCGCAACGAGAACGAGTAACAGTGTAGGTCGAAACAACGAAACGAACGAAACGAACGAGTAACAGTGTCCTAACTATTGAAGAAATAATTCCCAACGAGTCACACTGTGACTCAATTTGATGGGACTCGTTGGGAACCCATCCTATAATAAACATCCTACTTTGTCAGTGTGTGTGAGTGTGTAGGTAGGTATGTTTGTCCTCTCGAATATAAAATTTTTGGTGAAAGGTGTATGTACCTGCAGATACAATTGGTCCTGGAATAGAAAATAGGATGCTTTGTATCCCGTAAAAGTTATCGGTTCCTGTAGGATAATAGCGGACGCGGGTGAAACCGTGGGGCGCAGTTAGTAGCCTATAAATATAAAAATAGTACACCCCTCGAACGAGATATCGAATATAAGAACAACAGAATAATAAAAGTATTGAAGTTGTAGGTTTGACTTATCGTATTATCGAAAAATAAAAGTAACCCCCACTGAGTTTTGTGAGAGTCAGAACTCAGAACCCTCTACATACAAAAAAACTATAACATTTCTTACAGAACTATATATAACTCGATTTCTTACAGAAACTACGTTATCGGCCTTTGGAGATAAACATACCCATTAACTAAGTAAAATATTTTTTATGATTCGCCTTTTACGATCGAACTCATGTGGGCACTTTATGGACACTTCTTTGGCAGCAAAAACGTAGTTATTTTCGGTGTGATCTCGACTACATTTTGTATACATGTACGCTACTATTTACTTATTTATCACGTTGAATACATCAATGAACATACTGAAACCACTCGGGGATTCGTCTGGGTATAATTTAAATAATAATAATGTTTGCACAAGGTATGCGTAATTTTTTTAAATATCAATTAAAACTGACCTAAGTTGTTTCAATAAGTGCCTGTTCATCGTTGCCTACGAATTCTGGAGGCAGAAATGATAAATCGCCGATCGTTTTCAGTTACATAACACTTTAACGCGTACTCTATCTTCTACATAAAAACTACCATTAGCTCCTAATTGGCTCATTTATATTAACTGGAGGCAACTTACATAAAACACTGTCTGTATGTAACAAAGAAAAGAGAAATAAGTAGGTACCTACCTACTTTAGAGACCCGACTGAATATAGCCTCAGACCGTAGCAGCCGACCAATCGTAGCTAGCCCGTAGACGTCTACGAGCTTCGTAGCGCCCGCTGACGCAGTAATAGGGCGGCGTAGCGCTGCGCTCATCGGGCCACGGGCGGAATACATTGACCTTTGTCAAAAATCCACCGCATACCCTCTTATTCGCGCGCGTGGCTCGCGAGAGATCACTACTACAAGACAAGAAAATACTAAAGCATCGGACCTGTTATGGCGTCGATAAAAACAACATCTGCAGTCGTAAAAGGCGTTCCGAGGCGGGCGTCGAGGTAAGGCGCGGGTCGTGAAGCGGAGAAGAAGGGAAACAGTCACGGGGAAGAATGAGGAAGGTTTCGGGTCGGTAGTGCGGTGAGTGCGCCGGCGCGAATCGATCGCGCGGCATCGACCGGCGCGCGCGGGCGGTACGCGGCTCAGTCGCGCGACGGACTGCGGGGCGCGCGCATCGCCGCACGTGCATGGCGCGCCTGACTGGATGCCTCGCGCCCTCGGGGAATGGCTTCGTCCGAGGAAGAGACGACTACCACGTCGCTCCCTGATGATGGCAGTGACTGCCTCAGTGTCCGAAAATGGTGGTGTTTTCTGCTGTCGTCCATCTTCACGTTCATTGCGGGGCTCATGGTGGTGCTGGTATGGCGCGCGTGCGCGTTCGTCTGCTGCCACAAGGAGCCCGAGCTGGCCCCCAACGACCCCAAGCAGAAGGAGCAGAAGGCGGCGCGCCAGGGGAAGCAAGAGTTCGAGGGCACGTTCATGACCGAAGCGAAAGACTGGGCCGGCGAACTTATTTCTGGCCAGACCACCACGGGGCGGATATTGGTGAGTTTACCTTTGTACCCTAAAACTTGCTCGCGGGGTAACTTTGACAAGTGCTTCCCCGATACGATCAGTTGCATCACAGGCGATCGATACAGACTCCTGGGAACTTTTAGTTTATTGACATCTTCTTATCACTCGAATCTCACAATAATAATTACTATTAATAATCCTTCCAAAGGTATTGTTCCTTTAGGAACTTTAGTTTTTTAACTGTCAATTAAACTAACAGCTTTATTCCTCTCCACACCTACCATATCAGTATCTGAAGAACTGTTATAAGTTTTGGCGGTAGATAAAAATATAACTAACTACTTAGGTTCCACCGCGAAATTCTAATTCCTTACTCCCCGTTACCTCTATCAGCTTTTTCTATAGAACAAAAGTGAAAACCTACCCGCAATGATATTAAATATACATCGGTACCCTCATCTAGCCAATCATGACGTCAGTCCATTTGCCGATTCGAGCCTTATCGTGTGAACACACCCTTTTGCAACCATGACGGCGAGGTTTCTGTCCATGACGTCATGCTGGACAAAGTCCTTGATAGCCTGGAAAGTTATGAAAGTGCAATTTTTTTTTTATTCTTTATAGATATGCGTTTGAATACTATTTGACCCGGTGGGTGCGAGCTAAGTAACGATATGGTCGAAAGTAACGATATGGTCAGCCTGCAATAAGACTTGCTCACAATTACCGCCGCTTGAACAGCCCGATAGCTGGTGGTCCCTTAAGGGGTGTGTGTGTGATCTCGCAGACCCTGAGGTCTACGAAATCAGGGGGTTATATGCTATTTTGTCTTCCTTTAGGCTTTCTACACGACTACGCCTGATCTAATCTAGTCAGTTATAAAAATTAATCGAGTTTTCAATCGTTTTGACTCAACTAGTCTAGTAGTTGAGAAGGTCGGTTTGTAACGCGAGCTTTGTTTGTTTGATTCCCGCCACTACATAAATAGAGGATAGGTTTCAAAATTATGGTTATGAATTCTATAAATATCTATTGTGTGTCTAAGGTTTAGTTGTATTCTGAACACTACATACGTTATCTGGGGGCATGGCAGTGCCCCCGCAAAGTTGTTCCGACGGCTACGGGTATGCCAACTCGTCCTGTTTGGCTTAAAATGTTAAATGTAATAAATGATTTAACAGTATGCCTTTCAAGTATGCACATTTCACTATTTTCGAAAAACACCTGCGACAAGAAAATATTTCGACATTTTCAAACTGAATAGTAAGTAGGATCACAGAATACTTGGGTAATATAGTACGTAGGATCTAAGCTAAATATTTAAACGATGCAGGAATCCTGTGTACCTACTAGAACACAGCTAGAACAAATGTTTACTTATGTACGAGTACATATTGTCTGTGGACCGTGCATACACGGATCTAATGGAAAATTCATTCATATCCTGCATCATGCAGCGATTTTATTTCAAAGATTTAAACTTGGCGAAACTTGTACCCGCCCAGTTTCTTGTGAAATAATAGAACACCTATTTAGACATTGACTGACATAAAATAACAAAAAACATGTTAAAATACTTAATATGCTGTCGTTAATGGAAATGGAAGATCATCATGACCCATAAATATAAACTTGGGTAAGGTAAAAAACGGGGCATATTTATTTATTAATTTATTAATAAGAAACAATCATAATACCATTACAGTACCTATAAGATAACAGAAAATAAGATATTGTTAAGATGATACCAAAGTAACCCTTATTTAAGGAGGCATTAGGTAGCATAATTAATTTTGCAGAATTTTTATTCAAAACAAATGGATAGTTATTGAGCAGATTTAAAATAAATGAACAGACAACACTACAAAAGTCAAATAACACTACGTATTGTTTAAATAAGCTCCATGTTATTTAAGTATGTTAAAATCTGAGCAGTCACAACACGGCGCACTGCGCAGACGCTTCGCATAATTAGGTATTTATATTGTCTTGCCCGATTGTATGTAACCACTATACTTTATGTATAAAAAGCAGCGCAAACCTCCTAAAGACCGTTTTCAAAACTTAACAAAATCGTGAAAGACGGTAATAGGTATCGGTCGCAAAAGTAGCTCAATAGGTATCTCGTATTTTTTTTCGTAGAAATGAAAATTATAATCGCGAAGATGTTGACCTATTTTTGAGTCCGCCCGTACCTACTTCACACCCAAACACTCACTGATCTGTTTACTGTCCAAGATAACTAAAACGAATCTTACTGCATTTAAGATTTATTGATTGATCCGTCGGTCCAAAACAGTACTGGAACATTTCCAAAAACGTGTTTTTGAGAAAATCAAGTTTAAAGATTTTAGAAGTTTTCAAATGTCATTTTAACTATTATGAAATTAAGTATGTTCAATTACTTTTATTTAATAATATACAGATTTAACACGGTTTTATTGTGTGGTAGCTAAGGTTTAAGTATTATTTGTATTTATTGTGTAATAGTTATATTTGTGAGATGTTCCAATAATGAACTAAAAATTTCTTGTATAAAATTAGAATAAAATGGAATATTTCCAAATGAGCTGGTAATCTTACTAATATTATTAAGTCGAAAGTTCGTGAGTGTGCGTGTTTGCATGTGTGTATGTTTGTTAGGTCGTCAAGCTCAAAAATCTGGACAGATTTGCATGAAATTTAGTGCGCAGTTAGGTTATCCCCCAACTTGGGACATAGGCATCATCATCGCCGTTTTCCATCAGTGCGATTTAAACTGTGAAAATCTACCAATAATCATCATCAACATCATCATCATCACCCTGAAGACGTCCACTGCTGAACATAGCCCCCCCCCCCCCCCCCTTAGACCGCCACACTGAACGACAACTTGCCACTTGCATCCACCGGTTGCCTGCGACTCTTTTGATGTCATCGGCCCATCCTACCTACACTGCGTCTTCCAGTCCGTGGTCGCCTTTCTAGAACCTTTCTTTCCCATCGGTTATCAGTTCTACGAGCGATGTGGCCTGCTCTTGTCACTTCAGCTTGCAAACCTTGAGAGCTATGTCGTAAACTTTAGTTCTTTGGCGAATATCCTCGTTCCGGATTTTATCGCGCAAAGAAACTTCGAGCATACTAGCTCTTTCCATTGCCTGCTGTGTGACTTTGAGCTTTTTCAAAAGGCCACGTCTCAGTTCCATAAGTCATTACTTGTAACACACACTGGTGGAAGACCCTAGTCTCTAGGCACTGTACAATTTTGGACGAGAAAATGTCACGTAACTTCCCGAACACTGGCATCCGAGTTAGATTCTTCGGGTGACCTCTGTTGAAGTTGGACCTGCCTAACTGGATAATCTGCCCAAGGTATCCGTTCCAGTCCAAGAGCTTTAAAACCTCCAATGCGTTCCTGAACAGTTTCGGAGAAATAACATCTCTCTCTCTCACGTCTTTCTGCAATAGAATAGGTTTCGTGCTCTCGTCCTGCAGTCGGGTTGCCACGGTGGGTGGTGTAGTATACAAGCACTTCATTAGTTCGATATACCTATAGTCGATATGGCATCGCTGAAGGGGCTGCATTACTGCCCAGGTCTCGATTGAATCGAAGGCTTTTTCATAGTTCACAAATATAATGGCCAATTATACTCTTGAGTCTGTATAACCAGTCGGAGCGTGTGTATGTGGTCTATGGTGCCAAAACCTTTCCGGAAACAGGCTTGTTCGGGAGGCTGGATGGCATCAAACCTGCGTTCGAGACGGTTCGTAAGGACTCTCGAGAACAGCTTATACCTACAAATTACTCGGGATTGAGTTGGGTCTATAATTCTTCATTAATATAGTGTCACCTTTTTTTAAGAAGAGCACCACTACACTCCTGTTCCATGCTTCTGGCGTGATACCCTCGAGAATTAAATAACTTCTGGAGGACTAAATGTATCGTTTTTCCACCTGCTCCGCAATTAATTCCGCACGCAGATAGTTTATCCCGGAACTTAGGACATAGGCTATAAGTTATCATCATCATCAGCATCATCACCAACACTGTTTTCCATTAGTGCGACAAAAACTGTAAAAACTGTCTAATTTGCATGAAATTTGGTATGCAAGTAGCTTACACCTCAATTTAACATAGATTACAAGTCATCATTATTATCATCACCGTTTTTCATCAGTGTGATAGTTAATTTATAGCGAAATCAAGCTGCATCAAACTAATTCACTCGGCGTCCAGAGCGCCAACGGACTAAAACGCACGAAAACATTATTCAACTTCTAATTAATTCAAAGTCATATTGGAACATTTCAAAAAATACTGTTAATGAACTCGTGATAGAATATGGATATCAAAGTGTGAGTGGGACATTTCGAAATAAACTAATAATGAACACGAAAATAATAGTATTATTGTAATTGTTATATCGGAATAAATGGTTTCCTGACAACTAGTACTAAAGTTTGAGTTGTACCGTTAGTGATTTAGAAAGATTTTACGATTCCCTACCGTTTCTCATACTTATCTCAAAACACGTGATTTCGGATTTGTTCCGGTAATGAATCCGACCGACGAAATAACACTACGTATTGTTTAAATAAGCTCCATGTTATTTAAGTATGTTAAAATCTGAGCAGTCACAACACGGCGCACTGCGCAGACGCTTCGCATAATTAGGTATTTATATTGTCTTGCCCGATTGTATGTAACCACTATACTTTATGTATAAAAAGCAGCGCAAACCTCCTAAAGACCGTTTTCAAAACTTAACAAAATCGTGAAAGACGGTAATAGGTATCGGTCGCAAAAGTAGCTCAATAGGTATCTCGTATTTTTTTTCGTAGAAATGAAAATTATAATCGCGAAGATGTTGACCTATTTTTGAGTCCGCCCGTACCTACTTCACACCCAAACACTCACTGATCTGTTTACTGTCCAAGATAACTAAAACGAATCTTACTGCATTTAAGATTTATTGATTGATACTGTCTATACGCACTGAGGAAAATAAATAAATCTTTCTAAGGGCCTATAACTCAGCGGTGAAATAAATATAGATTAGTAGATATGTAATAAAAATAAGGATCGTAATCCAGAATTACTCTCGATTTATTCATTCTCGCTTTGAGTGTGGATTTCAGAGGAAATTTCTAAAGAGATCTCCGCTGAAATCTACGCTCAAGTGGGGATTTAAACTGAGCGTCTCATGCTGGAATGCTGGTCTGAGTTTTAGTATTTTTTTTATGTTTCAGCTCTTCGAGCATAGATTTCAACAATCAATATTTTTCCTCTAGCAAAGTTCTTTTTACATTATGAATCTGATTTAAATTATTGATTTTTAATACAGAAGTGTTGTAAACAACAATACAGTTTTTGTAGATTCTAATAATGCGATATACGCACCTGTACTACCTACTTATCGACGTAACCTTGGATATACTTACCCTATCTAAAAAAACGTGTCTTTGCAATTTAAAGATACCCTCTAAATAACACATAATCGTATAGGTACCAACTTATAGCACAAAAGCATGTTATGAGCATAACCGTTTTGACACTGCCCTGTCTAAATGTACCGAGTGACACACCCCAGATTACGCATCTATCTGATATCTGACTCATCCGTTTATACCGGTGGTCGGCAATTGCAATCCAAACAACCAATCGGCGGCCGCCTTCTGGACTACAAAACAATGGATAGCACGAGAGACGTCTTGGTTAATGTGCACTGAACCAATGAATAGTATGAGACTAGGCAAACGCCGGCGGCTAGCGGAGTGGTGGTCTAGTGGATCGCAAGGACCACGACCACCAGCCCGATGGTCAGATGAGATCGACAAGCACTCAGGAACTGTCTGGAGGAGACTCGCACAGGATCGGAGTGAGCTACTGGCTAGAGACAGGACGCTTGTGAGTCAACAGTGGGTGGCCACGGGCTGAATAGATAGATAGAGGGGAATAAGGTGAGCGATAAAAGCGACGGACGGCAAAAAGCGAAAATATAATTATGAAAGTATCAAATAAATATCGTTCCCGTGGCCAGGCCCACGTATCAACGCCAACGGATTGCGTCGTCATATTTATTTTTAAGCGACAACGTCAATATTATCTCCATTATAGATACCTACTCAAAAAATCCACTGGTAATAATAATTACAATGAGAAAAAAAAGTTCGCTGCTCTATGGTAAAAACTTAGTTGTACAAAGTAAGTAATAAATGTACCTACTCGACGCACGAAATACGACGAAAGGATTAGATATTTTTTTCGCCTTGTAGCAAAACGCACTTTGTAGGTACCTACCTGCGAATTACTTGGTTGTTTACTCCAAAATGACGACGCACAAACTGCGACTGATACACTCAAAATACGAAAGGGATAGGATTTCGATGATAAATAACTCTAATCACGTGTGGTAAAAAAAAAAGCAATGTAATTACCCCACATCGATAAAATTTAGATAAAATTAAATAAGCCCATAGGTTTAAACTTCCGAGTTTAGTTACCCTAGGCTGTAACCAGTTCGTTAATCAATTGACAATTACCTATATTTATATATTATTAATATTTATATTAAGTCAAAATAAAGCAGTATCTAGATATAGAATATAAAACATTCCAATTACAAAAAATAAAAAATAAAACAAGTGGTCTAAAGCGAGACTTTAACTGAACTAGGATTAGTTTTTTTTTTGAACAGCCAGTAAGTACACAAATTATCAACGAAATTTATAAATTCTTAATACGTGCTACACATAGCTACGCTATTCATGCTATACCTACTATCTCAACTCATTACTTTCCACAAGCCCGAGTTATTCCACCCCCCAGCCGATGAGTAATGCCATGGCGCATGGCGTCACTCGAATACCATATCACTCTCATATACTACTATCTGTGGGCGCACTTATACGTCCTATGAGATCACCCCTTGGTTATTACTCCCTCGTCTTCAGAAGCTAGGCGCTATTTACATAACCTATTTACAAGTCTCTTCGTATGTGAAATAGCTATTCTACTTATATTATTTTCGAGTGTGGGAAAAATACCGAATGTTGGGTAAATACTGATGGAGTGTCGTGTATGTGAATTTTTTATTCGATTCCACTCAATGTGAATATATTTAAACTACCTACACTTATATATACTTCTATACTATATAGAATAATATAATATATAATGAATATTATAAAGAGGAAAGATTTGATTGTTTGCACTGAATAGGCTCCGAAACTACTGAATCGATTTGAAAAACTATTTCACTTTTGGGAAATTACTATCCCCGTGCGACATAGGCTACTTTTTATCCCGTAAAAATTAACGGTTCCCGAGGGAAACCGCAAAGCGCTTCTAGTTTTACAATAAGTTCGTGCTTAACTACCGACGGTTAGTTAATAACTTATTATAGTGCTATTCAATAGCCTTGAAAGAAAGTGGTATAGTAGTGCCAATAGTGCAACAAAACAGACTTGGATGGGGAGACATGAACACTTGAACAGTCCACGTACCTTGACTACTATTTAGAAACCTTCACTAATAAAGTACCTACATACTTGCTTATTTTGCAATGCAAAGTTTTGGCTGGTTACCTACTCTTATTGGCAGTCGTGGCTTACATCCGGTGAACAAACTTCTCCGTCTTACTCTGTTATACCTAGTCAGGTCATACATTCTGTCACATGTTTTATATAAAATAATTGAAACAAGTTTATTCATTATGTAACCATTTATATACCAAAATGAACTTAACAAAACATAGATTCTTATGACACTAAAGTTTATTCAAAATTACCTCCGTGATTTTGAATACAGGCCTTCAATCTGCGCGGCCAGTCGTCTATCGCAGCACGAACGAGGTCCATGTCAATATCGGCGGCTGCCTTAATCAAGGATGTCTTGAGTGACTCCAAATTGGGATGAGGCTTTGAGCACGCCTTTTCCTCCAAGTGTTGCCATATCTTGTAATCTAGCGGATTCAAATCTGGACTGGAGGAGGGCCAGTCTTCATGCCGGATGAAGTCGATTTCACGCGCCGCCAGCCAGTCTTGTGTGCTCTTCGCTCTATGAGCTGGCGCCGAATCTTGTTGGAATACCCAGTGCCTGTTATTAAACATGGTATGAGAAACAGGTTCCACAAGGTTCGTCAGGACTGTATTTTGATACACAACTGCATTCGTTTTTACACCTTTCTCACAAAAATGTACCTCTGTTAAGCCCCAATAAGACACTCCCAACCATACCATGAGCGAGGATGGAAAATAACCTCGTTGGACACGCGGAATACGGTTGCTCGCTTCTTCACTACTGTGTGCGTACACCTTATCATTTTGTTTGTTGTAGCTCTCTTCTACGGTAAAAATTTTTTCATCCGAAAAAAGAATTTCCCGATATTTTTTTCCCGCGTACCGCTTCAACAAAGCGCGGCATCTCTTCAGTCTCAGGTCCATTAGACGAGCATTCAAATGATGTCCTGTTTTTCTTCGATATGCCCGAAGCCCTAAGTCTTCATTTAACACCCTTTTCACCGTGGTTCTGCTTAATCCCATCTGAAGGGCCAACAGTTTCTGCTTACGTTTGGGATTTCTTTGAATTCGCGCCTTCACAGCTTTTATCACTGCTGGAGTCCTAACAGACCGAGGGCGACCACTTCTTGACCTGTCATCTACACTAGAGTCTTCATTGTACCGTTTGATGGTACGATAAACGAATCTCTTGGTTATATTCAAATTTTTCAGTATGTCAAAAATTTGAATTGGCGCGTAACCGCAACGATGCAACGCAATAACTGCAACACGGTCTTCTTTAAGCATCCACTCCATATTTAAAAATGAGTAAAATTCTAAAAAGTATACATTTTTATTTTCATGAACAATTCGAAATTCGAATTCAATAAACTTTTTTGTGGCCAGCATTCTAAAAGAAAAGTTTTTACTGTGTGACAATACTTATGACCTGACTAAGTATAAAACGATACATAACATGTTAACATCATGCTATCAGTAAATCGAATAACAACCTTACATACTTACATCACAGTTCTTACTATGCTGACGTTTTCGTGTCTTTACTTACCTACGACAACTATTACCAACATCTACCTAATCCCCCCCCCCCCCGTCCTTTGTTGTACCTAACCAGGCATATGCTTGATTACCTCATTCTCTAATACCTAGACATTTTCAGCAAGTATTACTAACGCCTCGCTTACTTCTTATCCTACTGGATTACCGAGCGTTTATAACTACAATGAAAACACTGTATCTAATTCCCTCGTAATTAGAACTAGATTGCCAATTTGCCACTCAAAACTACAAATCAAAGCTAGTAATGAATCATCCAGTAACTGCCGCTAGCAAGCCTCACTACTAGTTCTACTCAGCTAACGAGATTACCGCGGCGCCGCGATTCCGATGACCTGCCAGTGCCAGTGCCGTATTTAGGGCAATTTTGTGGGTTCAAATGCTCAAAAAGCGAGACAAAAGTAATAATACTTATTACTTACTTATATTAATACTACTTACTATTATTTATATTAATACTACTTAACTAATAATACTTAAGTAATAAATTTGACTCATTTTACGTGTATTTATTTTGCACTGTATTATAATTACATTTTTTAGCGTATGGTTTATCATCTAGGGCTCTAAATAAATGTGGTTCATCGCCGACACCCTTATGAGATAAGAATGAAACGCGAGCTTATATCCAAAAATTTAAATAAAATCCACAGAGTATCTACCTACACAATGATACGTCTGTTAACTATGTATAATATTTATAACAGGTGTGTAATTTCATAATAACTACGTTATATTATTACTTCTTATACTTACGCTGCTTCTACATAAAATACAAATTAAAGAAGTTTCGGATAACAACATACTTATTAATATATTGTAATACCTACTATTCCAGTCTTCTCGTGACCAAGTGATCCATCAAACTTGATCGAAATGTCAAGGTTATTATAATAATATTATTTTGTGCCCAAATGGACCCAATATAACCTAAAAATCATGATTGCAAATAAGTATGTTAGTGTATTAATACACTCAAGTTCATGAAGTGAGTAATTTGAACTTATCTCCATAGTTATTTTCTCATTTGGCACCGTTCCTATTCTCGTCGGGTTATTATAAGTTGATAACTGGCCCGGAACGTCGACCCTAGCTCCGCCCGCGCGGGGGCGCCGGGGCGGCCACGTGACGCGCAATGGTACAACCCTGACCCAGATACAATATCGAGCCCCCGCCCTTTCCCTTTCGTTTCACCATTGATGCGTTCTCACGGCTGAAGCAAACTGAAGTTCAATGCAAGAACGCCCTACACTATGCACGGTACGTAAGTTTTTAAGTGATTACGTCTAATATTTATTTCTGTACTTTTATTAGACTTTTTTTCGTTTTATTAGTCGTTTGATAGATAACCTTCAGCTGACTATAAGGTCGACTGGTAATATCAAACCTGTTTCATTTTAACCTATTGCACCGCACTGGAAAATAGATTTGCAAAAATCACAAAAAAATGTTATTCAATTCGAACGAAATTATTTTAAAAATGAATAATGAAATTGAATGGTCGTGGAGCGATTTACACGATTTCGTGGCATACCCCGTTATATTGAATATAACTAACTTTAAGGTTTTTATTTTTGTACCTATTTGTTTTTTATTGTAAATATCTACCTATCTCGATACAATTCAAATTAATGTTAGAAACCTTTGCATTGATTCATTATTTTGTACAAAACATTCGGATGGGCTAACAGAACGTCTACATATAAGAATATTTAACCATACCTACCAATGGCCTAATCCTCCTCACGACAGTGTGGGGAGGCCTTTGCCCAGTAGTGGGACAATTACAGAATCATTATAATATTATTGTTTTACAAAACCCGCAATCCAAAACGAACAAACAATTTACATGCGTTGAAGTCTTTTGTAAGGCGTTTATAAATTATTGTGAATCCATAAATCCACGAAAACAAAATATAGTAGGTATCACAATAATTTGCTGCTGTATGAATTATACTATCGTGCATTTAGTCGATTTTTTGACGGAAAAATATCTCTTTTTAGGAATAAGACCTTCTGCACCCTAACCTTATTTAACTAAGTATGTTTATAAATTATGGTATTTGATAGTGTGCAACTTTCATCTGTATTTTTATAGCATAGATTATTGGGTATTATGGATGAGATCGATGCAAACTGATAAACCCTATTGTGACTCTTTCTACATATTGATTTATTTAATTAAAGTATGCTAATTGCCTATTGTTTCGCAAAACCAGTTGGGCTTTGAACAGGAACAAAGTGTAATCGATTCGCCAAAATATAAACATACCTAAGAGCCTTTGCTAAATTTACGCTTAAAATCTACGCGAATATCGAACTATAGAGACTAAACGACTACCCAAATACCCTAACCAATTTTCACACATTATCACAAGACGTCAATAAAAGAGGCCATCTCAATATACCTACACATGATTTGCCTCGCGTTGTTCTTTTAGCCTCATCTAAAATGCAAAGCGGTCACGCCGCGCCATGCCATCACCTGTGACCTATAAAACTTGCGAACAGTTTTAGAGCTTTCAATGCCTGTAGAAACGGAATATGGGGGTCAGGTCACGGAGTACTTACTAACTTACTTACTTATTTGAACTGTCAGCAAGCAACCTTTGAAAATTAGGGATCTTTTTTCAATGCCGCTTTAACATCTCCTGAATCTATACTTCAATTGCGTCCCAATACTTATTTTTCCTTCAGTCTTCCCTACCTAACCAATCTCTTCAGATTTTAAATTGAACTGGCTTAACAATATAATATCACTATCCTATCTATTATTTTATACGGTGAGACCAGAAAAGTTTTAAACCCTTATTTGGACTAAACGTCAGTTCCAATAGCGGCAGAAATGGGATAGAACACTACTGGCCTTTTAGCCGTCCTAAAACGATCTAGATTCCAAAGTCTAGAGTGACCTTTAGAATTAGGTCTACTCTATTTCGAGTATGGTCTAAATGTCATCTGAATTTATTCAGCCCAGTTGCTTCTTGTCCGGATGCATCTACAATTCAGTACAGAAATGGATGGGATTCTAGATCTAGGTCGTTTTAAACCCGTATTTAGACAATCCCTCTGCCATTTTAAACTAGGTCTAGTCTATAGAATGGTGCCTAAATCTGATCTGAATTTAGATCCATGCAAGTTTAATAGACGTCAAGCTATTTCAACTCCGTGAAATGAAACAAACTTTGCGGAGGTCTGGCTGTCATATACATAATATAGTCTCTCGAAATAAGACCTCAATTTTAGGCGTCAAGGCACCTCAATGTCCTTACTTTGAATTTAGGGCAATACAGACAACATACAATTATCAATTAAAAGTTTCAAAGCCATAGAAAGTTTCATTGAAACTCATGTAACTTCTGTGTCATTGTGATACATAGAAGTCTAATAATACCACAGAATAAACAATATACTATAGAGAATATACAAAAATATGGTTGTTTAGTTTACCCCTATTTTGACTTCAAGGCATGCAATAAAAAACTCCTATTTAACATTCTTGTTCAGCCATCTCATTCGGAGCGATATTACCATCTCCCTTATGAAGTTTATTCTTACGGCGGCTCACAAATGTATTCGAAGCTCGGGCACGCTTCGCACAGAATAGATACGAGTAAGGACGTACTACTGGCCGGAAGATGGAAATAATAAAACGGAGGTTTATGGAGCCGACAGTTCCGGGTCCGACTAAATAAATAAGTTCGCTCTATTCTTTCACATATCTGCCATCTGATCGATGCCGCGCATCTGTTACTGAAGATCTTTCATCCCAACTGGAGCGAGTTCAGGACAAAACGTTTTATAGTTGTTGCTTAGTAAGGCTATGGCAACTTACCTACGGCATACACATGATCTAAGCTGCAATAAAGTTGATCTAAGAATAGCTTAGGTCATAATAATTTGTCTACCATTTATAGCAGGTAAGTGACGATAAAGTGGAAAGAATATGAACGTATATTGATTATTTAGAATTGAAAGATATCTAGTTTTTGATTCTTTATCAAATGTCTTAACATATTACTAGTGTGCTGATTTTCTAAAAACAAATCTAAAGATACTTGTCTGTCAACGTTGACTGAAATGGGTCATATTGGACATTACCGTTAAAAAACAGTTCATCCCCAATTGACTCCATCTTGAATAAAATAATAATGAATGGAAATTAGGTCAAAACAAAACAATTAATGGCATTTTCAGCCTGGAAACAAAAGGACTCGTTTCCCATACTTTAAGTTTTAATTTATACCTCAACTGAAAATACAAATATACCTACCTACTTCCTTTAATATAAATCAATATATTTAATATAATAATAGGCAGGAATATTAAGTAGGTTAGCGACCTTCATTGCTAAACGTGTCCCAAGTCCCAACTTCCAAATTAAATTTAGGTCTCACGCAAAATATTAAAATTCTGCGTCGAATAATAATAATGAAAATATGGGCATGCCCAGCAAATTTTCATCGAACTTTTTTTTACTAATTACAGAGTAGCATTTTACCACTATGTCACCGATGTATGACCTCAAAATATAATCTATTATTCATATTTTGTTTTATGGTTCTATTTGTTAATGAGATTAAAGTGTTTGACTTGTAAAAGTGCGATTTTATTGCATATTTACAATAAAAGATTTGACTTTGACTCTGACTTGAAGTCGAATGTTTTTGTATGTGTGTCAACGTGGAGGTGTGGCACTGGCTCTCAAGGACCTTTGCTAGAACACCGCGATAGGAATTCGGCGTCAGATTTTTTTACTTATGGCAACTTATAACGCTATCCTTAGTTTTCCGAAGAGGTGATCAGTTTTCAGCCACTAACAGTGGTGATAGGTAAAGCCTACGCCTACTCCTACGCGTGTTTTTACGGAACATTACACAAAAACAGCGGAACAAAACAAAAAAACGTCAAAACAGTTTTTTGTTTAACATTTTGTCTATGAAAACGGTAGAAAATTTCGTTCGTCTATGATCAAACAATGTTTCATGATCCCTGCCGTGCATGTTCAGTTATACTTATTGCTTTCATAGAAACTATTTCACGACTATTTACTGGTCATTATAGTTACCTACCTACCAGAAATTCAATCTATACAAGTGAATACATAACAAAGAAAATCCAATATCAAACAACTCGGATCACAATCTTATTCTACTTATATCAATTAATATTTATAAAATAATTGTAAAAGGGTAAGTATTAAACTGTAAAATAATTAATAATGTGCGGCAACAAAACCGATACCAGCCAATACTCTTCTAACAACCCAAAGTGTAATCAGACTTTTCCTCTACCGTTGATATAGTATCAAAACCACTTTACCCTGGCGAACCGTTAATCAATCAGCCACCCGTAATAGGTACCTACTTTTTCCGGCAGAGGGATCTAAAATCACCGAACCCTAAATAAAAAGCCGTTTTCTGCATACACACGAACAGAACATAATATTAAATTTTACGACGGTATCTACTGTTATGGTAACGATAGGTATAAAGAAAACTAGATAAGTAATAGGTACCTACTTGCTATTATGAGTAGTTTTTCCGAATTTATAAATAATTTTTATATTATAATTTTCAACCTAATAACGTCGAGACCAAATAATTACATTAGATAGACATGTTACGTGTATATGTACTTAGCTTGTAGCGTTAGCAATAAATAACTAAGTAAATAATAAAGTACTAAAACAAATGACATTCACGAAGAAAATAGCAGATTAGGGCGATGAGAAAACGAAACAAAACGACAAAAAAAAGAAGAATGAAATTGATATTAGATTAGGTAGGCACAGTGCAACTCCGTCGCTTTGCAAACTCAAATAGGAATATATAGCTAGTTAAGAAGGTACGTTACCTAATACCTACCTACATTGTTATAGCGTAAAGGGACACCGGTGATATCCAACAAAGCTTTTATTTCGGTAGCAAATTGGCTTCCTGTTAGTCGACGTATTCTGTGAATTGATTCCCCGGGCTCGCCTTTTGTAGCCTTTACTATTTTGAGAAGGGGGTTCAGAAATACCTGTTGTTCACACAAATTCTTGCTTTAGCAGCTGCAGTACCTATCTAGCTTCTTGCAGTATTCGTTACCTATGCCTATGACACTACAAAGGACTGAGACAAATCGCACAATATATAATTATGCCTGTGTACACAAACACGGCAGTTACTGCCAAACCAGTGACCTATTTGATCACTTCCAGTCTAATTGGTCGACCTCCTATGTACTGTGTCAGACGAAATAATTATAACGACGTACGTTCGGATGTATGGCAGAGCTTAGAGCATTGCTGATAGTGACACAGGTAGGTAATATTTACTTTCAGTGTCACATAAGAACGAGTGAATTTAAGGGACTTCACTACGGGCACACACAAATCACATCCCGAGAGGGTAAATGAAAGTGCGAGCAGCAATTTTGAAGGTTCCAAGATACTATAAAATTGTGATAAAAAAGGGGTTGCATAGGGCCGAGTGGAAACGTTAGGGATCACTGTACTATCCCTGATTTGGCACTATGTCCCGGCGTATTATGAAATGGTTTTATGTTTTTTTTCACATAATATTCCGCGCGAATACTCTTCAGCACTCTCTGGCCCGATGCAAAAATGGTTGGAATATCGCGATAAAATTTGAATATAAGTTTTTTTTCGGCGGGGACGAAAAAGCTATCTTTTACAGATAATTGAGGCAGTGTTAAACATAAGATGCTATCATTCACGCGGCTGAAGCGACGGGGCTTCGCAAAGCTTCACTTCCCTCCAAATCAATTGCGATTTAGAATCGTTACCAACATCGCCAAGCCTATCTTGACCGCAACGACATAAGCCTCGAGTCACTTGGCGAACGAACTGGCATTCTAAGCCGGGTAACTGTGCGGCAAGTTTCACGAAACGGTTTGTTCTCGTATCTTTCTAATCCTCGTAAATAGGTCAACGTTCTGAATCTTAAGACAAAAGCTTGTATAGAAGTGAAAACGTTGAAAGTTTAAATTACAGAAGGAACTAACTGCTTGCCTTGAAGGGCAAATTCTGGTTGAGATTCGGGTTGTCCCACTATCGTTTCTCTCATTAATATTTCGCCTGTTAGTGCATGTTATTTTGCTTGTTTATTGTACTCTGGGGTAAAACCTCCAAGTATTGCATAACCACAGACTCTTTCTCTATCGGCTATACAAATAACTACTTCAGTACCTACATCTTCTACTAAATACACTCCCTAAAAAAATGTGCGTACCTACTTAACCGTTCGCGTTTTAAGTTAAAATTTACTCATAAACGGCTCAAAGGAAACAACCCTTACAGCCAAAAGATGCCCAAGGAGCACCGGGTGCCAGTATCTCCTAATCCGCGTAAATAGGTCACTAGGTGGAGCCCTATCGATTGCGCGCACCGCTCGCAGGAACGCCAGGCCACTGTGAAACGAGGGTCACCACTGTTTGGCTATTTGTGAATAGATTTAAGCACGATTACATTTAGCTTTGTTGAGTGGTTAGAGAGTTGATCACGTGGCTTAACCACACTAAACGGAAAACAAGTCTCAATTACGGGCTAACTATTAATTTAACGATCTATTCAGTCTATGGCAACCTAGAAAGTAGGAATGAGCCATTTAGGTCCACCGATGGCTGTTTGTGTTTGTACCTATCTGTAATATTTGGCTTCATAATGCTTTTTCTCAGTTTTGCTAAAGGCAAAGCGTTAGGAAGCAGTTTCACGCGCACGCTATGTCAAATTTTCTCGGTATTTCGAAAAATAAGGTAATTTTAAATTCCGGCACTAGTCACTGTTCACATGACGACAATCACAAAAAGCGTCTAAGGCTTGCCTATTATATAATAGTAAACTGAAAGATTAAATTTTCTGCTACTTCAGTGGGTGTACACCACATTGCATGTTTCCCAACCCCACATTACTGCATCAATAGGTAATAGTTAAATTAGAAAATAGCCTTTAAAAGCGAGCTATCATTGACCCATTTCAATTCTATTTCCGTGAGACATAAAGTCTAGTATGTCTTCCGCAGTTATAACGTTCGTAATGACAGTGACCTTACACCTTCACGGCATCGCGGTCGTTTCAGCGGCGACCCTCGCAGGTGCTCCATGAATAATTATTCACCAGCCAGGTGCTTTATTTATAAAGAGCTGTAACAAGTTGTTTGAGGTAACTCCTCCGTAAGTTTCAATGTTTTAGAAGGAGCATTTCAAGGCGCAGCACTCGCGCGTCTCTACCAGATGGTCGCAGTGGGTTGATGAATGGAAGCTCTCTTCTCAAATAGCTCGATGGAATAGAACCTTACTGGCTATTGTCAGTCGAGCTTCAGCTATCGCCTGAAAGAGTGTGCGAGGGCTTTCAGTCTCACACGTAACTCTTAAAATAATAGTAGGTATACGTCTCTCGTCTTGGCTATCTCTCACTAGCAAGCTAGCCAGTTTTCTTCTCTTTTTTCACGCTCTCGAAATCTTCAGGCCTTATCTTGGGTCTGTTTCTGACTGCTCAAGCGGGGACAGAAAGCGTAATGTCCTAATTAAATTGATTGCAGTATTCCACAGTTTACAACGAGACATGGAGTAATAAAAGTCTCAAACTAAACATCTAAAGCTCTTATACGTCTCGTCTGTTGATGCTCGATACCGCTAAAGGGAAGTTCGTGACGGTGGCGAATAGGTTTATTACCGACTATATAGCGCTCGCTTTTACCATTTTATTGGGAGAGGATTTCAACTCTCTTGCGGGCTATTTCCCTCACTTTTCCTGAACGTAGAGAGCAGTTCCGATCCTTTGCGCATCAATTCTGATCTGTAGCTGTTATGTTTCTGCATTTTTTCCGGCATTAAAGTTACTTTCCCGAATAAAATGTGTTTAGGGCATCGTAAAAGATACAATGAGGTTTTTGTGAATTATTTGTGATAAGAGCTTTGTTAAAAGTTATTTTTCACGTGGTTTTAATTATTGGCTCATGAATACAAAAATATTTTTTTCAAATATAAGGCCTACTTTCCATAGTTGAGCAGCTGAACAATATTTATTGTGCCTTCAAGTTCCAAAGTGTCCCTAAAGATTCGATGCCCAACGTGTTTTCAATTTAAAATCGGGACGTCCGGGACGCAATATATAAATCATACATGTCTAACCTTCTCCTCTTCGACCTAACTCAGCAGTATAGGCACTCGTAGCCCCGGGGTTTCCGTCGCTGTCGATAAAACGGAGCTTTGGCTCGCTTTTCACAATTTTCCCACAGTTTGCACCCAGTCCCTCGTGAAGTGGTGACATACGGCGCCTGCCTATGACGTGTGCTTCTGACGTCACTACGCCATAGTACAAACTTGGCCTCATGCCACCTCAGCTGTCCTCTAGATTAAGCGGATTATTTATAAAAATGTGTATTTGTTTTGAATCATTACCATCATAGCACGTGACCTATGGAGTGCCAGAGATGTGTTAATAATGTGCGTTGAGTATTTCTGTAATGTACATTTTATTAATGGGTCATATTTCAAATCGGCTTACAAATTTTATGAATCATTAACATTTTTAAGACATTACATTCACAATATTCATTATAAAATCTCTCCGCGCACTAGTAGTACAAGTCTGAGACAACTTGTAGCCTTAGATCTATGTTAAATGCTTAGGTAATATAAACTTCAATAAAATGTCACACGGCTACAAAGAGTTCATTTATCAACCCCCCAATAGTATAATAATAAATAATAATATATAGTGCGGCGATGGCGACCTTTGGACCCAAAAAGCCTTGAGCATTTCCATTGCACACACAAAAATAAGCCCTGGACCATAGAAGGTTTTCTTCTACCATGCCCTGGATGAAACGAAATGTGATCAGTGGCACCAGTATAACCAGGGATAAAAGATATGCTAAAGTACCTACCTATATCAAGTTGATACTTACATCTTTTTTACTAACATACCTACATCACGTGGTGGACTAAGTAGTGTCGATGCAACAAAACGATGTGATCACGCGGCAGCTACTTCTGCCCTTTACTTCTTTAAATGGCCTGTAGATCTGTTTGACCTACTGCATATTTATTACATACCTACAGTAACAGTGAAGTGCCAACCTGTTTGCTGTAACAGCCTTTGCCACCCCACCTGTTGATGAATATTAACAACCTACCTGACTAATTTCGAACGTGTCATATTTTTATTACGGCTGGCATCTGCCTTATAAATAATTAGATGCACCGCGCGGCCTCGCTTGATTCAATATGACGATAAACTTTTGCTGATGATTATGGTGAGAGATAATTTATCCTAAATAAGGAATCTTGTCCGCTGGTCCAGGTATGAAACAAACACAATACCTACACATTGAACTTCCACTTTAATATTTTGTGAAATGAAAGGAAGAAAGGAAGTACTTTCTTACCGGTTCTTAATCCCGTAGTAATTAAATTAGAAAAAATTAGGCAAAGCGCGGGTAGTTGGAAATAACACTTGCCGCTCTCGACGGTGATACCCGCATTCTCCATTATTATCGTGACTACCTGGTAAAGTCGAAGTTATGTGAAAACTACTTAGAGTTTTTGTCTTGTATAAATAAGAATTCAATTCCCGAAAGATTACCAACTTCTATATAGGTATAGGTAGGTTAATTAATGTATAAAACTTTTATGTAGGTAACAGACCCAATAGCACTTATTCTCCACCTCGATACAATTGTCGTGCTACACCTTTGTGTTATAAGTATGCATCGCTTACCGACTTGGTAATGTACTTATAAAAGTAGTTCACCAGTTGAGTACCTACACATTATCATTATCCTTGCCAATAATGGAATGCTTATGACATGGGTAGACGTTAGTTATTAGCGATAATAACCTATTATACTCTTTTGCCATTAATTATTATATATCTGCGCACTTGGCTAAGCTTAATCCTGCACTTCTAATGATAATAATACTATTCCAAAAGGGTGTAAGTACATAGAATAGGTGCTTACCTTAAAACTTAACTAATACCCGTTGACGTTCTACTTACCTATCTGTCCAGGATCGCCAACTAAAATTAATATCAACCAATTATTTTGTTTACTTACAAACTATTGGGTATGTTTCCTCTCTGCTGTTAGCTCCCAAGATGCGTGGTACAGAAACACCTTGAAATAATTACCTATCTACCTTTATTTACTAAGCTCATTAGTTTACCTGATTATAGACGTGACCTTCTGGCATACGCAAACCAATATAACGCTTGATCCAGGTTAATTAACTCCGGCGAGTGCAGCAGCCTATGTTCAAGTAGATAATAATCAATGAACAAATCGGTAAAGGCCCAATTTTCTATATCACTGAACCACGGAGCCTTTCTGAAAATATTCTTTACCTTCGAAAATATTCCTTTGTTACAATTTTATAGGTTAATTTTGCAGCGGATGCATTGTTACCTCATCTGTGAAATGTAGCCACATACAAAAGATGTAATACCCTCATAAAAATGCTAATTCGCTGCCTACATAAAAATTGCTTGAGAGATGAGCTTTTTCCAGATCATAAGATGTTCGTAACTTTGTACCTTAGGAACATACTTACTTGAAAAAGAAACGTCGTTACGTTCATGCAATAAAAAACAGATTATGTACTATATATTTTTTCTTTTATATGGGTATCAGGCGTATGAGGACATCTCGATGCGTAGTTGCGGTCTAAGGTAGGACTTGCCTGCCCATAAGATCTCTATTCATCTGGTTTGGATTATATTTTCATTCAAACAGAGATGTTGAAAGAGCGCTCCACTCCTCGGCTGGTCGAAATGCTAGGTTGATATGTCAAACTATACGTACTATAGCGACTATATTATTATCCCCTTATAGACTATCTAGATCTAAAGCTGCCTAACAAGGTCAAGTCGGTAACGCTGGAGACAAGTCTCCGGGGAAAACATAGCAATAAAACACACAGAACGTCCTTTGCGACCTTCTAGAAATCCCATTTATCCCAATTGACCTGGGAATAAGGATTCTTTGTGGAACAATTTGTTCTGGAGTTCGTTCGTTGTAGAAAATAACGTAAAAGGTATGAGGAGCATGACTAAGATCATAATTTACATTCTATCTCAGTCATTTTCATTGGACTCTTGCATAAGTACCAAGGCATCTAGATCTAGAACCGGCGAGCATGTGTGAAGGAATCCATGAAAGTGGAAGATGCGAAAAAGATGTATCAGGATCGTATCATTGGGAAAGATGTTTTCTCCTTCCCAACGGGAAAAGACATGACTATATGTATGTACCTATGTATGTTTAAGTACCTACATAATTTTGTTTATTTGGAACTTCCTAACTATAAATAAGTAGAGAACAACAAAGATCGATATAAATAACACTTCTCAACCCAAACTAAGTCTAACGTTCGATTGGAAACTTCCCATCAAGATCATCATAATTTATTTTTAAATCATTCAGTTACAAAAACTGCATCGGTCTTCGAACTTGGTCCACTCCCACTGTGAAGTCATTGTCCCCCAATTTTGGCATCACCTACACCTCTGGTTATTGCTAACGACTCGAGTGACTAGGATGACGATGACTGTAGAAAATTCGTTAGTTTTAATTGGCACTACTCTGTCACACCCACGGATATAGATTGTTCTGAAGAGATAGGCAAGTAGGTACACAACATTGCCGAATTAATCGAAAATTAATAACTGGATACAAGATCTTCGAAGGAACATAATATCTTCATCCTCATCTATATTAATAAAAGAAAGTCGTGTTAGTTACACTTTTTAGAACTCAAGAACGGCTGAACCGATTTGGCTGAAAATTGGTAGGAAGGTAGCTGAGAACCAGGAGAAGGATAGGATATTTATCCCGTTATCACGGGAAAGATTTTGAAACTGGGAAAAATATCCTATCTGATAAAATCGGGCTGTACAGTTGACTACTGTCACTCATTTTGACTCATAGAGACAACGACAGGACAACGTCTGTCGGGTCAGCTAGTCATCTAATAAAAGTACAGCTCCACCTGTCTCCTAAACGTACCTACCCGATGTATTATTACTCTTCCAAAATGTAATGTAAGTATACCTACCTACTCAAACAGGGCCTATTTTGGATACAATTCACAAAAATCCCCAATTATTGTAAAATCTGGCATGTCATACCCTACAACAGTATTTGGGACATGTTTGGCTGCATAACGAATCAGCTGGACAATTTCCAGTAGTTATTTATGAGCCATTCGATCGTGTCGATCCGATTCCAGCCACCTGCGGACCTGGCTATAAAGTGGATTACATAGTTTGTCATACAATTTGGATTGGATGGCGAATGCTGCCAATACTGTTGGCACGTCATATGCAGGAATACTAATAGTAGGGTTTCTGTCAACTGAGGTAGATAAAGCTTTCTCATCGTTTATCTACACTAATATTATTATAAAGAGGAAAACTTTGTTTGTTTGGTTGTTCTGAATAGGCTCCGAAACTACTGAACCGACTTGAAAAATTCTTTCACTGTTGGAAAGCTATGCTATCCCCGGTACACATAGGCTACCTTTTATCCCGTAAAAATTAATGGTTCCCGCGTAATACCTAGTAGTTAACGCGGGTGAAACCGCGAGGTGCTTCTAGTAAATTATATTGTACCTGCGGGTTACAAGGGCCGGCGTCTAACAAGGGTCATTACTATAAAAACACACTTTTTACGGTTTTGTAAGGTTCCTCTCACGCACACATATAAAGGGCCATTAGGGAAGCTAACATACTCGGTTGTGTCGCTGTGCGATCTGCCATCTTGTCAGTCGCAAGTAATCCGTCCAGGCGGGTAACCTGCATCGCTCCACTATAAAACTTCCACGAAATCAAAAAATTGTGAGTAATAATATAACTTTCTGTTTATAAAATTTGCTGTTGTACCGTTCTTATTAGTAATTTGTGCTGGCTTATCTAGGTGAGTTTAATCACTATCATGCTTTTTAATAATTTTACATTCAATCTTTTAAAAAATGTCTCATGGCCTAATAAGGGCCACTCATAAGACGTGTAAATAGAGCCGGCCCTTATTAGGCTCTTAGATTTACTAGTATAAGCACCAAATAATAATAATTTCGTCTAAATCGATCCCAGTCAGCTGTTCAAAGTGGATCTATGTCCCAACAGTCAGAAGCGGCGCGGTATTCTATTCCCAGAAGGACTTTGTCAAACCATTTGAAAACTTGAAAAGTTGATAAACAAGGGCGTCGAATAATTGTAACCGTCGAGCAAGAAAATTATTTTGGCGTCAAGAATAAAAAGGCTTGTTGCCCTAAGATTTACTACTAAAATAGTGTTTATTAAAAGCTAATTGTCATACTATGCAATCTCATTAGTGTAATAAGGGCCACACCTTTTTTACATAAAAAAAAATTGCTTTGATTTTTTTGCAGTTAAAGATTTATTTTCTGATATGAATAATTTGTTTAGAAATATAGTAATATGGTAGGTATTAAGTCACTGAATACGTTTTAAGACACAATTTTGTTGCCTTAGTTTAATTAGGCCCATTATTGTTTTTCTCTTGAATTAACATTTATACAAAGCGTGATTTAGTACAAAACGATAAATAAAATGAGATAAAAATAGAAAAATGAGCGTTAAGAGTGATTTATCTAAAAAAAGAATTATTTTCATGTGGTCCTTATTGTCGTGCCTATGTTTAATAAGTGCCACAGAGAGGGTTTTCTGAAATACTGAAAATGTTTAAGAACTGTGAATGAAACCCAAAAAATTGTACTTTTTCGGACTGTGAATAAAGTTAATCTTCTATAAATGCCCTGTTTTATATTCCTATTTCTCAATTATTGAAATTACATCAATTTTAAATAAGGTGGCCCTTGTTTACCGCAGGTACCTTACGTGCTATAACTATCCGTATGGAAAGGGTAAGGGTATAATCAATAAGTCTTCGTAATTTCGCGAAACATGGAGCTACGAGCTAATAATTAGCACCAATATAGCAACTTTGAAAAATAACAATTACCTCTTCATATAACAGACAGAGTACCTACGCACTACCCAAGGTGAAGGTGAAATTATAAACAAAGTTGCTTCAAAATGAGATATGATGCACTCAGAAAAATATGGAAAGATACTGTTACCAACTTAAAAGATTTCATGAAGATAAATTACCGCATTACTCAAACAAAAATTCTCATAAAAATCTCGTAGGTACTTTTAAACATTTAATGAACCCGAATGAGCGCATCCCACATGGCCGATGCCTGGTAGTGCCACAGATTACTAAACAGTAACTATGCGAGTAGTGTGTCGTCGCTTTGCCAATTTTGACATCATGACGAGTGCAGAAGAAGCAGTTCAATGGCACTCTTTTCCAGGAATTTCTTAGGTAGTGTGAAACACCTGCTAGATATTTATTATTTCTTGCTAATGAGTCATTGACAGTAGGTATTATTATTTTGTGTGCAGCATGTGACGCAAGTTCGACGTATCAAACATTTATAACTAAATAAAATACGAATTGTAAGCTATTATTTTGGAGCAGATTACGTGGAGCAAAATAATTCTGCTCATAAAGAAATCGGCCACTCAAACTGTGAACTTCCGAATCCTGAGTAAGCAATGTTATTGTCACCTTGATACGTTTATATCTACTAACGTACTATACCTACTACCTACTATGAAGAGCTTACGTAGACGAAGTTAAAATGGTTAATGCAAGCATATAAGAAATACCAATCGCAAAGATCCTCTCAACCAACTTCCTTATATTCCCCCATAAAACCAATTGTTTATTGATCCACCAAGCTTCCAATAACAGATCATTTGCACGCACGCGGCCGTCACCAGACCGCTAACCGTTGGACGCCGCTCTAAATATACTCCGCTAAATATATCCGACCGTGTCACATAGCGCGACATCGCCGGTGCCTGCTTCCTCTGACAGGCCAATTTAGACCTTATCTCTAGAGTGTAAAGGCCAGGGGTGACACGGGAAGGCTTTTACGCTGGATCGATAGAGATGACTTTGCGTGTGTGACTGTAATAGCAACTTTGGCAACAGTTTTGGTAATTGCGGCTAGGCAAAGAGTGGGCTGATGTTTTGGGTAATGTGTGTTTCCGAAAGTCAGACTCATAAAACGGATATTTATAAAACCACATCAATTAACGATCACTCAAACACTGAGGCAATCTGTCTAACCGACTCGTTCGCATATTTTTCTGTATGAAAACGCTATTTTAACAGCCGTAAAAACAATAAGTACCTATTGAGACGAGACCGCGCGTTATTGGAATGTACCAAGTTCACGTTTATGACTTCAATTTACCTTGATGACTTCAATATCATTACGCAATAAAATTTCATAGTTAGTAATTCCAAATCAAAAAAATCTGCAATATAGGTACTTATTGTGATTATTTATAATTATTCATTAACTAACCTTTAAATTGTATTTTGTCAATAAATTCTGTGTCAACATTTTTCTACGCGCCTGCATTGTGCTACTTCATGTAGGTAGGTAGGTACGAGATCTGATAAAATAAAAATGCTCTAAATGTTGGCACGTTGCCTAATTGCCATCGACCTTTATAGTTAGCGTCACAGTTTTGCACTAGGAAATTGTAATACTGTGACCATAGACATCATTGAGAAATAATGCGTGTAGTACGCAGAGGCTGCTCATAGAAGATCATCGAAGAAGTTACCTTACTATAAAAATCATCAGTAGTTATTGTAGCTTACCTATACAATTTTATTGTTTATTGATCGGCTCAACTCTAGTCTATAATCGTTTTTTTCCTGTAGACACTTACTTACATTGAAGTTTACAAATAATCTCTTCATATGTAAGATTTATTCATATCGAACTATATTGTAGGTATTTAAAAAAATTAGGACAATCTTACCATTTACCATGGTTGATAGGTAGGCACGACGTCATACTAATTATTCTGAAAATACAAACTCTCCCACCACCTGAATAATTCAAGCGTTGTGGTTTCAAGGGGCTGCGCAGACATCTGTCTCAAAAGGGGCTATCAAATTATTTTGAAGATTTATCACCAACCTTGCATCTGACCAACGGCAATTCAAAGCCTAATAAAAACAGTAATAAACTTGTAAATGAAGTTCAGATGTTAACGCCCCTTTTATAATATGCGTGACATTGGAGCATTAATAACGCTGATATTGAGGGCATAATAATGACGCTCTCATTAGAAAATATTACTGTGAAAGTAACTTAAAAGAAAATCTTTCAAAGATGTTTAGGTATACTTGTGTTGAAAAATTCGAACTTAATATAATACCTTTAGCACGTCTCCGTGGTGTAATTAGAATATAACTTCAATGTTAGGGGTAAAGTTATAGGAACTGTTTTTATGAATCAGCGTAATTCCTACCTAGGTACCTACATACACGAGTAAATGCCATGCACTATCAGAATGATGCCACTCCAGACTAGACGATTTATTCGTAAAATACCAGTTATAGCAACGGTTAGTTTTACCTATTGCTTTTACTCACGCAAATCGAAATTACTAACAGTTTGATTCTATTCAAATGACTAGAATTAGCGCACTAAAGATTTTAATGATATCGAACATGAAAATGAGAAAGCGACGAAGGAAACAGACGTGCTGGATCTGTGCCTCTCACATCACAGAAAGAACACGATCAAAACGTATTTTAATGCAATAAAAGCTGAATTTATCACACATCAACATTACAGCTGGGTCTACTTTTGCATCCACCTACATTACCGAGAACACATTTGTCCACAACTTTATCCCGAAGGATGAAGATTCAAAATCACGAAGCAGTAATGATTTTCATTACGACAGGGACGAAATGAAAACTCTAAACGAGCAATTAAAAAAAACCTACACTTTTATTTTATTGCCAGTTAAAACGGAGAAAACGGCAAATGAATCAAAAACAGGATGCGAGGAAGGAAACTCCCTGCCTAAGTAGGTCAAGGGTTCTGTTACTGGTAGGTATTAGGTAGTTATTTGACTAGCGTCTTACGAAAACGTTTTGGAGTGGAAAGGAAACAAAAGTCTCTCATTCCGCGTTAAGAACTGAAATTAAGAAGCAACAAGAACCATGAAAGTGTAAGCTTTCGCGAACAGGAAACATATTAACAAGCTAAAAACGGGTCTAATTCGCGCACAAACAAATATCAAAATATTATATAATTTTGACACACCTCGACGTTTCGGCCGAATTACATCGACCGTGGTCACGAGAAGACTGGTGAATGCGGGTATCACCATCCGGAGCGGCAGTTGTTGTTTCCAACTACCCGCGTTTGATCTTGAAAAACATATAGGTATTGAGGTATGTCAAAATTATATATTTTGATATTTGTTTGTGCGCGAATTAGACCCGTTTTAGCTAGTTAATATGTTAACAAGAAAATGTTGTTTTTATTTTCAACGATTAGGTACATAGTTATCTTTGCAACTTCCACAAGCGGACTCGTGCAGAAAAGTTTAGGCCTACTACTACAACAAAACTGATTTTTATAAATCACCCTGTTCCAATCACATGCAATAAATTGTCTTTGAAGAAAGAACGATTCCGAAACACGATGCTTGTTTGTCGAACGCGGTAGTTCCGGGCTGTGGTGTCAGTTTTAACAGGCCACCCACAAAGGCTTAACGACTGCTATCTATCGATAACAACCGCGATCGACGACGGCTTAACGTGCCGAAACACGGAATGACGTAACCTAAAAGCGTCGGGTGAGGGCTATCGATAAGCACATTTAACGACTCTCGGCAGAGAGTAGTATTATCCCTAGTTTTAAGGCAAGCTTTTACTTAATGTCAAAGTTTTGGATGCTCAGGAAACCAATTAAAATATAAAATGATGAGTGATTTATTTGTTTTTGTTAAAATTGATCATACAATGAAGAAAATAATCACAAAGATGACACTAAATTGCATCTTAACTAAACTGGTCACGTACAAACAGATTCTTTCATCAAACCACATGAAAGTTATACCAATAAATGGGGTTTTTTATATACGAAGCGATTGGAAACTTATTAGTTATTTAGTTAACACTTATTTCTAATTATCTGCTTAGTACCACCAGTATAACCACCTTAGTACCTACAATCTGGCCTTAAGTAAACCCAAACGAAAATCCATCTCTAGTTTGTTTATCCTCCACAAAAACTCATCTCCTTTAAACTTCGTAAAACCGGAGCAGTCGTCGGAACCGGGAAGGAATCCACTTTATTTATACCCTTACATTTGTCATTTGGTGCGGAAAACGTCGGATTTCTGTGTCACCATTAAAATAGACGTGTTCCTTACACTCACATTAAGTCTTTTTATATGCTCTAGTAATAGTTCGGATGTGTGTTGGTAATTTGGCGAATTGATATTTGCGATGAAAATTAAAATGAGTAGGTAGGTATGTTTGAATGAGATTATCTGGCACACATAGCAGGACCTACTTATTTTGTGATTTTTGTAACTACATATCTGAGAAGTGAGGGTTGGAAGGTTAAGTGCTTATTAGTATAACATTTACATCTATATCATCTATAACATCTACGCTACGTGGTACCTACAAATTAAAATATATCGCAAAACCGCCATTGCTAAAGCTTAGGCAACGAAATTAACAGTTTTCAATATTGTTTACACATTCGATAAGCAAATAAATGTTTTCGATTTAATATCCGAATAGCAAGCGTATGGCTCCGAGATTTATCAGTATTTGTTCAGTCGCAGATTAATTATTTATTTTACCGATATACGAGTGAATGCATGTAAAGCTTTTTCGGCGGTGCGATATTTTTAAATTCTCGAGTGCGTAAATATTTTTGTTTAGGTAGGTATATCTACATAGTTTGTAAAGAATGCTTTTGGAAAAGCTTTCCGAGATTCGCATTACTTAGTTAGTTAGGTAGGTAGGTACTTTTAAATATTATGATGAATGGAGATTACTTTATGTAGAACCTGGTAGTAATTAAATAGTAGGTATTAATTAGCTAATTCCCATAACTATCGTCTTGATCTAAAGCCTTGATCCGACTTATATAAGAAAATTTCACGAAGTGGAAAGTAAAATGATATACCTACTTACAAATTATAACGTTTAATTAACCCAACTCCTAAGTATAATGAAAATAAAGATCAACTGTGCTTGGTAACATAAGGACAACGGGTTCAAATTCAAACTCTGTCATCAAAGGGCGCCAACAAGAAACAACCCGCAGTTAAATACCAAATGCAATGATAGGTATGTAGCTGTGTACTGTAGGTAGGTATATTTTATCTGCCCACATTTTCATCTAAAACTTCCCTTATGAATTCCATAAACACTAGTTAACGGAAGAAAATTAGCAAAAAATGAAGTGAAATAATAGTAATAGCAACAACAAAAGCATCAACAAAATTACCATTTAGGCTGCATTGCAAATAGCGTTGACACAAAGGACGTTCCGTTGCATTGTGGGCGGACAATGGGGCAGTATCCGCAGCGAGCGAAATTACTAAATAGGTGTAGGTATGCCACATCCAAATGAAAATATTCTTAGTTTGGTTGAAACATTTAAAAATTCTGTATGTTGGGTTCTAAAGAGAAAATTCCTACAATTTCGTTACCTCGACAAAACAGGTAGCTGTTGATTATAATTAGAAAACCCAACCAGTTACACTTAACCGAATTTGTTCCGATTTTAAGCAGTATCTTCAGAGACCTAGCCTACCACTATGTTGAAAACAAAGCTAGAGCCAAATCAAAATAGCTTATATATAAAATAGCTCATGGGTATAGACTATAGACCTGCCTCTACGCTGAGCGAGAGCTGCTAACTACTATCGTACTAGAACTACACTTCTTTCGTCTCAGAAAAAGTGGATACTCATTACAGGACTGCTAATTCCAGGCTATGATGAAAGAACTAACAATGATCTTTGAATAATTTTCTTTCTAACATCAAAATGCAAAAATTTAAAACAGCCCGTTGACACTTCGTTTCGTCTCCGCTGATATATGACCCTCGATTCCGCCAGACGTTTCATTGCCAATCGTATTTCTTACGGCACGGCTCAACTGAGCTTAATTTGAAATTCTTCAGCAAGACTCCTTTATAAAGCCATGTAATGAAAGAGGAAAGTATCCTTAAATTGTTGCATTATTCTGCAGTAGTTAATGTTACCTACTGAAATTGAAAAGGAACTCAAATAATAATTATTCAGCGTATATTGGGGTCATTCCCAGTTGTCACCCGCCTCCATGTCCCCAGTGGTGACAACTGGGCATGATTTTTAAAATGTGTCCCTATTGTCACCACTGGTGACGTCCCTCTGCTGACAAATGGGAATGGTTTTAAAGTGCGTTCCATTTGTCACCACTGGTGACGTCCCCACTGGTGACAAATGGCATTTATTGTCGGAAATACCAAAGGCATTTTAGTGGGTAACAGTAAAAGCAAAGATCTCGCGAAATATCCTATTTTTGTTCAGATCTAATTAGAATTTAAACGGGTCTAATTCGCGCACAAACTAATATCAAAATATATAATTTTGACATACTTCGACGTTCCAGTCTTCTCGTGACCACAGTCGATGTAACTTGGCCGAATCGTCGAGGTATGTCATAATTATATATTTTGATATTAGCTTGTGCGCGAATTAGACCCGTTTAAATTCTAATTAACATGACATTCAGTTCGCGAAAGTTTAAGAACTTCTATACTACATCAATGTTTTGATCTCGACTGAAGAAAACTCTAATGGCTGTAAAACTCTTGTCTGCACGAAACATCGCCATCTGTCGGAACAGTTCGCCTTGTTAATAGGTAGTAATAAACATTGCCAAGCCCTTGTCTCTTATTAATATCTACGATTTCTCGAAGTCGTTAAAGAATATAAGATAAATCCATCATTCGTCTTTAACATAAAAGTGTAGTAGGCAGTAGGTCGTTAAACAATAATGAAACTTTAATTTACTGTACTACGCAAATATTTAATAGTTTGAGTGGGTTAACCTACATTGGATGTTCGGGAATCCCTATCGTCTTCCTAAACTCTACTATGTCATCTTACAGTCGTCGCTGAATCAACATCTAATCCGAAAATACCTTGCAATTTCGCCACCCTTCTTTTCTCAGGGAAGGTTGGCCTTGAGGAATCGCTTCGGGCTCCTATTATGAATTTAGGTGACCCAATTTTTGGGGCTCTTTCCTGCGCATATGTTTATCTCACAGAACACATCACAGAGAGTGGGAGTGGAAGTAATGATATTCTTGCGATTTATAAGGAAATCGATTTCCAATTTCTGCTCTGTTAGTCTATTCTATCCTTCTACGCGGGGGTTTCAAGCGTCATTGACTTGGGAACTGAGCCATTTTTGGCAGCCACGCCTTACGATAGTGCTTTCAGCTTTGAATTATGATTTGAACGACTTGTTGCCATAGGTGGAATGAACTGCTTAAAAATGTAGAGTGAAGCGAGAATGTTATTCGGGGAATCGGCGGAAACCCTTTTCTCTTCCTACCCCGTTTATTTAGGTCAACAGTTTTTACTGCGTGTCTAACGGCAAACCAATTAACAAACTATTTAATATGTTACTCTGAACAAACACGGCATTTGGTAACAAAACGTGAAATATGGAGGTGGAGAAACTATAACAAAGCTATAGTAAAATATGATTTTGTGAATAGAAAAAAATCAGTATGTAGTTAAGCCTAATGTTTTTAAAACATTTGGTAATTTAAAATACTTATTCACGCTACTTACAGGAAGCAATCATCAACTAGACTTTAAAGTAACTTCTTAAAATTCTTACGCTATCAACCTCTCACTGTTTGATGGAACTTAAAACTTCCCTCTGAGAAATATTTCTCCGTCAATCAAGTCTTTCTAGTGGCTGAGCCAGGATTTTTTCCAAATGCATTTAAATGTAAGTAATGTGACATTTTAAATTGCAATATTCTCACCATATTTTCAGAGCAATAGGCCACTCTACACAGAACATTTTAAATGTCGTTAGTTGTTCTGCAAAATGGAAAGAATCCACAGCGTTCTGATATTTTTTTCGGTGGAATAACATAATAATTGTTAAGTGTTCCCGCCTAAATCGCCCATGCTACAATAAAGATGGAGTCTCATTAAATTTATTGCGTAGTTACTGCTCTTCTGCGGATTATTGGGCCATTGCTCCTGAAGATCAGTTGTTTGTTTATTTTTTGTACAATAATAAACTTGACTGATTACTTAATAGAACAATTTCAGCATCACCGAATAAAACACCGTATTTCGATCGTAGTTTAGGATCTATTATCCCATCACCATCATCATAATTATTTAGCGCTAATTAAGCTACATTAGCCAAAGCTAAACTATCAAAATAGGCAACAATAGCGACCAATTATAGTTTTGAGTTGAAAATGTTGTTTTCCGATATCTTTTTCGTATCTCGTCGTCCGTGCAGCCTCATTAAATGGAAAAGGCGATTTACCGCACAAAACATACGTATTATCCACTTCACTGGAACGAGTTCCGCCTTTTCCTTCCTTGAAGCGCAATAAAAGGCTTATCTTCTAAGCCTATTGTGACAAATCTTCCCTTCAAGTCAAGGAAAAACCTTGATGTGTGTCAGTCCAGTGGCACACTTACATATACTTACCACGTTCCTGCATAATTGGATATCAGTGTAACTGAATTAGTCTTTCTGCGTGCACAGCTACCCCTGTTATGTTATAATCTAATAATAAATAACACTACTTATTTTTACTATTTGCTCGCATGTTATGCTGGACTTACCTGGAGGTTTATGTCTTTAAGGTCATTCGCTTTAATTTCAACATACAACTGGTGTTATACGTACTATAACCTCAAATGGCTCAGAGTTAAACCTAGGTTACAAAATTCCGATGTTAGCCACTGGCTCCAAGACTCCATAATATAGATAAAATCATGTTTAATATACCTACCTACCTAGATATCAACTTTTGAAGGTATTTACGTGTCGATCACCTTGTTTTATCCGAAACTCTGTTCAAGTTTGACAGTGTTTTCGTAGTCTGGGATAAAATCATATTTTCGGGCAGACAAGATAAACAGGAAATCAATTGGAAGCCGACAAATAAAGTGCTGGTCAAGTGGCCAAGAATCCAAACGTTGCACTCTGCTCAAGTTCTATCGGCAAGTTGCCAAGTCGGGACCACTTAAGTGATAGTTGATGCAATTTCTTACTTCTCCATTCAACTTAAATGCAACCATCCGTAAAATTGTATTTAAGAAATGGTTAGTGTTAGTGAGCTTCTATCGGTTTAAGTTTTGCTAGCGGCTTCCGTTCAGTTGTCATTAATTGGAATTTAAACAGTAAGAGTCGGGTTTTGGATGTTATTGGCTGCTTATTTAGTAGGTAACCGACATCTCTGCCCACTACCATTGCAGAATCACTTACAACTGCCGAAATGTTTAGCTTATCGGGCTAAACAATATACAGTGCTAAATGCGTATATTCATATCCATGTCTACATTCATTAGATTAATTTTATTCACGGAAGCACAAGGATGCCTCATGCATTGTTGATGATAGACTATGAGGTCATAAAGATGATTAAATTAATGGTCTCCGAAGGATGACTCTATTCGACTTTGTAATGAATATCAATAAGAATTAGTAATGGCGTTATGTGCATCTTAGCTTTAGGAAGATGGAGTCCGTTTCAATTTACATTACGTGCGAGATTTACGATAGTGATACAAATATATATTTATTTCAAATAGTAAATGCATTACTCTTTTCTGGACTGATTTCCTAGTTTTTGTTGACTCTAGTCGACTTTACGTCATATAATTACAATAAACTTACTCAAAATATACTTAAACAGTTTTATATAAAAAGGCCTAACCTATACATACAGGTATACTAACCTAACGTAAATAAATTTGGAGTTCTCGCCTTCCCATCAACAATGTTTCCATATTGATTGTAAATCTTTACTTACGTATATTGTGTTTTCTACTTTTCAGGTAGTGTTGGTGTTCATTCTGAGTATAGCATCACTCATCATTTACTTCATTGACGCATCGAGGTAATTTACTTTCCAAATATCTGACTTGAATTTCATTTAGTTGCTATAATGTATTAATTGAAATAATCTTGTAATAATGCTGAAATCATAAGGAATACGTGAGTCCAACTGTAATAAAATAAATGTGGTCCAACGTTTGCTGCAACTAGTCTATATGTGCTTTGTTTTATTTCTCAGCTGAATATGTTGTTTAGAAAGTGGCTTACTCGTGACTTGTTACATGTTTGTTGTACCTATCTATGTCGTAGTGTTGTTTTCTATGCTTCACGTATCCAATTTCAGTGAAGACGTGGAGCGATGCCAGAAATGGAGTGACAATATTACTCAGCAAATCGACCTTGCCTTTAACATATTTTTTATGGTCTACTTTTTTATACGAGTAAGTATCCTTCTAATGTTTGATTTGTGTGCACTTCGGATGCAATTTAATCAGTGTTGTCTGTTTTCTGTTTCAGTTTATAGCAGCTAGCGACAAACTATGGTTCATGCTCGAAATGTATTCATTTGTAGATTATTTCACGATACCCCCATCCTTTGTATCGATATACCTGGATAGAACATGGATAGGTAAGTTAATTTTGAAAATCTTTAGATACCTAGTATTTGGCATTAATACACATGTCCTGCAAGTATGAGATCCCGAAATATGATTTCATTTTGCTTACGTCTTTTTCGAGGAGTTATATTTTTACATGTTAATTATTGTATTAGTGCTGAATACTTGTTCCAATGAGCTTTACTAATTTTCAAGACCATTGTATTTTAATGTTGTTTTTTCTATTCCAGGGCTGAGGTTTCTCAGAGCTCTACGCTTAATGACCGTGCCTGATATTTTGCAATACCTCAATATATTAAAGACATCGAGCTCAATTCGGTTGGCGCAATTAGTTTCTATATTTATATCAGTGTGGCTCACAGCCGCCGGCATAATTCATTTGGTAAGTATCTTTGTACAATATTATTATCTTAATTAGTTAAGTTTCACGACAAACTCATAAGGAACCGTCAACCCTTGTTAATGTGACGTTTGTTGATATTAGTATTTATACGTTAATTGGAAATCACAAACGTTTTAAGCTTTGTTTGCATCTCGCCTCAGAAGAGGGATCTAGAAACAGCACAAGCTTAATTTTAACTGTGTACACAAAGTAAACGTAGCTAATGCTATAGGTACTTATCTTTATTTAATTCAAACTTCAAATTGCCATTAATAATGTTTTACCTAGTATAAATAAATAAAGCGAAACCAGAAGTTAAATTATCTTTTTTATCCATGTTAAATACTATGAAGTCATCTAAGTATACCATTAAGCGTATAATATTATTTTAAGTAAAATAAAACACCAACATTACATTGTTACATGCTAACATACCTGAAACGAAATAAACATCGTACTTAAACTTGTTGAAAATTGTTTAAAGATATGTATTGATGTAAAATCATAAATTATTATCATGCTATTAGATTTGATGATATGCAAAAATAAAGCCAAATTAGGTGAAAAGAACCATTTTTAACTGTAACTGCATTTTAGTAAGTTGTCAATTCTAAATGTTTAACAAATATTTCTTTACTGTTTCAGCTGGAAAATTCTGGTGATCCATTAGATTTTGAAAACTCGCAGAAGTTATCATACTGGACTTGTGTGTACTTTCTAATAGTCACCATGTCCACAGTAGGTTACGGAGATGTGTTCTGTCATACAGTGCTTGGCAGAACATTTTTGGTATTTTTTCTCCTCGTTGGCTTGGTAAGTTTCACTTTCACATGTTTTCTCCATATATATAATGATATTATTTAATGAATTACTTAATTTGATATCACAACAGACCTGAATCTTAACATTTGCAAGGAGAGGCAAGTTTACCTACTACTTAATATTCTTGATAGAGTAGTCATGAGACGCTCAAATTATTCTTTGGACCACTCAAGCCGCCAAGCTTGCTGTTCCTTGCATAGCTGAATGTATAACAAAGCAAAAGGAAACATAATTATGACTTGCCATTTGAAGATTAAGCAAATATAGTTCACATGGGACTTGCTAGACAAGCGTACTGGTTTACCGCACAGCTCGTTGAATGATTGTAAGCCTGCCTAGTGCACCATCTTATAGAAGCATGTCAATGATTTCGGTTAACGTTCGGGAGAGGCCAAGTGGCGCCCCTCGCCGGGGCCGTCTCACCGTCTCGTTATATGCCAACTTCTAACTCGTGGGCCGCCTTTACTCGAACGTACTCTTTTACTATCGCTGAACACTCTAATGTGCTTCATTTCGAGCGATCGCATGGGTGTCTTTTGTTTTTTCTTTTGCTTTGTTACGTGATACTCACCACTATTGTGCCGCCGGAAGATCTGTCTCGCCGTGCTTAAGTTTCGAGATGAGTAAATGGGGACAGTGGTACGAGACGAGCTTGTAGTTCGCGACCGCGTCCGCGTCCGCGCCGACTGCTCCAGCCCGGCGGCCCGGCGCCGCGCCGCGACCCACCCTCCCACTCGCGATCTCTGCATGCCGCACCTGTGCCTGGCTGTGTTCAGTTGCTCACATCACCGGTAGACACACACTCGTTCCTTTTATTATTATTTCGCTCCGCTACCGGCTACACTTTACGACTCTGCGTCACCTTAGACTTACCGAGACTCGAGGTGGACATTGTCGTGCACCACGCGATGGTGTCCGCGTGAGCCCAGACTCGATGTTCGATCGACACCGTGGTCTGTTGCAGGCAATGTTCGCTAGTAGCATTCCCGAAATTATAGAGCTGGTAGGAAGTAGGTCCAAGTACAGTGGCGAGCTGAAGCGTGAACATGGAAAAAGGTATCAGTTTGATATATAAATTGATCGCCGAAAGTGAAGGCGATTCATTTCACAGCAAGGCGCGCTGTTCATGCCCGTCTCGCACGCTATGACTCGCCCGAGCTATCGGAAAGATATGAGGTTATCACCTATAAAGAAGCTTGCTCAGTGCCGTCAGATGTATTGTGTCATCTACTCGTGTTCACTCGTCGTCCTCTCGGGCGGGCGGCCGGGAGCGCCTCGCCTCTGCCCTACGAGGCTGGCCTAACGGGGCGTGCGAGTAGAGCCGGGGCAAGTGAGCCTGCAGCGGCCCGCCGGAGCGGACGACCTGTGAATGCGCTCTACCAAGCGTCTATATCGAATGCCCACCGTTTTAGTTCAGGAACCGGACGTACCGATTTCTTTTGAGTTCTGTTCATCGATTAGTTAGCGTATGTATCCTTAGGCTTTGCATGCACCCGGTCACGAGTCCCGTCACGGCTTGCGCCGGTCACAGCTCCCGCCGCTAGCGTAGCTCGGCACGGCACCCAAGTCCCGCACACCCACACCACAGCCACAGCCACCACGCAGACAGACGACACTCAAGCCACACAGCCTTGTGCGAGCGCGAGGGTACGCCGGGCGGGGCGGGGCGGGCGCGCGGGGCGCGGGGAGGGCGACGCGGGTCACTCACCTCTCGGTGTTTGCTGTGTATCGTAGGCTGTGTTCGCCAGCTGGATCCCCGAGATCACGGAGCTGGCGGCGCAGCGGAACAAATACGGCGGCCGGTACAACAAGGACGTCCGCCGCAGGTACCCTGCTCTCACGCCCCCGCTCCACGCGGCCTCCTGCCTTCCTACCTCTCACGGTTTCGATCTTGGTTGATTGAATGCGGAGTTTGCTAATGAAATTTATTAATCCTTCACTAGAATCGGTCTCTCGGTGCCGTGGCGCATGCTCGAAGAGTTAGCTCCCGGCGGCCGCGCCCCTCTCCCCGAACACGAGAGACAGGCGCGCGGTCGACCGACGCACTACTACATGCCTTTTTTCGTAAATTTTACTCGAGTTAACTTGAGCTTTTTAATCCTTCTAACGAGACTAGATCTGGAGAGAGCCGATGTAAAGTTTTGTAATGCTGTCGATGAAGTAGTGTTTGGTTTGTTCGCTTGCACACGATGCCTGTCGCCACGCTGTAGCGCTAGCTCCGGCACCTCGCCACGAGTCCCGACGATCACACACAGCCAGTGCCCGCGCCGCCCGCCCGTCCGCGCCCACCGCGCGGTCCGACGCCCGTGCTGCCGCGCGCGCCCCACTAACCGCCGTGCCCGAGTGCCCAGTGCCCAGTGCCCACCCTACCGCCGCCGCCCAGAGAGGAGCCGTGGAAGCGAGCCGCCGGCCGCCGCCGCCTCGCGACCCGCGCTCGCCGCCCGGCGGCTCGTTTCCGCCAAGCCCTCACGACTCACCACTCGATTGAATGTGAATGTCTTGTTTTGTCTGTCGGCGTTTAGGCGATCTTTGCCAGTTGTATCCCAGAGATAATTGACTTAATCGGCACTAGACCCAAGTATGGCGGCACCCTCAAGAATGAGCGGGGACGCAGGTGAGCCGCTGTCTTCACTCCGTTCCGTTGAATGTGTTCCGTGTTGTGAAATCTATATTCTTCCTTTTCCTCTCTTAGCACGCTTCTGTGTTCTCACTTATCTTGGCGGGACGCGAGTCCCGCGAGTTGTCTTTGTTTTTGAGTCGATATTGTAAATTACCTTTAAATTGATTTGAGTTCAGTTAACTAGCGAACAGCTGATAGTGGCTAGTGTTATCGCTCGTCGTATTATATTTAGGTTTATTGATTATGTTCTGTTAGCATACGTACGTAAAGGAATGTTTATCGTAAAGCTTAGTTACGGAGAGTTAAATGTTGAGTGGTACCGTACCGTAGTGCGTTGTTGGAGTTGTGGTGTGCGAAGCGAGGCCTCGACAGCTCCTCTCTGTGGCGCGCTCGCGCTCGCCGAGGGCGCTGTTGAGCACGTCCCGCCGTACCCTGCCCCCCGTGCCCGTCCCGTGCCCTGACCGCGCCCGTACCTAGTGAGTGCCTACACCGCCTCCTCCCTCTCTCCTGCCTGCACGACTGTATTCTGTTAATGTATCTGTACTCTTACTCTTAATGTTGACTTGACCCTCTTTAATGTTTATGATCTGTTTTTGTACTTTGGATCGATCCCCTCGGTTATTTTAGTGTAATGTATTTACGTACTTATATAAATTCATAGAGCGTGGCAAGGCTGTGTGCATTGAGGACATGTTTAACGCAAAATTAGTTTAGTTTCTCGACTTACCATTTAACAATCGACATCATCTAGCAGTGAACACGAATCATTTTTACTAAATTTTGAATTTCTTAATTCGGAAATTGTTTGCAATGTTTATGCGGTCCCTCAAATATTCAAGGTAGACAATTTTGAAATAAATTTTAATGAAAATGGAATCAGTTCTTTGCCACACCTTAGATGAATAATAGATTGCATGTTTGTAAGTAGTTTTGCAATTGCATCTGTATCTTAATTCTTCGACTCTTTTCCGATTTCTGTGATGATTTTAGTGAGTTTGAGGGCCTCTCTCTTCTCTTTGGTTTGTTTAAAGCTTTAACCTCCATCATTGTACCGACACTTCAACTGTCCACACTCAACTATACTTACTCTCTTCGTCTAACCCTTTCTAAAACGGTTTCTACTAAAAGCTGAGAAAATACTTCAAATCTAGCACTGGATTTACAAGAAACAACTCGCATACCTATAGATACCTCAATACATTTCAAACTGTACTGAGACACAAGCTGTGGTGTTTCGCACCATTATGTCTAAACACAGTGCCACTTAGCTTATTATTAGTTAATTAACTCTCAAGATTTACATTAACAATCAAAGTATTCGATGAACCAAAGTCCTACATTATTGTAACTGTGTTTAGATACCAACTTGTTACATTTAACCCCATACACTAATAATATCCTCTCCAAAACGTTGTTTTCGTCCGTACAAGGAATGCTATTCGATTACATTCGATGTCCTCCCAATACCATACAGTCCTAGCAAGCAGCCCCTTCCCTGAGTCCTTATATAATTTATATATTTATTTTTTTCTAGTGTGGTAGATAGTATACACAAGTCCTGAACGAAACTGAGCTTCATAGATAAGTGGTTCATTACTTTGTGGAATAAAACTCGATCACAGAACTAACTTACCATTGTTTGAAACATTACAAAATGAATATCAAATACAGATCAACCACAAATTGATGAACATGATAATTGTAAATTATGGAGGTTATTATTTTAATAACGTCTTCGTTTTACTAAATTTTTCTTCCTTCTGCTGAATGCTCAATACCAGTCCAAACCCGCTTACATTTGTGTGTTTACATAAATTGGCTCTCAAAACGAATACGTTGTTACTGGTTGAATGTAGTGTTTTCACGCTTCTATCACGTTCTGTTTTGTTTAACCCTGTTGTGACCTGTCTGCTTTTGAATATGTTTCTATTTAAATCTCTCAATGTCTCTTTGTGGTCCCAGGCGTTAAATAAAACTTAAAATTGCTTTATACTGTCTTTCCTATCTTTCTATCTTTAAGACTAACCGCTTTATAAACTTTGCTTACTGAAACAAAAGCCAAAATAAATGTCAAATTTGAAAGCAGCAAAGCTTACAATTTTAGTAAATTTTGCCACAGATTTTAAATTTTCAATTGAACTTGCAACAAAAACATGCTTTCAAAATCTTCTTGAAACAAATCTGCTTATACCGCTTCTTTAATTTCAAGTGCAATATTATCGTAGATGCACCTATGTCACCGCTTATACGAGCAAACACTATAACATATTATATGTTTTCAGGCATATAGTAGTATGTGGACACATAACATACGAATCCGTAAGCCATTTTTTAAAAGACTTCCTACATGAGGACCGAGAGGATGTCGACGTCGAAGTTGTTTTTTTACACAGGTCAGTGTTCAATAGTTAATTGAATAAACTTAGAAATAGCACTCTTTAATCTAAATCATACAACATAAGATAGTTACATCGACAACAAGAGGACTTTGATGAAATCAAAAACTACTGAATCACATGATTGTTCCGACTTTACGCCCGAAAATAATGGGCTAAACAAGTCGCGTGGTGGTAAATGTTGATAATCGTGCCAAGGAGGTGGTGTATCATGTGTGCTCGCACGACGCTTTCAGAAAAGAGCCCGATCTTGAGCTGGAAGGTCTGCTGAAGCGTCACTACACCACCGTCGAGTTTTTTCAGGGTACAATGATGAATGCCGTCGACCTTGAACGAGTCAAGGTTAGAGTAAGACAAATAGAGCAGGCATTAGATAATCGCACGGCCGTTCTCTTATCATTAATACGCGTCTACGTGAATCAGTATATTTTTATTTATTTCTCTTTAAGTGCATAAGACAGACATTTATCTTCCTTGAAGATGCTGTTCATAGTCACAGTAGGTTTTTATCACTTTGGTAATTTTATCTTGTGGTTATTTTGATGCAATCATTTGCTTCTCACGGTGGTCCGGCGGCGCTTCGTCCTCGGAGGCGCCTCCGCACCATCCCACGACTGCGTATTTGGTAACTAGCGATGCATGATGAGGCCACGACAGGCGGCGGACTGTGCCACACCTGATCAGTAGTGTTAACTGAGCGTTGATGACAGGAAACCGCCCGACCTGGAGCTCGAAGGCCTGTTCAAGAGACACTTTACCACTGTGGAATTCTTTCAAGGCACCATTATGAATCCAATCGACCTTCAGAGGGTAAAAGTAAGTAAAATTGCACACGGAAATTGATCTATGGGCGTGGTGTCAGTTCGAAGCTGTACAGACTGTCGTTTCTATAGAGTAGAGCGATGCTCGGCCACTGACCGTCTCGGGATGCTCTCGACGCGCAGTTCCTTTCTGTTAGACCTGAGCGCTATCTGTGTCTGTCGCTACTGACTGTTCGCGGCTCCGGCTCAGCAAGGCCCACTGTGCCGTACTGACCCGGAGGCTTTTATGTGTCTCTTCCCTCTGACTCCTTCGCCGCGCCCAGCCCAGCCACCGTATGTCTTATTGTGCCAATAATGGGTGTTGTATGCGATGCCGGCCCGTGTGTTACTTCGATATCGATTTGACTGTACGTAAACATCGCATTGGCATTAATGGCTGCCGAAGAAAGGGTTACCATTTCAAAATTTATTATTGATGTAGTTTCAAGTACAGTTGTCGATTGTCGAGCGTTTGTGGTAAGTTTGACCACATGGCTTTATGGAATGTTAGCGATCTCCGCATGGTTTTCTTGCATTGTCAAGCACCCACCTGCTTCTTCCTAAATGGACACTACGTGAACAAATCGATGTTGTGTGTAATATGATATAGTACCATCCTGTTTTATGTAATTAAAAGAGTAAACTAGAAATTGTGGTACTGAATCGTAGTGGACATTTATTTTGTATTTCAGTTCTGCTATCGTTATGCATGCTTCCTTATGCTTGATAATAACATACTTTGCTTGAATTAGTGTGTTGTAACTACTATTTTGATGTGTGTATAATAATATGTGTATTATTGATTGATGTTTAGGCACTAACTTATTTGTCTATTTAACCACAAAAAAATAACTTCAGAGATTTTAATATTATAATCTTTTGATGGACTAAATTAATTATTTCTCATTGAAATCTCATAATAACTTTTCCATTACAAAGTTAAGAAAAATATTATTGGATTTTATTGAAGAAACTAAAGTTGTATTGATTTTGGTGAGTAAATAATTTCATTCAAATGCCGTTGCTATTATCTTGACAAACAAAGCCTCGCAAATCTAGCAATTATTCCGAAGCATGGCTTTCATTTAACTTCAATTTGTAGGTGCATGAAGCGGACGCGTGCCTGGTGCTAGCCAACAAATACTGCCAGGATCCTGATGCCGAAGACGCCGCCAACATTATGAGGGTCATCTCCATCAAGAACTACTCGGACGACATCCGGGTCATCATTCAGCTGATGCAGTACCATAATAAGGTCAGTTATTCTGTTATCCGAGTCCCAAAAATAAAAAGAAACTGCAACTGCTTCTATGAATGGATCCAAAAATGTCACATTCGTTGGTGACAGGTACGTTGCTAAGCTCATTTGTTTTCGTTTTATAAAGCAACTTGTTTTGTTGCATTTCTTCGTGACGCTAAAGTTTATCTGTTCTACTTTCCAGGCATATCTTCTCAACATTCCTTCGTGGGACTGGAAGCAAGGAGACGACGTCATCTGTTTAGCGGAACTGAAACTAGGATTCATCGCTCAGAGCTGCCTCGCCCCCGGATTCTCGACGATGATGGCCAACCTCTTCGCCATGAGGAGTTTCAAGACGGTCAGCTTTTCTTTCATTACCGTTCCCCACTTCTGTTTCAATAACATCTATTTTGTTTTCAAAAGCAGAGCATGCTCGAGACGTATTGGCAGCAGATTCAATTCTTCTTCTTGATGTCTCTTCTTCGAATATGCTCAAGGTTCTAACAACTAATGCGGCATTTTCACAGTCCCAAGAAATGGCTAAGTGGACTAATGACTACATGCGAGGTACCGGGATGGAGATGTACACCGAGACCCTAAGTACCACGTTTATCGGGATGCCCTTCTCACAGGCGGCAGAGTAAGTGGGCAAACGAGATGCTTGCAACACCGTGACGTGAGACGACGTCGCACACAAACTTTCCTATACAGTTCAAGTGTTTGAGCATTTCCATACCGCCGCGTGATTACGGAAAATCGTCACTAACCGATTTATAAACGCATAGCTTCTCTCATTAGTGTTATCTGTACAATTTTGTTTGCCAGCTTTATGATCTGTGATATGAATCTGGATGTGTTTTTCAAATCTCATTGTAACTCTTCATAGGTACTGCACTGAATAACTCTTTAGTTGGTATCATAGCTGATAGAATAGAATGGATTTAGGAGGATGTTACCTATAATGCTGCCGATAGAAATCTAATATAGGAGAGCGCGACGGGAGACGACGCGGCGGCGTTCATCGGCGTTCGAGGCTCTTGGAGTGAGACTAACATAGCACGAGCTTTAGCGTTTCCTGTTCGTTGATTGCAGTCCCCCGACACACAAGCTTGGCAGAACGATTACCTGCAGGGTACCGGATGCGAGATGTACACGGAAACACTGTCGACCTCCTTCACGGGGATGAGTTTCCCTCAAGCGAGCGAGTAAGACCTTCCTCCGCGCTCCTCGGCCGCCTGCACCCCGCACCGTAGACAATGTGTGCCGACTTGCTAACCCTAGCTGATAGTCTGCACCGACGAATGTCTTAACTTAGATCACGTGTCATAAGATGGTAGAATGAAATTGGTTTCTGGTTTTCAGAATTAGATTGTGCATGTTGAATGGGATTAGATTATTAGCGGTATGTACCTACGTAGGAATAAATAGGTTTGTGCAATCTTCAATTTTGGCACTGTAGTATTGTTTTACACTTCATTAAAGTGTTGACTGCGAACATGTTCACGTGTTTGTTTGGCGTTACAGTTACATCATCAAACTGTTTCAGTGCAGTAAGACACTAGGTCTAAAATAATACTTCTAAGGCATGATGCACTTTTGACAATTTCATTGCATGTTAATTTGTATTTTCAATTTTATTTACTGTAACAAAAGTCATGGACAACCGATAAACCAGCTCATGCTATACATGTTAGTGCTTTTATCCAACTTCAGCTTGTAGTAAATGTCGTTTAAGTTTTGTTCGTAATAACCTTTGTAGGATTTAATGTATAAATTTCGTTGAAAGCTATTTCAATTGCTTATGATGATATTTAAACACTAGAAAAATAGAGCATCTTTAATAGATTCAGTTCAATTTCATTCTGGTTATGTACGTATACTTACTCGTATATTAGTAAAATTAGCATGCTAGTTTTAATATTCGTGGAATTTAGGTATCTACTAATCGCTTTTTAATACGATCAAAATTAACAGCACAAAACAATTGGCCTAAACCTAAACATTCCTGAGCATGCAATACAGTCATGTCACGTCTATTATTCGATAGAAAAATCATCTTAAATTATTCTTAAGCAAAAATATATAGTGTCAAGTAACTTTCACAATTACTTTTCATGCTATGAGTAAAAAGCAATGAAAATTAGGTTGTCCGATTACACAATAAGCATACCTACTTATATTGATGTGACGATATATATAGCAACAGAAATACTGTGGTTTTAAAGCAGTTTTGTTATTGTGTAGCAAAAGGTTTGAAATACATTTTGTCCTTTCACTTTAATTATTTTACATCGGACGCTCCTGAAAAAAGTAGTATTTTACTTACTGAGAAGTTCCGGAGTCCAGCATCGCAATTTTCCCAGGTTATGCTTCACGAAGCTGAAGCTGCTGCTGCTGGCCATCGAGATCAAGGGCGAGGAAGGTGCTGACAGCAAGATCTCCATCAACCCGAGGAACGTCAAAATCCACGCCAACACGCAAGGTTTCTTCATCGCGCAGTCAGCCGACGAAGTGAAAAGGTATCTGATGATCACAATGTTTTCCCAGCGATTGGGTTTTGATTGAGAGTTGACGTTTTCTGGCAAAATATTCGACGAACACTAATGAAAGGTAAATACACATTAAAACATGCGTGTATAAAAATATCACATGCGTGATATTCATGGCACACATCGGTTATCACATGCATATGCAGGATTTATACCTACTACTAATATTAGACTAATCTGATATTGGATTTTATAATTATATTGCGAATCACAGGTGATGCATAACTAGATGCGCTGAGAAGAAATCCAAATTAGTGTTATCCCTCTCTATTTTGCGCATTTTCTTTACGTTCATAGAAAATCATAACTCTGTTTCCGCTGGCACATTATATGTTTTGCGAAATGGTTCATCACTAAACAACAGACAATTCTCGACCTTACAGAGCTTGGTACTACTGCAAAGCCTGCCACGAGGACATCAAAGACGAAACACTCATCAAGAAGTGCAAATGCAAAAACTGTAAGATCATTGAATTGCTTTCATTCAAGTCCACATTTAATAAGAATAATCTGAAATCCAACATCTCTATTATACAACTAATTTGAAACATAACGAGATTCTGTGACATTCTTTCTGGAAAAGTTATAAATGTTGTTAAGTATTCACAAGCTGTGTCCTGTAATATAATTCACGATGAAACACGTTTCAATGAGTTATGTTATCTCTGTCACATGTAAGATATAAACACCCATCTAGACCGCTCCGGGACGGACGGTCGACACAGCAAATCCTCCGCTATCGACCTCACACTGTTTATTATCTATTCGTGAGACATTAATGGAATTGTTCGGCTAAACTTTTAGTGACCGCACACCAGCGGAAGGTTGGAGCCGACATAGGTAACTTGCACCACACCTAACCTCACAAATAAACGTTTTCCGATATTTATTTTTCGTGTCTATATAATTTTTGAGTTGCTTTAGTGGTGTTGCGTCCGTACCTCACAGACTGGATCGGTTGACTCGTGCTCGTTCACACCCTATATTAGCGATCATTGTGTATGTCCGCTCGCTCTTGAATGGATACCGCCACGAAATTAAAGCACTCGAACACTTCACCATTTTTCTGCCTTTTGAGATCGCTCTGTACTGATTTGTATCGATGTTGAGAGGATTTAGTGCATCATACGATGACATCCAAACCAGAGATCAGGCACATATTTACACAAAATTCACTAATCAAGTTTTAATGAAACAAATTCGATGCAAATCAACTAGAGTTACCGAGAGTTGATAATGATGCACTTTAAAAGCCCAGCACAGACAGTAATTGCATGTAAACATAAAGTAGAACTAAATATCGCAAACAGCAAAATGCACCGCCATTGTATCCTGAAACACTTAGAATTACAAATCCATGAAAGCATGTCTCAGAACAAAGAGAGTGAAGACAATCACAAAGTGCTAAACGAATTGCCCCATTGAGAGTGAGCTTCCGAGGACAAAGACTTTATACAACAGTTTCGGCTTGTCTGTGCTAATTGACAATGATTAATACGAGGAAACTAAACTACGATCACGGCATCTCATCACCCACGCTTGTGATAGGATCAAATACTGTGACGCGAGTCGCCTTTTTGAATTTGATTCTATCAGAACAGACAATAAAGTGTAAATTCGAATCCACATTTGTTAGGTTTAGGCGTTAGGATGCATACGTGTTTGTCAGTTTTTGATTTTTACAGATGTCGGAATGATGATGATGCAGTCTGGGATGGTGAAACAAACTGTTAATACGTACCGTGTTTACGACGGTACGGCCAATAGCCCGACAATCCGTATTATCATACACAAATTTAGTTTGTTTGCATCAACTAACCATATTGCTCATGATAAAAATGAGCTAAAGTACGCTAATACACGATTAAATGATACACGCAGCTAGTATAATATGGCAGCTGGCTAAATCACAGAATATTAACTGGATATGCTTATTTACGTATATATTTATGGAGATGATAGTGTTAGGATAGATCTCCAGAGACACATTCACTCCAAATTCCTTAACTTCTTTAGTTAGAAGACTTATCATTTCTAAAGACCTCGATTACCTCACAGTCTTTAATCAAAAGAGATTTCTGATTGTGACTGTAATGTAACTTTGGGCTAAGGTAATCTGGCGTCTAGAAGAATATGTCAATCCTATCTTTCAAATCTGTGAACAAACTGCTTTGCATCTGTATCCGCTAGGTATCTATCTACCCTTATCTACCTATAACCTGAACATCCTCGGCGTTTCCTATGTACCTACCCTCAATTGAACAGGTTAAACCTAGTTTAAACACAACCCTTTAAAATGATTGTTTCTCGGTTCAGTGGCTACATTCAGGAAGGGCGTACGAGCCGTCCAGATGGTTGGCAGGGCAAGTACGTAACCTATGTGTATGGAATTCAGTGTAAATGTCAATGTGATGTTTTTTATGACACGCGGCGGCGTGGGAGAGGTCGGCCACGCTCCACGCTGCGCGCGCGCACTCTAGCAATATCGTGTCCTGTTATCATTGTCTTGTCTTTATACGTTACTCTATGTGCATTTATACAGCAGTTAGATGTTTGCCTCTCCTTAGCCGATACTATAAACATCGGGAGAAATTATGTGATGTTTATTTTATTTTGGTGTTGTTGTTATTTATTATTATCATATCGGAATAATTTTTTCTAGGAGTATTTTTTGAACCCTGATTTCTGCATCGATTATAGTCCCTCAGATATTGATGTTGTGAAGTTAATAGTTGAATTAAAGTTTATTACGCTTACAAATTTACGACGATGATTCGTTAATTGGAACCCTGCATAGGGAACGTTCTCTTTAGATGATTCAGCCTTGATAGAACCGTCAGGACTTGCAGTCGTTGTCTACTGCGTCTGGTCCAGTCCACATCTTGGTATATCGCTCAAATACATTCACATTCTAGTAAATCTTTGATTGCCATCATGTAAGCCATTCGATCTTTAGAGCGCTCTGTGACACCTATATATCACCCCCATCTAACCATTGAGTCATTTTCTTTACATTAGACTAATCCATTACAAAAATAGGATTCTAAAGTCATATAAACAGCAGAAGCATTAAATAGTCTGGCGCACAGAGCTTGTCTATTAGCTAGTATTTATTTATTATGTATTCGTACGTGTTAGCTTTTTTGTATGTTTGGTGCATGGGGTTTACGGTAGTGTTTGTTTGGTATATAGATAGTAGATTGTAAACTAATAACAGATTTATGTTCGATAAGTATTTTGTACAATTCGGTTTCACCTTTGACTCGATTATTTCAAAGCTTACATGGATCAGATCTGTACCGCTGCGTTTGAAGCTTGATTTACTTACTTCAATTTGCTTGGAGCTCTTTTAACACGCTTTCAACGAAGTATTCTTATTCGAAATTATATCTCCAGCTCAAAGCTTGCATTTCCAAAAAGGTGAAACCGAATGATGGACCGATTCATAACAATGTCATTTTTGACGAACCAGCCACACGCTGTATGATATTGCGATGTGCGAGTAGGTACTGTATTTACTAAGTGGTGTATCGGAATGCGAATATGTGCTGATGTTTTGCAGATGATCATCACCCTCCCCCCACCTTCACGCCGCCAGAGTTACCCAAGAAGGTCCATGTTCGAGGTATATCTCAGGCTCTGAGGACTGAGTGTTTTTTTTATTTCGTTCTTTTTCTATCATCGGCCCACACTAATCCATTGAACCGGCAATGTGCTTCGTCCCAGGTTACCTTGAGGTACCGTGCACTTAGATGCTTTATCACGCATTCTCATAGTGAGCACCGAAGTCGACGGTTAGAGAAGCCCTTGGGAATCTGAAAGGAACCGCTTGTTCAGCATGAGACCCGGCTGACGTAGACTAACACTACCCATTGTCGCTTGTGCGAGCGAACTTTCCCAACTACTCAAGCAACAAAATGTAACCTCAAAAAATGTTAAAGTAATAACGTACTAAAATCATGTTTTTCTTTTCATTTTGCAATCACTGTGTGTAATTGAATGGGATGATATCAAAATTTAAATTTTCCATCGATCTGTGCTTCTTGGTAAACTCTAAAGCGGATGTATTATCATTTGTGGTTTGTACCCCAGCGCCGAGCATTGCAAACATATAATACCATGGTATTGCATTTGTCTATATACCCGCCATATTTTATATTTCGAAACTAGTGTCGCCAATTTATGGACCTTAATGAAATTCTATCGATCCATATGATTTTTTTCTTTACATCCTATAATTACATGGGTACATCCTTAAGTCCAAATTTGGCAACACTACGTTGAATGTTGTAACAGCTTCTGTTGTAGAATTTGAACGATTTTTATAATACTATTACATCAAATATTTAAATTCCAATAAACTAGTAATAGTTATTTAAAGTTTGATGAAAGTAAAGTAACTTATGGAACATTCGAAGTAAAGTTGACCAATATAACTTTATTTGATAACATTTACTACAGAGAACACCTACAAAATTCTTGTACTTATGTTCCAGGCGAAATTGCGAGAGAAAGGGGAGAAGATATTAGTTGTAAGTATTATGCGCATAAACTTAAATACCTACATGAAACGACACAAACAATTTTACAGTTCTACATTACGAGTATACCTATAGAAACGTGATAGACAACTTTAAATGGCTAGAACGATATAAATGGAGTAGCAAATCAATAACAACATAACTTTAGATATGCCGTAACAAATCGTAACAATCCAGCTCTACTATCAATTCATTCGTTGAAGACACTCAGCACGCAACCACTAATGCAGATGAAATTGAAACGAGTAAAGTAATCAGCGTTGTAATTAATCGTTCCAGTAATAAATCGAAATCATCGAAGCGTCGCGCCGACCGCTCTGCTGTCACCGATGGCAAACCAACTTATGAACACAACGACGACTAGGCAAGTGAACAAGGTTAAGCCAAACGTGAACAGAGCACCCCCAGACACGTAAGTTTCTGATCACGCCCCAGCTGTCAGGCTTAGGGAGGTCGTTGGCTGGCTTGCAATTTCTTATCTCAAAGAGCGCGGAACACAATTAAAAGATCTCGGTAAATCAGTGATTATTGGCGAAACATTCTGCGTGTAGTCGAAATCCCAGTTTGCGCTCAATGAGAACAACTGAGAAATTGCACCAGTATACTTCAAGAGGATAAACAAAATCGAAGTACCTAAACGAAGGAACATAAATCCCAATAAAGCTACACATAAAAAATATTTCAAGCCTAAAGTCTATGTAATTATTTCCTTTGAAGCTATCGCTGTCAATATATTTATTTTGGCACGATATACACTGCGCACTGACCTATATACTGAGCATTCCTACCCCGCACCCTTGTTTGGTAAAACTGTAAGAAACCTAGACGATTGTCTGACCCTGTGTTACAGGAATCCGCAGGACCAAGATACGAATTACCAGGCGTATCACCTTGCCTACGAAGTGAAAAAACTCATGTAATTTCAAATTATATATCAGCTAGATGATTTCAATTTCAGTAGTTTGGTTCAGTGCAATATGGATTATAATCGTAGATGCAATGCAAGTGAAGTCTGCAGCACAATGATGATTAAGCTTTGAAGGTGGATCCAATATGTTTCTGCAAAAACAATAACAATTACTTGTTTCCAAATACAAATTACAACAACCGATCGTCGTAACCCCATTGTTTCATGTGTACCAAAGTAGGGATATAATTAGGCATCAACCCTTAGTTCGCATTTGAAAAGTGATGTTATTTAGACTCCATAATCTAAGTACCTTCCTAGGCACTCAATCAATTCATGCACGACGAAACAAAATGATAAGTACCTAAGCAATTTTAAAAATATATGTGCATTGGCGTCGGGCGCAACAACCACTAAACTAAAACTAAAGACAGCACTAAAATTGGTGTCCCTTTCTTTTCCTGCAGGTTTGAAAGAGACATCAATAATTTTAGGAGTCAAATTTAGTTTTGGTAGATATACGGCCGAAATTAATAATCAATCCAATCCAAATTTTGCTATCTGGGATTGATATCACAATCTATTTTTAGCGTCAAACGTGCCAATAACCGATCCGTGGATTGGTTTATGAAGGCACGCAGATTGGAAATCGATCGAACGATAGGCAGCAATCCAAGATCGATTTCAATCTTGGATAGGAGATACAATATTAATTTCGGCCGATAGTTAAAGCGCGCCAGAACTGACACCAATGTATAATAGATAAATTAAGCAATGAAATAATTTCATGGTATGTACCTACTTAGTTCATATTTTAAAGACAGAAATTTCTAAACTGTCCGTTTTCTTATTAGATTTGTGATGCAGACTTCCCTTCTAGAACGTTATAAACAAATGTAGACTGTATGTAGTGCTTGCCTCACAAAGTTTTATGACCGTGTTTAAAGCTTGTAAAAGTTAAATAAATTGTATTTATAAAGTTGTATCATCTCTATTGTGTATTTTATTTTGCACTCAAATATAGCACGTCACACTATTTTATGATAGAAACGCATGTCTACTTCCGACTCTGGTATGCATAAGAATCATATTCGTAGAACCTGCGCCAAATTGTACTATATAAATACGTATCTACTTACATACAACCTAAGCATATTCCATAAAAAAGGAATATAACTTAGACCAATATAAATGTAGAATCTAATTAGAATTGAGTTTGTTACAGCACTCACCAATAGAGCACCTTTTACATCTTCTCTAGAAACTAAAAACAACGTTTAAACAAGCTTTAAAAGTACCCACATAAAGTCACTTTTCAAAATATAGCACAGTAACGACATCTCTTATCCAATCGATGTAACAAGTTGAAATGTTTCCCGTCGCATAGGCCAACGAGTAGAAGTAGCGGTGGGAACCAGAACAACAATGGCGTCAGCCTGCCAGCGGGTCTGGCGGATGACCAGTCGAAGGACTTCGACTTTGAAAAGACTGAAATGAAATACGACTCCACTGGGATGTTCCATTGGAGCCCCGCCAGGAATCTGGAGGACTGTATATTAGTAAGTTTAAAATAGGTATTTTTGTGTACCAAGATTTTTACTGACTGGGCAATTGCAAGAGGTGTCAGGGTTATACCAGGTGGAAAGTCCCAGTCGTTGCTTACCCAAACGGGAAAAAGGCGTGACTGTTTGTATGTATGCTGGGAATCGTTAGCGGGAATTCAGAATAGGAAGAATTTGATTGGACTATTTTCTGTCGAAGCATAGACCAAGATTTTTTGGCTCTGAGCCATCAGCATGTTTGCGTCAGCAGCAAAGTCACGACCGAAAGAAGAACGACCAATCGAACGTTTAGCAGGGTCCAATGACATGAACCATGAACCAGTTATTAAATACCAGGCCACAACATCACTTACGACCAGGTGATATTGTGGTCAAATGCTATCCTAAACCTGCTTTATGCTGTCATCCAAATAAATAATAACTCGTCATCAACAGGACAGAAACCAAGCGGCCATGACTGTCCTGAACGGCCACGTGGTCGTCTGTTTATTCGCGGACCCGGACTCGCCTCTCATAGGGCTGCGGAACCTGGTGATGCCGTTAAGAGCTTCGAACTTCCACTACCATGAACTGAAGCACGTGGTCATAGTAGGCAGTGTCGATTACATAAGAAGAGAATGGAAGATGTTGCAGAATCTACCCAAGATTTCTGTGTTGAATGTAAGTGATATTTAAAATATTCTTGTGGTATAGGAGACTCTAGAAATAATCGTTATCACCATGAAGGTTTTCAAGAAGTCATAATTAAGTATCCTCGGTATTTTGGCACTTTTCTACCAAATTATAATTATATGCGAATCATAACATCTCAGGAAGGTGACAATGAATATAATTATGGAATCTGTATGAGGTATAAATGGAAGTTAAAAATACTGTCTCGGCCTAAGACTTGAACTCCCCAATATTTATAAGCAACTTTTATCGACCGGCCATACCTCTGACGTTCATAGATAGCGTTTGTCACGTTTGGATTTGTCAGAAATTCAAGGGTATACCATTGATTGATTATGACACACGTCTGTTTCCAGGGTTCACCGCTAAGCCGGGCCGACTTGCGTGCAGTTAACGTCAACCTGTGTGACATGTGCTGCATCCTGTCAGCGAAGGTGCCATCCAACGATGACCCCACGCTGGCTGACAAGGAAGCTATCTTGGCTTCGTTGAACATCAAGGCTATGACGTTCGACGATACAATAGGTAAACTACATTTCTTCGTAGACACTCCAGTTGCATTGTTTATAAGGTCTATTTGCAGCCGACAGAAATCGGCAATGAGGGCATCATCATCATAGTCCCTTGGCAAGAATTCAACAATCTTCAATTAAACATCACTGTTCTTCTAAATCAAAAGTTTTCATTCTTCACTCCCCACAACTTGCCATAGCTTTTTTTGTATCAGTAGGTACCTACATTATCGTGTAATACTCGTGTGCTTCTCGCCTGTAACTTTTGCGTTCCTAATTTAATGTTAACGGTCTACGTTAAATAATGGTATCTTAACTGAAGGGGTGCTGAGCGGAGGTGTTGGCACCAACGGGACCAGCGCCGCGCAGCCGCCGCCTGGGCAGCCACCAGCGCCGGTGCTGCTGCAGCGCCGAGGGTCGGTGTATGGAGCCAATGTGCCTATGATCACGGGTAAGTGGAGACAGCTCGCTAGATGGGAGTCAAATACTTGTGGTTCACGGAGGGCGGATTAGCGATGTCTTTCACACTGTCACCTCGCGTCTCATCGCTTCATGACAAGTTAGACTTTTGAACGGCGCTTGTGCTTCCTCCAGAGCTGGTGAACGACAGCAACGTGCAGTTCTTGGATCAGGACGACGACGACGATCCTGACACGGAGCTGTACCTGACGCAGCCGTTCGCGTGCGGCACGGCGTTCGCCGTCAGCGTGCTCGACTCGCTCATGTCCACTGTATGTACTACACTTCAGTTCCAACATTGGAATCCATAGTTGGAAAGCGAAGGACCCCCCAAAAAAAAAAAAATTCTGTGTGCCATAACCGTCAGTGCCATCACACACATAACAACAACTGCTGTCAACCGACCCAACCCTGATTCCTGCTATCTTGTCCGTCAAAAGGTTGTCTGCTGGAGATCGCTGACCGCCATTGTACGGTCGGCATCAAAAGTAGCTTAACATGTTTTAGTTTTGAATTCCATTGTAGATACGCAAAATGTACATTTTTACGGTGTAAGTATATTAAATTTAAGATACGGAGATGTTCAACTACTTTAGAGGCCGTTCAATTGTAGATACGCAAAATGTATATTTTTAGGGTGTATATTAAATTTAAGATACGGAGATGTTAAGCTACTTTTGATGCCGACCGTACCTACTATTAAGTTTGTCCTTTCTGTGTTCTATACATTTTGGTGTCAATCAAGAGTTATCTATCGATGACTCCTATCCACCCACTGTCAAGTACGGGTCCCTCACTTCCGTGATGCGGATTTAGGCCATAATCCATTGAAAGCTATAGAAAGTATATTTGTGTTTGTAAGTCTGATAATACATTTTATCCTTGAAATGAAATCCTACATGCGATGCAATGCAACCAATCCATTTTTCCCTGTGCAGATATTATGTGGTGTTAGAAAATATAACATTTCCAAAGAAACGTTTCCAACAATCAGTTTATCCCTTTATGATCCATTGGTTTTTGATACCTACCAATAATAATTTCCAAACTAGAACAAATATTAAGGAATGGCAATGATTGTGCCCGTCTTCTAGATATTGATTAATAACCTTATAAACCAATGATTCCAGACATATTTCAACCAAAATGCCTTAACGCTGATCCGGTCGCTGATCACCGGCGGCGCGACTCCGGAGCTGGAGCTGATCCTCGCTGAAGGAGCTGGTCTCCGAGGAGGGTACTCCACGCCTGAGAGTTTAGCTAATAGGTAACAGATACCTAGTTGCTTCAATGTCTTGTATATCTCTTCTATGTTTAGCTTCTTCGCGGCGATACCTCAACGCGTGGAGATATCCTGGTGTCAGGATTAGAATTCAACCTGTAACTATCCCACTGCTGGGCAAAGGCCTCCTCTCACTATCGTGAGGAGGGTTAGGCCATAATCCACCACGGGCCCCCGGTCCGGGTTGCTGGGTAACATGCCTCCGAAATAGTTCTCAGGCATGTCGGTTTCCTCACGATGTTTTCCTTCACCGAAAAGCGAATGATAATCACGTACATATTTTCAACAAGAAACACTGGGATTCGAACTCGCCACCTCCTTGGCAGGCGGACGTCCGCCCACTATAGGCTACCACCGCTATCATCTGCAGTCAGTTAGTCACTCTTCGTTTCATTACCAGGGACCGGTGCAGAGTCGGCCAGATATCTCTGTACGACGGTCCCCTGGCGCAGTTCGGCGAGGCCGGCAAGTACGGCGACCTGTTCGTCGCGGCACTCGGCACCTACGGCATGCTGTGCATAGGGCTGTACCGGTTCCGCGACACATCTTCGTCCTGCGACGCGAGCAGCAAGCGCTACGTCATCACCAACCCTCCCGATGACTTCTCGCTGCTGCCTACTGATCAGGTGAAACAACTTCTTCCTAGTCAGGTCATGTATAATCAGGACTGTTCCTATGTGAAACGCTGCAGCATCTGGAGTTTACTGGATTGATTGGGTGTCCAATGGTGCCAGCACGCTGTTGTGACAAACTAGTGCACATTTTAGTTTAGCCCGGTGTAATTATGTGTCATCACTTTTAAACATTATGAGAACGACAAGGATGGCAATAACTTTAGAACTGTCAAATTAAATTTCAGCTTAGTTTGTGCCAACCCAAATAGTGTGCCAACTGATCCAGTACCAAACCAATATTGGCTATTAATCCATAGGTACTTCTCGATTTAATAAACTGTCATTATGGTCATCAAAAATTTAATTAATAATATGAATTCGGGTTTCCTCATTTTTCCTTAACCTTTATCTCGAATGTTAACAGAATTGGCGCCAGTGTCAATTTTTTTTTAAATATTGATTCATAAACTTTCCATTATTGCTAATCATCAGTTCTAACCAATATTAATTCTGATGGTTCTAAAACTCTGTCCGAGTTTTCTCATTTTCCTTGACCTCATCTCCAACGGTACCGTTCCAGGTGTTCGTGTTAATGCAGTTCGACCCGGGCGTGGAGTACCGCGCGTCGCGACGCGCCGGCTCCGCCACCGGCAGCGGGGGCAAAGACGACGCCTCCTGACTATTGCTGTGCAGCGCCCTGACGGACGGCCCCTACTCCTACATCTAGGCAGTAGGGCCGTCGGCCCCCACTCAGACAATCCGACCCTCACACTGAGACCCACTCTCACTGAGGCTCTTCCAGGCAATCCAGGCACAACCCTAACTTTTCCCCTCTTACACTTGACCGTGCACGTTTTCATGTTCCTCCGAAAGCTGGTCGCGTGGACGCTTCGGTTTAGCTTTGCGCTTCATGGTGTCGCGTCTTGTGGATAAATAGGACTGGTTTTTTTTATCTTTGACATTTCTAGGTCAATAGTGAAACCTGAAAAACATTCGCAGAAATCTGTATAGGTCAACTTATGAGCCCGGTCTATACGCCACCTTTATCAACAGTTGATATTGTCGAAAATCTGCCTACTCCAAACGGTCTGTCATTATTGGAATTCTAATGTCAACGTTCTGAACTTTGCGTCTCATATTTATACACCAGATGATGCACCAGGTGATGAAAATCTGTAGATTGAATCAGTATGCACATCTCATGGTTCAAACATCAAAGCACATTTTTGAGTAAAAATATTAACTTTTAAACAAGATATTATATTTACGGAACACGACCAAAACGTGCACGGTCGTGGCAGGTACAGGGAGCTGAGTTTTGACCTTTTTAATTTGTTTTGGTAAAGTTTATCGACACATTCTGCAAATGCACGACAATCTACCTACACTCTTCAATGCACTGTTGCACAATTAGCACTAACTTCCTTTGTGCTGCTTCAAATGTAAGCTATAATCAATACACACTAGTCTCTTGTGAAAAGTCCGTTACACCAAAACACACAAAACTGAACAACGACAAAACTGACTTATAAAACTGCGAAAAACAAGTCTTTTTAACTTTACAAGTCTTGTCACCCAAGCCCTATTGATGTCGTTAAAATAAATTAGGCATTGATTTTGAACTTCACAAAAAGAGAAAGCACGAGACGCTAAGGAGTAAAGCTCTGATAATAACTAGAGAGGAACACTAATCTCATATGATAGAAGAAATGAGAACAAATTCAGCTCACATTCAACGGACTTGGTTGGTCGAGTAATGTTAGTATAACATTAAATTAGGTTTCAACGGGAATGAGGCTTTATTATAGATACAGCTCGCCTGTGTCGTGTTAAGGCAAGCTTTAAATGTCGCTTTTAGCTTCTAGAATGAAAGATAGCAGATGATGACGCCAATATAGAGCAAAAACACTTGGAAAATTTTATGTCACAAGAATATAAGAAACTAAATAGACTGAACATTAAATAGAACCACGTTCAATGTCAATAACCGAAAGATTTTTGTTTTGATGAGCTATTTGAATGGATATTTATGTTATGAATGACTCTTCGTGACCATCACATTATCAAAACATCAATTGTTCGTTTCTTGATACTAGCCTGCAGTTTTATTGAATGTTATGTATTTTGCTCTTGTCATAAAGCACTGCAGTTATTATAGCAATACGGTATTGGAGCGTTAGTTTTAAAATGGTGATGGAGATTATATTTACACACGTGTATCCTAGTTATTTTAGGTTATTTCTGACACACCTCTTTATCTTTGCGATGAGGCTTCCTTCGGTAAGCTTATTTCTAAATACATATTTGTCGTTTTCCAAATCATTTCTCTTTACTCTACATTTCACACCAATTGACACTTCAGCCATTTTACGTATATCTTATTATTTGCGCGTTTTCTCGCGCATTTATTACGAATAGGTATGCGCATTTGTTTCGTTTATGTTTTGTTTTTCTTCACTCTTTCATTTTCATTCTGAAAATTCATTCATTTTATTTTATCATGGAATGACAGTTAACTGCTCAATGATTAAGAAACCTATTCAACTTTTAATTGCATGATATTATTTATAAGTAAACCGAAATCTTTAGGCTATAGATTGGAAATTTTGTATTTTTCTTCTTTATAGAACCATTCCTTCAACTCACTAGAAGTTCTCTCTCTTCGCGCTTTCAAAAGCTGTTAATAATTAGACATTTTAAGCATTTAATACACTGATTGACTGATTGATTGTTGAACACATCATAGACAACACAATTTTATTCGATGTGATTATTTTAGTCATTATATTATTTTAAGTTTTTTAGTTATGTTATTGTGTTTGAATTCACATTGAATTTTTAATTTATATTATGTAGTGGTAAGATAAATTCAGTCATTTCTTGGGAATCTTGCACCATGCACGTATGGTAGTAATATGCATAGAGTCCTATTTGCTCATATTCCATTGATTACATTTTTGTTTCGTTTCATTTCAATTATTTAATTACAGTATTATTATACTGCTTTTATTTTCTGTGCAAGGCTAGTAAGTGACAAAAAATATACCTAGTATAAATAAAAAAATACTCAAAATAATTTCAATAATTCAAGTGTATGTACCTAATTACATCAATAATGAACCCTGCCTGCATATAAAATATTAGCGTATCACTGAGTCACATTCAATTTTGATTTAGTAACTAGCACATTTGTTTTATTTATTTTTTAATAAAAAAAATTAAGTATTATTTTGTTTCTTTTTATTTTCTGTTTCTACTTCTATCCCCACAGTTGGGTAAAGTTGGGGGATTGTCAAAGTGGACGTGGTTAAAAGGCGCTGCACACGTGAAAAATCTATGAACTGATAAAATAGATAAAAAACATTATTATATTTAAATGGCGTTGCGTGATCGGTCGAGAACTAACTAGACGGTTTTATGTTGCGAGGGACACAGAGTGCAAAGTGTTTCGCTGTAAATGTGTGATATTATTTTCAAAAGGTCGTTGTTATAAAAGAAATAGGGCTTTTAAAGCCTGCGATGTATTTAGTGTTAACTCCGGGTGCTTTGACGATTGTGGACTCTCTTTAGATTACAACATTGATTGTATTAGATAAGGCGTTGCTTGAATCTATTGCACGACACCACAGTAAACAGTAAGGGTAATGCGGACAAGCCGCACGGTTTGAATGACACACGGGCGTGGTCAGCGACAGTGCTGCCATCGAAGAGAAACACTCGAGGCGAGATATCGCATAAGCGGATAGTGACCACATCAGTGTGTGAGCATTCAAATCGGCGTTTACGCAATGGTCCATACTTGGTATATTGTGAAGCCACAAAAAACTAAATTCTAAAAACCAATCGTGGATGTAGTCGTGGAGTCGATTTAAGCACCTTTTTAGAATTTACTAGATATAGTTACATTCGCATCACAAATTAGATCCATTACAATAGTAGATAAAGCGGTTAGAGACAAAATAATAATTTGACAAAAATCCTACAAGATGTTTGATGAACGTAAAGAACCCAGCCAAGAGCGAGATAGCACCAAATTATTTTTAAATTAATATAAAATAGTACCTGATAAATTAATAAATACCTCAATTTTACTGATAGTGAGTAAAGTTTGATTAAATTTAAAGATTTGTCAAACATCCTGTATATAGATTTTTTCATGTCATTTATAGCGAGTCATTTCATTCGTATAGATTAGGCAAAACCGGCCTTAATTAAAAACAACTAGGTTTATATAAATTATGTGGGTGTTGTACTTGAATGTTCGATTGTGCGGTCTATGCGTGACGTAAGTTTGATGGAATACTTCCAAGTATGCGCTCTGAAGTCTCCAATATCAAATCTAAATGTGTCCCTATTGAATAAAAAAAAAACAAATATCACAGAACCCTAGTTCGTAAAGGAATTGAATGCAAACATACTGCCATATTTTTGTAAAGTCACTTAAGCCGTATGTAAAACGAAAAAGTACAAAAAAAAGTAAAGCTGAATATACGACAAAACATTATAATATATAAAATTTCGAAAGCACATACAGCCTCCATGTACACGAATAAGGCTTTCGTAGAAATTGGATGTTCTAGAAAGCGTTTAAATTATATTGGGAGTTATTAAAATTATATCGAGAAAAACACTATTAAAATTATTACACATAAATCACCGAGCGGTAAGCGATATGTAAAGTTTTGAGATGGTTGTGCACGATAGGTAATTAAATTATATTATAAAATTAATTGGTCTGTCCAAAATGTATGTAAGTCTAATTGGCTAGTTGGGACGAGCTACGATAGGGCTTCGCCAAATGTTGCCAATAGTAGGTAGGGGCAAGCAGTGCCGACCGCCGGAGACCCAGACAACGCAATAGCCGTATATATATAGTTGTAATTTGAGCTTGGTACGTCGGTAAGTAGACCACCCATGCATGAAGCCCTAGAAGCCAAACTAGGTACCTAATATTTAGAGTACCGCAGAGCATTCGACACTCAAATTATTAAATTTTTTAGCTAGATTGTTGTACATAGTCAGATGTAATTTTGTATGTTACGTAAGAGTTTTTCAATATACGTCTCTTTTGCATTAAAATAGAGAGCTACGGTAACATTAAACGTTTATTCGATACTATCATGTGTAGTTCGTTGTGATTAGGCTTCAATGTCACTGTATGCTAGCTACGTAACGTATAGTGTTCGGACGTCTCATTGTAAAAATGTAATATACACGCTAACAATTTGGATTAAAATATGAATGTTAAATAAGTATTTAATATAAATGACGATTTTTCCTTTAATATTTTTATACAGCATTACAAAGTATTTAACGCAATTAAAAAGTTTATAGAGGTGGGTCAGTGTGCAATTTGAAAGTATAATATAGTGTTTATATAATCGCCTTATCGAGAGAGAATATAGCTGAGTCCTTCTGTGTGATTGCTTGGAGTCTAACGTCATTATTGTTTATGCAATGTGTATGTACCGTATGCATGTCTCGGGGACTATTGTTGCTAGGTGATACTTAGGCCAAATCCCATACCACAATACGATTTCGATTATGGTACGCTTATAACTGTGCTCAAATTCACGATACGTAACGCCGAACCGCGAAACATCAAATCTAAATTTTAAACCATGAGTGAATCAAAACAGGCAGTTTCAACAGAGCACCCATACTGCGACTGTCTATACTGTCAACGTAAAGCTAATCTCGTCTTGCCGAATAAATCACAAGGTACCTAATAAAACGGGTGTACCTAATTATAACACGACAGGTGTAGAGTAAATATAATACCTATATAATATTAATTTTACCACTTAAAATTAAAATGAACACTTTAATTATTTACTTCGCATAATTACCGCAACGCACATGGTTTCGTATTTAGATAAGTACTTATAATGGTTTAAACGGAGTTGTTATTTTTAGTGGCATATTATTCTTTCTCGGCGGGAGATATGTATTGACCATCCGATATATTCCATACTTGTGTAGGTACATAATATACATACCTAATGGTTTACGACGAAATTCTTATTATATTATAAGGAGAAACCCAAAGTGTTTGCTTGTCGTTCAATCAGAAATATTATAAAGGTTCATTGCATAGAGTTATATAGATAAAAAATAAAGGGAGAGTATATAGCATACCGACTTAACTAATACACTGGAGAATAATGTGCAACAGAAAAATATAGATGTGCCAATCTACATAATACTTATAGCATAATATACCTACTTAAACGTATAATAAATTATGTATAACATTTGTTATCGGCTTTATAACCGAACCGAAGATCTCTCTTGTATAGTTATTCCTTTTAAATTGTGGTTTTCGGTTCTAAACCATTGCAAACTATAAAACGTATGGTTTATTACAGCGCCATCTCTTAGTAACATTATATTACTTATTTTGAGATGGTGCTGGCTGATCCATAACTATGAGACTTTTCATATCGAATCGATATAATTTTGTTAAATAATACATTTAGTAAGATAAGTAACAGCAATATCTCCCGCCAAACCTTATTACACAATCCACGGCTACTATTCGAATCTCACTTATACATTTACGAATTACTCGCCTAGTACCTATACATGTTCTGTGTGCATTAAATCTTAGTATTAACAACATTGTTGACTATTGCTAATATAATAGCTTGAGGTTGTTAACGTTTTTAGAACGGAAAAATGGTGAATTTTTCATGTAATATATAAATATACCTTTACGCTGAACGTTCGCTAGTCCTTTTTGTAAGCTGAGGCCATCTCGTGTCGATACACTAGTTCTGTCTAATTAAAGTAGTATCAATATATATAATGATGGCTGTGAGATAATTGTAAACAATTTAAATTTATATTTGTGTAAAAGAGAAAAATATATAAAATAGCAAACAATATTGTACGCTCTGTCGCAACTGTTCTCAGGATGTTTCGCTGATTCGACAGGAAATATGAGAATTGTAGTTTTTAACTATACGGAAGAACAAGTGACTTTAAATCACAATTGACATCTATTGGTCATAATGAGGAACTAAGTTTATTGAAGTGGCATACTATCACTGAATGTCATATTACCTAAGTGTATCAACGTCTATCATAGTAATAAACTGCAATCTTCTGAATTTCTAGCGAGTCAGGCATATTTGTATTGGCACTGCAATCTATTTTGTTATATTACAGTGCCTCTATAAAATTCGTAATAAAGTTCTGCAATATTTCGGCGCGATGATTCATCAAATTAAAGGGTTGCCATAATAAAAGAAACCAAAGGTATTCTAATCTTGTCAATTTTCATATTTACTTTGCTTATTCAATTATCTTTTATAATATAAATTAAATATTTTTGAAGTAATCCTTATAGTTACCAACTTCTTTTCAATTAACTTTAATTATTTTTTACAACTGGCAACCCACAAAAATCAAGCTCACAGCTTTCTCCGCAGTTGCTCAAAATTTTTAGCATACATTATAACCCATGTTTCACCGCTTCTAGTCAACCATTTACTATATAATACCACCATTTATATCTAAAATAATATGACATAGTCCTTGCAACTGCAGCGGCCATTTTGTGCACCTATAACCAATCAAAATGGCGGCACGTCCTAGGGCTATGTTATATTACAGACTGTTCATTATATCACACCACGAGAACAAATTATTTAATATTGTTGATGTTGATTGTTAATAAAATGCAAATAATGTAAATATCAAAATAAATTCTGTATTTGTATTTGAACAAGTTTTTTACTACCCTCCTGTTTTAGATTAATGTTAGCAAGTATAAGCACTATAGCTTTACAATGCTGTAATGACTCTAATAACTCCAAATAAGGTACTCTTCGACTGTATCCTAGTTGGAATTTACGTAATTTACGTTGCAGTAAGTAGTTATGTCATGTCATAGTTTCATGACATGACACAAAAAGTTGAGATGTGAAACTGGTCTTCGGTTTAAGGTTTAAGACAAATTAATGTAAATAAGACAATTATCTAATTTGTACAGAAAATATATTCAGAACTGTAACACATTTCTTTAGTCAAGTCTTTGGTTACTTACTAACAATTAACAAACATTTTGCTCATTCCAAAATAGTGTCAGCATCTTTAGATGTAATCAATCACTCAGATTTAAAACAATGACGCATACTAAAAATATCGAAATTCTAACTTACCATATTTTGACAAAAATATAATATATTATAAATGTTCACATGTGATTCATTTAAGTACTTATCACATAAACATTTTGTGCACCTATAACACACATCCAGTGCTTTTAAACTTCACGGCATAAATTATACATATAAACCACACATTCACTGAGATCTAAGTAATTTGATGTTTTTCCAAATTTGAAATTCTGATTCATGATAAAGTCTCAATTGAAACTGGTTTTAAACCACTTTGAATAATATTGTAATGGATTTTATTTTTTAACAGATTTGCCCCAAATTCTTTATACTTAATTACAAAACCAATAAATCTACCATTGACAGTAAGTAAATAAATAGAGTCATAAAATATTGTTTCCATTATCTGTGACGAATAATACAAATGAAGTAAATTAGTTTTGAGATCACACATCTCTTGTCAAACTCTGCAATTGCACTGTACTATGTACCTACATATAATGCAATGGGCATCATTATTGTGACAGTATCTTCAAAAATTATACGCCATTTGGTTTGATAATATGCAATTGTACTTACCAATCTTCAATATTTCTTCTTACCATTATGTGAGCAAATGTTACTAAACTTTTAAGTGTGTCAATGCCTAAATCTATCCAACTGATAAAACGATTTGGTGCTGCTCTTTCTACTCCTGATATTATGCTTTTTAGCCGAAGCCACTTTTCGCTTTTCTTCCTCCAAAAGTAAAGGCGGTAGGGACACTTTTCTAATGTTGTAATGCTGTGTGCCATTTAGGGCTCTCGACGCATCATTCTGGGTAGATTCCGGGGTGCAGAGAGGTTCTAACCTCGCCAACTCCCTATGCCTGGCTGTCACTACTCGGCTATTACCGTTTAAGATGTTGTTACGATCCGTAGCACTCAGAGCCATATTGTAATTCCTAGTGTCCAATGAAACAAATGACTTAGCACTATTTCTATCACAGTTTACTGAAGAATCCGGTCTGGAGTTTCTCATCCATCGTGACGATGCAATCTCTGACCTTAAAATACAAGGGTTGGCCTTTTTCCTATGAGACGGGCTCCGTATTTGAATAGGGGTGATTTGCAGCAGGGAGCAGAATGAGTTGGACAGATCCGGCTCCTCATCGTAAGCAGGGTAGAAGGTGACCTTTTCTCTCGATAGTCGTGGCTCCAGCAAGTCTTCAACGGACGGCCGGGGTGAGTTCTGTGGTGTGACGTCACTGCTACTCTCTGACAAACGCTCCTCGCTCTCACTGAACTGTTCATAGTCACTGTAATGCATGGCGATGACTTCGTCGTGTTCAATCTGTCTGTAGCACAACCTTTTCTCTGGCAGTTGGAGAGCTTTGCCAACGATTCTGAAAATCGATTATCTAAAATTAATACAGTGACATGTCGTGATTTGAAGGTCGAGGTCGTTGGAAATAAACTATTGGTTTTTCCAAGCAATTTGAATATGAGGATGACTTACATTTGGTGATGAGTGAATCTAAATAGGTATGTGGCGAACTACATTTTCTGTTTACTTATATTATAGTTACCATAAACAAATGTATACCTACTTAGTTAAGGTACTTATTGTAACACTGTGCATTTAATAAGACGGCGCGCGCAGCTGATCGGGTGCAGATTACGTAGCAGTTAACGAATGCACCGTTATCTATGCGCATACGCACTCGGTACGAAAGCCCTCGGGCATCTTCGGTTTTCCCTATTTGACACTCCGCTAGCGACTGCGACGCCGACAGGCCGCGCGCTCCGTCCTCTAAAAGTTATTGAAAATACACGCAGAATCTACAAGTGATTGTGTTATTTTATTTAGTTGTGCCTAAAGGGTCCAACAATTGGTGACCGTTCCGACGATGACGGAGGATAAAATCAACGTGGCTGCTGTAGGCGTGAAAGCGCCACCATTTTGGCCACACAAGCCAAGCCTGTGGTTTGTGAATTTAGAGGCGCAATTCGCGTTATGCAGTATAACAGCGGATAGCACAAAATATGCCCATCTAATAAGCTGTTTGGACGCGAAATACGCAGCCGAAGTGGAAGATATTATCATCAACCCTCCCGCGACAGGGAAATATGATAAGTTGAAAAGCGAAATTGTGCGACGTCTATCATCGAGCCAAGAACAACGTGTCCGCCAACTACTGTCCCAGGAGGAAGTCGGTGATCGTAAACCAACGCAGTTCCTGCGCCACCTCAGGAGCTTGGCCGGCACGGATATTAAGGATGAGTTTTTGCGGTCGTTATGGGCGAATAGATTACCTCCATATATTCAAGCGATCATAGCGACTCAGGACAAATTAGCGCTAGATGAAATCGCGCAACTAGCGGATAAGGTCAGTGAAGTCATGCCACCACACCCGCAGAGTCAGGTGGCCGCCACCAGTGCATCATCAGCCAGTAACAATGATATCTCTGACCTCGCTAAGCGAATCACCGACCTCACCAGGCAAGTGGCTGCACTGCAAACATCCCAAGATCGCTCACGATCCAGGTCTCGCGGACGTGGTAACAACAACCGTGATCGTCAGAGGAGCCGATCTGCAAGTGGTTACTGTTGGTACCATGCGACGTTCCAGCAGCGAGCGCACAAATGCCGCCCGCCGTGTGAGTTCCCGAAGGCAGCGGGAAACGAGAAGGACAGTCACTGATGGCGGCGAATGACTGTCACTCCGTAGGCCGTCTGTTCGTGACCGATAGAACTACGTACGTACAATTTTTAGTGGATACAGGTTCGGACGTATGTGTTTATCCAGTGTCGTTGTTAAGGGGACAATACCAACGTCAGAAGTATGTGCTTTATGCCGCTAACGCTACACATATCGCGACTTACGGGCTTATAACGTTATCTCTTAACTTTGGTTTACGACGTGCATTTAACTGGCGCTTTATTATAGCAGATGTGACTAAGCCTATTATTGGAATAGATTTTTTATTTCACTATTCACTTCTTGTTGACGTAAGAAACAAATGCTTAGTCGATAAAACTACTTCGCTAAATGTGCCTGCCTTACCTGTTAACAATGCTTTATCTGTGTGTTCTGTTAAAACAATTTCAGGTAGTTCGGTGTTTCATCAGCTTCTCTCTCAGTACCCTGAATTAACTCGACCTGTGGGAGACTCGACCGAACGCGAAGTCAAACACCAGACGCGTCACTACATACGTACCACGACCGGCCCACCAGTCTTTTCCCGACCTAGACGTTTGGATGCAGACCGGCTTAAGATAGCCAAACAGGAATTCGAGGAGATGTTGCGTGCAGGTATCGTGCGTCCTTCAGACAGTCCTTGGAGCTCTCCCCTCCACATGGTCCCTAAGAAGACCAGTGGATGGAGACCTTGTGGGGATTATAGAGCATTAAATTCACGTACAATCCCCGATCGCTACCCCATTCGGAACATAGCTGACTTTTCTCATAACTTGCATGATTGTACCATATACACGACGCTTGACTTGGTGCGTGCTTATCATTTTATACCTATCAATCCGGACGATATTTGCAAGACGGCGATCACCACCCCCTTTGGAATGTTTGAGTTCGTATACATGGGTTTTGGACTAAGGAATGCGGCTCAAACGTTCCAAAGATTTATCGATGAAATACTCAGAGGCTTAGATTTCGCATTTCCGTACATAGATGATATAATAGTAGCTTCTAAAAATGAGTCTCAGCATTTACAGCACCTCCAGCTGGTTTTCGATCGCTTACGAGAACATGGAGTGTTGATAAATACATCTAAATGTGTTTTTGGTCAGTCGGAGGTATCCTTCTTAGGCTATCAAATTTCAAGCGAAGGCACGAAACCTTTGCCTGAGAAAGTCCAAGCGATACAGGATTTCTCTCAGCCAGATACGATTAAGGATCTTCGACGCTTTCTTGGAATGCTTAATTTTTATCACCGCTTCATTCCAAAATCAGCTCAAGCTCAAGTTCCCCTAAATGCACTATTGGCTGGACATAAAGTCAAAAGCACCACTAAAATTGAGTGGACTAACGAACTGCAAAACGCTTTTCAGCTATGTAAACATCAACTCGCTAATGCTACGCTCTTGGCACATCCTCGTCCTCATGCAGAGATGTCATTAGTGACAGATGCATCTGACACCGCCATAGGAGCCGTCGTTCAGCAACGAGTCGGAGACGTTTGGGAGCCATTAGGTTTCTTTTCCAGAAAGCTTTCCCCCAGTCAACGTAAGTACAGTCCTTTTGACAGGGAACTCTTGGCCATTTATGAAGCAGTCAAATATTTTCGCTTCATGCTTGAACTAAATTCATTCGTCATATATACAGACCATAAGCCCATCACATTCGCTTTTAAAAAAGCATCTGATACTTGTTCCCCGCGTCAATTTAGATACTTAGACTTTATCAGTCAATTTTCTACCGATATCCATACTAATATTATAAATCTGAAAGTAACTCTGTTTATCTGTTTATCTGTTTATCTGTTTATCTGTATATCTGTTTGTCTGTTTGTTTGTTACCTTTTCACGGCTAAACGGCTGAACCGATTTCGATGAAATTTGGTATAGGGGTAGATTGGACCTATGAGACGGACATAGGCTATCTTTTGTCTCAAAAAATAATCTCGAAGGGGATGAAATAGGGGTTGAAAGTTTGTATGGGGAATCCATAATTCCTCAAGTTAGGGATCTGAAAATTCTTATTTAGGCTTTTGGTAAGAAATAAATAAATACGGTTTTCAGCTTTTTTGCAAAATCATCCCTAAAGGGGGAAAAGCAAGGGGGTTGAAATTATGAGGTATTCTTTAGATGCACCCCCTACGGACCACAATAAACGGCTAAACGGATCGTAATTTAAATTGGAAAGTAATTAAGGGGGGAGAGTGTGATAGGAGGAAGGGGAGAAAGGGGTAAAGTGGGGGAAAGGGGAGAGTGGGGGGAAAGGGGGAGTAGATGGTAGAGTGAGGGGAGAAGAAGGTAGAGTGGGGAGAAAGAGAGGAGAGTGGGGGGAGAAAGCGGACAGAGTGGGGGGGGGGGGAAGAGGGGAGAGTGGGGGGAGAAAGAGGGGAGAGTGGGGTGAGAAAAAGGTTAGAGTGGGGGGAGAAAGAGGAGAGAGTGGGGGGAGAAAGCGGACAGAGTGGGGGGGAAAATAGGGGAGAGTGGGGGGAGAAAGAAGGGAGAGTGGGGTAAGAAAAAGGTTAGAGGGGGGAGGAAAAGGGGAGAGTGGGGTGAGAAAGAGGGGAGAGTGGGGTGAGAAAGAGAGTAGAGTGGGGAGATAGAGAGGGGAGAGTGGGGGATAAAGAGGGGTGAGAAAGAGGGGAGAGTGGGGTGAGAAAAAAGGTAGAGTGGGGAGTTAGAGAGGGGAGAGTGGGGTATGATGGTAGAGGGGAGAATGAGGATAGAATGGGGGGAGAAAGAGGGGAGAGTGGGGTTAGAAAAAGGGAAGAGTGGGGGGAAGAGGGGAGAGTGGGGAGAGAAAGAGGGGAGAGTGGGGGGAGAAAGAGGGAAGAGTGGGGGGAAGAGGGGAGAGTGGGGGGAGAAAGAGGGGAGAGTGGGGAGAGAAAGAGGGAAGAGTGGGGGGAAGAGGGGAAAGTGGGGGGAGAAAGAGGGGAGAGTGAGTTGAGAAAGAGGGGAGAGTGGGGGGGGAGAAAAGGGGAGAGTGGGGGGAGAAAGAGGGGAGAGTGGGGGGGAGAAAAGGGGAGAGTGGGGGGAGAAAGAGGGGAGAGTGGGGGGGGAAAGGAGAGAGTGGGGGGAGATAGAGTGGAGAGTGGGAGTGAAAGAGGGGAGAGTGGGGCTAGAAGGAGGGGAGAGTGGGGGGAAATAGGTGAGAGAGATTGATTGCGAAATATATAGAAATAGAGGGAGAGGGAGTGAGCGAAGGAGGGAAAGGAAGAGATATAGACGGAGAGGGTGAGGGAAATAAATATAATGGATGAGATGGACAAGATAGGGAAAGATATAGAGATATAGGGAGAGGGAAAGAGATGGAGGTAGAGGAAGAGAGATAGAAAGAGCGAAAGAGGGAGAAAGATAGAAAAAGAGCTAGAGAGGGCGAAAGATAGAGGAAAAGGGAGTGAGAAAGAGACAGATATATTCTTACCTATAACTGTTCCCCGCGACATCAATTGATTTTCTAAACAGTTTACATTTTATATAAAAATGCGAACGAAGTTGCGGGTATCAGCTAGTTCGTCATATATCAGGATCGTCCAATGTAGTGGCTGATTGTTTTTCCCGCTCAGTGAATGAGCTTTCTTATGTTGATTTCGATCGTTTAGCGATTTCTCAAGATACAGACACTGAACTGCAGAATTTAATTCGCACTGGTTCGTCTCTGCATCTAAAGAAAATATTTATGCCCGGGTTATCAAGGGAGGTGTACTGCGATATATCAAGTACACACGCTCGACCTTATGTGACCCCAGAATTTCGACGTTCTATTTTTGACTCCATTCATGGCCTCAGTCACCCTGGTGGTAAAGCTACAACTAAGCTTGTCACTGCGCGATTTGTTTGGCCTGAAGTTCGAAAGAACTGTCGCGAATGGTGCCGTTCTTGTCTAGAGTGCCAGCGTTCCAAGGTCTCTCGACACGTACACTCTCCGATACACAACTTCACAACGCCGAGTCAGAGATTTACTCATGTTCATATCGATTTGGTAGGTCCTCTTCCCAGTTCGCAAGGTTTTCAATATTGCCTCACAGCAATAGACAGGTTCTCGCGGTGGCCGGAAGCCATACCGATAAACGATATCAGGGCTGAAACAGTCTGTCAAGCTTTCGTGGCTGGTTGGATATCCAGATACGGATGTCCAACTCACGTCACATCAGACAGAGGCCGTCAGTTTGTATCCGACATCTTTACCCGTCTGGCAAAGATGACCGGAACGCATCACATACAGACGACCGCTTATCACCCGGCGGCTAACGGCATCGTCGAGCGCCTACACAGGCAGCTCAAAGCAGCCATCATGGCTCATTCGACTTGTGACTGGGTTGAGGTCCTGCCCTTGGTCCTCCTCGGCATTAGAACGGCGTGGAAGGAAGACGTATCTGCTTCTTCCGCTGAATTAGTGTTTGGCGAAGTTCTTCGTTTGCCCGGAGATTTCTTTGAATCCCCTAAACAAGAAGATTGTGATTATACCGACTTTGTCCATAGGCTTCGCTCCTATATAACTAATCTTAAACCCACACCAGTCAAGCGTCACGGAGACTCAAAAGTTTTCATTCATAAAGACTTAAAAACTTCATCTCACATATTCTTAAGGCAAGATGCTGTACGTCGATCCCTACAACCCCCGTATACTGGTCCGTTTAAGGTCATTGAGCGAGGAGATAAATATTTTAAAATAGTAATCAACAATAAACATGTCAACGTTTCTATTGATAGATTAAAGCCCGCACATATTTTTCCCACGCTCAGTAGCAATGACGATAGCAGCACGCACACACCTCCACCTGCAGTTTTACCTAAACCGACACTAGTAACCGCGCCTGCGCCTACGACGGATAAGAGAACGCGGTCCGGTCGTGTTGTACGTTTTCCTGACTTTTATCGACCCTAGTCAGGGTCTGAAGGGGGGGCTGATGTGGCGAACTACATTTTCTGTTTACTTATATTATAGTTACCATAAACAAATGTATACCTACTTAGTTAAGGTACTTATTGTAACACTGTGCATTTAATAAGACGGCGCGCGCAGCTGATCGGGTGCAGATTACGTAGCAGTTAACGAATGCACCGTTATCTATGCGCATACGCACTCGGTACGAAAGCCCTCGGGCATCTTCGGTTTTCCCTATTTGACACTCCGCTAGCGACTGCGACGCCGACAGGCCGCGCGCTCCGTCCTCTAAAAGTTATTGAAAATACACGCAGAATCTACAAGTGATTGTGTTATTTTATTTAGTTGTGCCTAAAGGGTCCAACAGGTAAGTAAAGATACATTTAGTTTATCGTTGTGTAAGGACATCCTCTGGTATAAGAGTTAGTGAGGGTCTCCAATATGGCTTAACAACTGCCATGGATAGATAACAACCAGGAGCGACAGTTTAACACACTCTTCCTAGCACAGAAACCCTCAGATGTCCTGATGGAAGCAACGTTATACCTTGGTTGTGGGATCCCACAGTCAAACTACACTATTAAGCTCCTCTTTCTCTTGTACCACTTTTTCTTTACTTGCCTGCTAAGTTGGCGTGATGTAATTTAGCCATTAAACCTTGAAACACTTTAGTTAGGTATGTATTAATAATATTCAGGTAAGTGGGTTATAGCATGTTACAAATGTTCATTTGTACTATGTGTATAATAACTGTTATTTAACTACCTACCCGTGCCAGATTGTTATCAAAATGGATGAATTATTTTACTACCAAGTTCAAAAGAATTACTTTACTTTACAGAGACAAATACTTATAAAGCTTGAGAATAGTATAAGGAACTAACTACCCTGGGAGGTTGTATCTTATCTACATAATATAGTCAGCTGTTGAGTCTTTACTTTGATGAGATGGGATATTGACTTTTGAGTGCCTTTTAGGGCCTATATGAAAAGATATGGTAGGTCTCTAAATCACAGGTGTACCTTATTAAATGGATAAATAATTATTCAAATCAGTTCAGAAACTTTTAAGAAAAGAAAAAGGACAATAACATCACATTTTCTCTTCATAGTTTTTTGTTAGTAAAGGAGTTTGCTTTTTAGAGTCATTGCATATAAACATGTTGTATTTACACCCCCAAAATGTGGGGAACCGCCGCTACACATAAATCTTCATGCAACATGCTGAGCATTCTGAATTCACACTTGTTGATAAAACTTAAGTTGGCCTGTACAACACTTGGAATCGGCCGTAGAACATGACAAGATGCTGCGTTGCCTTTATGTAGATCAGCCCTTAGAGCTTGTTCAAAAGTTAAACTGAAAGGATCTAATTTAAAATCTTACCTAAGTTGTGGATGCAGCTGTCTCCACTGCTTACACTCCTCAATAATCACCAGCCTGTTGGACTTCTCCCCGTCCTCATTGTACAATGTTCTCTCAATCCGCTCCCACTCTTGAGCTAAGGTCTTGGAGGCTTCAGCTGTGCTCCGTCTTATTGCCGATCCGGAGCTACTGTCACTTTCTTCGCTGCGGAAATCTGGAGTACCTACAAATTGAGATGTAACAATTTAAAATACCTATTCATTACATTCATCAATGATATTGGCATCTATGATGAAGAAAGTTGGATGTACCTTGTGGACAAAGGAAATCCTTTGCCCAGTTGTGGGATATAATGGTAAAAAGGAGTGTCTTCGCTTAGCACTGCACTATTGAGTCAGTCACAGGTTTCATACAACCCTTGGGTTGTATGAAAAATATACAATGTATTTGGCCAATAATAAGTATTTGGACAATGTCATCGGGCTATTAAGTCACTAAAAGGAAAGGGGAAAGGGGGCAAAAAGGTGATAATAAATGTGACTTATTACCTGTCTCACTCTCAGAAAAGAAGTCTGAAAAAGGTGTCCCAGCTCTATCCTCACTATTCCCAAGATAAGAATTGATTTCGTAGTCGTAATAGGTAAGATTGCGGTTCAATAGCTTGCTCGTATTCGCAGATAGCGGAGGTAGCTCCTGACTCGAACGATACCCAAACTTCTGTGGGTTGATACTTGGTAAACAATCAATCAATTTGCCGTAATTTTTATCTCGAGCCGATATGTAATTGCGAGCAGACATAATCAATTTAAAAAGACACCGTTGTATTGATACAAGCCCATCCTCAATTAAATTGTTATGATTTCCAGATATTGTAGATACCTATCAGTTCACGGGAGAATTTATAAAGCGTAGCGTTTGTATTATCTTTGTCAAACTTTGAGTATAAGGGCGCTGCGAGTGAGCGAGCGAGCAAGCAAAATCCGGGATTCAGCTTTCAGCCACAGATTTCTTGATGCTTCGTTTCGTCTATGGCTTTCAGCTTTTCTTTCTTTCAGTCAGATTTTCAAATTTTCATGATTCTCCCTCAGCAATGACTGCAAGCAGCTAACAAATTAATCACAAATAAACAAACATTGAATTTGAATTGAAAATTTTGGAATGACAATATATCTATCAAAGTTTTTTTTTTTTTTTTTTTTTTTTTTTTGTTATGGCTTCGCACGGTTTGTGCATATAGCCAGTGTCAAGTATTTTATTAATTAAGTATTTCTTATATTCACATTAAGAAAGTCACAGCAATATAGCAATCGAGGTCAAGTAGTCAAGTCAATTATTTACATCGTCAAAGTCACGATTCAGTAAAGTAGTGGATGCTTTACTGAAACTTCCTGGGAGTTTTGGAGAAAATGCGAAATGACACGCTTTTTGAGTTTATATCATTCGCCCACACTCGTGCACGTTAACGAACACTTAATGATTAATATTCCACCAATATTACACATTAACACTCGAAGAAACACAAGTTTGAGAAAATAATATAAAACCAACAACGTCTCACTATCGGATTCCCGCCAAAACTCATCTATCAAAGTTACCAAGTTGTCTGTTAATGAGTTTTTTTAGTTATGGCTTCGCACTGTTTGTGCATTTAACCAGTGTCAAGTAGGTAGAAGTCAGTCTTTTTTTTTAAGTTTAATCCTAATATAATATTTATAGTACCTACCTAAAGAAAGTCATAGCATGAAATACTCGTGGTCAAGTAGTCAAGTCGATTATTTACATAGGTAGTCAAAGTCACGACTTAGTAAAGTGGTGGATGCTTTATTGAATTTTTACTTTTCATGGACATTTTGGAAAAAATGCGATGTTTCACGCTTTTTGGGTTTATATTATTTGCCCACACTCGTGCACGTTACCGAAACTTCAATGAATAATATTCCACCAATATTACACAATAAATACAAGTCACACTCAAATAAATACAAGGAGGTAGGTATGAAAAAATAAATAAAAACCAACAATGTCTCACTTTTGGATTCCTGCCCAGTACACAACTACACACCCCACTTTGGGTATTAGATCCATGGTTCAATACGATATCGATATTTTCATAATATCGGTATACTCAATGGTAATGCCGACAATGTTAACGACACATAGCCAAAAACACCTACCGGTACTTGATGGAATTTGTCTTTTACCAGTATTATGGTATAAGGATACATAATTATATACCGATAGGTACTTTGACGTCAAATGCCAAATGTTTTCTGGACAGCAGCAGTAGTAATGGATTAATTCGCATTCGTAATAATTTTCGCGACGAAATCATAATCGTCACTCCACGAATTAATTTACGCAGCGAAATTTTGCGAAGCGTGAAGCAAATTCGTCGCTCGCGTCATACTTAATTTTAATACAGCGTCCGGCAGCGAGTGTGCGCTCTCTTCGTCCGCCTCAATGTAACTAAGTCTGTTTCATTCACGTGAACCTTAGCAAATTCATACGGACGCTATAAAATTTGGTTAAGCAATTATTATCCTTGATAGGCTTGTACTTAGTACTACTTACGGTCGTATATCGAATGAATGCGTATAGCAGATTCATTCGTTGAAATCTTGCGAGCTACGAAAAATGTGCTTAATATCGTCAATTATAATCTTATTTAGCAAATAGCATAGCAATAGCAATTAGCATGCTAAGACTTGTCAATTCGCATGTTTATGAAATTTATATGAAATCGCATTAATTTCCATCACTAAGCAGCAGCAGCGATACGATGATAGCTGGAAGACCTCCCCACTGATAACCTTAAAAAGCGGGAGAAGAAAAAAAGCTTGGCTGTCAAATTATCATTTCATTGTTGTAGTTAACACAGTCAATGTCTATCCAAGTTATACACGGGCTGACAGGGACACTGACAATGACTGCGAAGTGCGAGCGAACGATCACCGCATCCGTCCGTCCGACTGACAGCTGCAGATGATCAGACACTGGCAGAAGTGGCAGACAGACCTGACACTCCTGCCTGACTTCTGACAGACAGACAGCGCGAGCGAGCGGGAGTAGGCTTTCGAGTGGATAATCGATTTTTGTTCCCATTTAGTAAAAAGCCAAGTAAATACATACGTAAATAATTTAATTGTAAATTTGTGAGAGTGAGCTGCTATCACCATGTCTGTAATGAGTACTAAAAGTGGCGAGAAGACTCAAGATGAGGTAGGTACCTTTTACCGTATAAAATTATTTATTTTTAATGGAACATGCATACCGCCTTTGCTTCTTGTATTGTATGCTGCATCATTTACATATCTCAATTATTTCATCATTAAAATGTCACTTGCCTATTGTAGTTCAAACTAGTCAAAATTATGAATAGAATTCCCGCTAATTGTGCTCCTAAATTAAAATGACGCAATGCGCCTGGCTCGCGCTTCGTCTATCTGTCCGCAGGGGCCGGTGAGGTCGGTAGTCACTGAAGTATTTCTAAATAGGTACAATCATTCAAAGTTTTGCCGTATAAGTACAGGATACGTCGTAGAAGAAGTAACTGAAGTCATTCATAGGTGGTAAAAAGATATTGAAGTAACTCCTTACCAAAGGACAAACTTAATATTAGGTCCAATAAGTGGTCTTATCCCTTAAAGCGATCACCAGACAAATTTTCGATGGACAAGATAGACAGCAGAAATAGGGTTGGGTAATTAAATACACCTTGGGGAATCACAAACTATGAGGACCATTCATTTATTTATTTATCAAACTATTCATTACATGGTCGTGGCCAACTACTGTAATTTAAATATAAAGAATTACAAATTATGTCGAAACTTAGCAACATTAAAATTTAATTAAAGGACTTAACAACATTCATCTCACAGAGCTCCGATAAAACAATGGCATATAAGCAATACACCAGACAATCAGATCAGATATTCAGACTATATCACCTTCCCATGGTACCACAAACACTCAAACTCAGAGTAAATAGTAAATCACAAGTCTTTGCCTTACGCAATAACCCTACATACTTCACTAATCCGTTAAACTATTTTCAGAAAATCCTAATGCCGTACACATACATCCAGAGTGTGCCCGGTAAGCAGATACGGACGAAGCTTGCAGCCGCATTCAACTACTGGCTCCAGATCTCGGACGAGAAACTCCGAGCGGTGGGAGAGATAGTGCAGATGTTGCACAACTCAAGCCTCCTGTAAGTAACTAACTAGGTGGGAGCGGTGGCCCTAAATGAGCCTTGGTCTTAGTACTTTTGCGCTATGGGGTAAGTTGTGCGTGTTCCAAGTTTTATAATCTAAAGACACTGGGTTCGATCCTCGGCAACATTATAGTATCATCAATACAGCCTGCCATACCCTTGGACAGTATTAAACCAACCCATTTCTTTAATTGACTGTTATATCTGTCATTTTAATCATGGGTTTACACCAATCCAATTTGTTTAACTGGATGACTCATCGGGAATGTGCTGTATGGTGCTAACAATAACACCAATTGCTTTAATTAATGTGATGGTGGGTAATTCCTGAAACAACTACTGCTATCTCGATCTAAAAGCGATAAAAATATATTTTTTTTAAACCACTACCACAGGAGATATTAACCCCCAGTTTCTGAAACGTCAATCAACTTTGACTACAGATTAATTATATTGCCATCCTTGTCATTTGTTTATTGTCAGATAGAGACAACGATAGTTTTAATCTACTGTCAAAGGCAACAAACATTCTAGAAACTGGGGGTCAATCAATCTCGTTTAAAATGTCAAACAACTCCCGATCTGCCATCTCACTCTAATTTTAAAATAGCGATAAGGTATTAAAAGGCGCGATAATATCGGTCGGTTAATAATTCATACATATCTATATCCCAAAGCCTAAAATCATCCTCATACCATTCCTAATATATTTCGCGTCTTTTGTTATTATTTCCTTGATTTGTTGACAGTCAAGTAGGGGCCCATCTATGGTCTATCTATACCCATACAGGCTCAGATTAATCATCTAACAGATACGACATTTAACTCAAGATCCGGGGTAGAAAAGAGACAAGTGTATACAAATAGACAAAGGAGTAGGTAGGATAGTACAATGATGTTTTGTCTTGGTTGGGCTGTATGCATAGATGTAGTATCAGGAATAGACTTGACAAAAGCATATACCCGAAAGGGACACCTTGGCTGCAATTTATAGATCAGATAAAAATACATGTCATTTAGGTGTAGCTCCAATAATTTGTGTTACATTCTAAAATGTCAAGATTGGTTTGCGTCTGCAGCACAGCAATAAATTAGTACATATGTATGCACTAATTTATTACTGTGTCAAGTCTATTTCTGATACTACATCTATGCATACAGCCCATAGGTACTTAAATATTGAAAATATCACGTGGCGCTAAACATTATGACACAGTCACGTTGGTGCCACCACCTACTAAATATTCATGGTTCAAAGAAAAGGAGCTGAGATAACGTAACTTCTTTGAAGCGACAACAATAGCGTGAGCCGTGTGCGGAATACGATATTAGTAGGGGCTCCACGGAGCCGTGATAATGAATGTGATTCCATTCATAGCTCTGATAAAGTTTTACTTTGTCACTTAAGGCGCTACATCAAATCAATTCAACAATAAAGCGTAATTTCAAAGCCTTTTCAGCTAGAAATATTTTTTCATATCTTAAGCAATATTTTCAACTGTAACCTAGGTAACTAATAGGTTCTACTTGACGTGTGATGAAGCGATCGTCTCAACTACCACATTGCAGCGCGCGCTAATTAGGACATTATGTCAATGAGAGTTCATGCGACATTTGGTTGCGACCTTCATCAAGCTACTAATTTTGATCAGGTTATCATCTTAAAATCAGTGATGCTTTTTAGGATCGACGACATCCAAGACAACTCGATCCTCCGGCGCGGCATACCCGTGGCGCACTCCATCTACGGCGTGGCCAGCACCATCAACGCGGCCAACTACGCCATGATAGTGGCGCTCGAGAAGACGCTAGAGCTGGGACACCCTTTGGTAACCGCTTCACTTCACTTATTCTTCGCTTCACTTCCTATTTATTTCACTTATTCTTCTTCACTTCACTTATTTATCTTTACTTCTTATTCTTCTTCAACACTAGTCACTTGTTCACTTCCCTTTGTGTTATATTCACTTCGAATGTGACTGGAAGAGATCGCTCTTAATAATTCCGCCTGTTGTAGTTTAGATTTATACTGTATACCTTAGTTTTGTCTATCTTGCCTGTCTTATCCTACTAATTTTATAAAGGCAGAAATTTGTGAGTGTGTTTGTACATTTGTTACTTCTTCACATTCAACGTCAAATGGCTTGACCCATTTTGATGAAATTTAGTATGGAGGTAGCCTGGGCTAACTATTTATTCCGAAAACAGCGGGTAACCCTGAAGTACAATGACATAATAAATTAAAATACCACTTTTACATAGAATAATTATCTGTATGTCTGTCTGAAAGGCTACAATAACATATATGCCCCAGTAACTGGCAAGACATTCTTCTGGTTCCAGGCCACGCAGGTGTACACTGAACAGCTGCTGGAGCTGCACCGGGGGCAGGGCATGGAGATCTATTGGAGGGACAACTTTCAGTGTCCCTCGGAGAAAGAATACAAGGAGATGACCGTTAAGAGTGAGTGAAGAGTTAATTAATATACTGAGTGAGGGCACTCCGAGACATAAAAAACATATAATTATGATGTACAATGGGTGGCCTTATTGTTAATAGCAATCACTGCCAGACAAACCTTGGATGGAGGCTGTAACTGTGGTGTCAAAGTTTCTATGTATTATTTCAGGAGCTAGTGTCTACTGAGACTGACCAAACTATATCAAAATCCGTCCAGCGTTTGCGGAGCCGAGTGTTCTTATGGAAGGTTTCAGTCGCAACTTCGTCCGCTTTGCTGACGTTAACTCCGTCGCTGACGTCGACACCGACGCTGACGTCGACACCGACGTTGACGTCGACAAAGACGCTGACGTCAACCGACATGCTATTTCTCCTCTTAGAATAATAACGCATAGAAAACGAGTACCCACTAGCGCCGTGTAGCCATTTTTACTGAGACTTTTTGGGCTTAATTCGGACTTTGACTCGCTATTGCTCTAAATCAAAGCTTTTATGAGAAATATTTATTAATGTTCCCTGCTCTTTCACTAAATACCAACACGTATGCGACATTTTCATTGCCCTTGTGTGTGGTTTGGATGAGATAAATAGATAATTACATGGCACTCACGCACACACTGATAAAAAAGTGGCTTCACTTTTGAGCGAAACTACGCATGGAAGTATCCTTCTCTGCTTTATTTATTCTAAGATTCTCCCTCTGTCCAGAAACGGGAGGCCTGTTCATGCTCGCCATCCGCCTCATGCAGCTGTTCAGCGACAACAAGTCTGACTTCAGCAAGCTCTCCGCCATCCTCGGCCTCTACTTCCAGATCAGAGACGACTACTGCAACCTGTCGCTGCAAGAGGTGAGGTTTGTCTGAGGTAGTTTGGTCTTATCTTATAGGTTACTCTATTAACCTATCCTAGTGTTACTAGCTGACGCGACAGATGTCCTGTCAACCAGATCAAATTTCCAAACTTCACCAAAATTGGTCCAGCCGTTTGAGTGTGAAGAAGTAATAAACACAAATTTTCGCCTTATAACATTAGTAGGATATGCTTGGACAATATGTCTTATGAGAAATTACATTACTCTTGTATTGTTTATCCTAAACTTTCTGAATGGACATAGGCTAGGTGAGAAGTGGTCTGGGGGGGATGGTGAATGACAAAACTACGCCATCTCGCCCCACTCCAGACAGACCGACGGCCCGTGGCATTTCCCCACCTCGAAAAAAGTAACATAAAGGTCAGACCTAAACCCATTTACAACAAAAAAAAACTATACCTTATGATTCGGCCAGTCCTTTGTTCATCACGGCCTAATCTTCTTCACTAGAGTGAGGTGGCGGATAGGTTATATTAACAAGGACGGTCTGTTCCAGTACACTGAGAACAAGAGCTACTGTGAGGACCTGACGGAAGGCAAGTTCAGCTTCCCCGTCATCCACGCCATCCGGAACCAGGAGGGCGACAACCAAGTGCTGCGTATCCTTTTGTAGAACGTAGACATAGACAGGTGTATATAGACATAGACAGGTGTATATAGAAACCTGTCTATAAATAGACATAGACACATATAGACACCTGTCTATAAATAGACATAGACAGTTAGACAGGTGTCTATTATATGCCGATGCATCGTGTGTATCGCTCTCTTTTACTTCAATTCCGTGACGTCAAAAGATAGCTTTCTCTTGACGTCATCTTTCTTCTCTCTTATGTAACCTGAAGCGTCCTTAAAATTTTACTTTCAACTCTCGTTCGCTTATGCATTATCGAATGGCCGCCTGAGGAGTTTCAATTCAATAAGAATAGTGTTATTTTGCATTAATTCCTGAACCTACACCAGACATACTCCGTCAAAGGACGCGCGACGTGGAAGTGAAGAAATACTGCATCTCCCTGTTGGAACGGCTCGGCAGCTTCCAGTACACGCGGACGATACTTATCGCGCTAGACGAAGAGGCGAGGAAAGAGGTGAGAAATTTACATTGAGTTGGTCCCGTCGAAGCATTAGGTACAATTCCGCATGAAACTGCAATTGTCGTTTTCGACTGGTAAAAACTCTAGTTATATAAACACTTTCTACGTAAATAAATTTCGTTTTAACACTCGTTCGTTACAGTCCGTAATCCTTGTAATATCAATTTTATTTATTTTAAAAAGGCCCATAACCTAGTAGTATAACAATATGGTGTGTTTATTTCTTACCGTTGGATGGAGCCGGTACTTTGATTAATACAGGTATGTAGGTAGATTACCCTATATAGCAATAGTACGCCACAGATAGCACCACTACTGCATTGTAGATATTTCACAACAAGAAATAATAGATAGATAACTCTTTATTGACACCAAAATGTATAGATCGCAGAAAGAACAAACTATATAATAGGTACAATAGGCGATCTCTACCAGACAACATTTGGTTGTAATGTTCCAGGTGTCTCGTCTCGGTGGAAACCCCCACCTGGAGGCGTTACTGGACGATTTGCTCAGCTGGCGGCGAGACGCCAAGAAGAACCGTCTCGACGCCGAAACCGTATAGAGAAAGGGAAGGAGACAGCGCTTGGTTTAGTTACAACTTATGTCCACACGAATTGTTTACCGTAGGACGAGCACAACCCAGTGCCCTGAGTTTTTACTAGCTCGAAATATTACGCGTCGACTAGCTCTTTGTACGAAGATTTTTCGTTCATAAACGCGCCGGTAGGGGCGCTGTTCAAGTTTTCATAGAAACTTCATTAATTAAATGATCAGTCTTTAGATTATATCTGTGATTCTGTGACTTGATTAAACTGATGCATTAGCTGTTTATCTATCGGATAGCCATGAAAACTATGAAATTTTCAACTCTTTAGTATACCGATAGACTTATAAAAGTTTAACGTACCTACGTATTTGAAAGAGCTTTCTTAAAATACGCAAACGCGACGGTAACATTTCAAACTACAAAAACTCATACTAGGGGTACTGTATCGAGAAAGTATTGGTTACGTTAACGTAAAAATTTGTTTTGGATTTGATCAGTACTCTTACCATAGGGCAAGCACTAAAATTTTAACGGTACCTACACTTCGATTCACGAAAGATGACCACGGCGCAGAAGGCATATTTTAGGTCCCTTTGGAGGATCGAGGTGAGGCGCGGGCGGAATGCGTCAAGACCGGAGCGGACACAAATTATTAAAACCAACATTAAAAATTATTTTGTCTTAAGTCTTTTCTTCATGAGTGTACGTGCCGCAGACGGCCGCCATTTGTAGTCATCTTTCGTGAATCGTACTGTACGTACCGTTAACGTATCGACCAAGATAATCTTGTCGATAGCAAGGGCGCTGGTCAAATCTCATTAATCTCTTTTACGTTAACGATACGTATACTTTCTCGATAGAGATTCGTGCTCGCCCTACCGAATGTAGTTTAGAAGCAACGATGTAATTATTTATCGAATACCATAATGCTCCACTGCTCTATCTGTGTTAATGTTAACGCCCTACTACGCGTTAATAAGCCATTAAAAATGCACCATTAATAACACGTTAAAATTATGGCCAGATCTGCGTAACGCGTTAAGTCGCAGGTGGAGCAATAGCAGGATAGTTACTACAATACAAGATACATTTAGCAACTTACGATGGACCGGCCTTATCGCTTTCAGCATTTCCTTCCAGGCACAGGATGGACAGGAGTTATAGAAGAGATGTTGCGTTTTGTGGTGGATAGTAATGTTTCCTAAATGATTTGGCAGATTTGGCAGGAAACTGGGAGGTAAATTTCATCACAAAGTTCGTTACATGACTGTATCGAATCGAATGTTGGATGATTCTTCTTCTTATTGAAGAGCATAGATCTTGTCGGTGGAGTAACCGCCAGTGTTCTATATTTTCAGCCTAAGCTTTGAATTCCCTAATGCGACATTTGTCTTTTCTTTTATCTGGTCTGTGAATGTTCTTCTAGGTCTGCCTCTTCCTCTCTTCCCTTCTACCTTTTCTTCTATGATGTTTTTGATAAATGGGTCATGTCGTTTAAGGTGGCCAAAGATCTTTCCTCTCCGTTCCAATGTCGCTATAATGTTCCTTTTTTCTTGGACCAGGCTAAGTACTTCTTCGTTCGTTTTTCTTTTAGTCCAGCTTATTCTCTCCATGCGCCTCCATAGGTTATTTTTAGATGTTAGAGAGAGGATTTTTTTTTGTTTTGGTTGAGCGCTGTCTAGTCAGCTAGGTGGGTATCATTAATGTGTTCCTGAAAAAAAAGGTTTTGAGTGTGTTCGGAGCGGTTATACTTACTGTTTTTGACAGATAAATTTAGTAATTCCCGTACATTAAGTTAACTGATTAATCGATTGAAGTTATCACTTGATTGGAACGTTATCAAGTAAATGGAACTTAAAAGTGCCATATTGTTAAACCTCTGTATTTGTTATCTGTTACAATTTAACTGCCTAAAGTAGTAAAATCAATTTATTAATGGCATGGCGTTATTATAAATTGAATCTTTGGGAACTTTTAAAGCTCTTATGCAGCTAAAAAGCAGTGATTATAAAAATCGATTTTTGTGTGCAATATAATCTGATATTTATAACGTAAACTAATACATAAAGTAGTATTAGGTACTTATTAGTATTCACTATTTGTGCTGCTTTTATTATTATAATTACATTTTATTGTATATTGCAAAAACGCTTCTTGGCATAATGATTACTTAAATTGTACTTACAAGTTAAAATTATATTAAATAATATTAATGAAGGTCATTCAAAATTAGTTAATCACAATTGCTCATTAGAACTATGCAATACTATGCATTTAAATACATTGTCATATTTGATTTTGTATAATTTTACTTCGATTCCTTGTAATATTTTCGGATTGTATTTTTTTATTGCAACACAAATATATTTAAAATTTTCGAGCTTGTTTATCATATTATAATATGTAACACTTTTTACAACCTTAATGAATTAATTTAATTTTATGTAGTAGTTCTAAAAACAGGCCTATTATAAAGGGTAATGGGCAGTATTTGACCGAAGTCATAATCATGGATACCTTATAATTTCAATGTAGTTATTTAATTTAAAGTGTATGTTTTTTTATAAGAATACAATAAAAGTATAGTAATGTACCTCTACCTATTTCAATATTCTCCCAGGAGCTTTTTCGGGATATACTTTAAAGCTGGTTTTCATACGATATCATTTAATAATATCGGCAATGGGCCACAAATTATTGCCCATAATCCTTATAAAACAAATAAGTAAAAACGACCAAAAAGTATGCCAATCATAGCGTAGAATTAGTTTTGCTAACCTTACCTTACGCTGCATAATACATATTATAATATCTAAACTTTATTTACTCTGTCTGTAATGATGTATTCTTGAAACTTATCTTGGTGTGATGCCGCGCTATTTGCAATTCAAATATACTTTTTGCTCAGCGCTTACCATCAATGGGATTTATACAAGGTGTTTTCCTATTTTGCGCCTTGTAAATGTATTAAATACGTTTAGTACACAAAGTATCAGCCAAGTAATCAAAGCTAGAAATATATTTAAGAATAAGTCTTAATCGTCATTCATGTCGTCGACATTTCTGTCACGATTTATCGTTATTCCTCTTTATAAAGTTTCGCATTCTATCAGATAAACGCTAGTTATTTTGGTGGGTTCCCTACGAGTCACACCAGATCCGGTCACAGAGTGACTCGTTGGGAGATTTTTTTCCCATCGAATTACACTGAAACATGTTGGGAACTCTTCTATGAAAAAAGTTGCAACGAGTAATAGTGTGACTCAAAAAAGTATTTCGGTCAACTCAAATTATAAATATTTATACAGGTGTTGTAGTAATATTGAAATGTGGGTATGTGTACCTGGTGATGAATCATTTGCCAGGGTACTAAAACCTGAAATCGATAGTCGATTTTTTCACTAAAATTCACAAAATAACTAAATATTACAACCCTAACATGATACGGATGACGTTACGTTACGCGGGTCACTGGCATTGAATTATTTTTGTCGCAAAACGCACCGCGCTCTTTGAATTTTCCCGACAATATTTCCTGGCATTGAATTATTTCTGCCGCAAAGAGACCGCGGTGCACCGCGCGGTCTTTGAATTTGCCGACAATATTTTAGGGTTCAGTATTGTTACAAAGTTGAAAGCCTCTAAAATTCATTTCAGATACTTACCGCCCTAGAATAGAATTTTGGTATGTACATTATACGGAGCAGATATCAATCAGCCGCCAAGGAATACTTTTGTCCGGTTGCATCTGTCCGGGTCGGTACAAATCGGTAAAAAACATTATTTAAAAAACAAACGGAACCCGTAGTACTTTTACGAATTTTTCTTGACGGATTTAACGTTAGTCTATCCCTCAAGTTCGCTGACATTGCCCAGCTGATAACTAGGGTTGAACGATGGTTAGTTTTGCAGTAAATTTTGACTTGTCTTAATTCATTACCGTAACTACTTACAGATTTATAGTACCTCCAGACTACTTCGAAATATGTATGTGTTCAGTATTATATAAGTGTATGTATAAGTTTCAGTATTACTACACCTTGCTGTTACACCTTGTATAGTGATTAGGTTATAAAAAAAATACCTAACAACCTAACCTATCTGTGTCGGGGTGGGCGCTCTTATTTTTTCTCCCGTTGAGTCACACTGTTACTCGTTACTACTTTTTTTATAGAAGTTTTCCCAACGTGTTACACTTGTGTAAGAGTGTAACTCAATGGGAAAAAACTCCCAGCGAGTCACTCTGTGACCGGATCTGTTGTGACTCGTTGGGAACCCACTGTTATTTTTATTCTAATAATTATGTAGTTGTTGGTTAGGTATTGTAACAATGGATTTGCTAGTATTAAACTAGGGTCTTTATAAAAGCCACGTTTGCAGGTATGTTATAAATTGTGTTATTAATAATAGATTAACAAAATAGGGTTTAAGTTATTTGATCTCTTGTTATTGAAAGGAAAGGCGTGTTTCATGGAGATCTTAATAATTATTGACTGTGCTTGTTGCTAAACCATTCAGAGTTAACTTTGTATTTTTTGTCTAGGAATGTAAAACAATGCTTTGAAGAGTCAATTCATGATATATTTTATTTAATATTAAAAAATATTGTTTTAAGTAGATTATGTGTCGGTTTAGAATGATGTACTTTTTATTGTTATTATGCCGGGAGCTAGTTATAGGCTGTACTATGCTTATGTATAACTTCTACTTGCGATATGCACAAATCATATCAACACTCCAGTAATTGACTACATTAGAATACAAAAAAATTGGTAATTTACATTAGTAACAATCAAAAACCCTTATACATATTTAATTCTCATAGACGAGGCTGATGGTTTGATCACACGATAATTTTAGCAGAACTCCATTGCAACCTTCATTAGTATTTAGTTTACATGGGTTGGACAAAAAATTAATTATCGATACATAATCAAAACTACGATAATACATACGAGTATGTTGTAGGGATGCGTTCCCAACGAGTCACACCCGTCTAAATGTGACTCGTTGGGAATTCTTCTGGAAGTAAGTTGCAAGAAGTAACAGTGTTAACTTGTTGGGGAAAAAACTTAATGGGTTCCCATCGAGTCACACCAAATCGATTTAGAGTGTGATTCATTGGGAATCCTCTAGCTAGAATTTCGCAATTGGAGCCGTGTTATCGAAGGGTACCTAACCTACAATGTGCCTCAAGTACCTACACCTTTTCTTCAGTAAGAAAAATATATTTGAAGTTAGTTGGTACTTACACCGGTCTATCAGGTTTCTGAGCTTAGGCCTAAATGTACTTAGATTGAGCACGTTATTGTATAAGACTAGACCAAAAATAATGACAGTAAACTACAATTTTATTTGGGATTTTACACCTGGTGAGTGCTTCGTAAATACATTATTATTTGTGAACGTGAAAAAATACACGCTTTAATAAAAATTGCGTTGCCTGCCTCACACTGATATCCTCAAAGGTCTCAGAGGGATCTGAGAAAATCAGTCCGAATCATGCTTTCAGAATGCTAAAAGTTGTCATTCTAATAAATGTCATTAGCAGGAGTAATAATTTATGTAAACTAGAACGGTCCATAAAAGTTTATTCTATTGCACCGTCTTGTTTCTACTCGCTCAGTGTAAACTAGCCAGAACAGCCTGAAATTATTTTTGTATAAAACTTGATTCTGTAGATGGTTTGGTTTTGAAATATAATTTCTTACGTTTTTATTTTGTTTTCTTTCCACAAATTATATGCAAGTACACAGAATAATTAGATATTGGTTTCGTTAGGATTCTAGGTATTAGATGCTACTTGAAGCTTAAAAAGTGTCTATTTATATCTATGTATGTCTTCCAAATACTATGACAATAAATAGCTGATTAGATTATGAACGAATTTTATTAAACCCTAAAAGAACAGAACACGTAAAATGATTTCCATATTCCAATCTCTAGAAATATAGATTTGCATAGGTAACTATTACTATAGTAAAGCTAGTTCATTATTTTGTATGAAATATAAATAATATAAGTATGAAGAGTAGTGTAATAGGAGTAGTTAGTGAATTATAAAATGAAAAACAGGGCTAAATGTTTATGTACTTTATTGAATTTTTTACAGTTGTCACAAACTACAGAAGTGCGACTCCAATATTGGTTTCCGTTGGACAAATGCATCCGAACCGTAATATCAACCAACATAAATAAATCTAACAATAAAATAATGATTTATATTAAAAAAATTATAATTGTCACAATAGAATAATATTACGCTTTAAAAATCTAAATTCATATACAAATAATCTCTTATTGAAACTAAAAGACGAAAGTCGAAGCAGATTTTTAATGGAAAAAAACATGGTGTTTTTATCACAAAGTTACGGACACTTACGAGCTCCTCCAAGATTCTATCAAATATACAATAAAGTTATATTTAAAAAGATAAGCAATAAATGTTTTTTTTTTGTTTCAAGTAAGCAAAAGGTCAGGCGCGAGGAAGCCCGCCCAATATCTTCCGTACGCGACACATTTCTGCTAATGAAATACAAAAGTCTACAATGTACTGCATTGATATAAAAAATGGTAGATAATCGTGATAGCCCGCGGACAAAACCTAGTGCTTCATTGAAAAAAAAATGTTAAAAAGAAATTTCCATTGACGCAGAACATGACTTCTCTCGGAACATTATGGTGTAAAATATAAAATCCATTGCTAAATTAGTTAAAGTGTTGTAAATCAAATAAATACTTAAAATTGCTAGCTATAGACCGCTCTTAGGCCATTCGTCAATAACTTTCCAAGTACAGTCATAAATTTTCGATTAGTCGTTCTTAGTCATAATTAGTCGAAACGTCTAAATACGCCAAGACAAGAGAAGTATGTTTCGCATTAATGGAATGGACGTCCGTCTATAAAATATATTACAATTTATAATCTTATTAGAATTAATACAATTTTATTAGCACACTAAAGTAAGAATTAAGTGTAAAACGCATTACACACACCATTCACTGTTCAGGAATTGTCATTTTCTTTGATGCAGTTGGCTACTAGCGATGGTCCGGCCATTGCACTAGTTGTGTTAGTAGATATTTCTATTTTACGTATATAATTATGTAGAAAGGGCTTTACGTTGCATCGTACAAAATGACAATTCTTGGTTTGAGCACAACGATCCATCTTCACGCGTACATTTTTCTGTCTATCAAAACGGTCTTTGTCACTGTGCACTTGGTAGCTGTGTTATAAAATTTATTTAATTTTAAAAATTACAAATTTCTGTATTTTATTCAAATTCGTCAACGCCGTAGACGAGAATCCATAGCGCAGACATTTAATACGAAGTCCAAACACGATTTATTATGTAGAAATAACTTTACATCAATATACACCAAGCAAGGCACCTATACGAAAGCTATCTTAATGTACACTATTAAAAATTTTCGAACTAATTCGGATATATTAATTTTGTTTAACTATTTACGTTTAGAGAACAGCTAAAGAATAATATTCCGAACAGGTACTCAATTTCATTAACAATACTTAAAAAATCTGACAAATCTGTTTTGTTTAAGTTATGAGACAAATTGATAAGCCAGTTTGGCTGATGTAGCACCAACACCCCTATCAATAACTAAACCAGACAAAACATAGTGTCCCATTCAGTTTGTTATCTTCAGGATAATTACTTAACTGTTCCCAGTTCGAAAATTTCAAGTATTATCAGAAATTAAAACATAACCTCGTTTTCACTAACCCTGACACCTAAATCTGATGCTTATTATCTGTGCAGAAAAACGTTACACCAAAAATTGACAACATACTAACGATGTTAGGCTACGCCTAAAGATACGACACATACAAATGCATCAGAGACTACTCTCAAACTAAGAAACAATATCGTAGCGTCAAAAATCTAGCTTAGGAGCCCTAGAAAATCGGTTTTTAAGACGTAATTATGTACGCAATAGCATCGTCTAGGTAGGTGTCGCATTGTTCGTGAAAATAGGCGTGTGTTAAGCTAACAGGCCACAGTGCAAGTACGCAGTAACAAAGACCCATCGGGACAGGGGGTGCAAGCCAGCGGGCGCGGGCGCGGGCGCGGCGGCGGCGGGGGCGGGGGCGGGGGCGGCGGCGGGGGCGGCCTCACGGGATCCAGCCGACGACGTAGCTGCGGCTGCGAGTGCACTGCGACAAGCGACGCACGCGACCACCTACAAAATAAACACACTGTTATCGACAGGCTACACTATTGTCGGCACGTTTGGCGTAGTGGCTGAGCAATCGGACTACTGCGCTTGATGACGCGGGTTCGATTCCCGCCTGGAACAAATATTTGTGCGATCCACAAATGTTTTGCTTCTGGTTTGGGTGTGATGTGTATGTGAAATAATATGTCTGTAAGCGGTACCCACGATACAGGAGCAATGTGAGGCTACGTTTAAAAAAAAGAAAAGAAAGAAAGAAATACTATCGTCAACGGCCAACATCGCGGACAACAAAGCGGAAATTGTGCCGACGATTTATCGTCACTAATTTGACTGGCCACACTATCGTCATCGTCAACGGCCAAATCCAAAATTAACCAAAGCAAAAAAAGAGGTGAACGTCAAAAATCGGGATATACAACGGCAATGGCAATGCCATATCCCAATTAAGTGGCTACACCACGGGCTACACTTACGGCGAACGTCAAACATCAGGATTTACGGGATAGTCAATGGGATGTCATGACATGATACGTGTGGCCCATCCATTATAATGTGCAGCTGGTATTTCGATCCGTTCTACTTGGTAATTACAAAAAAAACACTGCAAAAGTTACTTTAACCAGCTTTTAGCAACAGTATTATAGGAATTTGTAACAATATCTTGAATTCGTTTGAGGCTACTATACTGATCAACTCGTACAGATTCCTTTTTAGAGGTCAATGATGATGACTTTATTTATAGCGTGATCTGTCTCAAGGAAGTTGCTTTATCAAAATATTGCATAATCTATGTAGATACATATAAAAAAAATCGAATTACCAAGTCTATTTGCGTCTGTAATGAATTGGCATGAACGAAAACTCATGAGGCACTAAAACATGGCAAACATGGCGGATCTCATGTTACGCAGCGACACGACGCGCGACCAGGTTACACAAACTGTTGTAGCGTCATCCCATTTCATGACCCCAACAATTTGAAAATGACCATAAATTGACATATTGTTACCGTAGTTATCACAGTTTTCGGAAGTCATAGGTGGAATGGGACACATCGAATGCGGCGGAAACATAACATAAAGGTGCACATTTTGACACAAATCGAACGAGTACATGCGCATGGGACGGTGCATTACTTACGAATACGCCTTTATCATAATTCTGTTGCACCGTGACTCTTTCGAAGAATGTTGAAGTTTATATGGTGATGCTCTATCTGATATTGAAACTAAAATTATGGTCACACATCGATCTGCTATCAAAATATGGTGATGGTAGTGTCTGATTTCCTACTTATTCATGAAGCTTGTAAATTAGCAGAATTACGTCTGATGCTAACATATCCAACCTGACGATGACGTCTTATTGCGATTCTATTGAGGACCTTAGAATTGTTTCACTTTAAATAATAGTAATACATGACTTTCTATATCATTTCGGCAGACTTCAACCCCTTTAAACTTAAAACTAACCTAAATTGAGCGTCTAAATGTCACAACAAGACGTCATGATACGAATAAGTAGAAAAACAATTATGTTTAGATCCTCAATTGGATCGCAATAACATGTCACGGTAAGCCCCAATAACTTCCTTCTTATGTTAAGAATCAGGAACTACGAAAATCACGTCATATTTTAGTTAGCTAGTTAATATTATTTTACTCGTCCACATTTTTCTGTGCAAAAATATTTGTCTTCATCGGGGATCGAACCCGCGAACTTTAGCAACTTTCACTGGTTATATTGATTGGTGATATATTGATGCCGCTTTACCACTATACTACAGCTGTGAGTGTAAGTAGATCTGACAAAGACTTACCATAGCTCAAGAAGTAGTGTCTAAGCGCTGTTCTGGCTCCGGCGCTGCTGGCGTACTGCAATGCACACACATCCGTCACGCCGCGTGTACATACAGGTACATATATGCTGACATTCACTATGCCGTGAGTGACGCTGATAGCGTCAAAGTATCATGTTCAATTTCTAATGACGTGACAACCTATCTAGTTGTCTAAATTCGGGTAAAATTATAAGTGATAAGTAGGTAATTAAGTGACAAGTTTGCAAAAAAGATTTAAAAAAAAATCTTGCCAAAAATTCGAGATATAATTATTTATTTATACTGGCAATTTAGTTTTTAAGTGTTTCCTAAAAATATTCCACCATATCATAGTGAATGTCAGCATAGAACATCGAGGTAACGTTTTGGAAATACAAATAATACATTGCATAGGAACAAATCAAATAACAAAACATTATCACATCTCTGAAAAATATAGAAAACAATATCAGTTCAAATCCATGCTGTGAGGAAACTCTTCAAGTGTGTTTAGTAGTAGAGCCGACTCATTCCAGTTAGTTCTCACTCACAAGTCGCATGCGAGTTTATGTTAGTAGGTCTCATCAATATGAAATCTTGGGGCCAATAAATAAACTTTCCAAACATGACCTCACTCACGCTATCTCCCTCAGATTGACACAATAAGAGCGAGACAACGCGCACAAAGAATACATATTTAGTCAGTATCTTTACTGGCACTTCAATAGGTTAATTGTAACCAGTTCATCGTTAAATGCATCACAAAAGGGCGTGTATATCCTGTCACATTTGGAACCCCATTGATGATGGAAAGGGCTAGGCCTCCCCAAGCGGAACTCAACATTAGCAGAAGCCTTTGAGCTGTATAAAACCCTACAAGTATTAACGGCCTTAGTATTGCAGCAATCGTAAGTGTAAACAGGTGTTTTACCGATGGTTGCGGCCGTTTCTACAAATTATTTGGTTTCTACGCTCCCCTCTCTGCTAGAAATTAAATGTTAACTGTTAAAATAATGTAACACATCAAATATTATAAGTTATTAGTGTATCGAGTTTGAAAATTTCTATTCATGTTTTAGAGATAGTTTGGTTTAGATATATAGTGTAAAACGTGTTAAAGTTATAATTAAATATGCCACTTGATTTGCATCAGACGCGCTAACCAAGTGGAATATTGTTTGCTTACTTTTATAATATTTATATTGGTGCAGTTTTATAGAGCTAAGACATTGAGTTTGAGAAACTTCGATACACGAAAAAATATATGTTTTTAATACATGTATACTTAATATGAATTTTGGGAGCGAGTTCCTTGTTTGACTCTCTCACACAATACAATTGAATATCTGCTGGTTTATCAAAAACAGGCATTGTTAGTTAATGGAACCTTTCGACATTACGAACAATCTAACCAGTTTAAACTTAAGTAACCCCTTTAAGAAAAAAGGCGAAGAAATCTCAAACTAACAAAATAAAACTGCACCGCGATCTGTGAGTCTTGACAATCAAAAATCGACACTATTATAAGCTGTACAAGCGAAGTGTTGTTAAACGCCGCCGTGCTAACATTTCTTGAACCACTTGCGCGGTATACCTCTCTATGTCTATTGGCTACGCGCCCCCTTTGGTAGGTTGTTAAAGAATCTGAATTGAAGTCGCAGAGTTAGGTCTTTCCGTACTGCAATGGAACAAGATAATACTCTCAACTACTGTCACACAGTGTGTAAATATGTCGGTGGAAAACATACGATCGGGAGACGAACTTGAGCTACGCTTTGAACCGTACGACAGGGTATGACAAGGTACAAATTGACTTCCAAGTGAACGCCAAAGCATGGTCCAAGTTCAGTTGGGTAGTGTGTGTAACCTAGCTAAGTGTACACAGTGGGGCACGCGTGAGTGTGTGTGTCTGTAACGACTACTCACGAGTGGGGATTGGGGTTAAAGTCTGGTCTCTCGGCCAGGGTAAACTTATCCGGGGCATCTCCGTTCGTCAGTTCCGCCGTATTGGGCGCCGCGTCTTGTAAATCTACCGGGATCACCCTCTCGCCGGTCATAGGCGTCACCCTTTCGTCGTTTTGCGTTTCCGATTCCGCAACGGGTTCTTTGTCCGTGATAATCGGCGTTTGGTCCGGCAAGATTCTCTGCGTTGTCGGTAATTGGGTAGCATTGGCGGGCGTGTCGGTTAATCTATCGGTGGTCTCTGTTCCGTTAGTGACGGATGCCGGCCCTTCGTTTGCGGGGTTAGGTTCTGCGGCGGCCGGTGCGACCGGATCCGTGACGAGTTTCGGTTTGTCCTCGTCGGTCGGCGTGAGAGCCTCCGCGCTCGGCGGGGTGAGATTGAAGAACGAGCTGTCGACGCCGACGGCCGGCGGCCGGCCGCGCGGCAGCCGCAGGCTAAGCGACGCGCTAGCCCGCTTGTTCACGCGGCAATCTGACATTACGATACGAATTTGACATCGGTGCTTGTGTCTAATGCTAGGTCATTGCGGGGTGTTGAGCGCAGGCCACGCCGCGAGCGAAGTTATGCTAGCTCCGCTCGCGTAAGTTGCTTAGCGTGCAATCAGTGCGAGCTAAGCTAAGCGATGACACCTACATCTAGATTCACAACAAACAATACGTATGGTATCTTATCGTGACAGCTATTCTTCTTTTTAAGTTTTAAACAGCTAATGAGATTCTTATGTTAAATGATTACTTCTTTTACATTCTACAGTAATCTGGGGGCACGGCAGTGCCCCCGCCAAGTCGAGCAAAACAAAAGGCGCGGCCGTACTATCCTTTTCTCGAAGCGATTCGGGCCATTTTCGACACCCTGTAACTTCATTATGGATTAAACCAGAAGCCTAAATTTTTAGTGACCAAGAGGGCATCACGTCTACAGATAATAATCCAAGTTACATCAAATTTGAACCAGTAGTTTAAGAATTATTGCAAGTCAAAGTTCCTTAATTTTGCTGCCCACTGACTGACTGACTGACTGACTGACTCACCGATCATCAAAATTCTAAGGTACTTCTAGCCGTCCCACAAGTTTCAAATTTTGAGTATAGCTATTGTTTAGCCGATAAACCATGGAAAAATTCTGACATTCCATAATTTTCATCCCGTTTTCTAGATATATGATCTGCATAAATAACTTTGTATTCCCATATAAATCCTATTAAATTGTATGTGATTACAAAGTTACTTTTACAGTTCATAATTAGATTTCATTGAAATTGAATGAAATGGGTAACAGGGGTAAAAATGAGAAATGGTTTCGAGAAATTCGACAGTTGAGCGCTTTTTAAAAACTTCCACGATAGATAGAGAGATACTAATCCCTATACTATACCTACCTACACTTTTATAGGTCGAACAAATTCGTTACCTAGGTACATTAAAATAGTTACCTACTCGTAGGTACCTTATACCTAATAGGCCATCTATGGAGACGCAAAGACACTCGTTTATGATAATCTATGAGCATGACCTATGTCGCAAGGGGCCCCGGCCGCACAGGCGCGGGGCGCGCGTTGATGCGTGTTTTGCAAAAAAACGAAATAAAGAAAGAAAACCTACAAAAAGAAATGAGATCCCATCAAAAACATTACATGTACAAAAATGCACAAGTCTCGCAACGCAGTTTATCTGCCGTAAAAAGTTGTGAGATCGAATATAAACCAAGTCGGTTAATTTCAATACCTATCTGTACCTATCTATGGGAGCAGTTATATCTTTATTTCTTTAGTAAATAGAGTGTCTTGGCGATTGTACACGGCAGCATAACCTACTAGACAATCTAAATATAATCTTCCGTATAGGTGTACTTTCAAACAAATACAAGCACAAAGCGCTTAACATAGATTTATGTTGCCGTGTGCAATTGCCAAGTCACTCTATTTACTAAAGAAATAAAGATTAACTGCTCCCATAGATAGGTACAGATAGGTATTGAAATTAACCGACTTGGTTTATATTCGATCTCACAACTTTTTACGGCAGATAAACTGCGTTGCGAGACTTGTGCATTTTTGTACATGTAATGTTTTTGATGGGTATAAGCTTGACACGCGCAAGAATAAAAGGAGATAAGGCGAAAAATTTAGATACTTAGCTGAGATTGCCGGAATAGCTTACCCACATCTCATTCGTTTAACTTAGCTCAGCGAAGTGACGTATGAACAACGTCTAATAAGTAAGCTTCGCTCGCGCTGTGGGATGCCGCTATGAGAAAACTAATCATTGTAATAAAAGCAAAGTTTATCGGTCGCAGGCGTAGCATGGACAGTTCAAATGTATACACTATTCCTAAAGGAACATTCCAAAGCAACATTTAAGAAATTATACGAAATGAAAACTGTATATCTATCTACAACATGAATGTCGTCGACTAACCTCGCATTAGACACAAGAATTGATAGAACCTTTATATATTTGCATATACATTATTATATCTCGTTTTCATATTTGTTAACACAAATGTATTGAAACCATGTTCATGTTACTTTGCCACTTTATGAACATAGAAATGTTGTTTTTCTGTGATATCTTTAACATGATTTTCTTCCCATCGTGTAGGTCGTTATTTTCCATTTTTCAATCGTTTTATAGGTGTTACAGTCAGATGATGTTTTCATTTTATTTTCTACTAGCTGCGCCCCGCGGTTTCACCCGCGTTTCACATTATAAAACCTATAGGGCGGTGGCTGTTAGATACACTGATGGACAAATAAACAGTGATGATAATGGTGATGATGATGATTTGTTAATATGTTCGTAGCCTATGTCCTAAGTTAGAAGATAACCTATCTGCGAACCAAATTCTCTCCCCCCACGTTCTTCTCTTCCTATCCCCCCATTTTCCCCCCACTCTCCCCTCTTCCCCTATTTCCCCCACTCTCCCCTCCTTCTACCCCCACTCTCCCCCTCTTTCTCCCCCACTCTCCACTCTTTCTCCCCCCACACTACCTTCTTTCTCCCCCACTCTCCCTCTTTCTCCCCTCTCTCTCCCCACTCTACTCTCTTTATCACCCCACTCTCACCTCATTCTCACCCCCTGTCCTCTCTGTCTCCCCCCGCTCTCCCCTCTCTTTCTCCCCACTCCCCTCTCTTTCTCAACCCACTCTCCCCTCTTTCTCCCTTCACTCTCCCCTCTTTGTCTCCCACTCTGCCCTCTTTCTCCCTGCTCTCCCCTCTCTTTCTCCCCACTCTCCCCTCTTTCTCCCCCAACTCTCCCCTCTTTCTCCCCCACTCTCCTCTCTTTCTCCTCCCACTCTCCCCTCTTTATCCCCCACTCTATCCCCTCTTTCTTCCCGCTCTCCCCGTCTTTCTCCCCACTCTACCCTCTTCTCCCCCCCCCCCCCTCTACCATCTAATCCCCCTTCCCCCCTCCCACTCTCCCCATTCCCCCACTCTCCTCCTTTCTCCTTCTCCCCTCCCCGCACTCTCCCCCCTTTCCTCCCATCGCACTCTCCCTCTTTAAATAACGATCCGTTCAGCCGTTTATTGTGGTCCGTTGGGGGTGCATCTAAAGAATACCTAATAATTTCAACCCCCTTTTGCTTTTCCCCCTAGGGATGATTTTGCAAAAAATCTGAGACCCGTATTTATTTATTTATTACCAAAATCCTAAATAAGAATTTTCAAATCCCTAACTTGAAGAATTATGGATTCCCCATACAAACTTTCAACCCCTATTTCATCCCCTTCGAGATTATTTTTTGAGACAAAAGATAGCCTATGTCCGTCTCATAGGTCCAATCTACCCCTATACCAAATTTCATCGAAATCGGTCCAGCCGTTTGAGCGTGAAGAGGTAACAAACATACACACATACACACACACTCACAAACTTTCGGCTTTATAATATTAAGTAAGATTGGTTCAGTCGCATTTTATAATGTGAAGTTTTCACTCGTCGTTAATACAAAGTCTAAAAGTATTTTTATGACATGAAAAACGATAAAATGTTTCAGTTTTATATTCTGTTAATAAAATGAGAAGCGGCGACAATATTTGCAGGTCTTTTGTCTTGATGAATTTTTCTCTTTTCCTTTTATTTTGTATGAGTGACACATAATGTGGGTAAGTAGATACAATACACATATTTATTGCTGTTCTGTAAGCTTGTCACATTTGTTCGTATGTTTGTATGGACGATGTCTCTCTGGTCGTTTAGTTGTCGAATGCGTACCCAGCCTCTGCCGCCCATTGGCCTCTGACGTGAGTTAACGATTTTTTCGAGTTTTCCGAATCACTGAGCGATGGAAGTCCGCGGATAGCTTACGAGAACAACTCATTGTTGCGGGGCCGAGGATCGAACCCGGTGTCGCTGGATCGCAAAACGCACAAGCAACGTATCCACGGTCGGTTAATAAGCGAGGATGATTCCAAACTGCCGATGGCGTCATATGTGCGCATGTGGGCGAGGCATGTGTGTGTTATAAGGTCGGTTATGCATTGAATCTGGTAGATTTATATCCATACTTTACTACAATAATACTAGCAGACACGGCCACGCGTTGCTGTGGATAAGGTTTTCGTTATTGCGACTATAAATAAATTGGGATGTGAGCTATCCTATCTGTTAAGTTAGATCGAACTGCACACGGTGTGCAAATTTGATTGAAATTGGTTAAGTAGTTTAGGAGTCTATAACGTCAAACAACGTGACACGTAATTTATATATATTAAGAAGAAAGATATGCGAAAGAGCCTGTATTACTTTTTCACGTCTCAACCACTAAAATAGTGTTGAATATGTATATAGATATAGATTGGACCTTGAAGAACAAGACACTTTTCATAAATGAAATCGGGGCGTACAAAGTCATGGTAAAAGCTATTCGAGATACTAATATTATAATGAGGAAAGATTTGATTGTTTATTTGCAATGAATAGGCTCCGAAACTACGCAACCGATTTGAAAAATTCTTTCACTGTTGGGAAGCTACACCATCCCCGGGTGACATAGGATACTTTTTATCCCGTAAAAATTAACGGTTCCCGCGGAATAGTAGTCAACGCGGATGAAACTGTGAAGCATGTTGACTATGTAATTTAAATATAAGACCAATATGAATGTAAATGATGTTATTGGATTTGCGTAAATACCTAGGTTATTTTTCTCACTAAAGTCATATAAGCATACTTACCTATATTTTCAAAAGTATGATATAGAAACAATTTTAGGCGTCACGTCTTTTTTTATGTCTAGATAACTATTAATGTCTGCGGACCCCAAAAAAACTTTCAATTATTTATGTTCATTTCATTTGTTTCATACCTTGTGTATTTATTATCTGTTGTAGACAAAAACATTGTATTTATTATACAATCTACCAGTATTCAATGAAACGACCAGTGCTATGGGGCATCGGATCAAAATATGTAGCGATTTACTGTCGTGTGTGAGAGCAGCGGCCGCCCGCGCGCCATCTGCGCAGGCGCAACGGTATCAGCACTTGTTACGTTACATCATGATCGATAGCGATTGTGGTCGAAGTTGCCGATGATGCCGATGTGTGTGAAGAGTATGAACATTCGACAGAGGTTCCCAACTGTGCCTTTTTGCGCAAATTAAACGGTACCAATACAGTAACAAAAATAGACAATCTCTTCATTCAACCAAAGAAAACATAAAGGTAGAACAGCTACGATGGCCGGTCTTATCGCTCAGTGATCTCTTCCAGACAACAGGGCGTCGAGAGGGATCACAAGATCTAATAGATGGTGACATTATAACAATAAATAAACAGATGCGTCCATAGGTTATTTTGTTTTAGTTCTAAGTTTTCTTTGTTCTGTGGTATTTCAATAAAGATGTACTTATCTATCTCAAGAAATGACAAAGATAACAATAAACATAAACGGTTTTCAACGTTAACGTTTATAAAATAACCGTTGTTCAGTTAAAACAACGTTAGCTCTCACTACCGTTGGAAACCTCTCTAGTAAATAATGCAATGCGACAGTCGAATGGCACACAGTGCATAATGCTATACTTAGAGTATGGATTGTAATTAGTGAGTGATATCTCAAGAATATAGTTTAATTAAGACATCATTTCAAATATTCCTCTGAAATAAATCACATTACACAATAAACTTAATAGAGCCTGAAAAGTAATTTCAGTTGATATTAACAGTAGTTAACTTCCCATAGTTAACAGTGTACAAGATGATAATTGGCCCTTCAGTAAAACCTAAATATAAGGCAGACATATACTTTCAATATTTCATCAGTTCATTCCGTGTTGATGAAAGTCAAATTTGACTAAACCAAAGCCGAAAGTTATAACACAAAATAAATAATGTAATACTTTTTACATTCTTTAAAAAACGAAATATTAGAAGACGCTCGATCTGACAACTCACGATTGATATAAGATTGAACGTGTAATGTCCGCCTATGAAAATAAGAAAGATAAACGACACCGTGCCTTTTATTCATCCCTTCCTGTCTCACAATATTCACGTCAGATCTCCCTGTCTCTTTCACACATCACGCGTATACTATCATCCGTCCCTGTCGCGGCAGGTCTGCAGATGCGGAGTGATCCGGAGTATGGCCCTCTATGGGGCACCGGTCTGGGTCGACGCCCTCGGTCGCGACAATAAGACTCTGCTGCGACGTCCGCAGCGAGTCATCGCGACGAGGGCGATACGAGGATACCGGACAGTGTCCTGGACGGCGGCGTGCGTGCTCGCCAGTGATCCCCCCTGGGAGCTCCAAGCGGAGATCCTTGCCGAAGTGTACCACTTCGTGGCGGCGAGGAGATCCCGCGGAGAGCCTCCAGCGTGGGAGGAGGTGCGGCGCATGCGGCGACAGGCGCGGGCCGCCCTGTTGCAGCGGTGGTTGGAGGACCTAGCTCCACCGGTCCCGGGACAGTGAACGGTGGACGCCATCCGCCCGGTTCTCCCGAGGTGGATGGGGCGGCGTTATGGGTCGCTGACCTTCCGGTTGGTGCAGGTGCTTTCCGGACATGGATGTTTTGGAAAGTACCTGTACCAAATCGCGAGACGGGAAGCGACCCCGGCCTGCCACGAATGTGGGGTGCCAGAAGACACGGCGCCTCACACGCTGGAGGCGTGTGCCGCATGGTCCTCGCAGCGGCACACGCTTTCAGCATTCGTGGGACAAGATCTCTCTCTGACGAGTGTAGTTAACGCCATGCTCGGCGGTGAGAGATCGTGGCAGGCGGTGGCCTCCTTCTGCGAAGCCGTTATGAAGCAGAAGGAGGCCGCGGAGCGGGCTAGAGAGGAAGACGTCCACGCTGACCCGCTCCGACGCAGGCGTGCAGGGGGAAGGAGGAGGCGGTTTGGTCGCCTCCTCCGTCCTCCATAGGGGTGCCACTGGTAGGGGGTCGGGGGACCCTCCGCCGGCTTGCACGGCACCACGCGTCTGAGGGGATGGCCTTGGTGAGCAAGGTCATTCCCTCCCTAGGCGTAGTGGCCCGGTAGTCCCACCGGGCCGGCCGCTGGGGCGAGATGGTGAATGCCAAAACGACCCCATCTCGCCCCACTCCAGGCGGATCGATGGCTCACGGGGGGGGTTTTAGTGGGTTCAAGTCCCACACGCCCTCCTTCCGCCACCCCCGTGGCGGAAGGAACAGTGCGAAGGCATTTCCCCCCCTAAAAAAAAAAAAAAAAAAAAAAAAAGGTCTGCAGATGCGAAGAGACGCAGCGGCGCGTTTTACTAATTTGTAGCACCCGTCGGATATTCCATCTCGCTTACACCTCTAGCGTTACCTATCATCCGTCCCTCTCACTCTCACTTCTACCGCTGTTCCCGCACATCGTAACGCCACCGTCTCTTTCACATTCACACGTTTCCAATCAGTCCCTCTCGCGGAACTTTTGCAAACACGCAATTAGCTATATAGTACGCGTCGCATCTCCTATCTCGCTCGCACGTGCCGCGTTTCCCACCTTCCGTCCCTTTTACGGCACAGTTCTGCAGATGCGATAATCGCATCGGCGCGCTTTGCCACAATCTTGCATCTTTCGCATCACCTGTCCCGCTCGTACCTCCCTCTTTTCCTTCCATCCATCCCTGTCGCAGTACAGTTCTAGAGTGCGAGGAGGCGAAGCGGCGCATCCTATCCCGGTCACGCCTGCCGCGTCTCCCATCATCCGTTCCTCTCGCGATACAGTACAGCAGATGCGAGGAGACGCAGCGGCGTACGTCTCGTCCCGCTCGCACCCGCCCTGTGCCCCATCATCCGTCCCCCTCGCGGCACTCACTTCTGTCGATGTTCCTCTGCAGATGCGAGGCGACGCGATGGCGCGCGTCGCTGTACTCCAGGTGCAAGCCGAGCCGCAGCAGCGTCGGGTTCTGTTCCACTAGACTTGTGATCTCCATTTCTATCTTGTTCCCGAGCACTTGCGATCTCTGCAACAGACGGGAAGATTATAGTATCACGTATACAGAGGATATGTAAAGTATCACATCACGTCTAGAGGGGAAACTACATGATTAGTATCACGTCTAGAGGGGGAATGTGAAGTATCACGTCTAGAGGGGAAACATGGAGTATCATGTCTAGAGGGGAAATTACATGATCAGTATTAGCCTAGAGAGAAGACGTTACGTTTAGGATTAGGTCTGTATAGGAAGTGGTCGGCAGACCTGGTTGGAGGCGCGGAACTCCTCCACGGCGCTGGCGGGCAGCAGCGCGCGCACCAGCTGCACCACGCCGGCGGGGCTGAGGAAGTTAGAGTGTACCGAGTGGGCGGGGGCAGACCTGGTTGGAGGCGCGGAACTCCTCCACGGCGCTGGCGGGCAGCAGCGCGCGCACCAGCTGCACCACGCCGGCGGGGCTGAGGAAGTTAGAGTGTACCGAGTGGGCGGGGGCAGACCTGGTTGGAGGCGCGGAACTCCTCCACGGCGCTGGCGGGCAGCAGCGCGCGCACCAGCTGCACCACGCCGGCGGGGCTGAGGAAGTTAGAGTGTACCGAGTGGGCGGGGGCAGACCTGGTTGGAGGCGCGGAACTCCTCCACGGCGCTGGCGGGCAGCAGCGCGCGCACCAGCTGCACCACGCCGGCGGGGCTGAGGAAGTTAGAGTGTACCGAGTGGGCGGGGGCAGACCTGGTTGGAGGCGCGGAACTCCTCCACGGCGCTGGCGGGCAGCAGCGCGCGCACCAGCTGCACCACGCCGGCGGGGCTGAGGAAGTTAGAGTGTACCGAGTGGGCGGGGGCAGACCTGGTTGGAGGCGCGGAACTCCTCCACGGCGCTGGCGGGCAGCAGCGCGCGCACCAGCTGCACCACGCCGGCGGGGCTGAGGAAGTTAGAGTGTACCGAGTGGGCGGGGGCAGACCTGGTTGGAGGCGCGGAACTCCTCCACGGCGCTGGCGGGCAGCAGCGCGCGCACCAGCTGCACCACGCCGGCGGGGCTGAGGAAGTTAGAGTGTACCGAGTGGGCGGGGGCAGACCTGGTTGGAGGCGCGGAACTCCTCCACGGCGCTGGCGGGCAGCAGCGCGCGCACCAGCTGCACCACGCCGGCGGGGCTGAGGAAGTTGGTCTCGACGTTGACGACGCGCAGCGCGGCGTTCCGCTGCAGCGCCGCGGCCAGGCGCGCCGCCGCGCGGTCGTGCAGGCCCACGTTCACCAGCGACAGCGTCTCCAGGTGCGTGTTGTGCTCCAGCGCCGCGAACAGCTTCTCGAACTTCTCGTCGCTTATGTTCTGGAAACGGTACGAGCCTCGTATCATTCTAATCGCCGCGCATAAACTCCCTAAACGGTTGGAACCATTTGGTTTTTTTTTTGCTTTGTTTCTGCTCCATAGTTTAAGAATTGTTTTCTATATTATGCCTCCTATATAGACTAGCATTTGACCACCATCTCACCTGGCCATAAGTGACGAAGGTGATAAACATATTTAGCTTAGTACAGTATTACCCAACTGATATGGCTTACCGATGTACCTGCGCAGAAATTGAATTTTCAAAACGCGGGAAATGCTATTGACCGCTATTGGTCGGCAGCCGCCGCCATCGTAGCGAGCTTAGAGTGAGATGGAACTACCAGCTGCAGTGTATTATGAACCTTATAATAGTGATCTTAGGTTGATTGTAAGTTTTAAGGATTATTTCGTTAATCTTCGGACCATACTTTCTTTTCTGCGCGAACGAAGATTCACGACGCGCCTTATAAGTTGGGTACTAGTATACGGGGCTGGCTCTAGAGGTCCGCTGTCTTCTGGCAGTTCTTCTAGCGAAGTGTTCTCACCCCCATAGAGATTCAGCGAGAGATGTCAGATTTCTCTGGTCAACCAGCTAGTAAATAAATAGTGTAAGAGCCCACCTTAATGTTATTCCAATTGAGATCAGTGAGCTTCTGGTCGTCGTTCTGCACCCGCTTGACCGTTTCGTCGGGGTCGGTGTCGTTGGGCGGGTCCATGGGGTACACCTGGAACGATATTAAAAAGCTATTTGTACTTATTGCCTCAAAAAAAAATATTATCTCCTACTATATTCCTCCACTACCTACTTTTCCACTATCATCAAATAAAATGTTTATTTTATTTTATGAGTAGGTTTATTATACTGAAAGCCACTGTCTATAATAGTTCTTACTACTCGTCTCTATGCGTGGTTGTCTGGAAGAGATCGCTTTGAACGATAAGACCGTCCATTGTGACACTATAATTTGTTATTTATTGCTTTGTTCTAGCCTAGTTTTCTCTGTTATATGGTATTTCAATACAGAGTTTATCTATCCTGCTATTGTATTGTAGTAGACAAAGAAAATTTCAACTCAATCGAAGTCTGAATATTGAAAATAATAATGGGTCTTACCACAAAATATTTAAACAAAAGTTGAACAGATGTCTAAAGTTTCGTTTCACAAATCGACGTCTCATACATGCTCCCCGGTTATAGGTACTTTAGACTTGGCCTTTCTTTTGGTAAAGTCAAAGCATTTGTTGTAAGTAGGCAATAAAATAGCACTTTTACAAATCAAACAGCAAATTCTCGTTAGCAATGAGAACCATAAAACATAAAATGTGAGAAATTAAACAGTATTTGATTATGGTTTGAGTTTGAAAAAGGATGTTTCCCTTTCAAGCACTGTACCAAGATTCTGGACAGGAAAACGAAACTCCGTTGACTCTACCAGTGCTTCGGGATACGCTAGAGATATGACACCCCAGTAGGATACCGACTTAAGTATTTAAAACTGCAACTGCAGGAACCAGCTAGTCTCAAATGTAATGCGCAGTATAGAGTAGCTCGAACGCCAAAACTTGTAACCGACAGTAATATAATGCGTATTTGGCTTCCACAATGGAATATTATCGGTTTTGCTACCAGAATAAACACTTTTGGTTTCTATTTTCAACATCCTCATGTTCATGAACTACAAACATACATATATACAGTTTATAGCTTGTTTAACTAGCTATCACCCGCGAATTCGTTCGCGTCGGCACTTTATATACAGACTTTTGAGCAATAATTACTTTAATAGCTTATTCTAAGCTACTTGTTATACTTGTTTCTAATAGCATCCAGTGAGCGGGGGCCGAGGATCGAACCCGGCACTCGTTGTGCTGTGAAGCACACAAACCAAGCGGCCACCATCACTATACCAAGTGAATTTTGGTGGCCGAGCGGTAATGTACTGATCTATCCGTGTTACCCACGAAAGAGAGAGACAAGTGGAAGTGCTAAGAGGGCGGGTAGCGCGTGTCAAACATATGACTCGTAGCTCAAAACTAACGCCAGTTTTGTCATACGCATACTGCATAACGCATGTTTTGTCATGCTCTAAATCTGCCACACATTAAAAAATGCCTTATGTGCACTTTTAGAGGCCATTAAAATGAACCATATCAGTTATCACATAAGGCACATTTTCAAATAAACGGCAGTTGACTTATAAACCTCTATTGACACAGTAACTTAATATTTTTTGGCGACAACGGTTCCGATACAGATGTGAAGTTAAGTCACTTCCACTCTTGTCACTGTTTTCAGTGGTGTTACTCCGTCTGCACACAGTACACAATCAGAGTCAGTGTTACCTTTGGTTTGGTAGCTTTAGTGATGCCGTCCCACCCGAGCCCGACCGGCTGGCCCTTGTTGAGCAGCGAGGCGTGGTACTGGTCCTGGTTCATCATCGAGTGGAACCCGAGGATAGCTGGAACCCACAGGGAAATCATTAGACAAGTAAATAAACAAACACTGTCAAAATTCATCCAGCCGTTTGGAAGATACGAAGTGATAAAGACATTTACAAACAAACCAACTTACATACATACCCTTCCGTGGTAGTCGGGTAATAAACGACTACACATATTTTTTGAATCATAGCTAACAACCACAATCAATGGGTCTAATTCGCGCACAAACTGATATCAAAATATATAATTTTGTCATACCTCGACGTTTCGACCGAGTTACATCGGCCGTGGTCACGAGAAGAAGTCTTCTCGTGACCACGGTGATATTTTGATATTAGTTTGTGCGCGAATTAGACCCGTTTAAATACTAATTAAAACCAAAATCAAGTCACATTTTCAAACAAAAAATAAACAGCAAAATAAAAATCGGTTTAGTCGTTTGGGACTTAGACACAGATTCACGCGTTTCTTTTGTCTTAAACAATGCGCGCGACACTTAGATACCACTCTATTACATAACAACAAAACAGCTTGCCACTGACATAATAATATAATTATGTACTTCCTAAAACATCAATTTCACTGCGGTCACAACACAGTATTAAGACATCGAGATCTACGCAGCAACAGACAGTAATGTGGCAACAAAATAAATTAATCACAGAACTACCTTTGAAGACCAACAATAAACCAAGAAAAATATTTGTGAAGATTTGCAGTCAACTATTGAAATACAGACAGGGTTGCCAGCCGTCGCCTAGTGGCAAAGTTAATGCATTTTATCGCGATTTTATGAGTGGAGTTTTTTTTTATTACCGGCGACGACTGGTCTTTTTTTAATTAATGGTGCGAATCGATGACATGTATTCTCTGTATGTTTCTATCGATACGTGGATTTAAAAATACAAATTAGGGGTTTACAAAATGGTTTTTGATACGTAACACGGTTTCGTTCAACAAAACTGATACTGTAAAGTTTTTGATACGAAAAGATGCAGGGAAACCCAGCGAAGTGAAACAGCGAAAGGAGATAGTATCTTGTATCACTTACCACTAAGCAATATAATAGTACATTACGATACAAGCTGTCTAAGTTGTATATTAATACACGGCGGCGTGAAATTAGCGCCCGAGCGAAGCGAGGGTGCTATCCGCCGTGTATTAATATACTTACTTGTGCAGCGAGTATCGTATACTATTTTATAGCACGTGCGACATAAACCCGCCAACCATTTAATTTATTTAAAAATAATATTCTAATTGATGCAATGAAAAGATGTTCATTTGACTCTTAGCAATAAACACACAAATTTAAATGCGGGTAGGTTGCCATTCCACCAGTAGAGAACGGGAAAACACAATTTACACCTACCCGTATCACTTCTACATTTGTTTTTTAGGTTATTAGCATTTTTGGATGCATATTTATTGTTCGTGGATTGCTTAATGTGATATTGTTTCAGATTTAATATTGTTCAGTTTAAATAATAGTCAAACAGGTTTCAACTAAAAACAGTGAAAAAATATCAGTAGTGTAGGGCTTCATTTTGTAACCGAACCTTTATTGTAACGTGAATACCTACTTAATATAGGAATCTGTGATCTGGTTTGTGCATAAATGTATTCACTATGAGACTATAATATTATATAATATGGTGTATAATAATTGAAAGTGTGTGTATTAAGTGAAAATATTCCATGTGTCGGTTACATTTTATGTAAACAACAAAAAATGCAACATTTCTAAATCAAGTAAGTATTCTTATGTTTCAATAATATATAATCGTATTAGAAATTGAATAAAATGTACAGTGTACGGTTAATATCGCTAACTTAGGTAAAGCGTTTTCACGTAATATTGTCCGACGAAGACCAAAATAAAAACATGCAGAAATATGGCGCCAAAGACATTGGTGTTTCGGTCCCACACGTTACAGCTTATACGTATCTTCTCTTGCTTACTATGAGCTTGTGAGAGGTGTAAAAATGTATGACTGATTAGCTTTGGTTCAGTACCTACTACGCTCGCAACGATGGCTATATTCTTCAACGGTGTGAAGTTAGTGAACATCAGGCCGTTTAAAAGTGTGCTACTTTGAACAGCGCAAAGCGTGACCTAAGTGCGGGTTTAGGTCGCACGGTGCTATAAATATAATAACAATTATTAGGCGATATATAGTTTTATCTTTATCTAGTATTATAGAGTAGTGCGGCTCAACTTTTGACGCCAGGGAAAAATATTGTATGCAGTCGACTCAAAGATCTGATCGCAAACAATATTTTTCTGTCATATCTATTAAAAGTGTTGTAATGAGTAAACGTCTGTGGCACTGGGTGTTTGCCAACGTGTCGCCGGTCCTAACACTCTCCTGTTGCCATTACAAAACAGTCATTTTACTCGGTTATAAAATATTATGACACACAAACTGTGTAGTAGATTCGTAACACAGTTTTCCTCTGTCGTGCACCGGTCAGTGTGTCGTCCCCATAACTCTTACGAATGGTATTCCCGAGAACTGTCCACCGTCCTTGTTCTCATAATGATTACAAATGTTATAGTCTCTTTTTTTGTGTCGCGATTGCGACCACTTTTACACGGAAAATAATTAAAAAAACTTTCATAGGAACTGCCAAAGATTCGCGTTGACGATTCTCAGCCGAGTTTTCAGTACGCTGTCACATGCAATTAATTTTTTATGTGAAGTCTCTATTTTTTAACGGTTACTAGTTAGTATTACGCGTGTTGTTCTAGCTTACTTGTGTGAGTGACATTGGAGTTCAATTTACGATGGACAAATGTTCCTTTTTATGTATTTTCACTTGGTGCTGCGATAATTAGAATAGAATAGAAAAATCTTAATTGTACACCAAAAAGAACACACAAAAACCAGCCAAGTATATGACTGAACTGAAGCGAGCGCCGGGTTTTGCCCGTTTCTGACTCAATATGACGGCACGTTTGGCGTATTGGCTGAGCAATCGGACTGCTGCGTTTGGTGTCGCGGGTTCGATTCCCGCCTGGGACGAATATTTGCGCGATCCACAAATATTTGTTTCTGGTGTATGTGAAATTATATGTATGCAAGCGGTACCCACGATACAGGAGCAATCCTAGTGTGGGGATACGTTCAGTCTAAGGTCCGTATTAATAAATCAAACTTAGCTCTGAGAGCTATCTTCAGTGTGCACTTGCTCTTTTGTTCTATTTAATAAATACATCTTAAGTTGTAGATTAGGAACAGAAACTTACATGATCTCTGGCAAATTAATAAATGACACTCAACGGTTAAGTGCTATTCGATTATGACACAATTGACACATACAAGACAGTATCTAGTAGCCAGTGCTACATCTCAATATCCATTTATTAAATAGCAACGATCTCAAGATGCAGATTACATTTTGAGTGTGGATCAGCTAATAGCACACTTGGTAGCGCTATTGAGTTTGATTTATTAATACGGACCTAAGTAAATTTTCAATACACGAGTATGTATTTCATTCGCTTGTCTTTTTTCCCGATTCAGCCTTTAGTATGGTGTGTTCAACTGGCCCCCCTATGCCGGGGGGTAAGTGGCAGTGCTGTACGTGTAGGCACCTGCGAGGTCGATGATCTCTTCCTGCGAGGCGTCGGTGAGCGCGCGCTCGTACTCGTCGCCGAGGTCGATCGAGATCTGCTCGTCCGCGTTCTGTATGTTCTCCGGCACCGGCGGCGGCGTCCACTGGAACACGAGACAAATGACAAGTGACATGAGGAAATCCTCCTTTTTTTTACAGCAGGGGCTTCGTCTACCGCTTAATAAGGTTATATCGAAAATTTCGGTATGACGTCATACCGTTACAATAACGGTTCAGGTACCGGTAGGGCGAGCAGTGTGCCTAGTGTGAGTTTTGACAATTTATTTACGCGCTCGGTCCGTTTGGCGTAAACGTGAAATTGTATGGAATAAGAGCAGCGCCATCTAGCGTCAGTGAATCAGTCACTAGATGGCGCTGCTATTATTCCATACAATTTCAAGTTTACGCCAAACGGACCGAGCGCGTAAATAAATTGTCAAAACTCGCACTAGGCACACAGGAACCTCTATCGAGAAAGTATTCGATACGTTAACTGTCAAATGTGTTTTAGATTTGATCAGCGCCTTGAAATATCGACAAGATGCGTACGTGAACGGTTACCTTGATCGATACGTTAACTATACAAACAGTGAAAATGTTCGTGCTAGCCGTATTGTAGGAGTACCTACCTACTGTTCAAATCTAAAACAAATTTGACAGTTACCGTATCGAATACTTTCTCGGTAGAGGTTCCTGCTCGCCCTACCGTTAAAGTTTCTGGACCGAAATTTCTACCCCACGGACGCGCGCGTCGTCGACGCGACGTGTGACCGCGACTCTCGCACTAGGATCGAACCCGGTGACAATGGGTTGCAAAGCGCACTAGTTACCACTCACCAACCACACACACAATATTCCGCCGTAGTCGGAAACATTCATTTTATAACCCTCCACGCCTCAAGGCGAGATAACGCAGTGTGGTCATTCTTATTATTGTTTCTCTAACTGAAGTCATGCCGACGACGCGGGACTATTCATGCATGTAAGTGCTAATGAGTGCTGTCCGCGTGTAGGAAGAAATGGCATGTAGTAGGCGTCGCCTTTGCCTTGAATGGATGCAGTATATTAATTACGAATTCTTTTACAGGTGGATAACCAATGTGGTATGTCAAAAATAATTTTTGATATTTGTGTGTGCGCGAATTAGACCCGTTTTTAGCTAGTTAATAAGGTGGATGGATAACCGTCACGAACTAAAGTGGGAATGAAAGGAGTGTCCCATTGGAGTTTAACAAATTATCCCTGGACCTTATGATGAACTTTAAATCTAATCTAACCTTGGCTGCAGCCTATAGACTGGTTGAAATCGTCCATGGATAAATAATATAGTTGCTAGGTCAAAATATAATCAAATTTGGGTTGATTATGAACGGTTTTGATTCAAATTAGCAGCAGTCAAGTTTCGTAAGGAGTTTTGATGGCATTCGAAAAATTTTCCATTGCTGATTGTGAACAAAGAAATATAATTAATTTTCGCATAAATTTTATTAATTTTTTGACGGGAAAATGTCTGCTGGATCAGCTAGTAGATGAATATACATAACTTTATAAAAAGAACAAATATGCTGTGACATTTGGTCACAGTGTTGGTTTCCCACATACCTAAGACTTCACAACATCATGGAAGCTAGTGCTCATAGAAATTACTAGTCGATAGCATACCTTCTTCCCCCTCACGACACCGGCGACATAGGGCTTCACCTCCGGCCGGTCGGGGGTCTCCAAAGCTTGTTTATTTATGTGTTCAATGAGTTTCTTGCGGTTGAGCGGACCGGTGGGGTCCTTCTCGCACGCGTAGTTTGTCCTTAGCGATGGTGGCAGGCAGTTGTCCTTGAAATGAGAGACAACACGGTCAATTACTTATTGAAACTAGCTCGGACTCAAGATTGGTTCAACCAGTTTCCGTGAATAGGAAGCAGAGTGAGAGGCAGTGTCTCTCACTTGTAAATTTTCAGGATAAATGAAGAAGGCTTCACAATCGTATGTATATACATTTTCTGATTCCTTAATAGGAGTCTTTGTGCCTATGAAATCAGGAACTAGGATCACATTCCTACAATCACCCAGACAGATAACAAATACCTATGAATTCAAGTCATTGTTATTTTTTCTATGAATAATGGCTTAGTAGGGAATGGGTCTATCTGTTAGAACATGTTATACCTACATAATAAAAATAGACAATATTAACTTGCTAAATTATCCTCTACTACACAATTGATGTAAAATTATGTCCATTCATACATAGATTATTAATATGTTAACAAGAAGCCTTTGGAAGCCTGTCTTATCACCTCAATTAACCTCCATTAAACATGATAGTGCTATGTGAGACGGCTCTTATCTCAACCACAGATAAGTCTCCTAGTAGTTTTTTAAGAACAAAAGTATCATTTTAAAAGAGAACCACTAAATTACTTTATATTGTACCTTCTTGAAGTTGTTAAATGTGCTTGCTTTAAATGATATGTTTGCCTTATTGTTTTATTATTAAAACTAGCTGTGCCCGCGACTTCGTCCGCGTGGAATAGTGATTAAATTCACCTTTTAAAACTTCCCTGGACTTCCACAAATCATTCAAGACCAAAATCAGCCAAATTGGTCCAGGCATTCTCGAGTTTTAGCGAGACACACAAACAGCATTTGATTTTTATATATTATGTATATAATAGATTTGGTTTTTATGTATTTATGTAGACCATTATGTCAGCTTATCAACAAGGTAAACTACCCATAGTGAGCCCACCCCCCTTTTCCTAGCCACTACCCTACCTACCTACCCCGCTACGCCTCCAGCTGAACATTAAACTTTTGTACATGTACTTATTTCTATCGATTAATTAAAATGCACTCTCTTAATATCAGGTACATATTTCTGACCAAACTGGACAACAAATGAATTCAAATGTATGTTAATTATGTAGAAAAGTATTCGTGAGACTATGCAAATGAGAAAACAAGTCTGTATTATATTGGTCATTATGTAAAAGACAGGGTTACGATGGACAATTATTAAGAACATTAAGGCAATTATGTAGCAAGTCTATTATGTTGTATTGAAATAATGTAATATATATATAATAATATGTATGTTGTATTGAAATAATGTATATACAATTACGTATGGTGTACCTTCATTTCAAATGTATTTATCACTCGCTTTTCGGTGAAGGAAAACATCGAGAGGAAACCAACATGCCCGAGAATAAATTCGGAGGCATGTTATCCACCAACCCGGACTAGGCCCCCGTGGTGGATTATGGCCTAACCCTCCTCACGATAGTGAGGGGAGGCCTTTGCCCAGCAGTGGGACAGTTACAGGCTGAATTATTATATATATTTTTTATTTACAAACAAGATAGAAAGCTTACAGTAATAACCAAAGTAATATTATTTTTTAATTTATAGATTTTTTTGTTACACACATATTTTCCTTTAAGTATCAAAAAGATTTGGATTTCTAAATAGTGTACCTAATTATTCCAAAAACTCACAAAAAAAGGTTGTACCTAATCCAAACATCATAATACTGTTGGTCATTGTTTACACTTTTTATACCATTAGAGATCAATAAACAAAACAGTGTTAAACTAAAATACCTGCCGACTACTAATTCTCTGCAGGGGCATGCCGTGGAACCTGGAGATGTGCCAGAAAATTTCATTCATTGAGAATTTGCCACCCTAACAGTACAAACAGTGTACCTGACAAAGTAAAATCTTCCAAACGGCATTTGGCATTTAACAGTTTTGAAGAAAATAGAATTTGGATTCATTCAATAGATTCTAAATTATTTATTATGATAAGTACACAAATCTTTTTTGCCCTATTCTGGTTAATATTGATACTAATTTATCTGATAATTGAATATTACAGAACAACAAATCCACCAAGATATCACTTTGGTTGAGGAGGCTTAACAGGCTTAGTAATCAGTGAAAAGACTGATAATGTTCATCCATAATCCTCATATTCACCCAAAAAAATAAACTTCTGATGATAGGTAAAAAACTTCCACCATGACCTACCTACTCATTTCACCTCCAAACAAACCCCATTTAATTGGATACTTTTTCTTTTTTTTATATTGTTCTGTTATCACTTTAAGTTTTCTTTGTTCTGTGGTGTTTCAATAAAGGATTCACCTTATGTATCTTTTTTAAAATTGGATTTGTGTATTTTTAGCCAGTGTTAAGTTTCCTCTAAAAATACATAGTTTAATCTTTCTTGGATCGAAGACAATATGAGTGAACATGGCAACAAGAATTTGTCTCAATGTCAACACCACCATTATCTGAGCAGTTATTGTGCATGCGGCCTTCGCTGCCTATTCATTGGTGGCCGCTAATTTGTGGAGCTACTGGGTAAATTGTAAGTACTATTGTGTGTGTACTTATGTATGTGGGATCTTTTTAGCCTTTGTGTTGAGTATTGCAAACTTGTTTATCAACTTACAAGGACATTGAGGCAGAAATCAGATAGATAAGACAATACAAAATGCTGGTGGGTTTGGTTTGGTGAACAAGGTTTCTATCTTGGCGCCATAAGATTTGCCTACTATTTCCACAGATTAAAAATACTCACGTCTGGGTCAACCTCCTTTGCCAGCATACTGAGTTCTTCCTGCGTGAGCTTGGACAGGAGCTCGTCCACGTCCACCTCGTCGTACGAGGACAGCTCCCGCCCGTACAGCTTCGCAGGCGTCGTCATCGTCGTAGTCTTCGTCGATGACGATTTCTGCACAACACAAAACACTTCACTGAAATTCACTGAATAGGCTGTATAATTAAGACAAACCTCTTACAATATTTTACAACTTGTTTGCATTCTACAATCTTTGCAGGTTATTTTATGACTCAAAATCCAAAGACTGGATTAATGTTGCCTTTATTTACTTTGGCATTACGTAAGAAACAGTATAGATAACGCAAAATTCTTGATAAATTAAAGTTATTTGGCATACACTTTCGGCGTTTACCACACCCACAAATTATTTGATTGGAGACTTTGTAGCTATATGTAAGCGTGACTGGATGTATTTGTTAATGGTTGTTTGAACTATTTTAGACATGAAATATAAAACTTATCAATTTCTTACGGTAAAAAGTTAATAAAACACAATTTTCTAAAATTTATAAACACAACCGCAACCACAAGCGCCCCCTTCAAATGACAAATAAGGACTAAAAAAAGTTAAAAGTGTAAGCGAGATCGTAGCATTGTATGTTTGTGGTGTGCGAGAGAGATAGCTCATAAATAGAGAAGGGATTGGTCGATGGTGAAAAGAGATTACAAATATACCGGTTTTCTTATCAAGGCGGTAAACACAAAAATATTAGTCACTATGTTTGTTTGAATGAAACGTAGTAAATAACGTGACAAAAAATTCATGAAGTGTAGTATTTTGTACGAATCAAATAGACAGGGTTGGATCATTTAAATCTTGGAAAAAAATACAATATTTGTTAAGTTTACAAAATTACCGCAATGCCTCGTCTCTACATTTTATGCCTACTCGGATTGTGGGGGATTTCGTTCGTTAGGTAACTGGGAAATCCCACGCCACACACTCATAATATCCAAGTCCCACCCCACCCCACTAACCATAGGTAGGTAATTATACTTTGGGTAGGTACCTACCTACCTAGTATATCGATGGTAATTACAATCCCTTTATTTTTAATTAAATTATCTTAGTAGGTAGGTTCATCTATGCAAAGGAGTATCCGAGCAAAATTCTGTGAATTTAAAGATGGTTTAGTGCTCTACAAAGGCAAGATTACGTAATCTTCACATACCGACGACCTCGCCTATTTTACCATTGAACCCGCGACCTTTAGCAGGCAGTGGGACAATTTAAATAATTTGACTGGCTTCATGCAAGTAGGTAGTTAGGTATACCTACTCTACCTAGGTACCTCCTACTCTTTGACTGGCTTTTAAACATTCGCACCTCGATCGTTTACCCAGTCTTGTGAAGAACTTAGGGTTTCTTCTCCTTAGGTACTGGGTACTTATATGAGTAGAATAAATTATTATAAATCTTTTAATAATATTATGTATTCATTTATCCTTTCAAACAGCAAAATCGCGATTCGTGAGAGCTTTGTTTTATTCTAAGGTCTTTTATGTCACGCATCTAAAATAGAAAGGCCGTCGAGGTGGCTGTTATCGCACCATCTTTTCAATTTGTGTTCTATTCATAAACGGCTTTATGGTGGATGGGTTGCATAAAAAAGCGGCCAAGTGCGAATCGGACTCCCTCATGAAGGGTTCCGAAGTTCCGGTTCAGCAAGTAACATAACGCGGGTTAAGAACCAATACCATCTATAATTATAAATTTTTGTGAATTTTAGGTTTTAATGCTAATAGATTTAAGCTTAATTTCACATACCTAGTCTGCTCTATCAACTATATAATATATCATCACCAAACAATAAAAATTTATTCGCTGTAGAAATACCATCTATCTCAAGACCGCGTTCAAAAACTACTAAGCCAATATTTGAGAAAACACGTTTTTAGTCAATTTTCAGGTTTAAATATTGCCATAATTCGATCAAATTCCAATTAGGTAGGTATATCCAGGAATAGTTATAATCGTTGGTACAAGAGGATGAAACAAGCCATATTGCCAAAAATCACCAGTCTCCTACATATACTTTTCATACAACATTTTGTATCCAAGCTTTGAAGCCTTATATTATAACAAAAACTATACATCGGAGACTGGTGATCTTTCGGATTTATGTTATTTCAATAGTATTTTACTACAGGCAAAAAGATCACCAGAAGTGCAATAAAATTAATGCAAGTATTTTGCCCCGACTATTATACTTACCCAAATTGGTCCAGTCGTTCTAAGTGATGCGCTTAGGTAGGCAGGCACCCACCAACAAATTACTAAAAAAATAACTACCTATGTACATTGTATTGTATACCTATGTACCTACTTACTTATTAACAGAGACCTAGTTAGGTATACCTAGGTACCTATGTCCTTAAGCACTTCGTAGTTAGTTAAGCAGGTTATAGCACTAAATAAAAACGTAAAAAGACACAAACATGGAATAGTGAAACTGAAATTAATTATAATAAAGTCGTGATTTATATATTATTATGAATTATGATTATACACCCATTACATTTAATTGTAGTCAACCTGTCATTGCGTAAATTCGTATAATATAAACAATAGGTTATTCACTCTGTAACACACCCGTGGGTACCCACAACATCGTAATTGACACTGTCCATTGTCTGAAGGAGGAAATGCTATTCTTTTGGTACTAGGTAAGTACTTGTTTCTTTTATAAGATAGGTCGTGTAATTTTATAGTCAAAAACAGCATACATTTTTATTACCTACCTATCTAGTTTATTATCTACCTACATTATTATTATTTTATTAGAGAATAATTCTAGATAGCCTTGCCAATGTTAAATCCGGATCCGAGGCAAGATGGCGATATGATGGTGAGGGTTTATAGTTTTCATCATCTAGTGGCGCCTGGTGGAAGGGACAGTACCTACCTACGACGGTATTTTTACACCCAATAATCTTGTGTGAGTGTACCCAAAAACTGTCAACCAAATAATATTTCAGTGGGTTACTATACATATGAGTACCTATATACCTACCTACTTCTAGAAAAGATTAAGTTCCATATCAAGATCATCAAGACATAAATAATTCTCCTAATAAAAATAAATGAATATAACTACGTAGTAGGTCTATAAATACTTAATAAAATTAATTTGTGTCGGTTGAGATGAGGTACCTAAAGTACCTATAATTTTTTTTATTATGTAGGTACCTACCTACCAGAATTTCCATGGAAATAGTTCAGTGACGGTAGGTACTAGGTATTGAGACTATTTTTCTCAATCTTAGGTGTCGGTTGCTGACTCAACAAAATGTAGGGAGGTATATACTACCTACCTATTGTGTAATAAATAGTTACCTACCTAGGTGTTTGTATCTAATTTGACTATAAGTATATTATTTATAGTTACCTAATGCATAGCTAATTTATCAAACAAACAGGCTTCAATATCATCGCTAAATTACTTCCGGTGAATTCTGTTACAAGGTGCAATAAATATATGAGGTGCCAAAAGCCCAAACCAATCATTGAACTCTTGCTAATGCCAAAAGTATCCCAAATACAGATTGTTTAGGAAGAGGACGCATAATAGATGGGGTAACGATTGATTTGGATCGATACGATTGTTCCTGCTCACCAGGCGGCGATATCGCGCCCGCTGGCCGGCCGCCAGTCTGCTATAATTGGTGGTCACTCCGCCGGAGACAAGTGGTATTCTTAGCCCACCACTCGGCCACTGGCCTTCCCACAAACGCTATTCCGTCAGAAAAATAAATAATTTCTGCATTCGCACTTGACCTACACCTGGGTAGAGATGCTCCACTCCATCCGAGCGCAAAGTTTTCCGAATAACAACGGGGGTGAACGACCTTTTTGCTCGTTCTATAAATGTGCCCATCAGCCCAGCACGCAGCCGTAAAAAAAATAAAGTTGTCATTTTTGACGCAGCAACCATAGAGGAAATAAATGCAGCAACCACAATATGTTGAAATTTTCATTTTAAATTGTTATGAAAAATAACGAATAATGTCCTACCCTTTCGGCCCTCCGGTGCTAGTTTCTCCGTTGATAAGAGGGGCTCGATTCGCTCTGCTCTTTGCCGGAATCATCTATGGTCGATTCAAGCAAACTATCTACAATTACCAGGAAGAAGCGTGGAGAGAGGAGGAAGCTAAGAGAAAGGTCGTACGAGATATCAAAAATGCTCAGCTGAAAAAGCAAATAGCTGCAGAAGAAAGGAAGTCAGTCAGGCTTCTCGAGTCTGGTAAACTGTTTGATGTAGATTCTGAGGATGTTTGATGGCAGTCCATGCAGTTAATCAATGAAGCCCTCAACGTAATAACGTTAATATAGCAGTGGAACTTATTAATTTTTTACCACTTTTATTTCACTATTAACATTTTTGTTGTTAGTGGGTACAACTAGGTACCGACCTATCTTTTGTATTTTATGTGTTGCTTCGAGGTCCGAATAAACAGGCTCGTTGAATAAACATAATAGGTAGGTAAGGTGCATTCGGGTAATTACGAAAGAATTTTTGAAGAGTTCACAAGGTGTTTTTATTATAATCAATAAGTCTGATTTTATAGATTTAATGCTACCAGTTTATATCACTTCGCCTGCTTGAATTATATGGGCCAAAGGTCTATATTTAAGATTTTCTATTATATCATTGGAATTAATAATTACGAGTGTTTTAAAATCTTGCTATTTTTTTTTTTGGCAGAGTGTAATTCCGAATTATGTGCGTGTAATTCCGAATGGCACTCAAAAAAGGGTTTTGTGCAGTTCTGGCTTAAAGAACATGTTTCTTTTTCGTCCGGTTTTACCCCCGCGATATTTATACAGCGGTTTTGGTCACCGATTCACCTTAACATTACATGAGAGGTATTTATATTTCGGAATTACCCGACAAGTAAGCCTACGGTAGCCAAACCTTTAGAAGGCATAATAAAGTGTTTCAATTAAAAGAAATAATGAGACAATTTAAAGCATATTAGGAATGAAGCGTCTGGACTCCTGCATTACAAAAGTGCAGGATAGACACAAAAATAATTATTTAAATCGGAATTACCCTATTCGGTTAAATCCGAAAAGTACAAAAAAACTTGAGCTAGATGGTTTTAAGCCTACACAGTATTGCAAAAAAACGTTAATCTAGGGAATAAAGAAAAAAACAGTTCCATAACTTACCAGGTTTCGTAGTTATAAATCTTCGGGTAAATCCGATAGACCAAAAAACCCGCGAAATCGCAGTCGTTGACAAAAATGACAAATGCAAACCCGTGGTTGCTCATAGGAACCGGTGGCTACCGCCGGGGGCATGCGTATGAAATTGGCCACTATGTGAACGTTGCCAGAGCACAAAATATTTCCGCGTTAAGTGGAAAACTTCAATTATTGGAAATACCCGATTTTCGGAGTTAGCCGAATGCACCTTATTGATGATGCATAGATCGATATTCTAATTATCATTAATAATTTTATAATAGATTTCTAAACCACACCACTACAGCAATAGAACCTTTCTATGGAGCCAAACACGCAAATTGACACAGGTTAATTATGTAGAAAGCTATTAAAAGAGCTGCATCCAAAACAATGCGTAAATTGCCGCCAATAAACCAACTTTCGTTAGGAATCGAAAGTTAGGAAAAGCTGTTACTTTTCACCGTTGAATAGTGAAACAAGCAACACTATTGTTACAGTACCTACACATGTCGAGTATTCCGATATTAACATTCACATGGCATGAACGGCATCACATCAAGATCGAGATGCGAGTACTTTTCTACTTTCTACGGATGTGGACATGTCGCTCACGCGAGCAAATAAAGCCTTCATTACCGGTTTTTTAACGTAACATTACCGGTTTTCTCACGGGTTCAATGCCGATGTTGGCGGGCGAAAGTTGATTTTTTGATCGATGTAACTCATTCATTACTATGCTGGCAATAGACATATTGTAGACACTTAGATATAGGCTAACCATGCACAATCTATTGTGCATGGTTAGTTACGCAAATGGCCATGCTGCTGTTTAGTCACGGTTTGTAATTTGTAATAGACAGGAGAGGTCGAAATTAAATTTACTACGGGCTGATTGTCTACTGGTCTAATAGGTAGGTACCGTTAATAGGTATCATTATAAACAAGTTTACTGTAATCCTATAATATTAATAGCCAAAAAAGGGTCCGTGACGTAAGTAGTTCTTTCTTCATAGTAGATATTGTGAGAAACACAAACCAGCACCCTTATTCACAAGTTTCGGAAACTATCGGATTCGATAAGTTTCCGATTAGATTCGAAATCGCGATTCACAAATCCGAAATCGATAACTTTTGACAGATCACAGCTGATCCTAATCGAAAACTCTTCCGACAGCTATTGAGTCACGGAAAGCCGTCTTTCTTGGAAAAGATTGAGGTATATACTTGAAGAAATAGTTATTTGCTATTTTATTGAAATTATATTAAGTATGTAGGTGCATATATTGTTTATATATTGTTCATATTGGTTCACACAGCTACACACTGGTGTGAAGGGGCGTGATATTATAGTCGCGCTATTGCCCTGGGTGTGTTAGAAAGCTAGCAAATAATACAAAATGATGTAGGTATTGAGTAGGTAATGAAAGTTATATTAAATAAGTACCTAACATAAATAGTAATATGTACCTACTATTATTATAATAATGAATGATATCAAACACACAGCTTTACTTGATATTAGGTGGTAGGTAAGTAATAAGTACTACATTTCCGAACTCACTTTCTCAATGTAATTAGGTAGATACTAGGTACTAAATAAAAGGTATATGAGTTCACAGTAAATATTTATTTTGGTAATGAAACTGCATGAGCATTAAAATTATGGTAAGTACCTAATTATAATATATATTATTAACAAAACTTCAATGTTCATTTATGTTAAGTAAGTATAGGTATATTATTCATTTTAAATTAAACCATATCTATCACATATAAATAGTAATTGGCTGATGATAAAAAAAATTCTTTGAGTAAGTACTACCTATCTAAATTATTCTCTGTGGCTTTAGGTATGTGACAGCAATTGGATAATTATATTATATTTATTGGCCTGCTACCCAGGAAGCACACATGACGCCTTCATTTGAAGGAGTAGGCTGTTAAGAAATAAGATGAAGGGGTTTACGGAGGCAACATCTTGCTGTCTTGGTTTCTAAACACTATTAACTCCAAGGGATCTTGCACGTCTGGCACGGATTTGTGACAGTTGCAGACTAGTGAAGTTACCTGGAACAATTCATAATAATATATTAACTTGTTGTAAGTAATAACAATATTTCATTTTTTAGGTGATTCAGGGTACCCCTTGGACCCAAGTATTTTCACACCAATACTGGCGAGCCAAACAGCCCAGAGGCACACTACACAGAGTTGCACATTCAGTCCCACAATTGTATCTAGCATTGTTTAAGGGTTTTGAACGCTTTAGATAATAAGCATCACATGCTGGAATATACCTCAACAAAGCTCTAAATGCTGACACTGAGAACTAGCAAAACTTATGCAACAAAGTGTTCATAGTTAAGAAATAAGACTGTATGCAATAAATAGATTAAGTATGTTTAAAAAGATTGTAACATAAAAGTAATACATCATATTATTATTTTCCCGATCCAATCATTCCAACCAAAAAAAGTAACGAGGAAAACTTTACCGTACCTACTTAGTTCTGGCAAATTTCCCAAGTCTCTAGCGATTTCACGCAACTCGGAGGCTTTTAATGTAAACCTACAGCCACTTGCTCAATAGCTTCTACCTTCTCCTCTCGGGCCACTTGCAAGCCTCCTGTAAATATAATAAAACATAATGTATTAAAACTAAGTTATTGTAAGTTGCTGATGGCCAATCACCATTATTATCTGTCTTCGATTTTATTACTACAGTACCTATACTAAGTAGAAAAAACAATGAGCTCTCAAAATTACCTACGATAGCAAAACTGAAATACTTAAGAGTTTATACAACAAGTTACATGTTAACTGAGACCACATAATTATTTATACTAAACAAATCAATAGAACTTTATTTACCTCCAAAGGATTTGTAAACAAGAATATATGGGTGACATAATCATTGAGGTATAATACTTACCTATGTACGTACAGTTAATTTGGATATATTATACTCACTATGCTCATCTTATTTACGCGCGAAGTTCTTCCAACAAGACAAAACAAAAGTTGAAGTGTCTCAAGACGCCTCACAGTTCACAAACAAAACAAGTCGCATAGAAATACGATACATCCAAGCCCAGCTTCTTTTAGTTCAAGTTTGTGACAATTTGACATCTATTGACATGACATTTACAAAGCGAATTTACACTACAAACAAATCTTATAAAATTATTTGTTTCTTTCGTTAAACGCTGATTTTAAAATATGTAATACATGTTTAAAAATTTGCATACACATAATATTGTAAGTCTGCATATAATATTGTTGTGAAATTATGGGATTCATAGTTTTTATTAACAACTAAAATAATTCTACCAAGATAATTACTTTCTACCATACCGTTTAGTCTTCGTAAACGCACAACTAACGTCAAACTACATAGAACAACAAGAGTTTCCTTAATTACCGGTATTGTCTATGTTTCAGACACGGCAATCTTTCGGAAACGCCTGTCGATCGGATCTTCTCGGATCTCTGAATCGCATATTTCGAATGCGTCGGATCGGATATGAATTCTGCTTTTTCGGAATCGATAGCTTTCCGAGATTTGTGAATAGGCCTACAAGAGCGCGAAATAAAAATACGTGTGCTCGGGAAATTGTATAATTTTGAAGTCCATCTGTCATATCTGTACATTCTTAATACAAACATAACATTTTCTTTTATAAAATAAATACCTAAAAAGATCCCAATCCAACACACCCCCTTAATTTATACAAGAAAATGTACTAAAAATAAAATAAAAACATACCTCGAAAACAAATGTCAGCCCCGTTAATCTAAAACTAACTTTGATGCACACACGTAGTGACCTGCTTCGGCAGGGGCTTCGTTAGCACATCCGCCAACACACTGTTTGTTGAAACATATTCCAACACTATGTTCTTATTACATTTCAGCACATTACATAATATAAAAGATCATCTTATATCAATGTGTTTTCATCGAGAATGGAAAACGGGATCTTTCCCTAAAGAAATTGCGCTCTGATTATCTGCATATAACTGATATCTTTGCATACCTGAGTACCTCGATTTCAGTGAACAAACTAAGTATGCAGATAGGCTGCCTCTTTCATCGCTTGTGAAAATCTTACGTACTCTGCCTCGCATCAGTAGAAGTCATCACACATTTCCATTTTTACTTCTCCATGATATGCATGCTCTGTTATACATACCGTATAACCTTGCATCATTGCCCGCTTTTTTACTATTTTTTATGATAGCACAAAAAGGATTAACTTCATTCAAAATGTAAATATGCAGTTATACAAAGCGCAATTAAAGGAATGTATATATCCAAACAAATTCTCATTATGTTAAATATATACGGATAAAATTACGGTCAAAGAGGCGGGCAACTTTATCAGCCATTTCTTACAACATTGCTCACCTTCAATATTCGAGAAACCGTAAGCTCTATTGCTCTGATAATAAAATATATCTTGAGGAATGGTGTAAAGATGAAAACCCTGTTGACAACATGCTAAAATACCTTATAGTTTTTTTTTAAATGAGGTGGGCAATTTTGTACTACCCTCCAGATCTACTTTCATACAAAGTGATGTGAGGTGCTAGGGCTGCTACAAAAGAAAAATCTTAATATTATATTTTTGTAGATTTATTTAAATTTATTATTACATACAATGAAAAATAATATATTAAATAAGTAGGTAGGTAACTAGGTAGTACCTACCTATCAAGATATTACGTAGGTATCAATTTATACAATTATGAAAATAAAGAACAAAACTAAACTTGCACCTTGGTATGCCAAACTTATTATACCTAGTTATCTCTTTGTTCCTACTTAGTTAGGAATTGTAAATACAATTCAAAGCAATAGCTTAGGAAGTTATTGAGGTGCCATAGGTACTTACCTACCTACTTAATATATTTTAGACTACCACCATATTCTTCTCAAATTAAGTTAATACCTGGGTAGGTACCTATTTTGTAATAATTACCTATTATTTATTATTATAATTAGTATGTACTTATGCAGAATTTTCAATTTCTAAAAGTGTCAACCCTAACACCATTTTTGCGGTGGGCAATGTTTCAAACTCTTTGCTGCAGAATGTCTCACTACTTTGCCCAGTTACATTTCTTCGTAATAAAGCGACCTACAGCACAGAATCAGGAATTAAACTCATCGCCAATAAAGCGTTTTTAAGCACATGCAATGTGACTCATCTGAAACAAGTATTTTGGGAATAGCACGGTAAAATCTGCGACACGGAATTGACACCACCTTCGACTACCCCTAGGTACTTTGATGGCCGCTGTCAGGAAATTCAGCGAAGTTAGGAACAGAGCTAATAGCTTGTATTGCCATATATATGTCTGAGATTTACCCAAACACTCAAAACTGTTGCTATCTTATAAACTAAATTTACCACGACAACTTTTGTTTATTTTTCGGGTTTTGGCAAAGTTGTACTGCAAAGGCAATGTTGTAAGGTTCTACGGTACCCAGAATATGAGCTCCTATCCAATATATCGCAACAGACGTTTTGCTGCTTTCCATCAAGTTATATTTGGAGTACTCGCGAACTGTACCAGCCTGAATACCGAACTGACTATCTGGTCCCCGTGGCTAGATAAAGAAGGCTTCCTATTGTTAGACTAACTAGGTATCTAGTAGTATCTCCTGTGTATATAGCTTTACTATTGTGTTTATTGCATACCTACCTTGAATATGTCTGTTATTGTGGTCATAAAGATTATTATAAGACTGCAACACTGAATGAAGCCTTGTCAGTGTAATGCACTATATGCTTGTGGATTCTATGGTTAACTAGATAATAATTATAATCTGTGGTTCCCGGTCATTCGGGGAATGGTTTCGTTCAATAGGTCGGTACTTGAATTCGGCAGATAAATTGTATTGGATGTCTTTTGTAAATGCAGAGAATTACAAGGTTTTGAAGTGAATATCCGGAGTTTGATTGTAAAGTAGATCTGTTCTAACATCTCAGAAGTGGTATGAGCCTATTTGGGCCACAAATCAACGACACCGATCGTCCGTCCGATATGGCGTCAGTGCATGGGTATTATCTACTGATGATTTGTCGTTCAGTAATCTAAGCTGTAGATCAATTGGTTCTTACGATACTACAGGGTATTTGCTAAAGAAATAACACTTCCAACACCTTCGCCCTGAGTTTAGTTTACGTAGAAGCTATGATGGATTTTTTGTTGCCCTCGATATTTTTTCAGCAGTATCCGGATGCCTCTGAAAACTATGTGCCGACCCGTGTACTATGCGTTCACTGAAGTTGGGTTCGTGCAGTGGTCAAGGGCTAAAACCAGAAGCATTCGTTCGCCAGAGCGGCAAGAAAGTTCCCTTCGCGAAGTGTACGTTCCAGCCGTAGTCGAGGGCATCAACATTGACCAAGTTGCAGTCACGGGTGAAGTTGCAGCCATGAGCGGGGTCGCCGCCGCGGTCAGAGCCCTGGACAGTGGAGTGGCAGTTCCAGGCAAAGTTCCAGTCATGACTGTGAGCTGAATAATAATTGCAGACGGCTAGTTGGAGGCGTCGAAACCACACCAAGCATAGCTGTAGTAGCACGAGTTGGATTAAGGACACTCCTTTACAGCGAGAGCATGCAAGTGTTATTAATTTACTAAACGGTATTAATTGTTTTTTTTTTAAGAATTAGTTAGAACTTCAACTAGTAACCAACCGAAGGGAAATGAATTTCCAATGTTGGAAATGTATTGTCAGAACTTGACCCAATGGTTATAGGTCAAACCATTCACTCACATGTGGCTTAGTAAAGTGGATGAGTGTGCAAGATTGTACAATTGGGGTGATGATGAATTCATCCACTATGCACTGCCCACATTGACAGGACATGGAAGACGAGTGTGGCTAGAACATGGTATCAGGCATTAACTACCTATGTCGTTTTCATGATTAGAATGGAAAGAAGTTAGTGGAATTGTTTCCTAGCAGCGATGATAATGCAGAGTTGTTAACCGAAATGTTATGAAAGTGAGTTAAATATAATGAAACCTTGGAACTTTATTATTATGAGAAAAATAAGTTAATCAATAGATGATTATAATATATGAAAATGTAATATTTGTAGTAAATTAGGTCATACGCAGTGAATTGCCCGAAATTACCTGGTGACTCTTAAGATAGATTAAGTAATAGGGAAAAAAATGTTATACAAATCGATACAAGAATTACAAATGATATCAAATATATGATACACTTAGCAATAAATGGCTTAATAATGGAAGGATATGGTGACTTGGCCAATCAGTGCACTTTACTTCAACTTAGTGAAGCGATTAAGTTGGGTATATCTTGGACTAATAATAATTTGCCAGCGTTGAGGGAAATAGGTAACAATGTTGGTCGCAGTTGGGTTTAGCAAGGGCGGAAATGGAAATATGGAGTATTAAAGAGTAGATTGTTGGAGATGATGTGATCAAGTATCCAGTCTTGGTTGGTCAGTTTACAGGAAAACCAGTGATAAGCAAAACTACAGAATCATAAATTTCTTAACAAAGTTGTTGAAAATTAGAACTGACTATAAGAATAGAAAAGAATAGAAAAACTTTATTGCTCATAACTGTGTCGGTTTACAAGATGTTATGGTAATAATATTGTTAGTATCAATAGCATGTGCTTTCGGGTGTACAATAGTTTTGTTATGAACAAACATTATTTTTTTAAATTAATTCAGTTTTGGTTATCGAAAAACACAGATTTTTATAATAATATACAACATGAACTTTTAATTCTGCCACAACAAATCATAGTAATACCAGTAACTTGCAACGGTGACTTTGTCAGGCACTGTGTATGTTAAAGGATTGTTAAGAGGAAAGTCAGGAAATGAATGTTATTTATTGCCAGGAGAGTATAACTTTTAAGAATGGAGTAGGTGAAGTTTTAATTCAAAATGTTAGTGTGAACCAGTGACATTGCATATAGATATTTTACTAACACAATCTTGGACTCGCATCTAACTGTGTGAATTTGCTCGATTTCAACTATGAGACCACTAGTTTAGATTTAAACATTGGACAGCAATGGTCATTGTTAGTTTTTTGTAAAGTTAGCGAATGCAAATGCATTTCAAGGACTCGCTGATCACAAATCTATAATTTTTATTAATAAATTAGTTCCTAGAATTTAATGTCGGATATTAAAAAAAAAAAAAGTTATAATGATAATAATTATCAACGACCTTGATTTCCCGAAAATGACGTCACCGTCGGCATTATGTTAAAATTACCTAAATATTACCCACCCAAAATAAATAAAACAACAAAATACAGGTGGATAAAGGCTATGCATGGACCATACCCTTACCATTGTTTGACGATCAATTAGATAGATAGGCTGGTCACAATGTATTTATTAGCCTGGATTTAGAATCTGGATACCTACTATAAATTACCAGTAATTAAGGGGTCCCCGGACAAATGAGCTTAAGCAACCGTTTAATTTGTTGAAACAAGAACTGGGTGAACAACCAATATAATATTATGACCCAAAATTAGAAACCGAGGTACTACAGTTTTAACTGGAAACACTTGCAGTTATAGCGTCGTTGGCTCGATTCCGTGTTGTTTTCTTGGCTTAAAGTTAAAATGGTCACCACTAACTGTAGAGTAGTGCACTTCGAACTACTCTCACTAAAAGAGATTTAAGTCCACGCATTTCTCAAGAGTGGGTGCAGGTTCTGGAGTACAACTGTGAAGTTGAATAATGTAGGCCGGGCTCAATCCGATGCTTTAAGCCGTGGCCCTGTGGCTGATTTTCCCCTTAAAAATGATGAAATTATGACGTTCAAGTCATAGATGTATTAACCATCGATATCAAAGATTGTATTAAGTACGACGGTTCATGAAAACGACGGTAAAATAAACCGTATAAAACAAATATTATAAAATGATGATACGAGGTATGTCGCTGACGTTTGCAATAATTACCAACTAATATGTACCTACCACGTTACCGCAAATCAGATAAAGGATTATGTTAGGTGGTACCGTATGGAGTTAGGTGGTAGGTATTGAGGATGAACCACGATGATAGTGGTCACAACGGATTTGGGAAAACTTTAAGTCGTTCACAGAGTGTCTTGGTTTCCGAAGATGCGTCGGTTTACAAAATATCTCGGAGCTAGTTTAGAATGTGCAAATCATAAAGCACCTGGGGGTCCGTAAGAAAGAATGTTTTCCCCTATTTGTAAGATATAATACCATTCCACACCCTGCACGTAGTTCACTAAAGTACAGGTCATAATAGATCCGTTCACGAAATATTGCACCATCACCATACGTGCAGTTCGATACTAAGACTGCGACTGCCATAAGTGCCTATTTAGTAAGTATGTATTTTAGTTATTTCGGGATACCGGCACGTTAATTACGGATCGAAGGTCTTGTTTTAGAAGTACAAAATTTAAATCATTTACCGAAAATGAAGCGTCAAAACATGTATTAAAGCTGTTGCTACCCCAAGAGCAAATAGGCTGGTAGGAAAAGTTTACCGGACAATCTCAGATGATCAAGTACAAAATGTAATAGTAAAAATAATAATAAGTACATGGGATTTGTTTATTGGAAGCATTCAACTGGGAATAAATACTATTATAAATAAGTCAATTTGTAATAGCTCATCAGGGCTGTTGTTGGATGCAAACTAGTGAGTGCATAAATTTGGCATCTCACTGAGTGTATTGAGAATGTGTTAAGAGATATAATTACAGAGACACGTGGACAGTGGGAATGAACTGATCAAACTCAGGCAGATGTCAGTAATATAATGTGCAAGTAACAAGAAGCTTCGAAAAGAAACCATTCGATAAGCATAGGAAAAGGTGTGCTCGTACAATCTAATTAGAATTGGAAGGGCAGTGACTGATAAAGGTCGTGTGGGAAAATATAAGAAACTATTGCTAATTTAAATGGCATATCGATTCATGAAGATTTTGCCTAATGGTCGTTGCCTTGTTGAGGATATTCCTTTGACAAGGAAGGGAAAGAGAAAATACGAAAATGTTGAAGCTGTAGATAACATAAACTCTTGGCTTAATTTTGACGGATACGAGAGTGACATAGGTGGGGATGATTTTGACTTAGTTATTCATTGTCAAGACTGAATTATTGTAGTCATGACCTAATATAAAATTGTTATTTAATTGTAAAGGGTTATGGGCAATCAGTGCAGAGGGTGAATGGTGTTCGTTAGTAGATATCACACTGATGATTGCAGGTCATAGCAGATTATGCCGAACTGAGATTTGTCAGAAAACCCTTGTTATAAGTATCTTCATAGTTTATTAATATTGTAATATGAGCATAGGCTATGAGCGATCAGTGTAGACAGCGAATTGTATTTGACAATTGATACCGAAAAGATGATTGCAGATCATAGCAGACTGAGATTAGTCAGAAAACTGTTGTTATAAGTACTTTAATAGTTAATTAATGTTGTAATATGAGCATGGGTTATGAGCGATTAGTGCAGACCTTGAATGGTATTCGATAATAATTGATACCGCACAGAATATGATCGCAGATCATAGCAGACTATGCAAGACTGAGATTTGTAAGAAAACCCTTGTTACAAGTACCTTTATAGTTTATTAACATTGTAATAATAATGAGCATGGGCTATGAGCGATCAGTGCAGAAGTTTAATGGTATTCGATAATAATTGATACCGCACAGATGATCGCAGATCATAGCAGACTACGCAAGACTGCATGGGCTATGAGCGATCAGTGCAGAAGTTTAATGGTATTCGATAATAATTGATACCGCACAGATGATCGCAGATCATAGCAGACTATGCAAGACTGCATGGGCTATGAGCGATCAGTGCAGGCAGCGGATGCTATTTGACAATTGATACAGCACAGATGATCGCAGATCATAGCAGACTATGCTGGACTAATGTGATATATTATGTATTGTGATCTCTTTTAGAAATACGATAACGGATACTAGTGATATTGTATTGTATTTGTATAGTGACAGTGATATAGTATCAGTGATTATTGTGAGCTATGGTCAGATATAGGATCTTGCTTTTGTGCCACTGCATGTTAACGGTAATGTTGGGTACATATAATATACTAGCAGACACGGCCACGCGTTGCTGTGGCTAAGATTGTTGTTATTGCGACTATAAATTTAAATGTAAGCTATCTTATCTTTCAAGTTAGATCAAACTGTACACGGTGTGAAAATTTGAATAAAATCGGTTAAGTATTTTAGGAGTCCATCGCGGACAAACAACGTGACACGTAATTTATATATTAAAAGATTATCTTTTATTCCTGCCTATTGTAAGATATTACGATTGTGACGCGACTATAAGTGAGAGGACTCACTCTTAAAGGATGGCCGAGTTGTTAGACTAACTAGGTATCTAGTAGTATCTCCTGTGTATATAGCTTTACTATTGTGTTTATTGCATACCTACCTTGAATATGTCTGTTATTGTGGTCATAAAGATTATTATAAGACTGCAACACTGAATGAAGCCTTGTCAGTGTAATGCACTATATGCTTGTGGATTCTATGGTTAACTAGATAATAATTATAATCTGTGGTTCCCGGTCATTCGGGGAATGGTTTCGTTCAATAGGTCGGTACTTGAATTCGGCAGATAAATTGTATTGGATGTCTTTTGTAAATGCAGAGAATTACAAGGTTTTGAAGTGAATATCCGGAGTTTGATTGTAAAGTAGATCTGTTCTAACACTATCAACTGACGATATGGTCACTCTGCTTCATCCTTTTCACAGTTTTCTCCATTTTCACCTTTGTCCGATCTCGCTTTGGAGTGGAAGCATATTATTTTCAATCTTCCATGTTTTGACATTTCCCATTAATGTAATGACATTTCCTTTTTTTTCTTTTTTTTGACAATGTCAAGATCCGAACCGTAACTTGCGTCTTGCTAGTCCAAAGTACTTTGACTCAAAACTCTTTGATCAATAATTGCCGTTTGAGTTTTCGATACTTCCTCTTTGACTGCACGCAACCAATATAATCGTATCAACGTAGATCACAACGAAAATCTTCGCACCATGTTCATTCACCAACACAGTTCTATAAACACTGTCATGGTTCATTTACAGTAGGTAATCTACTTCATTTTCCCAGCTTTTCGTCCAACAATATGTTCCATTGACGTCCAGTCACACAAATATCGCATTCGTGTATCACATCCACAGTTGTCTACTTCGACCCTGTGTATTCCACAATAAAAAGATAAACACTAATGAGTGCTACGTCCACGCTTTGTACTATTCAAGAAAACCGACACACAGTTTTCTCATTTACTTCGCAAATCGGAACAAATAACGTGCCTTACAACAAGTCTACTCATATGCTACATCCACGCTTTGTACTATTCAAGAAATCTGACACACACAGTTTTCCCAGAGACAACCAATACACACACAGTTATCTCTTTAATAGTACAAGTTCCCAAAACAATCTGCGAAAAACTGAACTCACCACTGAAATCAAGTTACTTCGCAAATCGGAACAACTTAATAACGTGCCTTACAATGAGTAAACTCCTATCTTTATATGCAGACAATGTGACCACCCTTACCCGGGACTGAGATTTGTTTTTCATGATATGTTTTTATTTTATTTTTAGTTATTTCTTGTATAAATTAAGGGGGCGTGTTAGATTAAGATCTGTTTGCGTATTATTTTATAAAAGAAATTGGTTATGTTTGTATTAGGAATGCACAGATATGACAGATGGACTTCAAAATTATACAATTTCCCGAGCACACGTATTTTTATTTCGCGCTCCTGGTTTGTGTTTCTCACAATGGTATTGTGATTGTCCATCTGTCATATCTGTACATTCTTAATACAAACATAACATTTTCTTTTATAAAATAAATACCTAAAAAGATCCCAATCCAACAGATATAGGTATACTTAATATATAATTACATTATGTAGGTACCTCTATTATTTGGACTATTTTTGCCCAGATACCTACTTAATAGCCCAATATTTTACAAAATGATTTTAATATAGGTATTGTAATTAGCCCCTATACCACATCCCTAAATGTAGGTAGGTCAAGAAATCACATCACTCGCGCACGCGCCACTATAACTTTGTAGGTATAACAATAAGTAGAAGTAGGTAAGTATTCATTTATTGTAGAGACGAAGAGCACCTACCTACCTAATAATAGTTATGAATTATTATAACCAGCAATTCGAGCAAGTATCCAATGACCCGGACGCGAGATCCTTCTGGAATTTCTTTACAAGGCAAAAAAGGTTTTATTTATCTATCCTATTGGCATCACACCACACCACGAGTGCTAGAACACTGCTACTGTGCCACTGCTCGCGCCGGCGCCGCGCCTCTGCCCGAATACGCCGCGCCGCAACGTTGCGGATTTTGCTCGCTGATTCAAATTGAAACTTACGAGGCTATTACAGAATCGAATCGAGTTAATCACAACAGGTGGTGGTCACTCACCGGAACTGTTCAAGTTAGCTAACTGTACCGTAGGCGGCAACATCGCATACGTAAATGGGAATTAAGGCGTTTCTGGCCGCTGATGCACGACTGAAGCCAGATTATTCCGAACTACCGTTCGTCCGTTTTTTAATTGAGGATACTTTACAATGCAGGGCTTTGTGGAATAATGAGAATCTACCTATTTTCATACGTCAAACGTATATATCGTTTGGCTATCTAACCAAAAGCGTGTGACACACAAACTTCACTTCTCAAAATCCTATTAATAGATACCACACTTCTCAAAATATTAACTTCCTACATTGCTCCCATAAATGACCACTTCGCAATGACAATGACTTCCCGATTAGACTATTACCTACTTCCCATAACTCTGCCTTAGCTAAAGAGATGGTGAATGCTACTTTGCCCCACCTCGAGACTGCTCACATGAGGTTCTAGTGGGCCCGAGCTGCACACACCCCCTCCGTCACCCCCGTAGCGGAGAGGATGGGTTGAGGTAACATTTTTACCCCTCAAAAAAATTGTGAGTGCGAGTCCTGTACAGCGTGTTAATATCCCAATCTTTTTATACAGCAGACTCTACCAAATTATACCTATCGATGTATTACCTACTTACTTTAATTATTCAAAAAGTGACGTAGGTTTAGTAATAATATTTTTATAATAAGATTTATAAGGAAAGTATATGGGTGCATCGACATAGCACATGCTACGTATGCAGCCTACGTACGACGTACGCAGCCTATTATGCTGGCCTATTATGCAGGTAGCACATTAAAACATTAAATAGTCAGCATTGGGTAAAGTACTAATTCAAAAATAGCAGCGAACGAGCAATCCTCATCCTGGCAGGAAGACCTTACAATGGAGAAGGTAAGTACCTATACGTAGTGTTTTATAAATATGTACCAATAAAGAGCTACAAGGACCATGATAATGTTCTCACAAACACCGAAACTCAATAAATAAATATTTACTGAGTAAGTAGGTATCTCATGTGAGTTAAACAAATATTGACCTAACGCGAAATCGAATCTGGATCATCAAGATTGGCAGCACCCAAAACACATGGTTCTAAAGTGTCACAGCCGAGTAACTTCACTGGAACATCGTCACAGCACCAAGTAAGATAGTGGTCAAATGCTAAACAACCATACCCACATAGTATAAGTATAAATATACACACATAACATAGTAATGTTAGCCTGTTGAATAAGAATAATGACAAAGGTGTGGCCTTTCCTCACACGGACTCTTGCACTATAAGCCAACTGTCATCGTATAGCATTCTTCACAGCGAGTAACTGGGCAAGGCATCGAGCCAGTGAAGTTGGTCCATAAATCATGCATTGAGCCGACCCGTCTCCGCATGGCCTGCTCATGGGGCGTGGAACTGTGACGTTCCACTTGCTCATGCCCGTTACTAATAAATTACCGACTGGCTGGATAATACTTGCGGTGAGACCGTTTGAGAAATGTGCGCTGATATCATTGTCATCATCGTTAGTACCGATCGTTGCAAAGATAATGATAAAAAATCGAAGTACTTAGTGAACAAAAGTTGATTGAAGCGTCAAGAAAGATTTCGTGCTAAATAATAAATAGATATGTCTACGTGTCTACCTCTTTCGCACCTCATAAAGAACGTTGATTATGACGTGGACATAGTTTTTTTTTTTTTTTTTTGTTTTAGTTATGGCTTTGCACGGTTTGTGCATATAGCCAGTGTCAAGTATTTTATTTTAAGTATTTCTTAATTTCACATTAAGAAAGTCACAGCAATGTTATAGCAATCGTGGTCAAGTAGTCAAGTCAATTATTTACATCGTCAGTCACGATTCAGTAAAGTAGTGGATGCTTTACTGAAACTTCCTGGGAGTTTTGGAAAAAATGCGAAATGACACGCTTTTTGAGTTTATATCATTCGCCTACACTCGTGCACGTTAACGAACACTTAATGGTTAATATTCCACCAATATTACACATTAACACTCGAAGAAACACAAGTTTGAGCTAATAATACAAAACCAACAACGTCTCACTATCGGATTCCCGCCAAAACTCCTGGACATAGTTGAAAGAGGTAAACATGCTTAGCCTGGAATAGGGATGCCTCTTACTCACATGGAATATACCTACTACAGAACCCTGATAAGGGGTAAGGCATTAAAGCGGCTGTGCGCACGCCTTAAAAACCCGCTGACGCTGTCAAGGTCGGTAAAGACCAACAGCAATCATTCATTAAAACAAAAATAAAGGCTAATGCAACAGACTTTCCGCATCATAACTTCTGAGAGAGATCAAAAATGAGTCGAAAAAGCGTACCCTGGCAAAGTGGTTAGACTATAGGCCACTGGCTTCATTTGTACGGCCTGGGGCAATCAGAGGCCATCTCCATTGTCATGCGAAGCACGCTTCATATTATGTATACCATTAGGTAACTATTATCGTCATTACTTCCGACGTCGTGGCTACTCATTACTTAACACTTTGCCGATTGTTCTGGTGTATAAGTAGAATGTTTTTCAAAAGAAATAAGCATAATGAAGTTCCCCCAAATTTTGCACAACAGTTTCAAAAAGGAAAGGTAAAATACTATACCAAATAGTAGGTAATACAGAGGTTCCATATAATTTTTTTTATGGCAAATAAGACTTCTCGCGCTACTACATTATGTATACGAAACCGACGACGACGTGGCCATTTCATTGCTATGGATGACGAAGAGTAGGCATCTAAGCCTTCAGAGATAGAAAATACAATCTACATAATATACTTAGTACGATTAGTGTTTTAATTGAATATTAAACTCTTTTTGGACATACCTACTATTATCCCAAATAGTGAGAAACTGCGAACGATACCATACCATATAGGGCGAGCGATTATCAAGGCCCGAATACCAGTCGATGATAAATGTGTCAATGAGCGAGATTTGCAAGACTCTCCTTTCTATATGCTCTACATTGCTAAACCAAACTGGATTGAAGTCATTTCAATGCGCTAAATTTCCGTTACGCCCTTATAAGTTTTGAAACTGCGTAATATTTGCGAAAAATAAAAGAAAAAAGTGGCATTGCCAACACGTGAAGAAATTGACGCTAGCGTTTAAAATGGCAAGGAATTATTGCAACATCGCTATTAGCGTAAGTAAATCGTGATAGACATTGCCACATTAGTGATTGCATTGCACACTACGCAAAATAAATGATCATTCTATATTTCACTGATATTTTTTTTTTGTTTAGGTTATGGCTTCGCACGGTTTGTACATGTAGCCAGTGTCAAGTATTTTACTTTAAGTATTTCTTAATTTCACATTAAGAAAGTCACAGCAATATTATAGCAATCGTGGTCAAGTAGTCAAGTCAATTATTTACATCGTCAAAGTCACGATTCAGTAAAGTAGTGGATGCTTTACTGAAACTTCCTGGGAGTTTTGGAAAAAATGCGAAATGACACGTTTTTCGCGTTTATATCATTCGCCTACACTCGTGCACGTTAACGAACACCTTAATGATTAATATTCCACCAATATTACACATTAACACTCGAAGAAACACAAGTTTGAGAAAATAATACAAAACCAACAACGTCTCACTATCGGATTCCCGCCAAAACTCCCTCTGATATTTTAATATCTTTTGGCGGGTACCTAACCATAGACTGCCATGCCATAGAGTTAAACTTCCATAAAAGAAGTTAGTAGGTGGTAGTAAACTCCGTAGGTAAATACAAACGGTGTTTTCCAAGACACTGTATTTTCAGTTAAGAAAGAAATTAAAAAGTTTATTTTGAGGAATCTGTGGTCCACCTGTGTACCTATAGGTACCTACATAATTATCTGTAACTTGGCTATGCGTTTACATGATCAATCTAACAATTCTGACGAGTTTTCTTTATTGGAGGCTTAACAAAAAGCAGCAAAAGATATGCGCTACTTCTATAAGAAGATCGCTAAGAAATCGAACGGTTTTCGGCTATAATACAAAAAACCCACTTCAGTTCAAGACCAACTGTCTGAAAATAACGTTTTTATGGGAGTCTTTCACAAAGATTGGTAATAAAGATTTGCGTGGACTTTTTGCATGGCTGGCCCGACTACCGTTACCACTTACCGGACCGGTTTGTCACCGCTAATGCTTTTTTGTATGATACCTACAAAATTGGGTGGAAAATATACAACCTACTTATACTTTAACACTACAGTCATTTGTAGGTACGAATATAATATTGCGGTATTTTATAGGTGTTGGTAGGTATAGGTTTTCAAATATTTTTTATTTTAGCAGACATTGTTTCACTGAACAATATATAACTTAAAGCAGTTTCACACCTATCGTGCGCCGTCACGGTCTAATGGTCATAATCGAGATTAAATCGAGCGCAAATCGAATTGTTCAATCGATCGGAATCAAATCGATTTAGTGCGGTTAGCGATATAATATACCTACCTACTTGTAGGTATACGGATATCACTTTAACAGAACCATGTTAGCGACAGCACTGGCCATTTCGTCGCCTTCCCGTTTTGAATAAGTATATTTTATATTGTTTTTTGAAATAGACAGTCTTCGATAAACAATGGTGAAAACTAGAGGTGTTTTATTGAAGTTCTCGGCTAGAACAATTTAAATTTCAATAAAAAATACAGTCGAATTAAACTCTTCCTTTTTAAAACTTTTTTAATCATAGTACCTAAACTATCACCAGCCCATTACTGAAATTCTGGACGCCTCACACACAGAAAACTATAAGGTCCAATAAGAGATGTAATCCAAAATTAAAAACTCAAAAAACTAGGTTAGGTAGGCACTAACTTTACACAAATCATCAAGATCTACGATTGACTATGGTTTGAATCGTAAAAACGAATATAACTAACTATACGACTCACATTCCTTCACTCCACGAAGGTAGACAGGTATTCGTAATATCAACTGTGCTTACTGGAACTAAGTATTTAGTTGGCTAATTAAGTGCGTTTCCAAGAGATGTGGGCGAAACGATATATGTAATTAGCAAAAGTAGAGCGACTCTAAGGAAACCTGCAATACTATAAAGTATTTTTATGTGAAACTAAGTGCCTTAGTTACTTATTACTGGTTTGGTTTCTCAATTCACTCGCTCCACTAACATCATACAATCTTGGTTACACTATTCATTTTGATTGTTTCTGCAAGAACGATTTCCTTATTAACTGTATCTATAAGTATATATTTTACAAGTTTTAGGGCTTATTCTGAATCTGAAACTACCTAGAACTAGATTATAACTAGATTATTTATTGACGTGTCTTCCGTTCTTTTTCTCAATTCCCATATGTACTATGCAAGTCTGCATCCATTATTCTAAGTGTGGCTTCATCAAGGCGCAATTGTTACGTAGTAACTGTTATTTAATCTGTGGTAGAGTTTCCTACACTATTTGCCGAACTGCATAGATCTTGATCTCCAATCCAGACCTTGTCAATGGTTTTGGTACGGCATAATATACAGCGTATTGCCGCTCTTCAGGTTATTGAACTATACCCATTCATGCTACCTGCAAAGTTCCACAATAAATCCCATGGAATACTTATACACTATAAGGAATCATAGGATTTGGTGGAGAAAGTTGCGTAAGGAGTAGGACCATGTAATACGGTTAGCTGTCACTGGTTTTCTTCGTGGCAAATGGCTACTGTATATACCTAGATGATCCGATCCAAAACTTGCAAAACGCATTAACTATAGAGCGTTGCTTTTCTGCTTTTCACCTCACCACTGTTAGATAAGTACATATCTCTCACCGGTTTATTTAACACCGTCAAAATACACTCGTAATAAAGCAATCTTCTTTATTTATACCGTCATGATTTGTCACTCCCGGCATAATAAATAGGATAAACGCAGAACATTCCTGGACCGACTCTCTGAAGGTCACACAGATACGCCCACACATGCGCACAAGTTGTGCGGCACAACGGAACGATAAAATGTACAATGTACAAGTACATAGCCACTTCCTAACCTATTCGTAGCCGAAAAGTGTTTCGCTAAATTGTTAGAAAATATGACAGATGTTAGATGGTAGGTACGCTTTGATCTTGTGGGTCAATCGATCTAAATTGTTGGCTGAGACATAGGATTGTGGAATAATAATTAAAAAATATACAGGTCATCTTGACACACATGCTCTACGGCGCAATTTTATGAAAGGTATGAATATAACAGTATGATTTTATCAAGATAGTTGTGTGTTTGGTCAACACTGAACATTGTTTTTGAGAAAAGACACTGTATTTGTAATAATCGGGGTTTACCTACATGTTTTTCGGATTGATTTCAGCACTATCAAACAAAATACCTAAAACACTATTTAAATTTCACTAAAACCAAGTTTTTACTGAGAGCTTAAAATTAGCTTTAAATCGTAAATAGGTCGATCGATTTCGAATCATTTTATCACCCATCCGAATACGCGTGCGCCGAAAGCCACGTGATGCATTTTCCGAACACGCGATTGCCCTGTGCTTCCGGCACGGTTTTACTAATGTTGTATAATAATTATGTATATACCTAACTACTTGATCTATCCCACGTACATTTGTATCGGCCCAGATACCACGGAACGACGTGAAACCTTGAGACTCTACGTCCCAGTTTGAAGGTGGACATCTGAATGAATCAATTCCGGGATTGAAATAGCTGATATTATTATTCATGAGAGTAGTAATATTTTAGAATGTCTCCTAAACCTTACAATTTTTCTTCAGGAAACTCCCTTGAAATGAGTTGCAGGGATAAAATTTCGCGCGCGCCTATTGGAACATTTAATTATTAATATGTATGCTAAGTATGTCATTTAGAAACAAAGGTCCTATGGGTAATAAAGTTGGTAATATGGTACTTATGGTTGTTAAGTTGGTATTATGGTTAATATGGTATGGTACTTATATAATAATATATGTAGACCATAGCATCGAGTTATGCATGATTCAATGTTCCAAAACTGTGTTTTCAGATATAAAACCGACCTACATCAACCTTCTATTTTATATTGCTTTTATATGAAAATATACGAGAATACCATTTGAGAGAGTTGATCGAAGCTAGCTTTTGAACATATTAAATTACCTGAATTGGGCTTCAGGTTGTGTTGGAACTCAGAACACTGTTTCAAGAATTTATTTTATTTCTTGCTGTGAGTAGTTGCAGTATCTTGTGGCGATTCAGATTCGCTATAATTTGTAATGCGGGTAGCATTATGCGCGGACTAATGCAAGTTCGAGGGCACTTCGACTTTTCCGGTGCAAACATTGAAAATTACATCTCGTATCAATATGGTATGCTTCATTAGGCTAAAATCACGTGCTGCCACCTGCCACAGACTAGCTGTAGGTACATACTACTTACATATAAATTCTGCAGAAAGTCATGTTCCACCACCTATCTATACCGCGGTTGGCACCGAGTGGCGAGTGCCGAGTGGGTTCGCTAAATCATATTCTCGTGATTAATTATGTAACTGCAAAAGGATGCTCATTATAGAGGTATTTTATTGCTCATTTTACATAAGGGCTGTGTAATTTGAATGATGTATGATGATAGTCTGACTACAGAATAAGTAATTATGTAGTATTAGCGTACCTACAGATTATGAGTTATCTGTAATGTATTGGTACGTACTGAAAAAGCCTTGCCTTGAAGCGCTTCTGGGAATTTTATGAAGTAGTTTTTAATCCATTGCAATGGATCTGAACATTGTAAATAGTAAGTATTATAACAAGTAATAAAGTAAATACTTAGTAAGTATATGTAGGTAAGTACTTAAGTATGGTGTGATATTATGAATAATTGTTATTGTTGTATGATGTGTTATTACTCCAGATTATAATCGATGGCTTTGCTACAAATAAATAAAATGTAGTTATGTAAAAGTAGGTGGGAAGTAATATAAAATTCACGCTTTTGTTACGAAAACTCACGAACAGGTTATTATACTTAAATAAATATAATAATTTATACGCATTTTTCTTTCGTTCATTGCTCTCTTCCGGAAACAGAACGCTACAGGAAATGAATTCACATTTTAAATTACTTTCATTCCTTCTGTATTAATGTGACACAAAAATTCCACTTTGTGCGCTTAGGTAACTCATTAAATATGAATTACTGGATAATTTAAATTGCTTTGAACAATGACATATAATTATGAAGACAATTAGCGGTAAATGAAACATTGTGTCAAAAATTACACAATAAAACAAACCAGTGTAAATATGACTGGAACCCATTCTTGAAGAAAAATATTGAGAAAAAGTTACTATAAGTACGACATAGAAACTGGCCTTAGCCTGCAACTTCGTTCGATAAAAAAAATCACAACTTATCTCGACAAATATCAAATTAACTCAAAGTATCATAATGCACTTTCCTACGTTTCAAATTTCAAACTATCGTCATACTAATGCGTATTTGACAAAACTTTGACATTATCCCGATTTACGATATACCCAATGATTCGATTTCCGATACTCTCTCAGTACATCTCAGCCTATAAGAAAGCACACTGATTATGATAAATTAGATAAGTACATTTATCTATATAGATACTAGGGACATATCAATATAGGTATCTACTTACTATGTTTAGTTAGATACAGTTAGATACAACAATCACGACGTGACGGGTTTCAGCTAATGTCATAAACATAGTAAGCTTCGTCTCACCGCATCTTGTTTATGAGCCTACCACCTACATTATGCGTTTCTAGTTATAACTGTATGTTGTTAATGCAGATTTAGTCCGGGATTAGCGCAGTGACGTCCGTTACTCGATGTGCGCCCGCGCAACGTCTGCCTTGATTCACTTCTTTATTTATTTGTTTGGAAGGGTCTTTGCACGGCCTTGAACTGACTTTACGAATGTGGCTGGTGACTTCTTTGTCCTTGCTGTTTGATTGAAGCAATCTTTCGATAGTTTGATCTCGATTCCTGACCTTTCCATCGAGGTGGTAAAGCTCCTGAATTCTCGAATGTAATTCGTTAGTTTTTATTTGTGCCCAGTTCGCACATTATTACCATTAAGTATATACTCGTAATTATGCGGAATGGTTTTTTTTTGTTTCACTTATGTAATTATAATTATTCTTCTTTACAATAATAATTTAACTTATGGTGACTCCAACTAGGTATGTCTATTATAAAGCCATGCATGCATTGCATGATGCAGCGAGAAGAACACACCGTTTCTAATAATTCTACACACTAATTGCTTTTTAACTTTTGATAATGATGGTGGTCTTTGTGGAAGAAGTAGGACAAGGATAGCCCGTAGCAACATTTCTTCACAAACTGTAAATAATAGTACCTATGTAGGTAGAAAACATGCCATTTCAATGAGTTTACGGCAAGTAGTGGCGTCATTCTCTACGTTGTCTTTACTCCCGCAATGCGCTTCTTGTTTTTATACTTTTCGAATTCGAATCATGGGCATCATAGTAAAGCAGTGTTTTCGATACACATGCTTCTTATTGCTCGACATTATTAATTGAGACAGGTCTTTTCAGGCTCACTACACTATTCATCATAGTAAAGATGACCTTTGTGTGAATTACGGGAACATACTGGGGTTTTACACATAACCTTGTTTGAAATGTATTTTTAAACGCACCGCTTTTATTTGATTTCCAAAAATGTACGTATCTCGCTCGGGCGGAGCAGTTGGTTCTATTTTAGATTCAGTTTCACACGATTCGATAACGTCGTATTTGAAAACATTCGTTTCGAACGAACTCTCGTCTCTAGCTCTCTGTATTGAGAGTCCGCTTCAGTTTGTATTCTGTGCGATGTAAACAAAAAATCTGAACTTTTCATGTGCCATTACAATGCCCTCTATTCATTTATTTATGAGACACACACATGATACACATGACCGATTTATAGGTCTATTTTGTAATAAATTTTATAATAGCAACGCATTGCACATTTTATCAAGTCATTACGTTCACAAAAAAATGCATGAAAAAAATATTTCGTATGCAGCAAACGTAGATTCAGTCTCAGGTGACGTCTGTCGGCACATATTCATTATAAAAGAGTAATTTCGCGCGATACTTCAGAAGAATGATCGAGAATTGTAAAGAGAGCAATGTTGTAGATCTCGCGTAATGTCGGTTGGCTCAGATTGTCCGACAGGCTAGCGTTTAGTCGGTTGTCGCGGGCAATTAGCACGTTCGTCGCCTGTCATCACAGCATTGTGATGAAATCCACGACGATGTCCAAACGTTCGTGTAACACTTATTATACTTCCTACCTTATCTGCTCAGTCAGCGATTTCTTTCCCTACGCAGTGGAAGGAATGTTCTAAAGCAAAATTTTTTTTACTTACCTTGTGAGTAACAAGGCAAAGCAAAGTTGAGAATGATTAATTGCATTGGCGAGGTGTACCTACTGAATAGTAGTGCAGTCGAGGTCGTTAAGCTTTCGTCTGCATTTAATAATTTACTAAATCCTGAATAAACTACGGGTGTTTCAAGCAAATGCTGTATTTCCAATCCCACACATGTCAGTCTTTGGATGACGGATGCGTCATTGATTGCTGTTTGGAATCTGCGGTGTGACGCACATTCCTTCGTCTAGAGCTTTAGTCAGCTTTTGTTATACCTCGGTGATGTGTTCTTTGTTTTGTCTACTTATTCTTACCTCACATTTTTGCTTATCACTGAATATTATCTAAACTGAAATTCTTGCGACCCAGGAACACCTACCTTTAACAGGTAGCTTTAACTTTATTCTTTTTTATTCTGCCTGTTCCGCTTCAATTTGGTCTTGTTTCATTTTTATCTGTGACACATTCACATTTATTTATCTGTGCCATTTTTCTCTCCCATTCTCATAATCTTATAACCATCCATTCCTCTTCAATAATCTCAGACAGTTATTGATTGAAACTATTTGTCCTCTAATCGGTCAGTTAACTGAGGCTTTCTCGTCTAACCGCGAGTGTCCGCGAGTTATGACATTCTGGCTGAGGAATGTCCTGCATTATTTCGAGCGTGGTTCCCATTTCCACCAGATATAGCATTAACAGTAGGTATAAACGTTTAAGAGCAGCAGGGGTCGACGGCCGCTGGACGCAGACGTTTCTGGATTTTATTGCACTTTCTATAATGTTTGAAAACTTTGAAACTTTTTTACTTTGATCAAGTCTCTTTTGATTGGATAAAATAACAATTCGGGACGTTGACTGATATGGACTTTGAAAGTAGCGATTTTCTTGCTTATTAGTCAAAGGTAACGAGGGTGACAAATGGTTTTACATGAGATTCCGAAGTTTTTGCGGCAAAACACCCTCTAGACTTGAACGCATTTTTGATGGGATAGAACGTGGATGGAAAGAACGTGGATGGAAAGAACAGAACTTATTGATGAGGTAGAGGTCAAAGCGAATACAAACGCTACGCTAGAGTAGAAGTTATAACATTTAGGAAAAGTTTTTTTGGTACTTTCTTTCAAAAGCTTTTTGAGATCTTCTAGCTGTTTATAGGTGCCGCAAAGCTCGCTTGATGACTATTGATACATTCGCTATTAATTACCTATTCTGTGAATCACGCACTGCGTTTCAATAAATGAATGGAACGGATATCGCAAGCCAAACATTAGCCTCTGAAAGCTATTTTACTTCTTTCTAGGAACACTCTGGTGCAATAACAGCCGACCCAATTACGCTGGTTTACAAAGTAGCTATGTGCTGTTCAATCCACGGTTCCAGTCTCAACTTTGTCTCAAGAGAGACGTGTGGAGACGTTACGCGGCACAATACCCACCACCAAGGTACTGTGGTGAGTTTTAGAAAAATTGTGAAAATGTTGGATTGGGAACTTCAGTCAGACACAATAGGCATGATAGTGGGCACAAGCTTTCGAAATCTTGTGCTTATACCAAAAAAGTTTCAATTGTATCATCACAGTGAGTTAGTTACAATAATACAATATGTTAGGTACATTGAATTTCAAATAATATAAGTAGATTTTAATTATTTCCGTCACTATAAATGAAAATTGATCACGTCTGTCATACATTTTTATAATTACCTACATGAGATTTTCTCAAGCATAATAATTATGACGTTGCAACGTAGATCAAATGGAAGTACTTAGATTTAATTTAAAAGCTTTTAGTCCTCTTGGCTCGTCTAGCAGAAGCCGGTGGCTTGAGACCCTAATATCCAGTATGCAGTAATATGTAATGTGGGGCAGGCTATCCAATGAATCATGGTTGTGTTTACGCCGCGTATGCTTGCTGTAAAACAATGTTTCAGTTTTGTGCTGAATTAGAAACCGAATATAAATATGTAGGTAGGGCAAAATTATATTTTGTAGGTTACCTACCTACTTAACTAAATAATTCCTTAGGAACCCCCAAAGGTAAATTAGTGTCCTTGCCACGTATTGTAACTTCCTAAATACCTTCCTGGGGATTTGGCCATTCAAAGTATAAATTCAAGAAATATTTTTTACTAGTTATAGCCACATTTAGATTTATTGCGGAACCAAGATGATCAAAGATTTGCAATAAGCTCTTTCTTTCTTTTGCACATCTTTCAAGTCTTCGCAGAAGGATGTGCGAAGTACCAAGTCTTATCTCGTATTATTGTAGCTCCATTGTCTTGGAACACAAAGGGCCATCGACGCACAAAGGCCCCAAGGATCCTGCGTTTTGCACTTGCAACACACGACTTTTGTTCGTGTTCCACGAGCTAATAGGCAATTGCTCATTATTCTGCCTTCGACCACTATTGTATTCGAATCGTGATAGATTTCATTACAAATTCTAACGATACCAAACCATTCTAAATCCATGCCAATGAGGTTTTCAAATCGTTGCAACAGCTAAGTAGGTAGAAATAGGATCTAATTGAAATCGAGAGCGTATCGAAAACTTATTTATTTTGTAGAGAGGTAAGGTAGGTAAATTTTTTTATCGATATCGATATTGTGACCTACCTCAATATTGATCACGGATTGAAAGGCATCAAAACATAGACTTGAGTCGAGTTTTATTCCATGCTTTATGACTGAAATTGAGGCAATATATTATGAAACAAAGTAATTTATATTTATTGCTTATTAAGTTCTTATATTTTTTTAATGGAAGTAAGTCATATTTATAAAAGTGCAAAATGCCCTAAATGGGGAATAAATAAGTTAATTTTTCTAATATTTTAATAATATTTTGTGATATTGACGTGGCGTAACGCGAAGGTCATTTTCTCCAATTATTTTATATACTAGTCATTTGTATTTCATTATATGAGCCATAAAGCTGTAACATTAACAATAACAACAGCCGTTCTGCGACCACCGCCAAAATCTCAGAAAAAATACACCACAACATAATTATTTTCGTCTTAAAGTTGAAACAAAATTAATGAAGTCGCAACTCGGGACTTATCAGACTACCTACATATTGACGCAAAGCAGTTTTTCAGAATTTTTATAAAGCAGGCTACCGACATCAAAAGCTCTTCAATTTAAGTCTGACAGGTAGCGTGAAGGGAAAAGTGGGTGTACCCAATTTTTACTAGAAACCATGCTTTTCGGAGAACATTAACTGTCCTCCTGAAAGCTAGACGAGGAGTGGCGGTCTAATCGCTAGAAAAACTAGTATTTTTAGAGTAGTGAGTAAATTGAGTTGATTTATCCATAGAGGTGACAGTTGACGGTTGAGAGTGGGACGGTCGCCTTCACCTTGGACCGCTGGTCTGTATCACGCAGCATTGACAGCGCCCGTGACACCAGCAGCGGGCTGGTCGAGTTGTCCAAAATAAACACCTCTAACAATGATACAGGCGGCCGCAATAAAAATGTATATTTGTCCTCGTTCGCTTTCTCTTTTCATTGCAGGTGTCGCGGGGTCGTGAATCGCGATACAGCGACTTGTAGATTTAATATTTATGTTTGCTCAATAATCACCTGATGTATCGTGCAGTATGATTGATTTGACTATGTCTATTTTATCAATAAATCTGCTAGTGCCTCAACCACGATGTGATCAAGGCCGACGATCAGAATGTTTCACGTCACACAGCAACTTACTGAGGGTAACTGTTTCCTTGTAGTGGTAGTGGTGACGGTCTCCACCGTTTCCATCGTCTCCATCTCCCCGTCCCCTGCAGGGTCGTTCCATGATCCGAAGAATTCCGTCATGTTGTCTGGTGTAACCTTTACCACCCACAGCACTGAACTCCAAAAGGCTTTTGACACACATTCACTGCACTTGTAGAGCACTTGCAAACACGTCTTCTCGTACGATTTGGAACTGTATTTTATATCATTCGTTGTATCCTTTTATGTCGTTATGGTGTGTATCCATTGCTATCGGTGAGCACTGAAGCACACGGTAGAGTTCGCGACAAACGACGGCAGTAGCTGTCTGCCGGTGCACCGCGAGACGCCCAGACCTGGTGTTGTATAAAATCCTACTGGAAAACTGAAATAACCGCGGCGAACAAAAAGCACCAGCCAAAACATTTCACGTGCGGGAGTATTATTAGTTGGACGATCTAGCCGAAAGAGTTAAGTGTCGCTGTGACCTTTTACATGAATTAAACTACATTAATATTCCTATTTCCGCGTTTATTATTTACACTGCGAAATAACTTTGTTATTTTGAGCCAATTTTGCTCGCCTTTTGGAATTTACTCTGACACAAATGGCTCTTTACTGTCAACTCTGAATGCTGTACTAAGTCCAATAAACGATTACAGTTCTTTAAAGTTGAGAATTTTTGAATGCATGCCTTATTCTCCTATTGAATTTTCTTTATTGAGCTGTTTTCTAGGTTTTTCCTACCATTATGAGATTTGGCTCAATATCAGAAGTTTTTATGATATCTAAATTAACACTTGGTGTCTATTTCGACCGAAATGCCACAGTTTTTAGGAGTAAGTCTTTATCATTCAGTTTTGACGAATAAACGTGTTTTTGAAAGGCAAAACCAGTGCATTCAGCAGAACGCAACTCACGTATCAGAATAAGTATTTCTTGGAAAACTTACAAAATAAATAGCTGATATAGTTTCGCTGCTGGAGGTGTTTGTATGCAGCCATCCAGCGGCGGCGTCAGCGTAGGCGCTGACAGCTTCTCCACTTAATATAAATACGCGGTTCTCCAAACAACCCGCGATAAATCTGTACCATGCCTCGGGGGATACCGGCCAACTCGCTGTTTTAACGGCTTATCGATAGAGTCCTCTATCGAACGCCGGCGCATCACTAAAGTTAACAAACTTTCCTCCGAGCGAATAACCTTTGGGAATTCGCACCTTGAAATTAGTGGAACAAAGTTCACATTACTTTGATAACATTCTTTATGGGTCATCTCTCTTCCATATTTTCTGAGATTTTTTATGCACGAGTGATAGGTAATACGATCGAATTCTCTTTCATGTTGAGCGGTCATTAGTCGATTTGGAAACACGGCAGTGCACGGTGAGTAGCAGATGGTGACCGTCGTGAAATTTAACTCGATAATGGAGATACGGCCGCTGCCGTCTGACGAATGGAGGATTATGTTTCACGTGTTCGATGTGTCAAGACTTAACTGTTTACTGGTTGTCACCTCATATTACTCTCGAAAATTTAGGTGCACAGAGAATGGGACCGCGGCCCCTTTCGGTCCCAATCGGTCCCAAACCTACCGGTCCCAATCGACGAAAGCCTCCAATGGTCGTGCACAAAATTTTCACTTCTTTACTTCTATCACCTTTACATTGGGATAAAGATTTGAGCTTTTAGGAAGATCATTCAATTTGTTTCTTTTATTTAATTTTTTTAATAATTGTAGGCATACCTACCTACCTAATAATTTTAGAAATCATCAATGCTTGAATTACACCACCGTGCATAGTGAGATCCAGTGAGACCCATAGAGGAAATAAAGTGAGGTGACAAACTAAACAGAATTTGCACATTCTCGTCATACCTACCTATATTACCTACCACAGCTATTAAATTACATTCTCAACTGTTTTAGGCTCACGACTGTGCCTTGTGACTTTCGTTTTGAGGGCGCTTGGGACATCAGCAAATGATTTCCATCCTTTTAGGTAATTCTGCGATCACAGTAATAGTACACAGAATTTGCGCCCGGCTATATTTGCGGCAGGAAATACTTACGTGGTATTGTTAATGTCCGCTTGTGGCCTCTTCCCGTTTGGCTCCCCATCGCGCTTGCCAAGGTGACTTACCTGCAATGATTTACAGAATTAAATCCCACAGAATTAGAACTTTATAAATAAAAAATAGTGTCACGAAAACTATTTTAGATGTGTGCAGTAGGCACTCAGATGTCCGTAAGGATTGAGGAGCCACTTTCGAAAAATTAACAATTTCTAAATGGAATATCACGCAGTTTAAATGTAGGTGTGTCAATAAAATTTGTACCCTAAAGCAGATTTTAGTAGATTTTATGCATAAAAAGTTCTGTTACTGTAAAGGTGGCACCTCAATTCAGCAAATCAGGATTGAGGTGCCATTTTTCAAGTGAATAGAACTGGTTAAGTTATGGATGAATATTTCTGAAAACGCAATATCTTTACGGACGTGCTGTATATTGGTTGCCACCAAACTCTGGGGCTTGAACGGCTTCAATTTAAAAAGATATTATATAACATTCAAAGTGGCGCCAAAATCTATAAAAAATCGATTTAAATTTTTTTATTTTTCATTGATATTACTAGTCAATTTACAAAATAAACTTAATGGAAAATTTGTAGATAGTTGGCTGAAATTGTAGCCAGAGTATGAAGTAATAAAACCAAGTGGTTTTTTTGCTGCGACTAATTTTATGTGGCTCCTCAATCCTTACGGTCTGGAAATAATATTTCGCTATAACTACGTGACAACAAAACGAAATCGAACGATGAATATCCCAAAAAATTGTAGATATGCGTACCTTAATATTCATATATAATTTAATCACGCTACGTATCCTATATTGGACAAAACACACAATTTTTTACTTTCTCATACAAATTTTCTTAAGCGGTGACCATAATTTAAGTATGTAACCAGGGATATGGAATCCAAGAACTACTTACGCTTTTTTGTGTTGGACCCGCACTGTTAGTGCAGTCAGCCAGTGTAAACAGCTCGTTTAATAATATAATATCTGGATGACCGAGCTTTGCTCGGTACCTACTTTTTTTTTTTATAAATTGTGTTTTTAGGAAATTATATTTATGTACGAATTACTAATAAAATGATGAAATATGAATAATATTTTTCGATCTTACCGATAGAATAATAAAAAAATATGAACTGGTTATTTAAAGAAAAAATCATAAAAAAAACACGGAAAAAAACAAATGATTCCTAGCTAGATCGATTTATCGTCCCCGAAACCCCCTATATACTGAATTTCATGAAAATCGTTGGAGCCGATTCCGAGATTCCAATTATATATAATATATTTATATATAATATATATATATATAATATATTTATATATATATATATATACAAGAATTGCTCATTTAAAGATATAAGATAGGGAGGTATACATAAGTAGTTTCAATTAGGTAGGTAATACCTAATCTAAATTTACACTATAACCCAACATGAAACTTGGGTGAAAACATGAATGTACCTTCCTACTGATTAGTTTTTTGGTGTATTATATTATTACCTATGCCTACACCCGAGCGTGTGTAATTTAATATTATTATATTTAATGTTAATATTATATACCTACCTATCAGCAAATATAGCACTTGTACAAACCATTAGCCTGGGTTACACAAGAGGAGAAGGTAAGTAGGTAAGTACCTACTTATCTGGAACGCTAACGGCAAAACATGGTGTCATAGTATGCAATTCTCTCCTGTGGTTGTTAGGGTTATACGTACCTACAGCTTGGTACATACAGCTTGGTAAAATATAGTAGAAAATTAAATTAATAGCAGTGCCACTATCGCATGTGTAATGTGTATTGATGAACTGGTAGCCCTCATGGCATAACGGATCAATTTTGATACTTTATAGTAATTTAATTAATTTTAAATGAATGAAGCACCATAAGTACATATGTAACGACATCACATTTAACATACATGCACACATCATATTATTACGCCTCTTTCCCGAAGGCTACTTTTACTTTAGCTACTTTTTTTTTTTTTAATTTTCATATTATAAAAACATAAAATAAAAAATTTAAATTTTTTGTATCTATATTGTTCCACTGCTGGGCAAAGGTCTCCCCTATTTCCTTCCATACATTCCAAAAAATATTAAACTACTCTCACTCTCTAGGGCCTAACAAACACGTTTAGGTCCGCTAAGCTGAGCAAATAATAATAATATGACACAGTTTTTGAGCATGAGATGTGAAAACTTATTTACTATTTACGCACGTAAAATAAATTGGTAAATCTATTTATTATACGAGATAAAAACCAAAACTGACTGACTGACTGATCGACTAACGCACAGCTGAAACCACTGGGCCTAGAACCATGAAATTTTTCACAAATATTTTGTATGTGTCGTAGGCGTGCAATAAGAAAGGAGTTTTGAAAATTCAACCCCTAAGGGGGTGACCGATTATATAATTATTGCATCACTAGCTGCGCCCCGCGGTTTCACTCGCGTTTGGATAATATACGATATATCTTTATGAATTATAGTCCATGTGTTATTCTGGTATTATGTAAGCTATATTATTGTGAAGTTTCATCAAAATCCATTCAGTAGTTTTTGCGTGAAAGAGTAACAAACATTCATCCATAATTACAAACTTTCGCGTTTATAATATTAGTAGGATAAAAATACACTTCATATAGAAATGATGCGAATTTTTGTCATTAAGATATTTTTTTACCGACACATGGGCTATTTGCACTGAATAAACACACTTTCAATTATATATCCTATATCAACATAATATTATTATCTAATACTATAATCTGAAGGTGGCAGGCAAGGAAGGCACAATGCACAAACCAGATATAAATCACAGATTCCTAGATCAGGGTAAGTATAATCATTTTACAATAAAGATTTGTTCATAAAACGAAAGCGCGACAACATAACGCTATGCAAAGATATTTTTCACTATTTTTTAGTTGTAACCGGTTTGATTATTATTTAAACTGTACAGTATTAAAACTAAAAAAATATCACATAAAATTAATAAACCACGAACCATAAATATCTATGCATCCGAAAATACTAATAACCCAAAAAACAAATCTAGATATTGTGATATGGGTAGGTGTGAAATTGCGTTGTCACGTTGTCTACTGGTGGAATGCTAACCTACCCACGTTTGTGTACTTATTGCTAAGTCAAATGAACATCTTTTAATTACATCACTTAGAAGATTATTTTAAAATAAATTATGTAGATGGCTGATTATGTCACACGTGCTACATATTATACGATACTCGCGGTGTAAGTAAGTATATTAAATGCACGCTAGAAGTTAAGTCACGCCGTGTAGTTGTATTATAAATAATTAAATAAATAATGCTGGACAATTCACACAGCATTATCTAGCCCCAAAGTAAGCAGAGCTTGTGTTATGGGTACTAGACAACTGATATACATAATACAATACACTACATATATAGATATTTTTTATTATACATAGAAAACATCCAGAACGCCCTGAACAAATATCTGCAGATCGTACAAACATTTGTCCCGGGGCGGGAATCGAACCCGCAACCTCCTGCGTCGCAGTCGGACCTTCGCCCGTCGCGCCACCGAGGTCGTCAACAAGTATTCTACTTAGACCGCTCGTATCGTAATGTGCCTACTACCTACCCACTTTTATTTATGTTATTTTATATCATATAGGTATGTCATAATATATTAATATGATGTGACGTTGTTATTGATTATAATTGAAGTAAAACTTCTTTAAGCGCGACTAGGGAGTAACTCAGATTTTTTTTAGCAATTTAGCAAACTACACAGACTATAGTAAGCGTTACTTCCGTCAACGCCAAAAAAGTTTTACTTCAATCGCGCGTAAAGGTTTTTAAGTACACACACTTTTTTTTAAGTGTCCTATTTTTTTCTTGAATATTACGGTCACCGCAGTGAAATTTGTATGAGAAAGTAAAAAATTGTGTGTTTTGTCCAATATAGGATGCGTAGAGTGATTAAATTATATATGAATATTAAGGTACGCATATCTACAATTTTTTGGGATATTCATCGTTCGATTTCGTTTTGTTGTCACGTAGTTATAGCGAAATATTATTTCCAGACCGTAAGGATTGAGGAGCCACATAAAATTAGTCGCAGCAAAAAAACCACTTGGTTTTATTACTTCATTCTCTGGCTACAATTTCAGCCAACTATCTACAAATTTTCCATTAAGTTTATTTTGTAAATTGACTAGTTATATCAATGAAAAATAAAAAAATTAAAATCGATTTTTTATAGATTTTGGCGCCACTTTGAATGTTATATATCTTTTTAAATTGAAGCCGTTCAAGCCCCAGAGTTTGGTGGCAACCAATATACAGCACGTCCGTAAAGATATTGCGTTTTCAGAAATATTCATCCATAACTTAACCAGTTCTATTCACTTGAAAAATGGCACCTCAATCCTGATTTGCTGAATTGAGGTGCCACCTTTACAGTAACAGAACTTTTTATGCATAAAATCTACTAAAATCTGCTTTAGGGTACAAATTTTATTGACACACCTACATTTAAACTGCGTGATATTCCATTTAGAAATTGTTAATTTTTCAAAAGTGGCTCCTCAATCCTTACGGACATGCACTAGTAGTGTGTGAATATGCGATGAGAATTTAATTTCTTATTCAAAACATACGTCGGGCTTTATAACTCCTGGGTAACATTGAACTACTACGGGTACCATTGAATTACCCATAGTACACCTTGGTGAACTACGGGTACTTTTTTGTACCAATAGAACATCTAGGTGAACCACGTAGGTGGACCACGGGTAAGAGACGTTTTCACTAACCAACCTTAAATGCATTATACCTAAATAGTTATTCTTGTGTCCAAAAAAGAATTCCAAAAACTTGCTGCGTTAAGAACTTTTCGTAACAGGCAGTCGTTCCTGCTTATATCTCGGCCTAAAATATCCGTTCATAAACTGAGAATATCATCAATTCAGCACATCATTACATAATGAAGATTGCACGTCTGTCTGTTTACATCTAACAACGAGGTTTTCATTATTTAAAAGCTTTTACGTCTCGCGTCACTGTTCACCGCAAAAGAGCGGCGTCCTAATGAATTATTACCATTTTTCATGACAGAATGAATTTGTAGAACCTTTTGAGCAGTTCTTTACCCACTTTTTGAAATGAGAACAGCCAGTGCTTTACCTGAGTGCAAGGGTCACATTCTGCCCATAACAAGAGCAGTGCCGTGCTGGTAGCAGGTAAGTACATACATTAACAATGTATTGTCATCACTGACTTATAAATTTATGCCCAGTAATTACGCCGGAAACGGTGCCCTTTTACTAGAAGAAAGTCAGAACAAAGCTACCACTACATTAAATATTCTTGGATATAGGAGGATTATGAAGATCATTATCATTAGAATTTTACATCCAATCGCGTCCAGGTATTTCCTACCATGTCCTCAATTTCATTAATTCTAATGGACCACCTAAGGAAGGACCGTACGTAGGTATATAATAACAAGGTCTGCCCATTTATTGGGGAAGCAACTATACCTATATTGTTTGAGCCAAAATAATGGTTGCGCATCGCGTGGTGGTAATGTTTTGAATACATCACGTGACCACAAGCAATTACGACGTGGATATACCCGCTTTGATTTTCAGGGTAGGAATTAAAGAGAGTGGTGCCTCTGCTTATCGATGTAGCGATAGATAGGTAGGTACTAACCATAATATTAAAAGTAGGTAAGTAACAAATAGATCAAAGTAGAGTAGTTATGTACCGATGTAGTATAATGATTAATAGGACAGATTTGTAAACATGATGTTAGGCCTAAAACATCGCATTCAATAAAAATAAATAATAATTTTCATTAATGCCGACATCAGTGTCACTGTAAATTTCGATGAAAGGATTTGATTATGGCCAACAAACGCTTAGCTAAATTTACCGAGAAATTAAATTATGATGAGATTGCATATGTGTAGGAAACAGTTATTCAACTGATTTGCGGCCAACGGCTATTAATTTAGATTAAGCGTTGATTTACGGCTCTTTTATAGAATTTGCGAGAGTCGCGGCTATTTTAAACGGCACGCTAATAATGATGGGTTGCGTAATTCATTAGATTTTTACACAATAGCGTTCTTTTATTAGAAAACAGCTTTCGATAAAGATACATACAAAACCTATGTAAACTGTTTAATGTATAGGTAGGTAGGTCCAGCAACAAAGCCGAAGATTACAGCAGGTACGAAATTGAAAATGAAGGTAGGAATCAGGCTATTTAGGATCAGCACTTACCTACCTACTCAGGATGAGAAAAGTTACAGAAGATCTATCTATTCTACCAGTGGCATGAGTTGATTAGGTTATTGGGATACGACATGCCTGGAATGATTCGTAGAGAGGCCTAATAAATAAAAGTTTGTGGCCGTGCTGGTGGTGTCAAAATGTTGTTTGAATACCTTTGGAAAAGGTCACTCCTAAACAAGAACGGAAAGAAAATAATGTTTACAGTCATGCTCTGGTGTAAAACGGCAAACAGGAACTCGGATATACCTAATAGGATATCCTATTTTCTTACTCCAAGTTCCAGAGAGTGTCACCAGTGGATTTGGCAGTGCGAGGTGTGAATGAATCAGGCCGATTCACGGCGTGCGCACAGTGGTGACTCTTCACACTTTAGCTGGACGAAACTCGATTGTGAATATTATGATTCAACATCCTTTGTTCAACTACAAAGGAAACATGAATGCGACATGAAACAATAAAAAAGTGAGAAAATATTAAAATAATTTTGAAAGAGCTAATGTAATTCGATAGGTAGGTACCTACTTATATACACATTTTCATACCTACAAACCTTAGAGAAAAATACATTGTAGGTTCCTACCTAATGACTTATTTCCATATAAATACGAGCGCGTTGTTTACAAGTTTCAGCACATTTCACTTTCATACTTAAATTTTGTTCTTTGTGGTTGTGTCCGCGCATGACGCGCTACTTAATTTTAATTTTAATTGCCATTAATTTAGATTTACTCGCTTTTGCGCATAAACTTGGCATTAAAGCGAGTATAATTATCTCGAGTAGAGTTTTTGTCCAATAATGTCTTTGTTCCACTGTGCAGGGATAATCGGTAATACCTACAAGCGTGGGCGACGCGAATGTTTATATGGTTTCATGGTTTGGTTTATATGCGGTCGATGTAGGTTAATGCATGTAGCGACATCTAGCGGATGGATTATGAACCCGCGTTTCCGTTCTAGCAATTATCAAAATAGTGATGTGTTCCAGTGGAAATTACTGTACACGCACTCTACGCACTCATTAATTAATTAACTTCGGCCGTTTATGGCGATGCAATTCACAATGGCTCGCAATGAGTTATATACTTAGACCATTTTGATAAATAAGTCAATTGGAGCATTTATTTTTCGTCCAGGAAAAAGCAATTGAGAGCGGAACCGTAAATTTTATTAGTTTTTAAATAATCAAATGTATCTAGGTATATTATGTTTGTTCTTTGTCCTGTGAAAAATTGAGCCATAGAAAAAGAGAAATAAAAATATTACTGGCTAATAAAATCTTATTTTTATTCTGCATAGTGGGCAGATGCTCGTTTCATGGACTATACATTTTAATATACTTAATAATTTTCACTGCACATCGCGGTCCGATAGCGATCTGACAATGAATTTGATCGACGTAAGGCCAATAAAAATAAATCTTGTTCTCCGCACGCCAAAATCGCTAGTGGGGCACATAAATCAAATCCTGCCACGCCCAAGATTCCTACGTGTGTTTTATAACTATATGTAGAATTAAATTAATGATGGGCTTAAAAATAATTATAGAAACGGTTTAATTATTTTAGGTAACAAAGATAGTGTGGTGGCCACTGTGCATTAGCATAATATTTTCTTATCACACATAAACATCACAACCTATAATATCTGCCCACTGCAGCTGCCGACTATTCTAATATTCATTATAATATAATTTATTATATTCATTATAAGATAATTTATTCAAACTACATAGGATGGTACCTACCTATTCAAATTATAAAGATTAGAATATTATGCAAATAGAATAATCGAGAATATGACCGACCGACCGACTACGAAAAGCGAAATAATTATGCAAGCGATAGCAAAATCTAATATCGTACACTAAATATTGAAAAATAAATATACGATCTCGTATCTAAAATAATGTGAAAATGTTTTACAGTGCACACACAGGGCTCAACAATTAGTAAAGAAAGGACTTAACATAATAACTAGTACCCAACTTATAAGGCGCGTCGTGATTCTTCGTTCGCGCAGAAAAGAAAGTATGGTCCGAAGATTAACGAAAGAATGCTTAAAACTTACAATCAACCTAAGATCACTATTATAAGGTTCATAATACACTGCAGCTGTTAGTTCCATCTCACTCTAAGCTCGCTAAGATGGCGACCAAATAGCGGTCAATAGCATTTCCCGCGCTTTGAAAATTCATCTTCTGCGCAGGTACATCGGTAAGCCATATCAGTTGGGTACTACTATACCTACCTACCTACCTACTTGATGACAGTGAAATCGAGATGATTTCGGTTTAGTTTCATCTGGCTTCGATTTATCCAGCCAGATAAAACCGCATTGTCGTCACGTCTCGCAGTTTACTTCAACACCATTCTGCAGTTTTCACTTTTGTTCGGTCTTTAGGAAAATCGATTTTAATTTCGGATATTTAGAGCGTTTCATCCATTGATTTTTTATTGTCGATGTTACCATGGTCGACGGATTTATGTTTTATTTAGTAAACGCTTTGGACTGTTCTGTTTTAAGTATATTATTCCCATTGTCCCAAGTCTTGAAGACTTTAGTTTATTAGAGGTATAAAAATATAAGATAATAAACGAAATGCCAAGGTTAAATAATAAGGCACAGTCAGAGACCAGACCAAGGTAAGGCGTAGGAAGAGATAATATAAAATGCGCATCACCATATTTTATTTGCAACTATTGCAAGATCCATTTTCACACATAAAATTATGTCGATAAACCGCAGACGGAACTGTGATTTAGTACCTATCTAATCTGTCATTAGTTTTGCTGCATCTTAAATTGATAGATATCCTATAATAGGATTAGTTTAGTAGGTATCTCTACACTTTGTTTCACCAACATTATGATATATTATGAGTACCTACCTATTATAGATACCTATATCCTACTAGTATATGCTATATCTAGTAGGGTAATTCCAGGATAGATGCCCGGCTCGGATATATGCCTCAAATTCAAAAACTATGATTTCCCGGCTTGTTTTTGTTGTCGTTGATATTGCCAAACGAGAGACATCCCCGCACCTACCCGGTACCCCCCGCGAGGTAGCCCCTGACCCGTCGTGCATTCCATCTATACTCAATGAAAGATTTGGTGCGACGAAAAAATTGCTAATTCTTTTTCTACAGCATTTTTGAGGAGCTGGAACTTTTTAAATGGTGACTAAATAATTTATATTTTGTATCCAAATATTACAGTGGACTGTATACTAACACTAAAATCAGTTTTTTTATAATATTTATTGAATAGGTACACATTCCTGAAAATAAAAGGCGTCTATCCTCTACGAAAGGGATAGACGCCTCGATTTATTTTCGCCTATGTTTAACCATACAAAACAAATAAAATTAAATCCCATTATTTTCAAACGATGTAACTACATTAGGGCATAGATGCCTCAGAAAGGAAACTTCTTTCGTGAGGCATCTATACCCTAATATGATTATAAAGAAAATACACTTTATACGAACTTTTTTAATTAATGTCTGTGTTTAGATTTTACTTCCCATCACGAATACCTAATTTCAAACTGAAAAAGTGTTTTTTTATCAATGAGGCATGTATCCCATAACTGGTTTTGACGCATAGAGCAATTATCCGCCATAGGGCATCTATACTTTCAAAAATAGAGGTCTGGGAAAATCGATAAAGATTAGTAAATATCAACAGTGATGTTTTCTTTTTCCTTCAAAGTTGTAGTCGAAAGACCAATCTATTATATATATATACATATATATAATATATATATACATGTGTGATAAACGTTCAGATCCATTAATTAAAATGCGAAATATAAAGCGTTTTCAAAAAGTATGGCAACTATCCTGGACTTACCCTATCCTACATATTCATCAAAAATATCATTGCAAATATTATTATGTTCCTTATCTTAACATTCAGTTCCGCCCTATACCACATCGAGAAGTTAGTTTAAATCGAGTGAAGAGAGTTATGAGAGAAATGAGAGTTAACTGATAAACAAACATACTCACAGACAAGAAGGCGATTTAATAAACAGAACCTGGTAAAAAATGTGAAAATCTAATTACCTAAAATGCTTCGAAAGACACGTATCATCATTATGAAGTTGCTAAACAAACTATAATAGAAAATGTACTAGGAGTATAATATCTAGGTAGGTGTACCTACTAGGTAGGTTTATACCTTCTCGCATTGAATGACAAAATATGACTTTGACAAAGAACTCTCTCTAGAGTTCACAATTCATCTTTGTGACTACGTCATAGTGAGTCACACTCTCGCAGTGTATATTCCACATGAAAGATAAAGGTAAAGAACTCAGAACACATCGTCTGAATGGTCATTAATTTGCACTAGATCCACTGACAAGCATTGGATACATATCAGTGACTAGATCCAACTACTTTACAAGCTTTTATTTTAACACACCTCACTAACCATAGGTAGGTCTAGGTACCTATCTAAATTTCTAATCTCAGTCCAAAATTTTTCCAAAATTTGTCCACCAAGACTTTGGGGGAAAAATAGATCGATCTACATACATTTATGCGTGGATAGTTAAGTATACATATTATTATTATTATTATGTAAGTATAATTATGTATAAGACGGCTCACGGCACGTTTGGCGTAGTGGCTGAGCAATCGGACTGCTGCACTTGGTGTCGCGGGTTCGATTCCCGCCTTGAACAAATATTAGTGCGATCCACAAATCTTTGTTTCTGGTCTGTGTGTGATGTGTATGTGAAATTATATGTCTGTAAGCGGTACCCACGGTACACGAGCAATCCAGTGTGGGGCTACCTTTTTAAAAAGAAAAAAAAATAGCTTGGTGGCAGTAGTGGCAGTGGCACCTAACTACATGCGACTAATTTGGATTTTGTATTTCAAAAACTCAATTTGAGTAACCTTCTCTCTGCGTTTAATGATAAACCGGATTAACCTACATAGGGCACATTATGAAAGAATAATAGCTTTTTAATCTTTTTAATTTTGTCCAGTGTCGCAACATTCGGCTCTGTGTGACGGACGGACGGATGACGTCGAGTGGGTGTTGTGTTGCCATCTCATATTTAATTGCTAATTGGCCTGGCTTGCCATAACGTTGCGCAAGTGATAGCGCTATCGAAAATAGTTCGCGGTGCATCTTATTTTTTTAGCTATTACGTAACCTTGGATAAGATATGACCTAAAATTATATCCATCACCGACCGTCGACCAACTCGACCACTATACTTGTAATGGTGTCGACCACACTGTTAAAGCTGATTGCCCACTAGAACTAAGGTATAAGAGAGACTGCTAAGTTAATTTAGTTACGCCAGCTTAAACTTAGTCTTGTAGTTATCTATTATAGTAATTATGTTATACCATAGGTACAATTAGCCAGCAATTTTTTGTGGGCTTACATTATATTGACATGACGAAGTAGGTAACTATAATAACTCACCTGCCACTGGTATCTAACCAATTTTATAAAGAGTTTTATTTTTCTTCTGCTTCTACCTTCTATAGCTAGAGCTTGCTGCCCCTAGCTATAGGTATAGGGGCTAGGACACGAGCACAGAACATAATTATCTAGGATCTAGGTGCGTTACTCTCTAATATCTAGTTAGCTATCAGAATATGTTTTATTGTATAAATCGTGTAGGTAGGTAGGTAGGTACATAAGTTGTTGTTCAGTTAAAGTTTCAACAATTTGCCCATATCGGCTAGAGTAGAGAATCAGTAACTGTACTTAATAATGATGACCATGATGCTATAAACATACAAATAATAATAAGTGCAGTTCACACAAATTATATTCTGCGTAAACAGACGATTGCGAATCCTGTGCTGACAAAGATTATATGTCTGCTGACAACCTTTTGTGTGTGCGCTATAGGATTTTCATGTTACTTACAACTAAATAAGTTTTCAACGCTTTGTCGCATGGTTCGCATTGAGTGGACGTTCAACTTTATAGTGCTGTCGACGTAGTGATTAATGCCGTATAATTGAATAAGCCGCGACGAATGGCCGGTGACAGAGCGACATAATTTAACCAGAAGTGATGGCGGTGACATTTTGACCATAATGTGCTGAGTTTATCGACTGACCCATTTTGTTCCTGACTAAGACATTACATTTAACTAGATAAAATACAGGAAAACTATTCCCAGTCATTATTTTTGCTGCTTGATTGGTTTGCTTTGGAATGTCGGAGTGTCTTTTTCTTGTTCTTTGGAGTGTCGTCCGAATACCGTCTTAGAGGCAACATCTTATTCATTTGCTCCACAAATATTTAATTGTTAAAGTGGTTAAAAGTACAGCTGTTGAGCTGAAAGTTACATAATTGTGTGCGTGGTACTGAAAAGCATGCGTCGGTGCTTGTTTGGTATAAATCTGACCAGTAACACCGAAGATATTAGTGAATTAGTGCCAAAGTTATCGAAACGTAACTGACCTACGACAACTCGCAGTGTGCTTGTATTGTTTGGCCGTGTCACCGTGCCTGGTGCATGAACAGACCGGTTTCTTGCTGCGCTATTCGCTGCACTTGAGCGTCACCGTGTTGCCACTTATTTACTTTGGTTTACAACTGATGCCCGCTTGGCTTTAATTATTGCTGCATTTGTTGCTGCCGCTGGTTGCTGCCAAAATGAAATGCGCTGCGTGCTGTTGCATTATAGATACTGAAGAGGAGTATGTACGCTGTACCATCGATAGATGCAACAAACTTTATCATTTTCTGTGTGCGGGCGGGAAAGACCTTGTTGAACCCCGCATTACATGGATCTGCCCCGAGTGTCGCTGTGCAACAAAGAAAGGTGGCGACAATACTTTGACTCCAGTAGGTTCAGCTAAAAAACCTCGTGATAGTAATATCACGCTGCGAAAGAAAGTGGAGTCGCCGTGTCCGACAGCCGACGACAGTTCTTTTATGGTGCAGCCGAGTGAAGTATCCTCAGATGAAATCCGGAGTTTGCGACAGGACATGCAGTCGCTGAAAGGTCAGTTGAGCCATGCTATTTCCCTCATAATAAGTCATGAGTCTAAGATGGTAGATTATGCTGCTGAAGTCAAGGAACTCAATAAGAGATTTGAAACCATTGTTGCTATTATCGGCCCCAATATCACATCCTCGGTGGCCCCTGTGACTGACCTGGTGCCACAAGTGACCATGATGGCGGCGCCAGTGGCAGCTGCAGTTCCAGTTCCAGTTTCAACTCCGGTTCAGCTCAACACTGCGGCGGTAGGTGATGGGGTATTGACAACTCAATCCCCAGCTCAACCGCTACTTGCTGCAATCGTATCAGCTGCTGCTGCTCCTACACTTCGGTCTGCAGGTCACCAAGGAGTTGTCACTTTGAATGAAATCCAGCCAGGTTCTGTAAATCTTGTTCCTAAGCGACGCAAGCAGAAGATGGTGGACAGCAAAGTCCGTTGTGGGCAGCCACAGCTATGCCTTGAATTGCCTGCCTGTCCTCCCCAGGTGAAAAGCTCTGACACTGTTTTAAAAACGGCAGTGACACCAAGATCCACTACTACTCTAATCCAAGATGTGTGTGACACTGATCAGTGGACGGAGGTAAAGAAAAGAAGAAACCAGCGGCCAGCATCGTTATGTGGCACTGCATGTCCAGCCAAAACCACTCTGAAAGCAGTTAAGCCACGTAAGTACATCCATCTGTGGAATATGGAGTCTGGCGCAGATGATGTTAGAGATTATCTTAACCAGTTGTATCCCACAGGGACATGCTCAGTGCAAGAGCTGAACCCAAGAGGAGACTACAAATCTTATAAGATTGGGGTCCCTGTTGACGCCTATGACGACTGTTTGTCCACCGAGATCTGGCCGGTCAACGCCCGCATAAAGGCTTGGATACCGTACCAGAAACCAGTCGGCAATATTGGTGCCATCCGGCAGAGTATGGTTCCAGGGGGTAACAATCAGCCCTTTCGTGGTTCCACAAAAGTGTAACAACAAAATTGTTAGCTTGAGTTTGTTCTATCAGAATGTCCGAGGTTTGAAGACAAAGCTTCGAATATGGCGTAACAATTTAGCTCTGACAGAACATAACATCGTGGCTATAACAGAGACCTTTCTGGACGACTCTGTGGAAGACTCGGAACTTGAATGCGGTGGCTGGAGAATATTGCGACGGGATAGAACCTCTCCGTGCGGTGGTGTCGCACTCGCGGCACGGGCTCCCATTGTACTGCGCCGCCGCCGTGACCTGGAAACTGACACTGGTGAAGATCTGTGGGCCTGTTTCTCATGGCACAGCCGTCTATTTTATGTGTGCGTTGTATATATAAAGCCCAGTGCGAGTGAAAGTGACTACATACAATGGTTTTGCAAAGTTGAGGATTGTACTGTTATGTTAAAGGCACCGGTATTGATCTTAGGTGACATTAACTTGAATAGCGCGACTCTAAATATTAAGAACTATTATTGTTATTTTCTGTCTTATTGTGGTTTGTTTGAGAAGAATGAGGTGATGAATATTTATGGAGGGATGTTAGATGTTGTATTGGCCCAGGTGAACGGTGACCTGCGTGAGGTTCGAGTCGTAGCTACTGACGGAGTTGTCCCTCCTGACGCATACCACCCCCCCTTGGACATTGAGGTGAAAACTAACTTTGCTCATCATTCAGATCTTCTACCACCAACTAACATCGGTTCTTCCAAAGATTGGAACTTCAAGAAATGCGATTACGAACTCTTATTCACATTGTTTTCTGAGACTTCTTGGGGTGCAGTATTAGAAGCAACTGATGTTTGTTCTGCTACCGAAATCTTATACAAAACCATTTATGAATTATTTGACTCTTGCATGCCCAAAAAGAGACGTCAGACTAGTGTAGGTAGACGTTACCCCGTCTGGTTTTCCAATGAAATCATCAGCGACACTAGACGTAAATATAAGCTGCATGCGTCTTGGAAGCGGACAAATTGTAATGAAACATATAAATTATTCTCAGATCTCAGAACAAACCTAAAATCGCGCACAGCGTCCGCTTACAACTTATACATGGAACGTATTGAAAACAATATAAAGGCGAATCCACGCGAATTTTGGCGCCACATTGGTAACTTGCGTTCTAAGGGTGGATTCGAACCTAATGTTACGTATAGAGGTCAAACTTTTTCCGGGGTGGGTGCAGCAGAGGCTTTCGCAAGCTTCTTTGCTAGCGTTTTTCTACCCGATATACCGCTACTTGACACCGAAATAACACATCTCTCGGATTTGAGTTGTAATAGTAACTATATTAATATTTTTCGAATTACACCTGGTGATGTAATCTACGGGATTAATAAACTAAAGCCGAGTAGTTCTGTAGGACCCGACAGCATTCCCCCTGCGGTTCTTAAACAAGTAAAGGACCAATTGTGCCTTCCCCTAGCCTATATTTTTAATCTCGCATTAACGACGGGAAAATACCCACCCCAGTGGAAACTGTCAAGAGTTAGTCCTATACCAAAAAGCTCCGATACGTCTAAGGTCGAAGAATATCGGCCGATTGCAGTGCTGTCTTCTCCTGCGAAGGTATTTGAGAGCATACTTCACAAATATATTTATGCGCAAGTGGATAAATACCTTTGCAATGGGCAGCACGGTTTTCGACCAAAGAGGTCCGTTGACACCAACCTTCTAACTCTTGTGGACTTCATCTCAATTAGGCTAGATAGAGGCTCTCAGGTAGATGTCCTCTACTTTGACTTCCGGAAGGCCTTTGATAGGGTCAACAACGATATACTGCTGGCAAAGCTTTGCAGCATAGGCTTTGCTCCGGGACTACTTAAGCTTCTTGCAGACTACCTCCGCGATCGCCAGCAGTTTGTCAGACTTGGTTTGTATGAGTCCAGACCCTATCACACGCGTTCCGGAGTGAGTCAGGGTTCGATACTTGGACCTCTTTTATTTTTACTCATGGTAAATGACCTCCCTGCTGTTCTTGAAGGCGCGCATTGCTTGCTCTATGCAGATGACTTAAAGATCTTCAATGAGGTTAAGTCGGAAGCAGATTGCCTAGCCCTTCAACGTAACGTCGATACGGTGACCCGGTGGAGTCATAGGAATGGGATGGATTTCAATGCCTCTAAGTGCTACGTTATGACTTTTGGTCGAATGTGGCATCCAATTACTTATGATTATAAATTAAATGGAAATAGTATGACTCGTTCGGTAACAATGAAGGATTTGGGTGTCATATTCGACCGAAAGTTAACTTTTCATGATCATATCATTACACTGGCGAAAGAATCTTTTAGGCGACTGGGTTTCATTCTGCGTAATTCCCAGGACTTTAAGAACCAACACGTGATACGGCTTATTTTTAGTGCGTTGGTACGTTGCAAGTTGGAAAGTGCTATGTGTGTCTGGAACCCTCATGAGAGTAAATACATCCTGGTGCTAGAAAAGATACAGAAAGCTTTCCTCAGGTACCTCTACAAGCGCACAAACCAGTACTATCCCTATCTGTACCCTACAAAATTTCTTTTAGGTAGTCTAGGCTACAACTCATTGGAAGTCAGACGGGGGGCAAATCAAATAGCAGTTATGTGCAAAATCCTCCGTGGAAGGCTGGATGCTCCGGATCTGCATAATGAGTTGTCTCGATTTTTCACCCCTGACAACTATAATCGCAGCAGAAGGCACAAGCTGTTCGCCGTACCATCTTGTCGCACAGTAGCCCGCGCTAACTCGCCTATACCTCGCTCCCTCTCGGCACTCAACGCTCTCCTAGACAACAATCCAGACTGTGATTTGTATGCGGATGGATGGTCAGACATACTGTCAGAGTGCGTGCGTTTTTGTGAACGAGAGTGAGAGTTTTTTTGAATGTATATATTTTGTAATAACTGTGTTTATTCTTAAAATGTTTATCGATTGTTGTAATTGGTTCCGACCGTTTCAATTGAAATAAATAAATAAATAAATAAATGAAGTAGCCGACTTAGATCTGGATTTGGCAAAAAAAAAACGGATTTTAACCAGTGTTAACCTATGCCAATTTTAGGCGTGATGAAGGCATAACGTTGACTTATTAAATTAACTACGTATACATCCTCACTACATTCAAAGTTAAGCTTTAGCTAGTAAAAAGAAAATCACATGTTGGATTGGAATGATATCTAGTAAGTAGGTCTAGTACTTATACCTACATCATAAATATATCGACGTGTAGACTGTTGAAGTTATGTACCCCACTATAAAAAAATAGATAGGATTAGATAGGTAGGTATATTATAGGACATATTAAGGCTGTAGTAGGTACCTATATATCTCCTTCAACGTGACTATTTGGACCCTTACATGATATTTTGAGTGTAGATCTCCATGAACATTTGCACTCAAATCTTAGGACGTAGGTAGGTACTACCTACCTATTAGTTGCGTGAGGCTGCCGTCGATTGGGACCGTTAGGTATGGGGACCGCGGTCCTATTCGCCGGTTTGCTTTAAACTATGTCGGAGGGCTCCGGATAGGATAGAGTCAAAGGAAGATAGCCAAAGGACTGAGCAGATTAAAATAACCAAGGTACCTACCTATTGCTGAACATGAGGATTTACAGTTTTACAGACATTTCATTTTGGTGAATAATTATGAAAGTTGACTGAATGTTTTTCACTTCTTCCGTAAACGTATACCTATTATATTAAAAGCAGTTAACGTAGTGCCATCGGGAGGGCACGTCATTAGAAATTATAAATTTTCATTGAATTCTGACTCAATTGCATGAAAATGAAAATTTCGAATGACCGTCCTACGTTCATCCCTGAGCGTCGAACTTTTACGCTGCCCGCACATTTAGCTTTCTCCCAAACGAGTATTATGGCAGGACAACGACCGCCTGACTCATCAATCCTGAACAGTTACAAATCAGTTTTTGCATTTAGGTCGCGCGTAAACTGCTCTGTTACTTGTGAAACAGTCCGCCATTTTGTTTTTGTCAGCGAGTTAAAGCTCACTGTTTTGTGTCTGCCTACTACTGCGGGCCTAGACAAGTTGCAAACGCTTCGAAGCTATTCTATTCGTAAAAACGTTAACGCTTTAGCGTTAGCGAAAATAGTTTGGTAGACAAAATGTTATGACTCTGGCGAACGCTCATTCTAATCAATCGTACGCTAATAATTATTTGTTCATTCAATTTGTTCATTCATTTTTGTCATCTTGTCCATGGATTAGCTTACAAACTTCAGTGTCACAGTCACTTTAGGTGTAATTTTCTTTTTATAGTTTGGCTTCGCATGGTTTGCGAATTCGGCTAGTGTCAAGTATACAAATATGCGTCGTAGTAGTAGGTACTACCTAGGTAGTTAACCTAATCTAACCTAACATTTTTAAATTTTGTTACTTCTTTTTAGCAATGGAACCAAGATTGCGAGGTCCACAATAATCCTAATGCGTGCATTATCTCGTTATCTCGCGAAAACAATAAAAATCTACGAACAAAATCATAACACAATGCTACCGTTTGCAACAGCTGCTAGAAATCCGCCATTTTGTTTCGTTTTCTACAGGGTCCTAGCGAACGCTAGGCTGTCGTTCAAACGCAATGCTAACGCTTGTCAAAAGTGGCACTTGTCTACGCATATGTATGGATTCTGTCGAACGACAGGGAGCGTTCATTGGATTCGATTAGAATTGAATGAACTTGTCTACGAATATTTCGTTCGCTTCGTGACGTTTCGTGTGCTTATGTCATCCCATACATTTTCATTCTATTCGTTTCGATTTCGTTAGAAACGTTTGCCACTTGTCTAGGCCCGCTGATCTAATAAACCTTTGACATTAACAAAATTAGAGTTTATCAAAAAAAGTGCATAATATTAGTAAAAAAAACATACTGAAATACATAACGTGGAATACCACCGTGTTGACTTTCGTCACACGCAATCAATGCTCAAAAATGAAAAACAAGCACGGTCACCGGTTCAGAAATAGAGCAGTCCCGCGACGCGCGCACCAATGTCGAGGTAAACGTATTGCATTGTCTATGCCGGCCTACATGTCGGACGTGGTACTGGTGTCATGTGTGACGGCCTTTAAGATGTTACGTCTTGTACGCGCGTAATGCTGACATGTAATGTTAGTTCGTAAAAGTGTGAAAGTTCCAAAACAAACTATTGATGAACTAGTGGCACGAGATTGAAAAAACAGGACAGGAGAGTTAAGCACTAACCCTTAGCTTTATAAAATAAGGCGACTACTTTGTGGTAGGTAATCCAAGCAAAGAAAGAAGCCATACAAATAAGCTTTTGTAAGCTCTACATGGCACCATACACAAGCGCTAAGTTCATTGGCACATGACTCATCCACACGACATGATGACTATGCCACTCGCTCGACTTCCTTTACACGATCGAAATTGTCTTTGCTAGTAGGAACATCATAAATAATGGATCGAAATAGATTAATTATTATTAATGTCAAGCAATTAAATTTTCTGAAGGGTTACCTACGGCAAAATTATTCGGATATTGGAAAGTAGAAGAAAACTAGGTAAAGTTTTGTACTTAGAGCCATTTTTATAAACGTATATCTTTTCGCCACGATAATAGTGGGTAGGAATATAGTTAGGTCGTAGAAACCTAGGTAGGTAGGTACCTACATAACTAAGGTAGAGTTCATGTTCAATTGTAGGATGTTGTAACAATTAGAGCATTAGGTAGGTACCTAATTTCGTGGTAACTTCATCATCAGGGTATGTAAATTTAAGGCTACCTATCTAATAAATATTTTTATTTCTTAATTTTTGTACATCGTTACTAGTAAGGAAATCATAATATTTCCATCGATTTCACTTTTCAGTTTCAGTCGTCACTCGCGGAAAAATATAACGTGGAAAAAGCTCTCACTGTTTTTCGTTTAAATAATTCGCGTCGGTAAATTTAGGTGCGTATTTTAAAAGCACAGACAGATACATCAATTTGTTTACATGTTTAGTTTTATTTATAGGTTTGTCCAGGTAGTAAAAAATAAAACTAGCACAACGCCCCGAGCAAATCGTAGCGAACCCGTTAATGCGTATAGGCTATTTAATAATTATGTTTGCTAAACATATTTCTGAACTCTAGCACGTTTTGTCCTTCAAGAAAATGTTTGATTTTATATTTTGTTTATAATAAATGGTTCCATAAAATATAAGAATCTTGCAGATTGATGGTCACGCGCCGGTAGAAAATAGAAACACTGACACGAATAAAGATTTTTATAAAAATTACACGACAACTGCTAAAGTTATTCTAGCTCAGTCAATAAATAAATGCATAAGTATAATAATAATTATAGTAATGAAGACTTAATTAGAAATGCCTGAAATGTAGGTACGTAATGAGTACCTAAGTCATTGGTACTAAAATATAAGTTGGTAATAAAGCATACCAAGTATTCACTTACATGCTTCACTTACAAGCAATTCAACTTACAAGCAAGGACCAAGGCAAGTTGCTTGCAAACTTGGACTAGACAAAACACAAAGTCTACTTAGGTATTCTGATTTTGCAAGTGATTGTACCTAATACGTACGAATAAATCATCGTCATGTATACGTATAATACTATTAACGTTATTTTAAAAGACGTTAAATTCAAAGTACTTAAACCAATGTGGCCAGTAGGTATGTATTATACTTCGATGCTAAAACAAGTCTTGCATTAAAAATATTCGATACCAGACGGCTGAGGCCTTGAGCACTGACGGATCGCGTGGATGTGGTACACATTTACACTGATTGACGCGCTTGTGCCCTATTGAACGGGCTCTGACGACATTACAGCCACTGTTTAGCTTCCAATGTTTCTGGTAGAATGGTTGATCTTTGGAATATTGCATTTAAAACTAGAACTAGTCGTAGAACATTTGCTAGATTGGTATCTATTACGAAATACTTGACAACTGTTGGGAGAATTTAAGATGGTGGCGTGTTATAGAAAAAGAAAATGTTTGAAGTAATTATACCTAATTCTAACAAAAATGGAAATTAGGGGATGATTAGCAGATTGGAAGTCGGTCTGCTTTTCCAGTAGATATTATGCAAGGCATTATAAGAATAGGTAGTTATAAACCTAAACATGGGAAGGTTTAGAAAGAGAGAAGTATATGATAAAACGGGTTATTCTCAGGCATACACATTGCACGCACCGCTCATTGTAATCCCTAAAGAAGTAAAGATAAACCCGAAAGCCACTAGCTAAATATAAACGCCAGTACAAATTGTTGTTATTGAAGAAGAATAATTTTAGGCTCTAGTGATAATTCTAATATTATAGTGGTTCAAAATACCAGCCAGCAAGTTTGCGTTAAATGCATGAATTGAATTGAAACACATTTTGAGTGTATTTAGAATAGAAATAGAGACGCCCAGAGTGTCTTCGACCGACATTGTGTGACATTGAATTAACGCTTTATCGGAGGCAAAGAACCTATTAACATTTTAGCGAAAATTATCTGTTTATCAGATTATTCGTTCGTTATTTGGGTCACATTTGCTTGAAATAAGTAAGTATTTAATCAGTGTTGAAATAGAAATGGAGTTTGCACTCTACGTGACAGGGTTGCAACTATGCAACGATTGTGTTGATATCATTTTATAGTCATTGCAGCGAGATAATCGAGAGAGTCGAGATAATCGAAATCCAGAGAGAGCTAGCTACACGTCTCTCTCGCAGTTTCGTTGAAAGTCAATTGTCTGTTGTTTCTATACAGTGACAAACACTCTTCTCCAGTTAATTTAAATTGAAGGAGAGGTGGCTGTAGTCAAATCATTTATACTAAGCATTATATTTAAAAATAAAAGAGATCTTCAAAGAATACGAAAATTTCCACACCATTGGTAGGTAAGTATATTAGCACCATTAGATGGTTGGGCACTGGCTTACTCATGCTCAAGAGTTTGTTGCTCTGACTTATTTATTGGCAGTACCTACGTGGTAGTAGGTATGTAATTAATGTGTTTTTATTCGACCACTGACCGTCCTCGCACTTCCTCGTTTCCCTGTGCTTCTGAAATATAAACGAGACTCCAGAATAAATCGTATCGGGAGCGGATCTACTGCGGAAATAATTACTTTGATGACAGTGGTCGCCACATTAGCCGCGCTATTTACTATGTCACATCAACAACGACAACGAGAGCGCCGCAAAACGCTTCTTGCCCAATTTCTACGGACTATGGCTGACCGAATTCGCGCGTTAATTTCCCGCCAACGATTAGTCCGTGCTGTTTTAATTATACCCGCTGCGTTCCATTTTCGCTGCCGCACAGCGGCGGCTTCCGCGAGTTGACGCTGACCCATCGGCTGTCGAAGCAGAATGACGGACGGCTAGCGCCTGCATCTAGCCCACGCTAAAATTAAAGAGTTTTAAAGCCACGCCAATTTGCGATCATCGACCCTAACCGAGATGCATTCACTCTTTCTGGAGCGTGCATGTTGCAGTGACAAGCGGGTTTTGCTTGTTTTTAGTGAGTTGATAGCGGCCCGCGGCACTGAAGTGCGATCAAACGGGCGGGATGTTCCGTGCTCGTCAATTAGGCGAAATCGCACATTTGGCAGCCTTCCCGAACAGTTGTTCCACTGTAAAGATTTAAGCGCGTACGATTCGCGGACGTGCCGGTTCGGGCATGCCCATATAAGGTGATATTGCGTTTGCTTTGCAAACTTGCATGGCGGGATTGGCTGTAATCGGGACGCTGGCTGTCGAGTTTTCAAAGCATGCCCATATCAGTAGGTAGTTACCTATGCAAGTTTTTCATTTAATTATGGTTCTGAGAATATGTTTACATCAGTCTCTGCACAGGTCAAGCACCCCGATCTTGCTCAAGATGACAAAATATAACTTGAAACGACGATGTTCACTGAGAATGGAGTTTTCCATTAGGTTCTCAGGAGTTGTGGAAGAAATGTTTGTTTTGATGCCTGTGAAGTGTTTTTTTAGGAGTTTAAATAGATTTCAAGCAGCGCTACAACTATAGCATATTCTGTAATTTTGGCGCATCTAGAACTGTTTATACTTCTACCTATCTACTCTAGTCTACTACCAGTTACTTATGCTAGTTTTTATTTTCTCTGAGAATTTATATTATCCTAAGTAGCTAGGTAAGTACTTTATTTATTCCGTGCTATTTAAGGTAGTTCGGTGGGAAAGATAATTTATTGTCACGTCAACATTGTTTTGACTTCCAGTTTTCTAGCACTCGTATGTCCATAGAAGTAGGTACCTACTTTACGAAAAGCTTTGGGTAATTATAATTATGGGATATTTAAATATTATAAATTAATGATATCTAATTACTTTTGGATACTATAGTATCTACGTCAGCGTTTTCTCTGTTCGCTTTACTATATTATGTTCGGCTTTCAGTGTAGTTTAGGTAGTGGTTTTGAGTTTTGATTAGTACCTACTTACCCAATACCTAAGTAACTACACTCATTTATTGTTTTTCAAAAATATCGCCACATCGCCTATTGTTGTTTTTAAAACTTATAAGTTTTTACCGATATTGGGAAAAATATTTCCAGGAAGCGCAAAGAAAAATACGCATAAACTAAAATAAGGAAATCCCTAACAAAATGCAAATCTTTCAGACTTGTACTGTGTTTTCATTTTCATTTGTTTTGATACCTAGTTAAAAATGGATAGGTAGCCTAAGGTATAAGTGGAAAAATAAACGGTAAGAACAATGGTAAAATGAGAGCGGGTAAACAGGAAACACAAATATACATATACATACGAGTAGAATAGAAAACTTAGAACAATAATAATTTAATACGATACGATACGCATTTGTGTCTTTGTTTGAATACAATTAATTAACAAAGAAGCCTTCGCTAATCGCGAAATTAGAAATCTCCGAGTCATTGGCTATTTCTGGCGAACATTAAACATTTTATATTGACATCTGTCTGCTTATAATTGAAAAGGACGATCATTGACAGATGATGCATTAGTTAGTTAGATCGTCGATTTTAGCTACGCATTCTCACAAACGTTTGTCGAAGAACCTTAACCCTAAGGAATTAACAACACGTGTTTTGTGGTGGTAACGCGATCGTATCGTACATTATGCGCAGTGTTAAGCAACACATGAATAAAAAACTGAACCTACTTAGATTTATATCAATAAAGTCTAGACAGCAGTTGATTATTATTTAGACAATTGAGCATTTTGAGAATATTGGTCATCTCGTGCCTAAACCTTAATATTGGCAGTGACGGTAAATGTAATTTCCACCATCTCATCATCTCACCATGTGCAGTTATGTCAGTCTTAGATGTTTGGAGACCTTGTGGCATGTGTATATACCACAACACTATACGAAAACATACTCCCAATAATAATTACACGCGTTGCCTCCGCCCACTGGTTCTTAGGAACCGTAGATTTAATCATGTCACTAATTAAACTGGGTTCTGATACGCACGAGTCTATTTCGCTAGTGTGTCTGTATTGAATCAGTTAGATTTAACAACATAATAATAATTAATAAGTATGTTTATTTATTTTTATTCGTATTTTTATAGGAATATTATGAAAATTCTAAATCTAAGCATAATATAAATAAATGAGTGAATAATAATTCAACCTGTAACTGTCCCACCGCTGGGCAAAGGCCTCCTCTCACTATCGAAAGGAGGACTACGTTATATCTACCACGGGGGCCCGGTCCGGATTGGTGGATAACACGCCTGCTAAATAATTTTCGGGCATGTTGGTTTCCTCACGATGTTTTCCTTCGCCGAAAAGCGAGTGATAATTACGTAGGTACCTACATTATGTTTTAAACATGAAACTACTTTGGTACCTACGTGCCTGCACTGGGATTTGAACTCGCCACCCTTCGTTTGGAAATTAGGTAAAACTTGTTTAAATAATTGAGATACTTAATTAATAGAAAGATGTGTTTTATTGTGCCGGTACCTCAGTAAGTTACCTCTTTGTTTAGTTTAGGCTTTCTCGTTAGCAAGTGGTAACAAGGCACATAAATAATCTTGTTTTCACGTAGGTACTTATGCAAAGAATTTCATTTAACGGAAACTGTTAACTTTTTAATGTCTGAATGTCGGTGAAGCATGCGTACAGAGTAGGTACCTGGCTGCAGCTGCCACCGTCCCTCATTCCACGCATTAATGTGTCCCTTTGATGCGTTAACATAATAGCTCTTCAGGAAAAAACAAAGGCATTTGCCAAAAAGAATCGTCCAAATATTTTGTATAGCAGCTCGAGAACGCAAGGACGCCGATGTCAAATAAACACACCAACATATCGCCGTCCTCTCCTGCTTCCCCGAAGCATGTAAATAAAAGTAAATTGCGTTTTTTTATGAGTGTAAACATCCATTTAATGTTTCCAAATGGAAATGCGAAGTGGTGCATTGAAACTTTCCGATCGGCCTTCGCCATAACGTTTACGAGTCGATGATGGCACATCACTTTTCTCCCAAGCAACTGCAAGACCTAACACAAGTGCCCAAGACGCACACATTAATGCTCGCATTCGTATTGTGAATAAACATCGTAATGTAGCAGATAAACTAGGATGGGAGCCAAGACGAAAATATGCTACGCCGCGTTTTTCCATTGGATTTTGCGCTTTGGAAACGAACAGTAGTAGTCGAAACACCACAGACAGAACTCATTGTTAACTCCCTGATGGAATGTGATAACGAGCCCTCTAATCTCTATTTCCTTTCTTTGATAGAATAGAATACACAAATTATTTTCACGAGTAGAGAAAACGTCGTTTTCAGTTTAAATTACAGCTGAAACAAACAACTGTAACTATGCCGCTTTGCGGGTAAAAATAAAGATCTTAGCACACTAAACAGTAAACCCGCTTTGTTTTTCAGCCTAATTTCTGGGAAATGAAGTAATGATGCAATGTAAGAAAGTGTATGTACCTAATCGTGTGGTGTGTCGTGTTTGCGAGTTCATTGTGTGGTGTGTTGTGTATGTCTTGCAAGGTCGCACGTGGAGTGTTCATACGAGACAGGTCGATGCACACGCGTCAAGTCAAGGTGGGCTCGGAAACTTTCATTCAGTCGACTGTTCTATTTACATCGCCGATTGCCACAAATCTTAGTGGTAAGCGGCGCGTTACGCGCGCACTTCCTCGACTGACGCAGGTCGGCAGCGGGCCCTCGAGCCGTGCGGCCGAACAACGTTTCAGGTTAAACTGGAGTGTATTCCGGGAATACCTCTGAACATCCGGATGTCTATCGTCGGACGTTCGAAGTAGAAAAATAATGTCAGAACTAATTTGAGGCGGAGTGACAGGCGCCGCAAGCGACGCGCGCGCATCGAGCGTTTTCGTCGTCGCGTGCGCGGACGCGGTGTTTACGTCGTGTTCACTGTCAAGCGTGTTATCTGGTTATGTGAGCAGGTGGTCGCGGCGGCGGCGGCGGCGGCGTCGCGGGGCTATATTTGTGTTGCGCGGGCGTTACATAAAACTGTCGTGTGTCGATCCTCACCTCCTCTATCTTGAGGCTGGTGTGGACCACCTTGCGGGTGACCGCGGTCTCGTACATCTCCTCGATAGTCTCCGCCATGGTTGTCGATGCGCGGGCGCAGCGGGCGACGCGCGCGGCAGTTGCGGCGGTACTGAGCGGCGCGCGGTTATTTTTAGTCGCGGCGGGCGGCGTGGTCGCGGGACACTGCTCGTACTGTTGTACTGGACTGGCAGCCGACGGCCGGGAACTGGGGTGGCTGGCGTCGGCCGCTGACGCCGCGACGCCGCTGGGGGTGACAAAAACTGCGCCCGCGCCGGGTAATGATCTCGATCGGCTATAAGCTCATAAAGTAACTCACGGTTTACCTCCTATCATCCGTTTAGTCATACCCTATAACTCTGTATACCTAATTAATGTAATCGGTAGCACAATGTTATGGATAAACGGCATACCTAATAGTTATAAGTACCCTCACAATGGCTTCAAGTAGGAGTTAATAGGTTTGTTACATTAACATGCCATATAAACGTACCTATTATAAATATATATATTTTATGCAAAGCTGTAGATACCTCTGTAGATCTAGTTTCATTACAGCAATATGTGATGAGCCGTTGTTGATGCCAAATCTAAAGCTTTGAAATGCGACCGCAACTAATATGCATGATACATCTAACGACATCTTACGGCTAACTAGTCCCACTTCTCTCCCGTAGGTAACGTACAAAGAACTAAAAACTTCGTAGATTTGGGACGACGAACCACTAGCGCCCGTTCAATGAGCGGTCAGAATTAGAAACTACGTAATCCAGTCCAGAGCCAAACTTTACTGTTCGAACTAGAAAATTCTAAACGCGTCAGATCTAGCTAATGTACAAAACGACGTCAGAGGTAAAAGTTAGATGTCGCTGGGAGACAATTTAAATAATATTTTCATGGGCCATGACGGCTGATTATCCTATGGGTGTAATTTTAATATATATGGACGACTGACGAGCGCGTGCATTGATTCAATAGGCGGGTGGGGGCCTTCATGCAGTATCTCTTTTTAGTACATTTACTTTATTTAGTAAACAAGTAAGTTTTGTGAACGCTTGTAATCTTCCACTTGCGTTTATTACCGAAGTAGGACGCAATTTGGCTAGAAAGGCACATTGGACTTATAGCAAGATAAAAACGCAGCTGTGTAGAAAACGAGTGTGCAAATATTGCACGTGTCAAATTGTCCACGTCTAATAATCCCCGACCTCTGACGCTAACGTATCTGAGTTTGCGACCTTAGACCCTTTTAATTTGATATCCATACCTATAACGGATTTAATTCATTTTTTGAAAGCGTCTTTGTCAAACCCCCGCCATTTTATAATTTATCGAACCTAAATTGGACGGCGTTATGAAATAACGGAAGAAGCGACAAATCAGTAAAACTGAGAAAAAGAGCTTCAAAGTTTTGAAATTGAAATATGTTGCTGAGAGCACAATATTTATGTTATTGGTGTGATTTTTACTTATGTGATATATTATTATGTATATTTTATTTCATAAAAGAACATATTTTTGTATGATGCATAGTATAGAAGATATTGTCATTTTTCCGCTTAATTCCATATTACGTTTTGCATTATTTGTACGATTTTAAAATTGCAGTCTGGAATCAGGCGCCATTTTGTCATTTAATACGTTTATACAATTTAGTTTTGGGGGTAATGAAGGGTATAAAGAGATTATATCCAAAGGCAAACTAGTTATATTTTACCTAAAATAAACAAAAACTTGTTTTTGACAACAAAACAATCGGAAAAACGGTTGAATAAATGAAAATAAGTATACTTCATAAAAAATCGAAAACGTAAAGCAATTTTTACTCAATAGCCCAGTGGATATTAAAATCGCGAAGCTTGTTGTACTGCATTTTTGGTGTGTTGTAGAACAGTTATGTTAGTGTACCTAGTATAAATCCAAACATGCAACCTAAAAGTCGTAAACGATGCGTTTTAGACAAACGTACTTCAGTCCTTTTATAAAGTCAATTAAATTTGCACCAATTTAATCCCAAACGAAACTATAAGGACCAAGCTATGACCCTTCAATAATGTGGTCCATTACCCGGCAAAATGACACTTTTAAGTTTTGCTCCCGTCCGAAGCTAAATATTGGTGAAATCCCTCGTCCTTTGAAAAAGGTCACTAATACAATGTTTTTGTACGTTTAATCAACTTTCATTTAATGGTACAAGACGAAGTCTGTGATACTAATAGTTCACTTACAATCTTGAAGGTAAAAGTGGGGTTTGAAAAATTGGCGCATAATGCATTAAATAATATAATAAAGGATAGAAATACGTTTTAATTTGTGGCCACCTTGCTATACTGAAAGCTAGTTAATCGTACTACATCATTGTTTCAGTGAATTTTTTCATAGGACCAGGGATTTTACCAATATTCTGCTTCGAACGGAAGCAAAACTTAAAATAGTAATTTTTCCGGAAAAACTTACTGTATTTGAAGGGCCACAGTTTGATCGTTATAGGGTTTATAGAGCTGCGTTTGGGTTTAAATTTTTGCAAATTTTATTAACCTTATAAAAGTCCAGAAGTGCACTTGTCCAAAACGCATAGTATATGACTTATAGAGCAAAAAAGTGAGAAAAGTCTCAAAACTTCAAAGTTTTTTTGCGTGTTGCCAAGCTAGCACAAGTTTTCCAAAGTTGCTAATATGGATTTAGGTATACCATATCCTTACTAGTCCATACAACCTACCAAAAATGCAGTACCACATCAAGCATTGCGATTTTAGCCCTATTTTATAGCTAATTCCACTGGGCTATAATGATTGTTTGATTCTCAATCAATGAAATAGATGAACCAATGGATACTCAATAACGAACTATGCGCCTATTTTTGGTGGGTAATTTGATTTTGCATTTTAGATTTATAGTTGTTTAATAATGAAACAACGAATTAAGTCAAATGTCAGGATTTAATTCGTTTATGTTTAATAAAACCTTATTTATTGTATTTTGGAATAGCGACTTAGGCGCTTAGTTTGGTATTACAAAGCGATAAAATGCATAGAACCTAACATTTGAAGACATGTCGCTTGATTCACCCCTCTATATTAAGGTAGGAGAGTTGATTTTTGAACAAAAAAACGACTAGGAATATAGTTTAAAGTCTCTACAATCGAACTGCATCATTAACTTTTTTTTTTTGGTTTGTTCGTGTAATTCGTTATTTCATAACGCCGTCCAATTTACCCTCTTGTAGTGACTCCAAAGTAATAAGTAAAATTGTAGTATGCGAAAAATATATCTTGAAACTGCTGAAATCATTAGACTCTAATAAGTCAGCTGGTACTGACAAAATCCCCCCCATATTTATACGTAACTGCGCTGAATCACTAGTTGACCCGTTAAAATTATTATTCGAAAGATCTTTTCTCGAATCGAAATTTCCTACAAAATGGAAAGAGGCTAACGTGGTACCAATACATAAAAAATCATCTAAGTCTAAAATCGAAAACTATCGTCCTATTTCTATCCTAAATACATTTAGCAAAGTTTTTGAAAAAATTGTATACGATCAAATTTATAACACTATTGTAAGTGGAATAAGTCCGGCCCAGCACGGATTTCTGCAGCGACGGTCCATTGTATCCAACCTCACAGAGTTCGTCCAGTTCGTCCTGAATGGTATGGAAGGCGGGGGGCAGGTTGACGTGGTCTACACTGATTTCGAAAAAGCCTTCGATCGCGTGGACCACGTCATTTTGCTTGCCAAACTGGAGGAGCTCGGGATACACGGGGATCTGCTGCGATGGGTAAAATCCTATCTTACTAACAGATCACAGGCAGTTGTAGTCGGAGGGTTCAGATCGAATTTCATCACTATACCCTCTGGTATCCCCCAAGGGTCACATCTTGGTCCTTTACTATACAACGCATACATATACGATATATACACCTGTTTCGATTCCGTAAATTATCTCTTATACGCTGACGACAAAAAAATTTTTTATAAAATAAAAAATGACCAGGATTGCCTAACTATGCAAAATACGCTAAATAAGCTTTTTCATTATTATTCCGTTAACAATATTACTGTAAATGTACCTAAATGTCAGCAAATCACATTCACTCGAAAACGTAACGCTATTAAGTTTACTTATTACTTAGATAATATTCCAATAGAAAAAGTTGACGTTGTACGAGATCTAGGAGTAATACTCGATAGTAAACTGTCTATGAATGAACATATTATTGACGTTACAGTGAATAAAGCTTATAAAAGCCTCGGATTTGTTCTGCGTACTTGTACACCTTTCTCCGACATAAACTGTATTAAAACTGTTTATTTTGCATTTGTTCGTAGTATACTAGAATATGCCAGCAGTGTTTGGTCTCCAAGTTACATTACTCAAAAACAACGTATTGAAAGAATCCAAGCTAAATTTATAAAACATCTGAACTACAGAATTCGTAAACACTCTGACTATAATACGGGCTGTAATCGTCATAAAATTATGCCTCTTGAAGATAGGCGTACCTTGTTAGACACATTGTATTTATGTATAAAATAATTCATGGTCATCTAGATGCCCCCGCGTTGCTATCAGCTGTCAACTTAAATGTACCTAAAAGGCGCACACGGCATACCGCACTGTTTTCGCCTCCCATCCAGACTACAAACTATGCAAGAAACGCACCTATAACTCGAATTTGTACATCGATAAATAAACGATTCTCGGACCTAGACATATTTAACATGTCCAAACAAGTTTACAAGAATAAAGTATTAGAGCAACTACTACAGTAATTATATCGTAACTTCAAATCGTCCTACTTAATTATAACACATATTATTATACTCGTAATACATTATAATTAATATTAATAAAACTATACACCATTATTATATCTATCTACCTAGGTATTGTTATTGCAAACCTCACAGCCTCACACTCTCACATATAATGCACATTAATTTATGGCACATATCCTCACATCACATCACACACTCATAACACACCATCATAACATTCCCATACACCAGACTACACACTACGTATCATGATCCTTGTACCTATTGAGTTGTGACTGCATGTCTTCCTATTCTCGTTGTATACCTAGTAAATAGTAGCTACTTACCTACTCAATACTCTTGCAAAATATGACATCGACTGTGTGTATTGTATTGTAATGTAAATGTAAACTGACATAGGTTCCTATGCATCTCAGTTGTAGTCACAATGTTACTGTAGCTTTGTATTCTATAATGTAGGAGTATGATGAGCCTAGTAGTACCTACTACTACAGCTTCTCATTGTATTGTCTATGGAGATCTATAATTGGCTGTATTATTTAACTTAATTAATTTGTACCTAGCATATAAAAATTGCTGTTGATCTTCTTAATAAATAAATAAATAAATAAATAAAAGGAGGCTCCCATTCAATCTGCAACTTCAACTAAAGTAGGAAAGAAAACAGCAAAGCAAAATCATTTCAAACATTTATTGAACGCACATGCAACATTACGTTACGCTAGATAAAATATAAATTATCCATGTAAATAAATATGTACGCCTAGCTCTAAGGTACAATTTCGAGATACATTCCTTTTATACATATATCACTAGACAACGCAGACAAGGAGTAAACCTTATTTACACAGAAATCAGATGTAAATACGTTTTGGAGTGTCTTCTCAAACATTTCATAGGTAATAAATATTTCATTATAAAAAAAGGTACTGATAGATACCCGCAATTTCGTTCACGGATTGTGTTGTGTGACGTCATAGTATGGTATTTTCGTGAACTAGTCTTGACTTGACTTCTTGATTATGGCTTTTGTGGCTTATTGTCACAATTCTGCCAGTGGAATAAAAAACCTAAAAAAATGTATTGTGCGAAATTATGTTACGGTATAGTTCAAAAAGTGCCTCCCTTGTTTATTATTATTGTCTCATTTTCAGACACAATCGAGTTCTAGTCATTGCTAATAAAGTTCATTCATGCTAGCAAAAAGATCTCTTCGAGAGAAAAGGTCGCGATTTTCGCACGGTTTCAGGTTTTAAGTAACTGAATTCTCTTTTCCTGTTAGAAGCACTCCAAAAGCAGATTTACCCATGATTTAGGTGATACCTAACATTTTCCCTTTAGGGTGAAAATTCGAGTGAAATGGCTATAATAACTCTTTGTACGCTACGTCCGCGCTAATACTTAAAAATATATTTTTCATGTTCGTGCGATGTTCTTTCCGCTCATTATTCCACGTGGCTGTAAGAGAAAAGTTGAAAAAATAATGTAAGTATAATAATTATGATGAAATATGAGATTTAAAAAGTTAAATAACAACTGTTTAGAGTTAGAGCGCAGTGCAGTGCCGCACAAGATATTGCAATGCAAAGTTCTGGGCGGCACTGCAATTGTTATGGGCAAGCGTAGCGCTTACCATCAGGTGACCAGCTCGCCTGGTCATTCAGTTCTATAAAAAATGGTATAAATATTTAATTTTGTTAGAATAAAGAGGATTTTTCCAATGTTTCAGATGATGTTAGGACTAACCACAAAGTCCCAGCACCATTCGTAATAACCACTATCCGAGTATCTCTCGCTAACATTCATAGGTTCGTTTCTGAAATTAACTCTATTCATATTATTTTATTACTCATACACTGTATTCAGACATTATTTCACCAATCATATGCTCCATTCACAATCTTTTTATCACTTCTAAACCTAATTCCCTGTTATTTGATGACTTATATACACATTCATTCATTATTCATTATCACAACTCTATTTACACATTTTTCCATTAATCATAATTACTCTATTCACACATAATACTTATTCATAACTTATACACTCCATTCACACATTATTAATTTATCACTTAAAACACCCATTCTTTCAATTATAAAAACACTCCAACCACACATTCTCCAGCACTCACACACTCTATTCACACCATTATCCATCACTTATACACTCTATTCACACCATTATCCATCACTTATACACTCTATTCACACCATTATCCATCACTTATACACTCTATTCACACCATTATCCATCAATAATACACTCCATTCACAATTATTTATTTGGTTCGCCGCACGCCCGCTGTGCTATAGAGTATACTGACATGATGCGCATGGTGTTGGTGAACCCGGAGCCCTGCCGCCAGCCGGTGACGACGACGACGCGGTCCCCGGACTTGATGAACCCGCGCGCGCGCCCGAACGCCAGCCCGCTCTGCGCGCGGTTGTCCACGTCCTTCAGCCAGTCGCTGGCCACGGCCTCTGCGGAACACGAATAGTTTTTTTTTTAATATTTTTTTTTATTTTTGGCTTCGCTAGGTGCAAAACTCCGAACGGTATTTACCTTTCAGCTTTTAGCACAGGATGGATACTCCATACTCAATAGGTACTCAATACTACGGAAGAGAGAGAGGCTACACGTTCAAAATCCCCATCATACTATCTCGCTTTAATTGAGTCTCTTCTTCCAGGGTATTAAATTAGTATTCAGTATTTATAAAAAGTGTACCAAACATTTACAATCAAGGCATCGATGCGACGTCGAAATGTAGGTGTAACGACACACTTGACGTGCGGATAGGTGCCGTGCGCCTATTCACAGACACTAAACAAATTGAAACTACATAAAAGTATAATTCCCGTTACCTGAGTATACAATAGGTAGCACGCCTCTGTACAGATGCGCCTGGCGCGCCGTTTGCGGCAGACGAGTGACGGCGATGATGGGACAGCGTGGCCGGTACTTGCTGAGCAGGTGCGCGGACTTGCCACTGGTGGTGATGACCACGATGGCCGACGCCAGGCACTTAGTGGCCGCCTCTACCGCCGCGATGGCGACCGAGTGGCCCGGGTCCACGGGGGCTTTCACCTGCGAAGTTACAGTAGGTATTATTAGGAGATACAAATATAAACCTTGACTCTACGTCATAAGGTTCAAGATGACTAAACTCATCGACTAGGTCGTTAAACAGCTGTTTGTGCCGCGGTATCCTCAGCGGCCAGGATATTCGCCAGTCAGTACACTTCAGCGAAGGATTAGTCTCCCATGGCGGGCTCCGCGGACAGCACTCAGTCAAATATGAACCTAGACTCTACGTCATAAGGTTCAAGTTTACTAAACTCAGCGACTAGGTCGTTGAACAGCTGCGTGTGCCGCGGTTTCTCCGGATAGCAAGATGCAGTCAAATATGAACCTAGGCACTACGTCATAAGGTCCACCCACCTCAGCAGTCAGGTCGTTGAACAGCTGTTAGTGCCGCGGTCTCCCCGGATACTACGACGCAGTCAAATATGAACCTAGAATCTACAGCATAAGGTCCAAGGTGACTAACCTCAGCAGCCAGGTCGTTGAACAGCTGCTTGTGCCAGATGGCGGCCTCGGCCTCCTTGCAGATGTTGGCCATGGTCAGCACGCACTCGAGGGGATAGTCTCCCTTGGCGGTCTCCCCGGACAGCATGACGCAGTCGGCGCCGTCGAGGATGGCGTTGGCCACGTCGGAGGTCTCCGCGCGCGTCGGCCGCGGCTTCTTCACCATCGACTCCAGCATTTGGGTGGCGCAGATCACCGGCTTGCCGACCTGGAAGGTTGCGAGGATGTTTCTTGTAGATATATTGGATTTTTGTAAAAGATATGTTTTGTTTGTGCATGGTAATCCATCCATGCCTCATCCAGTATAGTGGTTTAACATTTGAGCTATCTATAATCTTTATTTGAATATACAAGATACTAAAAAGATTAATTTATTATCATAACTTGTACATATAAGTTGCAAATTGTCTGAAACTTCAGCTAACAATTTAATATTTAAACATAGCAATTGTGCATGGTCGAAAAATTAATCGTGTTTGTTTATTGCACGGTCTCGTCAAGAATTAAGATGTAAAAATAAATAAATAAAATGTAAATACAAAAAACGATCATATCAAAGTTCCACAACCCAGACTGAGAACAAATTCCTCTGGTCCACACAACCTTTCCCATGTGCGGGATTCGAACCCGCAACCTCACGCTCCGCAGAGCTCATCGCCCACTCGGTGGCTGTGCTCAACTCACCCTGTTGCACCGAGAGATCATGGTCTTCTGCGCCAGGAACACCTTCTCTGGCGGGATCTCGATACCCAGATCGCCGCGGGCTACCATGATGCCGTCGGAGGCCTGGAAATACGATGAAGTTCTGTGAATTCACTTTTTTTTGTAGGTACTTAAATATACTTGAACATTTCGAGCAACAAAGATACTTCTGCAAAAGAATTGTTAGGTTTATCTCTATCCTATTTTCAGATATCATTAGTCTGGCGTTCAATGAAGAATTAATATGAAATATTGATGATTTATCAGATGCAAGATTCATTTTTTTCCACCGATATTTCTTTTATATTATTGTATTATGTGTATTTATAGGATTTCACTTGATAACATCATTTTCCAAATATTTGCACAGTTATGTAGATTGTAATTTACTGCAGAAAATAATTACCAGTTTAAAATGTAACATTTTTAGAATGCTAATATTATTTGATTTCAGAATGCTATTTTTCAATATTTTTGTGATATTTACTGTTCTTGCTCAATCTACTTGCTTCATATGGTTCACGCAATAATTAAGCAATGCTTTCTATAACGAGTCTCTATGAACATAGTCTTGGACAAATTTACTCCAACGTCCCGTACATCAATCGGAGCGCTGATTGGAAAATAACTCTCACATGACTCCCAAAGACAAAGTGGTGCATTATTCAATCTAGCAATGGATACTGCATTCCATTGTATAAGGTCCACATAGTATACAGAGGGGACAAAATTACGGGACACAAAGGAAAGCACATTATATAGATTATTTTTATTATAGATCATAGATAGATTATTGCACGTCAGAACAAAAATAATGTATAAGCTAAAAAAACATACTAAGCCATCAGCGTCACAAAGGGCTGTCTTATCGCTCAGCGCGATTTATCCAGGCAACCATTCATGGTGATGAATAACAAGGATTTATGGTAGAACCTACTGGAAGAACCTACGTCCTACGGCGTGTGGTCCGAAGTCAGAACCGACCTCAGATTAATTAATTTATTAAAAAGTACACTAACAGTTAAAACTAAACATGCAAGTTACAAGTAGGTATTTACATAATAATAATATTATTATAAATGTGTACAGTTGTAGGTGCTGCAGTAGTTGGTAGTTGGACTCGAGATAGGTGACGGCCAGGGCCAAGAATTTAGGCTCGGACTGAAAGAATATATCACCAGAGTAATCTCTGGTGATTAGATTTAATAGTGCCAATCATCTAACAGATATAACATTTAACTCAAGATCCGGGGAAGAAAAGAGACAGGTGTAGAATAGACAAAGGAGTAAGTAGGATATCACGATGATGTTTTGTCTTTGTTGGCGTACACACTAATCTTTCGCTTGGCTACAGAAGCATACCAATCTTGACATTTAAGAATGTCGCCCGAATGATTGGAGCACCACCTAAATAACGTGTATTAAATTTATCCGATTTATAGGGGGTGTAACCAAGTGTGTCCTTTTCGGGTATACGTTTTTGTGAGGTTATTATAGGAGCTCTTATTCTAGGGACCGTATTAATAAATGAACCTCAATAGCGCTACCAAGTGCGCTATCAGCTCATCCATACTCAAAATGTAATCTACATCTTAAAATCGTTGCTATTTAATAAATGGATATTAAGATGTAGCACTGGCTACTACATACTGTTTTGTATGTGTCAATTGTGACATAATCGGATAGCACTTAACCGCTGAGTGTCATTTATTAATTTGCCAGATATCATGTAAGTTTCTGTTCCAATCTACAACTTAAGATGTATATATATTAAATAGAACGAAAGAGCAAGTGCACACTGTAGATAGCTCTCAGAGCTAAGTTTGATTTATTAGTATGGACCTAGGTCCATGGAACCTAGTGAGCTATCGCTAGAGTGTACTCACAGCGATGATCTCGTCGAGGTTCACCATGCCCTGGTGGTTCTCGATCTTGGAGATGATCTTGATGTTCTTCCCCTTCTCGCCGAGGATGCCTCGGATCTCTGTCAGCGCCGCGCCGTTGCGGATGAACGAAGCGAAGATCATGTCCACCTGGTGACAACACGAATGTGAACTTTATATCTATAGGTGAAAGTGTTAAAATTGCATATTTCTAGCGGCTTAAAGAAGCCTCCTCCACACGAGGGCAATATTATCGATTATTTATCGGTCGATAATAATGTAAGATTTATCGGATAACGCGTCGCGCGTCCTTTCCACGCAGCTGCGTTTTTTATGTTTCGATATTTCAACGTGCCTCTATTGCAAAATGTGTACCAACAAGACCTATCGCAGGAACGCCTGTTATATTATCGACCAATAATATCGTGCTTGTGTAGGGTAGGCTTTAACTCATCATCGGACCTTTTCCTATAGTGTATTTAGAATACAGTGATAGTAATGCAGTGCTCAAGCACGCTATGTTATTTAGAAAACATATTATCACGTATCTATGAATTGATCACGTAAAATGTTAACCTTCTAAAATAAATCAACATATTTGGTCGTATCGGAATCAGTTATAACGAATTGGAAATTACTTTAATGACGCGTAACTCAGCGATAGGGTCTAACGGTATTATCACAAAATATTTAACTAGAGTCTAACAGATGAGTCTAAATATTTTCTCCACAAATCGACGTCTAACCCTCGCTTAATTTTCTAACTCAATAATAAATTCGCAAGTAAAATAATTAAGAACGCCAGGATTGAGTAAGAAAACGCGAGTGATATGCATCGATTTTATACATCGATATTTTAGAAACATCTGTTTAACTCTGGTTGAATCTATTGTGGTAAGACCGTTTTTCATATCGATTAAATGTAGCTAGCACAATCATATACATTGCAGTAGGTTACAATCGAATACCTACTACCCTAAGCTAACTTTAAAATACGATGATAACGAAAGATAACCCGTCAATCATTTCCAAGACGAGTGCATAGGACAACGAGTGTTATACAATCATATTATTGATGTGACGCATTTATAGGGCTATTTAAAGATTAAAGTAGTATGAAGCATTTCAGAGATAAACAATATGACTTCATAATATCATCGCAGGAAAACTACTAGTGCCAAATCACAAGTATCGCACGTGCTTTGCATTGACGTAGCGTATCGTTCCTCGACATTCGATCTTGACAATGACATAAATTGATAAAGGAATTTATCGATCTTACCACAAAATCTTTAAACCCGAGTCGAACGGCTGAGTCTAAATATATTATCTCCACAAATAGACGTCTAACCCTCGCTTTTTCCAACTCAATAACAAATTTACAAGTAGAATGTTTTATACATTACAACATACACACATACACACACACTCACAAACTTTCGGCTTTATAATATTAGTTAGATTAGTAAGATGATAGTTTGCTGTGTTATAATATTTTGGTTAGTAAGCTCGCGTGAAATCACAACTCATTAACATTTAAAAACTCATGCTGAAGTGAAATTGGGTGATTCAGGAAAGGTCGCGACCCAGCCTGGGTAGAAAATAGAGTGGTATTGTTTAGTTTACAGAATGTTTTAGAATGTTTTATACCTTGAAAATGCTGAGTTCCTGTACGAAAAAGGGGTATAACGGAGACTTGCTTGTTGTCTTATAAAAGCGGTACTCACTCCTTGTTCAACGCCGAACAGCAAGTCTGACTTGTCCTTCTCGGAGACGGCGGGCAAGTCCACCGGAAGACCAGGGAGGTTCACACCCTTCCTCGATCCCAGGGTACCTGGTATAGGAAAATATCATGAGTTTATTATGGTTCTAATAGAATTCCAAGCCGCAGACAGAGGGAGAAAGGGAATGGAGGGGGAGAAAGTGAAAAAAGAGAGAGAAGAGAGGGGAGAAAAAGAGGATTAGAGAACGGGAGAGACTTTATGAGTGTTATGGATAATCTACTATGGCATATATCCTTTCGTTTTTGAGGGTTTCCTTGGTAGTAGTTTTGTGTTCGTGTTGCATTATATATCATCAGCTGCCTCACTGGTGGAGAGACGGGGAGAGGGGAGAGAGAGGGTGAGGGGAGAGAGAGGGGAGAGAGAGGGAGAGGGGAGAGAGAGGGAGAGGGGAGAGGGAAGAGAGGGTACGCGGACACTAGAGGCCGGATACATTCAACAGACAAACCACTCTTACCTCCATTCTCAATGATGCAGTCCAGCGCCCCGTTCCCAGAGGTCTGACAGATGACGGAAATGAGGCCGTCGTCGATGAAGATCCTATTGCCCGGCTTCACGACGCTGGTGATGTTCTTGTAGTCTACCCAGATGACGTCGGCGGTCCCCTTCTCGGAGTACGCGGCGTCGGTGGTCAGCTTGATGGTGCCGCCCTTCTTCAGTTCCACTTCGGCCGAACCGCCCTAGGGAGGAAGTTCTGTCAGTGTCTCCGAGGTTCCTAAACGAGTGCGAGCACTTTGCAAACCAACGACGCGACTTTCTCATAACGAGTTGATTCGAAAGTGGCCAATGCCCAGTTTTATAGTGCAGTACTTACACCCTCAAGCAGTCCAGTCCTGATCTCAGGCCCCTTAGTATCGAGAGCGATGGCGAGAGAGAAGGGCTGTCCCTGCTTCGCGCTGTAGTTCTTCTCGGCCACGCGGCAGTTGGCGATGGTCTCCGCGTGGTACTCGTGAGAGCCGTGGGAGAAGTTCATGCGGGCCACGTTCATGCCGGTCTCCATCATCTTCTCGAGCATGGCGACATCGCGGGACGCCGGTCCTGAGAGGGGAGACGTCTCACTACACCATCTTATATACCATGATCATCTGGTACCATGATCATCTTATATCATGATCATCGTGAACTCATATCCGCGAAGTGCTGAGGACGGGTCAGGATCAGGGCCGTATCTGTCGCGGTCCGGATTGGTGGATAACATGACTCCGAAACCGGATGGTTGACGTTATCAGAAATACGGCTAAGAAAGTGTATTATAACGCTTTGTTTTTCAATGCGGCTGATGGGCATGTACTATAATAGCGACATTGAAGGCAGACCCCGTAATAATGCTCCACAATAACAATCATACAAAGATCCTGGTCCCTAAATAGTATTCTTTGTACCTAGATCTAGAGTAGGAGCTACGAGAGCCGCGCGCACAGTCAATTTTTGTGGTAAGTATACAAAAAAATGTCTACGCGCTATTTACCGGCAATCTCGAGCAGTCAGCTCTAAAGCTATGCCATGGGCATCTTGCTATTACGATAAAAACAATGTGAGTATTTCGGTGTCACTTCTCAGTTCTCGTTCCTCCAGATTGCCATAGATAGATACAGGAAATAGGGGCCCGAGTTTGTGCTAGTGTGGCCATTATGTTTAATTCAACACGTTTTATACTTGGAAATCTTGGAATATCAACGAAGACTGGTTTTACACTCAATCGAAAAAACGATATAAGCTATATTAAGGCGACGGTTACGTACGGTGATCAATTCACGACGATCCTAATGCTCGCAATATGGCAGTTAAAACTAACGTACAGACTTCCTTAGTATTTCAGCACTGGCTGAAATCTAACAGGCACGATTCTGACGACATCGGATCTCTACAATAATATAATAGTCTACAGTCTACCTACACGAAAACTGTTAATGCTGACATGTTAGTTAATAAAATTAGAGCTTTACCCCCAGTTTCTGAAACGTCAGTCAACGTTGACAACAGATTAATTCTATTGCCATCCTTGTCACTTGTTTAGTGTTAGATAGAGACAACGATACTTTTAATCTACTGTCAAAGCCAACTAGCGTTCTAGAAACCGGGGGTTAGATTTCTGTAAGATTTCGCCCGGGAACGCGTTACCATAGAAACATAAAAAAAAAACTCACTCTTCTACATTCAGAGAATCTAGCAGTGCAAGCGTATGCTGGAAACCGCGAACTGCACCCAGGCTTGTCTCCTGGGCTCCTTTTACAAAGCCGTTTGGTGACATCATGCTAATATGTAGTTTCCGCTGTCCACTCACCAATAGTGCAGATGATGCCCGACAGACGGACGTACGAGGCCTTGGAGTCGATGTCGAGGGTGCAGATGTGCTGCAGGTGCGAGCCCACGTTGGCAGCAGCCAGCTGCATGCCGGGTTTTTCTCCTGAGCCCGCCTGCACGAACACACGTAATTTTAATAATTATCTCGAGTCCATATACAGGTGTCCAGTCAAATAGAACGGCTAGGAAGATGGAGCATATTTTAAATCGCGTTTGAAATAGGGTGCGTTTACTACGTGGTTTTTAGAGTCGAATATTTTTCATTTAGGTGGTATTTTTGGTATAAAAAGATCAAGCTCTGTTTTTACTTTGGACGCGCTAAATCGTTCAAGATTTTTGGGATAGAGCAAACAATTGATATTATGAGGAATATCTCACTGTTATAGGTAGGTACAAATATGTAGATAAGTACCTATAACAATTCTTGAAATCAAAACATGATTCATCATGATAAGTGGTCAGTAAACATCTCAAGATATCTCACAGATTGCATAAAATCTGAAAATAAGTAGGCAGTTTTATTTTTACGTCACGAAAGACGTCACTCAGTATTATTGAACGAATTTCTTAACACTTAACAATAGTCCATTATTATGTAGTATACCGGCGTGGTGTACACTGTACAATGTATACATGCTTCCTGATGCACAAGGACACAAACGTTTGGATTCAATCAAATCAAGGTCCTACTAACAATTCTAAAGATTCTAGCAGCTGACACTCGATTTATCCAACAACTCGTCGCAAAAGTAACGTTAAACAGCTTAAACATAAAGTTCATATTGCTGTGTCTGTCACTCACTATCAACAGCATGCAGTAGACACTACAGAAGGTATGTGCCTGAAAGGCGAACTAATCTCCATGTGGGCACGCGTCCCATTAAGGCAACATCAAATACAAATATTTACTTTTGCTTTACGTGTAACTATCATGTCACGACATCATGACTTGTTAACATGAATATGGAAATTAGACACAGTTTAGGCTAGTAAGGGAGTAGGTATATAGTTGAAAACTCATAAAAAGATGGTATGATTTCAAATTGAAAATTAAATTGTAATAAAAGGTAGAGATAGAGGTAAAGATAGATACATTATCTAATTAAATTTTAGTTAATGTTCATTTATCAATAAACCATTGCACACAGTCTGCACATAGTCGCATAATTTCAGAAGCTGAAACGATTACCTACTTAGCTACCTTCATATCTGTAAATGGAAAAGCAGGAAAAACAATATGGTACTGTGAGCTACAAAACTTCACCGGTCACTTAATTTGATGTATTGCAAATAAATGTATTTTCTTTCTTTCTTTCTTTTATTTTATGTGAGATGTTTTTATTAGATAAGTACCTTATGTGAGTAGAAGCACTATCAAGCAATACATTGTTAATAATCTAAGATGTTAAAGTTTTGTTAATGGCGGTTAGGGGCAGGATATAACCTCTAGAGATCTAATACTAATATTATTCAATTATACCAAGATTTCTACAGTTTAACTTGTATATTTTGACCAGTTCATGTCTGTGAACAGCTCTCAAAAATGTAATGTTTACTAATGTTTGTGCAGTGAACTGTACAATTGTACATGCACATGGTAAGCATTTTATTTGAGATCTAAAGACATGAATTCATATGAAGTACATAAGGGTAGGTATATTATTTATTATCAAGTGTAGTTCCCATTACTGCATAGCATATTTACTGGTTGTACATACATTTAACAGCTCTGTTATTATTTTATTTATGTTAATATATATACATTTTAAGAGAAAAAAGTGTAAATTGTGAAGTGTCTGGTAGGTATAAGTAGGTACCAATTAAAGGTAAGCTATTTCAATAAATGCTTTTATTATTCACTTATTGGGCCAAAAACATGGTCAAGTAAAATATTTTTTTACTTACTTGCATGTTTAAAAATTCCATGATGAATTTGTCAGTTTTTATATTAATTTGCAAACACTTCAATTTGTTAACTACTACACAGCCACTATGGATTACCACTAAGAAAAGTAGAGTAATGTTGAGTGTGAGATATTGAGACTTGTTTACTTACAAGTACTTACTTTAAGTACTGTACTAGGTTTGTGTGTGATATCAGCTGACAAATGAATTGCTGAGAATATGTTGCATTATCAGATGATAAGATAGTTGCATGAAATTTTTGTTGTTGGTATGTGTGAAGAAACTCACTGGTAGGTAATAATATGATTTTATGAGATTGATTTTATTTAGGTTTACGATTTCAGTAGGTAGGTTACAGTAACTTGTGATGCATCAATGTGGGAAGGTTGTAGTTGTAATAGAATTGTTGTTATATCACTCACTTCCATTATAAATCGATACAGACAGCTGCTAAAAGCCGGCGTGAAAATATATCGCCGAGGCAACGAAAAACCGTAACACATCAAGGCTCACGTAATAGACTAAAATAGAATTCTAAGTTTGCTAATTTGCATACCTCAGTTTTGCCATCGTAGACAGTCGGCCAAACCATTTTAACACAGTTGAAATGTATAAATCTCTCACTGAACACCGCGCGAGGTCGATCGTGCGGCTTTCGTGATCTTGAACTGCCCTTCCGAGTGAAAAACTGAAGCCCACAGAGGGGCGAGGTGGTGCGAGCTGCGTACTCGACGAACCACAGCGGCGCGCGCAGAGCGACGTCGCAACGCACACCGCAGGGTGAGTGCAACCACCGGAACCGAATAGTGACCCTGTTTTATCACCCTTTTCTCACGCTATTACACCGCAAGCTTCAATTGTGTGCAACTGCAGACGTCGTTTCCTGCCTCCGAAAAGTAAAGTAACCGCGGTTTCGGTTTATATTTATACTATTGAGAACTTGCCAATTTATTTCAAAAGCTAAACTAGATTATATATAACACAACAATACACACAGATAGAAGGAAACTTTTGTAAATCACTAAAAAATATTGTCTGTAAAAGATATTATGACGTTTATTTGACAGGTATTTCCCGCTCGTTTCAGCTGTTTCCGGTTATTCTGAACAACCTTGACTTTTGACCTAGACATCCGGAACTTCCGGAAGTAAGTGTTTGTCTATGTTTATTTCCGCATCCGTTTTACTGCACAGGCAGGAGTACTGTGACAGGAGAGGTAAGCAACATTTTGGCATACTTTTACGAATTCATATCAAAAGCAGCTTAAGTACTAAGCGTAACGTAAAGCGATTCATCATAATTTCCGGCTACTCGTATGAGAGCTACATAATTGTTATCCCTCAGTTTTGAACCAGCCATTATTTACTTACTAAAAAACATTAGGTACAGTATTACCCAACTGATATGGCTTACGGGTGTACTTGCGCAGAAGATGAATTTTCAAAGCGCGAGAAATGCTATTGACCGCTATTGGTCGGCAGCCGCCGCCATCTTAGCGAGCTTAAAGTGAGATGGAACTAACAGCTGCAGTGTATTATGAACCTTATAATAGTGAGCTTAGGTTGATTGTAAGTTTTAAGCATTCTTTCGTTAATCTTCAGACCATACTTTCTTTTCTCCGCGACCGAAGATTCACGACGCGCCTTATAAGTTGGGTACTAGTATACCTACAAAATACAGAATTAACAGAAAAAAATAACTTTTGACACGAGTCGGTAAATCATTCAATACTTTGGAAATTACTAAAATCTCGGCGATGCTGGTAAAAACTTGTAAGGGATCATTTATAACGTACGTCACATTTAAGGGGGAATAAGGGATCGACGAAGTGTGACATTATGTTGGTAGGGGTCCTAAGTTTCAAGACGTCACCCATTTAAAATCTTATACAACCTATGTGTTTAAATGCTAAATTTTAACTAATAACGAACAACTTTCATATGTTTTCAACTCTATCTATATTTATAAAGTTTAAATTGTTTTGTTGGATAGTTCACACTCGCTCTACTAGTAGGTATACCCACTTGTATATATTGTTACATTAGTACATTACGATACTAGCTGTCTAAGTAGTATATTAATACACGGCGGCGTGAAGTTAGCGCCCGAGCGCAGCGAGGGTGCTAACCGCCGTGTATTTAATAGACTTACTTACGCAGCGAGTATCGTATACTATTTTATAGCACGTGCGACATAAACCCGCTATCTATTTAATTTATTTACAAATAATCTTCTAATAATGCAATGAAAAGATGTTCATTTGACTCTTAGTAATAAACACAAATTTTAATGTGGGTAGGTTGGCATTCCACGAGTAAAGAACGGGAAAACACAATTTCACACCTACCCGTATCACTTCTAGATTTGTTTTTTTAGGTTATTAGTGTTTTGGATGCATATTTGTTGTTCGTGGGTTGCTTAATGTGATATTGATTCAGATGTAATATTGTTCAGTTGAAATAATAGTCAAACAGGTTTCAACTAAAAACAGTGAAAAATATCAATATTGTAGCGCTTCATTTTGTAACCGAAGCTTTATCGTAACGTGAATACCTACCTACTTAATATAGGAATCTGTGATTGATCTGGTTTGTGCATAAATGTGTTCACTATGAGACTATTATTATATAATATTAGATATGGTGTATAATAATTAAAAGTGTATGTATTCAGTGAAAATAGTTCATGTGTCAGTTACATTTTATGTAAACAACATAAAAACGCAACATTTATAAATCAAGTAGGTAGGTAAGTATTCTTATGTTTCAATGGTAATTATATGATCGGATAAGAAATTTTATAACAAAGGTACAGTGTACGGTGAATATCGCTAACTTAGGTACCTATAGCGTATCACGTAATAAGTAATATTGTTCGACGAAGGCCAAAATGAAAATATGCAGAAATATGGCGCCAAAGACATTGACGTTTCGGTCCCACAGGTTACAGGTATCTTCTCTTGCTTACTGTGAGTTTGTAAGTGGTGTAAAAATTTATGACTGATTAGCTTTGGTTCAGTACTACGCTCGCAACGATGGGTATAAGTTAGTCAACATTAGGCCGTTTAAAAATGTGCTACTTTGAACAGCGCAAAGCGTGACCTAAGTGCGGGTTTAGGTCGCACGGTGCTATAAAATAATATAGACTGTAATAATATGTCACATGCCAGCCACCTATGAGTCCTTTGGCATTTCGGAAGAGCCGGTTTATTATCTTTGTAAAAATGCATGGTATTGTGACGTCACACTAGGGGGTTGAAAAAACACGAAATTAGTGTGATATTGTAGTTAGTAGTGGTTTATGGATACCCCCGAACAACTAGCAAATGATGTATTTAAAAGCAGAATAAGACTACAATTATGTGACTACAATTTTATTATTACTGTCAACGCAATTTTGAACTTAATGTTGACAGTAGGTAGGTACTAGGTACATAATAATAATCATGATTGTATGACATTGTCAAATAATTGACCGCATTAACTAAGCAAGAACGTAACTAGTCATAAATAAATAGGTAGGTAACCTACACCAGCTGATCTGAGATTATAATAATAAAGCAGCTGCATTAGGTAGGTATCCGTACAACACAAGCACAATAATTATTATTGACAATATAATATTAATCTAAATTAAAATATTCCATTTTATATTCTATGCCACAAAACAATTCATGAAGTTTACGAAAAATAATACCTACATTACAATGCACATTATATTATATTTACAAATCATAATTAATTTTATCTTTTTTATTGTTATGATGATAAGATTGTGCTTGGCATTAGTAGGCACCTACTCAGTCTATATGAATAATCTAATAGAATTATATTTTGTGCCTTACTGTCAATGTGATTAATAAACTACTTAGCTTTTTTTTATAATAAAAGAAAGTCGTGTTACACTTTTTATAACTCAAGAACGGCTGAACCGATTTGGCTGAAAATTAGTAGGAAGGTAGCTGAAGACCAGGAAGTGGATATATAATACTATTTATCCCGTTATCACGGGAAACATTTTGAAAGTGGTAAAAATAATATATGTGATAAAATCGGGTTGTACAGTTGACTACTGGCACTCATTTTGACTCATAGAGACAATGACAGGACAACCAACGTCTGTCAGGTCAACTAGTTTTTTTATAAATTCAAAAATAGTTACCTCCTACTTAGCAACAATTAAAAAATTGGCGAGAAATGAATAAAATTACTCACTGGGAAATTACATAAATACCTAAATTATTATGTAATACAAGTGTTGAAAGGGAAACATCCTTTTTCAAACTCAAACTATGGTTTGAGTTTGAAAATCAATTAATTATAGTTTGTTTTCTTTTATGGTTTAATTAGTTTATTAGATTGAAGTGTTTGACTTGTAAAAGTGCGATTTTATTGCCTATTTACAATAAATGATTTGACTTTGACTTTGACATTCTCAAGTATACTTACCAATATTATAATATTTGTAAAAAACATTGACAGTGAGTCAGGTTAACTAATAGTAATAGGTAATATCATCCAAATATCTCGCATACCTACTGATTGTATTCGATATTTTTAGGTTAGGTTTTAAACATTTCAAATGGTTTAATAACGTACCTACCTACATTAATATTTAGACAAGGAGGTAAATTACTAATAAACTGGTAAAAAGCGAAATAGTGGCGAGTAAAAGTTGTTGGCGAGTAAAGAATAACCTTCAAACTTGTGTCAAATTTTAATTTCAATACAAACAATAGCTTTAAAAGTGATTACAAATGCCCTAATGTTTATGGCAATTTGCCAATGACAAACTTATTTACCATTCGACACCTATTATATTCACCGCAGAGAAGAGCATTTCAATTTCAAAAGGTATTTTGTATGTACGATTTATAAAGTGTTTTCATTCCGCATTTTTGTTAGTAATACCAACTTAAATTATAAGTTATTTTGTTATTGGGACCCGCAGATGATTAGTTACAGTATAATAGTTTTCTACTTACGAATGCCATAATTATTTTTCGTTAAAAGTTTTGATAAAACGATGCCGACACACTATCACAGGAAATTTTGTTGTTTGACAGCGCAGTCTGTCTGTATGCAAGGACTTTTAGAGGTCACTCAACGTCATAGACAACTTATTACTATAGATACGCAGGTAGACATTCAAAATTAAAATCTTTTCCTCGATAAAATATTTATATCTACATGTTACTAACCATGAAAGCAGTAGATGTAATATCGATTTAGTAGAATTTAATAACATTTAATTCTAGCTGGGCAATGAAAGTGAATTTGATGCCATGGGTTTATGGTTTGTGACCCCTGAAGGTCAATGAGGATTTTCCGGAAGTCGACGTCCTGCTAGAAAAAACGTTTAGGCACCTACTAATCAAGATTTTGAGTTACCTGTAGGTACTAACAAAGAATAAGAAGAACCTACACTCAATCAACGTTATTTATTATAATATCATACAAGAAAGAAGTTATAGGTACCTATTTACTTTTATTTAGAATTTTCTCTCTCTAATGAATTCCAATAATTTCTAGTTAGTAGGTACATAAAGTAATTCATAAAACATAGGTAACGTAAACTTACGTTTGCCCCACCAATCCTTTCAATAGCCTTCATTATTATATCACAGAATAATATATTAAACCACACTGAGCCCGACTATCAGTCTATACTCTATACCGACTAATGTCTCCTACACCGGAGTTTATCAAGAACTGATAAAAAAGACTGTACCCAGACGATCCCCTTATCTCTATCGACAGTCAATAAGTCAAATAATTACTCACCTAAGACTAGGTACCATGATTATTAATCGATAATTATTGTTATTAGGGAACAAGTTCGTCTACGGCTGCATTCGGAAATTCCTGTATTTGATTTTCCAAAACTACCTACTTTTAAAAACCTCAAAATGAACGTTTAAAAGGATAAAAAAAATGAAGTATAATATTACGTTTTATATAGAAATAAATAAATCGGATGCGGTATTGCGGACCCCTAAATAGTGCGAAATCTTTTTTTTCTTTGGCGTCGGTGCGTTTGTTCTCACTTCTCACTCGTTCGAGCGTAGAACAAGTGAGAAAAAGTATAATATGTAGTAGAAAAGTCTGTACCTACCTATACTTTTTAATTTTAATGGCTTTAGATAATTAAGTATTTTTTGAACAACCTAACCTAATAGCTTTGTAGGACCTAGAGTAGACTAGCTAGCCACTCTAGCCAGTATGCTTCATTATCCGTGCCATAAGTATTACGTTTGAAATCAAAAAAATTCTGTAGAACTTATCTTTATTATCCAAATCCAATTTACAATGAAAATGAATGATAATAATAACATTTTGTCTGATTAATAAAACAAAACTCACATTATAAGCTACTGACAAGATTTATTTACCTTTTTCAAAGGCGTGGAATGGCATCCGCAACAAAATACATAAACAAATTGAGTAATTTAGGCTCTTTGCGTACCTTACAATAAACAAACATAGCACATTATGCCAAACCACATAGGAACGATATTATCGCATTAGTTCTTCCGCTAACTAGCTCTTAATAGTACATTCTGTGGACGCATACGATTTTGTACACTGCTCCGGTAGAAATAGGACGCAAAAACGCAGGATATTATTATGCCGACCATAATAACGCGCCTGTGTGGTAGTGCCTTTAGAACCTTATTACAGTACACGGCGAAAATACGGCACGCCAATGATAACTCATATAGCATTATAGCTTGTTCTAGCCACTTCCATCTGGCCCAGCCATAATATCAATGGACTTTTTTACTTTACGATATTTTCTTTTTAACCATTCGTGATATTTTGAGGTACCATTATTTTCGCCAGAAACTGTAATATAATTTATCACGTTTGGATTGCGTGATGTGTAATCAATAGCTTGAAAGTATACTAACAATAATACATTTTATCAAAACCGGTCCAGACAATCCCAGACTTTTGAGCTTCGTAAAATAATCGAGATATTATAAAAAAACGCGCTTAGTACATAACAGCTGCTTCGGAAAAATACACAGTATTTAAATACGCATCTCAGACAAAAAAGAAAAACGTATAAATAGTTGAACATTAGAGAATATTAAATTCCCTCGCGGTTCCATTCATGTATTTAAAGACATACATCAAATACAAGCAGACAACCGAGCTTTTTTAGTAGCATAACATAACACATGTCTTTTTATCTGAGATTAGCAAGCTCATTTCGTTCAATATCAGTATTGAATAACTTACACATTGACTAGCTAAAATCGGGTCTAATTCGCGCACAAACTAATGTTATCAACACTACGAAGAGAAGACGTCATCACGAGAAGACTTCGAAGTCTTCTCGCGACTCGATGTAACTCAGCCGAAACGTCGCTTAGTTTGTGCGCGAATTAAACTAGTTTTTAGCTAGATAATATGTTTTCGCAATTCGCAAGTTTAATTAACACATTAACACCGTAAAAGAAAGCAGTCAGAATTAGCAAGCAATAGTCGTGGTCTCGAAGATTCCAACTGCTAATCACGTAAAGTACTAGGTAAAGTAACTACAATGAATGTGCGTAATTTCAAAGATCCCTCACGCAATACTGATTGATATTATTGTATGGCGATAAAGTTGTTTATCGCTTGTTGTTACACCATTTGATCGGACTGTGATATTATGACGAATGACTACCGCGTCGTAATAGCTTAGTTAGACTGTCTATTTCAAGGTAGTTCATTATATTATTGTTCTGAGACAATAACCAAGTCGCAAAATCATTCAAACGCTATCCCTATACGATATAAAATTGAAGATAATTTGGGCTTCTTTTCATCAATACGACAAATAATTATAGAACACAAAAGAACCTTTTATCTTAGGGATTTTAATCCCGCCTCGTATGTTAGTTGCCGGGTTCTGTAGAGTTCTCACTTGGCTTTTGTTCAGTTTTTTTGTATAGCTACTATAAATTAAGTACATTTTAATTTCAGACAGTCATGATAGTTCACTTTATTGACAGTTATCATAATTATTTGCGAATTTTATATAATTGCAAATAAATATACTTGTGACATAAATTAGGAGAAACTACATAATTGCACCTGTCTTGAAATATAATATAACTGAAAAATACTTTGCTAACTTCATTGGTAGGATTTAGAATTATTTTGAACATTTCGTCTAAGGTACTGAGACTTCACCGGTAAGGAATGAATTCAATCACTGAGAATTCTTATCTCTATTGGAATTTTTGCCTTTATTTTTGAACTTCTGTGTAATTTATTGGAATGCATTGCATTGCCGTTGAAGTCTTTCTCTAAGGGCCAAATCCCACTGAGATAAGTGATGGGCATATATCCATAATTATGCCCGTATTTTCAGTATCAAGGTTGGAACAAAATAGTTTCTCCATAATGGTAGGGGAGCCCAAGCGGGGATTTCGGGATTTACTAAAGCGCGGCAGATTAATATACAGGGGGATACCTTGTACCCGGTTAAGTACCTCCACAAAACATGAGGCCCATATATAAGGCCGCCCGTGAAGGATACAGGATCAGATTAGTAAAAAAAAATTGACCATCAGAAATTCTCGAGCGCGTCAGATTAAGGTAGGATGAGTTAATTACATCCTAAAAAGTGTATATTCCACTAATCTGACAATTTGAGAGAGACGTAAAAAAATGGGAGGGCAACAAAGTTGTAAAAAAAAACGTCATCTCGACATTCTCGAGCGTAGCTAAATTTTATTTTTATTTTGAAGGAAATAATTCAAGAATAATGAAAAATATATAATCTGACGATTTCCGCAAGCCGAAATAACAAAAATTCGTCGATAAAGTTAAATGCGTGCAGCTGCGTGATGCCTACATTTCCTTCTCCGCGTTTCTGATTTCCTGTGAATTTGAACCGATTCGGACGAATTTTGAGAAATTTTGAAAAATCTCAAAAAAAAACAGATTTTTTTTTTAAAGTGTTTTTTTTTGGAATAACTTTTAACCGGCTTTATCGATCAACTTCAAAAACTAATCCGTCTTTGAGCTTAAAAAACCACGTCGATCGCCACCAAGCTGGTCAAAAGCGGTTGATTCGTTCGAGAGATATCGTGAACGAAAGAAACCCGAAAAAGTGTTTTTTCGGGATTACTCCGAAATTTGTGGTTCGATCAATTAAAATTGCAAAATTACTTATGAGGATGATAAAACTGCGTCAAATGCCGTCAACCGCGTGAAAATTGGTTGATCCATTCAAAAGTTATTGCGGTTTGAAAATTCCAAAAATAGTGTCCTATGAAACTTCTATCAGACTTTCGAGCTGGGAGCGCTCAAAATATCACATAAATTATATTTTGGGCTCAAAAATGTCATAAGTACAATTTTAAGCGCCCAGGAATGGAATTAGCGGGAAGTTGCAGGGATGGCCTTTAAGGTGAACCGTTTTTCAAATTTTTTTTTGTCAGATCAGGCGAATCCCTCTAGATAATCGTCAGATTATGAGACAGTACGTTTAGAACATAAAGATGAACCATATATATCTTAATCTGACGCGCTTGAGTATTTCAAAATGGCGAATTTTTTTTGCACATTATGAAAATGGCCGCGAGTTTGCGTCCCATCGAAATCGTCAGATTAGTGAATAATAGCTTTTTTTTGGTGCACTTAACACTCCCTAAGAAAATCTGACGCGCTCGATAATTTTTTTTTTTTTTCATTTTCAATCCTTAAATACAACCACCCGCATCATGCAAACGATCAGATTAACATACGTACATTATTAAAAATACGTAGGGCATTGATGCTATCAATATCTGACGCGCTCGAGGATGCCCATGCAACAGTTTTTTTTTACATATTTAAAAATCTATAGCCGCTTCCCCCACCGATGTAAAGGTATATATTATAAAAAATTTTTTTCTTCTTATCATCTAAGCTTTGCATCCCAATAGGTCTCTACGACGCTCGAGTAAATCCCCATTTAGCATCGTGGGCTCCCCTACTATAATATTATATTCCTATACAAAAAGTTCGTTCGCCCAGTGGGTTTCGACCCTTTTTTCTATACAGGTGGTACTCTGAAAGAATAATCGCTTTAAGGGTTTGGACCATGGATTGCATTACACTATCTATAATCTTCAAATCGAAACAATTTCCTTAACAATTTTAGGCCAGTATTTAGCTATACAGAATCAACATCAATATACAAGTATGTATACAATTGAAAGGCAGAACGTGGATATGATGAAGTGATATTAGAAGATAGGATAACGAACTTAACTGTCGAAATCGCAGACTTTGATAGAAATTTATAGCGATAACATGTTACAATAGCAATCAGCATTGAAGCCTTTATTATTTGTTACTGTGGCAACCCTACCGGCTACCACAGAAGCCACAAAGAAAGAGTTGCAGTTCAATCTATAGAATGTAGTTTAAATATATTGTCACTTGTTTCATTTCTGCAGTTCTTGATTTCTTGTTATATTTGCAGTCGCAATATTATGTACATGGCGTTACTCTGCTAGCATCAGTTTTCATACCCACACCCTTTTAGAATCTACCTATATCATATTGTCAGTTTGTAATGAGTGAAAGTACGCGTGAATGCTTTACACTATACAATATAATTTGCTCATTTCTATACATTTTGCTACATAATATCACGTCAGGCTGCCACACGTAATAGTGAGAGCCTACATCTATACATATACATGTCTTTTTAAGCATCTATTTAGGTACCTACCCCATTGTTAATAAGCAACTTTAAGATTAACATTAGAAGGCAACAGTCGATGTCAAAGTATTTGAGTATTATCATCAAGAAAGTCTTATTTTCATTGGATTTTGAACTTTATTACTGAGCAGTGTTAGCGCACTGGGTCAATAGATATTTGACAGAAGTAGCAAAATTGTCTAAGGCACTATTATCGTAAATACATTCTATAGACAAGTTATGTGCTAAAACATTGCCTCAGACAATTCGATTACACGAGGCAAACCGAGCCAATAGACGGCCAAACACCAACATCAGCTAGGCAGCTTGTCATTTCGAGACATGTTCATTAACAATGGGGCGTCTCCGTTCACAACACGAATCACACACATTCACTAGCCGACGTCGGTCTTCACATAGAACAGAAGGTAGGGAGTCGCCGCCGATCTCAGCTTCGGTTCAGCCGACAGCAAGTCCTCGAAGTCTTCGTTCGAGATAGGTTTGACTAGCTCGTCGTCGCAGGCGAGCCAGCACGCTTCGCTTCTCGGTCTGGGGACGCAGCACTCGTTCGCCGCGCAGCCGGTGGGGGGCGGCCGCGGGCGGTTGAACAGTGTCCGCATGAAGCTGGAGCCTGATGAGGCGGTGGTGGCGTCGCCGAAGCCCTCGCGCTCGCACTTGAAGTCGCAGGAGGAGTCGCGAGCGTACGCGACGTAGTGCCCCCCGGTCAGGGTCTGGCCGAGGTGCATTATGACTGCCCAGAGGATGTATCTGAAATCACAAGACAATTGTATGAGCTTTGAGGAAGTTGAGGATAGTTTGTTTTGCGGAGTTAATTGAAGGATGAGCCGATTTTTGTTTGATGGTAAAAAAATACAGATGGTTAGAGCGATAAGATATTGTGAACAGTTTCTCTATAGTGTAAATGAAGTTTGTGGTTTAGGCGTGTACAATATTGTTTTATATTGCAAATACGCAAGTATTTGATCGCAGTCTCACCCGATAGTACTTACTATAGAAGGTGGAGTATGCTTTAGATGCTTATGCTTAGAGATTATACTTATCAGCAAACAAAGGCATAGATGAGGCTTTCGATTACTCTTATACGATGTTGTACCTGCAAATACGTAGTGTACCTGTGTTTGGGCGGTTGCTTGGGCGGGCGGGTGTTGCAAGGCTCGCAGAAGCAGGCGACGCGCAGCGGCGTGGGCGCGTGCCGCGTGATCTTCTCCATGCCGCCGCTGAAGCGCTTCAGCTGCAGCACCAGCAGCCGCGGCAGCCGGGAGTACGCCACCGAGCGCCGCGCCTCGTTGTAGCGCAGGCAGCGCTCGCACCAGTACTGCGGGGGGAGGTTCGTGACCGTGACCGTGACTAATGCTAACTGTATTGCTCTCTTTGTCATTTGTTAAGTGCCGGATAGAGAAAATGATACACTTATCGGATGTTCAAAGGTTCAACTAGGGGTTCAGAAACCAGGCATCGGAGATGATTGCCGAGCGGTAGCTTGTATGTGCAGTTCAACAGCATTGGGTTCATCTGGTCTTAAGTGACAATAAGGTGGAGGTTGTGAGCAAGCTCAGCCTAGAATGGCTGTCTCTCGAGGACCGCTGTCGGAACATCCCAATCCCCATTGAGGTTCGACGGCATATTTCCTACCAGGTGGTAGCTAGCCAGGCACTATAGTGCCCTGCCACCGAGGTTTTTAACAATGTTGTCCTTCATTGGAACCTCAAGCTCAGATTTTTGTATGATCTATTGGGGCATCGATAGCTGTAGTTATTAGAGATACCTTGTTAGAGTCCCGCAAGTACTCGGTGGACAGACAGGCGGCACGGAAGGGTTCCTCCTCCGCCTCGTCGCACACGGGCACGCACAGCTCGCACACCGCCTGCGACTTCTCCGTGACGGTCTCGCACTCTACGCACATGGTGCGCACTATCATTGTACCTGAAAAGAGAAGTAATAAGACCGCTCAGCCTGGGTCAATCATATTTTTCCTCTTCCGCCCAGCCATTCTATTTTCAATTCCGTTTTCATATTTTTTTTGGTAGAGACGAGTAACGAAGTTTTAAATAATGTACTCTACACCCTAACTGCAAATTGCAAGGTCTTTTCTCTTAAGTAACCGAGTACTGGACGAACCACGATAGCACTGCAAGGTCACCTAATATAACATTTTGAGCGACTTCCTGAGGTTATATGCACATTAAAACTATTCTAGCCAGACTTCAAAAGCCAGTATGTCTGAGCTGAGTTGAGAAATAGCATCGCCCTTGTCACAACGTGTGGACACTGTCACTAGCATCATCAGTACGGCACTGCCCAAGCACTCGGTTTACAAGCCTTACCCTCAAAGTCCTCAGCGACGAAGTCCCACCCGGGGCGCGACCTCTCGTCCCGCTCCGGCTGCGGCGACGGCGCGCGCTCCTCCGTCGGCGAACTGCGCTTGTCCACTTTAACTTCTTTACGCTTCTTCCAAGACTTGCGGAGGTTGCCGAGCGTCGCCTTGCCGCCGTCGCCGTCGAGGCTCGGCTGCCGACCGATGCCATTGCTGAAAAGAAATAGAATATCAAAAGTTATGTGCAAATTTCCATCGCTTTGTGCATAGTAGGGCATGTTAACCTGTCGGTCCCGGTTGTTATAGATTGATAGCAGTCGTTAGGCCACATCAGAGACCCTGCGGCGGCCTGGCAAACTGTCACTAGGACCGACAGTACCTCATTTGACAAACAAACCCCTCGCGTACTCCCTGCCAGAATGTGATTCTCCATGGTTATAACCTGGAATTCTATAGGACACGATTGAACAGGTTACTTCTAGGTAAGCTTGCACCATCTGAGACTGCATCGTCAACAGACCAAATTGTTATAGGTATGTCTATAAAAAACAAACCTATCGCCATTTTCTTGCAGCTGCAGGCGGCTGGCGCGCGCGCCGAGCGCCCGACACGTCTCCCGTATGTTGTCCAGTATGCATACCAGAAGTTCGTGCGCGTCTTGCTGTCGGTTACCTGAGAAACAGTTTATTTTTAATATTCACCACTTACACTATCTCATCTGTACCCCTAGTTTGCATTTTTACGAGCTTGACATAGTACGCGTCAACTAGCGCTTTTGTATGAAGATCCTGTACAGCGCCCCTACCGACGCGTTTATGAACGAAATATCTTCATACAAAGCGCTACTTGACGCGTGCTATGTCGAGCTAGTAAAAACTCATACTAGGGGTACTGATCTTCAGTAACAATGTGGTCTAAGCTGGTAAACAATGCTCAACCTAGAATAGGACTGGCTTTCAAGGAATACTGCCAGAATACCCTGATAGAGGTATAGCAACAGATTTTCTAGTTGAGGGTGGTAGCTGGCCAGGCGGCGATTCAGTGAGCTAACACCATCAGTCTTCTCGTGACCACGGTCGATGTAACTCGGCCGAAATGTAGAGGCATGTCAAAATTATATAATATTTTGATATAAGTTTGTGCATGATTTAGACCGTTTAAATTCTAGTTAACATGTATTAAGTTCCGGAAAGTCTAAGAACTTATATTGCTAACACCTAGGTTTTATAGTGTTACTTACTCATTATACTGCTAACAAAATAGGCAGGTCTTTCATCTGAATACTGTTACAATCATCACAGCTACCTTCAAAGGTGGAGTTGACGTCTCTAAGTGCGGCTAGGAACGCGTCGGCCGCGTAGGGCTCCGGGCTGGCATCTGCGGAGCTACTGTTGATGCACTTCGACTCTGCTGCGCGCAGGTTCAAATACGTCTCGTGGAGTTTCTCCGTCGCTATCTGAGGATACAGAAGAGAAATTATACTACATGCTCACTGAACTGAAAAAACAAGGTTTTTCAACTTAAAAAAAAAAAACAAAAAAATTACTACTAGTCCCACTGCCCCAGGGTGGACAGACACTCCATATACAAAAGATACTGAAAACCCACAGAAGAGAGATACTACACACTCAAATGTCATATAAAATCCCGATCATACAATCTAGTTTTCATCGAGAGTGAACCTTCTTCTAGGGTATTAATATAGATATTCTGTGTCTCACTGCTCAGCAAAGGTCCCCCGATTCCTTCTACCTCTCTCTGCCTTACGCTAGCTCCTTCTAATCTTTTATAAAATAGCCTAGGTTCTTATGGTATTTATTACAAAAAATACGTTGAATAGTAAATGCTGCACTAGAGTATGTAACACCAATATTTATTTAATCTTTCACATCTAACAAATCCTGATAAAAGTGACTGAATGTATAAGCAAGATGTATTTCCATGGAAATCTTTCTTTATCCGTGTGTCAATCATATTAGAGATAAACAAACATTCAAATTGGGATAACAGAGTCAATGACATCACTGTTTTACTTTAAAGTTGTTTGCTACTTATTTTTATCTGCTTACTGTATGAAATCTAGAGCATGTATGTAAAAGGAGTCGGATGATAAACTTAAATGGTAATGTTACACTAGCAATCCGTTCCGATTTTTTCTGTGACTACAAGCCTGCATATCTTTTTTTTTTTGAGGGGCGGAAATGCCTTCGCACTATTCCCTTCCGCCACGGGTTGGCGGAAGGGGGACGTGTGGGACTTGAACCCAGTAAACCTCCCCCCCCCCCGTGAGCCGTCAATCCGTCTAGAGTGGGGCCAGATGAAGTATATCTTCTGGAACCAGATATTGGCATATCTGACCCAGCTCCAGGAAAGAGCTCACACTCAAATTCAAAGTACTGCCCCAGCTTCAGTATGGTAAAGTTTGTTTTATTTAAAACAATCCTTTCTCATACAAATCCTTGTTTATCATAAAAGCCTTTACAACAAAACAACCCACATGATAGAAATAAAAATGCAATACAAAAAACTCATACAAACTCACACATTACGTCTTTAAAAATAAACGTAACTCAACTTTTCTTAACATTACCTGTATCTTACTCTTCCCATTGCTATTCTCCGACTGTCCCAATGACAACAGATCCTTGCTACTCCAAGACCTGGCACCTGACGCGGCGAGCCCTGCGGCGCTTCGGCCTAACGAGGAGCTCTTAAGCCTAATGCTGCCGAGCTTCTGTTCTACACTCGCCAAGTCCGATACTAGATGGTGGAGGTTATGCAGGAATCTGGGTGCATACCTGGGGCATACATAAGAACGTAAACACAATACGTCAGTTGATAATCAGTAGTGTGGGTAAATGTTAAGACAATCGGAACTCTTGTCTAGATATGTGATATTCAATGTAGTGAATAATTCATTAGTACATAATCACCATGTATTCATAAAGTTCCTTCCGCATTATTGCCGCCACAAGATTTGAATACATTCTAAGTTGTTAAGGACTGATACCAGCAAGGACCATTATTTAGTTCTGACATCATATAGATCTCACATACCGAAGCGTATACAGAACGCTGTTGAGAAAGCAAGTGTTTCCCAAGTTGGAAAGTGTAGCGACGGGCGTTTTCCTCTGCACTGTGTTTCCATACTGATTGTCCGGAGGGTGGTGGCCATTCAACATGGCCGACAAAGGTTTGGGATCCAGGATTACGAGGGCGGGCTCTAACTGACGTCCTAAAATATGAATGAAGACACCTGATTAATTAACATAAGGAAACTTATTTTGGACACATCATTACACACAATCAGGTGACTAGTCATTAGTAAGATTGTGGTCAATAAAGACCAAAAATACAAGTACCTACTTGATAGTAGCGAACACCGCCCAGTACTACTTTCAGGAAATAGACTCACTGTACTGTACTCGTATATAGCCCTGGGGCCACATTATCGTATTTAGGCGATTTTTTCCATTGTTTGACAAATCAATTCACAGATACAGTTCAAAATTATCAAATCACCATGCTACAAATTGCACAGCCAGAAAATGAGAGCCAACAGTAAAAATACTGATAAATCGTGAACATTATCAACACTGATTGCTGCAATATGCAGTTATGTGACCATTATGTACCATAGCGATTGTAGATAATATAGAGTTACACAATAGGTACCTGAATGTTTAGAGGTCTCCAGCGGTTTTAGTTTTTTCGCAGCACTCACAGTATTCGAGTATACACTGTTCAATCGGCGTTTCGCAGGATTATTCTCCTTGTTACAACTGTTTATCTGCTTATGAGAGTCGCCGTTTTCGTGCGAGTTTTCGATAGACCGCTTTTCGTTGCTCAGATACGCTGCATTCTTTCTAACAAGTGATAGCGACAGTCTCGGTTTGTTAACACTTTTTTTTGTTTCCGATACAAAGTTAACTGGCATCTTCAGTATACCTGTAACAAGAATCGTCAAGAGGCAATTAGAACATGAAATTCGGAGGCCACTTTCGCGAGGCATGTCAAGGATGTCGCCGGAATAAAACAGTTTCACAGTAGGTAACTCACGGGAAAGTCTTCATTAGGTACATTGAATTACATTATAATGTAAGCAATGTATGTATTATATAACTTGCTAAATGTTTAATTTAAGCGCAAAATAGATAACCGTAACAGCGAACAGCCCCATTTGAGACAGTCAGCCATATTGGATTATTTGATAGATTAGCTATTTTTTTTAGCTTACTGCTGTCTGTCTGCTCTGTTCTGTCGTCTGTCGCTGTCGCTGCTGTCAGAACAGAAACCGATATCGGTATTGTCTATGGAAATATCATTATTGGTAGGTACCAATATTTTCTAGGCAGCGACGCGAGGTTGCCTGGAGTAGGGAGCCATACAGTTTCGTTCCAACGCCAGTCACTATCTAGTTTCATTCCGTAACTACTTGCCACAGCAAAAATGTTGTTGATTCATCGGTATTTCAGTAGGTAACAGTACCGAAGCCAATGCCTACCTACTAAAAAAGTAACGGTATCGAAAACAATATTTAAAGAGGGTTTTCTGTGCCGAAATAATGATATTTTAAAATCGATACTTTAAAAATATCGAGATTTCAGTGATTGCCAGCAAGCCCGACAGACGGCCAACCGGCTAGGCGGCCATAGAGGAAATAAATACTACGTGTCAGACAGGCGGTAGAGTGTTTGTCTATGGAAAAATAATTCGGATATAGGTACCTACCTACACCACTAATAATAATATTGAGAATTTTAGTTATTTTTTGGTTTAGTTATGGCTTCGCACGGTTTGTGCATTTATCCAGTGTCATGACGTATTATAATGATGCCTTTCTTAGTTTTTTTTTTTTTTTTGTTTTAGTTATGGCTTCGCACGGTTTGTGCATATAGCCAGTGTCAAGTATTTTATTTTAAGTATTTTTTAATTTCACATTAAGAAAGTCACAGCAATGTTATAGCAATCGTGGTCAAGTAGTCAAGTCAATTATTTACATCGTCAGTCATGATTCAGTAAAGTAGTGGATGCTTTACTGAAACTTCTTGGGAGTTTTGGAAAAAATGCGAAATGACACGTTTTTTGAGTTTATATCATTCGCCTACACTCGTGCACGTTAACGAACACTTAATGGTTAATATTCCACCAATATTACACATTAACACTCGAAGAAACACAAGTTTGAGCTAATAATACAAAACCAACAACGTCTCACTATCGGATTCCCGCCAAAACTCCGCCTTTCTTAGTTTCACAATAGGAAAGTCATAGCATTAGTAATTATCGTGGTGAAGCTGTAGTCAAGTCAATATACAGAGTCACAATTCAGTAAAGTGGTGGATACTTTACTGAAATTTGCTCGGAGTTTTGGAAAAATGCTATATAATATTATACAGTGCGCCCCACAGATATGCCACATGAAGGGACACTACCTACCTACCTTGAATGTTGTAGATGGAACATCTTACTGAAAGAAGGCATTATTTGAATTTAAAGAATAATTTAAACTACATTCATAGATATTTAAATAATTACATGGTTAAACCGAGAATCGAACCTGTTACACGAGAAAAATAATCACCAATCAATCGACCTCATACGGACCGAAAGGCTTGATCATAAGGATTATTTTTTGCTAAATAACATAGTGTCAGAAATAAAAAGAGGACGTTATTATATTACAAAATTCATCAATTTATCAAATGCTCAAAATGAGTCCCTTCCTGTTGAATTTATGTACCTACTACAAACGCGCTTGACCTGCTATTCATTGTGCTGTGATCACATTAGCTGAAACAAGCTTTTAGAAGACAAATATTTACCTATAATAATCATTTTAAATCTTTTATTACAGATCTTTACGATTTAATATCAGAGGTCTCGAAATTGTTAAGAGCTTAAAGCCCATTTGTACAGGATCATTACAATTATTGCGGTCGTAAATGTAAAGTAATACCAGTAATACCTACCTAAGTACCTACCTAAAGCTCAGTGCGGTATTCGAGACGGTTAGCAATTAAAAGAGATTAGAACTGAATTGGTATCATAAATCTTTGTTGATGTTTAGTTTTTGATGGAGTTTTATTAAATAATCGATGCCTATATACATACATTTGATATATTATTAATTATGTTCATAATAATATACACGTACCTATCTCTATTCCTTTATTATGATAATTGTACTTAGATACATAGTTATATAACTCTCTTTATTGAAACACCACAGAATAAAGAATAAACAGAGAAATAAATAACGATAATTATTATAGTGCTACGTCCATTAATGGGCGGACTCATCGCTCAAAGCGATCTCTTCCAGACAAACATGAATGGAGAGGCATAACAATGATGTAGGTACAACGATATAGAACGCCACATTTTTATAATAAGTAATAATGTATAACTGTAGAATACGAAGTAGGTATACATCTTAAATTATCAAGAAAATGAATGCATAAATAAAAACGAAAAAAATATATTTGCTCTTTGTTGGTAGGTATTTTACTGAAAAATTGTGAATGAATACTCTTTTAATATTTCCACAAAAAAGTCTGCTTTTGACAACAATTCAATTAAATTATACTAATTATTCTAACTACTACTTGGTCTGTGTAATTATTGTAAAAGGCCGTCTTTTGGTGGGAATAAAAACTGTCAAATAATATTATTATAAACAAAAGACCCCGTTAAATTCAATGTAAAATAGCTTTGCAATTCGCGTGGCTTGGAAGTGGTTCCATAATACGAATGCTAATGCCTCGACGCCGGGACCATTGTCAATATTGAACCCGCATCCGACCGGAGACTGTAGTGTAGAGGTACATGATAGTATTTGACGCAATATCGGGTTTGTGACCATCGCTTGCGTCGTAACAAATTCGATGGATATAATACTAGGTATAATACTAGGGTTTACTTGCGATTTCGTAAGCGTAGCACGATGTATGACGTCATAATAGATACTAATACAGAACAGCTTTTAGAAACTCCAGCCCGGTAGCCAACTGCACTGACAACGCCAACACTGACGATGTTGACGCTGACGACGCCGTCACTAATGCCGCCAACGTTGATGTAGACGCCGACGTTGATGACGTTGGCACAGACGACGCCGTCACTGATGCCGCCGACGCTGATGTAGATGCCGACGCTGATGTAGACGCCGACGCTGATGTAGACGCCGACGCTGATGTAGACGCCGACGCTGATGTAGACGCCGACGCTGATGTAGACGCTGACGCTGATGACGTTGACGAGAGACGACGCCGTCACTAATGCTGTCATCACTGATGTAGACGCCGACACTGATGACGTTATCGCTGACGACACCGACACTGATGCCATCGACGCTGATGTAGACGCCGACGCTGACGATGTTGACGCTTATGACGCCGACGCTGATACCGCTGACGTCGATGAAGACGCCGGCGCTGCCAACGCCTAGTCGACGACATGACATGATATTTATATACCTACATATCTATGCATACAGTAGATATGTGTAGTGAGTCCATCGATGACCATAATATATAAATTTTAAGTTTATAGGAGTTTTATTGACTCTTACAGGTCTAACCAAACAACTTTCATAGCGAACTTCAGATATTTCTCATCATAAATGTATTCTATGTATAAAATTTTGAGTTCACATACCTACCTAATATTTTATAATGTACCTAGTTTTATGTGATTTGATTTGCATTTTATGATTCGGTTACCTATAAATGCTGTCCGTGTCAACATAAATTTAAATGAAATGGTAAGTTTTAGTGTAGGTATATACAGTATGTGCCCGTTGGTACTGGATTGGAACACATTTTAAATGATTTGGGAAAGTAAGTAGGTAATAAGATATTAGATATTATAAATAAGGATTGATGTGAATAAAGATTGATATTGTTGATTGATTGAGTTGTATTATTTGATATCACACCCAAAGTTTCACACAGAAATGTGACACCATATCAATCGATAACAACCGCGGCGGGAGTCGGCGGGACCAACGCTGACGGCTAGCGTGCTTTCCGAAGCACTGAGAGATGAAAATACGTAAGTACATAATAAAATGAAATTATCTCATCGGTGCCGAGGTTTGGAATCCAGTGTCATTGGATTACAACGCGAACTGATTACGGTCGGCCACAAACACAAAGACAAAGCTATCTCAACCGTTCACTGTTGTATAATATTCTATGTATATGTATGTCTAGGTACTACTTAATCAATTACTTTCGTACCTGTATAGTAAGTACAGTCAATATCAATTGGCAGAAATAGAAGAGTTTATTTGGACAGTATTCAAACATATCGCGTGACTGCTATTTGCTTCCGGAGCAGTTCGTTATAGCTAATTAGCGTAATGTATCGAGCCAAAATAGCTCTATTCGGTGAAATATTAGTATAGTTAGGTAGGTTACCTCTATACCTCTATACCTTCCCGAAAGGACCTTTGACCTATACCTGTTAAAAAACTGCAGTGGGATAAATTCATTCAGTCATCGTCAGCCTTATTCCTCCCACTGCTGGGTATACACCTCCTTTCGCTTGTGCCACTTTCCAATGTCCTGTGCTACTTGCATCCATGTGCGTGCATACATCACATAATTCAGTCAGTTACACTAAAATCTATTCTTGATTTTTTGTGTTATAATATTGTTGTAACTGACACCTCGTATATTTTCGTGAATTGTAATGATTGCTACAAAATTCTTCATTGTATGATTTGCATGCCATCGTACTCGTAGTATTTACATATTTTACATAGACCTTATTGGCTTTTCTTTTTCATATAACTGTACCTGTCTCTACGAGATATACCTTTAAAGGCAGGTTTACATGAAGACAGTGACTGTTAACAGTCACTGTGGCTAGCGATTGGTAACACTGGACCGTGTTCTCTCGTGGGTGATCCGGGGAAGCGGGCATAGGCAGGAAAAATAAACAGCGCTCTCTTTGATACAGCAGCGCTGATGCGACGCGACGCCGCCGACGCTGACGACAGTCACTTTTTTAGGAGGGAAATGTCTTTGTACTATCCCTTCCACAAAGGAGGTGGAACGAGGTGTGTTGAACTTGAACCCACTAAAACCTCTCCTTGAGCCGTCACCATCCCGGCCCAGCCGCAGGCCCGGTGGGACTACCGAGCCACTACGCCTTGGGAAAGGATGACTTAGCTCATCAAACCCATCAACCAGACCAAGCGTCTGCCGTGCAGGCCGATGGAGGCTCCCCCGACCCCCCACCAGTGGCACCCCACCTGTGGACACTCACTGTCTCACTATAAACTGGCCTTAAACTGTAGGTGTCAAGTTCACAATTCTCCCATGCAAATGGCATTTAATTAATATGCATTCCGCTGGAATCCAATAACGTTCGCTGCCAACGTGTCGAGACTCTCCAAAGTCGATTGAAGTTATTAATTTCATCTGCGGCTGAATCTCGACTCCGTTTCGTTATAGCATTTAGGTTGTCGTGCTCAAACTCCAACAAAATTGAGTACGAAGGTACCACTCTAGCTAGGAACTGGTAAGTAGGTATGTACGTACATACAGTCAGAGACAAAAGTGGTTTAGTCAATAACTGTTTAATTTATCATATATTTTACATTTTATAGTTCTCTTTGTTAACAAGAATTAGCTGTTTGACTTGTAAAAGTGCGATTTTATTGTCTATTTACAATAAATGCTTTGACTTTCATTTTGACTTTGACTTTGTACATACTTAATATAAACATACAATTCGCAAGTTTATATAAAATTTTATATTGCGTCCATAGGTAAGGTAGGTACATTTGTTAGAAGTTACGTTCTTGGTTCTTCGTAACTAAATGTTGCACTATCCATTTTCCTGCCTCTTCATGGTACCAGGCATGAGTTTAGATAATTATAACTAGGCTAGATACTTAGGTTAGGTACCTCTTATGACACAATGATTACAGTTTTTGTTATGCGCAATAATATTTTCAGTGGTTGGTATTATACTTTATCTGTCCAGACCATCTACTCGTGTCTAGTTGCCGAATAAGCCATCGCTGCATGTTACGAGAGATGACATTCGCATTGCCGAATGCGAATGTTAAGTTCGCAAACTCATGTTAAGTTAACCTACCTACTTATTTTTATTTATTTCTTTACTAGAAGCGCCTCGCGGTTTCACCCGCGTTAACTACTATTCATTTTTACGTTCATTTTTACCGTTCTTTTTTACGGGAATTAAAAGTAGCCTATGTCACCAGGGGATAGTGTAGCTTTCTAACAGTGAAACAATTTTTCAAATCGATTCTGTAGTATCGGAGCCTACTCATTGCAAACAAACAAACGATCAAGTCTTTCCTCTTTATAATATTAATATATAGTATAGATAGATTTGTATCGATAATCACCGTCGCCATGTACGGTTTAGTTTGCTCATACTTTGCGAGAAGAATATGTTATCAAATTTTAATTTGTAATTGGTAGGTAGGTACTACCGTATTTAATTGAAACACGTGTATTGGAACATGGTAGGTACCTACGTCGCTTTGAACATTTCTTTGAAGTAGTTAAGTAGGTAAACACTTACCTAGTTTCTGGTTTCTACCTTTAGCTTTTAATGATATAATATAATTTTAGTATACCTATTAAATTTGTCTGTGTTGTCGGAGTTATATCAAAGCGCCCTTTGATTCGTTACGTACTATGTGTAATGTGTGTCCATAATTATGTTTTCATGTTATTATTACTCATAATATGTTATATAATTTATATAGCTATGTACTCGGGTGAAACCACGGAACGTAGTACTTATTATGAACATACATTATGTATTGGCATGTATTCTTAAAATATTGTATTGATTATTACTGGAATTAGTATGTACTTGAAACATCTTTTAACTCGTCATTTCGAGTAATCAGTAGTAACTACTTACTATCTAGAATCCTAGATGCTATAATGTTATGTTGGCGATGGTAGGTACATAATAATATGAGTATACTAGATATAATAAAGAAACTGCAACCTGCTTCTCACGACGAAATAAACTTAATTTTTATTGTTAAGTACTAATCTATTTCTGATATTCAATACGGAAATACTGACTATACCTACTGACTCAAAATCTAGAAAATACCAAACTATGACAGATTATAAAAATACTTGCACTACTTAGACCTATACTTTACCCTCCTAGAATGTTGTACTACCCGATCCTCGGCAAAATCGAATTCTGGCATGCTTGCACGAAGTATTTTAGAAGTTCTAGGAATTTTCACAATTTCATCTTAACTCTGACTTCTGGCCTAAGAATTTTGCAATTTGTCTAATACCTAATACTACCAATGGATTATGTAGGTACCTATGTTAGAGAGTTTTAGAGAAACTTTAACCTATAATGTAAAGAATAACAACATATGTTTACATAAATAATTACGTTCTCAGAGTTGGTGATACCTTGTGTGTGTTCTTACATGCAGTTTAATATCTACGGGCTTTGTACTAACTTGGAACTTCCACTGTGTAACTAATCGTTCAACTTCGGGAATAGCAAAGAGTTCGGAACACGTTCCATTGAGATCTCGCAAACGTGAAAAGAACGTGTGTTTTAGAAATGTTCCTTATTAAAAGCCAAAAAGTATTCTCTTTGATGAAATCTCTTTCAAAATGTACTTTATCAACAACGATAAGCAGTATAAAAAAATCACTAGCTTTTACGGGCTTAGCACCGACTCCAAATTGATTAGTGGGTAACGGTTAATAATATGAAGTAATTAATTAATTTAATTTTAATGTAAGCAGTTAATTTTCGCGTTTAGTGCCTTCCTGTCGGTTATGAAGTCGTTTCTTTTTTTCTTTCCGCCTGTCGATCAGGGTGGAACCCTGCAGTCTACGATTAGCTACCCGGCTTACACTTTTAGGGTAACTCACAATTCTATAACTATGGATTCTAAATCCATTTAGCAAAATCTTACTTTTACATATATTATTAATTCTAATTTTTGGTGATGAGATGACGTTTCAATGATTATGAAAACGGCTTTCGCTGTAAAATGTAAGTTACCCAAATCTGTCCAAGTAATATCATTTATCAGAAGCATTATTTTCCCAAAATAGACCAAGTTTGAGCTAAAATCGTTTCGCCGTAACTCTCCTAGTTAACTTATTGTTGGTTAGCTTCAATTAAACAACACTTTATCTCGTCTACAACTTAATTAGGCGCAAACAACAACGGCCCACTAGCCAAAGTTACGGGTCAAACAATTACTTAGTTCACATAGTTGGTATATGTTTTATAGTGTAGGTGGGTACGTAAATATAGGAAGAGCCATAATGATTATCAGAAGATTGTTTTCAATCATATTAACTTGCTAAAATGGGTCTAATTCGCGCAAAAACGAACATCAAAATATATAATTTCAAGGATTAATAACGTATGCAAAAAAGCTTTGGTTTACATTCATACTAAAATGTATATAGGTCCACATGTAAAAGAGCACTCATGAAATATCACATTTAAAGGGTAATTACTGTTGTAATAGTTTCCTGTGGCATGTAAGCCCAAGATATAACTGTCATGACGATGTAACCTTTATTGAAAAAGTAACTAGGTACTAGGGTGCCAGTGCCTTAACTCGATCACGGACTTGGGAATTGCGTCAATCAGTGATGCTTTAATGGGGGTTTTGCGTGATATACCGCGGAATAGCATGTAGGGTAATAATACTTTGACGAACGTTGACTTGTCAATGTTTTTTGTCGTAATGTGTTGACCCTCGGGCGACTGGATGGTTTATTGAATAACGAAGCAATGTATAAATGTTTGAGGTATTAACTCTGTAATACAAATACTTTATAATAAAAATATAATACAAATAAATATATTATTATACCTAATATAAATGAATACTCAGTGACGAACAGTTATTGATTAATGTTCTTACGAAAAATAAGCACTTACGTCTCCATTTTTGATGAAGGTATTGTCAGAAAATAACAGTTGTTTACAGTTGCCCGGTCACAAATAACTTTTGATTTAGGTTCGCTTACGGCTGAAATAGGTGACCGGTTGGAGTGCTCGCTTTGATTTATTGAAGGTCCAAAGCTTTCAGTCCTCAGTTGTAAAAGTGGAGTTGTAAGAGACTTAGAGGATTCCATTTAAATCTTGTTTGAATAAATAATATACTGAGTGTTTAAATTCCATTTCCTATCTAGAAAGACAATGCAGTGCAGCAACGTTTTAGTTAGGAATGATAACAAGGGTCAGCCATGTAGGAGAATAGAAAGAAGTAAAGACATTTCAATATCTTTATTCGAAGATTGCGCGTAGATTTTTTTATCTTTATCATTTATATTAAAAGTTTAATGTTATTCGACATACAAATGTTCATTGGAATAATATTTACAGATTAACATAACTTATATGTACGTTTAACATTATTATTATTATTTGAATAGCGCTATACATGTCAGTAATATTTACATTTACATGAAGAAATACACATATTTCATGCATTAAATAGACATTAATCTGTGATTAAATTAGCTTGCTTGAACACAAGTGAATATTAAAGGTTATGTTTTCTACAAGAAGATAAGCATTAAAAATAAGCTGACGAAGATAGATAAACAAATTGTTAAAAGTAACAAAAACTAAGTAATTAAAAATAAAACAAAATACACCTTATACATATGTAATTTAATTAGATACAGATTTTTGTGGGCATAAATTATGTATGCAAAAAATATACACGGCAAGATCAAGCAACAGAGATCCAAACATTAACATTTTTTTTTTTATTAATTCGAGAAGGTAAAGTAGTATATAGTAATTTGTCAATAATAACCAGATTTTTACAGATGAAACATGATTAAAAAAAAAGGTGAAACGAAGTGTAGAATCTATATTTATTATTTTAACTAATGTAAAACGAGTTCATAACAGTTGATGTCGTATTTTTTTATTTTTGCGTACAGAATATAGCACATTTAATATTTTCGTATATAATAAGTATTATATTCAATTTGCGTATATAATAATTATGTACAATTTATTTACAATATTAAGTAAGGAAGCTTAACGTAATTTATATGTTATAAAAATAGTTTACACAACAAGCACTTACTATACTGTACTATTCTACAATAATAAAGTAAGTATTAATATATTTCACGACATTTTTTAATGAGGAGGTATACTTCGAATTGGGCATTGTATTTGATATCAAAGTAGGTAAATTAGAATACTACGCACTCGAAATATGATGAAACGTCCCATTTTTCAGCGGCTACGAATAACAAACCTTAGGTCACAGTATCTCGTAGCGTGGCGTAGCATAGTCTACGGCGTAGCGTCACGTAGCAGGCCACGCTACATTTCGTAGATTCGACAAAAGCTATTACAAAAATGATTTGCCAGTGCGTAGGGTAACATATTCTGAGTAAATTTCCTGAAGCAAACACAGCATAATGGAGACGTGAGAAAAATACAGATTGTAACAGAAACATTAAACACCCTACAGAATACAGTCCTAATTGTTTGTACAATACGTTAATACTACAAGTAATAAAAATATCTGGTCGAATGTAAAGCTCGTCGCCATACGGAAGCTCTCAGGGTCTCGTAGTGTTCATGCATAGAGGTCCTGCGGAGTGCGAGGGGCGCGAGGGGGGCGGGTCTCGCGTCATATCCACGTCCGCTCCACGTTAGGCGCATCATTGTGGCTGCGGTCGGCGTGCGGGCCGGACGCGCCGCGCCGCTGTCAGGCAGCTGTCACCATCGTGTTGTTGTACGTGCTATGCATCGAAATTCGGATGGTGCCTGTCAAAAAACACCATCATTACAAAACCGTCGACTGAAAATCTCCGGTCCATCACGGTATTAAAAGTTAGAAGCTGCCAAATAAGATGACCAAAGCGGGCAATGAGAAGCGGCAGTTTGTGCCATAATATATATATACGCCAATGATGAGCCTAACTACTGAGTTTGACATGAAGCCGATACGGTCGTGCCACGTGTTTGTTCCACAGTACACATAACATAACTGGCCTCTTAAAACCTCTTACTTGTGTATTTTATTTGCATGAAGCAAGTGGGGAGAGCCAGAAGGATGTTTCATGAATTTTGTCGTCTTGAATAAACCTACGAAGAAGAATAGCACTCGTATATCAATTGGTTAACGTAGGTACATAATGCATTGTTCACTTTCAGTTATATAGTTTTAAAGAGACGTCTTACAATGAGACTATATTGCTATGTATTGCGTTTTAAGACTTTCTATAAAAATATTAGCACAATAAACAACTAAATAATAATGCAGTCGACATTCTATCACACTGCTGGCATTAATTTGCACCACAAGACAGCAGATGCGTCACTAAAGCTACATCATCAATTCGGACTGAATGGCGGAACTGAAAGAATGTATTCAATTAGAAGCGACAACATAGAAATAAGAACTGAAAAAGGTAACAGCTTACTTGTACCATTCTTCCGGCTTGGGGATATGGAGCGGACGGATCTGTCCATTCTGTCGGTGCCGAAAGGTCTGTGCCTTGTAAGACCACCTCCGCCTAAGACGCCGCAGCACCAGAAGAATTGCTTGAACCCGCGTCTAAATCTGGCGACGAATGAAGTGGGCGCGTTAAGGTTTTTGTCCCGGTTGTTATAAATTGATAGCAGCCTCGTCAGAGGTCAGTAGGCGGCTTCAAAAACTGATACTCTGACACTCTCTCTTTCTCTCTTGTCAGCGCACGCTATCTTATTGGACAAAAAACGATATACCTATTCCCAACGGCCCCTTAACCTCGCTGTCAAGGGCTCAGTTGAAAATTTTAACTCCCATCTGCTCCAACAACATCATGACTCAGTTATGATGGGGTTTGTTCCGGTCATCGGAAGATTTACGGTCATTAGAACGCTTTTCAGACGAATATCAATACGAGCAACCCTGGTTTTGGTGTATGTTACCCATCCTCTGGGATTTGGAACTGATTTGAATGATCCCTATTTAATTTCATCACAGCGAGCTATTTTAGAAGTTAGACGAGATAATTCTTGCCTAACTTCAAAAACATACTCAAAAGGTATATAGGCACATACTCGTAAATTGATTTATTGAGTTTCTACGTCGGCCTATTACGTTTCTTCAAATATTATCTCAGATGTAAACACACTCCGAGCCAATTAATTATGAGGTGTTTACGTGTAGCTTTAGAAAGGATAATTATAGCGAGATTTCAGTAAACTTTAGGTACGTAAACATGAAAGCGAACAAATTGAAATCCTGTAGCTATAATTAACGTTATGTTTACGCACTTTTCAGACTTCTTCACCTAATTAAATTATTTAATGAGAATAATTATATCAAATTTAGAAAGAGCTGTACCTACTACACCATTCATTCAATTTGAGTTAGCTATTGAGAAAAAAATCCTATGTAAATAAGTTTCGTTAGTGTCTATTTTAGGAGTCATAATGACTCGACATTCACAGTATCAGCCGAATCTTTATTAAGGATTTGAATGAAATATGAAATATATATTGCGTATAAATTACAGTTCAAATACCCTTGACTGCGTTTTTGTATATATTTTATCTAGACGTTACACTGTCCTGAATCCCTTTTTCATCGTTCACTCTTCCGCGAGTAACGTTACTATGGAAATAATTTCAAAAGTATACTTGGTAGCGAGCTCTAGGGAAACCTTATTTATTTTGGTATATATATCAACTCTATGCCTTGGAAAGTATGTGTATAGAGTTCAGTCCAATATAATGTAAACATGAGGTATCCGGTATACGGTCGTCGCTTACGTATCTACACACGATTTATACGTTTAGGTACATAAAAAAAACCGTCAGCACTTTTCAAAGTTATAGTTAAGTTTCATTTTCATGTTGCTCCTCTATGAGAATCCTGGGGCTTGCCATGACGTCTTATTGCGATCCAATTGAGAACCTAAACAGAATCGTTTTACTACTTATTCGTACCATAACTTCTAGTAGTGACATCATGACGCTCAAGATAGGTTGATTTTATATCTAAAGGGATTGACGTCTACGTAAATGATATCGAAAACCTTGTATCGCTATTATTTAAAGTGAAACGATTCTGTTTAGGTCTTCAATTGGATCGCAATAAGACGTCATGGTAAGCCCCCTATTCTTACTTGGAATTCATCCAGCAGTATATAATAGGGTTGTACATGGAGTTGCTCATAGCCAGCCAATATATCCCCAGGTATATCTCCTGGATGTGCGCGTAGTTCACCATGTCAGGATAGTAGGAGGTCACCACGAAGTACACGTGAAACGGCAGCCAGCACACCGCGAAGATTACTACGACGACTATCATCATTTTCACCACCTGCAAGAAATAAGATTTCGATTGAGAAATAAGTTTCTAAGACTAACTAAAGCATGGTTTCTGCAAACTCACCAAAATAAGACCTCCAACAATCTACTGTTGGTTACTAAGAAGTTAATTGTCTACCTTCTCTACCTATTACCATCATATTGTATAGCATCTAGGTCTAAGAAATACCATACACTAAAGCAACACGTTTTATGGTACAATAGCATTGGCACACAATCAGTGCGTCAACGTATCATGTCTAAATATCATAGAAATACGGTACAATATCCGTTAATATGTAGACAGAACCGGCTATTCTGAGGCTAATCAACACTCTATTACGATCTAACGAGCTCCTGCCAAGGCTGCTCCCTGGTGCCTTTCTTGTTGACTTACCATAATGGATGGTTTACGAGAATTGTCTGAATACTACGCACCTTTATTTTTTTATATTTGGGTTCAGATGATGAGTTCATTTTTGTTTTCAAATATGAAATCCTTTTATCTCTTTAGTTTAATACGACATTATATTTCTATCACACAACCAACAGCGAGAGTAACGTTTACTGATTTGTTATCTTGTTTGTTCTGTAGTGGTATAAGCGTCTTCTGCAAATGGCTGCCTACCTTTGGCAGATATTAATTCGCTATGCGGTGGCGCGCTAACACTTCCGGTTTGAAGGGGAATCATGGACTTATGAAACTATGGCGGTTAATACATTGCAGGAAAACATTTCGGTTGGTTGCTTTGCAGTATTAACTAAATAATTCATTGTCATTATAGTATCACGTTATTTTTCGTATTAGCCATACGAACAGGGCCCCAGTTGAGGATTATAGCTTAGTACTCCGCATGGAAGTGAGAGAAGATCCGTGCTAAGCAGACAGTGGATATTGGTTGATGTCGTTGATGATAATGATGATAACGTTATTTATTTTTATATTATGATAGTTCCTAAAATACCATCGGTATTAATGATAAAAGTTACATTCCTTTCCAAAAATTTTAGTCTCTATTATTGCAACCAAAAATAGAGTGTACGCAGGAGTAATGTTTACGATTAAACTATAATTATTATACTATTAAGAATAATTGCACCAACCCAAAACGCAATCTCGTATCGGGAAGGCGACACATAACCTAATTCTATCCATTGACAAGCCGTGATACAATATTAGACTACTACAAAGCAACAAGTCAACACGGCCCGCCGGGAAATCAGTGTCTTCAAAGGATAACCCACTTTTTGAATGAGAAACATCCAATTTGCTGTTCTTATTAGCAACTAAGTAGATTTTTCTGCTTGTCAGTTTAGGTGTTGGTTATCTTGTTTGATCAACTATTTATACCCAAAATTGGTATTTCTCAGTATTTTGCTTAACTAATAGAGAGCTGTGAAGCGTACAGCAAGGGATTTATATAATATGTAGTTTCATTGATTGTTAAATAATAAATACAAAAATGATGAAGGAAAACATAATAAAAAATTCGATGGTAGTATCCGCTATGTTTATCACTAAATAGAACTTGTATCGCAAAACCTGAACCATAGATTGTTCAAAATATACTAGCCTAAGAACTTGTATCCCAGACTTGTGAAAAAAATATTTACAAAGACGGCAATAAACATAACTAAATCAAACATATGCTACGCAGAGCATAATAATATTACCATTTCCAGTAATGCTCTCCTTTCCCTACTGCCACATCAAGGCCAACAATAATTATTCACTCCAGTTATAAATGTACGCTTCTCTGGCATGTTTTAACTACATAAATATATTCTTGACATATGAACGTAAGCCACTTATAACGATATGAATTTCTAACCCTCCCCACGCAGGCTGTCTGATAACATTGTTATTTCTAATTAGAATGAAGTACTGTCACACCGGTACCACAGGATAAATAAGTACCGCCGTCCACCAGTGTACAGTCAGCTTGCAAATTATGCAATTTTTACACTATAGTTAAACGTAAAATTGGTAAACGTCGATAATCGATAGGTCGTGTGTGGTACAATCACCAAAATAGATCTTTAACACTTTATTATAGCATTCATTCAGTCGCACGAAAAACTCATTTTTTTTAAATATCGTTAAACACCAATAACAGACAATTGGCACTGAGGAAATAACTTGTTTTCGACGAAGTTCAGTTACATAAGACATGATATAATATATTGTTATTAAAAATGTTTGTATTTATTAAAAGACAAAACTAGTTTGTTCTCTTCATGGATCAGTTGTTACGAAATGAGTGCCCAACTCTAGCGCTGTGATAGTTTAAATGTGTACAATGTACATCGACTTTCATTACTGACCGTACCTATCGATCGACCGTAGGTACTATAAGTTAATTGCTTACCCTTCGTTTACTCTTGACGTTGTCGAGTTGTCTCTGCGTGCACTCTCCGATTGACTGCGAGCCCCACAGCTCTATCCCGACTCGAGTGTACGCAAAAGTCATTGCAATTATCGGCAGAAAGTATGTAAGCACCATAAACCCCACATTGTACCTGTAAATTAAAGTATTTTACTCCCGCTATTGATATGAAGAGCGGATAAAGAAGAGACGCTTAACATCTTTTATGGAGATTGGATATTTTATAAGCCCTCCAAAGCCCATGGCAACTGCTCGATTTATAAATATTTATGATAGATGACACAACACCAGGGAAACGGTTTTATTCTTCACGTAAAAACGAAAACTCGTTCAAGTTCACGACTTAACGATTTCGCCCGTTCGATTCGACACCGCAATGATAAAACTCCGCGGCAGCTGTTTGGTTTTACAATAAATATTTAATAGTCGTCGGGAATCTCGCGCATGATGTCTTGCAAATGTCGAACGCCCTTGGAGCTCTGTTTATCTAAATTCATAGTTCAGTTCGGCCCGAAATCAATTTCATTAGCGCCGACGAAAATAGTAACAATGTTACAGCAGGTTCAATTTTTCGCATTCTTACCAATCAATCGCGTTGTTACTCGCCTCTATAACACGCGATTCGCAATGGTGACGTGGGAGTTCCGTATAACGTACTTACATATATTCCAGCTGGGAGTGTGTCGTCATGCCGTCAGGCCATTCGCTGAAGCAGACCCTCCTGTTGATAAACACGCTTTAGTTACTACATTTTCACATTTCTCTCAACAACAACGCTAAGTGGTGAACTTTCAATCAGCTAACTTGAGAACAAAGCGGCCTGTCATAGCTTTGTGTCAGGTTGAGTGAAAAAGTGCTATTTAGATTTTAGGGAGCTAATAATTCCTCGTTCCTTTGTGAACTGTTAATATAATTATGTACCCATATTATTATATTTAGCCAACGGTGTAAAGGAACTAGCAATCGGCATAAAGTAAGTTATTTGTGGAGACTCAGAGCCGGTCAGTTAATGGCACGCTACGGAAATGAACGCGAACGTGTAAACTTATTCTGTCTACGAAAGCAATTGGGCAATAGGTTTTCACATTTGTATGCAAGTTTAAATCACTACGTATTGTAATCAAAACTGCACATTGGCGTAGTGCGTTGAAATTATAATTCATCTGTCAATTTCCTTAGAACCGTTAGTCTAACTTCGTTAGCTCGAAACATGCGAATAACGTAATACGAGAAGCAGCGATGAAGATTTGATTAAACTATACCCCTTGCTGTGCCAGCACGCCTCTACCTTTCCAGATTAGGTCTTTAGCTTCGCCAACTTTATATCTCGTATATACCTTGGCGGGGGTTTAATTCTATTGCCAGTGTCTGTGTTCTGCAAAACCATCGGTATCAGCTAGAGACTTCGCGTGGTGTTACTGCTTATTGAAGTCACTGAACCGGGTCTGGAGGGAAATTCTGTTTGAATTTTCCATCTAACATTCATATTTTCTTATCAACAGAACTGCTAATTTTCGTTTAAAAATAATCCAAAATACAAAAAACGTAGATATTTACATTAAAAACGGGTGAAGAAAAGTGTGAGTGAGAGTGCTTAAAAGATAGAAAGTGTGAATGGACGCTCGACACAAATCCATCGTAGTGCAGCGACGCGACGCCAGTTTTAGACAGAGTGACGTGAGTAAGTACTTTGATTTTTTTACGGTTAGTGACTCATTCAGACTTGCATGACGGGCTTGCATGACGGGCTTGCATGACGGGCATGGGGCTTACCATGACGTCTTATTGCGATCCAATTGACGACCTAAACAGAATCGTTTCACTTTAAATAATAGGTAGTTAGCTTTCGATATCATTTAGGTAGGCTTCGATCCCTTTAGATTTCAAATCAACCTAAATTTAGCGTCAAATGGTCACGGTACGAATAAGTAGTAAAACGATTCTGTTTAGGTCCTCAATTGGATTGCAATAAGACGTCATGCTAAGGCCCTGGTCAGTGGGGAATCAGAACCAAACCAGCCAGCACCACACCTCAAATACGTCATGCTTCTAATCACCAAAAGAAGTGCCTTCTACTAATTTATCCATCCATTTATGTGGAAAAGCACAACGTAAGCGGCCTAGCTCTACGATGCTTAGATTAAGTGAAATACCTACGCATTCGTTGAACACCTAAATCGGTGAGTCAATTAACGCGTGCTTTTATTCAAGGTTTTGGAAATTGGGCCCTATAGATTCGATTAAGTGATTTGTAGGCCATTAAAGGTAATTTAGCAATGTGTGGGGGCGTGAGGGGATGTGGGCTGCGGCTTTACACAGGAGTTTCGGATTACACCTAGTTAATTAGTTCGTTAGTAATCTACAAAGGTTACAGCCGTGCCACTTCGCTTATTACTGCCTGTATGGAATGTGGAAGTAGATAATAAATACGAGAATAGAATGATGCTAGAAAACTAGAGCACTCGACGCCAGCGGACATTTTAAAAACACGTCCGTCATGTTTAATTAATAATCATGTAGGTACTTCCAAGCGTAGCCGAGCGCAACAGAAGAACCTTGGCTGTTTACCGTCCACTGCCTACACTAAATTATACAACATACCAATATTACGTTAGTAAGTAGGTACAGTCAGCCTCAGAAGTTGCTGAAAATGTTTTAGTTTCCAATTCAATTGTAGAGACACATATTGTACTTTCACACAGCAGGCAATGGAGACAGCTATGCTCGAAGTTACTTTGCGCGATAAAATCCGGAACGAGGATGTTCGATAAAAAAAAACTAAAATTTACGACATAGCTGTCAGGGTTTGCAAGCTGAAGTGGCAATGGGCAGGCCACATCGCTCGTAGAACTGATACCCGATGGGGAAGAAAGGTTCAATAGTAGCGACCACGGGCTAGAAGACGCAGTGTAGGTAGGCCTCCCTCTATATGGGTCGACGACATCAAAAGAGTCGCAGGCAACCGGTGGACGCAAGTGGCAAATTGTCATTAAGTGTGGCGGTCTAAGGGTGAGGCCTATGTTCTGCAGTGGACGTCTTCAGGCTGATCATGATGATCATGATGAAATTGTACTTTTATAACGTAGTATATGAAATTTAAGATATGTTCAGCTACTTTAGAGGCCGACCGTACGTGTAACAAAATGATACTTGGAGCGGTATAAATCCCTGAATTGTAACAATGTACACTTAATTTCTCAACAATGCAAAGTGTTTTATGGGTACGTTATGTAACTTGGAAACTTCGTGTCACTTTCCCCTACTTAGGCCATAAAGATAACGTCCGCCTAGGAGATAGCGTGTGCCAAAGCCTTATTTGAGGTGACAGCCCTTAACTATATAATGAGTACAACAGTTTTAGCGGGAATTAGAAAGTGAGGCGTTACTGGTTTGTAGTTTTTTCTCCAACTTGTGTTTCTTCGAGTGTGCATGTGTAATATTGGTGAAATATTAATCGTTGAGTGAACACTTAAGGCGCTAATATAGGAGCGATTCATGTATTTTAGAAGATGAAAGTTACCTGGCCGGGCCGCGCGCCACGCTGGCTCCGCGCTCACGGCTAGTCGAAAACGCTAATTCATAATTATTATACTCTTACTAACGGCATCACGTGGCCTTAGCACAGATTACTAGATAGTTACTACGTAGGCTTTAGTCTGAAGCATTCAATTATTTCGACACTGTAATGACATGTCAGATTGGCCGAGCGGTCTGAGATGCTACGTTCCGTTCCTAAAGAATTATTACCGCCAGCATTACATAAATTATTACCTCCTTGACTATAATCCTATCAAATTTAGAATGCCGCACGAATTATAATTATTGGAGTCACACCTAAATAAGTTGTATTAAATTTATTTAGTGTTGGTCCCTTCTGGTATGCGCGTTTGTCAAGTCCATTTGATACAAGACATCCTCTTTAGTCCACTTCCATAATTTTCTTTTTGATATAAAGTATATTTTGACAATGACAATGACGGAGTAAAAGATTTGTGCATTTAGCCAGTGTCAGGCATCCGTACTAAGATCATATAAATGCGAAACTGTGTGTGTGTGTTTGTTGGTTTTTTTTTAGTTTTTGCCATCCTTTCACGTCTAAACGGCTGAATCAATCTTGACCAAGATTGGACCTATGAGATGGGTATAGGCTATTTTTCGTCAGAAAAAATAGGGATCTTAGAATCTAAATAAATAGGAGTTGAAAATTTATATGGGCAATTCATAATTTCTCAAGTAGGTGATCTGACACTTCATTATTTTAGGCTCTTGATAAAATATAAAGGTTAAGACTAAGGATAGGGAAAAGGAAAGGGACAGGGACAGGGATAGAGATACAAAGACTTCAATATTTATTTTCTAAACAGTTGCTTTTTCATATACGGATGAAGTCGCGCGTAAAAGCTAGTTTTAGTAAAGTTTACTGAATCGTAGCTATGACTGTAAATTTACTTTACCACGAGGTTGTAAAAATATGGAATACTAGCTGTTTCCCGCGACTTCGTCTGCATTTAAATCGAATCCAGCTATAGTAAGAACACAATATGCGTGAACTTTGTATGCTATTGTAAATCAATCGGGCACGTCACGTCTCTGTCAATATCTCTATCTTCCTATTTCCTCATCGCTTTTTTCCCCCAACTCCCAATATCTCATCTCCCATCCCTCATCCATCTCCGATCTCCCATCTCCTCATCTCTCCAGCTGCTGCTCTCCATCTCCCCATCTCCCCAGGTCCTCATCTTTCCTTCTCCCATATACCTACCAAATTTCATTTTCATTTTTGTTGTCTCTCTATACCTAATTTCATCGAAATCGGTCCAGCCGTTTAGCCATAAAAAGTAACAACAAACAAACATACAAATAAACAGAGAAACAGTGTTACTTTCGAATTTACAGTATAATATTTGACAGTGACTAAATGCACAAATCGTGCCAAGCAAAAACATTGAAAAAACTGGCTCATAGCTGAGCAGAAAGATTACTGGAAGTGTGCTAAAAATAAAACGTCAGAATATGCATCCGCCAGATCCGCCATTATGGAAAACGGAAGTTCACTACATCTTCATTTTAATATACAATCATAATCTGCTACTTTGATTAACTCCAAACTATCATAAGAAATCCCAGTTTTATTTAAGTGAACAATCTAAAAACGCGTTTTTGCTGCTAATTTCAGTTACAGGTGGTGCAAGAATAGTCATATTAGCCATTATTCTTTACACACAATGGAGAATAAATACAAAGTAATAAAGGTTATAATAAAAGTTTAGTAATCGTCGAAGGAAGTCATTTACGGCAACTAAGTAAATAAACCAGTTGTATACCATGTAGAGATTCTGTTTGCTTTATTTTTTTGGAGAACAAACAGTAAATTCGACGAGAAAATTTTGAGGAACAGCGACATACCTCCTCTCTCTGAAACGCCGTAGCGGGTACTGAGCCGCCTAGTACGCGCTCAAACTGATCATATTCTCGTCGTTTTTATTAATTTAGAAGAACGGAATCGATTCAGTTCATTGGAAAATTCAAATTTCATTGGAAAATAAAATTGCCTTTTTTATGGTTCCAAAAAATATGATAGTTGTCGCTGAAAATGTTGAGCATTATGTGACGAAAGATTTTTTTCGGGTCCTTTCTCGTGAATTTTTTTCTCAAGATACTAGACAACTTTAGTCCAATATTATTGATTTATTAGCTAACTGAAACACTTGGCTATACACTGTATTTTTTCTGGCTTATAAATATTTGTAATTACAGCTTAACTTTTTGACAAAAAACCGCCCATTTTACGGAAGCTCGCTGCCTACAGGTCCTTAAATGCACATGAAAAACGAATACGTGGGCAAGTAGTATACCAAAAACCCCAAAAACGTGTCATTTTGCATTCTTCCAAGACTCCCAGGAAGTTTCAGTAAAGCGTCCACCACATTACTGAATCGTGACGATGGCTGTGAATTGACTTGACTACTTGACCAAGAGGATCACTATAATGCTATGACTTTCCTATTGTGAAAAAATATTTTAAAACTAGACGCGGGCTAAATGCACAAACCGTGCGAACTCAAAACAAAAAAAATAACATCGTAGATATACATATAATAAGGTCACCCCGCAAACCTCGCGTCACTCCTGCTAGTCGTAAAGATAGTGCCCGACTGACTGATTGCGTGTGTCAAAGCTTATTTAGGGTGTCATTAAAGCGAAAGCCATTAAGGGTCCGTAATAATTTTCAGACATAGACGAACAGCATTATTTGTCGTACGTAGTCTGAAGTACCTAGTCTAAACATAAAATGGTAACATTTTATGTTTAGACTAGGATATTATTAGTACCTACTCTATAGTGTAGATTTACCCCAACTGTGTCTTTAAGTATTTAAACGGATCTAATTCGCGCACAAACTAACAACAAAATAAATAATTTTGACAACTCAACGTTTCGACCGAGTTACATCGACCGTGGTCACGAGAAGACCCAGAAGCCGAAACGTCGAGTTATGTCAAAATTATATATTTTGATATTAGTTTGTGCGCGAATTAGAGCCGTTTAAATACTAATTATCATGTATTGAGTTTGCGAAAGTTTAAGAACTATTATAGTACCTACGGCCTTAAACAACTACAACTTATACAACTTGCGTCTTTACGATTTAATTGGAAACTAAAACATGTGCAGCACCTTCTGAGACTGACTGTACCCGTGAAGGTACGGTAAGGCCCTATTAGCCTTGGCTTACCCAATCGTAAATACTTCTGCCATTACCAAAATATGATGAAGTATAAACTTATCAATTAGCGAAAGCGTTTGACGCGTCGACCAACATCAATCATATAAATGGTAACGTAAACAGTACGTCATTAAACACGTCACTCTGTGAAGTCCTTTAGTTAATGAGACTTGGGACTAGTTAGTAAATGTTGACCAGTGTTGTTATGAAACTAGTGCGAATAGGAGAAGCAGAGTTATTCAGATAGAGTTTTTAGACTGTTTAATTTTAAGTCCTTATTCGCTTAAACTTCGCTTAAAATTCGCGTAACTTGGCGCGTTACGGTATCTTCGTGGAATCGTATTAGTAAGTCATTTTGAAATCTGTAAATCTGACAAACGCGTAAAGTCGCGTTACGTGCACGTTATAAACTGTCAAAATAGTGCGCGTCAAACGTTTGTGTTTACAGCACGTTATGACGTCACACGTCTTCTGCAAGGAATCGCAAATGGCATAGAGAATAGGGGCCTGAGATAGTGATTGTGCGGTGACTGACCTATCCTTTTTGTGGGGGGGAGAAGGCCTGTGTCCCAGCAGTGGGAACGTAATCTCGTGGCCGAGATTTAATTTGCAATTAAATAAGAAAAACATTCTTAAATCGGTTGTTTTTTCAAACTCCGCCTCTTATAAATCTATTTGGAGATTATATTTTTATTTGAAAGGATATAATTATATACTTTCGGATTGATCCAATAGATATGTCATCTAAAACATTTTTTCATATAAATAACTGTTTTTTTTTATTTTTTTAATGTTTCTTGTTTTACCTTACAGTGCCGTCAGGCAGTTCATCCTCGTCGGTGGTGAAGTAGATGAGGTTGGGGCTGCTGATGATGGAGCTCCAGGCCCAGATGGCCGCCGTGATGCCGAGGGTCGCGCGCTTGCCCAGCCGCGGCCGTAGGGGGCTCATGATGGCAACGTATCTGGTAAGGATACGGCCGTTCAGAAAAGTAGGGTTACGTTTTCTACCATCACCCTGCAGTGTTACCGGGTGTTTTCGGATTAAAAGTAGCCTGTGTGTAAATCCAGACTGTTAGATACCTCCATACAAAATTTCATCAAAGTCGGTTCAGCCATTTGAGCGTGAAGAACGAGCAAACATACAAACACACTCACAAACTTTCGCCTCTATAATATTAGTAGTTACGATTGTAGCTACTTTACTACATCGATATAACAAACGATTGCAATTGTTTATTCGGCTAGTGGCGTCTAGGACTAAAGCCAAATTTACATTACGACACTAGTGGCGTCCATGATAATGTTACTTTCGTAACAGCACTTGTGAAACTAGTTTCCGTGAAAGCAACGGTATCGCTGGGACTACGGCTCCGTCAACATCGAAGCTTTATTACGTACTTATTGCAATCTGTTACTGTTCGCTTACACGACATTAGTTTCGCGTCGCGTTTACACGGTGACATTAGTTGCACGAAATAAGTTTCACCGAAACCATTCAGTGTCGTGAAACTAATATGTGCATTGTAAAACATGATGTTTACACGTGAAGTAATGAAACTAGTGTCGTAATGTAAACAGTATTACTAAATTTAGACGACACGTTCGGCGTAGTGGCTGAGCAATCGGACTGCTGCGCTTGGTGTCGCGGACTCGATTCCCGCCATTGTGCGATCCACAAATATTTGTTTCTGGTCTGGGTGTGATGTGCATGTGAAATTATATGTCTGTAAGTGGTACCCACGATACAAGAGCTATCCTAATGAGGGGATACGTTTTTTAAAGAAAAAAATAGTAATGTAATGTAGGTTAAGTAATGTAGACATGTTATTCGTTATTCTATGGCCACTTACCTGTCAACGCTTATTGCCAATAGAGTGAACACCGATGCCGATATGCTGAGCACTGCTATGAACTGGCAGAACTTGCAGTAGAAGTGTCCGAACGGCCAGTCAGAGTTCAGCATATATGTGAAATTGAATGTCACATTTAGGGTTGACACCATCGCGTCGGCCACCGACAGGTTCACTGCGAAAAAAAAAATAGATAACAACTTCAAAGGCATACTGTACACGTCAACTGAGCCCGCTCTGAACTGTGTCCGCGGGATCACTTAACCTATTTGCTAATTTTATTACATATCTTTTGTCGACTGAGCCCGCTCTTAAATATGGTAACGCCATAGTCTATGCCGGTGCTGCTGCGGGGCATAGCTAGTAAATAACTCGTAGTTGCAAAATTTTTGCATGAAAAGTCTCGTAGCATAGGCTACGTAGCATAGTAGCGTAACGTAGCATAGGCTACGATATTTTAGGGCTGCCTCTGTATCATAAAATATCTTTATAAAGCATACCTTGCGTAGTTAGGTAGTTACCTAGTTCAAAAAGCTCAAACACTAACATAAAAAATATGTAATCTTTTATTAAAGTTTCTTGAAAATATCGGATATTGAACATGATGGAATGTTCTACTTCCAAGAAGTAATAAGCGTAAAAATAACAACAAAAAACCTTTACTACATTTTTGGGCTACCTACACAATGTAGAACCCTGTTTATGGAACGGTAGAACAGGCACAAAGAACATAATATAATGGCTACACAATTATATTGTCCAATTTCGTAATGGATATAATCCTCAATCACATAACTGTACTCCGTATGAGTTTTTACTAGCTCGATATAGTACGCGTCAAGTAGCGCTTTTGTATGTGCGGTGTCGTCAGGCTGCAAAGCGTGCAAGTTACCTATTGGCCACATCTCAAAATATGCCATCACAATCGACTACATCGTATTCGTAAAATTTTTTACTGTTAATAATAATTATAGGATAAAGTATAAATAAAATCGGGTAGAAATTTCACTGTGGTCAGTTTCTGTCTTCAATTTCCGTCCCATTAAACATAATTACGCTATACATCTTCATTACCATTGTACTCGTGAGTGATTAATAGCAGCTAATAGCAGTCTGTCGAGTAGGTAAATGATACGTAAACGTTCAGAATTGACGGTTCCATCTGCGTGAGAAGGGACAGAGGCGCTTAATAGTAATTATTATTGTATTCGGATTATCTATCAAGGAGGAAGACTAAAGACACACTCTCTAGGCTGGTCCTGCCGAAGTATGCGAAGATACCTGTAACCGGCCCGTGCCGGCCGGAGCAAAAGCACAGATTACTATATAGTTACTAAAGCCCAAGCTAAAAATGACTGTTAGCACGTCAATAATCTTCCTCCTTTGAAACTGTCATTGCCTACAACGTGGATAGCTCTGAAGAGATTTGAACTTGGACGTGAGGATTATCTATAGGCAGCGTATAAAAATGCTAATACCTAAGAAGTAGTTGGTCACGCTCCGCATCCGCTTGTTGGCCAGCACTATCCATATGACGACGAGGTTGCCCACCGTCGCCACCACCACCATGCCAGCGAACAGCAGCGTCCACACCACCTGCCGCCACCATGGCAGGATGAAGGACTGGTATACCTGGAACAAATGTACGTATAGGATTCTATGCATTTTATTCTTGGTTTGGTGTTGGGATGGGACCAGACGGAGGGCTAGCAAGCGCCACACAACTGAAGTGGCAGCTCTTATTATCAAAACCTAGGCTCATTTGGGATATTGCCTAATCATTGGTAGTTATATCATTTAGAGTGTGTGGCTTTCGATCATTCAAAAGCGGTGAAGTACAACTCAAGAAACCGGCATGTCTAAATTAGCGTACACACCCATTCGGTCCCACATTTTAGGTCCTACTTGTATGACTTGGAGAGATGTCGCCTTATATTGTTGGAGCGTATAGGCAGGTGGCAGCGTAGCGGCCGAGTGCGGAGCGATGGCGGATCGCACCGAGGTGCCACGATGGTCGGCCGACATGCCACTTCGCCACCGATAGAGTATCGCGCTCCCAATTCAGTTTTGACTTTGTTTTTATATTACACCAGTTTTTATACAGTCCCCCTGTATTGTTATTACCAACGTCCTAAGGCCCCTAACAATATGACCAAACGATAAGGTCGTACTTTTTTGTGACTTTCTTTGCAAGTTTGGGCGTCGTACTTCAAGCTCTAGTTACTATCTGTCACAAACTTCCCACTGCTAATCTTAACGGTTTGGTCTAGTTTATGTGGAACCATTAGTCTACCAGTAAACTAACAACAGCCTAACAAATAACTCCTAATACTAGGTCATAGCACTAGAACAAACAAATTGTTGTTTTGTTCACAATCTTGGCACAACACACTTTGTGGATACAAATTAAGTCGTTACATCTCAAGGTACAAACAGACGGGGGGTTTTCATGACGACGATGTCGGTCTCACTTCATGTTTTGAATACCTACCACAAGTTAATTAGTATTTAAACGGGTCTAATTCGCGCACAGACTAATATCAAAATATATAATTTAGACATAACTCGACATTTCGACTGAGTTACATCGACCGTGGTCACGAGAAGACCCAGAAGCCGAAACGTCGAGGTATGTCAAAATTATATATTTTGATATTAGTTTGTGCGCGAATTAGACCCGTTTAAATACTACGAGCTTAACATTATTCAGTTCGCGAAAGTTTAAGAACAAGTTATTTAAATTTTGTGAAACTGTACAATTACAAAATTATTAAAAGATCCTTAGAAAATGGCTATTCCAATGTCGTCGTCTTTGCATTTGCAATCGGTTGAAAAACTTTTTCAACTGTAAAAGCCGCGGGTGGATTTTTTAAAATATTTAGAATAATATTTTAATCATGATAATTTAGTGGACCTCTATTTCATTGCCAGTGTGTCAGTCCGTGACGCTTAAATCTAGCTATGCTATAGAGTTGCTAAACACTACAGTGGCATTTACTGTTTTATAGCCTCAGGTTTCTGACAATTATACACCAAAATACAGATAATTTACGGAATAAACTTGGCCGTTTATCTTTAGTGAGATTTACAATCAAATTACACGGATCATTGGGTAAGCTTAATTTGTAAAATTGATGTCTGCATTTAACTCAATGAGTGAATAAATTTTCTTAGTCCTTGAATTTGAAAGGTAATTGTGAATTAATTTACATTATCAATTATAAAAATTAGTTTTAAATTTGTTTCTTTTTTTTAATAATATCCGCGCAGAGTAGATTATTTGGTAGACAACTGAATTGAATACTGTTACATCTCAAGACAGTGTCTTGGTATTCATAGCGATGCCTCTTGGTGTCTCTGATCCTATAGAACTCTGAAACGTGATCGATCGATAACAACCGAAACCGACGGATGGTCTAGTAGGCAGAGCACGGAGCGATAGAAATGCGCATATCGGTATAATTTATCGGGTTGTAGGTACGGCTAACCGCTTCATACGCCGAATACGAGTTAACAAAGCAAAACTTTACGAACCGAGGTAGAAAAGTTATTTTTAGTCACGAGCGACGAGTTTTATCCGCAATCATCTTGGTCAATTTACAATATTTCAGATCTTCCCGCGTCTATGAAGCCGGCCTTTTCCGGCCTCCATCCGTCCGGAAACGACATCTTTGTTGTAGAACTTTTCAATGGTGATCCCAATTTTTCGCGTCCTTCAAAAGCATTTTCCGCCAAAATGGTAGCCACATTTTTTCTTTTTATTTGCTGCATGCAAAAAGTAGGTCAGTCGAGTAAGCACCGTATTTCCTTTGCATAAAAGCATTTACATGTCGGAAGATATGGCAAACAATAACAAGTTACTCACAAGAAAAATAAGGTTTACAAGCTTTGCGACTCCAGTGACAGAATGCTCCAGCAGACGGGACATTCAAGGTTCATACTTCCGAAGTCTGAAAGACAGCACCCAAGTTTGTTCAAAACAAGTACCTAATGATCTCGTATTTTTCTTTCGCAGACTTTTCTGCCTAAAACCTTTTATTATTCCTAAGATAAAGTCAAATATCGCAAGCTACCTACAACGAAGTGCAAAGTACCTATCATAGACAACATAGCGTTGAACCTGACTCAGTTTTTTTTGTCAAGAACACACAGTATACACCCTGTGTAACTCCTATCTCGGATTCCCTGAATCTAAGGCATCGGAAACTTCAAGGATCATGACTTACAAATATGAGACTCAGTGCAAATGCTTGCAGATATCATTATTATTTCCCATATGTGGGACTCAACCCCCCCGAGACCACGACCCAATGTTTTGTCCTAACCTAAACTTTTAAATCAAAATTGACAGGGCACAATAACTTTACTTAGGTGTTTGTCCGAAGTCTTAATTCACTAAGTTCCTATAAGAACAGCACTGAAAAGTAGAGGAATAATCTAATAAAATAGCCACAGTGAGGTCCTAATGTCCTCACATGTCACTGTCTTACATGCCACCATTTTTCACCATTTTGCATCTAAACATGTAAAAGGCTGTGGCAATGTTTCCCAAACTGTCTCACCGGTGACACGGAGTCTTGGGTCCTTTTACTTAAGTAAATGCAAATCGCAAGTATTCCGTTGCTTTCGTATTTTGTACACGGAAATGCTACAGAGAAAGGTTTGGAGCTTTTGCACCTGTGGATCGTTTCTATACAATTTAACATTAATGTAACTTACATTACATTTCTGTAATACGTATATAGAGATCTAGCTGAATACTTTAGTAATTATTGTTATATAAGGTTTGCCTTGGAATAAGATAACACAAGATACAAGTGTTGAAGCTTTATTCGTGGAAAACCTGAAGATTTCTGTCTCGAACTGGTGTTTATTCCTTTACTCCGTTATTTCCTTATACCTTTGTTAATGTGTAATAATTTTTGCTTACAGTGCTCGAGGTAAACTCACACACAAAAAACGCGCCATTCAAATTGTTTTCTTTAAAACGGTTCAAGAAGTTGTAGTATAACGTCCAACTACACTGAATCGTGACTTTGACTGTGACCTTTGTGACTGGTATTCGAAATTATGACAAAATCTTAAACTATAATCAATCCTTGAATCTACCTAAATAAGCAGGAACACCTGGTTAAGTTCGATGCCAAAACTTACAAAAATCGCGTCGGTTTAGTGCTTCCTTCAATAGATAGCAGATTTTATTAGGCACTTAAATAATAGATAATAAAGTTATAGTACTAACAAACAGACCCTAAATGGCATACCATTACTTACACATAGTACTCATAGAGTACTATGTGTAAGTACTGAGATAAGGGAACAAAATGGAGTGACGTGCGGTTAGGGCTGTGTAATCTTTGACAGCCATTGTAAGCGGGGAAAACCCCTACTTTTTGTGATCCTACACGATGGTGAATGTGCTCGTTAAGAGACTTATTATAAGACTTATGCCCTGAAATATGTTAACCGGTTCAGCTGGTCCAAACTAAATAATAATATAGGGACTATTATCACAACCTAATAAATCCTACTTACATCGGGACCCCGTCTTTATTATTATGATTTATAGGCAATGCTCTTTTTTAATACAAAAAATAATGCTTAGGGCGACCGTCCCCAAAAATGTCGTTCTTTAAATAACTAAGTTATATAAAATGATTTTCAAAACTCCATTTTGGCAATCTTTGGGAAACCGATCGATAGTAGTAGTTGCTTTTGTTCGTACTAGCGTAGATACATGAATTCATGTAAACTGTGAGGAAAAGAAAGTACACAATTATTTCATCCGTTGTGGGAGGTACAACAACAGGAGGTACGCAACAGAGTAAATAATAGTATATATAGCATTTGTGACTTAAAACCGATTGGAACGGCGGCTAGTTTGTTAATAAGCAATTTGCATAGTGAGCAATATCCTAACCTTGTAGGTGCTTACAAGTAAAGATATAATTATACATCATTTATTGGACACTACAGAAGAAAAGAAAAACTTAGGAAAATAAAAATCTGGAAACCAACAAACATATCAGCAGATAGCCCGCGCTGTACCGACGGCGCTAATAAAGCTTTAATACAGCTGTCTGTGATACTGGTCTTGGTAGTATCTCACTATCAAGTTGAGAACAACTCACCTCTGTGGCATTGGTGCGGTTGACAGACTCCTGGTTGGCCTCATCGAAGTAGGTGACGTAGAAGGTGTGTAGGTCAGCGAGGGAGGTGGTTTCGTTGGATAGCAGCGTCGGGAGTGGCTCTTCCAGCATCCTCGAGCCGGACCTCCTGAAAACAAAAACAAAAACATTGTAAAAAACTAACCCCCGGTTTCCAGAACGTTTGTTGGCGTTGACAGTAGATTAAAACTATCGTTGCCTCTATCTGACACTAAGCAAATGACAAGGATGGCAATATAATTAATCTGTTGTCAACGCTGACTGACGTTTCAGAAACTGGGGGTAAGTCAATAGCTAAGTATTGGGTACCGGGTTTTATTGCTTCACGGCTTTATAAACTTTGACACCCTATTTTAAGAGGTAGCTTTTGAAAAGTTGAGTAATAAGCTCTATTTTTGTAGGAAATTTTACTCCAATCCCTTTAGTGGTTTGGCTTGATTGAGGAAGAAAGTTTGACATTAATTATTATATTATGTTGTAGGAATGATGGATAGTAGGTACTTGGATACTTATAACTCATTACGATCACAAACATGTTATTATAGGTCAGAAACGAAGTAGAATCATGGTCCCAAAAACATTTACGAACCATAGAACCCAAATATTTCACACAAATATTTGCGTCACGCTTTTGCTTACCGATTTAAACCACGGCGGCTGTACTATATATATATCTAATCTTATATTAATTTGAAGAAAATTGATCGGTGTACGAACGGGAATTACGCGTATCCGAAATACTGACGACTAAAACATTTTTCGCGATCAAGGTCGCTTTTTCTAAAGAAAGGGTCGCAAAATAAGTGGGGGCCCATCGTCGATGGTCGCTTTTACGAATAATTGTTGACATATCAGCTATATGCACAGTAAACAAACCTAAACACCTACCTATATACATATTATTATATAATATGGCGATAGGCATTGTGCCCTTGGTAGGAAAAGGAATTTACTTGATAACACATAAAACATTTAGGAAACTAGTAAACAGACAAGCTTTAGTATCCATTTAGATACATTAGAGGATAACTACAGTAAATGTTCCATAAAGACGTTAGTAATTTCATACATTTCGTGTCATAAAAGCAAGTTTTCGCGATCTTGGATTTTAGGTTCCGAAAAAGTAGTAGATATTAAAGTTAGTTACCACCATAACGTTTGGTAACTTCCTTAGTACTTAAGTTACTTTGGGGAATGACCCTTGAGTTGTCACAGAGCTCGTACAGTAAAAGGAAATTCAACGAAGAGAAAAATAATAACCCAATTTTTCATTTGAAACGTCGCGAATTGTTCCTCGCCGGCCAATTTATTTGAATCTATGGTGGTTTTGTGGAAATTAAGGGTGCATATTTTAATTTTTATCACTACCATTGTCTTCAGATCTACCGTAAATGTCTTTATCGAGAAAAAGAGAAAATATTGGAACAAATGGTGGTACCTAATTCTTTATTTCGGGACAAAATATTTTATTAACCTTGCTTTTCAGCGGATACGGGTGATACGAGACATAAAAGACGTTCCTTTCAGACATAATATAAGATCACATTGCTCTTTATCCATCTTGATACTTTTTATTAGTTCCCTAGTAGATATTTTTTTTTTTATTGAAATGAAATTATATGCTGCCCATATAACTAGGTAGATACAATGTCACTGTTTGATCGAACGTTATAGTCCTTTTTTTCTAAGTTTCCGCATGCCGATATTTCATCATAAGTGTGTCGAGAAAGCCACAAGAGACTCGGCTGTGTATACAATACAGTGCCTAAAAGTAACTTGGCTGGGTACCTCGCAAGCTAAGATTGAATAGGCTCATGGGCGTAAAGGCGTTATCCATCATCGGCGATGAAAAGTTACGACATTTTCCATCCAGTTTGCTGTCGCCAAACAGTTTCATAAAAGAGAAAATGCTTCTGTTTACAACCTTTATGGCATAATGCCCTAGAATTTCGTCTAAAAACTCATATCACTGGCCACATACATAAAAACTTTACGCATGAACTGACCGTAGCGCGTAGCGCGTAGCTAGCCTGGGATCGTAGCTATCGTAACCACTACGTAGCTACCACTACGCTAGCTAGCTATAATATAGCTACAACACTTGCTTATCTGTCGGATAATAGAGTGAAATCTTTCATCTCGGCTAGGGATAGGAGTCGTTTAGTCGAGTGTCGTTTTACCAGCACTATACGAGTAAAGATAGTCCGTGAGGTAGCCGCGACCCGGTGTCGGGTGTCGTTGGTGAATTGATGCCGTAACCGTTAGAGGCTGTAATGCCCCTTAGTGGTAGCTTCCTTGTAATCAGAGACGATGTTTGGTATATTGACCCTTAAAGCCTTCACGTGTTCCTGTATTGTAATTAAGCATTTAAGAGTAGTGTGCGTGGCGCAAATTACGGCCGTACACGAGAACACTAGTTTTAAAGAGATGAATAGGTGTTCCAGGCGATGGTAGGGTAACACCTGGCAAATACCTCAAGAGGACTCTTGCAAGATAGTGATACTAAAAATATGGTTATCACTTGTTTTATATAACAACTTCCAATATCATTTCAGCGGAACTAACAACGGTTATTATTTGTTACCTAGTATATTTGTTGATCCCATAACTTTTGTTTCCAATAATATACCTATATAGGTTATCAGAATATCACATCCATTTGGTTTACAAACTGACTTAACCTGCTTGCAAAGAAAAATATGACCCATTTTCCACGCTGAAACCAAAAATTATTTCACCCCTATTAAATTTTTTCCGTAACAATAGACGGCGACGCCGCAAATAGTAAAATTTAATGGTCAATTTGAAACAGGAACTGGGTAAGAGACGCTAAACTTACAAAACATTTTGTGGCTATAAAAAACTTGCACTGTAATACGTCTATAGCTCATTTTCAAGTGCCGTCCTTCATTTTACGAGTGGCTGAGGGAGAACAGATCTATTAGTTGGCAAAACAAATTTTATGACCGCGATAGCGTATTGATAAAGTATCGTAAAACAGTCAGTTTAGCGGCTAACTTCTGGTTTATTCAATTTAACGGCCGGTCGACGTAGGGTTTAGAGAAGTTCCATGATTAAAGTTTAATCATAATGGGCTACTGAGAATTAATTGCGCAAGGCTTTGTAGGTTACTTGAGGATTTAATTTAGTTATGAAGCTTTCACAGAAATCGCGAGCGAGGGCATGCCCTCGCTCTACCAAATTTTTTGGCACGATGGTCGATATATACTGCTTCCAACATGATTTTTTTAATCGTAGCCCCACACTAGGATTGCTCCTGTATCGTGGGTACCGCTGACAGAAATATAATTTCACACACACTTCACACCCAGACCAGAAACAAATATCTGTGAATTGCACAAATATTTGTTCCGGCGGGAATCGAATAACCCGCTACACCTAGCGCAGCAGTCCGATTGCTCAGCCTAGAGATTGAGTTTTCTAAATTATCTTGCGTTCTGCCTATCGAGACAAGGTGAGGCATGCCGAGGCGCACGAGGAAAGCCAAAGTCAGCGAGGAAGAGGAAACCTGTACCCTGCATATAGCGGATATGATTTCTCCCTTTCCTTTTTAAGGATCCTGCCGAGACACATTTGAAAATCTGTTGTCTGAAATTGCAGCATCAGAGAGGTTACAAACCACTAGACTACTCATCATCACAGCATTCATAACCTATATCCGCTCAGCGCGGGTTCACCTCACTTTTTTGTGGGGCAATTAGGCAATGAAATAATTGATAAGGGTATAATATAATATATCGTGTATATGTAAGGGCTCATTTACACGAGCGACACGATGCCAACGGCAAAGGCAACTGCACCCGTCGGCGGACGTGGACGCTTCGGCGGCAGCCGTCGACATTGTCAACGTCAAAGCTCTAGGCAGCCGTCGTAAACTCTTGTATATCTTATATCTTTAAATTCTTGTAATGAATGAATATCTAGCTAGGAATCATTTTTAGAAAATGTCATTTTATTCTTGTTTTTTATGATTTTTTTCTTAAATAACCAGTTTATATTTTTTTATTATTCTATCGGTAACATCGAAAAATATTATTCATATATCATCATTTTATTAGTAATTCGTATTTAAATATAATTTCCAAAGAACACAATTTAAAAAAAAAAATTCCGAGCAAAGCTCGGTCATCCAGATATTGAATAGTAAAACAGCGAAGAGATTACGCAGTTGCGCACAATCACAACAAACCAGGTACCTACATACGGTTAATAGAAGAAATCGATGCCGACAATGAAATGGCGCGGCGCGCCTGTAACTGCAAACAGTGTTTTCACGCGCGAGTGAGCACAGCCGATCGGCCAGTTGTATGCTGCACACCGGACTGGTTCAGAATAAATTGACATGATTAAAGAAATCCGTGGCATGGAAATTGATCGTGATTGAGTTCTTTTTTAATTGTTGAATAGGAATTTGAATGTCATCTCGAACTATTAGGTGCTCCTTACTTTTTTCTTTACAGTTTATCAACAACTTTTTAGTTTCTATTTGTCCCTTGTGTGGTACGTGGATAGAATATAAACATTTTCTATTACTATTTTATTTTATTTAAAGTTCACACACGTGTGACCCATGACAGCTTTTTTCAAACTTGTGAAACATCTTGCTCGCCCTACTTAGCATGAGCCAATTCCCTTAAACTACCTATCCATTAGTATCTTGTTATTTTCTACTATAAATAATTTAGTAAGACTATATAGCATTCAAACACAGCGGCGAAAGCGAGGCGCTACACTATATACTACGATTATGTGGATTATACACACGTGTTTTTGTTGGATTACGACAATGTATGCTAAAATTCTAGTTTTGCGGTGCATTAAAAATATAACAGAACAAAACACAAATAATTAAGTATAAAAATAAACTCACTAGGAGGTAACAGCGGCACAAAAAGAGTCTTAGCCTTTGCTAGTTTTATATGAGTACAGAAATAGTCATCATCATCATCATCAGCCTGAAGACGTCCACTGCTGAACATAGGCCTCCCCCTTAGACCGCCACACCGAACGACAATTTGCCTCTTGCATCCACCGGTTGCCTGCGACTCTTTTGATGTCGTCGGCCCCTCTAGTAGGAGGCCTACCTACACTGCGCTTCCAGTCCGTGGTCGCCACTCTAGAACCTTTCTTCCCCATCGGTTGTCAGTTCTACGAGCGATGTGGCCTGCCCATTGCCACTACAGCTTACTTTTCACAGAAATAGTAGAAAATTAAATTTGTAATGCACTGCTGACTCGTTCTAACATTAGGATTAAGAGCTTTATTATGCAGGGAGTAAGATTAAAAGTGCAAGAGTCGCGGTTTTCTCGCAGTCCTCACAGTACAGGATTAAACTCTCAGATAATGGGAACTGAGCGACATAAAGACTTTTTCACAATGGAATAAAAATGGATTATTGAAATAACTTTATAACGAGTGGTTTGTGGTAACTGTTTGGCCAAAGGTGGTAGACGCCGGAAATGGGACTGATTGGTGGCTGAAATACATGTTATTAGACATGCACACATACATAAATATATATATACACATACATTCGAAAAATATAACCCTCCTCGATCGTCCGGTCAATAGGCAGACTTTCAGCTTGAGGTGGTAACTAGCCAGGTGAACTAGTATGTATATAAGGGTTGTATTGGCCTGAAGGGAAGATACCAATGACACTTTGTTATGTAAATATCACTATAGAGCCAGATAGATGGATCCTTATGTCCAGAGGACAAGCACGGGCAGTTTGTGGTGTCCTGATCCAAACGTAGGTATATTTAATGGGCATGCCTGCTAATAGCAACATGTACCTACATTGTACATCGTAAAATGAGGTTAAAGAAACAAGAACCCTTTTAGTGCCATACCTTATTTAAAAGGTTTGGTTTTCCGTAAGCTTACCTGAATTCTTAATTAAGCTAAGATATAGAGGGAGCAACTTTTTTGTATTCTCTCTTCATAGAATTGTTTACTTCCTTTGGTTCTGAAAATTTTATTTCATAATTGAGTTGAACTGTAACTCTATAATGTTAGAATGTCTGTACCCTATCTGTGTATCTCTCTCTCTTTCTCTCTGTTAGTTTGTGTGTGTGTTTGCGTAACTCTGTATCTGTATATATGTGTCTATTTATGTCTATTTATTTATGTAGGTAAGACAGTTCAAAGAAGAGTAGAAATAACATTTCACTTATCCTTTCCATACACATTTCACTTGAGATATCCAATACTGTAGGGCGAGCTTGAACCTCTTTCGACAAAGTATTCGTATCCTTAACGTATTTTTTAGATTTGATCAGTGTGCCTAGTGCGAGTTTTGTCAATTTATTTACGCGCTCGGTCCGTTTGGCGTAAACTTGAAATTGTATGGAATAAGAGCAGCGCCATCTAGCGTCATTGAATCAGTCACTAGATGGCGCTGCTATTATTCCATACAATTTCAAGTTTACGCCAAACGGACCGAGCGCGTAAATAAATTGTCAAAACTCGCACTAGGCACTCAGTAGGTACTCCTACTATAAAGGACCAGCGCGAAAATTGTAACGGTTCGTATCGTTAACGTATCGATCAAGGTAACCGTTAGAATACGCATCTTGTCGCTTCTTTTACATACCTACTTATTTATTAACACATTGATCTTACTTCCAACAATGTATAAACTTTTTACTTTATCTAGTAATTCGTGGCTAATGAAGTTGGTCCCACTTTTGTTTAAATTCATAACTATTATACTAGTACTAGTAATTTAAGTTTTGTGGTACTGTTAGTTGGTCCATAAATAAATAAATAATATAAAAATAAATAAAATAGCAAGGGCGCTGTTCAATCTCATTCAAATTTTTAACGTTAACAATACGAATACTTTCTCGATAGTGATTCGTGGTCGCCCTACTGGCTAGAAGTTACGGACGGCGCGGCGGCGCTTAAAAATAAATGGATGTGGAATGACGAGCTCGTTGTTATCAGGCGCTGCCCACGTTACGTCCACAATGGACTGACAAATGATGCTAAGTCGCAGCCATCCGCTCACACCCCACCACCAACGGGCAATTTAAGCATACAGATTTATGAGAAACATTAAAATCTGAATGCTACTTGATCAATACAACTTATTCTTGATGGGCAATACAAGTTGAAACTGTTATTGTAGTTGCAATTTTTACTGTGGTCTTAACCACTCAGTCATGGAGTTTTAGTGTGGTTCGTTGGGAATAGTTGCAACTACCACCACTGGGAGCAGAATCAGGGGTGGTCGTTGGGAATAAACCTATGAAAGTTTTGTACACATCTGTACATTATACGACTGATATTTTACTCAATACAAGAGCGGGTTCAGTCGACAAAAGATATATAATATAATTAACGAGGTTAACTGATCCCGCGGACACAGTTTGGGTTTGGAGCGGGCTCAGTTGACGTAAGAGCCATAATGATGAACGTGAAGATGGACGAGAATATGATACAAATTAATGATAATTTAAAAGTGGAATACGTATTAGTCAACGTATTATAACAACGAGAGCAAAGCAGATGTTTCCGTAAATATGTTTTGCTTTGATCGTAATCGCTTTAGCAGCCACGAAACATATTCTTTGCGCCCGCCGCGCCGTCTCGTCCCCCGACAAAGATGATTGAGTTATTTTCATAAAGTATCTCCTTCCTTGTATCGATCTTTTGAAAGAGATCTTCTTCGCCAATTGTGCGCCGCGTACAGTAAAATCCTTCAAGTTTTGGGAATGCCCCAGAATAGGCTCCAGTGTATATACAACCTAATTTACAGATGTACAAGTAATTCTTGTGGGTACACACAGAATTATGCGTTAACCCAAAATCCAAACGTTACAAGTAAGAACTCCAAACAAACGGTAATGCTGGCTCCACAATGTTAATGAAACAGACAAAAATCATCATTTACAAAACATTGTTATCTCTGTTGCGGCAATAAGTGACTATAACGTTTCCCCCATGACCCTATTACAGCCTTCCTTTGTGAGTAAATGCTCGTTACAGACTGTTACAATTTCGGAGATAGCTACTCGGATATGTTTGCGGTACATTTACGTTTGCCGAAGTCAGAAGTGGAAAACTATTTCGTTTTATTCAGATATTGTAGACTGTAAAGGGTTCACGTTTAAGGGTTAAAGGTATGGAAATTGGGTAGATGATACTGGATGTTTGCACAGACATGCAGCACTGACCTCTATTATAGAGTTTAGTGTATATAATCATTATAAAGTCTATATTTATAGAGGTCAACGACGTGAGGCATACAGTTATGGTGAAGTTACTTAAAAACTTGTCTATAGAAAACAGATTTGCAATATTGTTTTCCACCATATCACCACCATATAACCACCATAGGCATTTATTGACCACCATAGTTCGCAACAAAATATTGTCATTTCACACCAATTATAGGACAAAAGTGTGGTTAAGAAGGCCCTCAAACACGAAACAATTAGTTGGAACATGTAGTAACATAAATTAAGTTTATAAGTTAGCAGCTGACGTGGTTTAGCTGGTAGTTAGCCACATTCTTGTGGCCCGGGATCAAAATTTGGGAATTAATATACACCCAAATATATACGGGAAATCCACCCGTACTCAACAATGCGAGAAATTTGGAGACTTCGCGTAATAGCTACGTTATGTACCTACACAATTACCTCATAGCCGATCAATGGATCTTGAATGAGGTAGTGGAATATGGCCTATTCGGGCGGAAAAGTAATGAATTTCTTTTATAAAGAGTCACAGTTTTGCGAAAAACATGTACGAGCCAAAAGCCATACCGCACACTACCGCCGGCAGACAGTGCGTCGACTTTTTGTATTAGGGTCCGTTTACACAGACCGGCTGAGAGAGAAGAACAGATATTTGCAATTTTTAATCATTGTGATTAAAGGTTTACTGTTACATGTCACTCGGAAGTCGGCACGTCTATTGCTCGATTTTGAAAAAATTTTGGACCAACGATCGCAGTCTGTGCCAAAAACAGATCATCTGGTATAGACGTGATCCATGAATAATATCGAGTTTTGAACTATTCTATATATTCAAACTCTATGATAAGGGTTCATCTCCACGTCATAAGTTGTTCTTTAGCATTTGTTTAGTTACAAGTTTGTGCTAATGTTCTAAGTAGATAAGTAATAATATTATAACCTCTCATTTCTTTGATTATTCTCTATTGTTATCCTCAAACAAAGGCGAATTAAAATTCAACAGTCCAACACTGAATCTCGTAATTATGTACGTAGGCTTCAAGCCAACATTCATTTAAAATTAGTGCACTTAATACTTATTCCAAGGGTACGCCGAAGAACGAATATTCGTTAATTGCAGTTCCAATTAACCTATTTCTTGGTAGATGCGTACTAACGCCCGAGATAATTAACGAGTTCCGATCCCGGCCTGGAAGTTCTAAAGAAAAGTTATGTAGTACCTCACTGCATGCCTATCTAGCGATCAGCCCAGCTCAGCTCATAAGCCCGTCATATTATATGACGGGCTTATATTTTGTTTATGTATGAAAGACTGATCATCATCATCATCATCATCATCATCTCAGGCCGTGATAACCCACTCACTGTTGGGCATAGGCAGGTATAAGCATCATTTTTTTCACGCTGTAGGTACAATAGTTTTATTCTGTAAGTACATTGTGTGTTTCCTAAACATTATTAGTACCTACCCATATTTTCTATTGTACTTAATTCCACAGTATTATAATAAATTTTCAACAAATCAAAACGTAAATTATATAACTATTCATCTTTTTAACCTTTAGTCGTGCAAGAGCTTTCAGTTGTTCAAGTTATTCCATTATAATTCAAAATCTATCCGATTAGATAATTTAATACAATAAGAATGAAATTCGTTAAGAATTTAAAATTATGAATATGCAAGAATAATTTGCGCTATCAACTTGAGAAACAGTAGCTCATAGAATTTAATACTTTGAAGTTACCGAGACGGTGAATTCTAAAACGGTTTTTATTTATCTTATCAGTCTGGTGTCCGTTCGAGCTCGTTCATAAAATACCTAAATACTAATAAATACTAAATACTATAGAAAAAAACGGTTATACTAACAGTTCGGTAAAGGTAAAACATATTAAATTAGTTAATTAGAATAACTATATAATAATTTAAAAACCGTTTTATCCTTAATGCAGAGGTGTTAAATAGGTCAATTTAAAGTTAATTGTACCTTCTATATGCTTTAATTAAATTAAAAAAAAAACATAATTGATACGTACAAGTGAAATGACTGTATAAAAGATTAGGTTTCCTAAAGGCAGCTGGAATGCGCAGCCCCAGCCATCCAAATATCTAAAGAAAGGTTTGTTACAGCGCGACACATAGCTAAATCACATAGGAATATCTGTAGGTATGTAGAGTTTGACAGCCAGCGCCACCTTAATTGCTGTCTCCCAACGCTCACAAGCACAAGTAAGGATAATGTTGCATGTGAATTGATATTTACCCCAAAAGTAGGGAAATTGGAACTCTTACAATTTTCAAAACCATGTCTTGCCGTGTCTCGTGGGCTAAGAAATATGATGCGCAGTTTACTGTTTGTTTTTATAGAAACGATACTTAGGTAATGAACTTGGAAACACGTTAATATTTTTCCTTAGGTCATGAACGATATGAATCGTTAAGGTTTTTACTTTTAACTAGCGAAAATACAGTAGAGTTGAAACCAAAACTGAGACTATTAAAAAGCTTGTTTATTATGCAAACAAATAAAAAACACACCAAGGTATAACGGTTAAAATGAAATAATGGTTAATTTGGTTACCTACTCAAAAACTTTGGAGAAAACTCAAACTTCAACCATAACTTTTCTGAGTGAGATGGTTTCTGAAGCCTTTCACCTTGGTTCAAATTTTTGCTGAACCGCCGCCTAGGAATTCTTATTCCCTCATTGAAAACTAGTCACTGACAGAACATCCCAGCCAACCTCGGGATATAGAATATGCAAATGTTATATCGACACGAGCAAATTTAGCACCAAGTTTGTAAAACTGTATACACTTTGAGCGCACATGGCTCAAATACTAGTTTCTATACGTAATTTTATCTCCATTGCCTGGGAGTCTGGAAATCGCCAATACATAACCAGCGCAGGAAAATAATTTTAGGTTATACAGTGCGTCCTAGATGAGATCTAATTTCCATAATTCATGAATTCTCGTGCCTCCAGACAATAAAGTGCAGAAGTCACGTGAATTTTAATTGTGTAAGTACCGACCTACGTATCTACTTGGGTAAGGTGACCTTTTTATGTTTAACTAAGTAACCGTTACTAAAATACGAGAGGCTTACCTACAGAATAAATTACGTTTGGGAAAATGTAGTTTAAGAAATAAAACTTTTATAATTTAATCATCTTTGCAAATGGTGGCCAAGCCCTTTTATGGTTATAAAAAAATGTAGCTAGACTTATAAGTTATCCAAAGCTGAAAATCATTGTGACGTCTATAACTGGGTGTCATGATTCATGATGCAATCAACATGTCAAAGAATAGAAACTAAGCTGCTTCTTTTTGTTGCAAGCAAAAGTGTAATATTCAAGCCCTTGTCTGCGAGTCGTAGTTCTTGCGAACTTTTCCCCCAGCTGCTAGATCTCGGGAAATACAAGCTCTCAACCATTGTTAGGTTTCCTGCAGATTCCGACAAAGAAACAAAAATGCAGCGTGAACTATCGCTTTCGGTATTTGTTTTATAAATAGCAATGTTTACAGTACCAATGGGCTTTGTAAAAATAGGTACCTAGTAGTTAAAACTTGAAACGGTTAATAATTCGATATAATATAAAAAGAAAAAAAGCAATGAGGTTTACAACTCGACTAGTATTTCATCATTCTACCTATCGCAATCTACGAGTAGAAAAAACTGTTCAGAGATCATACTTTTATGTAAGTACGAATTATTAACAAAACTTTTTACTTATCATTCTTCATAATAATCATAATCATAATCATAATCATTTTATTCATAAAGCCAATTTACATGTCCAATTTTACGATTATTGTCTATAAATAAATATATTAACTTGTCCGTTTACATCGCAGGTAACCAATCAGGCAAATACTGTGGTCACTGATAATAATTTGCAATAGGTATAGTAACAATTCACATTTAACATTTTTAATAATTAAAAAATAATAATAATCTGTTGTCAATATTCTAATAATTACAATTTAAAAAATTTATAAATTCCTCGTAAGAATAAAACGAATGCTCGATAAGCCAGCGTTGTAGACGATACTTAAAACTGCGTAGACTAGGAGCCTCGATTACATCGTTGGTCAGTTTATTGTACACTGTGGGACCCATGATATGCGTGAGTTTGGATGACCTCGCGAGCCGTCGGGACACGCCTTTGAGCTTCCGTGCTCCCCGCGTGCCATACGTGTGTGCACCGCCACCGCGAGTTGCAAATGACGTCAGGTTTGCTCTTACGTACATTGCAACCTGTAATATTACTATTGATGGCAACGTAAGGATGCCTAGGCTCTTGAAGTAAGGTCTTGCTGAAGTATCCCACGGCACTCGCACGATTGCTCTGATGGCGCGCTTCTGGAGGCGGAATACCCTTTCCCACTCCGCACACCGTCCCCAGAGTTCTGCACCATACTGCAGCAACGAGTGTACCGTAGCAAAATAACACGTGCGGGCTACCTCCACAGAGACAGTCCGGGAAACCCGGCCAAGTGCAAAACACGCACTTCCTATCTTGCCACAAAGCTTGTCAACATGATTTTCCCACTTCAGGCAAGAGTCGATTTCGAAACCCAGAAAGGTAGTTGCATTAGTTTGCCCTATCACTGTTCCATTTATGTATACTTTCAACGGCCTAGCACTGCGACCGGATAGGTCGAAGTGCAGGAAGTGTGTCTTCTTGAGATTTAAGGCCAGGCCATTGGTATCGAACCATTGTACCAGCTGAGACGCCGTTTCATTCAGCTTCCGTTCTACGCAGTCCAGAGATGGCGCTGTCACAACCGCAGCAACATCATCAGCGTACATAAGGATGTCAGCTGTTGTGACCGAGTTTGGGAGGTCATTTAATAAAAGTGAGAACAGTAGGTTAGATACTGAAGACCCCTGAGCGACGCCCATCGATGATCCTAACGGGTCCGATTGCTCTTTGCCGCCGTCACCTACTACTACTTGTGATCTATTTTGTAATAGGCTTTTCAGTAAGGCGTACGACGGTCCGCTAACGCCGTAGTGGCGCAGTTTCTCGGTGATAACGTCATGATCGGCGACATCAAATGCCTTTGATAGATCACAGCATAATACGGCGACTTGTTGTTTATTTTCGCGGGCAGCCATGATATTACGTACCAATTCTCGGGTCAGTGACGTCGTCGATCGGCCCTCACGATACGCATGTTGCCTATCGGAGAGAGCTCTTGTCATCGTTAGGAAGCTCACCAAGCGGCTACTAAGTCCATTCTCAAAAACTTTTGCTAGGGAGGGGATTATAGATACTGGTCTGTAACCATCTATATCTACCCTGCTCCCTTTGCCCTTGAAAATGGGAGCCACCTTGCTCACTTTGAATGAGTCTGGATAAGAGCCCTCATTAATACAGCGGTTGAAAAGCTCGGCTAGTACAGAGGCCAAAGGTTCTGAAGCTATCCTCAGAAGCTTCATGTTTATGCCGTAAATGTCCTTTGAGACTTTTGGTGGAATACGCGAGCTGATCAATCGGTGCACCTCAGTTGCAGTAAAACGACGTAGTCTGAGTGAGCGGTCAGCGGGCGGGCGGGCCGCGCTCAGCTGAGCCAGGGAGCACGTGACGTCGGCTCGGGGGGCCCCGCACGTCGCTGCTGCGCCTAAAAACCTCGAGTTCATGGCATTAACTACATCCTTTTTAGATGAAAACTTAGTGCCGTTCGGTTTGAGAACTACATCTGTGACGTCTAAGTTTGGCATGTTGTTCTTTCCTCTTTCTCTATTTACCACATTCCACATTGCTTTAGACGGGTTTGTGCTAGATGTAATTATATTAGTATAGTAGTCTGATTTTGTATTTCTAATTAATGTATAATATCTGCTCTTCATGTCGAAAACCAGTTTACTTAGTATTTCATTGTTAGGATTTAAATTGCCAATTTCTATAATATCAAATAAAAGTGATTTATACAATTTTACATCTTGGGTTATCCAGGATGAGACATGATTCTTATTAAGATTTCGTTTTTTTAATGGGAAACATATGTTAAATTTATTTACAATTACATTAGTGACAGAGATTGCCAAGTCCGCCGACCGAGTGGTTTTAGAAATTATTTCATTCCAGTCCACGCTGTCGATAGACACACCAAAATTTCTCTCATTACTTTCGGAAAAAAATCGGGTATACGTGGGTGCATCGTTCATGCCGCGGTTATTGCATAATAATACTTCACCTCTGACTGCATAATGGTCGCTCAGGTTTGTCGCGAGTGGTGACGTGATAATTGAACCCTCCACTAAGTTCGAGTATATGTGATCTAAACTCGTCGAAGTGATTGCGGTCACACGAGTGGGGAAGTTTACCTCGTTCACCATACCATAGGTCGACAGTACGTCAGATAATTTCTTTAAGTCCGTGTGTTTTTCGCCTAGGCAGTTTACATTAACGTCCCCAACTATCAAGCATTGTTTGTCTAGTTGGCTGACTTTATCTAGCACTCGCTCAAAGTTGATCAGAAAGTCATTAATACTAACAAGATTTGTTCTGTAAACACAAATAATCAACATACTAAAATCTAATAGTTCTATTGCGGAGATTTCGCAATATCGTTCAACCGATAATTTAATTATCTCGGTACACTCCACGCACTTTACGTTATCAATAGTAAAAATACATGAGCCACCGTGCTCTGTGTTACTTCTACAATAACTCGAAGCTAGTTTGTAGCCATCTATATTTACACATTTCAGTTTTGAATTTGGTAGCCAGTGTTCGGTTAAGGCTAGAATGTCGCACTTCATCTCGCCCCGTAGTAGAACTTCCAGTCGTTGCGTTTTATGTTCCAAAGAAGCTATATTCTGATGACAAACCACAATAGCTTGTCTATTGCTGATATCCCGCGCAGGCGCATTCGTTAAGCCATAAGATGTGTGGCCGCTACTGCGGCTTCCTTGCGCAAGCTTACCCTTGCAGGCAGCTTACCGGATCGGACCATGATAAATGGAAGCTGTATCTACGTATTAGTTAGATAAATCCAGAAGTGGCGTTCACTTTTCTATGTTTATATAATATGAAACGTCCGCTGTGGATCAATAATTATGTCGTTTATCTAATATAATATCTATGTGATAGAACATTTATTTATTCCTTTATAGTGCAAATTGATTCATTGGCCATTCAAACTACGTAGGTACACCGATACTCAGAAAGGCATCCAGCGCATCGCGATGGAGGATAGGAAATGCTTGGAGTAACATCTAGAGTGTCTCATAAAAGTTTATGTCGGTACATAATTCGCGAGGTCTTTGTTCCAATGTTCAGTTAGCAAGATTTTACTGGGCTCTCGGGTACTTTGGCTGGTAATTTATTTGATGGAACTTAGAGTTACGAGGAAACAAAATTAATAGCCAGGACAAATAACTTCGTCATTAGTGCTAACGTGAGAAGTTTTAAGCTTTAATTTGTTGCTGGTGGTTTACGTTTAAATCTTTTGTTGAAGATTAAAATGTTATTCGACAGGAAAATATGGATTTGAAATAATACAGATTTCCTTTATTCCAGATTCAATTGAATTGAATAGAATCTTGCTACAATAACCACATTATGATTATTTCCCAAAAGGAAGTAAAATAAACGACGTGTATTCTTTGGACAAAAGCCACCAGGGAACGTTTATATGAATGCCGAAGCAGACGCGTCGACCCGAAGCGTTCTTATTATATGGAATTCAATATCTCCGATAAATTCCCTAAGCATAGGGAATTCTTATATACGCAATAACGCCAGTTTGATTGTTGGGGATAATCTTAAATAAGCCGTATCAAATACAAAGCTAGGAAGGAAAAGGGTCGCGGAATCGCACGCTTCCGCGCGTCTGACAGTACGCTGTAACTTGACACTTTCTTGTTTTGTCGTTGAAAATCCTGCTGTCGCATCACTCTTAATTATATAGGCTGTGAGTGCGAATTTGTCGTATCGATTTAATACTGTTTTGAATGCAGGCTTGTCTTTGAATGAAGGTAGTCGATTCAAAGGCTTTTGTATCTAGGTTAAGGTTATGGAGTAGGCTTAACGTATCATCGGGTTGTTTCTCCTCTGGATGAATTCACTTCTAAGCTAATTCCAACTCTTAAGGCTTATATTCCTTGATCCAGACCAATCAGCTCATCCAAATATTATCCAACTTCGGACTTGGCTACCCAACAAAATCCAATTTCTTTGGAAGTTCTCTTTAATTGAAACTAGATACCGACTTTGTTGAACTAAAGTAATTTTAGAATTGAGGATTATCTGAAAACGGAGTAACGTATTTCGTTGAAAGATTATTTTTGTCACTAATCTTTCTTGTTGAGGATTACGAAAAAGATTTACTTTAGACATTTAGGTATTTTAATTGTATTTTATAACCTATTGGCAAAAAGTTATCCTATACGGTGATATTTTATAAGTATTAGTATCGCTATTTTAACAACCATTATCTAGTATAAGTAGCTTTCGCGGAACTTCTCGTCTTACAGCCGAAATTAATATTGTATCTCCTATCCAAGATTGAAATCGATCTAGGATATCTGCCTATCGTTCGATCGATTTCCAATCTGCGTGCCTTCATAAACCAATCCACGGATCGGTTATTGGCACGTTTGACCCTAAAAATGGATTGTGATATCAATCCCATATAGCAAATTTTGGATTGGATTGATTATTAATTTCGGCCGTTAGTAAACCATGTTCAAATGAAACAAAAACAAAAAAACAACATTACGAGGACGGGAACTAGTAGGTACTACTAAATTCTATATGTTAGAACTTTACAACAGTCTATGTAATGACTTATGACAGCCAATAATTCATTTCTTAACAATAATGGATCTGCTGATTTCTGTTACAACTGAACTACGGTTTTACTCGTGAATTAGTTCGCTATGGTATATTTTAAATCAGTAGCTTGATTTCTACTCGTTGGATTTAGATATAACAGTCCAATAAACAAACCAATACAAAACACATAACTTTTGTACGATTCGTATAAACTTTTAAGTCAGTATAAAATAGAACAGTTATTCGAATCGTCTTCGAGAACATAAACTGGTATCCATATTACCGGTCTTCCTTCTCAGCGCAATAATGGTAAGTCGGTCAATACGAACCAATGGATAGTTTACGAGCCGAGCAATGAAATTCCAAGATATACCAGGAGTGGTCAGACTTAAAGTGAAATGCCGGTTGTGATCGTATCTCAAATCAATGCCTTGATAATATCGTAGAGGAAATTAAAAAGTTTACGGTCTTAACACAAAATATTTAAACTAGAGCTGATCAGATGAGTCTAAATATTTTATCCACAAATCGACGTCTAACCCCCAGTTTCTAGAACGTTTGTTGGCGTTGACAGTAGATTAAAACTATCGTTGTCTCTATCTGACACTAAACAAATGACAAGGATGGCAACATAATTAATCTGTAGTCAAAGTTGACTGACGTTTCAGAAGCCGGGTGTGACTCTCGCTTTTTCTGCCTCAATAACAAATTCACAACTAAAACAATTTAAAAAAAAGTTAAAATATTAGTATATAATTAAAGTAAAATAAAATAATCCTGGCATTTCGGATTGAGTAAGAAAACGTGAATGACGTCGATTTTGTGGAACGAAGTTTTAGAAACTCGATCGACCGTCTTATCACAAAAGCTTATTTTGTGATAAGACGGTTAAAATGTAAACTGAAGCTTTGACCGCTTTTCTGTGAAAGTATAGACAGACTGCTTTTTAATCGAAGTACCTAAATAGGTATGATCTTCAATAATTATATCTCTATCTCTTAAATCTTCTTTTACATTCTTTTTTTTTGTTTTACACACGTATAGGCGCTTCAATGAAGAGTAGGTACCTACTAATGATAAATACCTTTACCTATAATTGTGGAAACAGTCGCTATATATACTAGTAGAGCAGTAACCGAATGGTGGCCCAGAGAGACAGAAGCTTAGAGGCTGACCACCTACCCGATGGTCGGATGACGTCATCAAAGTGGCAGGGAGGGAGTTATTCACCTGGCACATGAGGAGGCCTATACCCAGCAGTGGGTTGCTGTGGGCTGGTAAAGATATAGATACACTAGTAATCATCATTACGTTTGCTAGTCTAACGGCCAGTTTATGGAACGTTTGTTGGCTTTGACAGTAGATTAAAACTATCGTTGTCTCTATCTGACAATAAACAAATGACAAGGATGGCAATAGAATTAATCTGTAGTCAAAGTTGGCTGACGTTTCAGAAACCGGGTGTTAATATGAAAGCTCAGTCTACACGTAGGTACGTACATTAACTTAACTAACAGGAAATTAACTTAACTGTATAAGTATGTACATACTTATACAGTTAAGTTAATTTCCTTTGGTGTTATGTTACTTTAGCCTTGTAGGTAGGTATCGTATTAGCTCGTGATACGTGAACTTGTTTTGAAACTAATCCGTTGAAAACAACAGTGAACGGTAGTTTGAATTGATCGCAACGTTTATTTTGGCCATCAAATGTAACAAGAAAATAAGAAAAGTTGTGTTCGCAGCCCACTGGGACAGCAAGAAAACTTTCGTTCGAGAACGACCGACGACGCCATATTGCGTGTCACGTTACTCTTCTGGACGTGTGTAATTATTGGTTACTTTTCTAGAACAAGCTAGATATTTTTACAAATCAGGAAGGCAAACCTTTCAATAACTTGGCTATCGATTAGGTTTTTTATCGTTCGATTCGTTGTAATAATATTTTTTATTCACACAATACGTAGTCTTGATCGATGATAAACTTTGCGGAGTCGATCATTAATCGTAATTACGTAACTTACCATACAATTACAACTGATGATCTTAACACAAAAGATTTCAACCAGAGTTGACGGATGAGTTAAAATATTTTCTCCACAAATAGACATATAACCCTCGCTATTTCTAACTCAATAAAAAATTCACGAGTAATATAATTAGGAATGCCAGGTTTGAGTAAGAAAACGCGAGTGATACGAGTTGACGTCAATTTTGTCGATCGAAATTTTAGAAACATCTGTTCAACTCTGGTCTGAACTTTTGTGGTAAGACGGTAAGGTTTAACAACAAGGTTAAGGTTAAGGTTTAAGGTTATTTTTTACAACAGCTGAGTTCAGAATGTCTGATTAATTTCTTTGGTCTGTTATTATGTAACATAATAGATAGTAGTCGAAATCAAATTGAATTCGCAGGCCGATTGCCCTGATTAGCTTGAAAGTTGAACTTTCGATCTCGTAGAACGATATCGAATCAAAACGATTCGGTTTCATATCCGAAAAGTTCCGAAAAGTTCTGAATCGCGTAGCAGTTTAGACAACAATCGATAGGTACGCGTTACAAAGCAGAAGCTAAAGAACTTCACTAGTTCTTTGAAATGAGAACACAATTAAGTATCCAATAATCTGAAACTAAAGCAATTAAACACTTGTTTATTCAAAGAAAACTTCAGATAAACAGTTTGATCGTTATTTTGTTTTTTTTCTGTGTCATAAATTTTTATTTGCTTTTTGCGGTATACTAATTCAGCAGGATCTTGTATTTCATTTATGAGCTATTTTCTTCTAAATGGAAATTGTTGTTAGGTATTTAAATATGATGAAGGCTTCAGTAATTTTATTGTATCATTATTTTTTTATTACTCAGTTTATATTCATACTCATTATCCTAAATGAGAAATGTCCTTCTTTCAAGTCAAGTTTATTCGTTGGTTGATGATGTTAAATATTTATTGAAGAAAAATCTTGAATGCTTGAGTTAAAAAGAAAATACTCATGAGTTTATTACACAAAATAAAATGCAAATAATTCTATAATATGGAATATTTTATTCCCAACAGTTTACCTCAAGTGTAGCTTTGATCATAATATAATTTATTTGTCAATTAAGCTTAAAATTCCAACCTTTTTTACCCATTACCTTTAGAAAGTCACAAAAACAAGTTCAAATGAGAAACAATAGCATCGGCAGCGGGTGGTATAGCCTTAAAATTCCACCTAAAATCCGCCGCAACCCTGTTTCATGTCCACCCCGTATAACTTATGTGAATAAAAAATTAGGCGGCGTTTCTTTTTGTTGCATTTCTTAGGAAAGTCTTTGTATTCGAGAGGGAATACCAGCAATCCCTGATGGATTCGCGAGACTTGGAGATTATTGTGCCCTGCTTAGTTTGTAAGAATCTTCACAATGAGATGATAATTATGATATTGAACCTTCAGGTGGTGAAATCTGCTAATTCAAGTAAAATGTTCATTCTAGTCTTTCTTTCTAGACTTCATTGAAAATTTTATTATTGTGCTAAATAATTTTGATTCATTTGATACGGTGATCTTGAATTTAAAAGCATTTTATTCTACTGCGCACACTCAAAGATCAAGAACATGTAACTCCACTCTTCGCAGGCTTACAAGAGGGAAACTCATTCAATCCAAGAGCACCGTCCCCCCATACCTACTCTGTTTATGGGTAACCCTTGAGTACATTAAGGACCATTTTAGGTTAAACAGTACCGGTATTCTATGTGTCGATCACGATCTTAAGTGGGTAGATTGGTGTTGTTTGACCTTTATTGGTATCGGTACCCTAACTAATTGTCCGGACCATGGGTAGGGTTCAAACTTCAAAGAGAAGCCGCGCGTGGCACGGTGAGGTAAGCAAACTATGGCACTATTATATAGGTAGAACTATATAGGTATACTACGTACGAGGTGTAATGCAATAAGTTCATGTTTTATATAACAATAACATTTGAATTTGATTTAATTTTGAGAGAGAATCGGTTCCCTACCTTCTATTCCATGCCATTATCTATACCAAAATATTTTGCTATAGAAAATAGCGTTACCCACCTACTGCTATGATTGCGAAATAATTTTATATTGGACAATTCCTTTTACCAGTCACAATTTTACTAAAAATGCTGTAGCCACGTCATGGTGACACTTATAATGGTATATCATAATTGAAAGCGTATACAACATTTCATGTCTGTCCTGCTAATTATGGAGGAGTTTCCGAGTCCCTAGAAACCGACCCTCAAGCAATGGCTTAGTAAAACTGATGCGTACACTAAATTTCCTGTATGCTGTTGAAAGGCTGTCTTCTGAAAACCGCCTTACAGTCGTGTACCTTAGTAAAACCTCATCCAAAAATACAGATTGCACTCCACGATGAACATGCGCTGAAATTTAAATCTTTTTTTTTTATATGGAACCTTCCACAATGTGTGTTTATATTCTACCACATTTTGCACGAAGTCGCGTGTTGTGTGTCACGTAACGTGTGTGGCGACGTTAATGATTCTTAATTTACATACGTTCGTGGTTCTATAAATAAAGCAAATAGTGGGTGCCGGGCCTGAATGTTCCAAGACTTGTTTGTTGTTTGTGTATTATATTGTTTATTACATGTCATATTTCAATTCGTAGTTTTTTCAATATGTTTTATATTTTTCAATATTTCAATATTTTTTCAATGTTTTTGTATATTATATAATAGTTTTTCAATTTTATTTCCATTTGGTATAGGTACTGAAGTTTCATATATGATGGAATATGTTGACATATTTCATCTTGTTTCTTCGTAATCATTAATAGAACGTTAACGAGTGCGTAAACTTTAAAATTAGCTTTATATCTTTGTATGTACGAGTCGGTCGGTATAATTAATCCTTGTCAAAAGATACCATTTGTAAGCGTTAATTGACATGTACCTATGTGAGATAAGAAAATGTATCATAGTTTTACTATTTACACAGTTTCTTAGCATGATCGTGTCTTGTCTTCGGCCTCAGCTTTTGGTATAAGCCAAAGTGCAGGGATTAGAGTGAAGAACAGTAGTTATGTATACACGAAGTATTTATTTTATATAGCCCCACACTAGGATTTCTCCTATGACGTGGGTACGTACCGTTTACAGACATATAATTTCACATACACATTATAACACCCAGGCCAGAAACAAATATCTGCGGATCACATAAATATTTATTCACTAGGTACGCCAAACGTGTCGTATTTGAAGGTCCAATTCGTTTATTATCATTTTTATCATGCACCGTAGATTTTCGGTACGAGAGCAAACCAACTGACGGCTACCCTGGTATTCTGGGGTGAATTAACTTAATCTAACACAATGAAAGCTAACATCCTGTTCTAGTGTTATAATATTCCCCTTGCCTCTATTAAGACAATATATTTGCTGAACCAACAAGCTTTTAGCAGTGTTTGCAGCTCGTGTTTGCGTGTATAAGCCTCACCCCGCGTAGCGGCCTCGTGTTTTATAAACTGTTCATTTGCTGTTAATTTATTTGGTTCTCCATATTATTATATTTATTATGTATCCAATGAAATACTGACGGATGAAATGGCGTGTAACAGTTTTCTTATAGTCAGCCAGTTAATTAGGCCAATACTGAAAGTTCTCAGAATAAGGAAATCATTTTTGAGATGCTGAAACAAATGCAGATACGACTTTTTATTAATATTCCAAGCGTCGCCGAAATATTATATTGCACAACTAATTATCCACTTGATGTAATTTATGTATTACTCGTATATATAGTTACCTAGCAGCACGGCCACGCGTTGCTGTGGCTAAGGTTTTTGTTATTGCGACTATAAATTGAAATGTAAGCTATCCTATCTTTCAAGTTATATCAAACTGCACACGGTCTGCAAAATTTGATTAAAATCGGTTTAGTAGGTTAGGAGTCCATCGCGGACAAACAACGTGACGCGTAATTTATATAAATTTTACAAACGGGTTTACCGTCATATCTGAAGTCTGAACCTAGCCGTAGTTGGAGTAGAGTGACGGCTCGTTGGCGTAGTGGCCGAGCAATCGGACTGCTGCGCTAGGGGTCGCGGGTTCGATTCCCGCCTGGAACAAATATTTGTGCGATCCACAAATATTCGTTTCTGGTTTGGGTGTGTTGTGTATGTGAAATTATATGTCTGTAAGCGGTACCCACGATACAGGAGCAATCCTAGTGTGGGGCTACGTTATAAAAAAAGAAAAAAAAAAAAAAAAACGAGTTGAAAGCGCATAACAGTTGTCGGGCATGAGTTGAATTGAATTGTCTATTATGTCCATCTTCATTGTGTCAGTGTGACTTGATGTGGGTTGAACTCGAGTCTATGGTCGGAGCGTCCCGTTCGGTCAGTTCTCAAGAGATTTCGACACAGACTCAATTGATAACTGAGTAGACGTATCTAGGGATGCCTAGCACATGCTGACTTCCACAGTTTCATTTACATCGAATCTTAAATATATTTGTAACTTTTATGATCTTAATTCTGTAATATTACGAGTTATCTGATATACAGAGGTTCACAGTTACATTTTAAATTCATGTTTTTCGAGCTATTCGTGCAAAACTCATAAGTAAATCATTATCCTTTTTAATATTACAGTAGTCTTCTTTATTTCATTTACATTAACTCTTCTTATGAAAGTATCCTTTTATGAGAATCTTCAAAGTTATCTAGATATTTTAACAATATGCTAATTCTCATTGGGGCAGCACATTCTTTAAGCATACGTACATACTTACATATCAAAAGGGATTTTGTATTGTTATAATGCAGTAAGACGACGCAACTAAGAGTGGATTGAAGTTGGCAGTAAGTATATTTGATAATAATAAATAAACAATTAAGAATAAATAATAATTGCAAATACCAGACGGGGTCTAAAAACGTTCGATGAATGTACGTGAACAGTCGTTTTATACAGCGTTTTGGGAAATTACATAATATATTTCTTACCCAAGCGACAACCCTAGCATAAATAATGATCATGACGGACACGGAGTAGGTAGGTCACACAGAATCTATGTATATTGCCTTGCAATGGAAATGAAGCCATTGGATTGTATATAGTGCATCCGTTAGGTCCCTCGCTAAGCCAATTCTATATTGAGAGTGATGCCGGATACGGGAGGATGTTGTATAAATGAATGAAGAGGGGTTTCAATGATATCCAATTTGACTTTCATTGTTTTAGCGTCGAAAATAGATAGTGTTGCTATATATTTGCTAGTAGCAAAAAAAGCTCAAATCTAATAAATTAATTTTTTATGGTGTAGCTTTGTGCAGTTAGCAAATGTAGAGATGGTGTCAAGATGGTGGTGATGATTGACTTCCTAATTTTGTTAAGTTAAATGGTGGATACTTTATTGGAACTTCCAGGAAGCATATTAATAAGTATTCTTATATAATACCATCTGTCGAAGAAGTTGGAGCAATTTTCTAAACCTACTAATATTATAAACGCGAAAGTTTGTGAGTATGGATGGATGGATGTTTGTTACTCTTTCACGCAAAAACTACTGAATGGATTTTGATGAAACTTCACAATAGTATAGCTTACATATCAGAATAACACATAGGCTACAATTCATTACGATATATTATTGTATGTATATTATCCAAACGCGGGTGAAACCGCGGGGCGCATCTAGTGTGTATATAAAGACAGGATTTTTAACCCTTTGTTAACATTGACCAACCGATACGTGTATTGCTGTCTTTGTCATTTGTTTGGTTCCAGATAGAGACAACAAACCACTTACCGGTGTCCGGTTGGTCAAAGTTAAGGGATTCAGACACCGGGCATAAATCCGTATCGATTGAACCTGGGTAGGTCTTACTACAAAAGTTTAGACCGAAGTTAAAAAGAGGTTTCTAAAATTTCGTTCTACAAAACCGACGTCTATTACTCGCGTTTTCTTACTCAATCCTGACATACCTAATCACTTTACTTGTAAATTTGTTATTGAGTTAGAAAAAGCGAAAATTAGACGTCGATTTGTGGAGAGAATATTTAGACTCATCTGTTCAACTCTGGTTTAAATATTTTGTGGTAAGATCACAATATATTATGTTGACCAACTATGTATTTATTAAATAATATTTTATAAGATATTAATACAATGCGCCAGGAGACATTAAAAGTAAGATGGATGAAGGTAAGTAGGTACCAGCCGATGGTTTATGACAGACAGGAAATTGCGCTACTTACATGAAAGCCATTTCAACTGTTAATCATACAAAGTGACAGCGAGGTGTCAGCAGTATAGGGGACAATTAAACTGTCACAGGGTTTGTATGCATATTGCTAATACCATCTGCATTTGTTTCAGCTGCATCAGCTAGTTTTGCTTTGTATTCTGATTGAAGTTCTCACAAATAAACCTATGTATTACTCTTTGCGGAAATTGACCCGCAACCTCTAGCGTTGCAACGGGCTCAGCAGTAATAACCAAAGGCTTTTAAAGAAAATGCTATGGTTTCACTGACCGCCATTGATGCAATACAGTAGAAACCCTACACAACTGCGAAATACGAGTAGAACAATACCTACAATTGAAAGTCTTAAGCCGAGAACAAAATATTCCAATCTATTGTTCACTGTTCGGCTTTCATATTTCTATAGGTTCGATAGAGATGAAAAGTTTTACTCTTGATAGTACAATCAGCTGCAAAAGTCGCTGAACGTGTATAAACTTTCAATTTACGATTCAACGAACAAATTAAGAATTAAGGGCGCATAAAGCTATATTCAAAGTTAAAACGTGCCCATCGATTTTCGTTACCGACTGTACCTTAGCTCGTTCATGCGTACCAATTTTTATTCTATTATGCACGTATTACACCTGTCAATCATACTTTTCTGGTAACAATACGATTTACATTCGGACAGACGGCAAATTGGAAAATTGCTCGACGACCGCACGCCGCAATTTATTGTTTCACATGTGCCCGAGGCGTACCAGTGTGGGCCGTTCTCCTGGCTCTTACGTCAACTGTACCCGCTACAAACTGTGTCCGCGGGATCAGTTGACGTAATGAATATTTTAATCGGTCAACTGAACCCGTTAACAACATTTTCAATTTATACAGTCACATCTACGACTTAGATAGATTGCTGGATTGGATTGAGCTTATTTTTAATTTAAGAACATAGCTAAGTAACTAGTTCTCTACTTTTTTTAATGCAATAGGATTGGGTTGATTACTATCTCACTAGATGTAAAGCAGGTTCAAATTATTCTGAGTTACAACAATAGCGCATTTCATTTTATTTTATAGCTCCTTTGGGAGCTTTTTAATTACAAAGGTAGACTTCGACTATGAGCAGAACAGAAAAATGCGAACGAAAATGTGAATAGGACAATAATAAAGGAATTTCGGTAATTCAATTAGGTATATTCGGACATTGTAGTATGACGTATAATATGTATTCGGCGGATGAAAAGTTTCGCTTTATCTTACTATAGTCCCCGATAACTTTTTACTATCAGAATATTTTACATTTACGCGAAAAGTTTAAGTAGACAGGAGACTAATAAACCCAATGCCTTAGTTTGGAGACCGAAACATAACAAAAATAAAGTAAAAAAATAGTCCCCACGATGTCTCCCGTTTACTAAAACTGCAACTGTAAAAAATATTGGCCATGAAACATAACAAGTGGTCGCGCCAACAACTAATTCAGTCCCGAAAGGTATCGGAACCGACCTTCGATAAACGGACGTGTAAATTACGGTGAACGGCAGTTACAACAATCGAGGCGGAGTAGGAAAGAAGAGGGAGGACATGCAGCACTCACCGGAGCAAGCCAGGGGAGCCGGGCTCGCGCAGAAGGAATCCAATCTCCTTCGACTGTCGCACAGCACAGTTTTCACTTCACGGGGTCGCGCGACCAAAATTAATGTTATTATAAAATAAATGTTCTCACTACACTGGGCAGTCAAACACAGGGCCGCGTTTGGCGGAGCGGGAGATAGGTACAGAGAAAGGCTCGAGATGATCCTCGTCTCTTCGCGGGTGATCAGACAGGCGGCTTGTCTTGCGGTGGCGGTTCAAAAAAGCGAGGTCCGTTGCACAGGTGCGTCCTTATGCAAAATCTTCGTTGAACTGACAGACGTCAGCGATCATTCCCTTGTTCTTCCGTTCTCATGTTCACGTCCTTGAACGGTGCTAAGAGCGCTGCATATACAGGTTGGGGAAAAGAGCGGGAAATTCAAACTGCCTCATATTATAAAGGAATAAATCTAAAATGAATCAATGTTGGCGTTACCATTTCCACCCGCCCTTAATGGGTCACCATTAAAAAAAAAAAAAAAAACGATAATAAGACGAAAGAGAGTGATAAGACTATGACTCTGGGAGCGCTCAATGCGCGCGGTAAAAATAATATTTCCGTAGTCACGGCGAAGCGAGATAAGCCAATAAGTTACGTTACATTACTAAAGCGAAGCGGTATTAAAAAATAACTTAAACTAATGCGGAGTGCGGTAAAATTTTATTGTCTTGGAATAGGACACAAACGAACGACCGGGCGAAGGTAAGTTCCCTTGGCGGTTTTAACTGTACAAACGCGCACGACGCCGTCTTTAGAAGGATGGACGTTCTCTACAATCGCGAGCGGCCAGGATAGGGGTGGTGAGTTATCATTCATCACAACCACGATGGTTCCCGGTGTGATAGGAAAAGATTGCGTATTCCACTTCTGCCTAACCTGAAGACCATGTAGATATTCCATCTTCCAACGATTCCAAAATGACTGGACCAATTTGTCAAGTAGCGAGTGCCTGTGAAGTAAACTGATAGGGTCAGAGTTGACTTCAGGCGCGGGTAAAGAAAATAGAGGCGCGGTATGCAAGAAATGACTCGGCGTAAGAGCCGAGGGCTCTGCGGGGTCAGAGCTCAGTACTGTCAGCGGGCGTGAGTTTAAGAGACACTCAATTTGAGTGAGAACAGTACACAGTTCTTCGTACGAAAGAAGCTGTTGTCCAACAACTCGGAAAAGATGCATTTTCACGACTTTCACGACGCTCTCCCAAGCGCCTCCAAAGTGTGGAGAGTTGGGAGGGATAAATTTCCAAGTTATTCGACTCTCAGCGTACTCTTCCTCCAGCTTCGGGCGATACTCCGTATTGACAAACTTGTATAGATCGCGGAGGTAAGAGTTAGCACCCTTAAAGCATGTACCATTATCAGAGTACATGATCTGAATCGGTCCTCGGCGGGCGAGGAACCGTTTCAGCGCGGCGAGAAAACTGGGAGTGCTAAGGTCCGTGGCGACTTCGATGTGCACGGCGCGAGTCGTAAGACAAGTGAAAATGCTCAGGTAAGCCTTTTCGCTGTGGACGCCACGACGACGCACAGGAACGTACGGCAAAGGACCGGCATAATCACAGCCTACGTGCGTGAAAGCTTTAGTGGCCTGACGCGTACGATAGTCCGGTAAGTCAGCCATCAGCGGGTAAGTCGGACGCGGTTTTAAACGAAAACACCTATTACACCTGTGGACGCGCTGTCTCACAATGCGGCGTGCAGACAAGATCCAGAACCTTTGTCGGAGGAGTGACATCAATAGTTCTGGTCCGGCGTGTAAATACTTTACATGGTAGAAATCAATGATCAAGTTCACCACGGGATCATTGCGCGGTAAAATTACTGGATGCTTTTGAGCGTAGTCCAGTGCGGAGTTAACGAGTCGACCTCCGACGAGGATCAGACCGTTTTCAATAAAAGGCCTCAAGCGATTGAAAGCCTGCGAACAAGGTTGATTATTCTTTATATTAGAATAATCCTCTGCAAAGTATTGACTCTGCAGGGCGCGAAGAATTTTATTTTCAGCGAAGTTCAATTCAACAGCGGACACTGCAATAGTGTCGCGGCGGGATAACAATTTTGCGAATCTGCAAATGTATGCAGTTATACGAAGCAACTTACTCCATGAGGAGATGCAGGTAGCGAGTTCATATAAAGCGCAATGCTTTAAAGGCGAGCACACAGTGTGTGTAAGAATTTTTTCTTCCGGTATATGCGGAATGGATTGACTGTCGAGAGGCTTGAGAGGCCACTCAGACGGATCTAACATAGCCCAATGGGGCCCGTGGAGCCAAAGAGGGTGCGCGGTTAATTTTTGTGGTGTAATACCACGTGAGAGAACGTCTGCTGGGTTTTCAGTACCCGCGACGTGGTAGAAGTTGTCAGCAGGAATATTTTCCGTGATGTGAACTACACGGTTTGCAACAAAGGTTTGCCACCGATGTGGCGAACTTTTAATCCAATATAACACGACTTTGGAGTCGGTGAAAGCGAATAGTTTGATTGGGAGGTGACGTGAGTAATTTTCAAAAACTATGCGAAGCAGTTTTGACATTAGAAGTACGCCGCAGAGCTCTAAGCGTGCTATAGACATAGGCTTAGTCGGAGCGACCTTGGACTTAGCGCAGACTAGCTGGACACTGTTGCCGGGGGCGGCGCTCACATGAGCATATACAACGGCACCGTAGGCATGTTCACTTGCGTCCGAAAATGACAGAAGAGTGAGGGTGCAGTTGTTGGAGAGGCCGACATGACGCGGGATGCGTATATTGTTAAGAGCCGGTAACTCGTCGCAGAACTGCTTCCACATTTTTACAATGTGTAGCGGGGGAGTGTCATCCCAATCAAATTTAAGACGCCAAAGCTGTTGAATGAGTAGTTTGGCATACACGACTGCGGGGGCTACGAAGCCCATTATATCCCACAGTCGGGCGACTGTAGAGAGGATGCAGCGCTTAGTGCACTTCACATCAGCGGGAACAGAAATTTTGAAATAAAATGCGTCATTATCGATACACCAATGCAGGCCTAGTATTTTATGCTGCATGGTCTTATCAAACTCAACCTCGGTAGGGAGTTTGTGCGAAGCGGGAAGATTATCTAGTACAGCCCGACTGTTACTGTTCCATTTTATGAGATCCCACTGCGCTCTTTTGAATAGGTCAATCAACTGACGTGACGCAGAAATTGCTTCTTGTTCGCTGGGAACCGAGAAGGCGATATCGTCCATGAAGAGCGACGTTGACGCGATGTTGCTAGCGAGAGGGTAGCGAGCGCCGTCGTCTTCGACTAACTGTCTCACCGTGCGCAATGCATGGTAGGGACTTGATTTTAAGCCGAAGCAGACGCGGTTAAACCTAAACAGTTGGAGTGGGTCTTGTGGAGCGAAGCGATAAAGGAAACATTGATAACGACGGTCGGCTTCGCGCATGATAATCTGCAAGAATTGCTGGCGACAGTCCGCGGTCAATGCGATCGCGTGTAAGCGGAAATTTAACAATATTGTAAATAAATCGCCTTGCAAGTTCGGACCTGAGTGCAGAATATCATTTAATGATTTACGGCCACCAGAAGTAGACGCGCTGGCGTCTAGGACTACGCGCAGCTTAGTCGATGTTTTATCTTCTCGCACGACCCCGTGATGCGGTATGACATATATGGGCGTCGGATCGCAGGGATCGTAAGACGCGGGAGAGACATAGTCTTTGGCGAGATAATCTTTGATGATTTCATCATATGCCGACCTAAGTTTAGGAGAAGCTTCTAACTTTCTTTCAAGGCATATGAAACGCTTGCGGGCATTTTCGAAAGAATTTCCGAGGGAATAAACATCCTCGTTGAATGGCAACGCAACAGTGTACCTACCACTAACGGGATCGCGGGTTGTCGTGGACTTATAAAATAATTCGCATTCAGCATCAAAGGGATGTTGAACGGGCGATGCGGAGGGCAGCTCCTCGAGCTCCCAAAAACGCCTGACTAATAAGTCAATAGCGGCAGGCTCTTGAGCGAGGCAACATGTCAAGGCCTGGGCGGTTTGATTGCTGGGTAACGTAGGCACGGAGCCCATAATTACGTAGCCGAAAACAGTACGCAAAGCGCGCGGCGCCGACGTGTCGCGCTGGACAACGTCGGGGAGAAGTAAATGGGGGAAGAGGGAAGCACCTATTAACGCGTCTATCTTACTAGGCACTCCATATGATTCGTCAGCTAGTGGTAAATCATTTAGATTTGATAAACGACTAGTGTCGATCACAGCGGTAGGTAGTAGGTCCGTAATCCGATCAACAACAAGCGGCGAAAGATCAAATTTAATTTTGTTGTCGAAGCGAGAAAATAATTTAATATTTATCGGACTAGCATTCACTACCTTTTCAGCCCCACCAAACCCTTTTACGACGGTACGGTCCATGTTTTGAGGCTGAATACCTAAACGCTCACAGCACTCACTAGTGATGAAATCACTCTGTGAGGCGGAGTCTAGAAGAGCGCGAATTATATGAGAATTCCCTTTATTATCGTATACAACGACTTGAGCGGTTGATAACAGAACAGTCGTGGACTGTTTGTTATGTGTGAGTGCATTACTCGAACACTGATACAGCTGGGAATTTACAGATGCACACAACGTAACATCTGAATGCGACGTAGATGCGGCTAGGGTCGAAGAAGTGTGTGCAGGCGCGCTGGTGGGGGGCGCAGCAGCCGCGAGCTGCTCGACCAGCTGATTATTAGCGGGTGCGGCTTGTGCCGAGCACACGGCGCGAGCTGCGTATGACTCGTTGAAGTGTAACAATGTGTGGTGATTTAATTTGCAAACACGACAATTCGACTTAGACGAGCAATTAGCGACTCGATGTTTTAAACTAAGACAGTTAATACACGCATTGTTATCCTTCACACACTTATAACGCTGTTGTGGAGTCATTTTGTTAAACTCAGCGCACTTGAATAAATGCTGATGCACAATATTATCGCATAGACACTTGGCGGATTCAACCGTTGTACTCAAATAGGTTTGATACTTCGGCGGCGGTGGAGCGGTATTTGAACGCCGATTAGCGTTAACCGGGCGTTTATTTATCGATGGAGTTGGCTCAGTACGTTCTAAAACTTTCGCTCGATTTGAAATAAATTCGACTAAGTTATCAAAGGTAGGTATTTTTGTGGCATATTTAATCTCAAACGCGCGGACAGTCTCAGGGTCTATTTTCTGTAAGGCGATATGAATCAGAATTAAATCGGTAAGATTATCCATTTTTAGGTTCTTTAAAGCGGCGACTGCGCTAGAAAATTTTTCCGTAAATAAATCAAAGTTATTTGCTGAAGCGCATTGTAAGGGTTTGAACTCAAACATTTGACTTAAATACGTAGATACTAACGTACGCTTGTCGTCGTATTTATCAATGAGCGTTTGTAACAATAGCTTATAATTTTCCGGATAGGGAGATATCCCGGCGCAGATAGCCTGAGCCTTACCGGTTAGCTTCCCCAATAGGTAATACAATCTATCGGAATCAGTGAGAGATGGATTATCGTGAACGGTCGATTTAAAACTGGCATAAAACATAGGCCACGAGCGAATGTCACCAGAGAACTGGACTAATTCAATCGGTGGCAGTCTAGGTTTAGACTTGAGCGGAACACTATCGCTATGCGTCGAGCACTGCGACTGCACTCGCTTTATCCTACCATACAGAGACTCAAAAGCAATGCGACTCTTAAAGTCAGGCTTAGCGGACGGGTTAGATAACAATAATCGACTATTATAATCGTCCAGAACCTGCCGGAACTCATCGCGCAATGAATCTATTTGTGAGGATTCGTCAAGGAAACTTTCCCTCAAATCGGTGTTCAAAGAAAGATCGTAAATCTTTTGAACAAATTCAAAGATAGTTTCGCGTTTAGCTTGTAGCGTAAGTAACTGCGTATCTTCTGCATCGTCATAATCAGACCCCGATTCACAAGTTTTCTTAGCTTGTTTAGGCATAATGAATATAACGAAAGTTCAATGAATTCTCAACAAACAGCTGATCCGCGGTTACGGTAAACTACAATACGAATAAATTAAGTAGGTCACTATTATACGAAAAAAATGTAAGCGGAGAATGACTTCCTATTTTGTTCGGTTAATAGTTAACACGAATGAATTTACTTTTGCGAATGAATACTTGCACAAACGAATAAATGAGTGAAGAATGTACTAATTGATTGAACAAGTTGCGTAAACGAATGAATGAGTTTGAACAATATGAAATACGCAAATATGGCGGACTTTTACAACTTTAACCTAATTACTACACAGCGGGACAACAATTTATATTTGAGGGTATTTATAAAAAAGTTGTATAAAATGAAAACTCGAATTTATTCAATTTTAGCGTATTTTAGGTACTGAAATACAGATTAATCAAATAGTTAATATGTTTATCTGGATGTATAAACACTTATTTATGAGAAAGAACAACACAATGTTGATCTATGCGGTATATTCAAATGGAGTTTTTTACAATGAATATTTCTCCTATTAGGGCCTATAAAATCCTAATAAGGGCGGCTGGAAGGATCCAGGGTTTACGGATCAGAGATCCGGCTCGAAGGACCACTTTTGGTCGCGCCAACAACTAATTCAGTCCCGAAAGGTATCGGAACCGACCTTCGATAAACGGACGTGTAAATTACGGTGAACGGCAGTTACAACAATCGAGGCGGAGTAGGAAAGAAGAGGGAGGACATGCAGCACTCACCGGAGCAAGCCAGGGGAGCCGGGCTCGCGCAGAAGGAATCCAATCTCCTTCGACTGTCGCACAGCACAGTTTTCACTTCACGGGGTCGCGCGACCAAAATTAATGTTATTATAAAATAAATGTTCTCACTACACTGGGCAGTCAAACACAGGGCCGCGTTTGGCGGAGCGGGAGATAGGTACAGAGAAAGGCTCGAGATGATCCTCGTCTCTTCGCGGGTGATCAGACAGGCGGCTTGTCTTGCGGTGGCGGTTCAAAAAAGCGAGGTCCGTTGCACAGGTGCGTCCTTATGCAAAATCTTCGTTGAACTGACAGACGTCAGCGATCATTCCCTTGTTCTTCCGTTCTCATGTTCACGTCCTTGAACGGTGCTAAGAGCGCTGCATATACAGGTTGGGGAAAAGAGCGGGAAATTCAAACTGCCTCATATTATAAAGGAATAAATCTAAAATGAATCAATGTTGGCGTTACCAACAAGAATTTCCCTTTTTCTACGTCGTATATTAACAGTTTATACACTTTTTACGGTGTAAACAAAACGTTGATGACAAATTTACTTCGTAAAAGTCTGCGATAAGTTTTTCCTAAACGACCGCGTTTTATCATCGGGAAAAATTGCTTTTGGAGGTGACGTCACTGACAGCTCAGTTAGGAATTAGTGTCGGGGGATGAATTAATAACAGTTTGCATAATTCCTCCCTTTATTTTCCTTATACGGGGTCCTCTGCAGGTGTGACGGCCCCTTCACTACATGATTTTCGTTGGCAGAATAATTTATTCGACACCCTTTAATTTTTTTGTCAACTGAACGTTTTTATCTCACCGAATAGCTCAGTCGAATAAGCTCAAAAAAGGGGGAAAAATAATAGTAGCAATTTGATACTTCCGCCGATCATTTTTAGAATCATAATGCCACTTCGAGATGCTTTTATCTGGCACCTAAATATACTGCTGGCATTATATTTATTACTACTACAAAACCTTTTATAAACAATCTGTTTTACTATTTCAAAATATTATACAGAAACGTAAAGTAGATAACCGATGTCATGTCATGCCGATTTAAAACCAGCAGTAATACGTCTGGTTCAACGGCAGGCTATAAACGGAGTGAAATCGATGTAAAATCAAAGCTCCGGGGAGCCACAGACTGTGATTGGGAAAATTCAAATTACTCATATATATAAAGGCTTACGCGGAAATGGTAGATGTGAATCGGACTGATTAAAAGTACCCTGAGATACCCAAGGGTAGCTTGTGATCTTTGAAACATTATACCATATACCTATATATGTTGGAAATTGATTTTGATTCCATACATGAAACCTGAACTTCCTTCTAGTACACGCAAAGAAATGCTGAAAAAGACATCAAAAATTGTGTGCTATTTATTTTGGTAGGATTTCTCGAATTTATGTTTATTTTGTCCATTCCCCACCCGGCCACTCGCTTACTAAAATGGGGGAAGATAACCATAAGCATGATAGGGTAAAAAAGTTTATATAGAATCCAAATTGTACATTAACATAATTGCCAAAAGTTTGGTGACGAAGTTGTTTCTCCCAAATTCGTGGTAACGCGAAATGTAAACAATAACATATTATTTACGATAAAGACTTCTCACCAACTGTATCTTTGATGTCAAATGTTTAGTTTAAGCTATGTTACGAGGAGACGTCAGTGCGTTTGTTTGTTGTTGTTTTTTTTTATGGCTTCGCACGGTTTGTGCATATAGCCAGTGTCAAGTATTTTACAGTGCGTTTGTTATTGGATAGTAAGTTGAAACCTTGCAGTATACCACTTTTTTCTGTTGTTGTTGTTGGTTTCAGACAGTTCCAGCTGATCAATTGCAATGCAATTGAATTTCGAAAACTACTACATGCAACATATACCTACTGATATAGGTACTTTATTGTAATCATTATTCTACTTGCACTTAAATTGTTATTTGTGTATCGATCTTGCCCCTTGTGGTACGATGAAACTGTGGTTATTTTCTTATTTTAATGACTTCAACTATATTCCATAAGAAATAAGAGAGTTTAAATGGCATATTGCAGTTTAAAGATACGTCAATTTGCAAGTATACTAGTACCCAACTTATAAGGCGCGTCGTGAATCTTCGTTCGCGCAGAAAATAAAGTATGATCCGAAGATTAACGAAAGAATGCTTAAAACTTACAATCAACCTAAGATCACTATTATAAGGTTCATAATACACTGCAGCTGTTAGTTCCATCTCACTCATGCCACGCGGCGATCGCTAAAATGGCGGCGGCTGCCGACCAATAGCGGTCAATAGCATTTCCCGCGCTTTGAAAATTCATCTTCTGCGCAGGTACATCGGTAAGCCATATCAGTTGGGTACTACTATACCTAAAATAGATAAAAAAAAATAGAAGTATCTAAAGCACCTAGAAGTTAAGAATTTAATTGTATGCATCGATATGGTTTTAAACACTTCGATTCACTCTATATAAACATTGTTAACTTTTCAAGGCTACGCAAATCCGGATATTATTGTACCAAAAGTAGAAAGTTGAAACAAAACTTTTTGGATTGTTCCAAGCTATAAAAACCTATTCGGCTGCCAACTCTGCCTAGGTACTTTATAGTGTCAGACATAGCATAACGGGAGTTATGTCCCTTTGTTTCAGAAGCTCGCCAGTTAGGTACATCTCATTTGCCAAAATATCTGTTATTACTAAGTATGTGAAAAGCATTATGTGTGGGGCACGGAAAATAGGCAAATAATATCTTGCCACTTTTACTGCAGAAATACAATACCTATAGGTACTAGAGTTTAAGATATGAGTGTAATGGACCTATCCATCTAATCGGTCTAATGTTTAGAGCCTTTATGTCCATACACCCTATCTGGCTGGGGACAGTAGACGATAACTAAGTGGGTTAATTGCCGAGCCTGTCGACGATCTCGTTTACCCCCGAGGGGTTTCCCGAAAATTTTGACACATGAACCCCACTAATAACTTGTTTACTCTGACTTATATGACCGACAATTTAATGGTGGCTGAGAAAGGTAAAGTTTTTAGTCTCCGTGGGGAAGGTTTGGCTGGTTGTTGAAACATAAAAAAAAATAAAGAAAAATATAAAAAAAAAAAAAATTATAAATCTGCACTTGTTTCATATCGGATGTGAGAGACGTTATAGATAACTAGCAAAATGACGGTTCAAGTTTGTAAGCAAAAATATGAGAAACGTGGCACGAAAAGAAAAATAAGGTAAATATATTGATAATTAGGCACGGCGTGGTAATTAAATGAAATAATTTAACAAAAAGGGCAGTAGCAGTCCCACCAAAATTAATATTGCTATCAAAATTCAGACCTCAATGTGGTTACAATTAATATCGAGGTGTCAATGGAAGAGGAATAAACATTAAACATTTGACATTATTTTTTTCATTATCACTAAGATAATGAATAAATAATGTTTAATGTTTATTCACAAAGTCATATCTTATTTGTATCCATCGTTGATATTTTGTATAAAAATTATGTACAGATTATATAAGATAATAAATGTTTCTATTATATTCTATTCAAGAGAGCAATATCAAAATTTTCATCGACTTCCCGATTCTAATTGATAAATAAATTATAACTAGGTTACTTTACATTTGTATTACGATACAGATGCTATTGTTGGTAGTAAACTCGACCACCAAGATCTCTACAACACAACGAAACAGAACCATAGCGGGATGCATTTCCCACGAATGTCATTCGCTAGATGAAAACAAACTGACGCGACGCTTTAAGAGCTTTGTCAACTATGCCGAACATGAGTAGTATGCTATTAGAAGATTGTATTACTTGAAATACACTCTGTGTGCCTAGTGCGAGTTTTGACAATTTATTTACGCGCTCGGTCCGTTTAGCGTAAACTTGAAATTGTATGGAATAAGAGCAGCGCCATCTAGCGTCAGTGAATCAGTCACTAGATGGCGCTGCTCTTATTCCATACAATTTCAAGTTTACGCCAAACGGACCGAGCGCGTAAATAAATTGTCAAAACTCGCACTAGGCACACTGATATCGCAAAGATGTACGGCGGCATCAAAGAGAAACGACAGATTTGCAAATCGCTTGATTATTTTGTAAAGGGTCATGTTAAATTGATATTATGTTTTAGTAGCACACCTACCCATGCATTCTACGTCAGAGGCCGGTCCTACCTTATTCCACGAACGAACCGCTAATTGGTCGTAATGACGGTGTCCATAAGTACCTGTAAAAAAAAATAAAGATCGTTCAGTTTGATTCCGTTTGACAATGTTCTTATATACTTATTCCTAATAAACATGATTATATTTTGTGTAGAATAAATAGATCAGAAAACGGAAAAGTATTACAAAACTATACAAAACATAATCCTAATTAAAATAATAATTAATATTATATTATGTTGGTAATATAATATAATTAACGTATTACGGTATTAATCTGTGCGCGAATTATTTCTCTAGTAAATAGGTAGGTATAACCTGCATTTCAAGTCACAACATGAACTAGCTCCCAACTGAAATTAATCGGGGCCCGCAAATGAGATCGTCGCGTACAAAACAACTAAACCGTGATGTCGACCAAATCTGCCTCGGATTTTGTAGCCTAATAGCTTTTCGTGTTCAGTCTCTGATAGGATTTAATTAAATATTAACAATGTGGTTTTCTAGCCAACTTCATTGTCACCTTCTACGAAGTTCGTAAATAGGCAATTAGTCAGTTATTCTAGAACTCTGGACTGATTGTTTCAGTTCACCAAAATATTTAATTAAAATAACAGTAGGTAGTTATTGTATTCATGCATTTCCACTACGTATAACGTACTATAACAGATATGGATTAAATAATTGGCATTTGATTACGATTGTTTGAGAATTTACAAAGACAACGTAAACTTTACTTATTGTTATATTTATGATATATTTTCCTGGAAAAATAATGAATAAATACCAGTATTATTCATTATATTTATTCCATTTCTCATTTATTCTATTAATTTTCATTAAAATAAATACTCATATGATGATAATGTGTAATTAACTGCAGGAGATTTAATGTATTGTTCCCGGAATGCTTATTATAATAATATATATAACCCTGAAATGTTATCTTTATCTCTGAATAAGAATCACTTTAGAGAACGAACAAAGTTCACATGAAAATCACGTAATTAAAAGCAACTCTATAGATACAGGGCAAATCACAAACAACCAAGTGCTAAAACTTTAGCGGGTGCTTAACGAAACTTTCCTTTTAAACGCACTGCTTTTAATTTTAACCCCTTTTAGATGTTGCGCGAAAAGTGCTCTTCAGTTTAAATTAAATCGGTTAAACTTGGTCTCCATTTCAATAAAAATACTGAACAACCTTCTAATACACTACACGCCATTTAAATATAAAATAAAGCATTCAACATTATACTTACATAAAATAGGTACCATAAGCTTTTTCTAAGAAGAACAAGATTGATCTGATAATATAATAAAATAATTAATAATAATAATTTTATGAATAAGAAAATGTTTATCCGCTCACTGGGCTCTGAATCGCAAATTTCCTCGCAAAATTACAAAATAATATTTAAAATGTTAGTCTCAGGCGAACATAATCAACTTACTGCCAACTTATTCATTTCGTCCATTCGTTCATTTCTGGTGTCACATCGTTATGTCCCATTCATTATATTTCCGTCGTTACACAGAAGTTGGAATAACTAAATCAGCACGAATATGTTTTATTCAACAGGATGAGCTGGTCATTTATCTAATGGTAAACACAACGGATCCCCATAAAATTGTAGCGTAACCTTCGATAAAAAATACTATAGATACACACTAGGGGAGACTGGGTACGAATGTGACAGTTTTCATTTGATCGTCCATATTTTCGTTAGTATTCCAGTTAGCTGGAAGAATGGTGGTTTTTATAGTACTATGCACATTTGTCTACGTGAAAATACAACAATTTTGCCCCTAAGTGCAACGGTTTACTTATAGGACCACATTTAAAAAAAAGTAAAAAATGTCACAATCTACCCTGGCCCTGGGTCGGTTGTGACAGTGCTTGGGGTCGGAAGTGACAGGTTCAAAAATACACCAAAATGGTCTATAATCATGCACTATTGCACGCAATAATTTAACATAACGTAATATCATATATTTCTGGAAACATACGTAAAGGGAATATAGCATCTGGGAACATTGTAATCCCTAAGAACGAACAGGCACTTTATTTATTATAATATTTTAACAGCATTCACATTTATTAGTCAAAAAGTTAACTAAACGTCTAATTATATCTACATTACGGCAACTGTGTCAAAATAGAAAACTAATTATAATAAAATTTGTGATTTAATGCGATTAAGTTATCGAATACCCCCGCAGCTGACCGTATTACTATGTCACAACCGTACCCAAAATTTTTGGCACAAACGTACCTATACACTCATTTGCAAAAAGAATAATTGCCATGACTATACCGAATAATCTACATGCAAAGTAATCACTGCTAATTAACTACATTTAGTAACTTTTAATGAGAAAATATACTCATTAATCTTTCGGTATACCGAAAAGCGGATATGGTTTCATTTATAATGAACCTTAACGCACGGTAATAGTGTTGTATATGTGTGCAGTATGTTAAAACAAGGCATAATATGTATTTAATAACTAGTTGGTGCCCGCGACTTCGTCTGCGCAGGATTAGTGTTTAGAGCAGCTTATAATTATTAGCGTGACGTTATGACATTAAAATCACACATTTTTATGGTTCACTATTTTGGCTATAATGGCTTGCTTACACATAAGATATAGATATATACTGTGGCGAGCTTTTTTGTAGAACTATTTAAAATAAACATTTCCATCATACATTACATAATAATTATGTATAGCTCTAGCGGTTTTGGCAGCGCACGCCTGAATAGCGCGCAGATGGTAGATTTTTTCCTAGTACTTGACACTTATCGTCATATTTTAGACAATTCACACAATAGCTGTATAAATTGTAATCTATGTGTTATTCTAATGTATAAGCTATATTATTGTAAAGTTTCATTAAAATCCATTCAGTAGTTTTACGTGAAAGAGTAACAAACATCCATCCATCCAAACTTACAAACTTTCACGTTCATAATATTAGTAAGATTAACCTTAGTGCACTGGTGATAGCGTTGTTCAAAACAAGGCATAGGTGCCGTTTACGAGCGGCGATCGGGGATCTACCTTTGTTCGACGAGTGCGACCCAATATTTTGGATTTTTTTTAATTGTGTGGCTCTGTTATATTGTCACTCTGATACAACGGATCCCTTCTTGATTGGAACTTTTCATTAATATTTCATGGGAAATGTACTAGCAATAAAACGGAGATGTTTGCTCTATCTGTAAACACGCGTCTTCATTGATGAATCCGTATCAAACGCGACGCAAGCCACATTGAATCGTTCGCCTCATAATATCTAACATCTTGATCGCTCTTGCATTTGATCCGTCATGTCTTCAATCAACGTTGTATTTTCATTTAGCAAGTGTAAACAAATGAAATAAACAACCACCGTTGGACCGTAGCCAGTACACAGAATTTTGAAGTTTTCCTATTTGCCTGTAACTCTGCGTACATTTGCTAGAGTTTCCGCCACTTTTCGCGTGCTTTTGGTGCCCACTTTCAACATAGTTTGCACAAAATTGTTTCACAACTGCACATGCTGTTTCTTTGGTAGAAACTCTGTGGTGTCTGCGAATTTGTTTATCTATGGGGTATTTTAGCATTACATTATTCGGTAATTCTATTAAGTACTTGTGGAAAAAAAACCTTATTTCACACCGATGATTTTATATTAGAAGGGGTTTTTAAGAGCTTGCATATAAACTTAGCATTTTATTTACAAACTTTCAAATCTTGGCTTGTGGTAAACAACTCCTCGTGCACTAATGTTGAGAAGTACCGTTACAAGAACACGGATTTTCGATACTAATAATATATCATTGGGAATTATTCCCAAAATAAACATCAACTGGCAGATTAGATACTTAAACGTAAATTGCGAATTATGTCTAACAAACACATGTGTTTTGAAAGTGCTAACACGTGCAATCGAAGAATTCGTATGTTTAGGTATCGCACCAGACTATGTCAAAATATAGACTGGCTTACATAGAAATGGCATTGAAAAATACTGGAATAAACCAAATGCTTTTTCCTTTTCATCAAAATATTGCCGGATTCTACCAACGTTTTCTACGGCTTTGATAAAAAAGACTAGGTTGTAAGGTGCTTTGTGATAATCTTATTTAAAATATGTTTTAAATTTGAACGCCGACGAGAATACGACACAAAGGAGTTCGTTTTTGATTAAGTATTCAGCCATTTATACAGAAAATAATTACAGAGAGATCGGCCTGTCATTTATAATTTATCCTAATATAGCACTGTTATTTTATTACAAAAGCTAATTCGTCATATTATTATACACCCCCCGCCACCACATTCGCAGTGGAAAACCCAACCAGATATTAATTCAACAAAGGACAAAATTAATGACTCAAATATTTTGACGTCACCTAAACTCCGCTTCCCCGAACCTATCGTTATTTACCCCATTTCGTCGGTGAAATTGTCGGGTATTTCGGCTTAAACTTCGCAGGCGCGCCTTGTTAATGCGAACAATTAATTAATCTATCATCACCTTATGGTTGAACGCGAAATTAATGGCTGTAAATGCGTATAATTGACGCACATCGTTCGCTCATAATCCGCGGCGAGCTTGCAGTGATGTTTGCGAATTAATGAGCTTTAACTCTAGTGTATCTACACTTAAAAAAATTCCTGCGTCATGGTTATTCATCATAGTTATAGTAGACTAGCTGCACCCGCAGATTCACCTACAGTGTTACATTAAACTGAACTAAAAAATATATTTTAGTGCAATTTAGTGCCGACATCTTTATCACTTTACTTGAATTGCATTTTATTGATTTCATTTTATTGATTGGTATAAAAATATGTTTAAATGCTACATAATCAAGGTCTCTGTTAAAGCGAAATTTGACACAGAGGCTGCCATTTTATTAACTAGCTGCGCACCGCATTGTTATCCTCTGTTTTCGGAATAAAAAGTAACCTATGTGCTAATCCAGGGTGTCGGCTACCTCCATACCAAATTTCATCAAAATTGGTCCACCCGTTTGAGCGTGAGGAAGTAACAAATACACAAACATTCGGCTTTATAATATTAGTAGGATAGTTGGCTGCCTTATTGCCTCGTATTCATTCTTCTGGGATCCTGTTACACAACTTTGGTTGCAATCGAAATTATTTGGATCCATCAATAATTAACTTAGATCACAGTATACCATTGACCTATTGGTTTTGCCATTGGATCAACCCATTGCGCACATTAGTCAGTAGTAAAGTAGGGCAACTCATTTAGGAACTCCCTTATAGAAGATTTGTTTGTCTGCCGTAATAAGTATGAACTTAACATAATTTATCAGTGCGAACAACGTGAAAGTTAACGATGAAATATCGTAGAATTATGTAAGTACTCGTACCTAAGTCCTTTGCACAACACTTCACGCCTTTCTGTCATGACAAGACTTTTTAGGAAGTGAGTTTTGTTTGTAGGTACTGCAGTTAGGTGAACCTTATAAGGATGGCGCATGGCGTGTCGCCGTACGCACGCACGCTACCGCGCCCTACGTCAGTTGGTGTGATGACGAATATTCTCCGTAAGATTTTTATAAAATTCATTAACATGGTTGGTTACATGTGCCCAATTCGTACGTAGGATATTTCAACACAATAATCGCCACCCCGATTCGACTTATTTTTTTCGGTGTCACAACCTTAAGTTCTAAAAATGGAAAGTTTGTTACAACACCACATAGGTACTTACTTATATAATTTAAAACTACGTATTACCCGTAGATAGGTTTCAATATTGCTTGCACATACACATTATCTTTCAAGCACGCCCAAGCTCCAGCATTATTTTTCCAGGCTCGTTTAACGCCATTCGCATGCCAAAGAACACAATTACGAATTAAGAAAATATTCATAACGTTATTTTACGGCAAGTGAAAATATTCATCGTCCAATAAAAATGTAAACGTGAATACCGAAATAGGATCTTGCGTCAGCGGGGACGTAATAAGGATCTTGTTTGGGGGCGAAGACGTCGCGATACCTCACGTGGAGTTTTAGGGCGTCAACGATGCGGGAATGTTACGTACTAGTGCATGCAGGTCCTGGCTAATCACGAGTTGGGGCATCTCGGCCACCATAATATCGCGGCACATAACGGTAAAATAACGGCCGCGAGTAATATATTTCTCTGACGTCTGAAATCAGTGTCAGCCAAGTAGGTACAAACTACTGGCCCACAGGAGTCTGGGCTGGTAAAGATGGGGCTCTTTACCCCTGGCCTGACCGTCCTGGTTACGTCCTCGAGCGTCAGTCCTGCAAGGCAAGGGTTGGCGATTGCTATGAATACGAATTCTCGGATTATGATTAAACGCCTGTTGACGTGTTTATGAGGAGTAGCATGAGGTATGGCAGTAGGATGAAGTACGTACCTAAATGTTATCCTACCTAAGTAAGGGTAAGTACCCAGTAAGGGAAAGCGGCCTGCCGTGATTTCATGCTAATTTAAGCGGTCGAGCTAAGAGTTTCCACCAATCCTTTTTAGTCTTTTTCATTAATTTGAACTTTCTAAATTCTCATAGGAGACCTGCTACAGGCATTTTGCTATCCTAAGGATTTACACAATGCTCTTTTCTTGCAAGCGTTATCTCTAATTGATTTCTGAGCATAGTCTAATCGAGTAATAATATTTTTCAAATGTCGAACATTATCGTGATATTTTCGTTGAACATGTGTGTATATTATTATATAGCATTATGCAAAAAAAACAGCATTTGATAGTTTCATAACTGCAGTGCCGTTTAGTTTCTTATTTACTTTGGGCGTCCTTGAAGATTATGGGTGTCTACAAAGATATTTTTAGTTCTAAATTATTCATTGTTTTCCTAATATAGAATAATGATTATCCAAAGTTTGGTATGAATAAGTCATCAGTTAATAGAGACAATGGTGAATAATAAAATAAGATGAATAAAATATAACGATTTTGATCAAAATCGATTATGGGTCAGTAACTTTACGATTAAACAATATTAGTACTTACTTACCTACGCACTTCCAAATCATCTTTATGCAATCTTAATTTTGTGTTAGTACTTTGCCAAAAACAAACAAAAGCCACTCATTTGAATGCTCAAGTAGAAGTAAACTGCAGCGTTTTACTAATTACCTGCAGTCTGTGAGTTTTAAAGTTGAGAGTGAACAAGGAGATTCTAAGCAAGCGTAACCCATTCCAGATTACTAATGGAATACCAAGTCTGCTTTAAATACTCATACTAGCTAATTCCCGCGACTTCATACGCGTAGACTGGAGCAATGTGTGACGTCATTATGCCGACTCCAGACTCTATTTCCATAGCCCGAGGAACGTACGGGCCCGGGCGCAGAGAAATATTGGACACAGGTAGGTACCCACATTTTAGAAAAAATTAAAAGTCGTCTCTTATTTAGAAAACGTATACAGTTTACTTATTCGAAATAAAAGCTACCAAATGCCGGTACTCCCATCAAAATCCGTTCAGTAGTTTCTGAATTAAACAAACACAAAACATTCTCAACTGCACATTTTCTAGTTCAGTGACGTTTAAATAGTCGATCCCAGTAAGTTTTTCCAAAAATATCTTCAATGTACAGGACATGGCTCAGTTACAGTTTTATACTATACTTACCTATTATATATAGATTTTTAAAATGTCATACTTATATAATTCACTATAATATTTCGAGGAAACTTTATCGTGAACACACCGATACGAAAATAAACTACTTATGACTACACCCTCGTCTGACACCATCACTCACTGCTTAGTATATTATAAAACTGTAACTGAGCCATGTCCTGTTATAATTATATAATATATATTATAACAGGACATGGCTCAGTTACAGTTTTATACTATACTTACCTATTATATATAGATTTTTAAAATGTCATACTTATATAATTCACTATAATATTTCGAGGAAACTTTATCGTGAACACACCGATACGAAAATAAACTACTTATGACTACACCCTCGTCTGACACCATCACTCACTGCTTACCGCCGCGTTTCAAGAAATTATCATATTCAGTCGCCGACTGCGTAAATACTCAACCAAGAATTCCTGTTTATGACATTTGATTTATTTATAACATCAAAGTTTGTATTATTAGATTTCGTTGGCACATTTTTTAAACATAGACGTAGTGTGATAAGCGGATATTCTCTCGCCGGCTCGTAAAATTGTGAAAATTGTACTGCTTTAGTGCTCTCTAGTGTTCATTTTTTTATGAAGTGTATACGTTGGCACTCAGCGAGGTTTTATAGTCACTTTCATATAACATTTCATATGAGAAATGTTATGTACGGCTTGTGTTGTCTTTTTAAGCACCAACTAAGTGGCGTTTAACAAATCGATCCCGATGACTTCAAAAACGTCTGGTCCATGTTGTACGGCCGCTCGAGATGCGTGTATGTGCTCGTTCACGGTCACTCGCGGGCGCGGGCGCGAGCGCGGGCGCGGTAGACGTGGCTTAGACCGCACGTGCGATTTGTACGTGAACACTTGTATAGGACGCCATATGTTTGATATTTCTCGCTTTCGGAATAAAAAGTAGACTTTATATGAATTCAGTGAGGTAGCTCCTCCACACCACAAAAAAAAAAATGGTACAGCCGTTTGAACGTGAAGTAGCGAACATGCAAACACACTCACAAACGTTTCTCTTTTAATATTAGTAGGATTTACTTTGATCAGTGAAGCGATAAAACGATTCGATACCAAAAACCCCTCACGAGATATCAGTGAGCATTCAATCCGGTTTAATCCGGTGATCAAATTAGGCACGTCAGGATCGGTGAAAGTCGGGAATTCCACGTATCATGTAATTTGTCGTTAATCACGTTACCGGACCGTAGTGTGGCATTCGTTAAACGTTAACGTTTGTTCCGTCAATTGGCAAAAAGGTTTTATTTGTGGATCTGCAGAGACCATAGTTTAATTTAATTTCGAAATAGGCCCCAACGATTGTCCGCAATCGCAAACGATTGTCGCAATAGGGTTTTTGAAAAAATTTTTTTTTTGTGATAAATGGAAAGATTATATATTAGTTTTATAACAAAACTATTTTTTTTTTTTTCGCAATAATTCAAAAGTTATTTCAAAATAAAAATAAAATTTTTGAATCCAGTACCGAAGACACGCCGACAACTCCCGAACAAACCCGAGCGCGTGTGACGTCATAATGTTAGTTTTCACTCATTGATAGAAAAATAATAAATACAGTGTTTTGATCTATTTAATTTTGTTGTCATTATTAAATATTTAAATTTATATTAAAAATGTCGAACCTCAAAAGTTATCGTTCTTGTTTTGTACCATTATGTAAGAATACTACAAAGGCAACTCCTGAATTTTGAACCTAAACTGAAAACTTGAACATCCTGAATTTTTTTTGACTTTTCATTAATAGTTAAAGTAACTGAATAAGCTTTACTCCGAACTCGGTGTTCTGGACATACCCGTCCTTTCACAATACAAATATTATTTTTACGTCTTAGTTGAACATAACCTATAGCTTTGTCGCCGTAACTCTCACGCGATGCTCTGCAATTTATGAAATAAATAATTATATTTACTGTAATGGAGAATAAATAATTAAATATTTTCATTAATTATATTATTTTTTAACAAACTTACCTTGATGCCTTGGCACCTCGAACTTCAGCAGAATTAAACCGAACGTCATTTTTTTAAAAATCGGTGATCATAAATATATCAACATCAGGAATATTATCAGCCTTTGCCTTAATAAATCCTTTATCACACATAGCTAATCGAAACCAACTAACAACTCGTATTTTAGCAATAAATTTTTAATATTATTGTCTAGACACGTGTAATAGCCGTAAACGCTGTACTGTTATTAAATAGCTATAACATTATGACGTCACAACTATGGTGACCAATCATGGCGCGTTTATAGTCACGTGATTTTTATTTAAATTTCATCAATTTTTAATTGTTTATAATTAATTGAAAAAAATTTTTTTTGAAGTTTTTTGCATTAAATATCAATATTATTAATAATAAAGTTTTAAAATACATAAAAAAAATCAATTTTTTTTTTTTTTCAAAAACCCAATTGTGTTGTGGTAACGGGCAGGCCGCCTCGCTCGTAGAACTGATAACCGATGGGGAAGAAAGGTTCTAGAGTGGCGACCACGGACTGGAAGACCCAGTGTAGGTAGGCCTCCCACTAGATGGGCCGACGACATCAAAAGAGTCGCAGGCAACCGGTGGATGCAAGTGATATATAGTAGTTCAGTGTGGCGGTCTAAGGGGGAGGTCTATGTTCAGCAGCGGACGTCTTCAGGCTGATGATGATGATGATGATTGCCCGCAGTCTGACGCAGTCAAAGGTGGTAAAAGATATCTACTTACTCTCGACATGAAACTCCCAGATTAGTTGTAGATATACGTAAATCAAAGAACTTATGGGATAAGAACGAAAGGACGTTAGTGACGGTTGAGAGCTTTAAGTAGATGCCAGTAGTAGAGGCCTAGAGGCCTAGAGGCCCTAACATTTTTCTCTGTCCTAATTAAGTATGTCAAATATTAAATAAATTCGTTTTTATTAACGTCTCCTAAACAACACCTTCCATTACTCCATATTCCTACATATTTGATGTACTACTACGCGCCACTTTTTACTCTGTACGTGTCTCACCACCCCTTGCCATATAAATGATTCATAAAGGCTACGTGGAATACCAATAAGTAAAACATGAATCCTGTGAAACTGAATCATTGAATTAGCGGCGTGACACTTCACTGTGAATTGTGTATTAGTTGGAAGTTGTGTTGGTTGGTTGGGGTACCAGTGGAAGTCTGCATTGTGAACTCCAAAAGGAGTAGAATCTTTCATTTTGTTGTATTGTTTTAAACAGATTTAGACCTCTAAAACTGTTGTTGACTCCCACGCCAATGCTGAGTCTGACACCCACACAAAAGCCTTCGCTGACGCCGACAGATAGAGACAATGAAAACAAAACAGTTTCAACGTACAAAACTGTTTTCAGCGGTAATCGATTTTAATCGCCAATGTTATGAGGCGTTTATCCACATCGTCAGTTCATTTAGAAAAAAAAAACTTTTTACTTTACAAAGATGAATTGTTTGCACTTAGAAGCAAAATGCTACATCAAAATACAATTTCCACGGCACTCCATTCCGCTTATTCCCTGCACGCCAGAGTCGGGCTCTAGTGTTTTAAAAAATGCATACAATAAGAGGCGCGGATAGAGTACGTGATAGTGTCAAGGGGAGTGCTAGCTATTTAGGCCAACACGGAGCGATAAGCTTGCACCCACATCTACACAAAAGAATTTAAATTTACATAGAAATGTGCATTACTACAATATACGGAATAAAATAGATGCGTTTGGATGCTTGGTTATATTTAATTTAATTATTGTACTACTATTTGATTGGACTCAGATCTTTTTCTCTCTCATTTGACATCCCACTCGATGTGATAGAACTCGAGAACAATAGGCTGCTATATCATGGCCATTCTGTTTGGCTTTGCCGTAGTCGGATAAAATTAAACTCATCTCACCCATCCTTTAATAAAGAATTGATTGAACATCGTTCATAAAAATCAGATAAGAAGTTGTTATATCTATAACACATAATATAATATCACAGCCCTTCCTTTTTAGGGTTCCGTACCCAAAGGGTAAAACGGGACCCTATTACTAAGACCCCGCTTTCCGTCCGTCTGCCTGTCTATCTGTCTGTCTGTTTGTCTGTCCGGCTGTCACCAGACTGTATCTCATGAACCGTGGCAGTAAGACAGTTGAATTTATCACAGCCGATTTATTCCCGATGCCGCTATAACAACAAATACTAAAATACAGATGGGGCTCCCATATAACAAATGTGTTTTTTTCCGTGTTTTCTAGATTACGGAACCTTCTTACGCGAGTCCGACTCGCACTTGGCTGATTTATTACTAGTCCGGTAAATCACATTCGCTCTGTGATAGTATAAAGTAGGTACAATCCCTAAAACTAAATGTGTGTATTTTTCGAGAATTTAAAGTATTTTTCTATTACAGTGACCATCAGTTTATTTTTTCTAGTAACATGTTGATTTCAAGCGAGGATTGATTGTCATTGGTCTTAACCGTCGGCTTGCAGAGATTCCATTGATTGATAACCCGCAAAATTGTTTATAGACAAGTCAATCAATCAATAACTGAAAGGTAATGTATATCTAACAAAGTATCACTGCGTACTAACGAGGCTAACCAGTACTACGTCTTACTATTCAAAACATCGGTATTACCACAAAAGATTTAAACAAGAGTTGAACAGATGAGTCTAAATATTTTCTCCACAAATCAACGTCTAACCTTCGCTTTTTCTAAAACAATTACAAATTCACAAGTAAAATAATTAGGAATGCCAGGATTGAGTGAGACAACGCGAGTGATAGACTGCGATTTAGTACTTACAACGAAATTTTAGAAATTTATTATGTAAAACTGTGGTCTAAACTTTTGTGGTAATATCGTACTTTTACAAGTCAAATACTTTAATCTTATTAACAAAGAGAATAAGAATATGTACCTAATATAAACAAAATAATATTACCATTAACAAATTAAGGAGTAATTGGAGGTTTGAGTTTGAAAGGGACGTGATCCAATACTGAACCTCGGACAAGAAAAGGAAATCCGTTGACACTACACTAGCAGTGTTTCAGAAATACGTCCGTTAGAAATGACAGCATCAAGAAACTACTATATTAACATTAGTATCTCTACTGCGTAGCTATATTATACATATGTACCCACTGTAGATATGAGTTGACGTAGATTTGAACCTATGTAACCAAAAAAGGCTTTGATTGGTATGTATATGAGTACTCCAGACTGTACGGGTGAACTCTCCAGTGGCTAAAATCAGATTAAGGTTCTTGTAGTACCGAAAACGTGATTTGTATTACGCTTCATGATTTTTAATTATATTACTTACTAGCTGCACCCCGCGGTTTCACCCGCGTTTGGACAATATACAATAATATATCTTTATTAATTGTAGCCTATGTGTTATTCTGATATGTAAGCTATATTATTGTGAAGTTTCATCAAAATCCATTCAGCAGTTTTTGCGTGAAAGAGTAACAAACATCCATCCATCCATCCATCCATACTCACAAACTTTCGCGTTTATAATATTAGTAGGATAGGATACTGCCTCTCTCATGACATCAACCTAAGCCATATTTCTTATCGACATCCATCCCATAACGAGGTAACGTTTTCTGTCCTTAACGAAATTACCGAAATGAAAAGATACAGAAAATTCAATAAGCAGAAACATCGAGGAGATGCTATCGATAGCCACTTTTACTATTATTTATTCTGAGTTATCGGATCGAACGAAGGTCTTACAAAAATAAAATGTGTCCTAAGAAGTGTCAATAGACGAGATTGATCGTGTCATCCGAACATTAATCATCGGCTTATTGAGTCAGCATTTTTTTTAATAAACTTTCAGCTTTTATGCTCAGATTGTAGCGCTTTATCGGCTTTATTGTAATCATGATGGTGATTTATCATCATCATACGCAGATAAATACCACTTAATATGCATTTCGTAAACCTCCACAGCTTGTCCCGTAAGAATCATTTCGATTCATGTCAATTTCGACTGTGTTTAAAAGTAATACGGTCACAAGGACATTGTGAACGGGAAATAAAAAACAAGATCTCGAAGATATCATCATCACAATCCTTATCCGCCCACTGATGAGCATGGATCTCCCCTCACCGCACTTTCGTGAGGAGGATTATGCAAAAATTCACCGTGGGGGATTGATAGACAGAACCCAGTCCTAAATTGTAGAAGGAATCTCGAAGATCTGAATACTAATCTCTGTGTGGAAGATCTCGCTATGGAAATCTTCTTGGCAAGGTGCCTAATAATATATAAAACAAATGACAGTCTAAACTGTCACTGTCAGCCGTATGCGAATAAATGAAACGAATGACAGCTAAAAATAGCCCTCCCTACCAGACGCACCGTTTAAGGGCAACTCCCTGCCTCGTAAATTGGTGGGTCGTGTAACTTTTCTGAAGTCGAAAGTCTGTTGCTGGAGTCAGTTTGACGTCGACCGGAGTCGAAGGGACTGCCATCCATCACTCCGGCCCCGTTTTCAGTTCATTTGGCGCAGGTTTCAAACTCGCGTGAAATCTCGCTTCGCGTAGATTCGTTCACTGGGATCACTTATCAGATCCTGTCTCCGATTTAGGATTGGTGGATTCGAAGTGTCTTGCAAAGAAGCGGTGTGATGTGACTGCTTGTAATGATGAGGCGTCAACGATTGCCCATCAGCTGTTACCTCGGATAAATATCTGAAACGTCATTTGGTTTGCTTTTCGACTGTGCTTTTGGGAAGTGTACGAAATGGGATATAGCGATTTAGGGCAGTGCCGTGTTATGTAGCCATTTATTGAGTCTATGATCAGTTGTTGCTATATTATGCAATGGTATAAGACTTGTCCAACTTTCGTGCACGCCTTTCAAATATTAATTTTATACGAATCGCGTAAACAAACACTTGTCCATTTATTTAAAAAAGTATTTGTGTGAACGGCAGAGGTATTTCGCGTTTAAATAAATACTTTTTTTGTTTGTTTGATAAAGTTCCAGCGATCTTGAGGATCGTTTTAGATCCATCCCAACGGCTTACCGGCTTCGTAAACAAATCGACCAACTTGTTTCTTTCAGCAAGGAGGTGGTATTTAATTTGCGATTCCGGATTTTCTGATCAACTTGTGTAATTAATTTTTAATTACGAAGAGGGTTACGAAACTTATGAGATCTCAAGGGTTCGAGCTATTCAGAGCTTTTTTGGATTCAATATCACTTCTGCTTTTATTCGTTAAAGAGTTTTGACTACCTGGTGGTAAGTGATATTGTCGAAGACGGCAAACATAATAGACCTAGAATAAAACTTGTTATGAAAAGGCGCGTTACGACACCCCTGATGGGCATTAACAACAGATTCATCTGAAAAAAGGGTGTATTCATAACTGAACTACTTTCTTTCCTACACTATCAGACTACAGTCAGCGAAAAAACAGTTCCTATCCGTCGGGAAATTGTCCATCCATCCATGGCGATCCCTGATACACCGCACTCGCACTCTGGAGTCATTTTTAGATAGCTAAATCCAACAAAACAGGAATTCTCCATTATTATAGTAGGTATAGGTAGGGGTAGATACATCGAGAAATCTTACTTTGGACGCGCGGCATACCGCCATATTCAAGACACAGACAAATTGAGGGATCCTAGTAACTTTTTACTCGCGTTATTCGCGAAACAATCTAGAGATTAAACGCAAACTCTCTGGGGAACAGCGGAGGTATGTTATAATATTAACACATACATACAAAGACATGTGCGGTAGGTACATATTATGTATGCTGCAAAGTACACGAAATATCTTAACTCCAGTGGGATTTTAACACAATTGTTCAGATGGTTTTCTCCGCGTCCACCTGTACTAATTTTACATTTAAGCCAGAGTATTCGGGTAATGATGTCAAACATAACTTTTGAAGGTTAGACTCATAGAAACTGTATGTAAACCAGAATATTACAAAGAAAAACATCATTCAAAATCTGGTGGTAGACGATACCGGTGTCTTCGTGGCAAAAACCACCCACCCCCAACCAGAAAAAATATCTCTCAGTTCCATTTCGTCAAGACGTCAAGACGTCACGACGTCATAGCTATGTACATTGTACACTAGGTACCTACTTACTGAAAACCGGTATCAGTGATTTTTTTCCTAAAATGGCAACATTACCCTTTATACGTCATATACTCGTAATAGGTACTTAGAGAAGGCAATCATAGACAATAAGATCACTTCTTCCCTTCTGCAACATATTCTGCAATATGTACCTTTCTTACGACAAGAATAGCTTTTATTGTCGTATTGGTTACAATCCAATATGTTCTTTGATTTTTTGCCTTCTATTTCATTTTTCTTACTCCTTCATAGGAACAATGTTTTGCGCAGAACAAATAAGTAGTAAATGGGAGACATAGAGAAGTCGTAAATTATTATTAACAAATACAATTTATTTTATTGCCGTAAGGTTCATATTAACACTTAACAGACAAATATGGTCCAAATAAACAATAGTTGTTACCAATATTGGTAGAAAGAGAAGTTAACCATACATTATGTTGTATTTCATAATCACATCAACGATAGTAGATAGTAGATACATTTCAATTTTCATATTATGTAAGTTGCCAGGAGAGAAAATATATTCAGAATATTTTTTAAAGAAAGTAGCGTAGGATCCTTTATATTAATTTTACTATAGGTGGAATAAATTAAAATAAGTAAAAATTTTTTGTTTTAGTCAAAAAGTTGAACTCTAGACAGTCGGGTAGACTTAGTTCAGTCACATTCAGTGAATGCTTTACTGACAGTTTCTGGTTAGATTTGAACAAAATACGAAAAGGCACGTTCTTCGCGTTTATATAATTTACCCACACATCGATTATAGAACTAATGAATTTTCTACCAATATCACAAATTATATTGAAGTAGGTTGGTGTAAGTACTCAATATAACGCTATGAATTGATTAACATGTTACCACAATATTCTAATAACAGTGAATTCCATGAAACTAAAATACATCATGCGGTAGGTACCTACACGATAAACAAATTATTGCAATACTCCGTCAACTGCATCTGACGTAAACATAGACTAAACGCACAGCAATCGCCACTGACTGACGGCTTTATGCATCTCTGTATTTGATTTCTACGTAGTAATTATTTATCTCGCGACTAAAACCGCGTTTTGCTTTAGATATGCGAAAGTGTTCTTAATTCTATTGAACTACGGAATGTACCGCAAACTCAAAACTCAGAAACTAAGTATCACTTATGTGATATATTGTTGAATATAGGAGATGCCACAGACTGTAAAATCCAGGAGAGCGACATCAAGGATGTTTATAGAGTCAACACAAGGAAGGATAACAATAGAACAATTGTCGTAGAGTTCACATCAACGCTGAAGAAGGAGAAAGTATTGAGCGCAATAAAAAGATTCAATAAGGGAAAAAAGAAGGAAGATAAATTACATTCAAGACATATCAAGATAGATGGGCCAACTAAGCCAATTTTTGTGTCTGAAAGCCTGACACAAGCTAAAAACCTATTCTACTTGGCCATAGACTTCGCTAAGACGAACTCCTACTTGTATTGCTGGACCTCCAATGGTATAATTTATCTAAGACAACGGGAAAATACACCGCATATTCGCGTAAACGGAGCATTAGACCTCAAAAAGTTGTCGCCTGTACAATGACTATTATTGGTATTGTTTACCTATGTTCTTTGTTTTGCTATATTTTATTTTTTAGCAACTATATACTATCTAATGATATACCACTCAATACATATAAATTGCAATATAATTAACTTTGAAAACATTTCTACACACAAATCACACACTAACTATTTAAACATTAAGATACGTTATTATGAGACTATACATATTTATTTAAAAATCAAAAGCAATAAATTAAATACTATACACACTCTGTTTGGGAATTTTTGTGAATCAAAGATGAATTTTAGTACAGCCGGTATTTTATATATTTCCAATAATGGATAGCGAACTTAATCGATTAATTCAGGACATAGAATCTGCTGGTAATATTATGTGTCACTCCGTAGCTGATCATACAGAATGTTTAGGTCTACTGGGGAATTCTTTAGACTCACTGAATGTACTAACTGTCAACATTCGAAGTATTAGTTGCAATTTTGATCCGTTTTTAGTATTTATGTCAAGCATAAATGTTGACATACACATAGTTGTATTAGTGGAGTGTTGGACTACACGTGACTCGACTCTGCCAAACATATGTGGCTACGACAGATTCAATACAACAATAAACATTAACCAAAATGACGGGGTGGTCGTGTACGTGAAAGATTATTTAAAAGCTGTATCAACTGAACCTACATTCCAGGAAAGAAATTGTCTGAGAATTGATATAGGTAAAGACTATACAATATTCTGTACTTATAGACCTCCTAGATTCCGTAATCCTTCCATCTGTCTAGATTCACTTAATAATGTTATTCAAAAAACACAAGCCAAAAATGTTATATTAACTGGTGATGTAAACATAAACATAATGCCAGAAAATGATTCTGGGCATGTTTCTGAGTACCTAAATCTATTGGCCTCACTTGGCCTAAAGCAAGGTATCGACCGTCCTACGAGAGGTAATTCTTGTTTGGATCACTTCATGGTCAAAACAAATCATAAAGCTAAAACGTTAGTCTTTGAACCTTTTACAGACCACAGTCCAATTTTATTAAGCTTGTCCAATGTTCCGCTACCGCGTGCCAACGCCAGTAGTTATAAAATAAATAAGATTGATTTTGAGAACATGGCTAAACAGCTCAGGTGTGATATATTTTGGCAAGCTTTCTATAATACACTAGATGCAAATGAAGCAGCAAATATTCTAACAGTAGAACTTCAAAATGTTATAACGCAAAACACATGTACTCGTACTAAAACTGCTAGTAGGAAAAAACTCCCATTGAAACCATGGATTACCTTAGGCATTGTCAGATCAATTAGAAAAAGAAATGTTATGTATAAAAAAGTGAAAAAGACAGGAGATGAAACACTAAAAGATAAATACATTAAATACAAAAACGTATGCAATAAATTAATTAAAACTCTAAAAAGGCAGTACTACGCGCAAAAACTTAAAGATAATGCTGGGAATTCTAAAGAAACTTGGCGCATAATTAAAGAGGTGTGCTATCTCAACCAAGCTCACGTTACTAGCTCTGAACTACTCCGTAAAGAGTCATCTCCAATCAGCTCACTTGATCAAGTAAACCATTACTTCTCATCAGTAGGCAGAGAACTAGCGAATCATACTCTTCAGGTATTGGGTACAACTGATATTGAACTTGCCAAACAAACAAAATCGACAAATAGTCAATCCGGTTCTATGATGCTTATGCCTACTGACCCTAATGAAGTACTTAATATAATAACTAGCCTTAAAAACAGTAGTGCAGCCGGCTGTGATAATATTTCAACTCAAGTCATCAAGAGACTTAAGTTTGAGCTAGCGGAACCAATTAGTCACTTATGCAATCTGAGTTTCGTAAAGGGAACTTTTCCAGACATTTTAAAACAAGCCATAGTCTGTCCAATTTTCAAATCAGGTGATAAAAAATTAGCCTCCAACTACAGACCCATCTCACTTCTCTGCACTATATCGAAGATATTAGAGAAGCTAATGAATAAAAGATTGGTCAAATATCTGGAAAATTATACACTGCTCTCAAATAACCAGTATGGTTTCAGATTTCGTCGATCCACTGATGACGCGGTGCTGACGTTGACTTCTCTCATACCGTCGTATATGGATAATGGTGATAAATGTTTGGGGATCTTCCTGGACCTACAAAAGGCATTCGACACGGTTTCTATTCCTATTCTTCTCACAAGGCTAGAAAACATGGGAATAAGAGGAACGCCTTTAGAATGGTTCAGGGACTATCTGACCCTTGACCCTTGAGTTGACGAGGTGGTCAGTAACGGTACTACTTGTTCTTATGGAGTCCCTCAAGGGAGTACCCTTGGTCCAACGTTGTTTTTGATTTATATCAATTCCTTATGTGTACTAGATGTCAATGGCGCTGACCTCATAATGTTTGCAGACGACACTGTGCTATTATTCCGAGAAACAACTTGGACAAAGGTTCAAGCGCTAGCGGAGAGGGGTTTGTGTCAAGTAACGAGTTGGTTGGAGGATAGTTTACTATCCCTTAACATAGCCAAAACAAAATTTATGTGTTTTAACAAAACCAAAGCTACTAACCCCCCTAAAGAAATTACAGTAACTGTACATACGTTCCCGTGTAATAGAGATTTTAGGAGCAACAACGTATGCACTTGTAAAGAATTAGAAAAAGTTGGTAGTATTCGATACCTGGGTGTAGTGATTGATGACAAGCTGCAATGGAGAGAACACATAAAAGCAACTTCTAAACGTTTGAGAAAATTTATTTATATTTTTTAAAATCTTCGATCAGTTGCCGATACTGATATATTATTGCAAACATATAAAGCACTATGCCAGTGTGTTCTAAACTATTGTATTGGTTCGTGGGGTGGCGCAGCGAGAACGTATATGCTCGAAGTGGAACGAGCTCAAAGAGCGCTTCTTAAAACTATGTATTTCTTGCCTTTTCGTTTCTCAACGTCACTTTTATATTAAAAAACCAATGTACTCAGCGTACGGAAACTATATATTTATCATTGCATCCGCAGGTATCACCGTACTACGGTTTTTGCTGAGCAAGTTTCGAGTAAAAGGTTAAATCGCTGTGAAGTTCCTTATTTTCGTAGTTGCATAGCAAGAAGACACTATAACTATACTGCACCTAAGCTTTATAACAAAATCAATTCTAAATATAACATTATACAATTTTGCAATTTTAAATTAAAAAAGATAGTATTCGATTGGCTACAATTATTTGACTATTTAAATACAGAAAAATTATTTGAATAATTTATAACTTTAATTCATAAAAATTCAACTAAAACCAACCTAGCACATAAATTTTTTAAATATCAGAACAATTACGTATACCTAATTGACTAGTAAACCATAATGATTTCATTCATATAATAGGTTACCCTTTTTATAACCTTCATCATTCACATACTAACTTACACCTTTAATTTATTATATCTACACACACACTCAATTATACACCCCGACATAGTCCGACATACATAACACGCCCTCACAATCATTCGCATATACACACGCCACAATTACACTCACACCTTCACTCACATACACATAAAAACTGATGATTCATAAATAATAAATAGTAGTTACTTAAGTTATTAACGTAATTTTAGTTTTAATCATCTTAATAATTTTTTGTTTATTGTTTAAGGTCGTGAAAAAGGGTGATTACACATAATTTGAACGCAACTTACGACAAATCCATATAACTTGGCAATGTGGAAAAAATATATGTTAATTTTGATCATATACTTTAATTGCTAATTGGTAGTGAAACACAATTAAAATATATTTTCTCGATAGAAAAAAATTACAAAGTAACCTCTTGAAAAAAGTTTCTGATATTAAAATCTCCCTAATTTATGTAGAAAAGCTAGTACAACATAATTTAAGTGTTTAACATTGTTATACTGTGAAATAGTCACTGGTGTGAGATGATAAAAGTTAAGATTGTTTTGGTCATAATAAAAAGTATTTATTTTCAATCTGACATTTATTAAAAAGGATCGAGCTAGACAGATACGAGTATGTTTGTGTTTATTTATTCAACTCGCCGCCAAAAGTGCCCTTCAGCCGTACAGAAATATAATCAGAAAAGTTTGTGGAAAAAAATAGAAAAAAGGATCGTTAGAAGTACAAGATTCAATTGTAGGGGCAAGATCGCGGCAGAGCGGACAGGTAAGGGATTGGAAAGTTCAAGTTAGGTAACTTGCTTGATTTCTCCTTGGGGGGCTTTCTGCTGTACATTAATTGTGCTCGGTTCGGATTTGTGTTCCATGTGTGTTTTATTTAGCATCTTTTCCGGGTTCAGTTTGTGTTCAGAGTTCAGTTGTTTGTTGCAAAAGTTATTGTCTGCAAAAGTAGATGATGAAGAGTTTAATGTTATTTTCTTGGTTCTGATTGCTATATTAATCTCAGGTACGCAAACTTAGGTTGCATATTAAACATAAAGGCGTAAAAAATATCTGAACATGAATGATGAATATTGGTATTTTAGAGATTCCATACCTACATTTTAAGTCACATTGGCGCATAACCTCACACCTCATTGTATCACCTTATTGCATAACCTCATTGTATCTCAAATAATCTTTAGCACAAAATAAATTGCAAGACAACATCATTGACACACAATTTTCCTTACTGCACAAAGATCCGTCTAAATCAGTTTCAGCCAAAGCTCTTGTAAACCACATCTCTATTCTAAAGCCCGCACTCCACTACTCATAAATAAGTTATCCATCGTCTATAAAATAAATAACAGCGCAATAAGCCGCGGAGACGGTTATCGACTACGCTGAAATATAATAGAAGCCTTATCGCATACAAAGCTATTCCAGCTGTCAGCCTGTTAACTTAGTTCCAATAGCTTCAACTTAGATGCTAGCCGAGCTATCGCGTACTTGGATACGAGTTGGATTACTTACTTATTATTATACTTGCAAATAAAACAAGTTTCTTCACAATTTCGTTTTGATATTATATTCTTTTTCATTGAATCCTTAACTTTTCGGACAATTCTGCACTGCGTTCGTCGCACTAGACATTGTTTTTTAACTCACTAACTACGCCCCGTGGCTTAACCTGCATTGACTGTGATGGTTGAAAAGTACCTATTCTATGTATTATTACAGGATCTGAAGCACATACTAAATTTTATCGAAATCCGCCTGTCTGTGCGCATGCAGAGCGGTAAAATACATACACACAAAATAAATATATGTAGGTTATTTGGTTGATTGGTTCTTAGTTTTAACCCTTATTACAGAGATCCTTGAGAATCAGTCCCATTCTCGACTGAACACTTAGCTGAGCAGTGAGCATGTTTATCACCTTCGAGCACATCGTCACTTAAGACCTGGTGATATACAGCCGAAATTAATATTGTATCTCCTATCCAAGATTGAAATCGATCTTGGATTGCTGCCTATCGTTCGATCGATTTCCAATCTGCGTGCCTTCATAAACTAATCCACGGATCGGTTATTGGCACGTTTGACCCTAAAAATGGATTGTTATATCAATCCCAGATAGCAAAGTTTGGATTGGATTGATTATTAATTTCAGCCGATAGTGGTCAACTGCTAGCCTATAAAGTATCAACACGCCCTAAAGTGTAACATTAGTAATTCGGTAGGGACTAGGGACCTACTGAAGTATAGTCATCGTCACGAGTAAGAACCTACATAACTAAAAGCACCCATTTATTCACCACTTTACTTCCCCGAGTTTTTTTTGTGTGCGTAAATCTAAACGGCCTTTTCACAAAGATTAGACCCGAAAATGTTTGCCAACTTTTGTTGCTAATCGTATCGCGTCCATAGGAAAAAAGTAGGTATCCAAATCAATTCTGCAGGTCAATTAGTAACATGTAAATATTTAGCTTCATTAAATTGGAAAAGTTTTATGCGTACCTAAATATTTATCTGCGATGTTAAATTATCTGAACAGCCTCTTGAGAATTATAAATATGGTGTCGAGGTTTCAGTAAACTTTGTAAAGATTTAAATTCAATTTTCACGGTCTTAACAAGTGCAAATATTTACTAGCAAGTTTGAGAAATTATCCGAAATCTGTACAAGAAATAACATTTAAATATTAAGGTAAATTTTAATGGCCTTTAAAATACGAGCTTTCAATCTAAAATTAATAAAAAAATATCTTTAGTCACTCGGAAAGTTTTTCGTTTTTCAGTCTGATAGTAAATTGTGATGGTGATGCAATCTAGGGGTCACACGTTTACTAGAAAATATCGGTACACTCTCCTTGGTAACTGCCAGATTAAACTTTTGAATTGCATTCCTAAACCAGCCCTTCTAGATTGTTTATTAATTTAAACTAATCGAGACTTAAAATTTAACACCATCATCGTAAATACCTATGCCTTTTCTATACCCCCTTTAGATCGCTTAGTTTAAATTGTCTAAAAATCAATTGATGCCAACTGATGCTTTTTATTTTTTTACCTTTAAAGAACTATAGACAGCGAAGATACTCTTTTATTATAAAAGCGCTTCGTGTAATTGGTGCAGGGGTTCGAAAAACACGCTTCACCCTCGTTAAATCCATCTTCGATAACAAGGCGATTTACCGTCAAGATTGTTTACTGCTCGGATAAAAGAAAAGAAGATAAAGGCAAAGAAGATTGCGAGTGCGATGAATAAAAAAAAAATTGCGCCGTCTCGGTAACAATTCATTGAAAAATCAACATGCCCGCCTCCATAATATCGTCGGTGATTTAACGTAAGTTGGAAAAAATATTGTGTACCTACGTAACGAGTAACTTTGGCTAAGCATGCCTGAAATACGGAGAACAATATAACACCTTTTCCTAACGTTTTGTTTGAAGAAATCGCAATACTTCATCGTTTAAAAGACGGTAGGTGCAGTTGTACGAGTAATTATTATCGAAAATTAATTCGAATCTACTGGACTGTAACAGAAGTCAGCAAGTTATTCGAAACAAACAGTACCTATCAAACCCTTTTCAGGGTTCCAGCAGCAATCTTTGAGAGCTAGCCATACTCTAGGCACAGCAAGTTCAACCACGTCCACATCTAATGAAAAAAATGCAATCAAGTGTTGTAAATATGAGAGTAAAATCTCCAGCACCAACACTAATATTTACAAGTACTTGTGGCATTCGCAAAATCAGCTTTAGTATTACAAACAACCATCTGCTCTACGCACTTGCTACTTATCAATAACTCTTCGTGAGAAGCAATATAGCTGTTCTCGCGACAATAGGCCTGTTTGTACTCGACAAAGTTCAAGGAGCTATCTAATAGCTCCATTTATAGTGGACGACCAATATTGATACATCCGCCTAGCCTAGAGATATTTTTAGCAAGATGTGGTTGGTCATCGATCATACTCATCGTTTCTCAATCATTGCTGGCAATAAGTTGAAAACATATATTTTCAGACCAGATATTATAATTCGACTCTGTAAAGCCTGGTTCCGTCATCCACCATCAGTCTCTATCATCGCTCAGCTCGCTGTCATATTGAATTGTCATCTGGATGGAGTTGGCAGGCATGTCTTTCAATTCAATTGAACAATGGAAACTGGATCAACAGTCAAAATTTACATGTAAGATTTCACCTAATGATACATCCATCCAAACATCCATGCGAACGCAACGTAGTTGAATTAAAGCTTGCAATAAAAAAGGGGAGAGGGGAATGTCTTCTTGCGGGTCAAATATTTTAGCTGTCGGTCCCACTGCATCTGTCGTGGGACTGCCGATATCAAGATTTTATTGAGGGCGATACATAAAATAGAATACTAAAGCTTTGTCGTTTCTTTTTTTATGATACCGCTCATTTAAAGTCACCCACACATTCCTCGCAAATGTTCCCTCTCGTAAACATACTCTGGAGGGCTTCTTTTCCTCTCTCTACCTTTATACAATCGAGTTTGTTGAATGAGATGGCTGTGCCAGTGTTTATCAGGTCGTCTAGTGTTCGGTGGCGGGTGCGGGCGCGGTAGACGTGGCTTAGACCGCCCGTGCGTTTTGTACGTGAACACTTGGATATTATATTACACCATTATATAAGTATTATGTTTGATATTTTGCGCCCGCGCCCGCCACCGCACCCGCGAGTTAACGTGATCGAGCACTATGGTACTCTGACGACGTGATGTCGTTCAGTAGCACTTTGAATCGATAACAACCGGGACTGACCGACGGCTCAACTTACGAGTTATTAAATAATAGTAAAGTATACATACATGCATACCGTACGAGTAGGTACATAAAGAACAAGCATATAAAATACCTTTTTCTAAAAATACGTGACCACTTATTTTGTTTTACTAAATATAAATAAAAGCTGTTTTAAAAGCCCTTAATAAGGTAACGTGTCAAAAGTACAAATAAGTTCAAGTTAAAGCGCGTCACACCTTAAATCCTTTTCAAAAATTTATATACGAGGTTATTTCCCCGAAATAATAATCTAACATAGTGTAGCTATTAGTCAGTACCACAACTTTAGACAAAGTTCGCTGATTTCGAGTATTTTTATCATGAGCATTTTTACATATTTTTCTTTGATAAAATAAAATGCATCTGCAAACACAGCCAAGAAAAATAGCATGACAAAAATATCACAACGTTGTAAAAGTGTTAAAATTATCAACCTTATTTATTTCCATTATGGTTTAGTTTCGACTAATGCAACTAAGACCACAATTTATGTATGCTCTTATTTCACAGGCCGTTTTTAAGGCTGTTACCTTTTTTAAGGAGGTTACCTTTAATCTAGTGCATTATTGATCGAAGATATTTTACATAGGAACCAACCATGTTGATGTGATGATGTCGTGGTTTAACCTTTAGGGCCAATCCCTTAATTAGTTTAATCCCTACTTAAACTAACTAAATATCAAAATTTTTCAAGAAAATAACTAATTTTTATATGCAGTAATCGATTAATCAAATATTGATTAAAATGAAATAATAAGATACCATATTATATTAGTAGGTTAGCACTAAAGTTAGGTTACTGCTTTATATTTCATATATACGTTCATACTCGGAACATATCTAACGTGTCAAACGTGGTGTAATAATGGGGCCTAAAATAACCGGATTATGTTAAACGCTGTATGTTAAGTAAACCGTAAGATTTATCCGGATTCCGGATGAACTGTGACCTCGCGCGAAATGTGTTTCCGAATTTCATGGCTCTCCACAATTGAGTTTGCTTTACGTGAGATGTATGGTGGTAACCATTATTATCCGTTACACGCATTTTACCCCACCCCTATTTCATAAGGATGGGAAACATGATGTCATCCCAAGGATCAGGGGAAAATAGAAAAGAAAACGCCTTCCAATGAGCCGTATTAATCTTGTTCGAAATATGAAATGTCGGTGTAGGTACGTAAATGCGAAAGTACGCAAGTTCGATGTTTGTTATATCGAAAGTACAGTAATGCATGCATAATTTTACATGACACCATTTATACCAACAAGTGCCTTGATTTTATATCGTAAGCTTCGTGTTGTGAACTGGGATTTAATAAAGAAATAGATAGTAAACCACCATTTTTCAATGTTATTTTTAGTTTGATCCGAAAATTATGGGTTTCCGGTCACTGGACGAATGTACATTATTGCGCATATGCGCATGTGACGTATTCGCTTACCTATGCACTGGGGGTCGGCTAATTTAAGAACGCTTCAATCGAATCTCAATGGAGTGGCTACGGAATAGTTTGTGACTTTTGGAAATCTGCTAGTTATTTATCTTTTTAGGGTTCCTTACCCAAAGGGTAAAACGGGACCCTATTACTAAGGCTCCGCTGTCCATCCGTCTGTCACCAGGGTGTATCTGATGAACCGTGAAAGTTAGGCAGTTGAAATTTTCACAGATGATGTATTTCTATTGCCGCTTTAACTAAAAATACTAAAGAACAGAATAAAATAAATATTTAAGGCGGCTCCCATACTACAAACGTGACTTATTACCGTTTTAAAGATAATGGTACGGAATCCTTGGTGCGAGAGTACCGCGAGTGCGAGAGACTCGTACGTGGTCGGTTTTTTAAATCAGTCTGCTAGTTAAATAAGAACATTTGAAATCAATGTCACAAACTATTCCGAAGCCACTCCATTGAGATTCGATTGAAGCGTTCTTAAATTAGCAGACTTGACCCTAACAAACAAGGTTGGCAAAAAAATAAAATGATAAGGATTTATCAATTGAGAATGCTCGCCAATCTGAACAGCGTTCTTCGTTCTTCCATTTCGGCAGACAAAGTTTAACATCTGTTCAATTTACGAGTATTTTATAGCCAGGTTTATTAAGATTTTAATGTCTTCCGCTTCCCGCCGCGTCTCTAAACATTATCCACATGGAACAATTAAATGTTGACAATATCTGCCTTTAATGGATTACGGCGTTTATTTTAAGCGTATTTCAGATTATGTTGGTGCAAAAAGTTATTTTTAACAATTTTATTGATTTAAGCATAAAATAACTACGTAATTTATGAAATACAAAATGCTTTGAATGAGCGTATTGTTGTTATGTAACTGACAATTTGTAGACTTTTTGAAAGTAAATTTCTTTATCTCGTAAATAACTTAACTTTGAAATTTATATCGAGATATAATGGCGAGTTAATACCGGCCGGAATGGATAATATGCCAATATTGCTCTCATCAAATATTACAAGATCAATAACATTTCAAATGTTTTGAATAACTTATATTTTTTCACTGGCAGCATAAGATGTAAAGGGGTCTTTACATTCCAGGGAGCGTTTATTAACATCTCATGTGGCTAAGGTTTACGAGCGCTTGTATAATTACGAGCATTTACGCGTGATTGATCCTTACCTTTGCAACAATAAACTTATAATCCACCTAAAGCTTTGTTATCACGAGGCTGGATCCGGATGTATTGCATCCTAAACTGTGATTTGGCCTGTTAAATGTTTAGTATACAGTGAATAGGTAGGTACAGTAGTACCCAACTTATATGGCTTACCGATGTACCTGCGTAGAAGATGAATTTTATTTTCAAAGCACCGGAAATGCTATTGACCGCTATTGGTCGGCAGTCGCCGCCATCTTAGCGAGCTTAGAGTGAGATGGAACTAACAGCTGCAGTGTATTATGAACCTTATAATAGTGATCTTAGGTTGATTGTAAGTGCATTCTTTCGTTAATCTTCGGACCATACTTTCTTTTCTGCGCGAACGAAGATTCACGACGCGCCTTATAAGTTGGGTACTAGTATACGTACCTAAGTACAACAGCTTGGTAACTAAAATTACAAACGTAATTTAATTTACAGGCAAAAAGATGCCTTTGTACGTAAAGATTTCGTGGCAGACTGCACCACATTATCAAAGTTCAAGTACTAAACATACTTCACAGGCTGAAACTTTCGTTATCTCATGATTAACTTCTGAACAAAAGCAACCGAGTCAATGGAATAGTTTTATAACTGTGTAGGTATATTGTCTAGTGTGATGTTTTAATTACCTACATGAGTTCGTGATCAGCCGTCTGCAAACCGTGGGTTTGTGTTTTTACGAACCTCAGATATTAGGTCTGAGTCTAGACGTGAGCGGGGCCATCCTCGCAGTTCCTGATACTACAGGTCATCCTAGTTGAGAGTACCTGCGTGATAATGCCAGTTATTATTTAAAAAGCAGAAATATATAAACAACTAGCAGACACGGCCACGTTGCTGTGGCTAAGGTTTTTGTTATTGCGACTATAAATTTAGATGTAAGCTACCCTGTCTTTCAAGTTAGATCAAACTGCACACGGTGTGCAAATTTGATTAAAATCGGTTCAGTAGTTTAGGAGTCCAGCGAAGACAAACAACGTGACGCGTATTTATATATATTAAGATTATATATTATGCTCCCAACAATGTATAAACCTACTGAAAGCAACATTGAAAACCGTATCTGGTCAACCGCTCGTTAGCAACCCGATGGCACAATGTAAGTAATAACTTTTGTGACCGTTTGTTTGTATATAACTTTCGGACTTTGCAGTCCTCGGGCCGTACCCGTTATAATATGTGAGAGTATAAACAGTAAGGAAAATAAAATCGTGCATTACAGAAGTAGCAAAACAGTTTATTAAGTCCTTACATTTTATTCAATGGGTTAATGTATTTTGGTCACGGTAAAAATTTGGTCATTCGCAAAAACGGAATTGGCCACACTTATCTCACTTTTTGAGAATTGTCGGTAGCTGTGATTCAGCTTTTGTTCTGTTTATATTCCCGATTGAACTCTCTGCATCGACGCTACAATCATTATTTTCATATTCAATGGTATTATTATTATATTACATTTATAATAAGTCATGCATATTTACTTACGTACAAAGGTGGCCATCTTTAAATGTTATTATTTTCCCTATGGTTTTCTATATGTCTAGCACACATTCTCCCATCTTTTTGGATATTCAGCATTTGGAATCCACTGCCGATGTATAAAAATTCACTTTCAAAGAAAATATTAGACATTCCTTTATTTACAAAGTGGTCATATTGTTGGCATATTAAATATTCAAAAGGTTAAGAACTTTGTAGAAATTATAAGTTCGTTTACCTTTATAAATATTGAGTATAGCAAAACGAAGCATTCTTCGGTAATTTATAGCTAAAATATAGTTAGGCGATAACATTATAGGTTCATAAGGATGATGCAGATGATGGGGGTGTAAAAAGTAAAAATACATACAAAAATAATGACGAAATAAAATTCCTACCCGTAAAATACAGTAATCTACCATATTTACATACACTTGCACCTCATGTCTAATATATAACGTCTCAAAATATTAGGTTACCCTATGCCAAAAGAATTTTCCATTCAAGTGTCTATGAGAAATTATATGACTGTAAGCGGTACATACCCGCGATACAGGAGCAATCCTAGTGTGGGGCTACGTATTTTTAAAACAAAAAAAAAGTTACATTTGTAAACTGGTTTTTCCCGGGATATACTCGTACATAGAATATTCCAATAGCTCACTAGCGTCGACGCTATAAAATATTTTTTTAGGTAACAAATGTTTTTGTTAGTTTTACGACGTCTATCTTGTCACTGCGTAGAATGCTTCACAGACCCGCAAGATTCACTCCGCTCTACTTTACAAGGAGCCTGCATTACTCTATTTCCAGCAGCTTTGTTCCTAAAGTGTAATATCCCAACAGAGCATGTCTCTCGTATCTAGAAGCACTATTTCTAGTGCTTCGTCCCAATTTGTCCCAGATCTCAGCCACACACTCGGGACTAAACTGAAAACTGTTTCATACAATATACAACACTTCTCTCTTAGCTATCAGGAATTTTATTGACACTTAAACCTAATTCGCGTCACATAACAATATAATTCGTGGGCTTTTGGGAGGAACATGAGACGTTTTTAAAGGGTAAAAACGGTCATTGAAGTGATAACGATGTGGCATAGAACAAGCCTTTTAGGGATATTTGATTAAACTGTCACATGCCTAGCCGTCTAGACTGCTAAGTTGGAATTTGTCGGGTTTTATTGGATTGTGCGTTGAAGCGTAAGATTCTATTCCATTTGGTGGAATGTGTTTCTACTAAGAAAACTGGGGGAAAATAGACTAGGTACGGCCCCTATGTATGGCGAGGCAAAGTAAGGGTTGATAATGTCGGTATATAATGCTCTATGTATGTTTTTTGTATTACTGTATTTCCCTAGTGAGAATATTATGCTGGAATACTTGCGACTTTTTATAAGCAGATAGCAATAAGATATAATAATAATTCAGCCTGTAACTGTCCCACTGCTGGGAAAAAGCCTCCCCTCACTTTCGTGAGGAGGATTAGGCCATAATCCACCACGGGGGCCCGATGCGGATCGGTGGATAACATGCCTCCGAAATAATTATCGGGCGTGTTGGTTTACTCACGATGTTTTCCTTCACCGAAAAGCGAGCGATAATTACGTACATAATATGTTTAGCAAGAAACACATTGGTACGTGCCCACACTGGGATTAGAACTCGCCACCTCCGCTTTGGAAGGCGGACGTTCGCCCTCTAGGCTACCACCGCTACTTTATAAGCAGAAAACCTACAATATACAATAATATACATGTCAGAGGCATAAATTACATATTATATTATTGGTAATAATAGTAGGTATATACAATTTAAAATAAAAAGTAGTTAAGCCGCTGGTCGCTAATGTGATAGAGAGCGCTACGCCCTCGACACCGAGTAGGGTAGAAGATACGTAATATAGAGTCCATCAGCTCTATATAGAGCTCTATAAGTATAGAGCGGTTGGATTGACTACCGTTAACTGTTGAGGGCTTATAAGGCGATATCGGGCGTACAACAATTTCTAACTAGTATTAACAATTTCCAACTCATACAAACTGTTGTAAACTACGCGAATATTGTTTAGAAAACGGTTTGTTTAGATTGTATTAATAATGATATAAGAGGAAAGGATAATCTGGTAGGTTCTCGTAAGTTGTAAAATACATGTTCGATTTTCCGAGAAAAAGTAATTGGAACAGAGAAGCAGATAATATAAGAAACTATATATATAATAATTATTATCAAACATTGCTAATGAAGAGTAGGTACCTTTCAATATTAGTCATGTTTATTTGCAATACCAAACGTAGACGCAAAAAATATTTGTGCGATCCACAAATTTCCGATAATTACGAGTATAAGGCCTTTTTTGCGATATTCTTAGAATAGCGTAAAAAATGTTTTTGCCTTAAATAAGAATTTTAGGCAAAAATATAGCGATAAAGATAGGTATTTTAGGTCCCTAAAGTGTTGTAGGAAGGAACCATTATTTCATACGGATGAGAGATCGAAGCTAAGTAAACTAGTGGGGTCCGATACAATCCTACATACCTACTTGTAGACTTGGAGCATACAAATTAAGCCGACACCACATAGGTGCAATATTATCGCTGCTGTTTATTTGTTATTATTTGTATACTCGTAGTAGGTACATTATGAACGCGTGCGTACAAAAATATAGGTACCTATTACACCAGGTATGACACTCCGGGCAAGATGATGATGGGGGTGCCTCTTAGTACATTTTTTTAATTGGACGCTTCTCGTAGAATATAAATATTGTGTGTCTATGTAGGAGCGGCTTTAATTATAAAGGTACCTACTTAAATGGGCTGTCTGTAATGCTGCCTAATGTTTACTTGGGACAATATGCGCGAATAATTAATGGTAAGTAAGGTGATAATTTATACTAGTGATGTTATCATTAATGATTCAGCAAGTTTGGCGCGACGGTTTCTGCGGCGTTAGTTAATAAGGGGTGGTGGGGTCGACTCTTACGATGGTGTAATCCCTCTGAGTCTAAGTGCATGTGGGCTCATGCTGCTCATAGAAAATCACTGATTCCCCATAAAAATGAAATCCTATTTAGGAACATCTGTGTAAACGTAAAAAACATATTATGTAGATAACTTTGAGAGTTCAGGAAGACTAGTTACGACCTTATAGTATAGTAGCTGTTGCTTGCGATTTCGTTCGCGTAGACTATAGGTATTTTATCGCCTCAAAAAGTATCCAATATTCCCAAAGTTCAAACTACCTCCCTACCAAATTTCACCGAGATTGTTTTATCCGTTTAACCGTGAAAAAGTAACAAACACTTACTTTCACACAGTTACTTTCACATTTATAATATTAGTAAGGATATGTATGGATAATAATATAATAAGTACCTATCACATCGCGTATCCTTTTTCTATATTCCATTTACAAACAAGTTTCTGTTTAAATACGTCTGTTAGTACCGCCAATTGGCTTGAAAGCTTCAGTAATGTAAATGTTTACTAATGGACAGGCAAATAAAATGCATGGCCGATGGACTAGCAATGTTATGCAAGTAAATAGTGACTCTAACCCGTCTATCCGTATTTATGTTACCTAATTCTTATTCAAATAGAGTAGAACGTTAACTGTGCACACGTTATTTTGGCAGTGGAGTTTATTTAACAAGCAACCCGTTAGGTAACGTGCCTTAGAGAGGTCACCCACGGCGACTTTTTATTTGACCAGTAGTTGCAGGTTACAAAAAAAACTCGCAAACTTTGCTTGTTTACTATAATATTAGTGCGAACCTAAAGAAAAAGCATGAGTTTACGACGATATTACTATGCAAAGTGTTCCTATCCGTAAACGAGAAAAATTCCTACCTTTCATGTAAACTTTCAAGGTGGGTAGCAATTAGCTGCACGTGCCCGTACGGGCTTGTGAGGCCTTAGATCTAAGGCTTATTAAAAAAGTTACCCTTTGATTCTAGCAATTTGCAAGTTGCGCCTTTGAGCACGTCAAATTTCAACAGGTGAAACTTCCGCTCTGTTTAGGAAGTCCATACCGGTTTTTCGGGTAGGTGGCGTCAAGATTTCAGACACGACAAAGGGGGAGTTTATTGAGATATTCTGCTCGAAGTGCAATAATCTTTGGGAGAGCATTGGTTTCAAGCCGTTTGAAGAAGCGTCTTGACGGATTTCAATGCGTAAAGACGATAGAGTCATCTCATAATAAGTCTACTGGACTATATAATATTATTACCACCCCTACGTTGAGCAGCAACCAGGTTCACAAAGCCAAATTATAGTGCCGTTACACCGGCACATTTACTTTAATGGTTAATATTGGGGAACGTGTAATTATAATATACTCGATAAGTAACAATAACTTTATTTGCTAGAACACAACCTTTCCAATCGGTGGCTAACAAACGAATGCCCGAGCTTTGTCCGTTATCCATATTATTCTGGTTTGACATAGACAAGAAGGATCCGTCATAGATCTTTCCTGTCTATGTCCAACCTTTATGTCAGATAGGTTTTATAAAGATCAAATCAGCAGATAAATACGCGAAATAAGTAATAATAGTACTAATTTGTTAACAGCTCGGCCATCCGTCAGTTTTACGAGTCCCTCGTAAGTTACATTAATTCACAGTTTATTTTTGTGGAAGTAAGAACAAAAAGTAATTACATAGCATCTTTCTCAATTAATTTCAATCATTCTCATTAATACTCATATCGTCAATCTTCACAACAATCAATAACTATACTAAAATTATTTCGCCTATGTAAATAAAATTTCCTATTCACAAATTATTAATAACTTATAATTTTAATATTGATTTCGTTAATAATTAAAGGTAATCATTTTATATTAATATAAAATACTTAATAATAATAACAATAATAATATAACGGTTTAACATAATATTATTATTATTGATCTCTTTCTTATTCCTTTACAAGTAAGGCACTTATTTAATCTATTCATATTATTTACAATCTCTTAAGCATTTGACTGATCCATGACGTTGGTCAGTATTAGTTCATGTGTTGATCCATGACGTTGATCAACTTATTTAACCAAACAACTAACATACTGGTTGATCCATGACGTTGATCAACCTATTTAACTAAACAACTAACATACTGGTTGATCCATGACGTTGATCAACCTATTTAACTAAACAACTAACATACTGGTTGATCCATGACGTTGATCAACTTATTTAAAGAATCATTATCATATTGGTTGATCCATGACGTTGATCACCTTAGCTGATCCATGACGATGATCAGGATTATTTAACCGAACCAACCCATGACGTTGATTGGCTCAGTGTCACACTTATCCTTGACGTTGATAAGTGTGCCCTTAACTTTAGTAATCGTGTTTGATCCATGACCTCGATCAACAAGTACAAACATTATTCTAAATAATTAACTCAACACATCGTAATTTATCGAATGATACATGACCATTATCATAAGCGCATCGCATTACAATAATTATATTATCGTTCTCCAATAACACGTATAGGTAGTGTTATGTGCCAGATCTTTCAATACAGCATGAGATCTCTTGGGAACGTGACAAGTTACCTGCTGACCCTCATTCGTTTACTTGTGCATTACTCGATTCGTTACCAGACGAACAATTCTCATCTTCGGAAGACATCGGGCGTGCAAAAGTCAACCACGGAAATATTTTGTCTATTGCTACCACGGATTCATAACGCCTTCCCTTTCTCGTGATAAGGGTGTCTTCGATTACGAATCTGTCGTTTGGCAGAACTTTCTTAATACGATAAGGCCCCTGACATTTCGGCTCTAATTTTTTTGACTGACCTTCGATACCTGTCACCGCTCGAATTACCCGTACTAAATCTCCTTCATTAAATACTACTTTTGTATTCCTATGTTTATCAAACTTTTCTTTGGACTTTTCTTGTTGAATCTGAATGAGTTCACTAGCATCAGATCGAGACTTAGATAAAGCATCATTTGTCGTAGGTTCTGATGCTACTTCGGAGACAATATCATTTAGTATACCTTGAGATGGATTCGTAACATTATAACCGAATAGTAATTCAGTTGGAGTCTTTTTAGTTGTCGCATTAATAGTGGTATTGATGCCTAGCTGTAAATCTGGTAGATGTTCGTCCCACTTGCCATTCGGCTGGTCATGGTTCATAGCGCCCAGTGCCGCTAGGATCGTGCGATTATATCGCTCGACCTGACCGTTAGCACGAGGGGTAGCGACAGCATTGCAAATATGCTTAATTCCTGTCGCAAGAACAAAAGACCTAAACATATTGCTCGTAAAACTAGTACCCTGGTCAGTGATTAAGCGTGTCGGCGTTCCAAAGTAGCTAAAATGATCTTTGAAGACTCTAATGGTTGTAGAGGATTTTGTATTACGTACGGCCGTCAGGTTAATGAACTTAGTGAATGCGTCAATTATGACGAGGATATAAGTGTTACCACGCTTAGTCCGTATGAACGGACCCAAATGGTCCGCATGGATAGTATGGAAGGGTTTGTCTATTTTCGGAATGGGGTGCAATTCTCCCGATTTACGGCCACTTGGTACTTTATGGTGAGCACACTCAAGGCATGATGCTACGTATTTCTTTACAAAACGCCTCATTTTGGGAAACCAGTACGTTGCTTGGATACGGGCTAATGTTTTGTCGATGCCAAAATGCCCGATATCGTCGTGGTTACCTTTCAATATCTGCCATCTGGCGCCCTTTGGAACCACCCACCGTTCGTTGTTGTCACCGATAATACGGAATACACGACCATTTTTCATTTTATAGTTATTAAAAATATCTACAACCTCTCTAGTCTTTGGATCATTTAAGACATTAGCTATATGTTTTATTTCTTCATCCGCTTGTTGGACCGTGGCTAGCCAATCATCCGTATTAACGGTGAGAACATCTATTACATGATCGTCGTTCTTACTTTTATCTACGGGACACCTACTCAGAGCGTCTACGTGTGCCATCTTTTCACCGGACCTATATTCGATTTCACAATCAAACTCCAAAAATTGCACCCACCAGCGGGCAATACGAGGGATCAAATCTCGCTTGACGAGAGTACTACGCAAGGCGTTGCAGTCAGTGATTATTTTAAATTTAACCCCTAACAAATAAACTCTAAATTTGGCCAATGAAGCGATAACTGCAAGAGTCTCCAACTCGAATGAATGCAACTTTTGCTCATCAATGCTGGTTTGCCTACTGTAATATGCAACAACTTTCAATAATCCAGCTTCGTCTTTCTGCATTAATATCCCCGCTACGCCATATTTACTCGCGTCGGTATGAAGTTGAGTTTCTAAGTTAGGATTGTAGATGGTCAGTACCGGTCGTTCAACGAGACGCTCTCGCAAGGTATTGAATGCATTAATTTGATCTTCGCCCCAACTCCAAGGAATATCCTTTTTTAATAATGCGGTAAGAGGACGCGCCAATACAGCAAAGTTCTTTACAAATCTCCTAAAGTAACTTGCGAGACCCAGGAACCTTCTTACTTCATGGACGTTTTGCGGTGGGGGAAACTTAGATACAGCATCGGTCTTAAGGCTTCCTGGTCTTACACCGTCAGAGCTTACTTCATATCCCAAATAATCGATTTTATTGTAGAAGAATTTACATTTGCTGAGTTTTAAAGTCAAGCCGCTTTCCTTTAGCAAATCAAGAACTTCCTGCAGACGCAGTAACCCTTCTTCAAACGAGCAAGCCGGTATCAAAATATCGTCCATATACACAAGTACATATGAGCGGACTGGAGATTTCTGCACAATTTTATTGATGGTACGTTGAAATACCGACGGTGCGTTAACTAGCCCAAATGGCATTCTATTATACTCGAATTGGCCATCGGGCGTTACGAAGGCGGTTTTCTCGCGGGATTCTTCCGCAATTGGGATTTGATAGTACCCTGACGCAAGGTCTAAACTTATGTACAAGGAACTACCAGACAAAAGATCAAGTTGATCTTCTATCCTCGGGAGAGGATAATGTTCCCGCCTAGTCTTTTTATTCAGAGCACGATAATCTACGCAGAGCCGTTTCTCTCCTGACTTCTTATTTACTAGTACGATTGGGCTTGCGTATGGGGAGATTGATTCGCGAACTATTCCACTATCTAGCATCTCTTGCACCATCTCTCGAACGCGTTGTCTCTCGGTAAATGCAAGTCTATACGGACGATATACCACCGGGTTGGAATCCTCCAGATGAATCACCATTTCGGACTCAGTTGTAAAACCGAGTTCACTTAAGCTATTTGAGAAGCAATCCTTATAACTTTCTAGGAAAGCTTCCAATTTCTTTCTGTTGTCGAGTGAAATGTTATCGCCAATATTTAATGGCGATTCGTCTGTGAGAGGTTCACTAACTTTGTGTAACTGGTTTACTTGGAGGCATTCACTTAACTTCAAAGCGCGAGTGATAAGGTCCCCCAAGTTAAATGATATGTCATGACCACTAATATTTTGTACCAATACGCACCCTTGGCCTTGTTTCAAATCGTACTCCCCTGGCAATAAATAGTGTTCTTTGTTTTCACACCCTCTAACAGTCCCGTTTACGTAAGCTTTACCTGAATATGATTCAGTACTGGTGACGGGAATAGCGCCGATTTTTCCACTAGCAATAGTAATGTTACTGGCGCAGCTAAGCATACACTTATTGAATTTACCTTCTCTTACTTGTTGAAAGATTACGTCAGTTTCTGTTTTAGTTATTCTTATAGTGGGCCTTTCAGTAAAAGTATGACCTAGCATCACAGGGGTATTAATATGAGCGTCATCAACTATTAACATTTCAACATCTTTTTCAGTAACCCCCTGAACTTCGATTGTCGCGAGGGCTGATCCTATTGGCCGAAAACGTGTGTTACCAAAACCGGAAAGTATAGGCCCATCAACGGGTTCCCATTTGACCTGCAGTCGCTGGGCATCACTAAGACGCATGAGTGTGCCCTCGCAGCCCAAATCCACCAAACAGTCAGATAGTTTGTCATTAATTTTCAGCGGCATTTTGTATTTTAAACTAGAGTCGCTACTACTCTCTATCCGTAACACTTTCTTCGTCTCACTCGAATTGTTGTGTTCCTTCTTCGGGCAGTCAGAAGACACATGACCTCTTAAATTGCAAAGAGTACATTGGTTTTTTGGTTTAGTGCACCGGAAAAATGGATGCCCTTTCTCATTGCAGTTGAAACAAACTATGTGATTGTAGTTAGATCTTTGCTGCTGAGTATTATTTTGCAAGGGAGTTTTGCTATTAGCGGGAAAATTGCTAGAACCACCTTGATAATTATTCGTTCGCCTATCTTTATTCTTAATATCAATAGAGGCATTCCTTTCTTGCCCAGTTTTCACTGATTTAAAGAATTTAAGGATTTGTTCTGGTTCATTGAATTCCACTGCTTGCGCTCCTAATCTAACACCTCTGTCTTCAATGCCGAATATCAGGCAGTCTACAGCACGCTTACCTACTATTTCGCATCGATTGAGGAGGTTCATTTTTGCATAATAATACAGTTCAAGCGATTCACCGTACCGGGCCTTCTTCCCTAACATTTCAGTTAGAAGTTCAGCGTAGTTATCGCGTGACGGAAAAGATTCCTTCAGTTTAAGCTTCCATTCCGACCATGAGAATAGCAAAGAAGGTAAGCCGTGATACCACGTCTTTGCTATTCCAGCCAGTTTGGGTAAGGCGTAATGAACTATTTGCTTATCGTCCCAGCTATAAATTTGTGCACATTCCTCAATCTTATGGATCCACGAGTCGATAGTTTGTTCTTTACAAAGGGGGTCGAATTCGGGGAGAACGTTATTTAAAACAGGGTACTTGTCACGTCCAGGAGTAGGTTTATCCTGAATACCTTGCATTACATTAATAAATTTCTCGAAAAATTGTTGCTGACTGTCGACATACCTTGAATTTACGTTCGTATTTTCAGTATTGACGTGGTCTGAGCTTGTAGACCGCGTCAGCTGGTGCTCGCTGCCAATGTGTAGTCGCCCAGTTGCCTGATTCAGTGGAGGTGTGTTCGACCTTGCGCTCCTGGAGTGGCGCGACCGCGATGATAGCTTGGGGTCGCTTCGAACACGATGTTTCGATCGATGTTGTTTTCGATGTTTATGTCGTGACCGCCTCTCGTGAGACCGACTAGTGCTTCGCGAAGAGTCGCTGTCAGACGACTCAGCCCTTTTCTTTCGTTTGGGCATCGTGGTAGGTAACGTTCTTATTTCCACTTATTAGCGTGAGCAGCAGGATCACACCAAAATTTGGTTTAACGATTTCAGTGCAATCCCACTTCTGAGCTATTACCACCCCTACGTTGAGCAGCAACCAGGTTCACAAAGCCAAATTATAGTGCCGTTACACCGGCACATTTACTTTAATGGTTAATATTGGGGAACGTGTAATTATAATATACTCGATAAGTAACAATAACTTTATTTGCTAGAACACAACCTTTCCAATCGGTGGCTAACAAACGAATGCCCGAGCTTTGTCCGTTATCCATATTATTCTGGTTTGACATAGACAAGAAGGATCCGTCATAGATCTTTCCTGTCTATGTCCAACCTTTATGTCAGATAGGTTTTATAAAGATCAAATCAGCAGATAAATACGCGAAATAAGTAATAATAGTACTAATTTGTTAACAATATGGTGATTGCAATCTTTAGCCATGAAGGTACAACCACAGAGAGAGGAGATTGAGCCGCGCGGAATCAAAACACAAAGTCAGTTAGAAAGTATCAGGCAAAACTTTCTCATCTTCCTGTGTCTGTCTACCCTTTAGAATTCCACCTGCGCGAACTTACCAACTTTGACAGTACTTCAGTACAAACCGTTTATGAAGCGCCAACATTTGCTTATGAAAGCTGCGCTGAAACTTCCGAAGATGGCCCGAGGGAGAGGGCGAAGGATCCCTAATTTTATGTCGATCATATTTGGCAGCCATAAAGTTTTTATTTCTTGGAATATTTACCGACATATCTAGTTGCTGAGTTTTATAGACTTACATCAGAAGTTAATGTCAATATTATGGCATGGCTTATTACTTTATCACCGTCGCCATTTCATTTATCTAGCTAGGTAATGTGTTTGTGTTTGTCGCTAGTCTATATGTATCTATACTTATAAATATTATAACGAGGAAAGATTTGATTGTTTGTTTGTTTGCATCGAATAAGCTCCGAAAGTACAGCACCTTTTTGAAAAATTCTTCCACTGTTGGGAAGCTACACTATCCCCGGGTGGCATAGGCTAATTTTTATCCCGTAAAAAATATCCATTCCCGCGGGATAGTAGTTGACACGAGTGAACCGCGGGGCGCTTCTAGTAGTGTATAATTTTATGTATGGTATAATATTTAGATCGGTTTATTTGTTGAAAAGGACTGAACCGAGGTGACCGAGCGAGTGCTACTGGAGAGGTTCACGATATATTTTGAGCTAAGTACCTGCTATTGTTCATGGCTCTCACAATTTTACATAATTATTAACTATCATTATGTATATCATAACTATCATTATCAATATAGTCAAATGCGATCGGAGTGTGGAATTGTGGATCCGTTGACGTAGGGTTCCATAGAAAAACTACTTATTTGATAAACAGACGGTCAGACTGACATGGCCATGGGACAGGAATTAGGTACTATGTCAGGTGGTACATAATTTAGTGCTCAACGAATGAGAAAGATAGATAAAATAAAAATAACAAAGCACGTATCTTGTATTTATTACTGGTATTAATTATGTACATAATTTATTCTATTCAAAAAAATCTAATCTTTTTTATAATTATAATTATAATTGATAGATAACTCTTTATAGCCACACAAAAAATAATATCGACAATAGAAATAAGAAGAACCTACCTACTTACTACTCTCATAATATTATAAATTCACCCTCCACTGATGGCCGATTTCATATTTATGACAAACCGCAAAAGACCTTTAAACAACGATTAGCGTGGAGCTTTACAAATAGAGCCGCTTTGTAAAATGATGCCTTCCTGTAAAATGTTATAAATTTAAGCCTTCCTGGAAATGTTTGGAACCTTTGAGGCGAACCTGTGTGGTGTCGGCGAAAACAGATTTGTTGTTTACCTGAAACCAGTCAACATAACTTTTTTTACATTTTATTTAAGCGTTTTTAAATAATTGTTATAGACAAATGCAGGTTTTTTTTTACCCAATGAAGCGTATTTAAAACGAATCATATTAAAAACAACCTTATTTAATTGAATTACGTAATTTTAATTATTTATTAGTTTGTTATTTTTGATATTAACCCTTTTATTGTGTGAAATGGCAAATGTTTACATGGAATATGAAAAAATAATCATTAATGAACATTGAAAAGGAAGACTAATAATAATAATTAAACTCAGTTTGGTGTCTAGTCTACCATAGCCTATGGCCTATATTATAATAAGTCTTACATATTAAAAATAATGTAAAAAAAATATTCTAGAAAATTTTCATATATGTTAATTAGTATTTAAACGGGTCTAATTCGCGCACAAACGAATATCAAAATATATAATTTTGACATACCTCGACGTTTCGACCAAGTTACATCGGCCGTGGTCACGAGAAGACTGGTGAATGCGGGTATCACCGTCCGGAGCGGCAGGTGTTGTTTCCAACTACCCGCGTTTGATCTTGCAAAACATAATCGTCACGACATACAATACTAACAGTATCCGAAGTCCCACTTGAACATAAGTTGCGCCGTACACACTTGCTAATTACTGGATTCCATGATCCAGACAACCTAAACCCATCTTCCCGATTGAAATTCCGGTACTTCTTGATTTCAATCGCTTCACGAACAATTCTAGGATAGAAATGACGATCAGTGGAAAGGATCTTCGGGTCATGTAATTCGATCCAATGGTTTGGTCCTGAATCAAGCAAGTGCTCGGCTATGGCTGACTTGTTCACCTGACGGTTCTTTACTGCTGCGATATGCTCCTTCACTCTTTCCGCGATAGTACGCTTCGTCTGTCCGATGTAAGAGCTACCACAACTGCAATCAACCTTGTATACCCCCGGTGTCTGGAATGGTATCACATCCTTCGCCGTCCTAACCTGCTGTGCTACTTTGGATAACGGAGTATATACAGTCTTCATGGAGTATTTTCTCAGTACTGCTCCAATTTTGTCCGTTACCCCTTTCACATATGGCATGTATACCATTTGCCGGGCGACCTCAAAGTCAACCGCCTTCTTCGGGTATCTTCGTCTAGGCAACCTCTTCTCCACTTTGTAGCCGTTCCATTTAAGCACCTCCTGAACATGCGACAACTCCGTCTGCAAATGCTCAGGGTCACACAAATCATGGGCACGGTCCACCAAAGAATTAACAACAGACCGTAAGTGGCGGGGATGGTGGTGAGAAGAAGCATCCAGATATCTGTCAGTGTGAGTTGGTTTTCTGTATACAGAGTGCGCCAAAGAACCATCCGGACTCACCATCACATTCACGTCAAGAAACGCCAGAGCTCTGTCCACTTCCATTTCAAAAGAAAATTTGATCTTCGGATGAACGGACTCCAGACGAAGTCGAAGTTGTTCCACTTCCTGCCGACCTCCTTTTAATATACAGAAAATATCGTCAACGTACCGCTTCCACAAGCTTACCGTCGACGACTGCAGCACTAAAGCAGACTCCACATGTTCCATCCAGATATTAGCTAAAGCCGGTGCCACTGGGCTGCCCATAGCAACGCCATCTATCTGAATGTAGTACTGCCCGCGATACAAAAAGAAGATACAAAGTGGAGAAGAGGTTGCCTAGACGAAGATACCCGAAGAAGGCGGTTGACTTTGAGGTCGCCCGGCAAATGGTATACATGCCATATGTGAAAGGGGTAACGGACAAAATTGGAGCAGTACTGAGAAAATACTCCATGAAGACTGTATATACTCCGTTATCCAAAGTAGCACAGCAGGTTAGGACGGCGAAGGATGTGATACCATTCCAGACACCGGGGGTATACAAGGTTGATTGCAGTTGTGGTAGCTCTTACATCGGACAGACGAAGCGTACTATCGCGGAAAGAGTGAAGGAGCATATCGCAGCAGTAAAGAACCGTCAGGTGAACAAGTCAGCCATAGCCGAGCACTTGCTTGATTCAGGACCAAACCATTGGATCGAATTACATGACCCGAAGATCCTTTCCACTGATCGTCATTTCTATCCTAGAATTGTTCGTGAAGCGATTGAAATCAAGAAGTACCGGAATTTCAATCGGGAAGATGGGTTTAGGTTGTCTGGATCATGGAATCCAGTAATTAGCAAGTGTGTACGGCGCAACTTATGTTCAAGTGGGACTTCGGATACTGTTAGTATTGTATGTCGTGACGATTATGTTTTGCAAGATCAAACGCGGGTAGTTGGAAACAACACCTGCCGCTCCGGACGGTGATACCCGCATTCACCAGTCTTCTCGTGACCACGGCCGATGTAACTTGGTCGAAACGTCGAGGTATGTCAAAATTATATATTTTGATATTCGTTTGTGCGCGAATTAGACCCGTTTAAATACTAATTAACATGTATTCAGTTCGCGAAAGTTTAAGAACTTCTATTGCAAACCGATACGGGCCGGATATTGCAAATAAAATTCGTCATCTAGAATTTCTGCGGAAAAAACGGGTGCGGTTGGAAACTTCGTTGATGTTTTTAACTAAGTGTCGCGATTCGAACTTACTTCCAACTTGTGTGCGAATAAAGCCGCGCAGTGATATCGCATTCTCCGGAGAAATTCTACACAACGCGAGTGTCCGTCTCTTGAAACAATTGATACGTAACAGTCACTGTGACCTTGACCGTGTGCAACGACAGTTGTACGAGTTACATACAGAGTGTAGTGCGGTGTTGTCGTGTGATGATTATGATTTGTGTGATCGTATAACATTTCAACAAGCGTGTCGTACATATGACTTGAGCAGTAAGGGCCATAACAGGAAGTTTGAAAAGTTGCTTGCACGTAAGTCTGTGGGTAGTGTGACCCGTGAGCAGACGTTTCAGAAGACGGTGATCAACTTATCTAGCACCTTGCTCGATGACCCAACGCAGATGATATTGGCGAAAGGGTTGAATTTCGCATTAACACCCCGGCAAATTCCTTATGAAAACGTCATCAGCAACGTAGAAACGGCCATTATTCGCAACAAGGTGCCACCTGTGGATGCTGAGGCTCTCAGGCAGGATGTTGCTGTAATTTTGAGAAAGGCTAAACTACCTAAAAGTAATATCACTATGGAAGAGCGTGTGGCTCTTAACAATATTCGGAAAAATGAGGATATTTTGGTGTTAAGGGCTGATAAGGGCAACGCCACTGTAGTGATGGACTCGGCTGACTACGACACTAAAGTGCAGAATTTGTTGAGTGATACCAACATTTACAAACCGGTGTCCTATAACCCGACCGCCCGAGTCACGCGACGCATACGTACCGTTATAAAGGACTATAAGGAACTATTCACGGAAGAAGATTATGAACGCCTGTACAAGCCCAAGATTGTGCAACCACCTAAGTTTTATGGTTTGCCTAAAGTACACAAAGCGAACGTACCTCTGCGGCCCATTGTAAGTCAAATTGACTCACCAACTTATGATCTTGCGAAGTACGTAGCGGGTGTACTGCAGCCATTAGTTGGGAAGACATTTTCTTATGTGAAGGATTCGCGCCATTTCGTTGAGATTGTCAAGAGCATAAGGCTGGAACCGAGTGATATTATGGTGAGTTTTGATGTGGAGTCACTCTTTACCAACGTTCCAGTAAAAGAATGCCTTGATGTAGTCAGACAGAAGCTCAAAGATAATGATATCTCGGAAAACTATATGGTTTTACTTCGTAACTGCCTGGACGGGAATTTCTTTTTGTATCGCGGGCAGTACTACATTCAGATAGATGGCGTTGCTATGGGCAGCCCAGTGGCACCGGCTTTAGCTAATATCTGGATGGAACATGTGGAGTCTGCTTTAGTGCTGCAGTCGTCGACGGTAAGCTTGTGGAAGCGGTACGTTGACGATATTTTCTGTATATTAAAAGGAGGTCGGCAGGAAGTGGAACAACTTCGACTTCGTCTGGAGTCCGTTCATCCGAAGATCAAATTTTCTTTTGAAATGGAAGTGGACAGAGCTCTGGCGTTTCTTGACGTGAATGTGATGGTGAGTCCGGATGGTTCTTTGGCGCACTCTGTATACAGAAAACCAACTCACACTGACAGATATCTGGATGCTTCTTCTCACCACCATCCCCGCCACTTACGGTCTGTTGTTAATTCTTTGGTGGACCGTGCCCATGATTTGTGTGACCCTGAGCATTTGCAGACGGAGTTGTCGCATGTTCAGGAGGTGCTTAAATGGAACGGCTACAAAGTGGAGAAGAGGTTGCCTAGACGAAGATACCCGAAGAAGGCGGTTGACTTTGAGGTCGCCCGGCAAATGGTATACATGCCATATGTGAAAGGGGTAACGGACAAAATTGGAGCAGTACTGAGAAAATACTCCATGAAGACTGTATATACTCCGTTATCCAAAGTAGCACAGCAGGTTAGGACGGCGAAGGATGTGATACCATTCCAGACACCGGGGGTATACAAGGTTGATTGCAGTTGTGGTAGCTCTTACATCGGACAGACGAAGCGTACTATCGCGGAAAGAGTGAAGGAGCATATCGCAGCAGTAAAGAACCGTCAGGTGAACAAGTCAGCCATAGCCGAGCACTTGCTTGATTCAGGACCAAACCATTGGATCGAATTACATGACCCGAAGATCCTTTCCACTGATCGTCATTTCTATCCTAGAATTGTTCGTGAAGCGATTGAAATCAAGAAGTACCGGAATTTCAATCGGGAAGATGGGTTTAGGTTGTCTGGATCATGGAATCCAGTAATTAGCAAGTGTGTACGGCGCAACTTATGTTCAAGTGGGACTTCGGATACTGTTAGTATTGTATGTCGTGACGATTATGTTTTGCAAGATCAAACGCGGGTAGTTGGAAACAACACCTGCCGCTCCGGACGGTGATACCCGCATTCACCAGTCTTCTCGTGACCACGGCCGATGTAACTTGGTCGAAACGTCGAGGTATGTCAAAATTATATATTTTGATATTCGTTTGTGCGCGAATTAGACCCGTTTAAATACTAATTAACATGTATTCAGTTCGCGAAAGTTTAAGAATTTTCATATACATTTTATTTGATATATTTCTCGACCAACCCGCATCCTGTCCAATCTTATTATATCAGAAGAGCTGACTTCATCATAATTAAGTACTATTTACACCTTGACCAAATAATAACAAGGGCTCAGTTTCATTTGGCTTTGCGTAAATAGATTAAAGGGAAACCAATAAAGCGAGAGCCGCGCCGTTCACCCGGCACTTACGGACAAAATCGTTGGTGAGGCCCACGTAAATAAAGGCACTATTTTATTAAGCTCGTAGGGTTGGCACTTGGAGAAGTGAGCATGGTAGTTATTGTAGATTTATGTCTGACGTTAAGCTATGAGGCCCTTAGGCCCAAACTATGACACCCATAATACACGGCACGCCCCAATTAGAGTTCGCACGAATTAAAAAAAGGAACCAAATGCGAGTCAGACTCGGGCACGAAGTGTTCCATACTATTAATTATCTATAAATATGGTGAATAATCACGTGTGTATATTGGAGGTACATTAAATACTTATTTAATTCTGTTTTTTATAGCGGCAACAGAAATACATCATCTGTGAAAACTTAAAGTGTCTAACTATCACGGTTCATGAGATACAGCCTGGTGACAGACGGACGGAAGGCGGACGGACGGACAGCGGAGCCTTAGTAATAGGGTCCCGTCTTATCCTTTGGGTACGAAACCCTAAAACACTAGATTTTTGTCACTGTTTTGCCCAAATAAAACAAACTGTTTTTGTCTTTCAATGTTATCTATTTATTACAAAAATCAAATTAGAGGAAAACCCCACATGAATTTTGTTATTTATAAATTCAGATAGCCGAAAGATAAAAATACGAAAAGCAGAAGCGTTTTCCAGCGCACGACAAAACTCATCGCATCGACTTACTTTCACTCACAACACGGTTACGTTTCGGGCCATTTCTTCTTCCAAATGGATGAACGGAATCAAGAATGAGAATAAGGATAATACCCTTCAAGGGTCAACGAGTGACAACCCTGTGCAAATACGACATAATGCTGGTCTTGTTAGAGATAGACTAAATTGTAGGCGTACGTTTGTGGTGAGCACACCGCTGTAGGCACTGACAGTACTCAAACTTACTACGACTAGTAATATTAATATTACTAGTCGTAGTAAGTTTAACAGCAGACCTCGCGGTCAGAAAGTAAAGCTCCCCGCTTTTCTAACATCATGGAGTAAGGCATCCTCCTCTTTTTGTCCCAACACAAACAAAAACTTTTTCACAACAACTTGTTTAGAATTTTATACTTAAGGTTTCCACCAAACATCACTGTAGGCCAATAAATGACGCAACAGAAACTTACGCCTTTTTTGCCCTCATTTTTCCTTCTATCAGAAATCGCTCTTGATAAAAAAAGAGCTCAAAATCAAAGATTCTGAATGTAATCTCGTAAAAATCGGCAGAGAAATGCGACCTGTGGCCCGGAACAAACATCTTCGCTCGGTCAATTATAACAATCGGTCTAATTATCTTCGTAGTTCGTTAATCATGTTTCATTTTCGCGGCCAGCAACTTGACAGTTCAATCGTTTTCATATGTCAAAAAACAATATGTTCATTCAAATAAACCATTACGACGAATGGTTATCGTTTAAGATCGGTGATACCGATTTGGAAGGTTTCCAGGTGTGCCAATTGTGTTTCAAGCTTGATCACTGTTTTCTACTGGGCAAGTAGTAACATGTAATTGTTAGTAAATGTACCTACTTGTCTAGGTGATAACAAAGTCTAGGCTTTCAACGAGGTTTCATTTGTATTTTTAGCTATTAGGTACCCTTACGTGGCATTTCTATATTGACATTAGAAGAGTTTGTTTCAAATCAATTCAATTCCTGATTTATAAGGAAAAATCTTACATTGTAATTTTCCACCAAATCATACATAATCAAATCACCCTGATATATAATGATCGCGCCGCCTACACACGGTGTTTTTCAATATCTCGGTTTTTGCTGGATGGATTTAGGTGTACCACCAAACTGTGAAAACCACATTGTAATCGGTTCATGGGATTTTACGTGATAACAAAACGAACACACAATCAAAAGGGTTATTTTTGTTCTGTAGGTTATTTTATTCGTCCGACCATGTAGTTTTATTTAACTCATATATAATATTATCTCGATGTCCAGACTTTTCTCGTTTAGGTTGTAAATATGATATTTTATTGTATTTGCTTGTTACTGATGTCCGAAATGGATTTATAAACAATTGTGTCTGCAACGAGTTTTCTACCATTTTTGTACACAGTTCTGAATAATTAATATGACTCTGATTTTTTTGTTTATGAACCTTTTACGGTTATTACATTTTCGCTGCAACAATTTGAAAAATAATTATGTTTTGATTGTGTGAGGTCAAAGTTGATGGGATCGAAAATGTAGGACCCTTTTCAATCGTTACGACCTTTGTTATGTTTAATTTGATTTTATGAAAATAAAATATAAAATGGGGAAGTCGAAGTAGTGGAACGGGGTTATTTCCTCTCTCCCCACAAAAATTTGCCCCTCCATTGGGGAGAAAAGGAAAATCATGTCGAGTAAATTGTACTGTACAATTAGGTAAGTAGGTATAAGTGCTTAGGTACATTTTGGAAAAATAAATCGATCTAAATCTAAAACGATATGCTATTGCTTTGAACTTAAACAAAACTTGATAATGATGTGGAAGGATTTTCACATTACTAAGTGCCTATGCTGAACCACTACGCCACGGCGGCCGGTGCAGCAAAACGGGAGCGATATAAGCTCGACCATACCTTGTGCAAGTGTGAGTCGTAGTGATGCGTTCTGTGGATGGATGTCATTATGTCGTTAGAGGTACGTTATATATGTAACAGGCGGTTTTTTGTTGTATAACTACTTTGCTTCTATAACTGCTGTATACGCTTAACACGTTGCGGGGCGGTACGGACGTTTCCGTGAAATTTGAATCTCATTATTATGTCATCACGGGACCTCCCGGTCATTTTTAAATCGTTGCTGTTTTTACTACTGTCATCGCAGTATCTTTCCAATGGAACTTCTATAGAGTTTATGATTACTGTCATATAACAACTGAGTTTTGAGAAGGTACCGTCACATGATATCGATTTATAAACCGTTTTTGTACATTTTAAACTACGCCATGGCGGCCGGTGCAGCAGCCGCCGCCCCCGCGCTTCTCCGCACTCGCCGCGTCGGCCTTATAAAAAGGATCAGCTGGCGACCCGCGGTCTATTGCCTCTGAGCCACTCGTTGCGTATTACTTATTGTCGGTTTAGTTAAGATTGTAATTAAAATTTGACTTACTCACGTATTAGACCGCCTAAAATACAGTTCACTTTCTTTCATTCAGTTAGGTCTTTACACTATGAAAGCTTGGAAACAAAAATTAAAACGGAATATTGAACTAAAAAATTGGAAAGGAATATAGCGACCTGTATATATCCGGATTCTCAGAAACGACAACCCAATATATTTCACGGACGTATAGGCCGTAGGCGTAATTTCTTAGTAAATACCTGCTACATTAGACATTTTCTAGATTTGCTTTAGATTGACACCAATAGCTACAATAATTCATCGTTTGACCGGCTTGTTTGTCGCTCTGTAAAGACCGACGCACATTAGGGCCGCATCGCACCGCATCGCATCATAAACATCCTCCTAAGTAAGTACATCACTTTCGTACATTTTAAATGAGCCGCACGCTATTGGCGGGCCGCGACACCTAATTTCATTGGCGCAATGTTTCAATGCGATGCGGTGCGGCTGTAGTATGAGCCAGCCTTAAAATAACGAAAAAATTAAGTAGGTATATATATATATACCATAGACAGAAAGACCAGACTCCTAGACAGGTATATAACAAGTTAACAGATTTATAATACAGAGTTTGAAACTTGTGAAGTGGAGTAGTTTCCAACTAGACTTTCAGACTTCTGAACACAGTTAAACAAGTTCAGGCGACACACACCACTGATATTTCTACTCATGCTATTTTGAGATAATGTACTGTGAAAATGAAGTTGGCTTTAAAAATATAAGAACAACTTCTCTAAAATTTAAGTTTGCTCAAAAGGCAGCAAATGGTTAATTTTCCTAATAAGGAAAATTTGTATCTAGAGCATATTATTAAATGACTTACTATTGTTATAAGTGAGTCATAAGTTGCCTAAAATTAGTTCATGTTGACCTTCAATTTGACCTGTGATACTTGTCTACAATAATATTCGTGAGTTGCAATAGCCAGTACAAAACGATTGACACAAATTGACACCTTGTACGAGCATGGTCCCTGTTTTAGGCTGTGGCTGGGTATTATATGCATTAAAGATATCTTCCGTGATTCGTGATATAGTGCCATCGGCCACTTACTATGTCACGCCGTACGCCGCGTCACGATGCTTACCATCATGGGCCTAGTGTCAGAGATGGACCTGACAAAAGCGAATATCCAAAAAGGGCACACCTTAGCTACAACCTATAAATCGGATAAATTTAATACACGTAATTTAGGTGGTGCTCCAATCGTTCGTGCGACATTCTAAAATGTCAAGATTGGTTTGCTTCTGCAGCTAAGCAAATAATTCGTGGAAACGCCGACAAAGACACATCATCGTACTTTCCTACTTACTCCTTTGTCTATTTGTATACACTTGTCTCTTTTCTTCCTCGGATCATGAGTTAAATGTATATATACATTAAATGTATATATACATATTCTGAGCTTACTATAGATATTAACTGTTGTGGTCTCTTTCACACGCTGATGTCGGCGTATTTTTCTGTAGTGCATCGTGACGCGGCGTATGGCGGGACGCTGTGCGGCAGTTGGCGTTTACAGGAGGCCTTGGTGGTAGTTGTAACCCATATCAGAGGCCCTTGGGTGACCTGATGACAAACTCTGATACCAGAGGCTGGCAACCACCTCATTCGACAAACAAACCATACATAGCAACTTGCCACATTATGTAGGTAGGTACCTAGGTACGCAATAAAATATAGCACACTTACCATGTTGTTCCAAAGTCCTTACAATAAAATAATGAAAATAAGGACGTATGCTAGTACCCAACTTATAAGGCGCGTCGTGAATCTTCGTTCGCGCAGAAAAGAAAGTATGGTCCGAAGATTAACGAAAGAATGCTTAAAACTTACAATCAACCTAGGATCACTATTATAAGGTTCATAATACACTGCAGCTGTTAGTTCCATCTCACTCTAAGCTCGCTAAGATGGCGGCGGCTGCCGACCAATAGCGGTCAGTAGCATTTCCCGCGCTTTGAAAATTCATCATCTGCGCAGGTACATCGGTAAGCCATATCAGTTGGGTAATACTGTACTTACTTCGCTCTCGCATTGTTATTTTGTTGTGTTTTAGAATACGTAGCCATACACTAGGATTGCTCCTGTATCGTGGGTACAGCTTACAGACATATAAATTTACGTACACATCACACCCAGACCAGAAACAAATATTTGTGGATCGCATAAATATTTGTCCCATGCGGGAATCGAACCCGCAACCCCTAGCGCAGCAGTCCGATTGCTCAGCCACTACGCCAAACGAGCCATCGATTAAATTGCGAACCTACAACACACGACTAGACAACACTAGATCTCAATACGGGCACTCGTAAAATAGGCACTATCGGCCTTACCACAAAATATTTAAACAAGAGTTGAACAGATAGTCTAAATATTTTCTCCACAAAACGACGTCTAACTCTCGTTTTCTAAGTCAATAACAAATTCACAAGTAAAACAATTAGAAATTGTGGTAGACAACGCGTTTGATAGACTTCGATTTTGTCACACGAAATTTTAGAAACATCTACTTAACTCTGGTCTAAACTTTTGTGGTAAGGCAGTATGATTTTCCCCCTGACGATACGCCAATATGCCTATCACGACTACTGTACTTTCTACCTATGTTTCTACATCCAAATCTCATAGGTGTTTGACATAATAGAGTTCCTAGTTTCGTGCTATCTTGGCGAGGACATCGACTGTTTGGGAAACCGATCCTCATTAGTGTACCCGATATCACGGGGCTTAGGTTAGCTAATCATGGATAGTAGGTGTCATTATTTGAGACATTTGGAGCAATGTTCTCTATTCTAGACAAACAAATGTAAATGGAATGGAATAATTATACTTTCGCTTATCGCTTTACGAGTATAACCTCTATTTATCTCGGCCTTATGTTTATGTAAATGTTCTAAAATTATAGGCCGTAACTACAGCCGTGAATTCTACTCTAAAAATTGCGCTCTTTCTACTATAACGACTCCGAAATAAGTGAGTCAGATAAAATGAACGTACAAAATCACGATCCAACTGAATTGTTCTTTTCTAAGTCTAAGTATTTGAAATGACAGCGACCGGGAGAAAATTTAGCTACGGAGAACAAAGAACAAGGCAAGCCTATCGATGCGGAAACATGTTTAGATAGGGAGGCAATACCTAGCAAAGTTACTGCTTTGCAAGACAAAAGTCAAATAAACATGAAAAAATTACATGCAAATGAATGAAAAATGAAAAAAAATACAATGCACATGCAAAGGCAAGTGAATAGCAATTATGCATGTGAATAGCCACGCACGTTAGTGTCAGAGAAGGCCTTATATCAGCGAAGTGTTGTGATAAATTCACACACAAGATATTTCCTGACACAAAAGACTGTGACGTTAGTATTGTTAGGTAGAGAATTGAAAGGCAACGATTAAAATATACCACAATCTTTAATCAGTTTAATCACGCGTCTCTATAACGATAAGGTACAATAGAGACTGCCTTTAATAGTACTGACCTAGTGCTACGTGTAAGGATAAATGGTATAATCGTAAGCCTTTTCACAGTATGTATAGGTTACCTTACGACCTCATGAGATTCAAATCATACACCGTATAAGCGAAACGACACATCGCAATTTCCCGAATAAAACCCCGTGCTCCATGACTAGCACGCTACTCATAAAACGGTACAAGTGTCGCTTATTCGAAACCACACGTACGAGGGTGGGATTAACTGATTCGTTCCAATACGCGTAATAAAAGCTTTTGACAGTTTATATGGAATATTGATGCGATCACAGGATTCGCAGGTAATGGCTCTTAATTTATATTCATGTTATATTTTAATATAGGTATATTTTGCTAAAAAGAGCAACGGAGACTGTAACAAAACCGGGATTTCACTTGGAGGATATTAAAAGTGTTCCGTGAAAAAGAAACAAAACGTGAGGCTGAAAAAAAGATTGTATCATCGCAACGTCGGAATTTTCAACAAAGAAACTCTCAGCATGGCAAATGCTATTAAATATGCAACAGTAGTGCCAAGGCTGTTGGCCTGTTGCATGCATATGCAAAGTCAGTTCCTGTAAACAGACTAAAAAACAACGACAATATGCGATAGCACAAATATTAACATTTGGGGCGTCCTTAGTCGCACTTTATGAAGTTTGACACAGTAGTTCATCCCAAAATGGATATTGCAACCCCTAGTAGGTACTCTAACCTCGTAACCCCTACTCGTATATCCATACTACTCAGCCGATATTGCTCATAATATTCTAAGATAAAAAATGTGTTCAAGTGAACTATTAGTTCACGAAATTTCAATAAGATCGAATCGACGGCACGCAAGATACTAATATATATTATATATAAGATATATATATAAGATCGAACTAATATAATATCGCAAATTTGTCCCAGTTGACTCAGAGACCTCTGCTCGGTCAGAAACGAGGTCAGAAACCAATCAAAGATTTATTGTTGGTCAATTTATTCCTATTATTAGACGGGTTGCAAGTCATGTTGTCGTAGATTACTACCATGTAAAGACTCTCTACGATAACATGGTCCGCTCCTTCAAAATAGTGGTTAAATTCTCGACGGTGAGTGAAGATAAGAACTCAAGACAGTTTTGAAGGTAGCTCCAAACAAAATCGATGATAGGACAAACCGTGTATCTTTCGGTAAACTTTGTTTTCTTTTCTACCTTTCTATTCCACAAACTAGGTAATTTCTCCGTTCCTGGCACCGAGAAAGAAATTGACAATCAGACACTTAGACCGAGTCATGGCGAGCGTTTCTCATTAATCTGGCCAACACAGACACTTTACCGATTGCTCTCCATCTTCAAAGAGTTACTGAACAGCAAGTTATTACAGTAACCAATATTAACAATTTGTTCGCTGTCCGGGAGCACTGCTTTGTTATATTTTCCTGCTATTTTTAATCTGCATTGTAAACCAGGCATGTAAAGACGAAAATATATTTTTCTAGACAAGCTGTGATAAAATACGTTTCAGTTTCAATGTGAGCGCATCAATCCTATCTAATATATCAATCCTATCTACTATTAGTTACTGAGAAGTTCCGTTATCTCTCTTCAATACAGTTGAGGTGATACTGTACCAGCTCAAGTTATCGTAAAGTACACAAGGGACACATTTAATTTTACTGGCAATTTCTTAAAATATTCGATTGAGTACACCATTAAAATTTGTATGCAATGATACAATTCAATGCAGACGTGCAACCACGCAGGCCTGCAGTAAAACGTCGAGCTTGTTGAACCGGCCATACCAATATACTTAGTATAGAATATCAGACTGCTATGTTCTGTTCGAAAAACCGTTCACTATACAGATGTTCTGGTGATATTGTTTATCTACACTAATATTATAAAGAGGAAAACTTTGTTTGTTTGGTTGTAATGAATAGGCTACGACACTACTGAACCGATTTGAAAAATTATTTCACTGTTGGGAAGCTATGCTATCCCCGGTTGACATAGGCTACCTTTTATCCCGTAAAAATTTACGGTTCCCGCGGGATAGTAGTTAACGCGGGTGAAACCGCGAGGTGCTTCTTAGTTTTGCTATTTGCTGTACTAACAATCACAGCAAAACTACTTTTTGTTTTTTTATTGTTTCTTTTGTCATTCTCGTCATAACGCTTTGCTCTCTATATCTTGATCATTTTATCGTCATTAGCTACAAGAACTACCAACTATGTGCTCATACTATTATAGCTTTAAGATCTGTGGATTTTTAGAAATAAATAAACAAACCAGATGTTCCGTAACTACGATTGTTCCAGACTGTGTGCGACCTTATGTTGGCAAATTTCGTAAACAGCCAAAATAGGATCAAGATTATGCGAACCTTGCTCTTTTATGTAGCCGAGGAACTATCTTGACAATGGTATAGTGATTGAATGAAAGTGGCAGTTTTTCCTTATCTCAATGGCTACTCTCGCTTCATTATGCTTTATTTCATAGGTTCTTCAACCGATAGGGTTTCCACTTCATAATGTAAGAAAGTAAGTATTTGTGTTTTGTGTAATTGTATTAACTGTTGCTTTTCGTTCGTAGTATAAAAAATATTACGTTAAAACATGAACATGTACTATTTTATAATACTTATAAATCATAACGTTTTTGTTAATGAGGATGTCACAAAAATTTGCATACAAAGCCTACGAGTTATTTACCTTCTACTTAGGTAAAGACATGCGCTCATTCTTATAAAACGAATCAACTTTTTTTTAGCTAACAATGTAAGATTAGTTTAGGAAATTAATCCAGGTAGAAACTTAAATGCATAGTCACGATCGAAACCAAGTAACTTCTAATGCGAAGTAGTTATAGAAATGAAGTAGTTATACAACAAAAAAAACGCCTGTTACATAAATAACGTGTTTCTAACGACATAATGATATCGATCCAGAGAACGCATCACTACGACTCACACTTGCAAAAGGTATGGTCGAGCTTATCGCTCCCGGTTTGGTCTGTATAGACAACAACGTACTTAGGTGTCTTTTACAGGACACAGACGCTGCTTAAATCGCCTGCCGTAGACTTGTGAGGCCATAATAAAGTTATTTATGTCCGTTAGTATGTATTTACACAAATTCGAAGTTTTTAAGCTTAGGAAACTAATTAAAATACTATATGATATGAATGAAAAAATAATATCTTGTTAAAATTTATCATACAAAAATAAAAAAGCATTTACGAATAATTGGCTCGATAAAAAAAATCACAAAGATGACACTCAATCGCATCATAACTTATAAACATATCTTAACACCTACTAACAGATCCCATCATGGAACCACGTACCAATAAATGGGGCTTTTTATATAGGAAGCGATTAGGAACTTTCATTTTCTAATTTCGTTATCACTTTTTTCAAATAAATAAAAACATACAAAAACTAGCAGTTCAAGCGCTCGCGGCCATCTGCCGGTACCACCAGTATAACCACCTTAGCACATCATCATCATCAGCCTGAAGGCGTCAACTGCTGAACATAGACCTCCCACTTAGACCGCCACACCTTAGCACAATCTGGCCTTAATCACTTGCAGAAAGCGTACCTAAGAAATCATGAATTACAACTGTCGTGGAACCAGATAAAAACAAAATGCTTCTAGCCGCCCGCCCAACAACAGATTTACCGAATTCGATTAAATGAAATGGATTTGAATGGACGTGAAATTTATTTTAAGTTAAAACTAAAAGGCTTTTGCTTAAATAAATTAATGGATTTAAAGGGACCGTTGTTGTTTGAGATTGGTGGATGTGGTTATTTGTGCCAACTGATTGTTTTTCGGGTACAAAATAAGTGACGATGGGGATATACGTAACAAGGTATACCTACTATTATATGGAACTCTATGGTAGGTAATAGGTATTAGGTACCTATTCTGAACACAATATTTTTCATTTGATACGGTGCCCTTGCGGAGATTTCTAGGTACAGTGATTTTTGTATGTGATGTGAAATGCAGCATGTGGCAAAAAAAAAAATCCAAAGGCTTAAAAGTGGTACCATTTCTTTGATGCAATCGCACTAAGACAGACAGCCTATTATTTGTAAACTTAGATAGGTATACATTTCAATAAAAGTTTTACTCAAATTTCACTGATACAAAAAGACGCTCTAATATAATCCATCTGGGTATCCCAAATCCCAGCTGTGCATTGACTATTCAGTGGGAAAATGAATATACAATTCTAGAAATAAAGGCAGATGCCGTTACATATAAAATAAAGTGGCTACATAAAAGTCCTAATAAATGTATGAATCAGGTGTCAAAAAACACTTTTGGGAGTCATTTGATTGAAGAAAAACGAGGCACACCCGAAAAGGATCACAGCGTTATTCTATAAATATTGAAACAAAGGCTTGCATACGCAAAATGCCCTTTAGGTCCCTTCGAGACTGGATAACCTTTTGCAGGCACGTGGCCTGGGCTCTTTGAATAGTTGACCTATACTATATTCCTCCAACATGTTACTAGTTTAATATGTATGTTTAGTATGTAAGTAATACGTGTTACCCAGAGTCCAGACCATTCCATCTGTACGCACGAAGCGATTTCCTCCTACGTCTATTATTTGTACTGCAAAGGGTGACTCCTTGTCTGAGTCAGTTTTTCTCGATAGTAACAATGTCTTCGAATCACGAGTGAATTAACAAATAAAATCAAAGTCAAAATCGCACTTAGAGAACCATAAAACATCAAATATAATAAATTCAATAAAACAGTAGGTATAATTGATTATGGTTTGAGTTTGAAAAAGGATGTTTCCCTTTCAGTCTGTACTGTACCAAGATTCTGGACAGGAAAAGGAAACTCCGTTGACTCTACCACTGCTTCGGAATACGCCCGTTAGAGCGTAAGAGAGTAAGCGAAGTTCGGGTGTAACAGCCGAAATTAATATTGTATCTCCTATCCAAGATTGAAATCGATCTTGGATTGTTGCCTATTGTTCGATCGATTTCCAATCTGCGTGCCTTTATAAACCAATCCACGGATCGGTTATTGGCACGTTTGACCCTTAAAATGGATTGTGATATCAATCCCAGATAGCAAAATTTTGATTGGAATGATTATTAATTTCGGCCGTAAGCGAACACCTTCGCGTAGACCGCATCGTCGCGTAGGGCGACTAATCTTATTCGCTACGTTATTTGCTACGAAATAAGTGCTACTGTAAAAAAGATATCATAAAAACGTCTGCAAAATTATCGCACGTTAAAACCGCGCTTATGTAGTATGGGATTACCAATTTGATGTCGGTGACCTTGGGCATACTGTCTATTCTGACTTTTTTGCTACTACTATAACTTTTTGTTACCTATCAATAGGTTTGACCTATTCCATTAAGCCTATTAGACCGTATTATTACCAATTTCTCACATGGAGCTTTATCAAAAGAAAACGATTTCCCTGAAATATTTATGTACCAATAACCTTTAATAAAGGGTCGTAATAGATTAAAAGTTAATTGGATTATATGGACGCCTATTTTTATCGTCGCACTTCATCAACTCCAAAAGTAGGGCGGTAGAGGGGAAGGGGAGGGGATGATTACAACTTTTTGTCAAGAATGGGCGAATGATTGGCGGTTCTATTGTAATATTTATACTCTACTAGTATTATAAATGCCAATATAATATGTATTTTGACTTGGCGACAGATTTCTGCTTGAAGTTAGTAGAGCTATCCTTTGTTAAAACTGTACGCGTGACACTTGAAGTACTTGAAAGCAGGCTTTATAACGAAACGATACCGCACCTACCTGGACCTATCCTATAACCCAATATATCCCTACTCAAGCTAATATATTAAAAGGCTTTATTAGTCCTATTTGTGAGATACATTAGATAATAATTAGGTGTATGATCCCGTCCTTCAAAGGGATAATATTATATGAGTTCTGGGCGATCGGGTAAGACGCCCTTGGGTCGAATTAAGATGTTTTGTCCCTATATTGTTTAAGTTGCCTTCAGTGTCATCAATGACCCCCTGCTTGGGGTGGGCAGAGGGCAGAAAATTCCACTTCACTTAATCTCTGCGTAAGAAAGCACTTGAGTTATCACGCCTCATCACATCATATCTACAATTTAGTACAAAATATTACGAAATTGATGGACTATGATATTTACCAGTCAACTGTATATTGTAACGTAAGCTGCGGCCCGCGGTGTTGCCCGTTGTCTGAATAAATAATTATTAATTAATAATTTAAAATAATTGTTATCCAGCTATTTCCACACCAAATTTTATAAAAACTGGCCCAACCGTTTGAGCGTGAAGAAGCAACAAACATACAAACACACTGACAAAGTTTCACCTTTATAATATTAGTAGGATCGGACACTTCATAAAGCGCCATCCGATTTTTGTCAACCCGTCTCCTCAACATAATCCGGAAACTAGTTTTAATATTACATTATGTCGGCCGCTGTCGGGTTAAATTCGGTATTTTGTCAGAGTTATTTCCTTTTTTAAATAGAGGAAGGATTGCGTCGTTCGTCTTAATAACCGCTATTCATTGCATTTGACAGGTGCTTTATCAAGTCTTCAGGACACACGAAACTGTACTAAATGGGTTACGTATTCATAATTTTCGAGGCGACGTTTTAGGTAAGGTACTTACCTACATTGTAACGTAGAATAATATTATTCTGGATCAAATTGTAGACCGTGGTAAAAAGTAAAAAGTTGTAACACAAATAGACAACGGAAATCGTCAGAGATTGAAATCGAGTGGTGGTATTTGAGCTTATTTTGATTATCTTGTAGAATCTTGGTATGGTCTTGGCTGGATATTTTTCCATAACAATCGTATTAACATTTCACACCAGAAATACTTTTGGTGACGCAAGTTGGTGAAAATTATACTATACGGGTTCATTTCGATCATTCTGATCCATGGGTTTCATAATTTCAGGTACAAGTAATCCTAGTTAGGGTTAAGTGTATATCTGTGTAATTATACTAATTTATTATATTTCCAGTTAAAATAAACTACAACTACTTTAATTAACAAGAAATATTATTTTAATTGACGCGTGTAACATGTTAGCCGGCGGGTCTCAGAGGCCCTAGATCAGAGTGATTAGAGCAAAGTTCGCTCGTTTGGGTCTGGCAGACCTCTGGGTATCTTCAGCCTTCACAATGGTCGGAATTTGGGTTAGATTGTTCATGCGCACATAGTTCAGTTAATATGGCAACACGTGGAGTTACCATCAGTTAGTATAGCATAGTATAACAGCGTTAAACTTATGGGCTATACGATCTGTTTTACTGCGGGTGGAAATGTTAACCCTTCACCTATAACCAAGTGCTGAGTTGCGTCTGTGCTCAGGGGGCGTCGCGGTTGTTGTTAATTGATAGCATACTATATCTATGTCAGTGGCCCTTTACGGCCTCACAAACTGACAACAAAGGGCGGCACTAGGACCTCATTCCATGAAAACCAGCTTAGAACTGATAACCGATAAGACACTGTGTAGGTGGCGTCAGAAACTGCTTTCAAATGTCGATATAAAAAATACCAACACGAACCATGTAGTTGGTATTTACTAGTAGTAAATATATCAAAAGGTTATCTTCTACCTGCCTGCTCATCGTAACAGATCTCTCTGTAACGTGCGTTGCGCGTCCCATAAACATTCCCTTGAATAAATCACTCAGTTTTATACACAATCCCTGTTCCGTTTTTAGCTCAACTTCAATGTCATACATGTTTTATTTGCAGATACAATAGGTATGACATATCTATGTATATAATATAGATAATAATATGTGTTCGTTTTGCATCCATGGGTACGTGAGATGTGCTTGATTGTATAGGATCGTAATAATATAGGCACTATAATTCTATTTTCTTTTATAAAAGTAGTTAAGTATAGGAAATAGTTGATAGAATCAGATGTGAAATTGATATTGAAAATATTTAATAAAGTAATTATTTAACCTTTATAAACTCTAACTTTTGAACAATATAAGATAAGAAAACAATTCTTTACTGCACTTCAAAAATTATGACAAAGTAAACAATGAGCAACCTCATTACTATACAAAGCAATATCATCGTTTTGGTTAGGATAGAGAGATAACATGGTATATACTGATATACCTACTTATAGTATGATTAAACAACCAGCCGACATGCCAATAATTGAAATTGAAGCGTTCCAGCTGTACCTAATCTGCAATAATCTTTATTTCAGCATCACTAAGAACCTACGAATGTAAAAATTACCTATTCAATATTGTGCTCGGCTTTAAATCTGTATTAGGCAAAGCTTCGCTTTATCCCTATCCAGGGTTTAAGGGCGCGTACACAAGTACGAAATACGAGTGTTTTAAGGACCTGTAGGCAGCGAGCTTCCGTAAAATGGGCGGTTTTTTGTCAAAAAGTTAAGCTGTAATTACAAATATTTATAAGCCAGAAAAAATACAGTGTATAGCCAAGTGTTTCAGTTAGCTAATAAATCAATAATATTGGACTAAAGTTGTCTAGTATCTTGAGAAAAAAATTCACGAGAAAGGACCCGAAAAAAATCTTTCGTCACATAATGCTCAACATTTTCAGCGACAACTATCATATTTTTTGGAACCATAAAAAAGGCAATTTTATTTTCCAATGAAATTTGAATTTTCCAATGAACTGAATCGATTCCGTTCTTCTAAATTAATAAAAACGACGAGAATATGATCAGTTTGAGCGTGTACTAGGCGGCTCAGTACCCGCTACGGCGTTTCAGAGAGAGGACGTATGTCGCTGTTCCTCAAAATTTTCTCGTCGAATTTACTGTTTGTTCTCCAAAAAAATAAAGCAAACAGAATCTCTACATGGTATACAACTGGTTTATTTACTTAGTTGCCGTAAATGACTTCCTTCGACGATTACTAAACTTTTATTATAACCTTTATTACTTTGTATTTATTCTCCATTGTGTGTAAAGAATAATGGCTAATATGACTATTCTTGCACCACCTGTAACTGAAATTAGCAGCAAAAACGCGTTTTTAGATTGTTCACTTAAATAAAACTGGGATTTCTTATGATAGTTTGGAGTTAATCAAAGGAGCAGATTATGATTGTATATTAAAATGAAGATGTAGTGAACTTCCGTTTTCCATAATGGCGGATCTGGCGGATGCATATTCTGACGTTTTATTTTTAGCACACTTCCAGTAATCTTTCTGCTCAGCTATGAGCCAGTTTTTTCAATGTTTTTGCTTCGCACGATTTGTGCATTTAGTCACTGTCAAATATTATACTGTAAATTCGAAAGTAACACTGTTTCTCTGTTTGTCTGTTTATTTGTATGTTTGTTTGTTTGTTACTTTTTATGGCTAAACGGCTGGACCGATTTCGATGAAATTAGGTATAGAGAGACAACAAAAATGAAAATGAAATTTGGTAAGTATATGGGAGAAGGAAAGATGAGGACCTGGGGAGATGGGGAGATGGAGAGCAGCAGCTGGAGAGATGAGGAGATGGGAGATCGGAGCTGGATGAGGGATGGGAGATGAGATATTGGGAGTTGGGGAAAAAAGCGATGAGGAAATAGGAAGATAGAGATATTGACAGAGACGTGACGTGCCCGATTGATTAACAATAGCATACAAAGTTCACGCATATTGTGTTCTTACTAGCTGGATTCGATTTAAATGCAGACGAAGTCGCGGGAAACAGCTAGTATTCCATATTTTTACAACCTCGTGGTAAAGTAAATTTACAGTCATAGCCACGATTCAGTAAACTTTACTGAAACTAGCTTTTACGCGCGACTTCATCCGTATATGAAAAAGCAACTGTTTAGAAAATAAATATTGAAGTCTTTGTATCTCTATCCCTGTCCTGTCCCTGTCCCTTTCCTTTTCCCTATCCTTAGTCTTAACCTTTATATTTTATCAAGAGCCTAAAATAATGAAGTGTCAGATCACTTACTTGAGAAATTATGAATTGCCCATATAAATTGTCAACTCCTATTTATTTGGATTCTAAGAGATCCCTATTTTTTCTGACGAAAAATAGCCTATACCCATCTCATAGGTCCAATCTTGGTCAAGATTGATTCAGCCGTTTAGACGTGAAAGGATGGCAAAAACTAAAAAAAAAACCAACAAACACACACACACAGTTTCGCATTTATATGATCTTAGTACGGATGCCTGACACTGGCTAAATGCACAAATCTTTTACTCCGTCATTGTCATTGTCAAAATATACTTATATCAAAAAGAAAATTATGGAAGTGGACTAAAGAGGATGTCTTGTATCAAATGGACTTGACAAACGCGCATACCAGAAGGGACCAACACTAAATAAATTTAATACAACTTATTTAGGTGTGACTCCAATAATTCGTGCGGCATTCTAAATTTGATAGGATTATAGTCAAGGAGGTAATAATTTATGTAATGCTGGCGGTAATAATTCTTTAGGAACGGAACGTAGCATCTCAGACCGCTCGGCCAATCTGACATGTCATTACAGTGTCGAAATAATTGAATGCTTCAGACTAAAGCCTACGTAGTAACTATCTAGTAATCTGTGCTAAGGCCACGTGATGCCGTTAGTAAGAGTATAATAATTATGAATTAGCGTTTTCGACTAGCCGTGAGCGCGGAGCCAGCGTGGCGCGCGGCCCGGCCAGGTAACTTTCATCTCCTAAAATACATGAATCGCTCCTATATTAGCGCCTTAAGAAGTTCACTTTGTAGACGATGCTTATTTTTTAAGCGAACTCTTCAAACATACCTATTATAGTTGTTTAGGTACCTAATATTATAACATTTTTATGCTAACGATATTTTGATATTATGTTCGAACGTGCTTATTCGGGTAAGCTTACGTGGTAAATGTTAAGCTGTATTTAGTCTTATACTTACGGTCAGTAGTGACGTCTGTCGTCGGTAGTTATAGCTATAAAAACCGTGCAGACTCGATAGGTGCGTTGATAACTACACGCACGGCTTGCAATTTGCTTAGCGATAGCTATAATTATTATATAATACTAGCAGACACGGCCACGCGTTGCTGTGGCTAAGGTTGATGTTATTGCGACTATAAATTGAGATGTAAGCTATCCTATCTTTTAAGTTAGATCAAACTGCACACGGTGTGCCAATTTGAATAAAATCGGTTTAGTAGTTTAGGAGTCCATCGCGGACAAACAACGTGACACGTAATTTATATTTACATAATTTAGTGCGACAACGATCTTTCGGCGCGTGGTCAAAATCGGAACTAACGCCGTCATCTTCATCTTGTAACACTGACATAATTATGCATTGGATACAGATGAGTAACTACATCGCCCTCCCAGTAGTGTCACTCACGTGCCAAAAGATCCTTGTCGCAATATATACGAGCGGCCGACGTCAGTACTGACACTGACAGTCAGGATAAACCTAAATACGGCCTATTATGACTGCTATAATGCTTTAAATATTCAAGCCAATTTCTCAGATTACGGTAGTGAAACTCAGAAGCGCTTTTCTGTCTGGGATGCGATAACACGAATGGTAAAAAGTTTCAATTAAAAAGCTTTAGAGTTGAAAATTGTGTCTCACCAAATCCGTTGCCCATGTCATAAATCTTGTTTTCTTACCGCTATTTTTATCATACCTACACTTTATTATGGACGTTCCACGTATTATGTAGTTCGGATCCGTAAAGCAAACCGTAATAAAACCGGGTTTTTCGTGCCCGCCATGTCTGTTACAATGATTTATCGGAAGCTAATAAACTATAGTCTATAGCGAAGATGTTCTTTACCATTTGAGTCTGACACAAGCATAGGTACGTAGAAAAAACGGAACACCCGCACACTATTTTGTATTCTGTTTGGTTTCCCATCGCCTGTGGCTCGTAGATTCATAGCTCAATTTATAACCGTAATCGGTCTTACCACAATTGATTTAAACTAGATTTGAACAGATGTGTCTAAATATTTTCTCCACAAATCTACGTCTTACCCTCGCTTTTTATAACTCAATAACAAATTTACAAGTTAAATAATTAGGAATGCCAGGATTGAGTAAAACAATGCGAGTGATAGAAGTCGATTTTGTCCAACGAAACTTTAGAACCATCTGTTTAACTCTGTTCTAAGCTTTAATTGTGGTAATGTGGAATGTGTTTACAATAGGATAGCCCGGCTTCCCCACCGAGCGAAGCTTACGGACTCCGTTCAATTCGGAACATTAAACATCATAGTAGTTCACATAACTCATTAATCGAGAACGAGTAACGAGTAATGATCATCCGGAACATACAGATAATGTGGTAGTCGTTTTGTTCTATTCGCCCTTTTCCAATTCAGTGGAATGCTGGCTTTACTCGTGTGTCGGATAGTATGAAAATAGCTAAGCAATCATAAATCATCCTTAGATATCGATTCTATTTCTCACAGTCATCGCTCGAATATTTTTAACAATCTAATCATAACAATGATGGTGTTATGCTAGCATCCGGGACGGTTGCTTTGCGTTTTAATTTGAATGTTTGGTTTGTAATGCTGGCAGTTTGTCTGCCCTTTGATTTTTGATAGTGGCTATTTGTACGGGTACTGGATGAATAAATTATATTTATTCGTATATTTATTGTTTTTTTTTGGATGATTAGCTTGTCTTTTGTTTTTTTAGCCTTTGGATGATTAGCTTGTCTTTTAAGTCTGTGACTATTTGAACGGGTACTGGATGAATAAATTATATTGATTCGTACATTTATTCAGTAAGAATGAGTATTAGGGTAGGCCACTGATATATGAAGAAAAAAAATGTCTGATATAGATCCGTAATAGTTGTAAAAAGGTGTTACGCTATAAGAGTAGTATGTTCTGAAAAAACTATCACTATACAACCCATGAGACGGACATAGGCTATCTTTTGTCTCAAAAAATTATCTCGAAGGGGTTGAAAGTTTGTATGGGGAATCCATAATTCTTCAAGTTAGGGATCTGAAAGTTCTTATTTAGGCTTTTGGTAAGAAATAAATAAATACGGGTTTCAGCTTTTTTGCAAAATCATCCCTAAAGGGGGAAAAGCAAGGGGGTTGAAATTATGAGGTATTCTTTAGATGCACCCCCAACGGACAATAATATACGGCTGAACGGATCGTTATTTAAAGGGGGAGAGTGCGGGGAGGGGAGAAGGAGAAAGGAGGAGAGTGGGGGTAAAAGGGAGAGTGGGGGGAAAGGGGGAGTAGATGGTAGAGTGGGGGGTGAAGAGGGTAGAGTGGGGAGAAAGACGGGGAGAGCGGGAAGAAAGAGGGGAGAGTGGGGGATAAAGAGGGGAGAGTGGGGGGAGTAAGAAGGGAGATTGGGGGGAGAAAGAGGGTAGAGTGGGAAGAAAGAGAGGGGAGAGCGGGGAGAGTAGAGGGAGAAAGAGGGGAGAGTGGGGAGAAAGAGGGGAGAGTGGGTAGAAAGAGGGGAGAGTGGGGAGAAAGAGAGGGGAGAGCGGGGTGAAAGAGGGGAGAATGGACGGATAAAGAGGGGAGAGTGGGGTGAGAAAGAGGGGAGAGCTGGGAGAAAGAGGGGAGAGTGAGGGGAGAAAGAAGATAGAGTAGTGAGTGGGGAGAAAGAGAGGGGAGAGCGGGGAGAGTAGAGGGAGAAAGTTAGGAAAGAGGAGAGTGGAAGAGGGGAGAATGGGGTGAAAAAGAGGGGAGAGTGGGGGGAGAAAGAGGGTAGAGTGGGGAGAAAGAGAGGGGAGAGCGGGGTTAAAGAGGGGAGAGTGGGGGGAAAGAGGGGAGAGTGGGAGGAGAAAGAGGGGAGAGTGGGGAGAAAGAGGGGAGAGTGGAACACAAAATTTATTTATTTTGCACTCTAATTGATAAAATAAAATATTTCGTCCGCCTTATGTACGAATAATAATAAATTGTTTGTCCAGTACCCGTATTAATAATTATAAATGATTCGTACGGTAACCGTATTAATAATTATAAATTGTTCGTACAGTACCCGTATTAATAGACTCAGCCTTGATTTTTCGATGAGAGTAAACTTGATCTGACCATTTGTTTGTCTCGGTGGATTTATTAGTATTTCTATTACGGACGTTGAATATACAATAAACATTTTATTTCTTTTCAATAACACGTTTCTGTGTATACGTGATGTATGTATTATATAGGTAAGTATTTGGTTGCGAATAATTATTATTATTTACTAGCTGTATTGCGCGGTGTTCCCCGCTGTTTTCGGATTAAAAAACCTATGTGTCAACCCAGGGTGTTGGCTATCTCTGTATCAAATTTCATCAAAATCGGTCTGGCCATTTGAGTGTGAAGAACTAACAAACACATAAACACACAACCTTTCGCATTTATAATATTAAGTAAGAAGATAAGATAAGATAATCTATTCATTCGAAGTAGGAACCTTCAACCTACCATTCGCATGTCTCATATACATTTCATGCACTGCAATAAGTACTTAGATAGCGAACAGTACGAAGGTCATGATATTTACGCAAGCAAATCCTAATAAAGTATCTAGCCTGTATCTATTTGTACAGCTGTATCTGTGTATCTTGCGCTTGTAGATTACACAGATTATGGAGTAACTATTTAATTTTAATATAGCAAAAACAAAATAAGCGATGCGATGCGAAATAAAAAATATCCAAACAAAGTTTTCAGATTAATTAATTTTCTGAAACGCCAATAACCTCATTAATCCTTGCGTTCCTCGCTGATAATTTATAATGACGAGGGGCAAGCTTCATTAATTATTAACATTAAGCTTAAATTAAAACTTAGTACCTACCTACATTCTACTTCGGGGAGGTTGAGACATTGCCGGCTCGTTCAAGAAAAAAATGTTTCGCATCGTTTGGAAATTAGTGGAACCTATTAAACCAATTATGAAGATCGGTTTAAGGATCTTTATTGTCTTAAGAAATTACAAAATTTCACTTGCAAGACAAACAACAATCTGTAAGAATGTTGTGCAGTGAGCATGCATGGTTATTATTAAATTAAAATAATTACAATCTATAATTATTATTACTATTATGTGCTTGTATTATGTACTATTAAGATCACACAACAACGGTCGTTGTTGCGAGTGTATGGAAAGATTATGATGAGCTGTTAAGTTATCCCTACTTGCAGCAGGTTGTGGATACAAATTGTATGGTAATCGTCATTTGACATTTTCAGTATGAACAAAATGTTGATTTTCCGATGCAGAGTAGGTAAATGCATACCAGAATGTTCCCTGTAATTCAGAAAACGACGTTCTCAGACCAGCCTGAAAAACTAAATGTGGCCATTTGTCATTTAAGAAGTCGTATAGATAATAATTATAACGCCTTATATAGGTAAATGTTACTAACAATTCGAACTCTTAAAAGGCTAGAACATTTTGTAAGTAATATTTTCTATGAGTCTACACAGAAACTTAATTAAACAAACGTTAAATATCTTCCTGACTAAAAGGGCTTTATATTATTATTATTATGATAAAAAAACAATGTAAAGCGACAAGATAAAAATCCTCTCCGATAATAATACATTTTCATTTTGACCGAACAAATCAAAGGAATTAAGTTTTATAGGTATCAGATAGGCATTCCTCGGAATCGCGAATTCGTTATAATAAAGACGGTTATTTTTCATAGCAGAAAAATTGGGCAAGTCGAATCGAGTTACAACTTACGATAAGACAGCCACCGAAAATGGAAACCCATTATTTTTTGCGGTAATTTGGATTTCTCAGGGTTCGGAAACTAAACTTGGAATATAAACTTTAAAAGGTAGAAAAAACTTGTGAAAGTCCTACCTAATCCTACAAGATTTTCTTTTAAAGGTCTGTTATGCCAGCCCGACGATTAGTTTTTCATCGCCCGGTGCACAAAACCTCTTATTATTATTTAACTTATTGTTTTAATCTCTTTGGTTACACAGATACCCGAATCTTTCTGAAACTTTTGACATTCCACTAAGTTTGAGGAGTATTGATTGATACAATGTCGCAAAGTTACGTTACCTTCAGGCTACGAAGTTGTAACTGTACAGGCCAGAATTAACCCCAAGCGTCGTATAAAATAAGTCTTGGTACGCTAAATTACCCTCTTTGAGAATAAAACATTTAGGCAGCCCCTATTCCATTGATAGCAGAACGCAATTCAAGTACTAATAATGCTCTAAATGTCGTGACCCAACAAAAGCTTTAAAAAAAAATAATTTCAGTGTAGGTATGTGCACAATGAATATAATACTGGGTGAAGTTGAAGGTTGAAGTACGTCATTATGGACCCATAGGGGAGTTATGCGAGTGTTTTTTCAGGTAACCTGCATATGACAAGGTTCTTTTTAACCGACAATATTCAACTAACATGTGTGTTTTTTTTCATCAAAATTCTGTCCTTAACAATCGGATATATATATTATAATATATTTATATAATATGCGTTAGATTTGAGGTGCCAAGAGGACGGGCGACAACCGCGCGAAAAAAATTGATCAAAAATAACATTACCATACCTAACATAATCCTTACCGATCTGCTACAATCTTTATAGTACTGTTTATTTTGTTATTTTATTGGGTAATTTTTTTATTACAAATTGTATTTATGAATTGTTGTATCCACTACGTATACTATTGGTATGTATGTTATAAAACCCTTATTTGTGTTATTATTAGGTAGTCATGTATGTATTCATAATTTGACTGATATCAACCGACCCAACCCTATTCCTGCTGTCTATCTTGTCCATACAAAGGTTGTCTGGTAGAGATCGCTTTAAGCGATAAGACCGCCCATTGTACCTATTTTTAAGTTTGTCCTTCCTGTGTTCTTTACATTTTGGTGACAATAATAAATTATTAGCAATACACCAACGGTACTGGAGGCGACACCCATGAAAGAAAAATCTATAAAGGGGAAGAAAATAATCGAAATATGAAAAAATATTTAACCAGCTTTTAAAAAATGTTTCAAGATTTAGCGCGTCTGATGTGTAAAGTTCCATAGGTAAATTACATACACCTATCCTATGTATATTTAGGTTAGTTCTCCTTTGCAATAGTCCCCCTTTGCTACTAGCGAAAAATACCTATCTAAAAAGGCCGCTACGCACGAATTTATTTCACTATACGAAAACAATAGACTATTGATCAATCTGTTTGAAACAGTTTATTTATACGCTATGTAATATCATCCGCAAATTGATTGTGGATATAAATGAGTTCTACATTTCAACGGCAACAGTTCACCAACCTACGTACCTATATAAATAGCTATACCTATGTATATAGCTAGGTAATGATTAGTTATTATTTTACTGTGATAAGCTGATTATATTCGCAGCTAAAGCGTGCTTTGTTCAACGCATTAGTCACATATTTACATCGATAACGCGACTAATAGAATCGAATTCGGGAATTCGGTTACATGACCTACATTTACGTCTAACATCAGATTTAAGCCAGTTAAGTACTCCCAAACAGTTATTTTTTTTCTATATAATAATAATTCAATTTGAAACAAACACATTTTCGTAATAACAATGTATGTGAAATCTAACCATCTTCTAACTCATAACCAAAATCCAAGTCTTTCACCGATTGAAAATGGCCAATTTCTCTAACGCGTCAACATAATAAATGTTACCGTAATACGCCACCATATCAATACCGAGCCGTCCCATGATACGGCGCGCGTCACATTGACACAAATCCCTCACGAAAGAGAAACATTTTCCCATTAAAATAAGAGAAAGAAAAAGGCCTCTTGTATTTTACGCTCCAGAAGCCTCTGAGAGACAGGCGTCTCATAACCGCGACTCGTTTCTATCCCGCGCGCTCTTTGTGATTTTTGTCACACGTTCTGATTTACACCTCTCGCTCAACAAAGAATGCGCTTTGTGCCAACGTGGCAGTTTTGAACCGAGACACTAATTGGGAGTGCCAGTTTTTAGTGTAGTTGGAAAACGTCATCTACTACTTTTTGCGTCGTCGTCACCATTGCTTCGATTTGGCATGAATTACTTATTCTATGGAAACTAAATATTTTACACTTCGTTCGACACGCGACCACTCCTTTGATAGTTACGCGAAGATATTATTATGGTCTGCTTGGAAATCGCGTACACGTAACGTATGTTTCCTATTTTTAGTGTCTTCTATTTTTAGAGTTTGAACAGTAGGTAACGATTTTGGTTTCGCCATTTTGTAACGGGCTATGCATTTACGAGTGTAACCACTGCAACACAATTACTATGTATACATCTATCAACAATAGTTGGACACCGTACAAATCATTGTATTTTTCCATAGCGTAAAATACGCCAGTCAATAAACAATAAGGCAGCTTAAAATATTTGGTAAAAACCAATGGTCGATTAATTACTAAAGAAAAATACGATTAATTGACCTCTTTATTACTAATACACGCCATACAAAGAAAACAACTATTAATATTCTCAAAGAATTATGGTATACGCGTTTCTATAAAGCTTAGTTTTTAGTGTTGCCAAGCCACCATTTTTTTGTATTTTTTTTCAAATAAAACATAGTAATTAAAACTCCAAATTAAGCAAGAAATGAAACAAACGTTGAAAGCTTTGTTATAAGTGGCTTTCGTTAGTAAGTTAATTACAATGAAATATTGTTGCTTTTCGATTTACTTTTTATAGCAAAAAAGAATTTCAGGAAACGTTTTCTGAGAAAAATGGCTGTTAAGGACACGCAGCATGAAAGGAAATTTAATGTTCAAGGAAAACGTTCAAGCCGGTTGAATTTGAATATTATGTGTAAATGAATTGGTTTGTTTCACAAGAAATACTTTTTTCTTCAAAATAAATTCTAATACGTAGGTATTATAATTTAGAGAATTATTATCACTTGACTTCTTACTACTCTTTGACTTTTTATTTACGTTGATTCAGTGGGTTGCGAATTATAGAGGCCGTTGTTTTACCTCGAAGAAATCTTTGATCATTAAAGGTAACAACAGAAGCCACAAAACCTAAGAGAAACAGAAAACTATAACGAAAACAAATGAAAATAAATGCTGTTTAAATCGTAAGATTTGTAGATGCTGCATGCTTTCGTGGCTTCATATTCTAAAAACTTTATAGCGACGGATTATGGCCTAATCCTTCTCAGTAAAGTGAGACATGCCTTTGCCCAGCATTGGGACAGTTACAGGCTGAATTAATCTATATCTATATTAATAAAAGAGTCGTATTAGTTACATTTTTTATAACTCAAGAACGGCTGTACCGATTTGGCTGAAAATTGGTAGGAAGATAGCTGAGAACCAGGAGAAGGATATAGACTATTTATCCCTACCATGGGAAAAGTTTTTAATCTCGAGAAAATCTATCCTTTAAAATCGGGTTGTACAGTTGACAGCTGTCAATCAGTGTGACAGCTGGGGCAGGGAGAGAGGGAGAGGAAGAGGAAGAGAGATAGAGTGCCAGGGATAGACATGGATATAGAGGGAGGGAGATAGAGTGCGAGAGAAAGAGATATAGAAGGAGAGGAAGCATTTCCCCATAGAGACAATGACAGGACAACGTCTGTCGGGTCTAGTATTATATAAAAGCGACGCCTCCTAACACTATGAATAGAGGAGTGTAGAGCTTACATAGCAACTCGGAAAATGTGTGTTTCATTCAACCATTCTACACGTTGGCCTGATGACAAGCAATAGAGCCCACATTATACCCATTGTAACACTCATAGATGTTTAATTTAAATTTATTCATGCCAATTTCGACCTAGTGTCAGTCGTTCATTTCAGTTGAAAGTTCGCTAGCCGGGCAAGTTCCGATGGCAATACAGTATTGTGGTAGCTGCGTGAAGGGCTGACGATAGAGACGGTAGTTAGACGGGACTCTCTAGTGACTAGATTACTACATTAGATAATGCAAAACGTACTAGGCCACATCTAACAGTCGGTGTTACGGCATGAAGAAGGTATTTCTGGCTGTCAGTGTTTGTTAGGCCGGTGGGGTCTCTGACACTGCTATCAATGCTTTCCAAAGCATGCAGTGATAAAAATCCGCTCGTAACTTATTCGAGTCAATGCACGAGCTCGAGATTCTAACCTAGTGTTGTTGAATCGCGAAGCTAACTTAGATAAAAAAAGAAAAAGAAAAAGTGTGGTATATTCAGCTGTCTGGTAACACTGTGTTCATATACTTTGGGGACTATCTACAAGCTGACTAATAGTTTGATAACACGCAAAACAAATGTGTCTCTCCGTTTAAACGACAGCTTACATTACTCAGCGGGGCTACCTACTGACTTTGCAGACCTATGGCGTAGCTGCAGTAGTGGTATACATTTATCATCAACGAAACTATTTTATAATTAAAATTCATACTTCTTTATTGATGTTGATATACAGGTCATTATGCTTTATGTTTTAGATAACGCTTTTGCGAAACCGACATTCAAAACCTCTAGTTTTAATTCGTATAATTATATACCTAACATGATGTATAAACGCAGTATTTTTACAGCGTAGAATTTAAGCGATTGCAAATAAATAAATATTTTATATGTAGGTACCTCTACGTATTCGAAGATATCCAAATATAATAATATGTACACGAAAATTTAAGTAAGAATGTATGTTTCAGTTTCAATTACTGATTTTCTTTGAAATCCATTGACCGAAGCCTATTCCAGACAAACCAAAATCTAAAAACGGTAATTTGTGATTAAACATTCTATACTATATAAATAGGAGTAAGTATTTACTTTTGAAATCTATTTTGGTATCGCTAACAGACATTTGATATCAATTTGATTATATTGGCAGTACTATATTAATAATATGGAAGTCAGTCAGACGATTTGTTCTGTTTGAAATATTAGGGCATAACTGTAAAATCCTCATATTTATTCTTATGCAAATATCACCTTCATGTAAAACTTGCTCTATAAACGAAATTCACCGTTATTTGAATTGGGAAGGAAGCGCGATTTTGGCAGTATATATTTTGACCCAACAGCCGGTGCCTCTAGCCCGTAGCCCCAAATTTAACATTGTATTTTAGGCTGGTGTTGAACAGAAATTCGATATGCAGCTACGACTGAAATCATGAAACTAGTTGGTCCCGTTTAATAAAGACAATAAGGCATCTTTGCATACCACAACAATTAATATAAATATTTGTAGTGCAAAGAAATTGTCACATCATTTACTTCAATATTAATATCAGATTATGTGGGTAAGTTTATGACAATATATCGAGTTTTATCTGTAATCATCGAAAATTTAATTTGTTGGCACGTTTGGCGCAGTGGCTGAGCAATCGGACTGCTGCGTTTAGTGTCGCGGGATCGATTCCCGCCTGGAACAAATATTTGTGTGATCCACACATATTTTGTTTCTGGTCTGGATGTGATAAGCATGTGAAATTATATGTCTGTATGAGGTATCCACGATACACGAGCAATACTAGTGTGATTCGCTTAGACACTGTATTTTGAAAGAAATTTCATATCGTGGTCTACACTTTAAAAACATCTCATCTAAGCAACAAAATTAAATCACTGAATTTCAAAAACGAATTACTTCATACTAAAAATATATGTCATGTGACATGTTGTCCAAAAATGGTATCGGTAGGTACTGAAAGAATAGGTGCTGTAAATTTTAAAATTTTAAATTAATGTAAAATTAATTGAAGAATTTAGGAATATAAGCGTCACAGTTCTACAATTTATCGAGTACCCGTCCAACGGTAATCGAGAACAAAATGCTATTGGGAAATAAGACAGCTCATTGCATAATAAAAATTACTTTAATAACATTATTTTTACAAATTTAGTAGATCAGCATGTTTGCATGAACCCCATAAATTCACTTTACTGATTTCGATTCAGATACCCGTTAATGTTTAAATTTTGAAGCCTTCTAAAAGTAACGTAAGAAACGGAAAATGTTTGTACACAATAGCTTCATATCAAATACATTTATTATCAAATACATCGATTTATATCATCTTTCGAAGTCATTTTGTATGTCAAATAATGATTGATTTGAAACATGGTGACTATGTACCATGGGTGATTTTTATTATAATTCAAAATTCTTTATAAATGCACAATAATTTAGAAATTATTTTCCTGCAGATAACTATCGGTAGCATGAACCCGTGGGCGGCTCCGATGCCGGTAAGATTTTATTGTAGAAAAAACATAGTCATATGTATGTTTGACGTTATTGTGAAAGAATTCTGTAAGTACATAGCCATGGCTGTACGCCGCGCCACAATCGAGCTGTGCTTTTAACAAAGTGTGGTTTCCACTGATATAATAACAACCCTGTGTCTCAATTTGATTGGATCTATCAATAGATAGAAGAACTAATTGAAAATTAAGGAGATAATAGATTTGGCATTTGAAGAAGATTGAGCCAAAGGAATACCAGTGCTAATGCATGGTGATGGCTGATCACATCAGACCATTAATAAATATTTACCGCTTTTATCTTACCCCGTCATTCAAAATGATAAAGTTTTTTTTGAAAAATAATAATTTATAGTAATCGTTGCAAAAAAAAATATTGGCTCCCATTTTTTTCTCCTTGCTGTTGAACCTACCTTAATCTCATCCGGTGTTAAGAGACGATGTGGTCGAAGGTGGTGACCACGCTAAATGTTAATTAACACCAATTATAAATTTATGTAGTAAAATATTTTTACATAAGCCATGACGTGTCAACAAAGGCAATGCTAAAAGGAATTATGTATGAGAAATATACCCTACATAAGATTTTTATAAAAACAATATTGATTAATGTTTTGTGTGCTTAAAATTAATAAAAACAATAGTAATCATTTATGTCAATATAAATAATTCAAAGCAAACAAATGTTAACTAAACCTAAAAAAATATAATAAAAGTGGATTATTTTTAGTATTTTCCCACTGCTGGGACACTAATTATCTCCAATAGAGACAGTGGTTACATTATATTATTAAACTAACGAACACACACAGGATGTTTTGTTCCATAATACGAAATTCAAATAATAAATATTAAAAAAAACGTAATTACAATAATATCTAAACTAAACTTACCTCACTTATTTGCAGAAAATTCTACCTTCGATGTCGTCCCGTGCACATCTTCAAAGTTAATAAAAACTACACATTCACGAATTAGTATAAGTATATGAATGAATTCTACAAGTAGCCAACATTAACGATGTCCAATTAAGAAAAATAATACGAAAACAAATCACTTGACGATCCAAAACAAAGTTTCGAAACTTTTCATAATAACTATTCCACTTCAAATTTGCACTGCAAAATGTAGGTAGTAAAGAAAACTCACTACGAAAGGACTCAGAAGGAGTGGTGCTCTTTCATTTTATTTTATTTTAACTTTTAAGGGCGTAGTTAAAATACAGGTTCGGTATCGCGTGTGCTCGTGGGCGTTCGGCGAGAGTGACACTGCTTCTCTCGGCGGGCGCCAATCGCGATTTGAACTTCGCTTCGCTTCGAACGCGCGCAATCCTCGGACGCTCCTCGCGACTTCGCGCTCGTTCAAAGTTGGTACATTATTGCGAACAGTGATTAAAATAAACAACATCATGTATATTGTTGTAGCAAAACCGTAGGCAAGTATAATGGTGGGATGGGCTGTATTGTATTGGGAAGTTTGATCAGTAATTTGTGTATATTGATGGCTTGTCTGTCCATTGTCCAATTGAAAATCAAATGTACATAAGTACTAGCGCCGTGTAATGAGTATTTTCAAGTAAAATCATTATGATGAATGTTGTAGATTAATTAATAAAAAAAACTTATTTTCTTACTCTGTAATAAATAGTTCTGCGTATCTTGTTCACTTTAATTAAACATATTGCTTTCAAGAAATTACGAAATTGTATTTCAAGTACTTACCAAATCATTCGGAATGAAAACCAAAAACTAAACGTAAATAAAACTAATGTAATAGGCCGGATACCTGCGTAATTTTTTTTTTCGTGGATTTCAAATAATTATAACTGATACCAAGCACAGTCGTGCCATACTCTAGTCCATTTTAAATTGAAAAGTGAAGAGTTAGATAAAGTTATTAGATATGTACTTATGTTTGAAAAGGTTCTACATATTATCATAGCTCATATCGACAGTGTAAATATTTGTCTACAAATTCTAATATCTACGCATATTATGTAAAGTTTTAATTAAAACCGCTTCGAATTTGTGTACATTTTTTTTAACGAATCCAAAAATTAATGTTGTTTGATGGCAAACTACTATTTTTAATCATTACTGTCCCACAGCTGGGCATAGGCCATTTCCTTGTAGACGTAGCAATTCCCTGCAATCTCCGCGGCTAGCCCTCCTGAAATAGAATCACGGCATCGTTTCCGAGTCTTCTTCGGCGATGTCGCCCCATATCACGCATCCATTGTGTGACGACTTTCGCCTAGCAATAAGGATGCATTCGGTTAAAGGCGCAGAAAAAATAATCGATTAAAACTGTCTATTGGCGTCCAAAACAGAATTTTTTTTCTAACCTGAATAATAGTTCAAGCTTAATAAGCTAAATAAAAATAAATAGCTTTATGTTATCTTTAGTAACGTTTTGATGGGTTAGATTAGAGCATTGCGGTAGCAGTGTAATTTGGTCATAAAATGCAAATACAATTTCAAATTGGTCACACCTGTTTATAAGTTGGTTTAATTACGTACGAGTGACGTGTCAGATTAGAATAATAAATAAATCATAATTATCCTATACTAACTGTTGTATTTATTATTACGTATATCATATTTTATTGTCCTATTATAAATGCAGAATAAGTGTTGGTACGAGTCAAGCCGTAATGACTGAACGCCTTTTTATAAAAAAATGCCTACAGGTACTTTGGTTCTTACAATAACACATGCATCACAGGGGAAAACGTGGTTTGAAGTTGTATAGTGCTAAGTAAATTTTGCGATTCATTTAAAAAACATACACAACGGCTGCCTCCCATTATTTTAAAGCAACCATGCGTCTTTCAACGCCATACCCATCTTCTATTCCGAACTCCATGCGCTAATTCGAGGCGCTAACGTATAAAGATCATAAATACGCAGGTAGAGAAACAAACACCGTTGAAACTTTCAGATAAATTGCACTGCTAATCGTGAAAAGACGTAAGTTCTCAGCAGGCATAGGAGTTACGTCTCTTATGAGTTAGGAGTGGGGAGATTATTTGTTTTATGTGCGTGAAACTTGGGTGCCTTTCGAGCAGTCTCTATCCATATTCTTTTGCTGTAGGCCAAACATTGACTGTGTATTAAATACCAATATGTAAAGGCAAGGCATATGCAGTGTGTAAATATGCTAAGCCTACAGTGCGATCCATTAAATTCGCGATAATTGAAATTCCCCATTACACTGTTGTTTCTTGAATTCACGAGCACATGCAACATGGAACGAGTTACAAAACAAATTAGCAAACGCTATATCGCTAATGTAACTCTAACTTCTAATGTTCTGTTAATGCACTCTGCTAGATTGAAATTCGGTGGAGTTATCTCATTAGAGACTAACTACTGGGCATTAATTTTAGGAATACTTGGAAGTTACGATCCATGAAACTAAAAATTCGAGTACTGGTAGGTAGGAATTGTGGGCAAATAATGGCCAAAAAACGTGTCATATCGTGTTGTCTCCAAAACTGCACAGGAAGTTTCACTAAAACATCTACCACCTTTCTACAGCCTAATTAATCACTTTACTACTTACATCGTAACCAATGACCAAGACTGCAAACTGAAAACATCACTTCATTGGCAGTGCGTGTTATAGACAGTGGCATCCTGATAATGTAAAATCACAAATGATTCTACAGAAGATTTGTTCAACCTATCCACCTTCTTACTCACTACACAAAAACCGGGCTTAATCGCGGACAGACACATACACATATACACACACATACACACAACGTACAAATGTCAGGACATTTCCCATTTCTAATAAGGGCACACTAAGTCAAAATAAATGCACCATGCAACTAAGTTACTCGTCTCTTCTCCTCTTATATGGCATTAAGCTCATTGCGCTCCTCGCCTCATCTTGGCAAAGTTTATTCAATATATTTGTTCAACTGTCATAAAACTATACAATGTTGACACTCGTAAATTGTGATACAGGATTTTACGCTGAATAAGTTATTGCGAGTGCGCTGTCTTTCTGTGTGGACTGGAGGGTAAGTAAAACTCGTTTACTTCTAAGGTAAAAATGTTTCATTCAGCCCGGGCCCGTTCATTGTGTTTTCATAATTTGCTTACCAGTACAAGACGCTGTATCTACCGTACATCATGAATACAGTTTTGAGAAAAAATCCTACTAATATTATAAACGTGAAAGTTTGTAAGTATGGATGGATGGATGGATGGATGGATGGATGGATGTTTGTTACTCTTTCACGTAAAAACTACTAAATGGAAGTTAATGAAACTTAACAGTAATATAGCTTATATATCAGAATAACACATAGGCTACAAATTTTAAAGATATTGTGTTTATTGTCCAAAATATGACGATAAGTGTTAAGTATGAAGGAAGAAATCTACCATCTGCGAGCTATTCAGGCGTGCGCTGCCAAAATCGCTACAGTTACACATATGCAATGTATTATGGAAATGTTTATCTTAAATAGTCCTACAAAAAACCTCGCCACAGTATGTGTCTATATATTATGTGTAAGCCATTATAGCCAAAATAGCTACTCGAAATACTAATCCTGCGCAGACAAAGTCGCGGGCACCAACTAGTACTGATATAAAATCAACGACGTCATATTTTCCGTTTTCTGCCAAACCCTTGGGGACCTCTTACACTGCTGCTTAATTATTCAAAATGATAATAAAATATGATAGGTAAGGACGCTTATTCAATAGAATTGCTACCATAACGATTAGTAATGCCGACAATTAAATTGTCGCATGCCTGTCGCGAGGCTGTCATCTACTTAGAATTGTTTGTCTGTTCATTTTACTTGGCAGTTGTCTCCTGTCGACAAAGCATCCTTACGTAGGCTATAATAATATAATAAATATCCTTGCTGGTCCTCTTGCCATTGCAATTGACATAGGTAACAATGTATTAGATGCCGGCAAACTAAAAATCTAAATCAGGACTATTATGCGCGTGTTAGTAGCTAGGAGTAACGTTCCTTATTACTTTACGGTCTTACGGTCTATCACTCGCGTTCTCTTACTCAATCTTGGCATTCCTGATTATTCTACTTGTAAATTTATTATTTAGTTAGAAAAGGCGAAGGTTAGACGTCGATCTGTAGAGAAAATTATTAAGACCCATCTCTACAACTCTGCTCTAACTCTTTTGCGGTAAGACGGCCGAGTTTCTTTTGTCAGCTAAAAGCAGCAATTGGGTATTTGAAAAAAAAAAAATTATTGATTTTTTTTATGTATTTTAAAACTTTATTATTAATAATATTGATATTTAATGCAAAAAACTTCAAAAAATTTTTTTTCAATTAATTATAAACAATTAAAAATTGATGAAATTTAAATAAAAATCACGTGACTATAAACGCGCCATGATTGGTCACCATAGTTGTGACGTCATAATGTTATAGCTATTTAATAACAGTACAGCGTTTACGGCTATTACACGTGTCTAGACAATAATATTAAAAATTTATTGCTAAAATACGAGTTGTTAGTTGGTTTCGATTAGCTATGTGTGATAAAGGATTTATTAAGGCAAAGTCTGATAATATTCCTGATGTTGATATATTTATGATCACCGATTTTTTAAAAAATGACGTTCGGTTTAATTCTGCTGAAGTTCGAGGTGCCAAGGCATCAAGGTAAGTTTGTTAAAAAATAATATAATAAATGAAAATATTTAATAATGACAACAAAATTAAATAGATCAAAACACTGTATTTATTATTTTTCTATCAACTGCAATGAGTGAAAACTAACATTATGACGTCACACGCGCTCGGGTTTGTTCGGGAGTTGTCGGCGTGTCTTCGGTACTGGATTGAAATTTTTTTTTTTAATTTGAAATAACTTATGAATTATTGCGAAAAAAAAAAAAATAGTTTTGTTATAAAACTAATAATATAATCTTTCCATTTATCACAAAAAATAATTTTTTTCAAAAACCCAATTGACTTGAAAATGAGGCAACATACATTGAACACGGCACAAGAGGGCAAAAACCCCTTCCAAACGATCATGGAGTCCAAACGCGAATCGAAACTAAAGTATTTAAGAAATTTTCTACACGTAAAATTAATTCTGACCCTTTCATACGCAGACCGTGTCACGCGCGTTCGTGGCCCAAAACAAGCGTGACCGTACTCCAAACTAGGCTGGAGAAGTGACCTGGCGGCTACCATGACGTCTTATTGCGATCCAATAGAAAATCTAGACAGAATTTTTTCACTTTAAATAATAGTAATACATGGCTTTCGATATCATTTAGATAGCGGCACTTTACCACCGAGGGGTTTAATGATGTTTCCAGTATGCGTCTTCACTTGTTTAGTTATGAATCGTAAAAGTGGAATACGTCTTCGACTGTTTCTGGTTAAATACGTATAATTTTATAACGTGTGTTAGACGAGGTACATAGTCAAACGTTCGACTAGTGCAACTTCAATAAAAATATGCACGTATACATACTACGTAACGTAAGACTGAGATAAATATTGGATGGGTTATGCACACTCGGACCAATACTCAGTGTTATTTACTGCGCGATCCTAGTTTGCAGCAAATACGATTTCAAATAATTTTACATAAAATAAGTTAAATATTTATGAGCTTACACCGACCGCAGCAATGTCTGTCCTTCGTGAATAAACAACTTGCATAGAAATTCTAAGTCAAATTGAAAACGTGCACTGAATTAATTGTAAGCAATAATTAATTTTCTTGAAGCAACGTAATGATTTTTTGAAACTTATTTAACACTATAGTTGTTGCCCGCGATTTCGTTTACGGCAATAGTATTTTCTATTACTCCGTTATTGCGTGAAAAGAGGCGAAAAATCAAACTTTTTCGCGTTCATAGAATACTAGCTGTCGCCCACGACTATAGGTATCCGCGTGGACTACACTTTATAAGTTAAACAGTATCCCATACCCTTGTCCTAGATACTAATAATCTCTACACCAAAATTCATTAAAATCGATTCAGCCGTTTATTCGTTAAAATATAACAAACCAGAGCTACTTTCGCATTTAATTAGTGGATGTAGGATAGACGATACTAAAGGAAACATCTTTTTTCAAACTCATACCACAAGTATTCAATTACCTACTCAATTTTAGTTGTATGACTTGTAAAAGTGCGATTTTATCGCCCACGTACAATAAATGCTTTGACTTTGACTTGACTTTGAAGGTTTTACTATTAACCGATCGACCATCCAGACCTCAACAAAATAGTCAAGTTGGAGCCCTCAATTCGAAGGCTTCACGTGAGTGGTCCGCAGTCGCGTTGGACAAACTTCCCAACTTGCGCTGTGATAGTTGGCTCGGCGCCAGTTTTAATAGGTACGTGTACGAAAGGCAGCCAAGCGGAAATATCCTAATCAATTTCTGCTTTCACTTACTTTAACTCACATCTGCCAATAATCCGTTGAAATTCGTTAAAAGCGATCGCGGAGATTTGTTGTAGTATAGTCACAGAATACCTATTTACCCTAGGTATAGTTTAAATATAGTGTGTATGTATAATCGTCTTGCAACTGCCGGCTTTCGGCGTAAACAAACAGGATGGGAATTCGGAATCGATTCGGATCGCACAAATATTTGTTCCGGGCGGGAATCGAACCCGCGACACAAGCGCAGCAGTCCGAGTGCCCTCGCACTACGCCAAACGTGTCGTCGCATATACAATATAGGTGTGTTTAATCACTGTAAGAAACTTGAATAAAACTTTGAACGAGCCACACTGGTGAATAACAGGCACTACTTATTCAAGGAACCCTCTTCTCTTCGAAGATTGTTACGAAGCCCTATTACAAACTTTTATTTCACTCACTAATATATTACAGCGAAAGTAACTCCGGATTGGAGTCTGACCCCTTGAGAAGGACAGAATAGTACTTATTGCGTTAAACTGTAGCGGTCTTACTATAAAAGATTAGACCAGAGTTAAACAGAGGTTTTTAAAATTTCGTTCGACAAATTCGACGTCTTTACTCGCGTTTTCTTACTCAATCCTAGCTTACCTAATTATTTTACTTGTAAATTTGTTATTGAGTTAGAAAAAGCGAGGATAATACGTCCATTTGTGGAGAAAATATTCAGACTCATCAGTTCAACTCTGGTTTAATGTCTTTGTGGTTAGACCGTATGGTTCTTATCGGTTCAACGAAGTATGTGCTGGCGTTTAGATGGTTGGAAAAGTCAAATCTTGCGAATCAATTTTAACCAAGTTCAATTGAGTTGTTTCAGTTCCGATGACAATGCAATGTTATGATGACAGTGATCTGATGAAAGAGGGAGAAGGTAGACAGAGTACCTACATATTTTGTCAGAAATAATCGTCCGAAGCTCGTCTTAAATAAAACTTATTTTAGTAGGAACCTTTCTCACTCATGTAATTCACCCTACTCCGTTCCGAGTTCATGATATTTCCAATGTGTCACGAGGGTACTTGGACAATCGAAAGTTGTCCAAAGTTAGGAACTCGCCCTTCATAAGTTCTGGCAACGTGCCATCAGTGTACAAGCGGTTACCTAGCGACAATGTTGCTACATTATGTTGGAATATTTTTCCCAAAGTGGCAAAACTATGTGCAAGTCTATAAACAGTTTCTATTAAAAATGTTCGTGTAATGTAGGTATGTTTGTGGGTAATAAAATAATAATGAGTACAGCTTTTATTCAAGATTATGCCAATCCGCACGCACACGTCACAACACGGCACACCGATCTTTCATGAACTCATATTATTCATTCAATAGATTATTACATTTAACTCAAGATCCGGGGAAGAAAAGAAACAAGTGTATACAAATAGACAAAGGAGTAAGTAGGATAGTACGATGATGTTTTGTCTTTGGCGGCGTATGCACTAATTCATTGCTGTGCTGCAGAAGGAAACCAATCTTGACGTTTTAGAATGTCGCACGAATGATTGGAGCTACAGCCAAATAAGGTGTATATAATTTATCCTATTATAAATTGCAGCATAGGCGTATCCTTTTCGGGTATACGCTTTTGTCAAGTCCATTTCTGATACTACGTCTATGTTCATGAAGTACTTTTAATTGTTTTATTGAAACGATGACTTCACTTACAATAACTTTCTCAGTAACTTTATGGTAAAATGGAATACTCATCTGGCCACACTGTCAGGCGAGAATGTCATAAGAGGGGTCCTACGATTGCATATTCACCGGTGTAAGGGGTGATATATTGCCCGTTTACCCCTCTGCTTTTCCTTCGGAGCGAGCAATAGTTTCCATAAATCTTAGCACAGTGTCAATCACGTCACGTCGTCAGTTAGACAAGCTCCTCGTAGCATCTTTTGGTTGAATTGGGTTAGGACTTTAGTTTTTATATTATACTAGCAGACATGGTCACGCGTTGCTGTGGCTAAGGTTTTTGTTATTGCGACTATAAATTGAGATGTAAGCTACCCTATCTTTCAAGTTAGATCAAACTGCACGCGCTGTGCAAATTTGATTAAAATCGGTCAAGTAGTTTAGGAGTTCATTGAGGACAAACATTGTGACACGAGATTTATATATATTAAGATTGGTCGGTTTATTCCAGAAACATTCTTATACAATCCTCTATGTCCAAAGTACAATGTCTATCTTTATACCCAAATGCATCAAAGTTGGATTTAGATTAGTGTAGATGCTTTTTTATTGGCAAACTTCCGGTTTCACCTGCGTTTGGATAATATACGATATATCTTTATGAATTGTAAAGTTATGCCTATGTGTTATTCTGATGAGTAAGCTAATGACTGTGAAGATTCATCAAAATCCATTCATTAGGTTTTGCGTGAAAGAGCAACTAACATACATACATGCATACTCACAAACTTTCGCGTTTATAATATTAGTAGGATAGGCAAGTATTTTACCGCAGCGCGTTTGACGATGGAGCTTACTTGCCTAGAATTATGTATTCACGTTCGACTAGAAAACTTCCAGTAATCGATCGAGTTGATGCGAAAACACTTGTCATGAATTTTTAATTTGTAACAGGTAAAGTTGCCAAACTTGTAAAGTTCCTAGTGAGTTAATTACTGGAACTCATGAGCAAGTTTCGAAACCCCTAAATATTTTACTTGATGGTAACGTTAAATTTTTCACGGTAGGATCTAGCGTTAACCTGTGAGGTCCTCTTTACCTCGATCCACCTATATACTATCCACCACGATCCTTTAAGGGCAATTTCTATCGGTTCTAGGCGTATCATAGGCTTAAAGTCCCTGCCCTAGACTAGTTATCGATAATGTTTCAGACTTTTAATTAAGTAGCATTCGTCATTTTCTTTCATTCTTTGAAGCTTAGGTACCTCCCTATTAAAGTCTCGAAGCTTAGATATTTAAGACTCAAAGCCTGTGGCATTCTGTGGTACTATTATGTTTCTTAGAATTAATTAAGTTAATTTTGTTGCCGAAACTCTAATTCTATGATAGGTAACGTTTGGATTATACGAACGTTGCCATAATCATCTTGTCAAGGCAACAGTTGATATCATTTTAATTAATCTTTATTAAAACCTCCACGGCAAAATACTTCTATCTATAGATCAATTTTATTCAAGGGTTTCCCAACCATCATAATTAATTTTATCTCTGAATTTGTCGCCTTTAGTTCCTGGCAGTAATTTTTGTTTTAAAGGGATGTTAATATTATGCTTCTTGAGGCTTGGATAACTAACATCAATTAAAATTTAGAGATATTGACTAAACAACAAAATACAATCCGTATTACCACAAAATTTAAGACCAGAGTAAAATGTTAATTAGTATTAAACGGGTCCAATTCGCGCACAAACTAATATAAAAATATATAATTTTGACAGAATCGTGACCACGGTTGATGTAACTCAGCCGAAACGTCGAGGTACCTATGTCAAAATTATATATTTTGTGCCCGTTTTAATACTAATTAACATATTGTATTCAAAGTAAGATGTTTCTAAAATTTCGTTCCGCAAAATTGACGTAGGTCTATCACTCGCGTTTACCTACTCAATCCTGGCATTCCTAATTATTTTACTCGTGCATTTTTTATTGGATTAGAAAAAGCGAGGGTTAGACGTCGATTTGTCGAGAAAATATTTAGACTCATCTGTTCAACTCACGTTTCTATTTTTTGTGAAAAGGCCGAATAGGTCTATTTCTAACACCAACCAATAAGAATTATTCTGATAATTATTACGAGTATTGCCGTAGTACTTTTATGTATTCGGTGGTGCATAGATGTATTCCAACTACGCGCCTATTTTTGCGTTAGTGAGTCCGTTGATGCTGGTAGTGTAGGGACCATATTAAAGGCAGTCGCCGTGAACATTCAGCATTCATTAATCCACTGGCATTCCTCGTCCGGCCCTGTCCTCCGAATTCCATTGACGTCTTAGTTCCTAAATTGTCCGTATAAATAAATACCGAATATCTTGGTCTGTAGTTTGCTTTAGCCGGATTCTGTTTTCCTACGAGTGAATAGAAAATTATTATTTTCATCTCAATATCATCGTTACTTCGGATTTCTGTTTTAGTTTCAGGACTGTTAGTTCTATTGCTACAGTAAAATATAGTACTAGAACCATCCCCGCAATGGAATGTTGGTACTGAAAGAATATAAAATAAAAATCATCATCATCATCAGCCTGAAAACGTCCACTGTTGAACACAGGCCTCCCCCTTAGACCGCCACATAGAACGACAATTTTCCACTTGTATCCACCAGTTGCCTGCGACTCTTTTGATGTCGTCAGTTCAAATCTAAATAATTAATTTAACTATTATTTTCATACACTTCTGTACTTCTAGTATTAGAGAAAAGTTTAAATCGAGAAAAGTTTTTAACGATTTCTATTCACTCTACCACACAATTTGAAAATCTTTAACAAAGTTGATCTCGAAATCAATTTACGAAGCCATATTATTTTGCCAGGATCTGTTTAAAATACTTCCGGGATTTCCAAGTCTCCGGTTTCATCCTCCCATTGTCCCATTCTCATGCTATGCTTCGGAGTGGGCTCTCTGTAGGCACACTTTTAATTTCACGGTCCACTGGATACCGATATTCTATCTGTTGGACGATTTTTTGTGTTACTTTATCTCTATGGCACCATTATCATTATACTTTGTTTTTGTATTTACAAAATAGTATTTGCTGGAATTTGGAAATTGTTTTGAACAAAAGTTTTGAAAACATTTTCAGTACCCTTTATAAAAAGTCCTTGCCTTTATCTAAAGGTATTCTGAATCTAGGAACAGCTGTCACAGACTTACAAATAAGTTTTACTCCAATTTGAGTTTTGCGTAGACTTAGCATTTTAAGATACAGTGTTTTTTCTTAGGCTGTATACTACGAGTATTCTTCTGTGGCCCTACAAAGAACCACTCTTTTTATGCCCTCCTTGACTAATCTTGACGTATCCATACCAACTTGCCTGGTTGCCTGGGTCTAGTAAACCTATTGTATATAACCTGGAATTAAATTCACTCTACAGTTTGTTCAAAATATACTTAAACGCATTTCCACGCTATTTTATGGAAGTACTTAACACATTTTTTCTTTGGTACGTTCATGTGTTCCATTCATTGTGCCCTGAGGTAGGCTATTATCATACATTATGCTAATATTGTTCTTTAGATCCTCTCCGCCTAAAGATTATCTGAAAGACATTGTTATTTAATAATAAGCCATATTTTACTTGTTACTTTTTGCTCAGCGTGTCGATGAACTCTAGCCCGAGCTCCACAAACATTATTAACATAGACAAAAGTCAAAGTCAAAGCATGTGTTCTAACCTGGCCATAATATCGTACTTTTATGAGAACACTACACAACATAAAATTATGATATATTAAATTAAGGAGTAATTTTAATCATTGCGAAAACATTTACCATTGCCTTTACTTCAGTGACTTTGACTCCGAGAGGACTTGATTGTGGATTGGATTTGAAAAATAATGTTTTGCTTTCATGTACTGTTCCAAGATCGGACTGGAAAAGGTAAATCCGTCGACTCTACCATTGCTTCGGAATACGCCCGTTAGAGAAGACAACAGCATGAAACTCTAGGGGGATGTAGATTTTTCAAATCTCTTTCTTCTTCCCCGTTTTTCTTCAATCATAGTACCTATTTACCTAGACGAAACGCCCTAGGCAGTGTCACCAGATACCTTAACGTTAGGCGAGTTTTACTAACAAGCCTTAGCAGTTTATTTGGGTGCCCTTTTTTTGATGGCCGGAGTAATCTCCAAGATATACCTAGTGACATTTTAAATAGTATTTAAACGGGTCTAATTCGCGCACAAACTAATGTCAAAATATATAATTTTGACATAATATTATAATGTTTAAATACTAATTAAAATGTATTCAGTTCGCGAATGTTTAAGAACTTCTATACCTAGTGACTTTTGGGTTATGTGAGATTTTTACCCACTAAAACCACCCCGGTGCCTCTGTGCCTTTATGAGATGGCACTAGGTTCCCCAAAACCCTCCTTGCAGTGCGGCTTCGTCCTCATCCCGACTGCAACCAGGGGACTATCTCTGCCCATAGTAGCTGTACGAAGCTAAAACAATAGTGTTTTACTATACACGCGCTATCTACAAATTGGTGTACTATTTTACCCATCAGAACTACGAGTAGCATCGATGAGCATCTGGACCGTACTTATAATGCTTTATGTCTCGTTAGTGGACCCCGTCTTTAGTTCTGCACTAAATTTTAATTACCCCTACTCTGCGTCCTATCTCGAAGTTAGGATCGAGTTTAGTAGGACATAGTTGCGAGGGCTATCACTATAGGGTATAAAATTTGATGAGCTTTTATACCTACTGTACTTAGTACACGCCCATTAAAAACATAATCGATTTTTAGTTACACTGGCGGTGATAAAACATCTTCTAGAATCTTCTAGAAGCCGGCCTCATCGATCGTGTAGCCTCTTTCAGGCTGTTCGGGTAGTTTCTTGAGAGCCAGCCCCCTTTACCTTCGCTTTCATTGTCACTTCAGAATAGACGCATTTGTGGTCGAACGCGAACTATTATCAAACTATAAATAAAAAATAATAAAAAAATACCTATGTGCTATATTATGTAATTGTCACTAGTACCTACCATTAATGGTACTAAAGATACAAAGTTGTGTCAGTTCTACCGTCAATGATACAAAGCAATGGTACTAATGACACTAAAGCGCGTATGCAGTCCAAATAGCGAACTTAAAAGGTAGCTTATGGTATTTTCAATTAAACCTATAGCAGCTTTAACCACGATAGTTTTCTTGCATTCCCGGGTCTAAGCGGAACAGTAACCCGGAGTTGGAACTGCGCCAAGTTTTCGTTTATTAAACCGGCTCCCGTCGTTGTATTGTCCACAAAATATTCTACGAAATATTCCACGCCTATTTATTGGCGTTTTATGCCGTCCTCTTCCTCTCTAATTAATGGCAGACGGAACGATAACATTATATTTTTGGGTTTAAACACGGCCACATAGTAAGTTTTTACTGCGCAGTAAACCCCTGATGAGCGTGCACATACAAACGAGTAATATGTTTTTACATACACACATTTATACCAGTTAAGCAGCAGTGGTAGCCCAGTAGGCGAACGTCCGCCTGCCTAAGCAGGAGATGGAGAGTTCAAATCCCAGTGCGGCATATTATGTGCGTATTTATCTCTCGCTTTTCGGTGAAAGAAAACATCTTGAGGAAACCAACATGCCCTAGAATTATTTCGGAGGCATTTTAACTACAAATTTGGACTGGGCCTCTTTTGTGGACTATGGCCTAAACCTCCACATGAAAGGAGACCTTTGCCCAGCAGTGGGACAGTACCAGGCTGAATTATTATACATACCTAGTTTCAATGTCTAAGAATATTTTATTTCCTACATAATATTATACTGCCCATTTAACCGGTTCCTGTGTTATGTAATGAAAGGGGCGTAACATCGATTTTAAATGTTGGCAATTCAAGTTTACCTGAATTTATTTTTGTAATAAAATTAATATTGAACAGATGTATTTTATTATTATTAAAAAGTGTATCTAGTCATTGGACAATATCCACACAAGGCTTCAAACCACACTGTTGATGAGTGTACTCGAGATCTGAATACGTAATATATATTCACGTCGGTCTGTGACGGCAGCATGAAACAAGGCAAGGCATTACAATGCCTCTCTAGACAAGAACATACCCATTAATTAACTCTTTAGCTGTCACGCGTAAAGTTGTAACCAAACATTCAACTAAATTGCGAGACGCGCCGGTTCACATCGCTCACAGTAAATCTTCGCGAAGCTCTGTTCACTGAACAATTGCGTTTATTTTCATGTAACAATCTCTAGAAAAGTAACTCACGTAACTAAGTGCTAATTAACAACTAAAGGCCAAACTTAGGCATTTTTATCATGTTGGCTAAATTTCGTTAGAATTTCACGAAAAGCACTTGCATCACAAAGCAGGCTAATAAAGCCAGGCGTAAACATTTATACTACCCCCCTCTGGAGAGCCACCCTAATAACGTTTACGACAACTATTTGGACACCAACCCAACACATCGGGTTGATTTATTCGACGGATGAGAAACAAAGGCTCGCTAGAGTTCTAGTAAACCAAGATTCAGACTAGAAATCAAGGTTGTATAGTCTAATTCTTTCAAAAACATTTCAATATCGGACGACTACACGTACGGCGATTTTTGACTTCCACGTACTTAGTCGGTGCTGTAATTATATACATACACGTCCAAAACCGGTTCTTTTCAGAGCATTAGAAACAGATTTACAGACATAAACTATCAGGTCAATATAGAGGTAATTTTATACAGGTTTCCATATACAATACATATTATAATAAGATGTAAAAACTTGTAAAAACAAAATTGAACCGTTTGATTTCTACTTCCTCTCAAACTATTCAATCAGACTAATACCTGAAACCTTTCACAAAACGCAGCTCAATTGGCGCATCTCTCGATTTCACCTCCGCATCGGAGCACATAGCAAACAGATGTCGGAGTTTCAATTAGTTGGGAACCAGTCAATACTGGGCAAAGCTGCCGCCGCACTTAGACACTTCGTGCTTGACTCGCGATGGACAGACTGGGAAAGTTGGTTCATATTGCATGATTAAATAACTCTTTAGCACTGTATATTGAACACTTATAGTAGGGCTTAACCAATAAAAAGGAAAAAAACCGACATAGCGCGAGTCGGACTAGCGTATAAAGGGTTCCGTACTACCATTATCTATAAAAACTGCAATAAAATCACGTTTGTTGTATGGGAGCACTTTTAAATATTTATTTAATTCTGTTTTTTAGTATTTGTTATAGCGGCAACAGAAATACATCATCTGTGAAAATTTCATCTGTCTAACTATCACGGTTTATGAGATAGTTACAGCCTGGTGACAGACAGACAGACAGACGGACAGACGGATGGACGGACATCGGAGTCTTAGTAATAGGGGCCCGTTATACCCTTTGGGTACGAAAGCCTAAAAAACAATATAAATATTTACAGCCCGCTGTTATACAATATTATATGATGGTATGATCTTAGTGTTTCTTAATTTCAAAATAACCGGTGATATATTTACCTCATTAGATTCAAAAAACTCTAGATTGCTCTGCTAGATTTAAAACAGGTTATACTTATTTAGTGAGTTTAATCCGACGACTATGTTATGATACTGCATCTCGATGGTGAATCCGTTCGGTTTTTTATTTATTTATTAGTAAGGAACCATAAAACTATATTTAATTAGGTTTAGACGTTGAAAGGGTTTCATTGTATAATGTGAAACTTCTCGTCTCTAGATTACAAAGAGGTTCATTGCAGCGTGATGATAAATACTTTAATTTTCCTCAAGAGATACTTCCAAAGTTTTAATGGGATTAAAACTTCATTGTGTAAAGTATTAAGTCACTTAAATTTAGTATGATGGAGTTATTATCGAAACACATGATCAAAAATTTTACGTTTTTTGAAACATTGTAAGTTTAATTCATTGGCAGACTTTACAAATTGCGAAAAATAAAGTTTTTGTTAGTATTTGCGTTTTTCATAGCATTGCTTTTAATAGCTTTTCTTATAACAAGATAATTAAAGCTCTGTTACCTAATACTCGGAACCACTTTGATGATTTGAGACTCATAGCTGTCATGTCAAACCGATTTCCGTGAACAGTATTATGTAGCAGAATAATTCTAGAAACTGATTTGGGTGCTTCAAAATATAATATGATTAAAATAAAAGAAATACCTACTATACATGTGACACTAGAGGCTAGCACAACCTCATACGACAAACAAACAAACAAACAAACAAACAAACCAACAAACCAACAAACAAACAAACAAACAAACAAACAAACAAACAAACAAACAAACAAAAACAAACAAGAACGACCGTTAACTTGGTCGTGAAAATGAAAAGCTTGTCTGTTAGCAATCGCATCACCAGCGTGCATGCCACCACAAAATTCCCTATGAATATGCAATATGCTCCAGAAGCGCGCTCTGATGTTATTGACAATGATAAACGTAGGTCCATTATTTCCGTGCGCGTGTTACTGACCAACCCCAATTTCTGGATATGTTAAATTCGTCACAGTCGTTTCTTCAAAAATCATTAAATTCGCTCATTCTAGTTGCTTTGGCATTCAATGGTATGTTGGGTAGATACGAGTACACTGCCAAACAGTAGCGGGTTGAAAGATTTGGGTGACCTATGTGTCTGTATATAGGACTGTATATATGTCTGTATATAGGTATATAGGACGTACAACTGTTGTATATAGTAGTTAGTTAATATTTTTATTAATTAATCATTTGTTGGTAGTTGTTAAAGGCATTCGCCCGGTAAAAGAATAGAAAACCTGCAATGAAACTTCCTAACAAATATACCTTGAGAAACTTTAGGAAGAAGCCGTTATAAGTCCAACAGCTTGACCACGAGCGACGAGGCTGAAGTTTATTAATTTTACACAACTTTAAACGTCAATCGAGATAGTTGGTCTGCAATTCTGGATATTAACGTTATTTCTCCGAGTTTTCGTTCGACATATTTTGCCCGCGGACCTGCATCGAGCTGCAGTTTTAGGAACTGACACACAGCCACCATAATAATACACTAGCTAAAATTGCGCACAAACTAATATCAAAATAAATAATTTTGGCATAGGCCTCGACGTTTCGGCCGAGTTACATTGACCGTGGTCACGAGTTGAACACACACCACACCGCAGCAGTCACCGTTCGGACACCAACTCACCGCTCCATATTATGGCCAGGCAAATTGATGATATCCAGAATTCAACCTCGTTATACAACGTTTAACAAAAACTATTAAATTTTCAATAGCCGCTTGACGTATTATAAGCAACGTGTTGTATACGCTGTAAATGAAAATGCTTGAAAGCTTTTATCGTAAAACTTTTTTACGGTAGCACTTTCGCGGTTATATAAAATAGATATTTGGCTGTTTGATATCGGTACCGTGGCTATAACCATGCCGCAATAAGATCTTTTTATGGTATACGAGTAATGTATTGCTTCTATTGAAAATCTGATTGTGACTAAGACGTTGAGTGGTGGATCTCTTACGAACAGAACCGTACAAAATGATCTTGGACTTTAACCTTTGGGGACTGGTTATTGCTAGTCGCAACGTAATGTCGCTTTTAGATGTGTCTAAGGTGAAAATATGAGCTTTTATGATTTTTAATAAATTTTATTTTTTATTAATTTTTATTAGCTAACTCTATAATAATGATAGCTTCTTTTATCCCTTGTTATAACAGTAATTAAAATCTCGTCAAAATCTGTTCAGCTGTTTCGAAGATTAGCCTGTACATCAGACAGACCGACAAAAATTATAAAACATGTGTTTTTGTCATAAGTGCTGTAAAAAGTTTTATAGGTATGCGTTTTAGTAAAAAGCTGTTATTTTGACAGTACAATAGGCATTTCAATTAGATTTTTTCGGATGACGTGTGATGTTGGCCACCTGGCTAAAGAATCTTGATCATGAACCAATCTTACTGATGTTTGTATGTATTTGTATTTCTTCGCCCACAGTGCCGCGCGCCGGCAATCACCGGCACCGTGTATGATTGCTCTTACGTCATATTTCCGCACTTTCCCACAAGTGGTTTCTGAAGTGCCACCACCGCTCCGGTGACGTCACAATGTTGCCAGTGTTTAATTAAAATTACGTCTTGTGCACGAAGTTCTCTCGGTAAAGGATGGCACAAAGACAGTTTCCGTCACAGACGGCCTTTATGACTAGGAGATATATAAGATCTGTACGGTTCCCTTATAAATTGGGATGTTTGCACAATGGTCGATTATCTAAACTTTGGTAAAAGGAAATTGAATTGTTTCTAATTAATGGACACTAGAGTTTATTTTGTTGTAGTTAAGTCTCAGAAGAATAAGATCATGATCGAAATAGAAAGTTTAAGATGGCAATGTCATGGGACCTCTATTCACGTGGGAAATTTCCCAAAAACTATTTTGAAATGTCGCCACTAGATTTCCTACAATCCTTGAAAAGCTTCTGAAGCAATCTTGAATAGTCGGTTGTCCAAAATGCCTCTAGTGTTGTTAGCGTACTCTTGCTTCTCTGCAGCTTATTTGCGTCATGAATCTACCCCTTTCAAAGGGCGGGTGCCGCTGAGACGATATAACATCCGTGTCCGGATAAAAACTATTCTTTGGTGACACCGCGCCATCCATCAATCCGGATGCGGACGGGTTGACGGCGACTGGGAGTTTATTGAATGATAGCAGCAGGAATATATACGGTACTAACTGCGCCACGCGGTTTCATCCGCAATCGCTACTATCCCAGGAACCGTTCATTTTTACGGGATAAAATGTATCCCATTTCTAGTATGTGTCACTGTCCACCAGTGGTGGTCAAGCGAGTGGGAGGCACCGGAAATGATCGTTTCTATTCCAGCACCGATGTATCTGTATGCCAAATTTAATCAAACCCCTCACGAGGACGATCACACAAACTTGTAAAGTTATAATATTAGTATAGGTTTAGTAGGACAGGATATAATATGGTATAATATATTGGTGTAGGGAAGGAAGAATTCAAATATGTTATTTCATGTGGCTTTTATTCGGCTGTTGACTGTTGGAAAACCATTTAGGCTACAATGAAATATGTATCACGGCTCTCGGCGCGGTGGGGATTTGAGGAACGTGCAGTAATCTGTGCTCTTTGCAATCCAACGCCACCGGGTTTGAAACTTCAGTCTCGTACCAATAATACAACTACATAAGTGTGGTTTCCGTGCTGAGGGCACTTAACAATAGTACAGGACAATTTTAATGGTTCCCAAGTCCCGCTGTAATAAAATGTTCTGATTAAGCGATTTCAAAATCATTCCCATGTATACTCATCAACTTATCTTTAATCCGACTTATCTTGAATCCTTTCAATAAACAGCTTTTAACTCGCTTTTAAGCCACCTTACCTCCCTAATCTACCCAAACTGTTCGGAATTACTTAAACATGAACATAAAAATCCTGACTTCGTGCCTAGATGCGAGGACTTCGATGGTATTCAATGAGCAAGCGAAATAAACATAAAATGTTTACTGGGACCACGGGCTTAGAGCGATTAGGTAGATAATGCAAATTGATGGCTTAATTGAAGTTAAAGTCTACTTTGGCTCCAGTTCGTTTAGGTTAGCTTTCGCTCACTATCACATGCTGTTAAGTAACCATGGCTTAGAAAAGTGTTCGAATGGGAATGAATGGGAACGCAAAACTGCCGAAACACTCCATTAAGGTTTTCAACAAATTGTACAAAAATACTTGGATACCTTAAAATTCGTCAAAAATTATAAGAAGATGTCTTAAAGTTGCTATTAAAATTTAGGCTTATTCTAAAATTGCTCTCACTATTGCAGGTACAAAATATACGTTTGGTTTCACCCAAATTTCGAACATGACGTATCTACATTCTCTAAATCTGCGGCTTGGACCTTTATTCGGACAATAAAAATGATTTCGGTGTTATTTTTCACCCAGCGTGATATATAACTGAGAAATTGGGGAGACATCGAAAGGGCCGATTCGCATTTGTATGCTGCCAAATGCGGGTTAAAGTAGGTATGTACAGACGGTTTTTTGTGGGTCACTTGTTATAGAGTTATAGGAGAAATCTGTCCTTGATAGGGACTTTGCAACGTAGATTGATAACGGGACCTCTTTTACCTTATAAACTCTTTCGCTGAGGTAACTTAGAAGGGTCAGTCTTCAGTACAAGTTGACAGGTTTTAGTTGAGTTTTTTCGGTGGGGAGATGGAAAAGTGACTTTTGTTTCCTCAAACTTTAACGAGAGAGCAATTATCGAGATATAGTTTGATGCATAGAAATAGAACAGAAACCCTAAACTCGCCAGCATCGTGTAAACCATTAGCTTTTTAGTTCTTTAGATACTTAAAACAGGATAAGTTTCTACACTGGTAGGTTTTCCCGCCGAAGTAGACGCAAGTTGATGTGGGTGTGGATCTGTGGAATTAGAACGCAATGAAGCCTATGATTGGAAACAAACAAGGGGAATTAATTCGTAGACACGCGCGTACCTCTCAGTAGGTACTACTGAAAACCGCAGGCGTTGCAGTGCCCTGCGCCATTTTGAATATGAATACAAACTAATCCTACTAATATTATAAACATGAAAGTTTGTAAGTATAGATGGATGTTTGTTACTCTTTCACGTATAAACTACGGAATGGATTTAATGAAACTTTACAATAATATAGCTTATACATCAGAATAACACATAGACTACAATTCATAAAGATATATTGTATATTATCTAAACGCGGGGGAAACCGCGGGGCGCAGCTAGTAGGTAATAGTAAGGTTCAAAACCTGACTACATCGTTGCAGTCTAGCCGGCTAATGTTTCAAACACAAAATTCCGTCCCAGGGTAAATTATTCATAAAAGATCACAGGGCATAATGCAATGACAGCATCGGGTCGAAAAGTATCAAATGGGGAAAATTCGCCAGTGTTATAAAATTGTCTGTGAATTTATTTTTTAATCAGACCAAATCTGACCTTAAAAATTATAAAACCCAACTACTGAAAAATTCGCTCTCAAAAGTTTTCATAGTGATATTCAGAGGATAGCCGTGGTTCTATAACCAGCGGACGATGAAGACGCTTCGAACGATCCCTCATTTATCAAATTATGATAGGTAGGTAGTTTAGAAATTATGAGGGAACAGATGAACATACATACCGGTCAAACACACAATCCTCCGTTGGCTTCCCCGTAATCGGGTAATTATTATAATTCTTAATTCCATAATAATATCAAAATTAATAAAACCATCTACTCTAATTAATTCCTTATTTATCTTGATTCAAAGTTTTACTACAAACCCCCTTGTTTTATACAAATTATATTATGTTTATCCTAACAAATATTGATCAGCCTAAACACTCAATGCGGTGTCAAGAGGACCGACATGAAAACCGAGTTGAATTATTCCGCCTTTGACTCACGCACGACTGTCTGCTACTAATTAATATGAGCGCTGCTAGCGGTAATTAATATGTGATATAGAATTATTCCTACTCTAGGGCCTAGAATTTGTATTTTTAACAGTAGGTAAAGTTGTAAAGAGATTACACACGCGCATTTACTTTTGACTAACTATAATATTAGTGCCGTGTATTCATTTATTGACTATCTGAAAGGCACCGTTCAAGTCCATTACACATTATATAATGTATCTTTTTATTCCTCTCTGTGCATGAATGTCTGGAACAGATCGCTTTGATCGATATCACCGCCTATTGTAACACAAATTTTATAGCTTGTTTTTGAGCAAGCTAAGTTTTGGTTGTTTGGTGGTGGTTCAATAAAGAGTTATAAGTACTCGTACCTATTAAGTATCCATCGAACTCAAGAATTCTATACGATATACATTGATGTACATTGATTTACCATACCAATAGTTAGGGTAGTACATAATTCCTCCACAAATAGGCTGCGACGCAAACCAGGACGGTGCGCAAAACGTATGTATCCGATAAATTCCAAAACTGTCCCAATTTGCGTGGAAGTTAAGGGTCAAAATTGATCGAAAAAGTTACTCGGGGACGGTAATGGTTCTGAAAAAAATGAATTAGGTACGTTTCGAACCGTTGTCCAACTCTGGTCCCTAAAAACAAATGTCAAACTGTGAATGAAGTGTCATTAATCGAGCTTGAGGCCACAACTGCCCTCGGCCGAGTTCTGTTTCCGCTATGGCTGAGGTCAATGCGGCTTTTGCTAATTGAAAGATTTCAAAAGTATTCGTTGCGGTGATTTTTTTATTCAATAGAAAAATATCGGAACGCAAGAACTAGCGAAGCATCAGACTGACGCCGCCAGATCCGAATTATTATCCAATTGAAAATCTGCATCTGCAGTGCCTAACCTTTTTTTTGTCACTGCATTGCATTTGTTTTTAATCGCCTACTTATAATGCAATACGGATATCGTCACCGAAATACCATTTCGATCGTTCCACAAAACTATTTTCTACAAAATGATCACCTACATTCCTAGGCATTTTAAACTTCCCTGAAAACAATTTGTAAAATGCATTCTCCTCGTACCTAACCCCATTTGCCGGTGTCGGAGGTGTCCCGTGGGCAATCTCGTTCCTGAAGATAGTACTTCTTGGGTCAGGTGTATTTTATAATGAAAATAAAGTTTTTTTATTTAAATACTATTACTTTATTGAGAATTATCTTTTCTGACGTAGTGGTAGCCTAGTGGGTGAACGTTCGCCTGCCAAAACGGAGATGGCTAGTTCAAATCCTAGTGCAGGCACGTACCAATGTGTTTCTTGTTAAACATAAGTACGTAATTATCATTCGCTTTTTGGTGAAGGAAAACATCGTGAGGAAACCGACATGCCTGAGAATTATTTCGGAGGCATATTATCCACTAATCCGGACTAGGCCCCCGTGGTGGACTATGTCCTAACCCTCCTCACGGCAGTGAGGGGAGTCCTTTGCCCAGCAGTGGAACAGTTACAGGCTGAATTATTATTATCTTATCTGATCTTAAATGGCAATCTGGTCGAAGGTGGTAAATATGCTCAGCCAGAATGAAGCTTGCTCTCAAAGATCGCTGCGGAAACAGTTACGATTTTGTTGTAGGTATGTTTTAGAATCCATTTCATGTTCCAAGTATAAAAAGGATAATGGGAAATTAAGTTGATGAATAACAAATATTCCCCAATAATAAGCGTACGAATAAACATTGGTAACAGTAAACAACATCTCATGAAGTATCTACTCTTTCAATAGCATTTCATCATAATAACCGATTATTGTTTATTAGCCAACCCAGTCGTCTCATGGCTGCGTAAATGCTTCTCTACTCCATTGATTGCTTTTATTGGTCAGCCCGACTTACGTTAATAGTAAGTAAATCCAGTAGGTACAAGCAGTCTGAAATTCATACTCATAATACCCTTATACGAATCCTGAATCGTTCGCAAATTCAGTAGGTAAATTACGGGCACAGTAGGTACTATTTGATTCAAAACTGTTTAGAGAGGTTCAAGGTTACAAATTAATAGAACAACGGGAACTGGTCCATATCTAACGCTTCCATTGCATGATTTAACCTAAAAAAAGATTCATACATGCCTACTAATACAGTAAGTTAAAAAATACTTGTATTAGCCAAAAGTTAGCAGCGTCTGTTATAGGTACAACGTAAACTAAAGATATAAATATGCTGTGTTGAAAAAATTCGCCGGGAATCAGCCAGTAAAATAACATACGAGTGACGCAACCAACACGGCCCTTGTAAAATCAGATCTAGTATTTATTTCCTTTATGTCAAACGCATTAACGACTTTTCACTAGATACTCCAATGCTGATAAAGGTAAGAAAATACCGCCAAGCTCAGCCTTTGTTGCTAAAAAGCTCTCAGCTGTCGAGTTTCCGCGGAGTTGTAAGTTTTCAATTCGTTTGAGTCTTTTTCCACTTAAAGTCGAGCTCTTGGCAGTTTATGTACTTTTCTCTATAAATGTTTTTCTTTCTTGTGAATGGGTCACCTAGGTGTAATTACATAGTAGCACGCAATCTTTATTTCATATGGCTTAAAGTCAAGTGTAGTTAATTAGTTGAAGTAGATTACCACCTTGCCGAAATATAAATTCGTAGCCTAAATATCTTCTTCTTGCATAAATAGAATTGAATGCGTTAGTAGATGGCGAAGTTCGCAGAGTTCAAACCTAGAAAGATACTAAGATAACGTGTTTTTTTCCGAGAAACTGCATACAAAAATACACCACGAGAGCCATTTGTACGTTACTTCTTTAACCACGTTAAGCTAAGTAAATCTAGTCTAGACTACTTTAGGTGCTTGTAGCTTTTCAATGAAATCCAGCTGAAAGTACTTGAGAAGTAATGTTAGTATGTAAGTAATCAGAGACGTTATCATATTTTACTATGAGGGCAAAAACGTTTAGCTTTCGTAACATTGTATTACATGAAAATATAATTATATTTATTCTTGTAAGTTCTGTACGGATATATTTCCATCGATCCGTGCGATGATAACCTTGCGAGGTCGGCTAAACTCTAGTATCAGAGATTAGACTCAAACCGTCTTAACACGAAAGTTTAGACTAGACTTAAACAGAGGTTTCTAAAATTTCGTTCGACAAAATCGATGTCGATCACTCGCTTTTTTTAGTCAATCCTGGCATTCCTAATTATTTTACTTGTGAATTTGTTATTGAGTTAGAAAAGCCTAGAGTTAGACGTCTATTTGTGGAGAAAATATTTAGACTCATCTGTTCAACTCTGGCTTAAATATTTTGTGGTAAGACCGGTAAAAGTTCTCCATTCTGGCACAAAAAAGGATGTTTGCTTAAAAAATGACATTATTAAGTATCTTTACGTGAATCCCGGTAAATGTTAATGAGCTTTATTTGTTGCTAACAGTAAGCAGAGCGACGCACAGCTTTGACTAATTAAAAACTATTTCAATTTTTCTTTTCCCACTGTCTAAGTATTTGTCATCCCTAACAAAGAAGGTAACAAAGATCATGAATAAGTGATGCGACGCAACAATGCCGGCAGCCCAGTTTTCGTCTCACTTTCAACTCGTTTCCTGCAGCCAGACGTAATTGCAAGTCGTCCATGAATATTTTCCTCGTAAAAAATGATCGTATTTGTTTGCACAGAAAAATATTTGCAGTCACCTTTTGAATGGCAGAGAATGTTTATTCCACTCATCTAGTATTCTAGATTAGGCAATTGCGACTAGCAATAAATATACGTGATATTGGCGGTGATGGTGGTATATAGCTAAAGGTCTGTTCACGTTAATCTAACAAACAGAAACTTATGTTAGCCGCATATTAAAAATGCCATTTGCATAAGTCTGGCGGTGCTAATAATGACGATATTATGGAGTATTCACTGATTTATCGTTACAGGGGGCCGTTATGGTGTCATTATAGCTTTTTGATGACACCTAATCTGCAAAACCATTACGCACAACACATTTTAATAGTATAAAACATACATATACCCTACCTACTGATAAGTGATGTGAGGCTCTAACTTTCTTGTGATAGCATATTAAATAGATTCACATAGACATCTGTGTCTTAAGTCTTCGTGGTTCTTGATTCCCTAGATGTAATGCAGTCTACCTCGCTTCACATACAAAATATACATAAATAACACACACCCTGTATTTATTGTTTACTTTATATAAAAAGATAAAGAATGTAAGAACAAAATGTATTTATGCAAAGAGAATTTTATGTTGGAACAAAGTATATTTCTTTATCTTTCTTCAATGAGTGGTTTTACATAAAAAAGTAAAACCATAAAAAATATATTATAACGGTAGGCCCATCATAAACAAACTTCAAATCAGCAATCTGTTAAACCAATAAAATTGTGATTGAAATGTTACAAATTGTTTTTCCAAAAAGTTTTGGTAACACTAATGGCATTTTAAGAGCTTGCATAAAATATATTGGAGCCTAAGCAGCTGTTACTCACTCAATTCTATTTAATGTATCGACAACCTCAGCATGATAATTATTTCTCACTTCTCCAAGATTTTCGTCGTCTACAAATCAAACATAGGCAAAGAAAAACTGACTAGTAATCAGTAATAGTATACGAGTACTTACTACGCATAACACAAATAACTTTATATTAGGCTTGATTTCGACTCTAGGTTTCTCTACTCTTCACGATGTTATTTTACTCGTGGTCTGATCAATGCCTTTATTGATGAGGAGAGTGGTGTATTATAATGACTGGTAACTAGTAATCATCATTTTTTTAGCATTTAGTAAGTACATTATAAATTATGAACCTAATGTAAAAAGTATTTTCTTCTCTACATTAAAAGTATTTTTTAACTTATTTAATTTTTTATTGTGAATAGGCAAGCGTCTGACCACAGTCGCACCTGATAAGTGATGATGGTAGAACATGCCTGCCTAGAAGATACTCCCAGACTCCCAGTACCTGATTATATATCAGCGTAAGTAATACGTAAGTGCCTTGATTTCTTCAGGTATTCCATTTATTTATTGCGTTTGAAGGTATATATTCCTTTGAAGCGTCTGATCAATTGGATGAGGGTACAGTAGGTACTTCGTTAAGCATCCTTAAACATACTACTTAGGTCGATTGGACACTTGATACTTGTCTCTTCAAATAAGTATGTATTGGAAGAATTGTCATGAATATTTTACGGAAAAATGAACTGTTTTTTCAAGTATACAGAGTAGCTACCAAAAAATAAGTAAAAAGGGAAGGACAATTTCGTTTTATGATAATAGCTTATTGTGGTATTGTATTGGTACAGTAGATACTTCCAAGTAATACATGCATACAGTCACGCATTTTTCCCGTTGGGTTAGGCGGAGACTACATAGACTTTCCACATGCTACGATCCTTTTTCCTCGATTTGATCGTGGTACGTCCGTCTAGTCGACCTTTACCAACTGTTCCATTTATGATAGATCTATAAATGTGTTATACTCGTAGTGTCCGAGTTATTATAATACGTATGCTCAGAGTACATTTTCGTTGTCCATTTAATCCCAAAAAAACACAAGGTTCTACAATACAACAATTATTTATTGAAAGTCATAATAATAACTGAATACAAAAAAAAATGATTGTGACGGTTTTGTGACTACCAGCTACTAAATACTTTTACCGTAGGACAAGCTTCAATTGAGTAAAAATGCTGAAAACATTTTATCGTTCACAACACTCAGGCAGACAGATTTTCTGTAAAAATTATCGCAATTTAAGTAAAATTTTCTAGCACGTTCGTCGAGCATTTTTACCGCGCTTTTTAGTTGTCTTTCAGCATGATGGAAATTTACTACGTTTTTAACATCCAACATGGCTAAATCTAACACGTTTTCCAGTTTTTTGTTGCTCTACTTGAAGAACCACACACGATCACATGGCTCGTGAATAATGCATTCCGAAAACACTACTGTCAGAGCTTCCAGTACCGTTCAGAAGAAAACTGTGTGCCTAGTGCGAGTTTTATCAATTTATTTACGTGCTCGGTCCGTTTGGCGTAAACTTGAAATTGTATGGAGAGCAGCGCCATCTAGCGTCAGTGAATCAGTCACTAGATGGCGCTGCTCTTATTCCATACAATTTCAAGTTTACGCCAAACGGACCGAGCGCGTAAATAAATTGTCAAAACTCGCACTAGGCACACTGTAATGTGTTAGACTATCGATGGTTGCCATAATCGTATCGTGTGACAGACGAACGTATTCCGATTTGAGTTTAAGTGAAAATTTTGGCAGATGTTAAACTAAAGTATGATTAGATTTATATGTCACTATACCGCAACAATGATAAATGTACCCTGTGCTGGGTTTTTTAATGTAGAACACAAGCAAAACAGAAAATACCATTATTGTGTTTTGTTGAAGGTATGGCATACTTATCTCGTTTGTGATGTTGTTGACGTCTGAAATTATAGGAATTGAGGAGTTATGGTTTTCCACAAGTCGAGTGATAGTTTCGTACATACGGTTTTGCAAGAAACGCATTTGCAATAAACGCAACGGTAAGCCCGCACTGAGATTCAAACTCGCAACACTTTGCTTGGAAGGTGTTCGTTTTCCTGACTAGACTAAAAGCAACTGATCTGGCAATATACATTTTATTAGAATAAATAAAATGAGAAATCTAAACGAAACAATTCGTGTTTGTCCATAGCAAACACATTTTGCTAACCAAACAAAAATAATGGAGATAGGGATTCACAAATATTTACACTCAATAATAATGCATAAACAAATTCACAGACTATATTAGACTATTATCCATCAGTAATATTGAAAAGTTGAGGGATCCATCAAGGTTCATAATAACATGATAACAAGTCAGGTTTTCGGTCCTCGGCAAACATCGTTGTTTTCAACCTACTGCATTGTTCTGTGCCTCTACTCGATTTTCTCAATACTTCGCAGAAATTTCGTATTATCCTGTCAATAAATAAATATCACTCATAACCTATAAGTTCCTAATCCTGGCGCACCTCTTAAATTATGATAATTATTAATCACATTATTATAACCAAACTCGCATTGTTTCATCGTGGCTTCGTTCAATGGCGGCAAATTAATTCCTTCATTCTCATTCTGAAGGTTGAAAGTTACGTCAATGCATCTCCATCTCCCCAGATTTACATAAAGCAGTCATTTCAAATAATGTACACACAATTTAGACGCTAATCAAGAAAAACTCCGTAAGTAATAGTATTTTTTTAATTAATCTATATAGTTATAGGTATCTATATAGTTATAGGTAGGCAGTATAGGTACTAACAGTAATTATAATCGTCAAAATACAATTAACAATTTACTACACACCTACCTACAAATATTAGTTGGCAACCGTATTCAACATGCTTCAGTATTACCGTGTAGAATTATTGCAATGGCAATCCGCCTAATAAATTAATACATACTAAAAAATAATACTACCATTTTGGAGAAACGAGTAGATTTGACTTTTTTGGAATATTAGATACTTATGATTATTTTCTCTCGCAAATATGTACTACGGTGCTTTTTTGTTAATAGCGAACGCGGGTGAACTACAAGATGCCGAATATTTAATTAGATAAATACTCGTAGTACCTAATAACAAACATAATGATTGTACATACAACATAGTACATCTGCTTTAAACTACGGCAAAGCCAAAGAGAATCGTTATGATAGTAGAACGTAATTTGAAATAAATCAGGGAAGCAACTTATGACTTAGTAACTTATTTGTTGGTGTTGGTAACTTAAAGCAATTTGAGTAAGTTAATCTAAAATATGCTACACAGTTCGTCCTAGTCTATATAAAATCTACATAAAATTCTTGGCGTGCAGCCAATTTAAGTGGATTTGTGATCAAGTTAGTGTAACTAAAAATCTGATTTGAATTAAATATTATTATGGCGTGTCAATGCAGACTTAGTTTATTGCCCCTGTGTTTAAAAAAAATAGTAGAACCAGAGAAATGTTGTTGTTCTATGGCCAGAATCATAGTATAAAATTAAAAAAAAAAATTATAAATATTATCCAGTGGAACATGCTTTTTTTGCACATCAGTCCAAATATATTAGCTACATCTAAAACGTAACAAGCGGACTTAAGGACTGTGTGCTACACTTAAAACTGTGCTGTGTTCTTTGTAGACATTTTAATATGACCAAAGAAGTGTTAATACACTTGGAAAGTGCGCGAAGTAAAATAAATCTGAGTAGGTATATTGTAGAGTTCAACAGCATACATGTAGCAAAGTTTGCAGTGGTGTTAAATTTGTACCTTATAACTTAGATTACAGCTGAATGAACTAAGTTTAACCGAGCTTAATTTGTCGCCACCTCGTTTATAGATAACGGCAGCTAGTTCTGTCGCTATCGTGTTCAGAATGTAAGGTTAAGTTATGTTAAGTTGAGGATTAGAATGTTATTCTATTCAGTGCAACCACAAATACGTGTGTTAAGTAACTTAAAGTTCGTTGTAACTTTGACCAGTAATATAATTTAATAATTTAATAATAATAATAGTGTATTTTTAACGATTTATGACGTACTAAAAAAACATCTTACTAGATCTCGTTCAAACCAATTTTCGTTGGTAGTTTGTATGGTATGTGCATCATATACTTTTTAGTTTTATCGGTCTCTTATTTTAGAAGTTAGCATGCAATGCCACTTAAAATCTATAGGAAAATCATTGTTTCACTGTATAAAATTCGTTATATTTGTAATCATTGGGACGATTACAGGAGGGCTCACCGACCGTCGACTCCACGGCAGAAACACACCGCCCACATTGTCGGATTCCAGTTCATCAAAGCTTTTAGAAAAGTACCCACACCCTGGTTCAAGTACGTCGTAAGAGCCAACTCATTCCTTCAATGTCCTAAGGTGCATAACGTGTCTAATTATTATTTGTTATCTTTATCTTGATAACAAATAATAATTAGACATACAAAACTTTATAAGCTTGAAATATCGCCCATTGCTCAAGATAGTAATAAATGGAAGATAGGTACAGGCATTTGCCTTGCAGTCTGTCTGGAATTTCATTAATATTAAATAACATTCCAACGCCTAGCAGTCATTGATTTAAAAATAAAAAATACTGCGACGATCGCATTCTTGATACCAATGAAATTTCAATCGAATATATCTCAAGAGAATGAGATATTTATTGCGGGATTGTTATCAGAGTAAGAATCGGGATCGGAATTCGATATGCGTCAAGAACACCCTGCGTATTGAACCATTTCTACCAGTAAGTCCGTTCTCTGGGAATTTTATGCTAACTTGACGTTCTCGACTTTTGAAACATGACAAACAACCGCGATAGTGAATAAAAAATGTTTGAATGTTTTCAGACTGATTGGGGCTGGATGCACTGTGTTCAGGGCTCAACTTGGGGCAGATACGGCATAGACTCCGGCGCAGGTTGGCATCGCTCTTTGCCAAACAAAGAATAGATCTATGACGGCCTAATAGGTACAATAGAATAGAATAAACACGCACAAACACCAATGTGTTTATTTTCTTTAACATCATCAGAAATAAATGCTAAAAGAGCAGTTATTTTTGGCACATATTTTTTACCTAACTCAATGACAAAATGAAAAACATCAACCTAATTATTAAGTACCTATCTCTTATTTATACGAGTATATTGTAGTATCAAGTATGTGTACCTACTAATCGTTTTATTCTTATCGAATTCCGTATCATGGTGAACAATTTCATTGTCCTTTTGTAGGTATGGGTGCTTTCTCTATGCGCCTGAGATCGGACGAGCTCGTGCACTACTTCACGGTGGTGAACAGCCACCCCGTGTTGGATTTCCTGTACGCGGCGTACACTGGGCGGCAAGCTTTCGAGTTCTTGGATTGGCGCTTCTGGAACACGCAATGGAGGGCGCCCGTGCAGAAACCTTGGGCTTGGCTAGAAAGGACTTATCCAGAACCTGAAATCCACAAATACTATGAATCCAATCTTCCAGCATATAAATAAGTTTGCGTTTGGTACCTTTCTGCCAATAATATTGTGTGGTGTAAGAACGGCTTTTATGCAGACCAACCGCATTTGGTTATATTATTGGTTGTTTTATTCAGTTGCGTCAGGCCCACATCTCGTATTATTTGATGCCTTACAATAGTACTTAATACATTAAATAATACAACCTACTTTTCTTTAGTTATCAGGTACGTCATATTTAAAACTATTGGTAGCGATGCAAAACGTCCAAGATTTCGTCAGAGATTTTTATTGAATGGGATATTTCGCAACGCGCTCTTTATATGGCGCAAAATCGTCCCGCCTCCATTTCCAAACTTATGTAAATTATGATTGAATTGCGGAGTCTGTTTCATCTTTACCCTCGTCAATTCTGGCGACAAACAAGGCCGTTCCCACTAATAACGTTTTAGCGTTATTTTTATTACAAAAATACCTATTACTACGTACTTTCCAATACTCAAGAATATTTTAACGGCATGTATTATGTCGAGAACTTCTAGGGGCTGTTTATTTGAAGCGCCTTTCTTCCAAAACTTGAGTCATCTGATTGAATCTCGACGACGTATACCTACTTATACAAAGAAAGTCGTCTACAAAGCGGCCACTCACTCTACTCAAACATTATTTAAATAAGTGTAACTACTAGCCAATGTTTTATTCTCAGATAAACTCGCTTTTAATAGAAGTTATTATTGTACGGCACTCGTTTTATCTGTCTACTTTCAGTGATTCCGGCTACATGCCATTTCGATCACTGCCCGAAAGTACAGTCGAGAAACAAACCAAATGAGTGAAAACGGGACCCCGTACCGCAATGAACGTATCATTGTATCGAAACCTTGAACATGAACAAACATTCATCTTTCTGGAAAACATGTAGATTTTCCTACATTAAGGTACTAACCATAAATTATTATCGGTAAACGTGGACATAATCACACGTCGTCGCCAAACTTAACGGGTGTTACAAAAAATGTGTCATAGTGCATAAAACCGAATGAGGACTTCGACGGTTTTTCCGATAATGTCGAGTCGACGGCAGTTTGAAGCCATCAATACCGCGAAAGTGCGACAGTAGGCAGGTTAATGGACTTCCGGCTTAATATTGGTAGAAAATGTCAAGTCATAGGTCATGTTTGTGCCTTTGTGGTTCGATTGCGGTTCTGTGTGGCGGCGCTTCGTCAGGCCGCGACACTCGTGACGTGTTAAGTATAAAATACACTTTTGATATAGATACTACTTGTTTACAGTAGCAGAACATTTTGCATTTACTTTAGGCAAATTAGAAATTCGTAGAGGTATAAGATCAAATCCTAATTCGGCATTGGCCGTCTGTTACTAGCCACGACACCTAAATGGTGTACTTATACAGTAACTATAACCTCTTAGCCTTCAAAGCCTGAGTCAGATACCTCCTAGGTAAGAATTTCAGACCCTAGACCACATCATGGCTTATCATGAAGTTATATAATTGGCACAACAAAACTTCTTTTTAATTAAAAAGTCGTAACCTTAAAGATTTACTTATTTCGTTCAAACTTTTAGTATTAGCAATTTATTCAAGTTACGAGAGTGTTAATGAGGTTTGACGTAGCCCTTAATTAATTAAACAGATTAAAGTAAATTCATTAAAGTTTCATGATCATTACGTTTCCAGTTTCAATCATCATTATGTTTCAATTAATCTTTGTAGTAGTGTGTAAAGTGAAACTGAATTACAGAAATTTGGGGCGTTCTAACATTTATAACGAAGTTCTTGGAGCGAAACGGAGAACTCTTATTATGAAACTATGAAATAAATACAAATGTGTTTATATACATAATTGCATTACTACATTTACTAGGTGTTTAAAATTCGTATTATAATTAGAAACGGGATATAACGCAAGAGAAATTGGTACCTAAATAAATTGCTATGTCTACCCTTAAATAGCTTCCCATAGAGCGGCGTTGGCAATGATGGCAAATTTTAAGTGGAACTCAATACAAACAAATAACAAAAATATCCTGTTTACGCTATATACCACTATTTGTATTTTATTTAAGTGTTTATAGCTAAACGGAAAGTTATAAATGTTCAGTTATTTTTGTCGCTGACTATGCGTAATGGGAATCAAACTACAGTCTGCCCTATATTCACTTGCATAAGTCTACATTTAATTATTTTTATTAATGCACGCGCTCATTGTGTGTGAATATGATAAAAGTAGAAGGTTAGGTTTCAGTTTTCAACAACAACAAATAACCTATCATGTGGAGTGGTTAAACAAAATGTCGATGAGCAGTACAACATGTTTTTAAAGTGTTACACAATGAACACAATTTCATAAATTTCGTTGCCAACCAGTGACTAATAAGCAGTTAGTAAGGACTTCGTAGATAGAAGCGTAACACGTCTTCCAGTGCATTTGCGTAGACGATGCACTAAAAAGTCAATGCGTAACGTGAACGCGTAACGCGTACTGAATTCTGTTTGCGACGACCCTTACCAACTCTTATCTTTCTTAAGGGGCTGGTAAACAAAGTACAGAGAGGGCAAAAATAAAGGAGACACATAAAAAATACTCTTAAGGCCCTCGACAAAACACATAAATTGACAATAAAGGGCGGATGCAGTCCTAGATCTAGATAACAGTATAGCCATAAATTCTCACAAATGTGGAAATAAACGTAAGAGAAAGGTAAGACATAAAATCAAATCTGCCCTTTTAGCAACCCTCACTGCAAAGGCTGAGGTTAGATATTCGAAGAATGGTTGTACAAGTATTTTCTAATACCTAATAATAAATATAATTATTGATTCTTTTATCTGGAAAATAGCATCAAAAAGTTGAAATTTACTCCCACCCCCTGTGGATACAGCGGACCCAAGTCTTTAATACTTAATAAGGTACAAATTGGAACATTAAAAAAAGTTTCGCTTAAAATCATTTGTCTACATTCTTACATCACAACTGTCTCGACTCACGACTAAAACAATGTTTTTAACTAAAGTCTAAACAAGCAACTTCTTCAGTTGGAAATTTAATCCATTTAGGTAATAGAACAAATTTCGTAAGATTGGCTAAGTATACCTACTTATTATCAAGCGCTCAGATATAATTATTATATCTTCTGTTCAACAAAACCAGCCAATTAGCAACGTTGTTTGTTTCTACGTTATACTTAAGCTTTTTAATTTAAAAGCTGGTAATGGACGATAATTAAACAGTGATTAGCCGCAAACGTAAAAATTAAGGCGTTTGTTTATTATTCAACAGGCATACAATCGGAGTAATTAATATTTATATTAGTAGTACATACCTAAATCTCGACAGCATTTCCGAATGATCCAATGAACTAATATAAAATCCTTCAAATCGTTAAGGCTTTAGATGCGCTATAGGAACATACCATAAAACAAAACCATCGCTCTCCCAGTGCAATCGGGTAAAGCTCAGTTAAAAGTTACCAAGAAAAATAAACCCTAAACTGATGACAACCGCTAAGTGTGCTATTTCAAACTCCGCCGATGGGCACCATTGAGATGGTAATCGAAAAACGTAAGGGTATCTCGTGATAAAGTGTTATTAGTCGTAAAATGCACTCGCGTCGACAACCGGTTTCATGTGAGGACAGCTGAGATTGCAATTCGCGTTATTTATGCCAAGGCTTTTGCCCTAGCAGGGTTAAGGGGAGACAAGATAAAATACACGGTTATAAAAAGTGGGAAAACATGTGGCTACATAAGTATATGAAGCTGAGAGGTTAGGCTTACATTTTTTCGGCATGAAAAGGGATAATTATTGTCTAAGTGCTCTCTTTCAGTGGTCGTTTCGCATCGCGGTCCAACTGTGTTGCGAAAGGCTCCACTCAAAAACAGTTCTTGTGTATTCACACCGTGATGCCAATCGTGTGGAACGGATCAATACTGTCAGTAAGTACATTATTTAGCTTCTTATAAAAGTCCGACCAATTCAATGCGGTGTCGGTCATACACTCGTATGAGTGTAGGAGGTAAACGTGTGACCTTATGGCCTAGTTGTACGGTCGGCATGAAAAGTAGCTTAACATGTTTTAGTTTCCAATTCCATTGTAGATACGCAAAATGTAAATTTTTAGGGTGTATATTAAATTTAAGATACGGAGATGTTCAACTACTTTTGTTGCCGACCGTACTAATGTTATACTGGTGGTTCTGGCAGATGGCCGCGAGCGCATGAACTGCTAGTGTTTGTATGTTTTTATTTATTTGAAAAAAGTTATAACGAAATTAGAAAAAGTTCCCAATCGCTTCCTATAATATTAAAAGTCCCATTTATTGGTATAACTTTCACGTGGTCTCATGATGGAATCTTTTAGTAAGTGACAAGATAAGATGCGATTTAGTGTCACCTTTGTGATTTTCTTATCCAGCCAATTATTCGTAATCGCATATCTGTCTTCCCAATCATTACATTGCATGATTTTTTGATTATAAAAATGTTGATTATTACATAAAACAAGTTAAATTAAATAAAAATAAAACTAACTCTACACCTCAATTTTAATTAGTTTCCTGAGCTTACAAAACTTCGCCTTATTCATTAGTAGACTACAGTTCTTCTGATATATACATTCCAAAGATCAAAGAGTTTCATATGTACCTATCCTACGTATAACTTGTAGGGTATGTAGGGTAAATATATTCAAAGGTTAGTTTGATTAGTTTCTTGTACACCTATTGATTATGTGATTGCATGCGTAATTTGTAGTTCGTGGTAGAGTTTTGATTACTTCTTGTTTATAAATTACTAAATTTTTGAACGAACATTATTAAAATGATGCAAGATAATAAATATAAGTTATTCTAAATTACAGGACTAATCAGAATCCATTATTACTATGAATGTTAGGTTTTTGCAATTCTGCAAGAGTCCATTCAGAGTGCCTATGTTATGTCAGATTTCAAATAGTATATAAACTAGACTTTGATATAGTTCAGAGTTTCGCTTTTACTAACTTAATAACAAATGTACAAGTAAAATAATTAGGAATGCCAGGATTGAGTAAGAAAACGCGAGTGATTGACCTCGATTTGGCGAACGAAATTTTAAAACATCTGTTTAACTCTGGCCTAATTCTTTTGTGGTAGGACCTTTATAGTTTGCCAACACTTGCAGTTACAACGTATGAAGGGCGGTGTGTTAAATTAACAGCAACATTTACGAGTGATGAGCTCAGGCATTGCCGCGAACTGCTTTTCTATCGATACGACAGAAGTTTATGTAGTTGTAGAATGTAGTTTTTCGTAGGTAAGCATCATCTCGTCTCGTAATGCAGTTCATAATATTGTAGGGAATGTGAACCGGCCATTGTAAATATAGTAAACCTCCTTCGAGAAAACATTGTAAAAATAAAATATTTTGCCTAAAAAGATAAATAACGATCGCAATTAATTTTCCTGAACCATATAAGTTAAGAAAGTTCGCTCTAATTAAAGTGGCACTATAGTTTCCAGACACATAATCGTAGTCATTCCCAAAAAACAGTTTCCAATTTATTTTAGCAGCGACGACAGGGCAACCATGAATCAGCTTTAATAATACTATTACATTCAACCAAGCTCATTTACTCAGGGTATATGAAATCTCTTTTTCATAGTCCCCGAAACGTGACAGGCCTAATAATATTTTTTTTAAATAGTCTACCGCTCCATTCTCACCGCGTCGCACCATCAACCTGTTAAATGGTACAGAATGTAAATAAATTTGCTCTATTCTGGACTTGACGAGTTTTTTGTGAGGATTGGAGCAGATAATGCAAAAAATATTCATTATTCTGAGCCCTCTGAGGCGCTGAGAGGATGTAGGGCTGTATGGCGTCACGCTTTTGCCTATAAACAACAAAAAAGTTAGAGCCAGATGTGGTGCCGGGTTAAAGACCTTGTGGCAAAGCGACATTTGCGCGTAAATCTTTGTTGGCTGGCGAGTGGTGACGGCAGCGATTGTTGAGTAGCAAAACACAGAGCTAAATAGAAGATCGTTACAGTGCTCTTAGCGGTGCGTTTAGGAAACGACAGATCTTCCAACATTTAACGTAAGATCCGGGGAAGAAAAGAGACAAATATATACAAATAGACAAAGGAGTAAGTAGGATAGTACGATGATGTTCTATCTTTGTCGGCGTATGCACTAACTTTTGCTTGGCTGCAGAAGCAAACCAATCTTGACATTTTAGAATGTCACACGAATGATTGGAGCACCACCTAAATAACGTGTATTTAATTTATCCGATTTATAGGGGTTGTAAACAAGTGTGTCTCTTTCGGGTATACGTTTTTGTCAGGTCCATCTCTGATACTAAGTCCATGGTTAAATAGATCTGCACAGTACCCCTTACTGGTGCTTGATCTTCCAGTCAAGGGTTAATGTCTCAATGACGTCACTCGTTGTCATTTTGTCAAATACAGCTAGAGACACTGATTTTCAAGATTATACTCTAGGACCATTTATTATACTTTATTTAATTTTGGATACTAACTACCAAAATTAAATTTTACTACGTAGGTTACGCCCAGTCGTAAAATGAACTTGCCATTATGCGATGCTGTGTTTGTTAAAGTGTGACAAAACCCCAACCATTTTTATGACATGAGCCTTGCAAAGACCCCCGTAAAACTTAATGACTACACACGCAGCTACAAAATTCTATTTTATCATGATTCCATGAGATTTTCTTTTAATATCTAAGCTGCGTTAGTACGTTCATTAAAAGCCAGAAAACGATAGAAGTTTCTTGCTAAGTTAATAAAAACTAAGTTCTAAAAAACAGTACCTAGTTTAGGTCAAGGGAATCAGCGGTCTGCGTGCCCAAATCCCAGTGCGGGCTTACCAATTTGTTTCCAGTAAAGACATAAATGTATTTACATAATTATCGCTCGCTTTTCGGTAGGTATAATATTTCACAAGAATTATTATGCATGTGATCCACTAATTCGAACCGGGCCCCCTGGTGAGTTATAGTCTAATCCTCCTTACGAACGTGAAGCGAGATTCGTGCTTAGCAGTATCAGAATAACGACGCTTAGGACTTCTTTATTTATGAATTAATGATTATAGTAAATAAGAACTACAACCAGAAATTTATTATTGTAATATGATTGGAATAGGGAATAAAGAATGGGCGTGGATGTCCAAGGAAATGATATTATGTGATAATCATTAGAGGTAGGATAAAATAGCCGGAGTGGAAACATGCCTACTTCTATTATTTGGGTTTTTTTTATCGATAATGACATGCGATATCGATAAATCACACGTAATAATTATGTTCTGTGTGCCTAGTGTGATTTTTGCCAATTTCTGTACGAGCTCAATCCGGTTAGCGTAAACTTGAAATTGTATGGAATAAGAGCAGCGCCATCTAATGACTGACTGACTGACGCTAGATGGCGCTGCTCATATTCCATATAATTTCAAGTTTACGCTTACCGGACCGAGCACGTAAAGAAATTGTCAAAACTCACACTAGGCACACAGGTCCCTTGAAGATTAAAGTTCCAGACTATGAGTAATTAATGTCACTTTAGTTCCGAAGATGCTAAATAATGTTAAGTCCTTAGATAGCCTGAAGTGAAGAGTGTGGCAGATTACTTATAAGTAAGCACGCACCATCGTAGACCGCATCGGCGCGATATATCGCGGCGCGATATACTATATGAGATAGTGGTTAAACTAAAAAAAACCTATCGCTGGATAGAGCCAAAGGGACTCAACGGCAGTCCACAAGACTGCCGCTGGGCTACCCAAAAGAGACTATGCGACAGATTTCCTGCTATACTGAGGTAGTAATTCAGTAAAACACCTATATTATTCTACTACCAACATTATTCTTACCGCTCCTCGAAAATTTATCTTTCAAAAGTTTCCAAAGTTCAGTGCTTTCTATCTAACATTATTTCGACGTAACGTCGTGGGGGTTTCCAACTACGACTTTCTCTAAAACAAAACAGTTACTAAACAATTTACCGAACAGCCTCATAAACAGCTCGGGGTTATTATTTTCAGCTTGCTTGAAGCTGGGACTTCGCCGGCACACCGTAATTTATCGAATCTATTCATAATGTTGTTTAGTCTGTCATTTCCGAGCGAGCGACACTAATATTAAATTATGTTTAATTATATTGTTTTCTAATTCAGTTGTCGAAGGTTGGTTGCAATTTTTAGATGTACCTTACGTTTTTGAGGTATAAGACCAGTGGCTATTCCCCTGATAGTTAGGGTAACCCCTGGAACAGTTAAACTTACTGTTTGAGGAACTTTTTGTATAATAATAGCGTAGTGAAAGAAAAACTATGCATATAGGTCAGGGCAACGTCGGCTGATATATTATTTCCATGATAATATAATATTTATGTTGGGTCCTATTTCAGCATAACATTTGTTTTACGTAGCTCATAAAATGGCCACTTTGATATCCGCAAATTATAAGGCTGGTTTGTTTCTTTGTTTGATATGAAAAGAGAAATTCTGTAATACTCGTATACACTCAGAAGTGGAAACTTTTGTGTGGCTTTTGCAATACTCGAAGTAAGTTAGGTGCACAAATTAGAATGAAGTGTATATATTGTATTATATTAAGGTAGGTGGAATGACGTGCACAAAATGCTGACCTTTATTTTCGTAAAAAAAAATTCCACATTGCCATAAAACGTGGCAATGCAGCCAGCATCTTGGAAATGTTGCCCGTTGCTAGCGGCTAGCGGTTAATTAGATTCACTTTAAGTATTTTTACTTTTATTTTCATACACTATATGCCTGAATCTATGATCTGTTTGTAAATATGAATTTTCTGTGAGATTATTATTTGGTCAGGTTAATTATTGTGAATAATGAGCCTGAATAGATGGAAATAATTGAAAAAGGGGGAAAGATCGTGGGCACACATCGTATGCTTAAACTTTTTACGTCATGAAAATGTTTCTCACGACGTTCCACGATGAGTTCGGCGGCTTAGGAGAGCAGCTAAATGTATAGTGTAAGTATACATGGAGAAGTATGTTCAAGATTTTATCACAAAAAGATAAAAAAATATTGAAATAGTTAACTGTGTAAAAAGATAGTTAAATATCTCATTATTTTCGCATCATATTTAAACTTTATAATTTTCTAAAGATGACTTCTTCAATCTCATTCATATTGTCATTGAAATGAGCACTTGAGAAGTGTAATAAGCCAGCATTCAAGAGTTCTAGATGACTGTCAACACCATTAAAAATTCTTATCTTCGGTCTGAATTCTATTGCTAAGTTCGTTATTAAAGAAGTTAGTGACAGTACAGTTTCAAACAAAAATATTAGCAAGTTAAATATTAAATATTTTAATACACTTGGCTAAATGCACAAACCACCAAACTAAAAAAAGGCAAAGATTACAATCAACGCTAAGAATTCTGCCTATGAAAATTGAGGAACATCGAATGTGCCATATCCATCCATGGCCTGCCACTGTACGCGTACATTGTATTATTTGATAAATAACTCGCTAAACAATCTGTTATTTCCAAGTTATGATGGCATTAACCTCAAACGTGCCGACGCAACCTCCATAACAATAGATTTGTAAATTTATTATATCCTACTAATATTATAAACGCGAAAGTTTTTCTGTATGGATGGATGTTTGTTACTCTTTCAGGCAAAAACTACTGAATGGATTTTGATGAAACTTCACAATAATATAGCTTATACATAAGAATAACACATAGGCTACAATTCATAAAGATATCCTACTATATATATCGTTGGTCGTGATTCTAATTGGCAGACGCTTTGGTGACGGTTGAGTTATTGCGCTAATTGATAATTAGGAAAGCGTTTGATGATATATTTTTGGTTAGGAAAGTAACATCAATGGGTTTCTTGGTAAGAATACTGTTAATTTAATGCGTTAAATGTGGAAGTCAAAATTGAATGGTTGGACAGCATTAATATTGTTAAGCGACTTCAAAAAAGGAGGTTTGAAATGAAATTTTATTTTTATCTTAACAGTTCTGCAATTGTTTATAAAAATCTATTCGAGGGAAATAAACTGAATAAACAAGTATCACATAAAATAGATTTTAATACTTCTACACATAATCATACACATTTTTGCACACATAGACACACATCATAACACAATAGATGACCTAGTAATAATCCACTTAAATATCTAGCTACTCCTAGCTTTTGGCACACTTTAAATACACAGGGACCTTTTCCCTTTTCCTCAAGACCTGCAAGGCGATTCTGTACAAAACTCACTTACGTGGCAGCGTTGTGTCCCTAACCTAAGTGAATCCGCGTTGAATCCGCGCTGCGGTACGTCTGTGTCAGATTGGTGACGTACCGCGGCGCGGATTCCGCGGATTGAGTTTTGTACAGAATCGCCTTGACACAGGGTAGTCCTAGTGCAAGATTTAGCATAGTTTAGGCTGTAAGAATTTAGTTAATAATCCTGTGGCTACTACTCCTTACATAGTCGATCATACCCTAGCTTTAAGTCTAATATCTGGATGACCGAGCTTTGCTTGGTATTTTTTTTTATAAATTGTGTTTTTTGGAAATTATATTTCAGTACGAATTGCTAATAAAATGATAAAATATGAATAATATTTTTCGATCTTACCGATAGAATAATAAAAAAATATGAACTGTTTATTTAAAGAAAAAAATCATGAAAAACACGAATAAAATGACATTTTCTAAAAATGATTCCTAGCTAGATCGATTTATCGCCGCCGAAACCCCCTATATACTGAATTTCATGAAAATCGTTGGAGCCGATTCCGAGATTCTAATTATATATATATATATATATATATATATATATATATATATATATATATATATATATATATATAAGAACTGCTCATTTAAAGATATAAGATAATATGTACCTACTTAAATAAATAAAAATAAAAATAGATACCAAAACGATATAAAAGTTTTCCAACCGTAAAACGTAGAACACACGAAGTCGGCATTCGATAAGTCCTTTATTGAATTGCTTCTGTCGAGCAACGATATATTGAAGACCGAAGGTAGTTCAGCTTATTTGTACTTAGTTGTTGAAGTGGGAACTATTTCTGTGGCTTAGTTTAAAAACGGAAGCTTTAAAACTTACATGAACTCGTTGTTACAGCTACATTTCGAGTTGTTATGTTTGTTTGTCTGACGAATGGAGCAGCTAGGCTCTAGTGGCAGAGTGTGTCAGGCTGCTCAAAGACCTCTGACGTGGCTATCAATATAGAACAGACAGGTCTGACTCGTTAATCCCTGTGCCTTGATTGTGAGTTTCGACATAGTACCTACGCGTCTCGGGACGAATATGGCATAACCCTCCTCCTCTCCTGCTAACTGACGATGTGATCTAAAAACTCCCTGAGACTATTTTCAAGGCCTACCGATGAAACTGATGAAACTCTATAAAGAAACAAACATCTGTATAACAATATTCTGTTTTTTCAAGATATCTGTAATAGCAAAGTTCACGCGTTATACGCGTGGTACGTGGCGTACCATCATTCCACACCAACGAGTGTGTTTACGCAAAATTATGGTGTCAACATTACGCGGCCCAATAACACCGGTCGCTGGGGTAGATTTGAAAACAATTGTAAATATAAGATGCGATTTTCAGTAACGCTGTGAGCTGTCTGTACATATTCCACACAATACGTCTAAAAGGATTATTTAATACATTTTGGGTTTTGATTTTGCATGATTTTTGGTAATGCATTTGGAAAATGTACATACACATGCATACACAACATGTCATAGTCACGTCTTCTTCAATTGGGGTAGGCAGGACAATCTAGAAAATTTCACTTTTTCGCACGTCTGTGGCCCAGTTTTTGAGTGGACGAGTTATCCTCATTTAAAAAGCTAGCTGGTCAAACTCCTATGAAATCTACCGCGTGTAATAACATTATGACGTACTGTCTGGTATCGTATTAACTGTTTGTTAATGATATCACTCCGTTTGAATGTCGCAAATTATGTTTGGCAATGACGTCATTGAGTTAGATTAGGTATAAAGCGTTTACTTTGCCTTCCTAGGTACCGTATCTAGGGAATACCTACTTCGGCTTAATTATAATTGAATACAATTTACGCCGCTCTTTCGCCGGAACAGAGATTGCAGTGGCAATAAGCGGTAATACACATTTTGTTCCATCTGTATATTGCGCAGAACTCTCACTTGAGTTATAAATTATATTCTTTGGTGTGTGTAACTAATAGACTGGATTTACCTATTGTTGAAAATGATATCTTTTCAATTACTTTTGGGTAGACATAACGAATCAGCAGTGATTGTAAAGCACGTCTAAACTCTTGTTTTCAGCGGTTTACGATAGCGAAACTAAGCTGTTCGCTATCCTACCTAGAGAGTCGATTGACACAAAACGTAGATTTGAGTGAGGATCACCATAGAAATCAAAATTCAGTCAAGATTAAAACTGACAGTCATTCTATGTAGAGAATAAAACTGAGGTGACCTAGTAACTAAAACAAATGTGATTATTTCGAAGGTATGACCTATCGCGACTCGTTTTCAAAACTGTGATAATTCGGGCTTGGGACCGAATGGTACAACTCATTGGCTACAGTAGTTTTTGATAAAATAATTGACGGCCACAACCTGTAGCCAACACGCTCGTATTTAATGGGTTCAGTTGACCGATTCAAATATAAATTAGGTCAACTGATCCCGCGGACACAGTTTAGAGCGGGTTCAGTTGACGTAAGAGCCGTCTGAAACAGCTAAGGTACGTTATCCAAATGCACATTATGGGAAGCACCAGGTTATGACTACATTTGGCAGCGTGCACGTGTACGTGGCTTTTATGTTCCACATAATACTTAATAAGGTAAAGAAGGATGGTTTGATAATGAACACCTAAAACGCCTATCAAGTTTTAGGATACGAGCCCAAAAGTACAAAAAAGAGCTCTTGACTAGATAAAGATTTAAGACGAATAGTCTTCCTGATTACGCTTAATTCGAATTTATTTGAATGATGTTTACGACAAATCCGTACAACTTAGGAATGTGGAAAAAATATATGTTAAATTTGATCATATACTTTAATTTGTGACGGTTAGTGAAACACAATTAAAATATATTTTCTCGATAGAAAAAAATTACAAAGTAACCTCTAGAAAATAGCTATTTAAATTAAATCTCACTAATTTATGAGATAACATTATTCAAATCGAAAGAACTTGAAACCATTGTACAATAATAAAGGTTTTTGGTGTTTAATATAGCAACAATGCGCCAATTTTCATTCAAGAAAACATATTTGATTGAATTTTCGTTCAAGTAGAATGACGCGCCAGCCGCCATGTTGTGTCCTCTCTATCATTTCCATACGATTCGACAGTAGTCGCTGCGGCGCGCCGCTAGACGGACCTGTGTCACTTTTTTCAATTATTTTTTTACGTAATCATATTTTTCCAAAATACTGGACCGCATCCATCGCCTGTCATGTTTGGTCTGTCAAGGCACTGATTAAGCAAAACAAGCATTGGATGAAGCGCGGCCAGTGGCCGCTGTGTTTTGTTTTTCTAGCCCGTTTATTACAATAGAATTTAAATAGAAGTGCCAAGCAGTCACGTTGCTCCCGTTCTTACCTACATAACGAGACAATCGTTGTGTAGGCCATCTTCATGATTCAATCTAAGTACATGCGTGTGAGCTTCGTAATGACCACGTAGTTCTTATAGCATCATCGTCATTGGTACTTATTATAGGTATTGTTATAAAAAAGTCTGGTGTCGCTAAGCAAGAGATTTCCAAGAGTACCTGTATTTGCGAGAGGTAAACTTAATTTAGGTAGTTTCTCCGGTTTTCAAACTTGGTCTCAGCACATATCAAACATTTGGACCTATTCATTCATGCCTACACTTTTGAGAATAGCTCAATGAAAACCTAATCCTATATAGGTAAATGAACACGAATGACACGCACACGTCAACACTGAAGTACTCGTATATTATGCACATCAAAATTTGACGGTCTTTAAAATTGCAATATAGCATAAGGTAGGTTCACCCAATAAGGGCCGGTTTCTTATAAGGGCCACCATTTCAAAAACCCAGTTCCCGATAATAAATAGAAATCAAAACTCGTGCCGACGTTCCTTATTGACCAATCATTTAAGGGCATTGGCATTATTTACATTTTACGCTGCCATTTTGTCAGTATGCTTGTCAATGTAGTACAATATGTCACAATGCATCGGTCGATTTATTATCTTCCTTGGTGGCATTTTGAGTAATTTAAATATTTCTTTTTGGTTATTACAAGAAATTAATTTATGTAAAGGAATAAAGAACATCTAGGCGTGGGTTATGAAATTATGTTATCGAAAGCACGATTTTTTATGTTGATTTTTATTGGTTTTCTCCGGGATGCCGAAATGCCTAAGAAAGTCCACCTTCTTGTCGCCAATTAAAGGCCGGACCTTATAAGGTCTATGAATACTGTAAACTACTTGCTAGTCTTGTTATTACTAAATTGAACTACTTAGGTACTACCCCACTTTTTTTTAAATATTTATTTATTACCTTTTAGGAAAAGCTATGGTTAAAAAAATCCATATAATTAATACCCAATTTTTTTTTTTACCCGAATAAAATATGGAACTTCTAAAAATGAGCTAGAATGAAGAAATATCAACATATACATTTACGAAGTAGAAATGTCACTGATTTTCCTGAATTTGTTCAGTTCATTTACATAATACATCATGTTATTATTTGATAGTCAATATAAGGTCCACTGCCAAAAATGTAATTTCTCTACACTTAATAAGGCCCAAGAGCTATGGCTGACAATATACCTGAATCGTATTATTTTTAAGCTGATAATTATTTCAGTTAATACATAACAATACAAAACTAAACTGTATTTTATTGAAATACATAATTTAATGTTTTTATACTGCATTTAAGTTCTTATAGTCTTAATAAAGACCACCACTTCAATTTTTATTAATTTTTAAATTAATCTTTCGGGAATGATAAAAATAACTAACTGTATCTCACAAAATTGAAATAAAATAATAAAGTAAAGTCGTTTTAGAAATACTTGCAGTAAAAAAATGGGCCTTATTGAGATCACCTGTTTTTAATAAGGTCCATTGACATGTTTTTTTTTTAACTGTTTCTGTCATTAATTTACTTATGATAAATGATTTTTGTCTTATGTTTTTACTACAAATATGAGCAATTTCTATATTTTAGATGTTTTTTCAGTTGAAACGCTTCTAAAATCAGATTTATAGGGATTTGTAAAAACGTGGTCCTTATTAGGTGAACCTACCTTAGTTGTAACTATGATAGATTTATGATACGACGAGCCGGAGTTCGGTTCTCAATCGCCGTAGTTTGGTTTTGTTGGAAAATATTTTTCTAGACCTTTTGGTTATCCATTGCGCCTAGATTACCCACCTAGTTTTTCTGCTTATTAGAACCACAATCAATACGCTTTCTAACAGCAAGCCAATGAGGATATTTTGACAGTCATCGTGCAGTGGGGTGCATCGTGGTGCAGCCCGAAGCTCAATAAGTTCGGGCTATGACTGCGTATTATACTATAGATCGATTAGTGAAATGAAAGATTACATTAGGTTCAAAAATATTTATTAACAGATATCCTATATTAAAAATCTATGCATTTTGCATTTTTTTATCCCTTCTCAGAACAAGTTCTGGTAGGTATAGGTTCCACTGGTGAAATGAAGTATACAAAGTAACATTTTTTCTTTCTTGCGATTCTTAGCTGCCCTTGTACCTGTAATCCAAAATAACACCATAACTTTTAAATTCCTAAACAAATTTGGATGTACTATAGGGCTTCGTTATTTGCTACGTTTGGTACCTACTACACCACCCCTATTCATTTTTGTAGTAGCGTATAATGTCTTGAGTAGAGGTACATAACAACTGAACATAAATAATCACAGTTTTACATTACAATCATTTCATCTCGTCTGTATAAAAGAAATAACAATCTGCACAGTACAGAATTTTCAGGTTGGTCTTTGTACCAAGAAATTTGTTGCACGTTAACAATGGGTTCAATACTTACGAAACATCTTCGCCATGGAAACGCTTGAGCGGAGAACGAACACGTTTTCAGCTACATACAGGTCCAGAATAACTGTGAGCTCGTTTTTGATGTTTTTGCTCTATACATTTTTAGCATCGTCCGTGAAAACAGGAACTCTCCGACCCAACCTAAAAATCAAAATAATTATATTTAAAATGTTGGAATGTTCTTAATACGTATGTGATAGAAAAATAAAACGGTTTTCACTTTTCACAACACTGAACATAATATGAAATATCGTCAACTCTTGAATCTTACAATTTTTATTTACCCCAAAGCCGGTGACTACAGAGAACGAAACGTGACAGTCTGACACTGACAGACAGTGTCACGTCACGATCAAGGAGGTACCAGTTGATAATTACTGTATTGCCTTGCCAGTGCACAACAGTCAAAAGTACTGTACCAGTTGTACCACAATTGTACTCTGCTTTGATTGAACACGTCTTATCGTTATCGCGTCGTCTTTGTCGTCGGGAACCAATCGTGTAATTGCTATAACTATTTAAATATATTTAATAAAATTACGTAGGTATTTAAGATAAAATACTTATTTAATTATTTAAGTCTCTTTTGCTCTTATCTGTTTACTGGTATACCTTGCTCATTAGTTTTCTTTGTTGATGATATCGTTGGAAACTTGAAACCCATATAATTAATTAACTTGTTCAAAGTAAACACGTTCTACAATACATGTTATTCATATCTTTTAAGAAAAAATGTCCAAATTTACATTCGGCTATAGTATAGTACGAGAGTAAATGTGATAATGTAGTAAGTGACACAAAATCTACCACGTGCAAGATTCTGGCAGCACTGAATTGGATACGTCACCTGGCGCTTATTTTATTATTTTGAATTACATATTATTTACATTATACGAAACGGCAACGCCCGATTACGCTGCGATTATATCGCGGATATGCTCACACAAAGTAATGTCTTCTTGCTCCCACAGGCCTAGTGTGTCAACGTCGCATAGTGTCAATCTTTTTGAGACACAAGATAGCTTATGTCCGTCTCATAGGTCCAATCTATTTAACCTACCAAATTTCATCGAAATCCGTTCAGCTGTTTAGCCGTGAAAAGGCAACAAACAGACAATAAACAGAGTGACTTTCACATTTCTAATATTAGTAGTATGGATTATAATATTATTTATTTAAGAACTTTTATATTTTGGACTCTGGGATCTTATCACTTAAATAATAAAACTGTTAATGTACCTAGTAGGTGTATCGTTCATCTAATTTAGCTTTTTAATATAGTGGGTTGGAATGAGAAAATAAAATTTCACATCTAAATACGAGTACCTACCTACATTGATTGTATAATATTTTATTTAAGTCTAAACGGTTATGTACCTACATATTTTTCTTACAATAAAATAATGACCAGCTTTTATTAGATAAACCGCTTATTTAACAGATCGCTGGTGCGTAACTTCTTTACGTTCTAATAGTTCAATATTCTTTGGTAGTGAGAGATGGTAGTTGAAGGTCACGTAGCTGAAACTTTTATTACGCCGTTTCCCCGCTGTTTCTTCGTGCGCTGCAGTCGGATTGTGAAATGTCAGTAGCTCTTGTATGCCTCTTAAATTTTCGTCTGTCTAAAATCGAGTTTTGTGTGACTCAGTGTGCGTCAACTCTTCATGCTGAAAACATCAATGTCAGTCCATAAATCTGTTTTAACCTCTTGTGATTATGAATTGCTGAAGAAGCGTAGAGTTTTCCGGCTGACCACCCCAACCGTTAACACTAGGTTTGGACAACGGTTTGGTGACTTTGTTAGACATCATGTTTACAATAAAGTCGTCAAGTATTGTAATATTAGGAATAACTCTGTGAGGGAGGCCAAAAGAGTAGTTAATAAATGGCTAGCTTCATTAAATTATGATGAAACGGAGGAGCTAATAAATATTAAAAGTTAAATACATATAATTAGACATGTATATTTATTGTCATGTAAATTTTGTAAATTTGTAAATCGTTTGTCTGCTGAGATTCGAAAATTTTAAATGGAAATACCGAATGTAGAATCCAGGCTTCCTCGATACAGGCTCTGCCTAGTGAGGAATCCGACAGGAAATTTTTGTAATAGTGTAATAAGATGTCTGCAAAATATAGGCCCTATTGTGTGTGTACCACTAGTGTAATATAGTGTAGCACTATAAAAATTCATTAATAATTATTATATTAGTGGTTAACATATAGCGATATTATGTATAATCTGTGTTATGCAGTAATAAATATTTTTTCATTTTTCATTTTTCATTTCACTTAAGTGACAGTTTAGAATACAACATTTAAAAGTTGTACATTATACTCGTACGAGTATAAAGGTGACAGGGACTTCATATTATTATGATAAATAGAGTTAAGTTATATACTTTCCGTAAACAACGGAACTCCTCTCAGATACAAAACTATAAATTTACATTTTCCTCTCTGGCAGTAGGTATTCATATTTTTTGTACTGAACCACTGAAAAGAAAAGTTGAACTTCGATTTAAAATGCTGAACCAACGATCCATTATCACTGCCATGTTTCGCGGACAGGGATTGCATTTTTCTATAAGCGACTAATCTGGAAGATAAACGATCTCGAACACTTGGTTTTAACTTACCAATTTTTTCAATAAAGTAGAAAACATGAAAAATGGACTACATACATCGTTTTTTTTTTAAGAACATTTATAATATAAGTAGTACTTATCAACAATCAGCTCAAAAAGAGCAGTGGTTTACAGACAGTCGAAATGGTTTTTCCAATGGTAAGTATAGGTGAATGCAACGGTTTCGCTTGCGATGATACAAAAGTATTTGTATAATTGGGCGTAACTTACATAAATTGTAAACAGCTCTCGTTTGATACGAGGTTAAAAGGACCTAATGTATAGTCTAAAATAATTATGTTACCCAAAAAAAAAATTAGTTCAACTTTATAAAATACAGAGGGGTTTCACTCGGTTGGCGTATTATCACAGTCTAATACGAGCTTCTCAATATTATTCTTTTGAATTTTCGCATAATCGATATCAAACATAAACTTCCCCGTAATAACAATTTCATCCCTAAATCGGCTCAGTTTTAATTAACAGGCACCGGGATCGAATCATATCGGATTATTGAAATTAAGTTTGGACATCCCTCGATTATTGCAAATTATATTGGAATCGCTCGTTGAATTATTGTTTCAAATGTAACAATTTACAAATGGGTTTGGAATTACAGTCCATTAATGTATATACCTAGATTTTTCAACACAATATCGACAACAAAGTTTGCGACTGGTATTTTATTACTTCATTGGCCACTAGGCACTGCAATAATTCAAAGTAAAGGCACTTGCTATCGGGTACAATACTATTATTACTTAGTATGGTGATGGCATCCATGGGTGATGGTGACAATCCATAAATTGACAATTGTTTTTTTTATAATTATATTTTATAAATATACCTACGAATGACCTTGCCAGCGTAGCTGAAAACGCTCTACAAAGCTACAGTGCACTGCAATCACGTGCTTAAAATAGATATCACCTCTCTAAAGTTACATTCCCATCGCGATCACACATAGAGTATACAGTAGGCGTAATCCTCGATGTAGAGCTCGTAGGCCCTCTACGTTGAGAATTCTATGTAGAGACGGTTCTAAGTCGAGAATCCGCAACTTATACCGACTTAGTGCGTAAAAGGTTTCCGCAGTAGAATCTGACGACACGTGCGAGTGTAAATAATGGTTTGAGACGTGGCAGTCTACTTGCACTCTTAGAATTAACTTTTACTGGGAGTATGTGCAACACATATTTTTATTTTTAAAGAAAAAAGTGTTCTTCGTTCAAGATTCTAAAACGAAATCATTTATAATGTAGTCGTCAGTCACGTTTTTTACAAATTTTGAGTTAAAATCCGAAACACCTAAGGAAAGACTTAAGAAATTATGTCCAATCGATCATCATGTCACATTTCTATCTCTAATATTTTGATACTATTTTATAAAACATTTATTTCAATAATTCAGAGCACAGTTTCACTAAATATTATAAAGTTATATATTATATATAGCTTTTCAGCCAGCACACATGTCTGAAATGAAAGAACACCACATTTCAGAGCTATGACAAATAGATACCTATATTATTATGTCAGGTTTAGTCTCTGCTTTCAACTGTATACTGCATTACTGCAGTATCGATGACGACCGTTAACAAGACCATTACAATATCTATATACCTACCTACTGTTCGTAAAACTTTGAATCGATGTTGTTTTTGCACCTTTGCTTTTATGTAGCCTATCACCAAAGTATTTTTTTAACTAAGTTACAACTGGTTGCGGAGTTATTTAGCAATGCTTACTACATTTTTGCTAATTTACGTACCTTCTATGGTTTACGGTATTCATAAATGGTTCACAGACAATAAAATCACATAGCATGAACCAGAGACATTCGACAGCAACGCATAATAAAAGAATGATGACCACATCATTTCACGAGTTCAATGTCGCGGGTAGTTCATATTTGAGAGTCTCATTATTGAGATTGCAACAAAGATATTTTTTTCAATTGACTTATTGTGATAAAAGATTACAACTTTACTGCTTCATCATAGAATAAACAATTTATTATTTTGGTTTTGAAAAATCTCATTTTGCTTTCTATTCATAGCGTTCAATCAAATCTTGTTTGATATCGAACACAATACGTTTCATTCGCAAACGCAATATCGCTGAAATGTTCTGAAATTAAGCTGAATTTATGTTTTGTGGAGACAACGGCATTTGAGGCTTCTGCCGATTTGACACGGATAAGTGACTTGAATAATCATTTACTGAAATATTTGTGTCACGCCGCCTGTTTGTATAATCTCCTAGTGCTGTAGGCGTATTAGTTCTTACTAGCATGGTAGTTTTCTTTATATGTCGTTCATAGATGACAATTTCCCACCAACTCCCGGTTTGTTGGCGAGACCAAATAGTTTTTTTTTATCAACACCTCCGTTAGGTTTCGTAGGTATATGTATATCATTTCTAACTTCAGGTTGTACACTGCAAAAGTGAAAACGGCATTGCAAACGATTTAGTAACACAATAGCTAAAACCTGACAAGATTTCACAAAAGCAAGCCTCACGCATAAACCTGAAAACTCGATGCTGAAGTGCGGTTTTCAAAAGTCTTCGGTCATTTGTTCTCACTAAAATGGATATTTTTAATTAGTACGTAGACTGGAAAACAATGTAATTTTTTTTGTTGGTAGACCGAGTATGAGTATCCATTGAAACATCGTTTTACAGGCATAATAATATGGCTCATTATTGAAACCACAGATGAAATTCTAAAATAACCCCCTTGACCTTTTTAAAGATTAAGTTGAAGATTACTCACAGATTTGTTTACAAAAAGCACTGAGCGCGTAATAATTAAACTTGGGGTCGAGTTTATGAGTGTTTCCGCCAAAATATTATATTGAATTTAAAATTAATCAAGATCTCAGAAGCTGCTCCCTGAGTCGCTTTTTACTTCAGCTTCAGGATAAATCTGTTTTATAATATTTGACGATATCAATTTGGTCAGATTTTATCGTCCTATCTAACAGCTTTTCGTGTATTCACTTTTTACTTGTAACATGACCCGGCAGACGTTGTCGTGTCATTGTCTCTATCTTTCTCCCTCTCCTTCTATCTCCCTCTTCTTCTACCTATCTCCCTTTATCTCTTTCCCTGCATCTAAGTTAACATGTTCGCAAAAAATTTAAGTTTTCTTAAATTTTTCATATTCCGCGAAACTTTCTAATTTTTTTTTTTTTACATTACAACCTTTTCCTGACAATAAAAACATCATAAAAATTATTAGCAATATATTGGTCCACTTCAGGCGTGATGCCGTGCCCATGGGAAATTGGGATTCATTTTTATATAAGAGTGAAGTAATGTGGAGTGGGGTGTATGGGGTGGCATAACATCTAGCTTCCCAAGTCAACCTCACCTGCCCGTGGTGCACCCTGCTGACCAACGAACGAGGCTCTGACGAAAAAACTCACCAAGACGCACTGGCCAGCGTGGTGTTTTATGGCTAAAAACCCTCATTACAATGATGCACACCAATGAAGTACGGCCCTCAGTCCCCGGCAGCCCCGTTATTCCGAGCTACGGCAGCGGCTCCGGTTCCGGCGGGGCAGAGGGTGCGAAGAATCCCCGGCAGAGACCCGGCTGCCAAACGATGACCCTGGCTACTTTCAATACACGGACTTTGAGTACAGAAGAGCGACTAACGGAATTGTTAGAGGAAATAAAGGAGATCACGTGGGATGTTATAGGAATGGCTGAAGTAAGGCGGATAGGCGAAGACCTAGTCAAACTTCCATGTGGACACCTTCTCTATTACAAAGGACACGACGACTCTTCTTATGGTGGAGTGGGATTTTTAATCAATAAAAATATTGTAACAAAAGTCAAATGTACTAACAGCACTTCTACCCGCATATGCTATGTAATCCTAAATCTTAACAAAAAATACGCACTCAAGATCATTCAAGTGTACGCCCCTACATCAACCCATTCCGATGGTGAAATGGAAACCTTTTATGAGGATATTGAAGCAGCATACAATGAAAACCCCTGCCGCTATACAGTTATAATGGGCGACTTTAACGCGAAGCTTGGCCTCCCACTAACGAACGAACAATCTGTAGGTCAATTTGGTTTAGGCCGTCGAAACCTAAGGGGACAGACTCTGGTAAACTTTCTTGAAAGGCACAAACTCTACGCGATGAACACCTTCTTCAAAAAACGACCCTCGAGAAAGTGGACTTGGGCTAGCCCTGATGGTAGGACCAGAAGCGAAATAGACTTTATTCTAACTCCTCATAAATCAAACATCACAGATGTAACAGTAGGTACTCAGTCGTTTTAAGACTAGCAGCGACCATCGCCTGGTAAGAGCCACATTCAGCTACAACCTCGCCAAAGATCGAAATAGTATGATAATGACATCAAAACTAAAGTTTGACCCAATTGCCTATAAACACCTAAATGAAAAATTCCAAATAGATTTAAAAAACAAATTTGAAGGCCTCCAGGAACAAAACCAAGATGTTGACTCACTTAGTGAAGTACTTTCATCAATTATTCTGGAAACAACTAAAGAACACATAGGCACTCTGAATACCAAAGAAAATAAATTATCAGCAAATACTTCTGCTTTGCTAACTCAGCGAAGGGAAATGTATAACAATACCGGAACAGATTTTATAGAACTTCAAAAAATGAATAAACTCATACGAAAAGGAATAAAAAAGGATATAAGAACATATAACACAAAAATAATAACAGAAACTATAAAAAGCAATAGAGGTCCGAAAGTTTTTAGAAGAAAATTGAACAAATCCAAGTCTGAAATTACTAAACTAACAGATAATGCAGGTAAGACAGTTATGGATCGAGATGAAATAATAAAATTAGTCGAAGTTTTTTATACACAGCTTTATACGTCTACGGTAGCCGAACCACGTTCTCCAAGAGCCACTGATCCCAGAGCAGACCCAGTAGAGCACTACGACGAAAACGACCTACCTTCTATCACAGAAGATGAAGTCGAATTTGCTCTTTCTAAGATGAAGCATGGGAAAGCATCAGGAGAAGATGGGGTGTATGTTGAGATGTTGCAAGCGGGAGGTGCATCTATACTCAAACCACTCGCAACACTTTTTAATAAAGTACTTAAGGAAGGGATTTCGCCTCAAAATTGGAAAAACGCCACTGTAACGATCCTTCATAAAAAAGGCGATAAAGCCAAACTTAACAATTATAGGCCTATCAGCTTACTGTCGCAAGTATACAAATTATTTGCAAAAGTTCTGTGTAATAGGCTTACTAACTCTCTGGATTCCTGCCAACCTGTAGAACAAGCCGGCTTCCGGAGTGGATACTCGACCATCGATCACATACACGCTGTCAAGCAATTGATGGAGAAGTGCAGAGAGTACAACCGGCCCTTGTGTTTTGCTTTTGTTGACTATGAAAAGGCTTTCGACAGTGTCGAACACTGGGCCGTGTTTCACTCTCTCCATCGTGGCGGGATTGACAAGCGTTATGTGGATCTACTCCGGGAGTTGTACAGGACGGCCACCATGCAAGTGCGCATGCATAGAATCACCGACCTCGTGCCCATCAACAGAGGTGTCCGACAGGGTGATACTCTCTCACCTAAATTGTTTACCAACCTTTTAGAGGATTTTATGAAGCTACTGGACTGGAGTGAGAGAGGGATTAATATTAATGGAAACCGTATGACGCACTTGCGTTTTGCTGACGACCTTATCATCCTAGCTGAGAACGTTGCAGATCTCCAGTGTATGCTCGAAGAGTTACACGAAGCATCCCTGGGAGTTGGCCTTCGGATGAACATGTTCAAGGCCAAGATAATGACAAACCTACCATCACAGACACCTGTTGTTACAGTGGATGGCTGTGTCTTAGAGGTGGTGGACGAATATGTCTATCTTGGACACTGTTTATCCTTTGGCCAGGGCTCCCAGGTCAAAGAGATCGCTAGACGAATCCAGTTAGGATGGGCTGCTTTTGGGAAACTAAATGACGTATTCAAGTCAGAAATTCCTCAATGCCTTAAGACCAAAGTTTTCAATCAGTGCATCTTGCCTATTCTCACTTATGGTGCCGAGACATGGCCGCTCACGAAGGAGCACTTGCATAAGATCAAGGTAGCTCAAAGATCGATGGAGCGGGCCATGCTCGGTATTTCGCTCGTGGACCGAATTCCCAATGTCGAGATCCGGAGTAGGACGAAAGTCGTGGACGTGGGGGAACGGATCACGAAGCTGAAGTGGGGATGGGCAGGGCATTTGGCTAGGCGGGAAGATGGCAGGTGGACTAGAGCAGTAACAGAATGGTGGCCGAGAGAAGGACAGAGGCTTAGAGGCAGACCACCTGCCCGATGGTCGGACGACGTCATCAAAGTGGCAGGGAGACAGTGGATTCGCCTGGCACAGGACCGGAAAGAGTGGCGTGCACATGAGGAGGCCTATACCCAGCAGTGGGTTGATGTTGGCTGATATAGAATGTGGAGTGATGAATAACATAAAATTCAAAACTATTTTCGTATATTTAAAATTTTAAATCATTCGTATTTTATAATTTGTATGTCTTAAAATAAAGCCGAAGTAAACAAAATTGAAAATTATAAGTGGTCTCGGAGCCTTGAGAGTAATACTCCGTCACATCTAATACTGCATGGGTAAAAAAGCCAATGTTAGACCGATATCATATTATTATACAGTTCTATGCAAATGTGTTCACAAACTATTCTCTACTAAGTACTCATACTAACAAACTCGGTTATTCAACAAGACTAAGTATTCAATGAAGCATAATCTAGTAGAAAGCTAACCGTCCGTCGTTTGCACCAAGTTCTGGAAACTCTGAGAGGGATTGCATTTGGAGTATCATATACGAGTACAATAGAATTAGTAGTTTTTTTTAGGTTCACATAACAAGCCCCTCAGAATATCTGACGCGCTAGATATTTTTTTTTCTTTCATTTTCATCTTTAGGTACGTACGATTACCCGCGTCATGCAAACGATCAGATTAACATACGTAGGTACATTATTAAAAATACGTAGGGCATTGATGCTATCAATATGTCGATATGTCGCTCGAGTATGTCCATGCAACAGTATTTTTTTACATATTTAAAAATCTATAGCCGCTTCCTCCACCGATTAAATACTTTATAAAATTTTTTATGTTTATCATCTAAGCTTTGCAACTTAATACGTCTCTACGACGCTCGAATAAATCCCCATTTAGCATCGTGGGCTCCCCTAATATAAGAACTAACAATTAAAATAAAATTTAAGGAACAACTGGTTGTTCCGAATGACTTTATCCTGACAAAATGTATGAGAAAATCAATAAATAATGTTTTCTCATTTTCATGACTTTTTCATATGTTTAATAGTTACTTTGCTATTCATAGCAGAGACAAATCCAACAAAGCAAGGATCATGAAAATCAGTCCAGCCGTTCTTGATTTATAAATGGTTTAATTAACATGACTTTGTATATACTTAGTCAGGTCATAAGTATTGTCACACAGTAAAAACTTTTCTTTTAGAATGCTGGCCACAAAAAAGTTTATTGAATTCGAATTTCGAATTGTTCATGAAAATAAAAATGTATACTTTTTAGAATTTTACTCATTTTTAAATATGGAGTGGACGCTTAAAGAAGACCGTGTTGCAGTTATTGCGTTGCATCGTTGCGGTTACGCGCCAATTCAAATTTTTGACATACTGAAAAATTTGAATATAACCAAGAGATTCGTTTATCGTACCATCAAACGATACAATGAAGACTCTAGTGTAGATGACAGGTCAAGAAGTGGTCGCCCTCGGTCTGTTAGGACTCCAGCAGTGATAAAAGCTGTGAAGGCGCGAATTCAAAGAAATCCCAAACGTAAGCAGAAACTGTTGGCCCTTCAGATGGGATTAAGCAGAACCACGGTGAAAAGGGTGTTAAATGAAGACTTAGAGCTTCGGGCATATCGAAGAAAAACAGGACATCATTTGAATGCTCGTCTAATGGACCTGAGACTGAAGAGATGCCGCGCTTTGTTGAAGCGGTACGCGGGAAAAAAATATCGGGAAATACTTTTTTCGGATGAAAAAATTTTTACCGTAGAAGAGAGCTACAACAAACAAAATGATAAGGTGTACGCACACAGTAGTGAAGAAGCGAGCAACCGTATTCCGCGCGTCCAACGAGGTCATTTTCCATCCTCGCTCATGGTATGGTTGGGAGTGTCTTATTGGGGCTTAACAGAGGTACATTTTTGTGAGAAAGGTGTAAAAACGAATGCAGTTGTGTATCAAAATACAGTCCTGATGAACCTTGTGGAACCTGTTTCTCATACCATGTTTAATAACAGGCACTGGGTATTCCAACAAGATTCGGCGCCAGCTCATAGAGCGAAGAGCACACAAGACTGGCTGGCGGCGCGTGAAATCGACTTCATCCGGCACGAAGACTGGCCCTCCTCCAGTCCAGATTTGAATCCGCTAGATTACAAGATATGGCAACACTTGGAGGAAAAGGCGTGCTCAAAGACTCATCCCAATTTGGAGTCACTCAAGACATCCTTGATTAAGGCAGCCGCCGATATTGACATGGACCTCGTTCGTGCTGCGATAGACGACTGGCCGCGCAGATTGAAGGCCTGTATTCAAAATCACGGAGGTCATTTTGAATAAACTTTAGTGTCATAAGAATCTATGTTTTGTTCAGTTCATTTTGGTATATAAATGGTTACATAATGAATAAACTTGTTTCAATTATTTTATATAAAACATGTGACAGAATTTATGACCTGACTAGGTATAAATGTTATGTTGTGTACAAAATAGTGATGATAGTGCCTCGTTTAGATTCAGTATTAAAATCTGTGAACAGACAATTTAAGTCGGTACTAAATTGGTTTGTATAACAATTCGGGATACCACAAGCAGTCATGCGAGCCGACTGCCAGCAGCCACTACTCGCTCGATTAATACGAATTAGTCAGAACTCGCCGAAGTTAAATTAATTTAGTCCAATTATTTCTCAGTGTGGCTTACATGCACATTCTAATCTCAACATACTACGCTATATAGTTACGGACCGTGTCGTAGTCGATGTTTTGAGAGAAGCACTGTTGCCTCTTGGTTGTTATGTTTATATCATTGTGATAAGGTACGTAAAGGTTGACTTAGTTATTTTAGTGTACATATTGAGGTACCTACATACATATTTATACTTTATTGAAGTTTGTAAGAGATAAGCTTGCCCATACCTATATATGAGTGAGATGCCTATATGAAGTTGACGTTTTATATAAATTATATAGGCATTAGCACAAAATATATAATAATAATATAAATTATTTGGTAGGCTACTTCTAAATTAAAAACCATGCATGATCGTACGGAATATATTGTTTTCTTACATATTCGTGATTGGATCTTAATATTTTGTATATAATATTAGCTGACTACCAAAAGAGGGTAATGTTATTGTAACGTACCTACTTGTAAATACGTATGTAATGTAATTACTTTATTTACTAAGAATCTGTACTACGTACTACGCCTTCTGTGTTTTAGTCTAACATAGTACCTACGGTACAAGCTACGCGAGAGTTACGTGATAACGCCTACGTGCTACGACTGGCTACGAAGGATCTACGAAAACACGCTACTAAGTAAATGTGTTGCTGCATTTATATTTCATTCAAAGAAAATATAATGATAGATATCATCAAGGTGACAGGAAAACAGTGAATTTGATTTGATTTCGGTCGAGGGCCGGAAATAATTTCACGCATGCTAGAAGACCAATGCCAATTGGCCAGTAGAGCAGAGGATCAAAGCCTGATATGTAAGTCTGTGAATGTAACATTGATTGAAATATGGAATCGATATATATCTCGATAAAATATAGTCATGCTCTTTGAATAAATATTGTAAGGAAGAGTATTGAAAGGTATTCAGTAGTAAAAATAGAGGGTGTTCAAAAAGTCTACCGATTTCTATAACCAGGTCTGTGCTTAACAATGGTGAAATAACAATGGTACAACAATAGTAGTACAAACAATGGTAGTACCCAAACCAAGCACAAACCCTCAATTAAATATTACTGATTTCTTCCTCAAGATGTTCAAGTTACAAATGAAATCTCAAAACGTATAACGATGATTAATTCATATCATTTTACTCAGCAATGAAGTAATGACGGTTCTATAAAAGATCCTCTTGGCTCCTTAATTAACTCGGTCTTTCAGTATTCAGTTGCGGTTATTGACCTACCAATGCAGACTAACTTAATTTCAGCTACTGGGTCCTCCATCGAACATGGTAACCGAAATTAAATTGCCATTTTCTGATTTATAATGAGATCTTGACGGTATGAAGTATAATTGTTTGCGGTAAACTGAGTAACATTTCTTATAATTTCCTACTATTATAACTATCTATCTAAATAAATAGAGTTGTGCTGCGAGGGCGGTATTTCATTTTTATTATTTTGATGTAAGTACCAATACGTTACAAATTTTTGAATTTTACAAGAATAGAAGAAAAAAATACAAATACAGTGTTCCCAACCCTACTCCTAACTTACATAACATACGAAATTAAGTATATTTAAGCTGCACACACATTTACCACTCTGAAATTGTAGCACTGACTTTATAAACAAAATGAAACATATTGGCAGTTTCAGAAAACACCGTCCCAAAAGGCATATTCGTTTCCGATAGAGTGATCCATTTTTGATAGTATCGTCGCTTCCCATCAGCTGGAATGGCGGTCAACACATGTACCTACTAGAATTTGTTTGTCTATTGAATATTTATTCATAGCTTTTCGCCCTGTAGCCTTGTTTGATGTTTATTGGATTCCTGTGGTAGAATACAGGTCAAACGTGTCTATTCCCAAAGCTGGTCGAGGCAGGCGAAATTTATATTCACAGTGTCGTCCTCGCAACATTATATCACAAATGCACATTGATCTGTAACACATGATGATACTTCACAGTTTCACTAGAATTTAAACGGGTCTATTTCGCGCACAAACTAATATCAACATATATAATTTTGACATACCCGCATTCTCCAGTCTTCTCGGGACCACGGTCGATGTAACTCGGCCGAAACGTCGAGGCATGTCATAATTATATATTTTAATATTAGTTTGTGCGCGAATTAGACCCGTTTAAATTTTAGTTAAGATGTATTCAGTTCACGAAAGTTTAAGAACTTCTATTTCACAGTTTGTTTGTTTGTCGTATGAGGTTGCGCTAGCCTCTAGGTTAAGAGTTTATCAGGCCGCCTCTGACGTGACTTAACGATGCCATCAATCGATAACAGCTGAGATTGATGGCTTAACGCGCCCTCCGAAGCACGGAGCGATGGAAAACCGCACGTAACTTCCGAAAAGTGCGGCGCCGAGGAATGAACCGGGTGTCGCTAGATTCTAAAGCGCACAAGTTACCGCTGGGCCATCATCTTTCCAGTGTTTAACAGTAGCACCGATCTTATGGATCCGATGGAATTTATGACAAACTGCACCCGAATTAGCTTCAACTCATAATAAAAAGAAATAAAAACAGGTAGTCCATTTAATGCTTCATTTTGATTGAAATAAATTATCTTTTCTTTTTCAAAGTAATAAATCATCTGGCTTCCAGAATGGCAAGTAAGCCCCTCCATTATTCCTCCACAAGTTTTATTAAGTCTTGGCTAATTAAACTGGTGTCGAGAAGCTGCGGTCAAACCTGTGCGACGGCGAAACAAAATACCTCGCAAGGATCACCGAGTTATTTTGTTAGCGAGGTTTTAGTTGCTAGATATAAATTCGGTTTTCTTATACATGGTAAATTCAAATAAACGTTACATCGTTTTCACAGCGACACTAATACCTACGCGATCCGATTAATAATGGTAAAAATCTATTTGTTTAATTAAAACTGTAAAAACAACGTTTGGTGTTCAATAGAATTCAACTTACGCAACGAAACTCTCAACTGTAGGTACCTATCCTTTTTAATTCCAGAAATTATCCTTGACGTTGACATATAATTAGTAAATTAATACATAGCGAAGTTAAAGGTGTATTGATTGGCAAATGAAGTCAGCCAGTTGTGGTCGCGTTTGTTGAGCAGGTTTGCACAAAACTTAAACTTCTCCTATTTAAATAAATTAGAATTCATTCCCAAAATAGTAGGGAGGTATTTTGTTTGTAAGTTGTTTTTATTGTGACCGTCTTTGTACTATAATTAAAGAGGATATATTTTTTTATGAAATACGGGTACAGAAAAAAATATTTCAATTCATTTACTTGCTTTTGATTTACTGGCTGTATTGGTATGTTAGTTTGTGCACTTAGTTCAAATCGTGATTTAGCACTAGGTGGATATGTGTTTGAGAGTGAGGGTGTGTGTGAGTCTGTCATTGACTATGATCTTTGGAGAACGTAAATTGTTTCATTGCGTGTAGGTAGTATGCAAGTCTACATTGAGTCTTATTGAGACCCTCATAGACATAGAAAGGAAAGGTATAGGCAAGATAATTATCTGCTCACTTCCTTACTCAAACAAAATGAGTCCCACTCAAAATGGTCATGTTCATGACCTAAACCTGACATTGTATAATCTGACATGTCGTCAAAGTGACATTTTATATTTCGAAATTAACAATTTTACAAGTAGATTTATTTTGACAAAGAATACTTTGTATCTCTGCAAGAAAGACAAAATGACCATTGCTAAATTGTTAGCATTCAATATACATGATCCAGTTATACATAGTATAACTGATCACATTGACAAACCCACAGCTAATAGCTGTAATAATCGGGATATAGGTAGGATGACTAGGTCAGTCGATTTAAACTGACTGCTAAGACAATGGAAAGGCCCGGTACAATTCATATATTCCATCAGAATATTCAAGGCCTTTCCAGCAAAGCACTAGAATTAGAACTATTTTTAGACTTTAGTAAAATTCATGTTATGTGTGTAACTGAACATTGGTTCAGGAAAAATACTGTGTTACCGCCTATTAAAAATTACCAAATTGCAAGTTCTTTCACTAGGGAAAAAGCTATCCACGGCGGGTCATTAATTTATGTAGTAAACAATTGCCAATTTAAAGAGAGAAAAGACATTGTGTCCTTGTCTATAGAACGGACTATAGAGTTATCATGTGTAGAGCTGGAGCAGCATATAATTGTTTGTGTATACAGACCCCCAACAGCTGATTTCAAAATGTTTGAGTCCATTATGGAAGAAGTGCTGAGAAAATCATTTAATACCTCGAAATATGTAGTTGTTTGTGGCGATTTTAATGTTAATATTCTTGATAAGTGCCTATCAAGTGATAAATTACTAAATTTATTTTTGTGCTTTGATCTAAAAAATCTTTTTAATCAGCCAACTAGAATCACTACCTCGTCTGCAACTTGCTTAGACAATGTTTTCTGTAACTGTGAACCACAAAGCATGGCCATATGTGACAAGCTTAGCTCGGATCATTGTGGCCAAAGCGCTGTGTTTCCATGCAATTCAAATAAAGTCTCCCTGGAGTTTACTTACAGACCCATTACCACCAACCGTATGGGACAGTTCTCGGAAAGCATTGATAAGCAACTTACTTATTTACCGTTTCTTGAGGATCCAGATGACCTTTGCAATTCCTTGTTCAAAATGATAGATAAAGAGTTTAATACAATATTTAAAGTAAAAACATATAGAGGTAGCACCAAGGCGAGATTTGATGGGGACTGGGCTACACCTGGTATCTATAAAAGCAGGAACAAATTGTATGATTTATATTCACAAAAATGTATAAATGCACATGACACTAAATTTTTAGACTATGTTAAAAAATACTCAAAGACATTCAAATCTGTGTGCCGTGCCGCGAAGTCTCTTCACTTGAGTAGGAAAATTAAGCAGGCCGAAGACAAAATCAAAACAACGTGGAAAATAATCAACACTGAAACTGGCAAAATTAAACCTCGGGACCGGAAATATGTCTTAAATATAAACCAAAAATTAATTTCAAAAGATTGCGAAGTAGCCAATGCGTTTGAAGATTTTTTTACCAAAATACCTATTGTTACTACCCAGTCGTTAGAGTCATCCCCGGTTGCGGCTGCTTCTATACTATTAAATAATGTTGACAGATGTAATGATGTATTTAAATTCAAATATATTGATGTAGACACTATTGTTAAGACATTTAAATTACTTAATATTAAGAACACTGAGGATCTGTGGGGAATGTCTACAAAAATTTTAACTTGTATTATTAATTCAATTGCCCCGTATTTGGTCGTTATTTTTAATACATGTGTCGATGAAGGAGTTTTTCCTGACGTAATGAAAAATAGTAAACTGATTCCTCTGTATAAATCCGGAAATAAAAATGACCCGACTAACTACAGACCCATCTCAATACTTCCCGCACTAAGTAAAATTTTTGAAAAAATTATCTTAAACCAATTAATGACTCATTTTAATTTAAACAGCCTGTTTCATACTGAACAATATGGCTTCACTAAAGGCTGTTCTACCACAGATGCAGGGATAAGGCTCTTAAAGCATATTTTCGATGCTTGGGAGAAGTCGCAGGATGCTATTGGTGTTTTCTGTGACCTTTCCAAAGCATTTGACTGCGTTAGTCACGAAACATTAATTTCTAAATTACAGCATTACGGGGTTCACGGGAAAGCTCTCGATCTTGTATTCTCGTATCTTAGTAACAGAATCCAGAAAGTGGATATAAATGGAGTAAGGTCATCTGGGTCGCTCACTACAATGGGTGTCCCTCAAGGTTCAATACTGGGGCCATTCTTGTTCTTGGTGTATATTAACGATCTTGCCTTTTTTGTAAAGAACTTATGTGATATTGTTTTGTTCGCTGATGACACTTCACTTATTTTTAAGGTTGACAGAACAGACAACAATTTTGACGATGTTAACAAAGCAATCACGCTAGTTCTTAAATGGTTCACGGTAAATAATTTAGTGCTGAATTCTAAAAAAACGAAATGTGTAAAATTCTCACTACCCAATGTTAGAAGAGGCCACACAAATTTAAGTATTTTAATTAATAATGAGCCGTTAGATCAGGTAGAGTCAACAACCTTCCTGGGAATTAATTTAGATTCTAGATTACAGTGGGGTCCTCACATATCATCTTTAACTGGAAGATTGAGCTCTGCAGCTTTTGCTGTACGTAAAATCAGACAATTTACTGATGAAGCCACTGCAAGATTAGTATATTTTAGTTACTTTCACAGCATTATGTCATATGGCATTATGTTGTGGGGCAAAGCCGCGGATATCCAATCTGTGTTCGTGCTACAGAAAAGAGCAATTCGGTCAATATATAATATGAAAACCCGTGATTCTCTCCGGGAACGATTTAAACACATCAATGTTCTTACAGTGGCTTGCCAATATATATATGAAAACTTATTGTATGTTCATAAAAATATTAACAAGTTTGCTAAAAATTGTGACGTACATAATTTCAACACTAGAAATAAAAATAAACTCAATGTACCAAGATTTCGGTTGCAGAAGGTTAGTGGTTCATTTATGGGGAACTGTATACGCTTTTATAATAAGTTGCCAGAGGGAATTGATCAATTATCCATGCAAAGATTTAAAACTTTTATTAAGGCTAATCTCATAAAGAAAGCCTATTACACTGTTAATGACTATATTAAAGATAAAAATGCATGGCCTCAATGCCCCCAGCTCCATGGTAGTAATAATTAACGTGAATTTTATTAATATGTTTTGAAATTTTTATATTGATGGTCATATTTATAACAATGTAAATATTGTGATGGAAAAAAAAAAGAAGAAAATTATACATTATGAGAAAAAAATATGACATCCCCGTAGAGTTTCTTGGTGCTGTCTTCTCTAACGGGCGTATTCCGAAGCACTGGTAGAATCAAACGGAGTTTCCTTTTCCTGTCTGAGATTTAATCCTGGACTTGAAAGGGAAACATCCTTTTTCAAACTCAAACCATACCTAATCAATTAATTATAGTTTGTTTTCTTTTAT